>OY728121.1:110508382-112908382 GCA_963277665.1 Viscum album
ATAAATAAATATAAATAATAAATAATAAATAAAGATAAATAATAAATAATAAATAAAGATAAATAATAAATAATAATTAATAATTAATAAATAATAAATAATAAATAATAAATAATAAATAATAAATAGTAAATAAATATAAATAATAAATAACAAATAAATATAAATAATACATAATAAATAAATATAAATAATAAATAATAAATAATAAATAATAAATAAATATAAATAATAAATAAATATAAATAATAAATAATAAATAAAGATAAATAATAAATAATAAATAAAGATAAATAATAAATAATAAATAATAAATAATAAATGATAAATAATAAATAATAAATAATAAATAATAAATAATAAATAAATATAAATATAAATAATAAATAAATATAAATAATACATAATAAATAAATATAAATAATAAATAATAAATAAATATAAATAATAAATAATTAATAATTAATTAATAAATAATAAATATAAATAATAAATAATAAATAAATATAAATAATAAATAAATATAAATAATAAATAATAAATAAATAATAAATATAAATATAAATAATAAATAATAAATAATATATAATATATAATATATAATAAATAATAAATAATAAATAAATATAAATAATAAATAATAAATAATAAATAATAAAAATATTAAATAATAAATAATAAATAATAAATAATAAATAATAAATAATAATTAATAATTAATAATTAATAATTAATAATTAATAAATAAATATAAATAATAAATAATAAATAAATATAAATAATAAATAATAAATAAAGATAAATAATAAATAATAAATAAAGATAAATAATAATTAATAATTAATAAATGATAAATAATAAATAATAAATAATAAATAATAAATAAATATAAATAATATATAATAAATAAATATAAATAATACATAATAAATAAATATAACTAATAAATAATAAATAATAAATAATAAATAAATATAAATAATAAATAAAGATAAATAATAAATAATAAATAAAGATAAATAATAAATAATAAATAAAGATAAATAAAAAATAATAAATAATAAATATTAAATATTAAATATTAAATATTAAATATTAAATAAATATAAATAATAAATAATAAATAAATATAAATAATTCATAATAAATAAATATAAATAATAAATAATAAATAAATATAAATAATAAATAATAAATAACTAATTAATAAATAATAAATATAAATAATAAATAATAAATAAATATAAATAATAAATAAATATAAATAATAAATAATAAATAAATAATAAATAAATAATAAATATAAATAATAAATAAATATAAATAATAAATAATAAATAATAAATAAAGATAAATAATAAATAATAAATAATAAATAATAAATAATAAATAATAAATAATAAATAATAAATAATAAATTAATATAAATAATAAATAATAAATAATATATAATATATAATATATAATATATAATATATAATAAATAAATATAAATAATAAATAATAAATAATAAATAATGAATAATAAATAAATAATGAATAATGAATAATAAATAATAAATAATAAATAATAAATAATAAATAATAAATAATAAATAATAAATAAATATAAATAATAAATAAATATAAATAATAAATAATAAATAATGATAAATAATAAATAATAAATAAAGATAAATAATAAATAATAAATAATAAATAATAAATGATAAATAATAAATAATAAATAATAAATAATAAATAATAAATAATAAATAAATATAAATAATAAATAATAAATAAATATAAATAATACATAATAAATAAATATAAATAATAAATAATAAATAAATATAAATAATAAATAATTAATAAATAATTAATAAATAATAAATAATAAATAATAAATAATAAATAATAAATAAATATAAATAATAAATAAATATAAATAATAAATAAATAATAAATAATAAATATAAATAATAAATAATAAATAAATATAAATAATAAATAAATATAAATAATAAATAATAAATAAAGATAAATAATAAATAATAAATAATAAATAATAAATAATAAATAATAAATAATAAATAATAAATATAAATAATAAATAAATATAAATAATATATAATATATAATATATAATATATAATATATAATATATAATAAATATAAATAAATATAAATAATAAATAATAAATAATAAATAATAAATAATAAATAATAAATATAAATAATAAATAAATATAAATAATAAATAATAAATAGATATAAATAATAAATAATAAATAAATATAAATAATAAATAATAAATAATAAATAATAAATAATAAATAATAAATAAATATAAATAATAAATAATAAATAATAAATAGTAAATAATAAATAATAAATAAATATAAATGATAAATAAATATAAATAATAAATAAGAAATAATAAATAATAAGTAATAAATAATAAATAAATAAAATAATAAATAATAAATAATAAATAAATATAAATAACAAATAATAAATAAATATAAATAATAAATAATAAATAAATATAAATAATAAATAATAAATAAATATAAATAATAAATAATAAATAATAAATAAATATAAATGATAAATAAATATAAATATAAATAATAAATAATAAATAATAAATAATAAATAATAAATAATAAATAAATATAAATATAAATAATAAATAATAAAAAATAAAAAATAAAAAATAAAAAATAACTAATAAATAATAAAGAATAAAGAATAAATAATAAATAAACATAAATAATTAATAAATATAAAGAATAAAGAATAAATAATAAATAATAAATAACCAGTTACAAACAATATATAATAAATAAATTAAAGTGTATTATAAATGATAAATAATAAATAATAAAGGAAACACATGAAAAAGTATGAAAAGACATGATAAGGGATGAAAAATCATGAAAATGTATGAAAAATGATGGAGAAGCATATGAAGAATGAGGTATTAGAAAGTATGAGAACGCATGAAAACTCATGACAACTTTGGGAAACTGTTTAATAATTCAACATAATCATCATAATAACCCACAAAAAACCATTGATAAAGATAACAAGTCATGAAATCCCAAATAAACAGTAATAAATGGAGCTACCGTTAAAACCCGTCAAAACGGTCATAAAGAGACAAAAATATTGGACTCACATTCACGGAGATAACTTAAGATCCGAGAGTCCGTTTTAGATCTGCGACCTGTCAAATCAAAGATCCTGAAACGATCTTCAACCTGAAAGGTGAAAGAGTCAGAATGGACAGGCGGATCGGAAGTTACGACCATTTAAAAAAAAGCTGATGGGGAACGGGTGCTAGAAACGAGGCATTGAAAAACATAACAAACCCGATACCCACTAAAAAGGCCATAACATATGATCTAGGAGTGCATGTGGGCGCCGCGACTAGTCAAACTGAAGCTCATGGAACGAGCTATGATCTGGCAGGTGGAGGAGGCCGAAATGAGACACAGATCGAAAGTTAGGTCCGTTTGAAGACAAGTTCGACGGGACACCGGTGACGGAAACGGGGTTTTGAAGGCCTTCGGAGGGGTTTTTGGGGTCGAAAAACATGATAGAAGCTTTCTTTTGTCGAATTGGTGCGTAGCTCTCTTCGCTGTCTTCGATTTGATATGTGGTAGAGCCCAAACGGACACCCGGAGCAAAAGTTATGGCCATTTGAAGTTGGAGAACTTTTTTTAACTTTTTTATAACTCTAATATCTTCTACACCATAGATTGTCTCACGGTGTTGATTATATGTGCCTCTAGATCTCTTCATGAGCTTCGATTTGACTGGTCGTGGCGCTTCAACGGACGCCCGGATCAAAAGTTATGGTCGTTTTAGTGATTTCAGGGTTTCTCACGATTTTTTATTTTTTTTCATTTCATTTCGCGGTGGTTTTACCGAAACCGCCGCTATTTCGCGGTGGTTTTTTAAAAAACCGCCGCTAATCCTCGAATAAACTTAAAAAAAATAATAAAAAATTTTAATTTTTTTTTTTTTTGCCGTTTAGCAGCGGTTTTTTCGTGGCGGTTTTAAAAACCGCCGCGAAATGCCGGCCCGAAACGCATTTTGCGGCGGTTTTCTCGTAGTGCCCGTGGACAAATGCCACTCCGAGAGGGAGGATCTCATTCCATGTGAGGAAGATTCCATTCCCATGGAGACGAGCAGCGTAAATAATGTCTAAGCCGGGGGGACCCTGCGTGCGGGGCACGAGGTCAGATCACACTTTAACGTCATGTGTTTAGGATGAGGTTCTTGGAAGTTTAACATCCTGCAGCTCGGAAAAGTTGGGTTCGCTCCACCCACATAGGGCTTACATGCCCAATACCCTCTACCCCTTGTGGGAGGGAAGGCATCTGCAAGGCCGTGGTGAAGTGGGACCGCAGGGCGAACCATCGAGGGGTCCACGTTAGCATGGCTATGTGAAGAAGTAATATCCGTTAGCGTGCCTATGCGAAGGAGCATAAGGCAAAGCAACGCAACAGGAAACACCGCCCAAGGGACCTTGAGGTTACTTTGTACGAGCCTGGAAGGCCGTACGGGAAAACAATGCATGGCGTGCATGCCCGATATAGAGTACATCGGGCGCCTATGTAGGGAGGCACCCCAGGGGCGTCATGGTGAGGGGTCCTGGGGTTTGCGTGCAAAGATAAGGTTTGCGCGCAAAACAACAGGATGGCGCGCAATTGGGGAAGAGGGATTGCGCGCGGATAGGGAGATTGAGTGCAACGGGCTTGGATTGCGCATGGGGGAAATGGCCGATCCTTGGAAAAACCTAACTACGGGATTGCGTGCAATTGGGTTTTGCACGAAAAGGAGGGAGTGCGCGCAATGGAAGTGATTATGCACAAAGGAGGAACCCTAAGGAGTTTGCAATTTTATTTAAGCCAGTGGGATTGCGCGCAAAGACGAACCCCGGGGCAAGGTTGCACGAAAAGGGCAATACCTGAAAGTCATATTGCGCACGCGGGAGTCCAATTTCGCACACGGGAGCTGGTCCGAATTCCGCAACCCCGAAACAGAAGGGGTCTCCTTCTATTTATAGGCTCCAGGCATCGAGGAATCCGGGTGGCGCATGAAATCTTCCACGCCAGGACCGGTCGGCAGGATAGGCCTCACCGCACGGGACCAGGCGCGTAAAATTGCGTGCCATTCTGGTGCTTTTCCGCACATCCTATACTTCCTTCACGCGGGCAACACTTTTTCACGCAAGTCCTCATTAATTTCACGCACCAGTTCCGGGCCCTCTGGACTGAGCCTCCAAATCTGAATATGACTTCGTTTTGTCATTTCGAAACTTCCTCTAGGAGTTACAGACCTTTTCAGCATCTACAAATGCCCCCCCCCCCCCCGGAATTGGATCGGTGATAGGTCGTAATGATCAGATTCTGTGGGAAACTCCGAAACACCGAAGTGGTGGGTATCATGGTCACTTTGCACACAAAATCCAAACGGGGCACGCAAAACTCCGGGTCGGTGCGGAATTCGCTTTCCGCACGGTGCAGAACCCAGGCCTCACTTATAAAAAGAGGCCTCGAGTCCCAAGTTCCGTACTGAAGATTTTCTGTGTGATAGGCTCAATGCTCTTGTGTGTGAAATTTCTTCTTCGGCTACGTGTAAGAAACGCTTTGGCAGCTCGCAATTCCTTCCGAATTCCGGACGCATTTCCGGGCGAACTCAAGATATTCCGCACCAAGTGCTCTAATTTTGTGCCTATCTATTGGATGGCACACCAAAGACCCAAATTTCTCGCCACTCTCTCCGATTCCGCGCACCTCATCCTGATTTCACGCAACTCTCAAAGAACTCAAGATGGCCTCGAACCAAGTTGATGAGGGGAAAGCCACTGCTCGTAGATCTGAAATGGCGGCCAATGAAGAGGTTTATGGTGCCAAGGTGGTTGTTTCCGACAACCTTACCTTGTTCGACCTATTGACCCCTGCCCAGAAAAAGTATCCTCTATCCAATAACCTTCCGCTCTGGAACTTCGGCATCCTGGTGGAGGTTCTGTTGCTGGGCTTCGAGGTGGATCGTACGGGAGGACCCTGGAGGCGGGGAAATACCTATCGTGGGGCTACCACGTCATTGAGACCTGGGACCCAAATGTATGATATGCCAGGTTCCTCGCCACCTTCTTGAGCGAGTTTCTCCTTCTGGTGTGTGACGCAATAATGGGCATCCGTCCAGCAACTCTAGTGATGGTAGGCACCCTGGATTCAAACAAAAGGTTTAATCTTGGGGTCCCCGTGTTGGCTAAGTTTTATGCCATCCTGGGACGCATCTCCATAGGGTGTCGCCTCAGAGGGTTTGTGGCCTCTTTCAGATCTTTCACGACTGGGTGGCGGCTCATCTTGGTAGTTACACCTTTCCAAACATCGTTCGTCCTTCGAGCAACGGCCTGCGACCATCTCTCCTGAACATTGTCGGGGTTGCACCGATGACGCTCAACAAGGAGGGTGTAAGGATCTGAATTGGTAACCACGCCAATTTCAACTTCAGCACGTTCCCCACCCCGGTCATCTATATGGTGGATAATGGGAAAGGGTCGTTGGAGAAGAAAGAATACTTCCAGAGCTTCTAAGGCGGGGTGCTTATAGCTCGGATTAACGGGAAGATCATCTGTGAGCCTTACGTGTCGTCCCGATTCGCCAGGCAGTTCAAGTGCCTCCAACGAATGCTGAAGAAGGTATTCACGGACATCCGAGAGGAGAAGAATCCCTACGTCCTTCTCCAGATGTGGTTAATGTTCACCACTTATGTCTTTGTTGACGTCATCACCCTTCCTCCCACTGGGGTCGATGTCGGCTTATCAACCGAGTATGCCGAACACTGGACTATTGCGTACCATGAGGGGATTTTATGCAAGAGAATCCGGTAACTCAAGACTACCCGCATGGAAACTGGGCGACGGGGGAGCAGGAAAGGTGCTGCTATAAGGGGGGAACCAGGGGCACGCCAGGCAGCGAGGCCTGCGCATGTCGGGACCTCAACATCGGGGACATCACATGGTGTCGCCGCGACCTCGTTTCCCATAGGGGAGTCACACGAGGCGGCCATAGAGCTGCCCGGGAAGCAGATAAGATACCTGCTAGAACCTTCCCAAGATGCAATTTTCCCGGCATTGTGGTCGGCCTGGATGACCCTGCAGCAATCAATGAGCATTGAATCCATATGGTTGAAGATAATATAGGACGGGATCTAGCTGCCAAAGGTTGGGCCCATTTGAGTTACCGACCGGGTGAACTTCCATCGGCGGCATGCATATATAATGGCCATGGACACATACGCATGCCAAAGAGGTCGGTGTGCGGAGCCACCTTTCCTGGTGAAAGTGATGCTCGGCCAAGAGCACGATCCGGAAGTGATGCCGCCGGGAGAAGGCCATAGTGATGAGGAGTCATAGGGGGGGAGGAAACAGGAGAAGATAAAGGTGAAGGAGAATACAAAGGAGATGGTGAAGGATAAGGATAACTCGAAGGTGAGGGGTCGCAGGGGGAGACCTACCAAGGGAACTTGCAGGAGAGCGGTGAGATTTTCGGCTCCGACATGGAGATAACCGAACTACTCGAGGTTTATCTCTATCCTTATTCATCTTCCTTCTTCATCCATTCTCTTCTACAATTTCTAATTCATTTATCTATTTCAATCAAGAGCACATAGGTGTTGATCAGTCGTCCCCAATAGAGGAAGGGGGAGAAGAGCCGGTGGGACAGGATGGGACTCCGACACCCATTATCAAACTGACAAGCACTGAGGGGTCTCTTGCCAAGACAGATCCTATAGCAGCCCGCACACCGGAGGCTGACGCTCTGGGTTCCTGTAAGTCCCCTACTTCACTATAGTGATTACTATCAGAAAACACAATTAATTAGGATACTCCTCGTACAGTGATCTTGGCGTTGGAGGCTCATCAGGCTGCTGAGCCCGGGCCCTCCGTGAGTGGACCAGTGGCGGACATGACACCTCTTCGAGAACATAACTCCCAAATTGAGTGGGCCCCGGCAATTGGTGAGCAGGGGGAAGAGGACATCAGCAGTGCTGTCATTGAAGCAAGTCCAGAAGTTGATAGAGGAATCGCCATTTTCGGGGTGAGAGAGGAGGGTCACCCGGACGTCGAGGATCCTATTCCTTGTGAAGGTATCCCTGAGGAAGACCCTGATGCTGACCTGCTGGCTGCCTTTCCTGCATACGAGCCCACTGATCCCGAGGAGATAGGCGATTCAGACTCGGAAACGGCCGAGGAGAGCCAGATGACGTGGCGCAAAGGGTGGAAGTGTATCCAGTGCTTTCTCAGGCAGCCTTAGACGGATTGGCTAAGGAGTATGGGATCACTCCAGACCTAGCTGCGCTTCCTATTTGTCAGAGGGGCTGACGTTCAACGTCTTCATCTAACGGTCTGTGATTACATGGGCGAGAAGATACATGAGAGTAGCTAGTGCACCGACGTTACGCAATGTTAGGAAAGATCAGTGAGAACCTGAGCATTATTGAGGGCGGAGAAGGAAGTTCGGCACCTCGAAGGGAAGGTGACAGAGAAGGAGGTCTTCATTGCAACATGCTCTGAGCTCGTGGAGAAACTGACGGCCCAGCTGGCTGACGGCCAAGAACAACTGATGGAGGAAAGTCACCAAATGACTGTACTTCAAACAGAATGGGCACAGGCAGAAGCTAGGATTGTCGAACTGCACTCTTTGGCTTCTGACGAAGAGAGATTCTTCAGGGAGCGAGAAGCAGTCCAAGAGGCCACCAGCCAAAGGGTAGCAGCGCTGGAAAGATCAATCCAAAATGCTGATCCTTAAGGGCCCTGTTTTGGCCATCTCATGAACTTTTACTTGTACTGCTCATCATTCTTATACAATATATAGAAAAACCCATTTATTTGTACCATTGGTTTGATATGCTCAACCATAATCTACCACTTTTTGGGAGAATCAACCAAGCCTCGGGCATCTGAAACTGGGCCTAGACTTCTGAGGAGAGGACCTTAGACCGATTGATATATCAACTTCTTAATGTGTCCTGACACACGAGCGGGGCAATGCCAGGGGCATTGAAATCCATCCTAACATAGGGAGACAAAAAAGGTGAATCACGTTACCTAAATCCAGAACACTGTGAGGGGCGTGACAATGGAGGAAAACTGTTAACCGTGCCGGAAAAGCATCATCCATATCGCATTGGCCTGAAACGGGGACAAAAAAATGATGGCGGCCCACTGACCATGTTCGCAACACGGGGCCTAACTCAAATATCGTCGATCGGTCTTCTGGAACGTTGGCCCAGGACAGTAGGCGGGCCGTAGGTCAATCATTCATATTGTTACAATAGGCGGACCGTAGGTCTATCATCCATATTGTTACAGCAGGAAGACCAAAGGTCTATCATCTATACTGTTAGGGGGTCCCATCAAACATGACCAGTCTTCCGAAACATTGGCTGAGGACAGCAGGCTGACCGTAGGTCAATCATCCATATTGCTACAATAGGCGGACCAAAGGTCTATCATCCATATTGTTACAACAGGCGGACCAAAGTCTATCATCAATACTATTAGGGGGTCCCGTCAAACATGAAAGAGGATGAGGATCTGAATAAAGGGGCACAAAAAGTGTGGAAAGTGGAGTGGTGGTTTGTTCAAACAGAGTCCAACACTCCCAAAATTGCACCACCGTGGTGGAGACGCATTAGGCGGACGTATTAATCTGGTCATGGATCATCCCAATTTTTAGACAAGACCTCTCTGGAGAGAGAACTATCTCTTCCCAACATCACTATGGGGCATCCCGAATTTATCAGGGGTAAATGTCACAATTACACCACTCCCCAAGAAGCCAGGCCAAGGGGCCGACAGTGAGTAGGGACGGGATTTGGTAATCCCTTGGGCTGGACCCAAGATGATATTTTCAAGCGTTCCTACGTATCTCATAAGGATGATAATTAATCCACACGTAGTTCTAGAAAAGGATCTTAGTTTAAGGTCTTACCGCTCGGACCAAAAGAGTAAGGGAAGTGGGAGACACATGGTAAAGTGGTTGAGAAACCCGACGTGAATGGGGACAAGGCCCTGCATACCATGTGCTCCTTGGATAAGGGTTTAGGTCAACAGACCGAATAGGAAAGTTAGGTTGGGCATGTGGGGAAGTGCCCAGGAGCTCCTACATATCTCATAAGGATGAGAATCAAGCCATACGTAGTTCTTGGGGGCGCCTTTTAACTTCATGCAGGACAAGAAATAGGAGGGCTAATTCTCATAACGGGGCGCATGTGGTGTGGTTATTGCAAACCCAACGTGAATGAGGACGAGGTCCTGCTCACCACGCCACGCAGTCCCATGGTCCAGGTCCCAAAGGCGGGACAGACATGATGAATTAATGGGCCTCAAGCTGGACCCTTAGACAAGAGTTTTGGGCGTTCCTACATACCCCATGAGAATGGGGATCAAGCTGCACATAGATCTTGAAGGATGGAACGGCACGACATGGTCCTATGAAAAGGGTGAAAGAGGTGTGCGGGTCTAGCCCTCACACTAAAAGAAGCGGCATTTGATATATCTTGTTTGTCCTTGAAGGTGAGTGGTTTTTCTTTCATGGAATGACCGGACTAGGCTAGAAATTCCTGGAATCTCCACAATAATCAAGCCATAATAGGCATTGAAAAATGGTGTGGTAATGAACAATACCAAACATGATGTCCCCTATGGGGAAGTCACCACAATGCAGTGTCGTTTTTCGTCATGTGGCCGGGACGATATCATCACAATTTATGGTCGTGTGGTAGGACCAATCAGTACAGTTTAAGGTCATATGGCTTGGACCCGGGGGAGCATGCACGATGCGATAAGGTGCACCCAATGTACATGAGGGTGTATCCTCATTCCGTCACCACGAGGGATTCTGGGAGAGGATCCTCGGGCCAAGGAATCGATGAGGGTCCAACAATCAGGGGGCAGGAGACACTACATTCCAGCTGAGCTAGGCCCAAAACGCAATATATGGGCAACTCCTCGTATCCCGTGGGGATGAGGGTCAAGTTGTGCATGATCCTTAGAGAAAACCAAATCATATAACCTTGGCGCTCGGATCGCGGGAGCCCTGGGAGATGTTTTCACGCAGCTTTTTCCACCTGACGTGTGGAGGTGCACTAAGGGTTAGTGCAAGGAGTGTCGAGATTCTACCTTGACATGATGGGGTGGAACATAATGTGAATCATGCAACCAACATTCAGGGCCTGAAGGAGCTGGCGTGACGACTGAGGACTACTGCTGACCATGTTCGCAACACAGCATCCTGTCGCGTTAGCCTAAAATGGGGACAAACAAATGATCATCGACTGCTGACCATGTTCGCAATGCGGGATTTGTATCAATTTTTTGTCTAAAACCCTTGAGGGTATTGGCCTGTGATGGTAGGAGAGACCTTAGGCGTTGTATCCAAGCCATTCTTGGGGGTCCCTCTGGGTGTGAAAGATAACGGGGGCCCGAGTGAAAGGGAGAAAGAAGCTTGACAAGTGGGAAAAAACTTTCCTAAGTCGAATCTGACACTCCAGGTCCTATACCAGAGTACTCTGAGCACATTAGTGGACCACTGGAAAGGGTATAAGGGCTCAGTTTGAGAGCAGCCAAAATATGGTGGATTCCCGGGAGAAGGGGGCATGGTGCCAAAAACCCTGTACCACACCTATATATCCCCCCGCGGGGAGGGACAGGCCAAGAGACCAAGGTGACCGGGAGATCGTGGGATCTCCTAAGAGATGGTACTGGACCTGAAACCTAAACGTTCAGTCGGTTATACGTATCCCATAAGGATGGGAATCAAGCCGCATGTAGTTATAGAAGTACAGTTTAACGTCATGTAGGACGATGAGAGGAATTTCATCTAGGAATGTGTACGGTGATGCGGGTAACCCATGGTGAATGAGGACATAATCCTACACCACACTGCACACTCTAGGTAAGGACTGGGCTAAGGGGCCCGAGAAGGCCAAGGGGCCTGAGGCTGGGGCTCGGTCCGGAAGGCCTGACCAGCTTGCAGTTTAATGTATTTCAGTGAGGACGAGCATGCATTTTAAGGTCATGCTGGACCACAAGGACCTTAGTTTAAGGTCTTAGAATTTGGACCAAGGGGTCCTAGATGTAGGGCCAAGTGTAGTTTAAGGTCATGCTGGACCACAATCCAGTTTAATGTCATGGAGGACCCCAGGGGACCAAATGTAGGACCAAATGCAGTTTAGGGTCTTGCAGGACTGTGATCCAGTTTAAGGTCATAGGGGAGCACAGGGGCCCAAATGTTAGACCAAATGCAGTTTAGGGTCTTGCAGGACCATGATCCAGTTTAAGGTCATGGGGGATCGTGGTTGCAGTTTAGGGTCATGCAGGACCCTTAGGCTCAGGAAAAGTACTGCTTGAGGAACTTGGCGTTGGTGGGAGGAGTTACACTCTCACTATCCATAGTCACCAGGGAGTACGCACCATTAGTATAGACCTTATGGATGATGAAAGGCCCCTCCCATTTGGGCTCCAACTTGGGTGGTTTCCTACCGGGAATCATTGGCACCCTGAGGTCCAGTACCAGATCACCTTGTAGGAAAGAGCGGAGGAAACCCCTATTATTGAAAGCTCAAGCCATCCGGCTTTGATGCCTTTCCAGGTTATGCAAGGAGTGAAGCCTATTCTCATCCAGTGCTTCTAATTCCGCTAGACGGATTTCAGAAATTCTATCTGGCGCTTTCTGGTTGTAGACCACCGTGCGCAATGAGGGTAACAGAATCTCATTGGGCAGGATGGCCTCAGCTCCGTACACCAGGGAGTATGGGGTCACCTGGGTGGAATTAAGGGTCATCGTCCGATAAGCCTAGAGAGCATTGGGGAGCTTGCCCGGTCAACTTTTCTTGTTCTGACCAACCATTTTTTTTAGAATGTTCGAGAGGGTTTTTTTAAACGCCTCGATCTGTCCATTCTCCTGTGCGTGATAGCGGGATGTATGGTTAGAGAGAATGTTGTACTTGGAATACAATTTCTTTAGCTCGACCACTCAGAAGTTGGTTCTGTTATCCGTGAGGATAGCGTGAGGCACTCCAAATCGATAGATGATGTTGGAACTCATGAAGACCGCGATAGAACAGGCTTTGACTTCATTGAGTGGAATTGCCTCTGCCCACTTGGAAAAGAAATCCGTAGTGGTCAGAATGAACCGGCATTGGTGAGCCGTCTCCGGTGGGTAATGTCCTACAACATCCAACCCCCAGACTACAAAGGGCCAAGAATACTTGGTAGTGTGGAGGGGCTCCGGTGGCCGATGCACAAAGTTAGCATGAACTTGGCACGCATGACACCTCTTGCAAAACTCGATGCAGTCATAGATCATGGAGGGCCAGAAGTACCCCAACCTCTGAATTTGGTGAGACAACTTTGACCCGACCTGATGGGCGCCACGAGAACCAGCATGAACCTCTTGCATGACCTAAGGGATCTCGACTCCTTGAAGGAATCGGAGGAGGACACCATCAAATCTGCATCTATAAAGGATCTTATCAAGGCTGGGACCACTCTTAAGGGTAAACTGCAGCGTGCAACGTCATATTCTCTCGCGCTCGGCCTGATCTGATGGAAGATTACCGCATTGGAGGTATTCAACCAAGGGCGTCCTCCAATCGGGAACTATTTTTTTCACCGTGTCTGAAGTACCTGGGGCTCATGAACTAGGGGCACCAGCGGTAAGATGGTTCACCCGCAGGCCGCGATCATCCTCCAGGGTAACAGGAGCAATGACTCTCTGGTGCACTACGTGGATAATCAGGTCATCCTATCCGGGCTCCGCAAGTGACGCGGCCAGGCTGGCCAAAGCATCTTCTCGACCGTTCTGTAACCGGGGAATATGAACGACTTCCAGCCGAGAGGGGAACTGATCCATTAAATGGAGGGTGCACTCCAACGATGGAATGAGTTCTAGATTTTTGACAACATAGTCACCATTGATCTGCTTGATGACCAGCTCGGAGTCCCCTTTCACATGCAGATGGGGCACACCGATCTCGATGGCCAGTTCGAGGCCAGTGATGAGGGCATGATATTCGACCTCATTATTGGTGCATCCCTCTGACAATAGGAATGAATATGGCAGAACGGCTTGCTCTGGGGTGATGAAGACGATACCCAGGACCACTCTGTTGAGTCTAGGATTGTTGAGTCTTCTACCGGTGGGGCTCCGGGAGGCACCGTCAAAGTGCATCTTCCAGAAAGGGAAGACATGATCAACTTAGAGGATAAACTCATCAGTAATACCTAGATCCAGTGGCTGATCCATTGAGGTTGGGTGAGTACCTAAAAAGTCTTCCAACGCCTTTTCTTTAATATCCTTCTGAGGTATGAACCTAATGTCGAGCTTCTGGAGGATCACCGCCCACTGCGCTAGTCGGCCAGTTAACATAGGTCGGTTTAGGATGTACATCAGCGGGTCTACCCGAGAGACCAGATGTACCTCAGGGCACTACAAGTAGTGCCACAATTTTTTTACGGAAAACACAAGTGCCAGTTATCTCTTTTCGATTGGAGGATATCTAATTTCCGTATTGAGGAGCATGCGGCTGAGGTAGTAGAGGTTGTTCTCTATTCCCTCATTGTTATTCTGGGTGAGAAGTGTGTCGAGGGACCGTTCTAGGGCGGTCACGTAAAGGAATAGTGGCTTCCAGGAAATGAGTGGCATCAAGACCGAAGGTTGGAGTAGATACTACTTGATTTCCTCGAAGGCGGTCTGACACTCTTTATCCCTTTCATAGGTGGCACCTTTCTTCATGAGCCGGGAAAAGGGCTTACACTTGCTGGCCAGATTCGCAATGAATCGGCGTATGTAGGCTAAGTGGCCTTGGAGACCTTAATGCTCCCGAATATTTCTCGGGGGAGGCATCTGGCCGATGGCCTTGATCTTCTCCGGGTCGATCTTGATGCCTCGGTATCTAACAACAAAGCCAAGAAACTTCTCAGAGGTGACCCCGAAGGCACACTTCAACGGGTTCATCTTCAGGTGGCAGGAACGAAGGAAGACAAACACTTTCTCAAGGTCCTTGAGATGGTCATGGAACTGGTGAGATTTGAACACCAAATCATCCATGTAGCACTCCACCAACGTCCCAAGAATTGGCTTGAGTAAGCGATGCATGGCCCGTTGATAGGTGGAGCCTGCATTCTTCAGGTCGGGGGGCATAACCTGGTAACAAAAAGTACCTTGGGGGCCCTGAAGGTAGTGAATTCTTCGTCCTCAGGGGCCATCCAGACCTGGTTATACCCAGAATACCCATCCATGAAGGAGAGGGCTTGGAACCTGGTCGTGGAATCAATCAACAACTCTGTCACTAGAAGGGGAAAATCATCCTTCGGACAGTGGCGGTTGAGATCGCGGAAGTCGATACAGACCCTGATCTGTCTGTTCTTCTTCCTGACTAGCACAATGTTGTCTAGCCACTGGGGGTACTAAACTTTCTTGACAAAGTTGGCTTTAATAATCTTGTCAACTTCGGCCTCAACCATGGCACCGTGAGAAGGGTGCATCTTTCTGGGAGGCTTCTTGAACCCGTGATGGTTTGCTGGGAGGCCAAGGAGGTGGATAGCTACCTGAGGATCTAGTCCTGGCATCTTATCATAACTCCAAGAGAACACATCACGGTGCTATCTAAGGAATTCCACGTACCGTTGTTGCTCCTCGAGGGGCATGACCGCACAGATCAATGTTTGTCTTGAATCTTCCTCACTACAAAGGTTCACATATACCAATTCATAGAACATGGTAGAGACTCCTTCTTCAAAGGCGGGGGGAGCATCCTCCAGATCCTCTTCTCCACTTTTAGAGGTATCTTCCGTAGGGGGAGCTGCTTCGGGGCTACCGGACCCTGACGGGAAGGTGGTGCTGGCTTGGGCGGTAGTGGTCATCATATTAGGAGACTCATGTGCCACCGAGACCATAGATATTAAGGCAGTTGATCCAATCCCATCTGGTCTTTGGCCCAAGGGGCCACTCTTGATGACATCAAAGCAGTAGTGGCGCATCGGCTTGAGCCGGTTAATTCCAGCCCGGTGGAAGAGACATGTATGACGCACCGCCGTTTCCATGATCCTGACATCCCAATACCGTACAGGGGTAGAAGGTTCGGGAATCACTTGAGCCTGGTTGGTGTAGGAGTATGAGGTTATTTTCCATTGTCGCTTGGACCTGGGAATATTCCTTCCTCTTATACCCGATACCACAATGAATTTCCCCATGTTGGGGGTTGTGGCCTCCAACCGATGGATTGGGAAGATGTAGGCGTCATCCAAACCTGCACAGGGATCACTTGTGACAATGGTGGGCTCAACCTCACCTGCCAGAATCTTCTTATCCTTCATCTTGTAGTAGTCAGCGTCTAGATAACAGGTTTCACAAGAGGCAAAAGGAGACTCATCTCCTTGGATCACACCTAATCGACCATTAGGGGAGTATTTGAGTCATTGGTGATATGATGAGGGGACCGCCGCATGAAGTTGGATCCACGGTCTGCCCATCATTGAATTTTAGGTGGTGTCCTGAGAGACAACCATAAATTCGGTACTGGAAATTAGGCCACCGAACTGGGTCTTTAAGCGAATATTGTTGACTGGAGTTTTCTCGGTTCTGTCATACACCTGGATCCTGAGGTCTGAGGGAGTTAAATCTTCCTCAGACAGGCACAGCTTCTGCAGTTTCTGAGTTGGGATTAGGTTAATCCCAGAACCCATGTCAACAAGACAGCGGCAGAATTCCACACTATTGAACTAGCCAGTGATGTACAGTCGGTGAATTTTCCCCTGTATGGGAGGGTCTTCATCTTCACCGGAGAATGAGATAACCGCCTGACATTCGGCGTTCTCAATAGCCTCTGCGTGGAAGGCTTCTGCAGCTACTACCTCCGTCTCAAACTGGAGGGGGCTCCATAGGGCCTCGATGAGCACCTCACACATTTCAGATGATAGGAGAAGAGCCTCAAGGATAAAAATCCTTTCTGGAATTTCGGCCAGGTGCTTTATAACATCATACTTTCGGGACAAACGCAAGCTTCTACTTATAGGAAGATGCTATACTATTGGAGGCATGACGGGCCCTTCCGGCTGGACCGGTGGCTGACCGGTACTAGGTACGTCTCGCTGTTCACTATTCGAAGCTTGGAGAGTGGCTGTCGGGTTATGAATGGAAGGCTGGGGTTGACTGGTGGTAGGGAACAGCTAGTCGCGGAACGACTGAGGTGGTTCCGCCTGATCCAGCAACACAAACAGTGGTGGAGGTGGACCTATCAACACCGGATAAAGGGACTGCATATGCAGAGCTCTGTACTGGGCCCGCTGACTAGTCTCAGTGGCATGCACGTCCTGGCTCGAGGTGCCTACTGTCGTGCCCCGGTGATTCATGTAGCCACGGCTCCGCCGACATTGGCGATGGTTGGGGACATTGGGAAGGTCCACCTGGCATTCCTCATTGTCAGGAGTCAAAAAGGGATTTACCAACTCTACGGTGTTAACATAATCGTACCCCTGACTATCACTCAAGGAGTCGTCCATTACTGGGTGAAGTCTCGGAGGGATACCCATTTCTAGGGTCATGAAGTTGCCAAGAGTGTGGGATGACGACGACATTGGAAGGGTGTGTTCTTTCTTCTTGCGTCGTCGCTATTTGCTCTTCTGGGAAGAGGCAAGCTGGGACGATGATGTCGAAGTAGAAACCGCAGATTTTAGGGGCTCTGATTGATTCAGGTGTGCACGGATGATGCCCTGGGCGCTGGCGACCGTCTTGCGGTCCATCCTGTCATTATACTTCTGGGACCCACAGTCAAAAACCTGCTGCCATTCATCCTCATCGCCACTACCACCCTCTGATTTCACAAAGACACCTACTACTTGTGTCGGGGCTGGGCCCAACTTGACTATACTATTGTCAACTTGGTCTTGGAGCGAGTCCTTGAACACGTAGCATCTCTAGATGGTGTGCCCCAGGGTCCGGTGATAAGGGCAGTAGTTTGGGTGATCAGTGAGATGCGCCTCTTCTAGCTTCCGGCACTCGGGCAGCCGCACTATTCTCTGTTCCAAAGCATTACGGAAGTAACCAGGGACCTGAGCCTCGTCGAACGATTATGTATGATTCCTTCTGTCTGGAAAGGGGGCTCTAGGAGGCTGTCCCTGATGAGGGTTCGGAGGAGCATGCCGAGGAGACGAAACCTGATTATCTCTCCTAGGTGGTGGTGCTGTGTTATGCGAAGGTACTAGCCGATTTTGAGGTGGTCGCTGCTGGGATAGAAGCTGTGCTCATTGGGGTAGACCCCTATGGGGCTACGGATCTAGCCTCACTAGTAGAAACTCTAGCTGTCTGGGGGCCTCTATCTAGTCTACAACAGCGGGCTTGGCTCTGGCAGCTCTCCTTGCAGGGATTACAGGAGGCAGCGGGCATGCCTGGAGGGCCTGTTGCAGGGCCTCTTCGAGGCACTGATCCTTGTCTGAGAAGTCCCGGAACCCTCCGGGGTAATTCTGAGTGATCAGAGAAGTAACCAGCTCTACCTTGATGTTCCCTATGCACATTTTCAGTGATTACTCCTGAGTCAGTGGCATGTCAAGGGAGTATGTGAGCCCCTTCCACAGGGTGACGAAGTCCATGACTCGCTCATCGGGCCTTTTCTTGCACCTGAAGAGGTCTGCGATGTTCGACTTCTGGGTTGTGGAACTGAATTGGTAGAGGAATTTCCTACGAAGGTCCTCCCATATAGTCACAGATCTGACAGGGAGCTGGCTGTACTAGACGAATGATGTCCCTTCTAGTGTCTGAACAAAGCAACAGAGCTTGGCAGCCTCCTACTGCACTGGAGTTCCTAACATAGTCCCACACCGCGAGTTGAAGTGGTCTAGGTGTTGTGGCAGGTCTCATGTCCCATTAAAGGGGGCGAAAGTGGGGTTCCCAAATCCCAGAGGTGTTATCATATCATCCACCCATGCTGGGTATGGCTTGCCGTCTGGTGGGATTTCCACTTTCCGAGTTTCCAAAGCCTCTAAGCAGGCGATGAGTGCCACCATAGGATCGTCTGGACACGGGTTCCTGTCCTGAATGGGATCCCTAACCCCAAGCATATTGTCGGGCTCTTCAATCTGGTAGTCAAGCTCAGCAGCTCGCGGGACGGCTGGTAGAGCGACTCTTGGGGCAGTGGGAGGAACCCGAGCGGTGTCCCTTGGGTGATCACGCCGCTCAAGAGGGTTCAAAAAAACGTATTCTGCATCTTTCCATGAGCTCTGGCCTCTCCTCTGTCAGCGAACACGGCATGATCGCGGTTTCTCAGGAGAATCTCGTCGAGGGGTAGTTGTACCTGCCCCTGTTGTCCTGACCTAGGATCACCATAGTCGGGCCTCCGCTCCCCAATAAATTCAGCCAGAATCTCATCAACCATCCTCTTCTTCTCAGCAATCTGTTCGCGCAGCATGGCCTTCTCGGGATCTTCCTCTTTCTTCTGCACTGAGGCAGATGGGTCGGCGAGCTTGACAGCCCCGATGTGTTCTTTACCCTTGCCGATATTCCGGCTCAGTGTTAATGTCTCAGTGGGTGTGGGGAGACCTTGGAGGTTTCTCTGTTGGTGAGTAACCCTCCCGGGTGGATACAGTAGTGCATTTTCCTCATGGGGTGAGTCCCCTTCGAGGAGTTACAAACCATTCCCCTCTCCCGATAGGTTGGCCATGTTGACTACGGCTACCCTCGGGGGCATGCCCTCAAAACCGCTCGGTGAGTCGGGTTGCCGGCGAATCGTACTGAAGATAAGGGCAGCATATTTTCCCCATCCACGGACGTGCGCGTGGGGGGTGGCTTCCTCGATAACTTTGTGGAGTACTTGAAAACTCTGGACGCATTGTTTTTGGAGGGCCCTATGGTGGCCAAGTGACTCGGGGTGCCGAACCGCGGGGAGCGTGGCCAGGTCGACCCGATGACACTGCTCACCGATATCCTCGAGGTGTGCTTGGCTCCTAGGGTAGGGCAGTTTATGATGGAGAATATGGGAGTGAGTCACCCGGAGAGTCTGGTGGAAACATTCAAACTCTCTCAGGGAGAGCGATAATGGTATATCAAATTTGATCCTGCAATCGGTCAAAACTTCTCGGGGAAGTGGCCTGCTGCGAGGATGGTCCAGAAGCTCCACGACTTAGGTTCAGGATCTGACCCTATCTGGCCCCGCTCAACAACCGAGAATGGCTGGGGAACTGTCAATGGTGCCGAGGCAGGCCGCTGGGCCGGTGGGCTGGCCGGTGGAGAATACGGCAAGCATGCTGATTGGCTGTCGAATCCTGAGTTTCCCTCCAAGGGCTCCAGTGTCCTGGCTGTCACGTCACGATAGGATGCGCCGGCAAAACGGGACTCCTATCACAGTGTTGGCGCTTGCCGAGGGTGTGACATGTCATGATTCTTCCGTCGGTCCCCAGAAAATCTCTCCACCCTCTTTGACTGAGGTGGAATGTGATTCAGGAAAGGCCAATGGTAACTGCAAGTTTGATCCCTGGGGGTACGCCAAGTCCTCGTCCTCCTAGATATACCTCTGGAGGGAGGCAGGGATCTTATGGATCTCGCATTAATGGAGTAAGAGGATGATTCGTAATGTCCCTATCCCTGTCCCTGACTCATAGGACTGGGGGGAGGGCTCCATCGCTGAGTCTTATTCCGCCTCAGAGTCCGAGAAACGGACTGGTCTGATTTGTGTCCGGCCTTCCCTGGCGTTTCTCTTGCAGGGATGACATCCCGCCTTCCTGCCCTTGGGTAGCTCTTCGGGGCAGGGCTGATTTCCATCATGGATTCCTCTGGCCACAATGGTGCTGGGGCCGAGAGGACTGAAGGTCGGGGTGCGAGGAGCACCAGGGCAGATATCGGAAGGGAAATGGGGAGGAACTCCATGTGGGTAAGGGACTTGATATGCAATGGCTCCATACTCGCGGCCTGTGGTAGGGGAAGTGACCCTATACCCAGTGTAGTGAGCACTGGAAAGAGCTCCACTCGGAGCATAGCTGTCATGGGGAAGTCTTTTACTTTCCAGAATGGTGGCATGAAGTAAGCCATCACGCTGGATGGCACTACCACAAATTGCTCGGTGGTGGCCATTGCCCGTGCCAGTGACCAGGAGATTCGACCCAACCTTCCTGTGGGGCGGTCAGGGCCTTGATCCAGGTTGGGCATGTTACTGCCCCTACAAAACGTGTGCGGGGATTTTATGAAAAGAGTCAGCAGTGGCTCGGGCCACAGTGGTTGCTGACGTTGATGCCCTAGGGAGAGAATCCTCTTCCGCTCGCGCCCGACGCTGGTGTCAGGGTAGATGGTTTGGAGCTGGTGGTGTGGGCACATAGATTGCCTACTCTTCAGCTCCGGGAGTCGGGAGGCAGCATCGACACGGCCTGGAGGGGGGCCTTACCATGAACCATTGGAGTGGGTCCCCAATCTTGTGAACTCGGACATCCCCCGCCTCATCGGCATAAGGAAGGGAGGTGTCGAGGCATTCTGGGGATAGGCTCTCGAAATGGTTGAATGTCTGGGTGGGGCGTGGTGGCTCCCTACGCGGCCCTAGGGGGTGGCGATGGCAGTGAGGCACAGCTGCCTCGAGATCCAAACAGGCCATGTCCCTAGTTGAGATGACCCCTTCCTCCTCGTACCTATGTACAAGGTCGTTGATCACCCTCTGTTGGATAATCTCTAATAGAGAGGGGGGGAATGAGTACCCGACAGTCACGGCGGTCAGAGCAGCTGTGGAAAAGGTGGGACCGCATGGGGTGGCCGCGTCGGTACTACCCTTGCCCCTGCGCCAGTGGGTAGGTGGTGATCGAGCTCCGGATGTAGTGATCTGATTCCTGAAAGTAGGGAGATAAACCCATTAACACTAGTAGGAAAAAGGAATCGACGACCAGTAGCCCAGCGTCATTCCGCCTTCCGTGGTCGATAAGAGGGATCCCTACTGATGACGTTGCAGAACGGAAGTGCTCAACATCCTGACTGCCCCAACCCCTGGCGGGTCTCACGTCCTGGTGCTGGGTTCCTAGACCTGGTGACATGTTAATCATCCGACACCCCAAACGCTACCGGTCTCCATATTGAGGAGAATAGATTCACGTCGGGTTCACCATTTTCGGTTTTCTACGCTTTCCTCCGGGGCGCACACGCATCCGTCACACAGGGGAGGACGCGTGGCTTGTGGCCCCGCATTCCCGCTTTCCAAAGGTGGGCAGCATCCATTCCTTATTTAGGGACGTCTACTCCTTGATCGAAACTGGGACGACGGGATGTCAGTTCTTCCTTCCGTGGATTCCTCCTCGGAGCTCGTCACCTAGTCCGGGTCTCCCTCATAGATTTAAGACATATTCGTGAATCTTGTTCCTAGTGCCATATCTTCATGGACACCAGTTAATTACCATGCCTCTGTCGGGACGCTCCAAGGGGTCTGGTTGGGGCAGCAACCTTTGGTGACGAGAATGGTCACGCTGGGGCATCGTTGGCATGTCTCGACACTGGGGGGTTGGCATGTCTATATTCTTTCCCTTATTATAGGGCTTCTTGAGGGCATGGAATCCCAAGGCATCCCACATCGAACACGGGTAATTGGCATACCATAGGCATGTATCTGAGGTTTTCCTTAGCTTCCCATGTTTAACATGGGGTATGCCGCGATTTTAACGTCTTGCGGAGACGGATCAGACTGATCGGAACACTGAGAGTGGATAAGATTGAAGGAACCCCTGAAGGGAACTCTGATGTCGGGGCCAACACATGGGCGGCTTCCTGGATATTGTGGAGTGGAATGAGGTGGCATGATCCCACCGGGATGTGGCTGCTCAGTTAGTAATCAGGATGGTTGATGGAGTGAAGGGGCTTGAACCTCGTGGAGGCTTCCTATGTACCATGCTTTGACATGGATCAAAGTCCACGTAGTTTAGGTATACAGTTTAACGTCATGTGGGACAGGGTAATTTGGGGCTTACGCTCTGAGGCGGCCCGCAATTGATGGATATGGGGCTTACACTCTAAGGTGGCCCACAATGGCAGCATATGGGGCTTACGCTCTGAGGCGGCCCACAATGGATGGATATGGGGCTTACACTCTGAGGCAGCCCACAATGGATGGAGATGGGGCTTACGCTCTGAGGCGGCCCATAATGGTGGATATGGGGCTTACGCTCTGAGGAAGCCCATAATGGATGGATATGGGGCTTACTCTCTGAGGTGGCCTATATTGGTGGATATGGGGGCTTACGCTCTGAGGCGGCCCATTATGGTGGATATGGGGTTTACGCTCTGAGGTTGCCCACAATGGATGGATATGGGGCTTACGCTCTGAGGCAGCACACAATGGTGGATATGGGGCTTACGCTCTGAGGCGGACCACAATGGATGGATATGGGGATTACGCTCTGAGGCCGCCCATAATGGATGGATATAGGGCTTACGCTCTGAGGCAGCCCAAAATGGATGGATATGGGGATTACACTCTGAGGCGGTCCATAATGGTGGATATGGGGCTTACGCTTTGATGCGGCCCATAATGGTGGATATGGGGCTTACTCTCTAAGGCGGCCCATAAATTTGGCGAACCGATATGAAGGGGTCGGAACGACTGAGTGGTGGGATTGAACCTCGTTGAGGCTACCCATGTGAGGCGGCCCATAGAAGGATATCATGGTCCATGCTCACTCTAAGCCCACGTGAGTCATGCTCGGTGTGAGAAACAAGAGGCAGCAGGGACCAGACGATCACATCGCGAAGGGTGTGTCCATGAGAAGCAGAAAGGGGCTTACGCGTTGAGAGGTCCTTAGTGTCGGGACTTACTCCAGGATGGAGGCTCGTGGTGCGACAAAGTGCAAAAGGTGGTACAGAGGTGCATGGGTGATACCTTCCTCAAGAGAGGCTAGGAGCTTATGCTCTGAGGTAGCCCTTCCCCCATTGACAAATGCCACTCCTAGAGGGAGGATCTCATTCCATGTGAAGAATATTTCATTCCCGTGGAGACGAGCAGCATAAAGAATGTCTGAGCCGGGGGGACCCTGCGTGCGAGGCGCGGGGTCGGATCACAGTTTAACGTCATTTGTTGAGGACGAGGTGCTCGTCAGTTTAACGTCCTAAAACTCGGACGAGGTGGGTTCGCTCCACACCCATAGGGCTTACATGTCCAATACCCTCTACCCCTTGTGGGAGGGAAGGCATCATTGTGGTGAAGGGGGGATGTAGGGAGAACCATCGAGGGGTCCACGTTAGCATGGCTATGCGAAGAAGCAATAGCTGTTAGCATGCCTATGAGAAGGAGCATAAGGCAAAGCAATGCAACGGGAAACACCACCCAAGGGACCTTGAGGTTACTTCGTATGAGCTTGGAAGACCGTATGGGAAAACAATGCATGGCGTGCATGCCTGGTATAGAGGACATCGGGCGCCTATGTAGGGAGGCACCCCGGGGGGCGTCAAGGTGAGGGGTCCCAGGGTTTGTGCGAAAAACACAGGGATGGTGCGCAATTGGGGCAGAGGGATTGCACGCAGATAGGGAGATTGCGCACAACGGGCATGGATTGCCCGTGGGGGCAACGACCGATCCCTGAAAAAACCTAACGACGGGATTGCACGCAATTGGGTTTTGCGCGCAAATGAGGGAGTGCGCCCAATGGAAGTGATTGCGCAAAAAGGAGGAACCCTGGTGAGTTTGCAATTTTATTTAAGCCGGTGGGATTGCGCGCAAAGGTGAACCCTAGGGAAAGGTTGCACGAAAAGGTAAATACCTGAAAGTCATATTGCACGCACGGGAGTCCAATTTCACACATGGGAGCTAGTCCGAATTCCGAAACCCCGAAACAGAAGGGTTATCCTTCTATTTATAGGCTCCAGGCATCACGGAATCCAGGCGGTGCACGAAATCTTCCGCTCCAGGACCGGTCGGCGCAAAAGGCCTCACCACGCGAGACCGGTCTCGCAAAATTGCGCGCCATCACAGTGATTTTCTGTGCATCCCGGACTTCCTTCGCGTGAGAAAATTTTTTCGCGCAAGACCTTATTAATTTCGTGCACCTGTTCTGGGCCCTCTGGACCAATCCTCCAAATCCGAATATGACTTCGCTTCATCATTTTGAAACTTCCTCTAGGATTTACAGACTTTTTTGGCGTCTACAGTATTCTACACTAGTTATGGTCTGAGAATTGAAGACTCTCTGACCCCGGTCTAGCACAACGAAGAATGTCAAGGTCAGCCATACAAGGATTAAAATGGTTTCATATCGATGGTGGAGTGAAAATTATTGTTGTAACAAAACTCCACCAAGGGTAAGTTCCTCATCCACAAACCTACAAAATCCAAGACACAAGATCGTAACATGTCTTCAAGAGTCTGGATGGTTCGCTCTATCTGACCATCTTTTTGCGGATGAAAATCAATGCTAAGGAATTTCAAAGAACTGAAAGCATTCTAGAGACCACTACACACCCTAGAGGTGAAATGAGGATCCCGATCAGAAATGATCATCATTGGGACTTCATGAAGTCTCACAAACTCCTCCAGATACTTCCTCAACAAAACTTCTACTGAGCTTGACTTCTTGATTGCTATAAAGTAGGATAATTTTGTTAAACAATCCACTACCACCCAAATAGTGTCATTACCTCCCTGAGCTCGAGGTAAACTAGTAACAAAGTCCATTAAGAGATCCTCCCAATTCCACTAAGGAACATCTAATGGCTGGAGCAGACCACCAGGAACATGGTGTTTCACCTTCACATTCTGGAAGACCAAACATCGAGACAAAAACTCTATAACCGCACGCTTTAGACTTGGCCACCAAAACTAACTCATCAAGGATTTGTACATCTTTGTCAAGCCTGGATGCACCACTAAAGGCGAACTATAGAACTCTCTGAGAACCGTCTCATGCATGGCCCAAGGAAAAAATAGCCTTCCATGATACAACACTCGGTGTTGTTCATCCTCAGACCAAACATCCTGGGCCTCGCCAAAAACAACACTGTCTCTCCAGACCTCCACCTCAAGATCCCCCAACTGGGACTCTTCCGCCTACTACACCAGAGATGACTGCACCATCATCTGAAAAATACAACCTCTACCCCCAACTTCTCCCATATCAATATGTAAGGCTAATAGTTCTTCTATTATTCTCCAGGAGTCACCATATTCACGCATTGCGTCACTGAGTGACTTTATACTTATCACATCAGCTAAAACATTCCATTTTCTAGGTGTATATGATATTTCAAAGTCGTATTCCTATAATAACTTCATCTACTCATGCTGTCGTAAGTTCAAGTCATGCAGGGAGAAAACATACCTCAAACCCTTATGATCGGTGAAAACCACAAAGCATTGTCCAATGAGGCAATGTCTCCAAAACTACAAAGAAAACACCATGGTTTCCAACTCAAGATCATGGGTGGCATAGTTATGTTCAGTGGGATGAAACTTCTGAGACCCATAAGAACCAACTGATCTTTGCTGAATTAGAACACAGCCTAACCCCAGATGCGATGCATCGCATAAAACATCAAATTGAAATCCCTCAGCTAGAAGACAAATAACTGGTGCACTTACTAACTTATTCTTTAGATACTCGAAAGCTTCCTGACACTGATATGTCCATATAAACACCTGATCCTTCCTGTTCAAATTTGTCAGATGAGTTGCAACTCAAGAGAAATTGGTTACGATCCACCTGTAGTAGCCTACGAGACCAATGAAATTTCACACATCTAACACTGTCTTGGGGTATTCCCAAGACACACTACTTATATCTTCGATGGATCCACAGCTACTCCCTTCTAGGAAACAACATGCCCCAAGAAACGGACTTCTTGAGCCCAAAACTCACACTTAGACAACTTCCCAAATAGCTGACGTTGACGAAGAACTCCCAAAATGGTGTGTAGATTCTCCGCATTCTCCCCCTCAGACATAGAGTAAACAAATATTTCATCAATGAAAACCACCACAAACTTGTCCAGGAACTCACGGAACACAGCGTTCATCAATACCATGAACACAGTAGGATAATTTTTCATGCTAAATGGAATTAAAACAAACTCATAATTCCCATGAAGACAATGAAAATTAGTCTTTAGGATATTCTCATCCTTCACATGCATCTGACGATATTCTGACCGCAAGTCGATATTTGAGAACCAACTTTCACCCTTCAGTTGATTGAATAAATCATCAATCCATGGAATAGGATAGCGATTCTTCACAGTCACTTTGTTTAAGTGATGGTAATCAACACACAACCGCAAATTATTGTCAGCCTTCTTAACGAACAAAACCAGTGCACCCTACGGTGACACACTCATTCGAATAAAACCGCACTGTAACAGACCATCAAGTTGTATACATAGCTCTCATAACTCAGAAGGGGCCATATTATATGGATACATAGAGATAGGAGACACTCTTGGTTGTAGCTCGATCCCAAAATTGATCTCTCGTCGAGGGGGTAATGCTACAACCTCTTCTGGAAAGACATCAGGGTACTCCTCTATGAACCTAGGAAATTCCAACTACTAAACCTCTGAAGAAATCATCATTAGCTCAGCCATAATGGATGATAAGGAAAGAACACTCCTCTGACCCATCTGAGGGTTTCACTCAGCAACGAAGACCACTGTCTCTCCATCTGAATCAAAGAACACAACCTACCTCCTAAAGCAATCCACGATATCCTACACTAAATACAACCAATCCATGTCATGGATGACATCATATGGTTGTATTCGTAAAAATAGAAAATCTCCCCAAGAGTGGTGTTGCCCTGACACTTAGTCTCTACATACTTCAAACAAGTCAGCTCGACCTCCAACTGGCATAGTCAACGCCAAGGGCACTGGAATCCTATCTACCTCAAGTCCCAAAGCATGGAAAAAGGGAGGTGATATGAAGGAGTGTGTATCTCCTAAATCAAACAAGGCATACACTAAGTTAGAAAACAAACAAAGGGTACCTCGAACGACACCTGGCTCGCATGATGCTAGAAACTCTAAAGCATGAAGCTGACCACGACCTCCTCCATGGCCTCTCTGACCCTGATGACGACCACCACCATGGCCACGATCTGCTCTTTGTGGATGGGGAGAATCACAGGGTTGTCCTCTACCTGCCCCATATACCCTCTACTGATCTAAAGCTGATGCAACCTTCTAATGTTGCCTCGGTCGGAACTGCCTCAACAGAGAAACTTGAAGCGGAACACCTGGTGCATGATGACTACTCTGAAAGGTCAGGCACTCTCGATACTGATGACTTCGAACACCACAAGAAAAAAAAGCACATGATCCCTTAGAAAAGGCCTGAGAGCTGTTGCCCCTAGATAAATGAGATGCTGAGTGTTGGGACCTACCCCCAGCCGAAAGGAAGCTCTTCTGCCCTGAAAACCGAAAACCCAGGACCACAACTTTGCTTCATGAGGAATCATGAAGACTCCCCTCTCATGACGATCTGGTTCTATCCAATGACCTCTCAATGACCACTGCCCTTTCCAGAACCTCAAGATATGTCTTTAGTATTAATGGGGTGACCTGGTGTTTGATCTCAGGATACAAAGCCACCACGAAATGCCTCACCCTGGCCTCCTCGTCTGGAAACAGGTCCGAAGCATATCATAAAAGGTTCATGAAATGTATTCCAAACTCTCGCACACTAGAGATCCCCTATCAAAGGGTAAGAAGATCCTGGCAACTGGACACATTCATTTTCAAAGAAAGAAACTCGACTCTAAACTAGTCTCGAAAATCCTCCCATGAGATCGCTGACTCCTCACGATCCCCGAGGAACAAGAACCACCACCACCTCACTGCTCCATGAATCATTGTCACAACCAAGGACACCCAGTGCTACATCCGAGCACGGATCAATCTGAATCCTATCTCGACCTCATTCAACCAATCTTCTATGACTACATCTAAAACAGAGCCCTCTTACTTCTGCAGACTTTGGCACTGAAACTCTCGGAGTGTCGTTGTCTTTAACCTCCACCCTATGGAGATCTACTGGCACAACCTAATGGAAATATTCTATGCAACCATGATGAGAACGTCGACCTAGAGCCATAACTGTAAAATAACTAATAGTTATAGCTCCTAGATCTGGAATATGGAAGACTCACCATTAATTAATTAATTTTTTTCTTTTATTTATTTTAGGCTAACCTATCCCAAGGTCTACCCATTCAAATGTAGGAATAAGGAAGAATGATGAATGATCCTTTCCTAGGTCTTTACCTTATAACTAGTATCACCTCGTTTTGTAGACATTGTAAACATAAAGGTTCGTACATCAGATCATAGGGGGCGCTAAACGCCTATGTCTCAGTCGGCCTCTAGTGTTTACATCACTTGATAAATATGACTGACACTATTTCCCTACCGACCCATGCAACCTCACCTGTGCCTAACTCCAAACATCATCCTATCTCTCAACCTCCCTCTAATACCACTCTGTCACGACCCCCTCCCCACAAGGTGTACCCCTCCTGGTCCGGCAATGTGAGAAGAGAGACAATTACCCCCGAGTCCCACCTTCAGTAGGCCCCAGGTTGGAGACTAGCACTGTGGGTACAGTAAACACACAAATGGGAGGCACTTCCCTCTAAGAGAACACATACGAAAGAGAGAGATAACATAGACACCAACCAACTCTAACTCATACTAAAATATTAAAGAAATCCCAAGTACAAATATGTAATGTTATTCAAAACTACTACAATTGAATGGGGAAAACTACAAGTACCAAAGGAATGTAAGAACAATAGAAACCACAAGCCTGAATAGCTACTGCAACCCTAAGCTAGTAGAAACCAACTTGATCTCCAACCTACCCCAAGTGACTTGAAAAACAGTTTATATATACATAGAGTGATTATAATAGTATACTTAGTAGGATCCTCCCCGAAGCCTCTCGTGCAAAAGTAAAGAAATCATGTTAAAGTATAGTGAACAACAAGTAAAACTAACTCATAACCTAAATTGGTATAATAAGTTCCCAGAATCACCATGTCTACTCTATCCAAGTATCTCATAAAAGAGTATATAATATAATAAAGAATATCAAGGGTACCCCGCTACTACTTCCCCACTAGTTTTCCACTTTTCCCCAATGCCTCGCGTCTTAAGAATCTCTCTCCAAAAAGGCTTTCCGCAGACACCTGGGTGAAGCACCACAACATGCACCTCGTGCAACAAAACCACCACATCCACACAAGAAAGTAAAAATGTAGTTTCTAAGACCCACCACAGCTCACATAATGTGTATCATACGTCGACCATTATACCTCAATCCATTACATCCCTTACAGTGAGTAAGGATCCTCAAGCCATCACAACTTATAAATGTTATAGATATAGTAGTCCATAGGAAACTATATCCAGAATATATGTGTGTGAATAACCACAAGACATTACAGACCTCTACACACATATATGGAGAAAATAAATTGTTGTGCCTACCAGCATAAGTAACTCCCTAGAGAAGAGAGCGGGGCCAAAGGGGGTAGTTAGCCATCCATCCTACCACCAGAATGTTGGGGAAAACACCCCCCCCCTAGGGCTCAGAGTCCCTAGGGTGTTAGTTTCCCTAACTGACATGGTGGAGTATCATATATAAACACAAAAAGTAAAGAATATGCTATAGCTCACAACCACACTATGGGCATAACCAAGTCTTAGACTCAACTGCAACTAAAATCTCTCAGACTCTCGGTTTCCACCTCTAAGATTAGGTATCTTATAATCACACAAAAATTTAAAGATCTTTAATACATTACTTCATTCCCTTTTTATCAGTTTCACTTTATGTTAATTAATTATTTAAACTTTAATTAACGATTAAAATTTTCACATTAAATTTCATTAGCATCACACCCAAAGTCCACTATCCCTTTAAATTGTAACCTCGGCATTGCATCCCAGCAAGCTTCAACTCCTTGGGTTAACATCATTTATTCAATCATTTATTAACAACATTACTTTCCAATATTACCAAGTATTCTAGAAATACATTCTAAGTTACTAAACCCAAGGGGGCTCAACTCAGTGACTAGATGAACTACCCATCAATTCTTTTTCACATATAGAAAGATCATAGACTCGTCCTCCCTCAAGAAGGTAAACACTGAAAGTAAGTGGAATACCCCATGTGTATTCACCCCTTTTTGGAAGGAGGGTAAGAAAACCAGCTGCCTTGAGCAGTGGGGAAAGTAAAGAGGATAAACAACCGATAAGAATCAGTAAGCATCCAAACATTCACATCCAACCCATTTCATCATCCCCGGTGTCCTCCCTGACTCCCACATGCATAAACCGATGCATCTTTTCACTCTAGGCATCAACTTCTACCACAACCAATAGGCCTCCATGCCCCCACATATCACAATACCCATTTGGGCTCACAAAATAGCACAAGCTGTAGAGAAACAAACATCATGTCAATTGGGCTCTTAGCCCTTAAACAAGAAAGATGGCAACTCAGAACCCTATAAGGAATTATTTTTTATCAAAAAAAAGTTCTTTAACCCATCTTGTATTAACCGATTTTTTGTTCTCATGTTCCAACTATGGGAACCTACCCAATAATCTATCGCAAATTGATTAAACATGCTTACTACTTCAATTTGATTAGAATTAAATTACAACAATAACAATTGGATTCATTCACATGGAACTTTATCTTTATCAAAACAAATATCAATTAATTAAATATTTTATTTCTTTACCAATTTCCATCAAGAACAAAAATCTATACAAAGAAAACATAGATATCACACCATCTAGCAAAACAAGAGGCAGTAACATACGATCGATATCAATCTATTTATCGGGTTCAAATATTTATTATGTAAATTCCATTTTGATCCAATGGGATAAAACATGATAAATATATAGTTCCACATAAAATAAAAGAGAAGAAATGAATCCCATACCTCAAACGGTTCTTGACGTTCTTTATATGAGAATGAGCCACACAACGGGTTACGATCTCCTCCCCCCGTGAAAATTGTATCCACCTAAGGATGCAGATACACCACCAAACCTATAAACACACAAGAAAATCTCATTAGGAACATGGAGATAGCATTCCATAAAAGGGAAAGGAGAAATAAAAGGAGGTGAAACTAAAAGAATGATGATAGATCATACCTTATATTGAAGATTGATCGATAGTTCTTGGTTGTATCAAAAAAAAGAGGGGAACCAATTCAAGGAGGAAAGTTTTATTGCACAACTCCTACAAGAAGGAATGGAAGGTTTGAGCATCTCACACCCGAGAACAAGCAGGAAGAACTAGGTAGGAAGATACCTCACTCCTTTAGAAGATTTAACGGAGTAGCAGTTTAAGATACATTGGATTTTCCATTAAAATATGATCGCATTAAACCACATGGTTTGACCAAGTAAAAGCATAAAGAGCCTTAGGAATAATTAATATATGAGTTATGGACTTTAAATCTTCCTTAGAGTCCTTAAAATGAGGCTTTAAATGCCTTTTACGTCAATGGAAATGTCAAAGGGGCGAACTGTAGGAAGTTGGAAACACTGTTCACAAACTCGATATTTAGAAAAAGAAAAAGAGGCAACTGTTGGACCACACCATTCTGGAAACACTGTTCATGAACTAAAAATTTGGAAAAGGAAAAAAGAGGCTATCGTTGGACCTCACCATTCAGGAAACAATATTCATGAACTCAAAATTTGGCAAATGAAATAGAGGCTTCCATTGGACCTCACCGTTCTGGAAACATTGTTCATGAACTCAAAATTTGGCAATGGAAATAGAGGCTACCATTGAACCACACCATTCTAGAAACACTATTCATGTAAGGTTACCATTGCACTATTCACAAAAGCCTACTGATGACATTTTTCATCTAAGGTTATCATTGCAGTGTTCACATAAGGCCACCGATGACACTATTCAAATAAGGTTACTATTGCATTGTTCACATAAGGCTACCAATGGCACTGTTCACATAAGGTTACCATTACACTGTTCACATAAGGCTACTAATGACACTATTCACATAAGGTTACCGTTGCACTGTTCACATAAGGCTATCGATGACACTGTTCACATAAGTTTACCGTTACACTGTTCACATAAGGCTACCGATGACACAACTCACATAAGGTTACCATTGCACTGTTCAAATAAGCCTACCGATGAAACTGTTCACATAAGGCTACTATTGCACTGTTCACCTAAGGCTACCAATGAAACTATTCACATAAGGCTACCATTTCACTATTCACAGAAGGTTAAAGTTTCACTATTCACATAAGCCTACCAATGGCACTATTCACATAAGGCTACTATTGCACTGTTCACCTAAGGTTACAGATGACACTATTCACATAAGGATACCATTGCACTATTCACCTAAGGCTGTCGATGACACTATTCACGTAAGGATATTGTTACACTATTCACCTAAGTCTACCAATGACATTGTTCACATAAGGCTACTGTTGCACTGTTCCCAGAACTAGAAATTTGGCTAAGTGTTGGGGATAAGTCACCAAAACCTTTCGGAACACCTCATAAACCATATTTTAGGAAAGGAATAGACCAGAGAGGTCTGGACCGTTACAATCTAATTCATCGGGTAAGAAGGTACTAAGATAACATTTTTTGTTTTCAAGATCCTTTCCTTAAAGTCGAGTAATTTATCATAAGAATAAATATTTACTTGATTTTGGTACAATCTCACCATTGTTCGTACCTTGAAACATTTCCACTTCATCTCTTATTTGAAGAAATAAAGTTGAATTTCTCATTCTTGAAGTTTTAGTAGCTCATATGATAGAATGATAGGTCATTCCATCTGTCTCAATAAAAAGGTTAGCACAGGTATTCAAATATGCATAAGTCCACCTATAGTGAGATAATACATCAATCTAACCAACTTCCACTAGAATATAACTTATACTATCCATAAATGGATAACATTAAAGTACTTCAAAAAACTAAAAATATGAAACATAAGAAAGATGTTTACTAAATTTACTTAACATTTATCTCCCACATCTCATAAGGTAGTTCTTGGTTGTCAAATTTTAAACATATGAAAACTGTAATCATGTATTCTCTTGAAATAAGATAATAATATGAATTATTGTAGAACCTTAACGAAAACATGCATTCTGTCAAAATTAACTCTTTCCACACACCAAAAATACAAAAAAGTCTATATACTCAAACCATGATATTATTGTGTCCGTATATTAGTCATGTGGTCATTAATGCTATCAAATATCTCATTATTATACACATATCATGTGCTTTCCAAAAAATATTTCAATCACTTTTCATGGTTACTAGTACCATATACTTATGGAAAATCACAATGGACCAATACATAGATATTACAATATTCCATAATACTATGAAAGAGATTATACAATACTATTTTGGAATCCCCTTACATAAACACTTAATCATTCCACCAATTCATTTTCATACTCAAAATCCCCAATAGTGATCGCATGTGACTTCCCTTTCTCTTTTTCCTTAAGAGGTTGTTGACCTCGATCATCATCATTAACCCTTGGATTAGGGAATTAGTTAGGATAATGCCCCATTTCCTTGTACGTGTAGCATTGAAGTGTGGGTGGTGCGTTCTCTATATTATTTTCTCTATTCATATCATTAGAAATATTTTTCCCATTACTTCGGCACCCAATGGCTTGATGAAATTATTTACCACAATTGAAACATTTTCTAGTCCCTTTAAGACAATCTCCACCATGCTTCGTTCCACACTTTGAGCATAAGGAAATATTCATCTTCTTTTCACCATTATTTTGAGATTTTACCTTATACTTCATATTTTATTTCTTGTCAAAACCATGAGATTTTATGTAATACCAACGTACATTTATACCTTTATAGAACAACATAGAATCTATTCACATATACTAAAGTTTGTTATAGATAATTCCCTTTGAAGACTAGGTTTTAATCCACTAAAGAATCGATCAACTTTACTTTTAGGTTAGATGATAAAGCCAGAATCATACCATGCAAGTCTTACAAAATTTTCCTTGTATGTACCAACGAATTAATTATCCTTTTGTTTAATCTCAAGGAACTACTTTTTAATCTTTGATCTAAGAATAATAGGGAAATAATTATTGAAAAATAAGTTCTTGAACTCATCCCATCCCATGGATTCAATTTCATCTTACTTCCTTGTATTCTTGATTAGAGTACACCACTGGTCTGCTTCGACTTCTAAATGATAAATATCCACAATGAAATTTTCATATTCTAAATAACGGAGGATGGAAAATATCTTTTCAATGGTACTGATCCATTGTTCAGAAACAAGTGGATCAAGAGACCCACTGAAATAAGGAAGATGTTTCCTCAAGAAGGACTCAACAGAATGTTGTTCTTTTCTCTGCACATTTATAAGTCTATAATGATTCATATATTTTGTAAGTATAGCAATAAGGTTTTTCATTACCTCTCCCATAACATTAGGTTGTTCAGTAGGAAAATAGTTACATTGCCCAGTACATTGATCATTATCATGGTTCCTTCGGTTTCCATACATTATCTAAAACCCAAAAAGAATAGTGTGAGAGGCAAAAATCATACTAGGAAAAAAATCAAGGGGGTTACTTTTAATCTTTAACATATTAGGTATATTCCTAAGTTATTCATGATCATTACCATAATTCGGTGATTATAACCTATATTTAGACATATCGTTAGGAACATCCCTAAGCATACCTTAGAAATATATCTAGGGATCTCACCAAAGTTTTTTCATCCTAGTTTCCAAAGTTTAACTAAACCATTACTCTGATACCAACTATAAATACCCAAGATTGATGTACATGGACATTCTATTATTTTTTGTAATACCTAATACATGACACAAACAGACTCCCAAAGACCGTATTAGTTTAGTTCCTTTGGAATTGGAAAAAATAAACAACTGGTTCATAAAACATCTACATCATCAAATGATTTATCCTTCATAACTAGAACACCCCTTTGACACATCTTACTTAATACACTAAACAAATCTAGGGGAATGAAAAAATTAGAAGTGGTGATCTCAAATGCTCAGTAAGGGTAAGCATGGAAAATATCATACAAAAAATAAACATAAGAATATAAAAACATGAACATAAATTTTGAAAAATAAAACATGCCACATTTAACATAAACCAAAATCTGGATTCATGAAATAAATCTTGGTAGTTCATAAGGCATAAATCATAATGAAATCATGAACCATGAGAAAATAGAATTGACATAAAACATGGAATTGTGGAAAATAAATAACCACATAATATGATTTCCATAGTACCCAGGGCATTGCTTCCAAGACAATCATAGTGGAAAAAGTCCATTACTGAACTGGGTTTACTTGTCATTCCATCCATGTATTACTGAACTGGATTTACTTTACATTCCAACCCTATATTACTGAACCGGATTTACTTTTCATTCTAGTCGTGTATTACTAAACTAGATTTGTGTGCCATTCTAGTCTTGTCTATCTAATGAGATATAAATCTTTACCCAAAGCATTGGAGGGAGATATAGGTCCCACCAATCTCATAATGAAATCATGCTTACATGTGCCACAAAAACATAAATCAATCATCATTGCATAACCCAAGAAATAAAATGGGTTTCATTAACATAATTTATCATAACATAATTCATATGAAATTTCATTCCATTATTAACACAATCAAATCATAGTAATAATAGGGATAGAAACATAACCCTATTTAAATAGCATCATCTTAGATGGAAAATAATTTTGATAAAAAAACATGAACTTAATTCTTGAGGAAAATATCCTTTCATCTTCAAAAACATTTTCTTTTCTCAAAAATACTCACAATTGTAAAATAAAAGAATTTATTTGAAAATAAAATTGAAATTTTGTAAAGGAATATTCATGGAAATAAGTCATTATGAATAAGTAAAAATCCATTCATGTAGTGTATGTTAAAAAATCATTCTCCTCGTACTTTTACTAGAAAAGTCAAAAATACCTCGTATCGAAAAATTCCAACAATATTCCTTTCATACCATTTAATAAATATTTAATAATAGGTAAAATGGAATTTTAAATAATTGTATAATAATTAAAATAATATTACATATTTAGGAAATGTGGATGTGGATGTGGATGTGGATGGTAAATATACCACAATAAATACTTATGTATAATTAATCCCAAATAATAATGAGATTGTGAAATTATCTCTTTCCATAGGTCCGATATGATTCATATGTATCATAACCTTCTGTATAATAATTTAAATAAATTTATTGATTTATTCCAGAATCATAGTTATTTTTATGATATCATATATGATTATATTATCATCTATTTGTTAGTAACATTTCATTGTCACCCGTTATTCGGATATTAATGCTTTATGTTCTTATGCATGTTTTGTCAGATAATTTCTTGTTACACTTCTTAGGTTATAGTTATATAATTTACATAATGATATTAGTATGATATATATCATATTTATTCATTCCATTAATTTATATAATAATGGTTTAATGAATATCATGTAGAATGAATCGCATCGCCACGTGGAGATGGTAGGCCATACGTACGCACGAGTGACGATATCATTCACTTAATGGTTAAATTGTATGGAATTAGATGGTATATTAATTATATAGAATAATTATGAGGTTATATTCATTATTTAAATCTATTATAATCATCATTATATCTATCCACATTGAGTATTGTTGAATAATAAATGACTCCACGGTGTGGAGACGGTAAGTCGTACATACGCACGCATGGTGATATTGTTATTCATAGGATGGATAAAAAGAGTTATAAGTTGTACCATAATTATAATAACATATTATAATGTATAAGATACTGTATTAATTACTTTATTATGGAAACAATATAAGAATAGGTAGTAGAAGAAGAAAATTATTTTGAATGAGATGATAAAATAATTACCTCTTTTTCGAGTATCTCATTTTGATTTGCACAAATGGTCTCCTTAGGATGGATTATTCCAAAAGTGTGGAATATAGGATAAATTTAAATAGTTTTAGAGACTAAATGGGTAGGTTTTGGAAGAGAAAAATGGATTCGGATGTGTTATTAAAAGAGAAGGAGAAGTTCCTTTTATAGGAGAGGTGAGGGGCACTTTAGGAAAGTCTTTAAATGCTAATTTATTATAAATTTATTTTTAGTTTCTAATGGTCCCAAACTCATTTATTTAGAAGATAAGATGATTATGGGTATAAATCCTCTCAACCAATAAAATTTAGACATGTTTTTATTTTATTTTAAACCTCTTCATTTTGATTTATCGTTATTTAATTTATTTAATTTTAATTGTGGTAATAATATTCTAAATATTAAATAGTTATTAATATATACTTATGTATTGTAAATTGTCTATAATTTAATAAGTTAGGAAATTTTAGACCTTATAATTTTATCTTTATAATTTTTAAAAAACATTGTGATTTTTAAATAATTTAATAATATATAATATTTATAAAATATCAATAGTTTCAATTTTGACACTATTCGTTTGTATGACTTTAAATAAAATCCAAAAAAATGAAATATTAGAAAGAAAAAATTTCATACACTCCTAAAATTTCATAGTCTCCTAGAAAAATCTTGTAGCACATTAATTAGTTCATATTTTATTTCATTTAATATTTTTAAAACCATTTATTTGATATTTATATTAATAAAATAATTTCTACATCACTATTGTATCATCATTAATGGTAATTATTTAATCTATAAAAATTATAAATAAATTAAAAAGATGTATAAAATTTCATTATATTTTTTGAGACCATTTATTTTTAAAGTTTTATTAGGTTTATCACTACATTAAAATTATTATACTTATAAGAGATAAGAGAGTTCCATGTTGTCTCTTTCTTTTGTTTTAATAATAATTACATCACTTTCCTGGAAAAAAGTCCATTAAATGAATATATTATTACCCTTAGGTGATATGGATCGAATTTTATTTATCCAATAGGATTTTGATAGGTGTTAGTGTAATTTTATTATCCTTATCATATTGTTTGTTACACTTATTTACACGGTTTACCTTTAATTATGGTAAATAAAAATTACCAAAGTTACAATTCATAATGTCCAAAAAATAAAAGTAACCTATTAACATAATTTTGACCAAATTATTCCAAATATGAAATCCATTTTTTAAAATTCAAAATACATAAGTTATGGTAACTAATATAAAATTAATTCTCGCTGTTAAAATGTGAAAGTGGGTTTTTTTTAAGTTAAAACCATAAAAAGATTGATGTGCGTTTATTTTCCAACAAGCCTGTACCCAAGTGGTATAAGATCCTGTTTGGAATCCAAAAGACCCTGGATCAAATCCATGTAGGGAAAAAATTTCGGGGGATACTATAGCAGTACTGTAGCAGGGGAACTATTGTAGTACCATAGCAGTGGTGAACTGTAGCAGTGACGGAACTGTAGCAGTGAAGGGATTGCAGTAGCGACTGTTGTGGTGGTGGTACAGTAATAGGTACTATAGTATCATAGGTACTGTAGTAGTACTGTTCACCGAGGGGTCCTTTGGGCCGAAAAATGGGATTTTAATCCTTTTATTCTGACCACTTGGTCTTGGGTCTTTGGGCTATGTAATGGGTCTCTGTCTTTCCAGTCTTAAGGAGGACTTCTCTTTAAATAATAAATTGAGGCTTCGACCCCAACCTTTTAAAAAAAATTGATGTGCGTTTATATCTTATTTCATTGTGAAATTAATTACAATGACCAAAATTGTTTTAAATGATAAAAATATAATCCAATAATACTTTAAAACAAATTAAAAAAATAATCTAACTATATAAATAAATTAGATGAAAAGGCAGTTTTGAATTAAAATGTAGTATTTTCACTATTCATTAAAATAAGAATTTTATCAGAAAAATACCCAAACATTAACCCTAGTAAATTTTGATATCTAGATTCAAAATAATAAGTTTATTTTCTCAAATAAAATATATAAAAGTGTTAAAAACTAGATTTATAATGTATGCCCCACCAAAAGGCGGCAAAACTGCATTTTTTTTAAATTATTTCTTTTATACAAAATATTGAATTTGTTCTTATATCATGTCTATAAAATAGATAAGATAAATGTTAATTTAATTTAAAATTATAAATTTGATTAATAATATTCATAAAATATAGTTTATATCCCATTAAATAATAATATTTTAACAACATATCGGTGATTAGTGAAACTCGATATTGCGTACAACGCAAGCTATCGAGGAAGGTCGCTCTTGTATGTAACGCAAGACAAGTAAATGTATCATGTAGTGAAATATTCCTTTGGTGTTACAAATAACATAATCCAAAATTAGTTCTTTTATACATTGAACAAAATCTATACTCATTTTTGCATGTATCATACACCAACTCGGTGTTTCATGTAACATACAACAAGTCAGTTTATTGTGAAAGGAATGTTTGACTTAGTGCATTTCAAGATCTAAATGAAAATTTTAATTTATTTGAAAAAATTAACTATAAAATCTTATGATGTTACAATAACAACTTAGCTATAGCTTGTATCTAAGACGATAACACGAATATTCAATTCATAATTTTCATTCAATTCAATGGATGAATATCAATAAAACATATTTATTATTTTCTTCATGAATTATTAATTTCTCTTATATATATTTTATAAGGAAAAATTTTAAAGAGAAAATAAATAAAATATTATTTTATCTATTAAAATTTATAAAATATATCATCTTATTTATTATAATTTACACATAAAAATTAACCTCATCATCTTCTAGGTATATAATGAAATAGAATGTGCCAAATTTTATTATGGCATCATCATGGTTCATTGAATGATAAAAAAATTTCACTTCAATATATAGTAGGGATGTTATTTTCATTATTTGGACACTTTTGGGGAAGTCATTTCGTACTTAAATTTGATAAATTGTTTTTTCGTTCATATAAACCATATTAATTATTAACACAATTTTGATAATAATCAATCACATTAACTTTAGATAATGGAGTGTAATTTGACAATCGTGAGTTAATACTTCTCTTTAGGATCTCATTATTTTTTCCAATAAAAAATATTAAGAAAATAACTTATATATTTTTTCAAAGTTATGAAGAGGGAGAAAAAATATAACAATATATGAAATGTAAAATAAGAATTACTTGTCGATATAACTCTTCAAATGAGTATAGTTGATTCACACATGAAGGATCATGATAAAAAAAATTATAGAAAACATGTGACATTAAATTTTTATGTAATAATTATTTTATGATAATAATAGTAAAGCATTTATCATTGTAATGATGAAAAACATAGAGAATATTATTGTGTTGATTGATGTACCCTTGAAATTCATGATGATGGAAGTTCATGCATGACTCATATTTTTATATCATGTTAAATTTTTTATCAATGGTTGATGACTCCATTCATGAATTATGATTTTGGACATGATGGATTTAAAATAAATTGAAGGAATTCATAAGCTTTAGAATGTTGTTATGTGCATGGAATGTTGTATTTTTCAAGTAAGATAAAGATTGAAGAAGATCATCATAAATTGAGATGAAAATAGAATAAGTAAGGAGTCCGTACTTGGAATGATAGTATTAGATATATTAGTGTCTATTATGGGATGTATATTGGATGAGGTTCTATGATATATATTAAGATCAATGAACATGTTTGGGTCTAATGGTTTCATAGGTTGAATCATTGGGGTGATATATGAAAGGGTACATGGAGTTGTTTGGGATGTCAGTCACTAAAGGTCAAATTCTTTGACTCGCACATGAAAACTGCATGGAGGAATGACCTATAGTATGAAAAAAATAGATCTTCTAACTCTTTATGAGGATCAAGAAATTTTCCATTTTACATATGATTTCAGGTTCATTGAGGGATAAAGATCACTCCTAAAAACTATCCCACCTGAAGGTTTGGTTGAATGAACCTTTGAAAATATTGGTTTTCACACCCTAGAAAATATTTTACTAAAAATTTTATTTTTTTAATGATTTTTTTTCTGGACTATGAGTTTTGGGTTGAACCTGTTTGAATTTTTCTCAAAATCTAAAAATTTTCTTCTTTTAAAAGGTTGGTGCACCCGGTTTTTCAAAAACCATGCTATTGAAACTACACCAGTATTTTTTATTTCATTTTTTTCATACATGGTTTTACTACATAGGTATCACATAGTTGGATCCAAACCATTAAAATACAATAAAAAACACGAGAGAGCCTTTTGTGTGTGGGGTGTTATAGCACGACTTGAGAATAATTATAAAAAACGGTGTGGGTGATATTGTACTTGTACTATAGTGAATTACATAGTTATTTTGCATGATTAGTTCATTTTTTACCAAACCGTGTAGTCAAATGGTGTAATCAGACCAAAATTTTGAAATAATTAACTTACATAACTACCTCTCCTCAAATATAATCCCTAAATACTCTATTCTCCTAAAATATAATGATAAAAGTTTGTGGATCCTCTCCCCTTATATATTTCATCCCATTGATTATTTCTTGTAGTTTATTTAAGATTCGAGTTTGGTTCTTCATGGTAAGTCCCCCTCATATTTTTTTCTATTTATTTATTATTTCTTCTTGTTTTATTCTTCTCTTCTTACTACGTTCCTCCTTGGTCGAGCCCTATATGGGATAGATATATCTAATTCATTGATTTTTATATTTAGGGATTTTAAAGAAAATTTTCATACATGTTCTAATTATATTTATTAATGGTAACTTTTTTCCATTGATTGGAGGTTGTTTTCCCCTTATATTTTCCTTTAAATTTTAGAAACATGATTTCTTTCCTATTAAAACTCTTTTTTTGGATATCAAATGATCATATTAAATGTGTATGGGGATTATTTGGAAAGGAAATTATGTTTTTTCTTTATATTAATTGAATTTAAAGGTTTTTACAATTTAAGAATGTATTATAAATTTGTTTTGTTAAAACTCACATGCCAAAATTATGTTTAAATACCTGAATGGATGTTTTAAAAAGATTTTCAAATCTCAAAAGGTGTTATTGATATTTTTAATAAGGTTGTTGATATTAATTAATGATTAAGTGTCTTGGTTGGAATTTTTAAAGAGGGTTTTGTTGGTGAAAATACATCCTTGTAACATACCATGTTCTATTTTGTTTTAAAAGAATGAAATTGTCCTGGGTTCATGACATGTTTGTTATATTTCAATGCTTGATGATTAAGGCGTAATTTACATGAAGGGTTCTCAGGGGTGAGGCTTTTTTATGATTCTAGTATGAGTAATTATATATATATATATATATATATATATATTATACTAACATATATTTATATTTATACCATTCCTTATTATTTCAGTTAACAAACCACCATTTTATATATAAATCATGGGAACCAATAGTCGCTAGTGGAATTTCTAAGAGTACATGTTGCACTAGATTATGATTATAATATGGCTAGTATCCTTTAATAAATTATGCTCCCTATTTTGGGAACTTTCCTACAGTCAGTCTAGATAGGTAAATACTATGTATTAAGATGATTGGATTATATCAGGTGTATTGATTTAGGTGGATCTTATTTTATTATGTTCTTGATTTTCCCCACCCTTCCTAGGAATTACAATGATCATTGGTACTTTATTATTATATATTGGTTCATTACCATTATTTATATGATAATATACTAGCTATTGTTTCCCATTTTACTAGACTTAATACTGAAATTTTCATTATTATTATGATTTCTCCTTATTTCCAATATATTACATTTATTTTTTAAATGAATCTAGTGATTTAATATTGTATGAAAAAATATTTGGAATACCTTTCAATATCTTTTATACATGAGTTATTTTCAAAGGAAGTTTTCAAAATCTCCACTTTTTTATTTATGTTTTAAAGGATTTCATTTTCCAAACATTTATTTCTTCATGTTTTTAATGGTATTGTTGAAAAAAGGGGTAGAAAACTATTATTTTTTTAAAACTAAAATTGAAAACTAATGATTTTAAACCATATTTTAAAAATATAAATAATTATATATTTTTTTAATGGCTATAAGTGAGTTGTAGTTTCCATAGAATACCTACTTGTATTTCATGATCACATCTGTTTACATTTTAGTTCTAGGTTTAACATCATGTTTCTCCTAGGGAGGTCATGGTGTTGATATTGTATGGTTACCATGAGGTCAAAAGGACATGGTATTAGGTATTTTCGGGTCTTGGTTTTTTTTGTAGTTATGCCAGCCCTATCGGTTATCCCTTTTTAACATATGGATTTTTCACAATTATATTATGAATTTTTTAGTTCCTATTTATAAAACTATTTATTTGATTTCAAATGGTTTCCCAAAGTATGGAAAAGTCATTTATAAATTCCAAAAAGAATTTAGTATCATATTAAATAATTTATTTTGGGGGAAATCATTCTTTCAATCTAATACCTGATGCATGAATCTTATCTCTATCTTATGGGGATCATGAACCCCCCTCTAGTATGTCATGGGCTGGTTCAAGTTCTCTGTTTATGTGGGGGTCTTAGAATGGGTCATGAAAAAATTGTATCAAAGTTTTGGTTATTTAGAGGGCTAAGATTTTAGGGTTTCCTTTTTTATTTGGGAATTGACTATAGATTAGAGATAGGACTATCATCACTTTGAGGTAAGTATGAAGAAGTGTTTGGCCAAGACATTTAGTACTAAACCCTTATTTGTAATGGAAATTCTGGTTTTAAGTCTTGGGTTTTGTGTTGTTTTCATTTATTTTTAGTTTGTTTCGTATTTTTTTGATGGTGTATTGGTTTCCATAATGTTTTGTCTACTACTTGATTGTTTTGTGCCTTGGGGGATAATAGTGAGAGTTGAACTGGTGGTTCCTAGAGAGCTCACAGGGTCTGGAAATCTATTTGGATCTTGTTAATATAGTTATAAGTGACTCTTAGTTGTAGGTGTATAGTCATCATAAGGTTTTTTGATCCATATTACCAAACTACACATAGATACAAATCCCCATTTGAATTTTGTTTTGGATTTTTATTGCTTGGAGTTTTTTGATCATGGTGTGGTTATGTAGTTTAGGTGGAACTTGGATTTAAATTATAGAAACATCATTTAAAAGTGGTATATTTTGGTTTTGAAACTAATAAATTATTTTTCTTAAATTAACTTAAAGATAATCTTGGTATTTGGATTTAGGATTTGGTGTCCATAAATTTTAAATGTTAGTGTGTGTTTTATTAATGGTTATTTCAAAAAAAAATAACTGTACGCATGGTTTCAATAATAAAAGCTACGTTTTGTAATGAAAATTAATAGTTCTTATGAATAAAATGTGGAGATTTTCATATATGGTAATTTGAGTAATTGGTTTGTTGGTTTGGAAGTGTTTTCAAAGTAATTTGAGTGTATTTAATTGATATTCTGAGAACTTGGTTCATTGATTCTCATTTGATATTGGTATTTGGTTTTACAAGATTTTGATAGTGGGTTTTTTTATTGATTTTTTTATATTTATTATTTTAGAGTATTCTCCCACAAAGTTTTTAGGGATTCACAAGGGGAAGATACATGTGGTTTCCTAGAATTTAACCCATAAGTTGATCATCCTAGATATTTCAGTCTAGAGATCTAAAAGTTAAAACCTCTTCTATTTTATATATATTTATAACTATATGAAGTAGAAGAGTGGATATGAAACATTGAAATGGACTTTAGTATTCTTGATCTCTCTAAGTCTCTCAATCATAAATTCACTACCTTTATGATTAAAGGTATGTGTTGGAAGTGGTGGAGGTCCATTATTAAGATGAAAAAATAGATGTAATTTCCTTGAAAAGTTTAATGGATTCATTCATCTAATAGTATTTTACTGAGTCTATGAATGTGGATAAGGTGATAGAGGTGTAATGTCTCCAACGGGGTTATGGGAAGTTTTTAGATTATTCTCTATGCTTTAATGAATTCTTTACCTATCTACAAGAACTAACCTCAGATGATTCCTTGAAGTTTTAGTATTTTAAAAGGGGTGTGTGACTTAATATTTAGTTGAGAGTGTTGTAATTTGGATTAAACTTTTATATATAAGTTATCAGGTGGGTAGTTTGGGAGGAGATGATTTTAATAGTAGTGCTTGAGGTGACTAATACTTCCACTATTCTTGGAAGCAGAGAATATAAATATAGTAAAGGAAAAGGGATGTGGTTAGAGTATTAATGGGAAGGTGTTATTATCAAGATGACTTCCAGAGTATCATTGAATTATTTTGGAGGTTATACATTGGTGTTTCCTTAATGAAGTAATTAAGGTCATAATAAATATTCATGTTAGAGAACTCCAAATACCTGCCATTGTGGGGACCATTTGGGTCATCTATAAAGGCATTATAAGTCAGTTATTTTTGGAAAAGGACTCGATCTAGATAAACCCCTTTGAAGGATTCCCTAGTTTAATATATTGAACCCATTTCTAATAAAACTCAATTTTTTGTTATTCTTCATTTTTTTCTCATCTGTGTGGTATTTTTGGCCTTTGTTTATTGAAATTATTAAATTTTTTTGGTATTTTTTAGAGGTTTGTTCATTTCATTGGTGATATCTTCTTGTTCTCATAGATTATTTTGAACTTACCCTTACTTTTGATTTCTTACTTTTTGTTTGGTTCTTAGAGTAATTAAAACCTTATTAGGATTCTAAAATGATAGAGATACTATAAGGCCCCCTCCTTAAACCTTATATAATCTTGATTTATATCAATAATTAGCATTGAGGATCATTTTAATTTTAGAGTTTTATAGAATTATGTCATAACTATTACACTACATCTAAAAAACAACAAAGTAGACACTTCTACTCTATCCAATTTTTTCACAATAATAAAACTCCTTAAATAAAACAATAATTATTTTCTTGATACAGATCTTATTGAATTCTTTCTTTCTCTTATCATTCCTTATACCCTGTAAAAAAAATTCAAAAACTTAGGATTAGCATAAAAAGCTCATTAAGGAATATAAAATAAGGAATAAAACCATTAGTCCATGAATATTTAGAACCCATGAAATCATTTTCAAAAAATCTTAATTTTCACCCATAAAACATAAACTACTTAGCTTACATCATGTAATAATAAGATTAATAAAAAACTTCATATAAATCATAAAACATAATGGTAACTTGTGGCATCCATATGATACGTACATTATAGCTTTCACAGCTAAATACGGAGTAAACTTCATGGTTATGTTTGGAATACCCATCACAGTATATTCCCTAAATCTCTTAGGAGAAACAATATCATTTACCTCTATAATGTTTCTCAATGCATTAGAGAGATATCTCGGGCTCACCCGCCCTCGTTTTATCATGGAACCACCCGTATTTGGTTTATCATGTAACCACTCATCAAATGTCTAAGTACCATTACATAATAATAAAACATTAAATTTTTAAATTATCAACATTTCATTCATCAATCACAAGAAATAAATTCAAGATATTGAAATATTCAATCCATTTCCAAAACCATTTAAAACATTTAGTAAAGGTATTTTTTTATCAGTGTCCCATACCACTTTGAAACTATTAAAAAAATTCAAGAGTTAGAATTTTAAAACACATATGTCCATATATAAAAATCCTTAAAACCAATTTTAAAACACGGATGTTAATGAGAAATACTTATAAGAATAAATCTTTAAAACCTTTAAATCAATGTTTCAGTTAAGGAGTCACTTACCACTTGATAAATACTATAATAAAAATAATTAAATAATGATATTAAATAAAACATTAAATATCATGATAATATATTAATTCATGATATAAAATGTAAATTTTTTTTTATATATACCTTATAGTATAATAAAGGGGAATAACATCAAGATATTCCTCAATGAAAGGAGATTGAGATGAAATACCTTACAAATATAATATCATTAGATTAATGATAAATCAATTTTATAATTATGTATGATAAATATAAATAAACAAAATAAAAGTGGATATTAAGTGTAAAACAATCAGAGTCCATTGACACATATTCTTTGTAAAAAAACCAATAACATGGATATTTATCTAAATGAATGGAGTTTGAGTTAATATAACCCTTACAAAGTTCGTATAAATGACGTAAGAATTTATCAATGGGGTGATTATGTGTATAAAAAGTATATCCACACTAATATAAGTGGAAATTAAAACGTAAATAAACAAATAGTGATAAAACATATAATCTCGACATTATATAATCAACAAAGTAAGCGTAAAACCCAATGAGCAGAAATTGAGTTTAGAAATTACCTTACAAAGATCATTTTGTTACTAAAATAGATTGATTATGTGTATTCACTATAAATCCAAATAAATAAAGTATAAATACTAGATAGTATATCAAAATTAATTTCAAACATAACCATATAACAATATAATCAATAAGTAGAATATTAACCCAAATAATAGAAATTTGGTTAAGAAGTTCCCTTACAAAGTTCGTATAAATGATGTAAAAATTTATCAATGGGGTGATTATGTGTTGAAAAAGTATATCAAGACAAAGTTAAGTGCAATTTAAAACATAAATAAATAAAACTTTATTCCACACATAATATTGGCATAATATAATCAAAGAAGGATGCGTAAAACCCAATAAGTGCAAAATTGAGTTTAGAAATTCCCTTACCTCAAATCTGAATTGACTTTTTATTTCTTTATATTCCTAAATAATAAACTTAGGTTAATTTATTATTTCTTTAGAATATTTTTCAAGTTTATTATTTCTTTTATATCACTTATTTCCATGTTATAACAATTAGTTAATTATTTGAGTTCATATAGGACATTTTGCCGATGTTCGGTACTTGAGTCAAAAATGAACTTGTTTGACGTAAATTGTCCATGTGGTAAAAATTTCATCATCACCAGAATATTATAAACAATTTAAATATCATATATAGTAAATATATATGTATTTATAATATTCCATTACATTTGGAGATAATAAATGAAATGCATCGTTCATGGAGACGGTAGGTCATATGTATGCATGAACGCAACTTTCATTTATTTATCATATTAAAGGAATGAAAAATAAAAGATACATAGGTATATTATAATTCCATTATAATATATATGTTATATATGTCTCGTAATTAAATTAAATCAATTATTTATACATTCTATGTATGGAACGAATGATTCATATCACTTTGAGGGGGCAGTAGTCTGCACTTCCTCAAATGAAATTATCATATTTACACATTATGGAATGCATAAAGATCTGATGTAAATAAAAAATAAATAAGAATAGAGACAATATAAATATAATATATATCATATATAAATACAGTTCCATAATAATGGCCACCATGAGATGGGGTTGGAGAAAATTGAACAATCATCGTTTTGGGTGGCAGTAGTTCACCGTACACAGAAACAATATATTTGTATCCTTTAGATAGAGGTGTGTATAAGTGTAGTTATAATAATTCTAATAAACAAATTATAGTATATTGATGATACTGGTGTTTTTATTTAATCATATAATAATAATATAATAGATAGTGAATAAGTAAAATAACATAAAGGAACTTGAGAAAATATGTTACCTCTAAATCGGGTAACTTATTTTGATTTGAGCCAAAAGGATTTCTGAATTTGCCTTCTTACAAAGTTAAGGCTCCTTAGATGAAGGGAGGGATTTTAAGAGATTATTTTAGCATGATTTAGACGACCCATGGGTCTTGAGTGGTGTTATTATGTTGTTAGAGGTGGTCACCTTTTATAAGAGGGAGAAGGGCCACTTTACGAAAGTCTTGAAAATTATTTATTATAAATTTATTTTCAATTATAATAGTTCCAAAGAGATATATTTTGAGGAAAATATGATAATGGGTATAAATATTCTCAACCAATAGGGTTTATACAAGTTTAAGTCACAAAATTAACCTTATCTTTTAGCTTTAACCCTTAGTTAAAAACAACAACTCTTACTATGCCTTATGGTATTTTCAAAATATATGGTTCCAATACTTACTATAAAATTTCATGATAACCAAAATTGGATCATTAATGAAATTTTGATCATTATATAAGTTATTTGGCCGAATATTATATTTTTATGACTATTATATCATTTAATAAAATAATATTTGTTTTAAAAACTCATTTATGTCTATTTTGACACTATTTAGTAATTTATTTTTGTTAAAGTAATAAGAACTGTATTCCTTCAAAACAAGGAATTAACTCAAAGATAATATGTCATAATAATCCAAAAAATCTATGTATGGCATAAATTATGTCACATAATAATTTTGTTAATATTTATAATATCATTTATTTGAATCCTTTATTAATGAAGCAATCACTACATCAACATTATGTCATAATTAAATTTATTTATTTAATCTCTAAAAATTATAAATAAAATACCATTATATAAAAAATATTTTTATATTTGTAATTAATATTTATAGTCAATTATATCAGTTATATAACCCTATATTAAAATTTTTTTAGTAAAAAATAGACGTTTATGTTATATTTCTCTTCACTTTAAATTAATTCTTATAGCATGTCATTATCACAACCAAGTGGCTCCATGGTATCCCAAAATCGACCCAAGGATGCCCATAATCATAAATATATCATCCAATAGTATTAAAACATGTGTTAGGATAGTTTTATATTATTAAAATATTATTTTTTACAATTATTTACAAGATTCACCCTTTAACCGTGGTAAATAAAAATAATTACTGAAGTTACTATTCATAATGTACAAAAAATAAAAGGTAATAATTTACATAATTTAAACCATATGATTCCAAATATGGAATCCATTTTTCCAAATTCAAAACACAAAATTTTCCTAAATCAATTTAAAATTAATTCACATTTTTAAAATGAGAAAGTGGGTTTTTAAGAAATGTTGTATTTTTTACTATTCATTAAAATATGAATTTTATCATAAAAATACCAAAATTTCATCCAAAGTAACTTTTTTTGTCCTGATTCTAAAGAAGAAGTTAAATTTTTCAAATAAAACATATAAAAGTGAAAAAAAAACTATATTTAAAAATTGTTTTCCATCAAAAGGCGGTAAAAAAATCTATTAAAAAATATTAGAGTATTTTATGCTTAAAATTGGATTCATTCTCATTTTAAGCCTCTAAAATTCATTGGATAAATGTAAAAACATTTAAAAATATATAAAATAATAATATATTTAATTCTATTCATTCATGCTAATAGAATGACTATGCGTTAACTACCATTAAAAATAATAATATTATTGTTTTATTGTTTTTTGGGATAACTCAATGTTATGTGAAATGTAAGATTTCTGAGAAACCAATTGTTGTGTGTAGGGTACGCTATCGTACATAGTGTCTCCTTTAAACTAAAACTAATATCAATTTCAAAAATATTAACAGATAAGAAAATTTATTATTCTATAAATACATAGGATGTTACATCATTCCCCCCTTTTATAAATTGCATCCTCATAATTTTAAAATTGGGCTTAGGAACTTCATTGAAAATCCCACATTGAAAACAGATTCAATAAAACTATCACTTTAAAATAAATAAAGAGAAGTTCAAAGGTCACCCAAGATAAAACATATGAGGATCCCATGTAGGAAAATATGGATATTGAAGAAAAACTAACCATCTTGTTCTATTGGAGAGTGATAGAAAACATGATCAGGAGAAATTTAACAACCAAAAATCTATAAACTTACGATGGGTTAAATGGTATTTTATTCCCCATAAGGAAAATTAAACGGACAACATTTTTGTTTTAAGTCACTTTTCATAAAGTTGAGGAATTTATTTAAGATATTTATTAAGAATATAAGGAAGCATACTTACTTTTCAATTAGAGTTTAATCCTTTAATAAATATCTACCACAAACTTGTCTTGTCTCCAAACGAGGAGTATTCAAGATGACTTGGTCACAACTAAAGCACTAGAATCAATTTCTAGAGAATCACATAATCCAAAAAAGATGAAATATATATTTACCCTATATTTTGACATTAACCACAACCAAAATGGTTCTTACAAGATCATATAATCCCCAATAAGAATAATCCTTTATAAAAAGAAATAATACGCTTAATCTCCAAAAATCAAAAAACAATACCCAAAGTTCAATAAATACCAATCAATACAAAATTGACCTTAAAATTCTTTAAAATATTCCAAAATAATATTGAAACCAAAAATTTAGAATGATTTTATCACATAACCTTCCACGAAAAATATTACCATTTATCTCCAAATAACATCTACTACTCTTAAAGTCTCATACATAAAAGTAATTAAATTAATTACATATTCTCCATGATAGGTTAATCATTTCCATAAATAAACCAAATCTTCATAAATCCACAATAAAAACATAAATTCTTCCAAAATAAAATTCAACCATTACTTCTAAAATGAAATCCCATGGTATTCTATTTTCCTTAGGCATATAGTGTTCCCAAAATAGTAAACGTCTTCCAAAATAATATTTATCACTTAATCAACAAATCATTTTCCTATACTAATAATATCCATTTGATAAAACATAAGTTCAAAAAATAATCTTATTCTTGATCCATAAATTTATTTTACTAAAAATAATAAGTCATACTAACTAGGGACTCCATGTAGGCTAGTGGTAGGTGATAAATCTCAGTCGCACTTCAGTTGTCAGTTCAATGCTTGCAGCTTTGTCTGAAGCGATGGGTTGTCACACAATTTGTGTATTGTCCTTTTTCAAAAACTATATAATTCTTATAACCTCAAAAATATCTATAACATATTTTAACATCAAATTTTATCTTATAACTCTCATTTTCCATCCCAAAAAATAATAACCCATAATTTCTTCAATGGTGAATGTCTCTAAAAAATCCATTATTCACCATAATATTTCAGATCATAAAGCCTCAAAAGGGGTCCCTAAGAAATTGAACTTATGGTTTACCTAAAAATTATAAACCCATGATGATATCCCAAACCCTTAAGAAAACATACTAATCTCCCAAGTTGTCTAAAATGATATCTGATACCAACTATAAGGCCCCATCCTTAAAACTTGCATAATCTTGAGTTATATCAATAATTCACATTTAGAATATTTTCAGGTTTAGAGTTTTAGAGAATTAGGCCACAACTATTACATTGTATCTCAAATATTAAAAAGTAGATACTTCTACTCTCTCAAATGTTTTCACAATAATAAGACTTCCTAAATAAAACAAGAATTATTTTCTTGATACAAATATTCTTGAATTATTTTTGTATATTATCCTTCCTTATAACCAGTGAAAAACATTTCAAAAACTTGGCATGAGCATAAAAATATCAGTAAGGAATATAAAATAAGGAATAAAAATGTTAGTATATGGATATTTAAAACCCATGAAAACATTTTCATAAATTCATAAATTTCACCCATAAAACATAAACTACTTATCTTACATAACGTAATAATAAGATTCCTACAAAACATTATATAAATCATAAAACATAAAGGTAACTAATGGCATCGAAATCATACTTACATTGTAGCTTTCGTGTCTATATATAGAGTAACCTTTATTGTTACGTTTGGAATACTCATCATAGTATATTCCTTAAATCTCTTAGGAGAAATTTTATCGTTTACCTCTGTCACGTAACCCAGTTCATTGTAGAGCTATCTTGGGCTCACCCATCCTCGATTTATCATGGAACCACCCATATTTGGTTTATCACGTAACCACCTGTCAAATTTCAAAGTACCATTACATAATCATAACACATAAAATATTGAAATTATCAAAATTTCACTCATCAATCACAAAAAATCAATTCAAGATATTGAAATATTCAATCCATTTCCAAAACCATTTAAAGCTTTTAACAAAGAGATTTTTCAATCAAAGTGTCGCATACCAATACTTTTAAAATAAATTCAAGAGTTATCATTTTAAAACATATATGTCCATATAAATAAATACTTAAAACCCTTTTGAAAACATTTACATTAATGAGAAATATTTAGAAGAATAAATCTTTAAAACATTTAAAACAATGTTTCAGTTAAAGAGTCCATTACCACTTGATAAAATACATGAATAAAAATTATTAAAGAATAACATTAAACAAAACTTTTAATATCCTGATAATATAAAAATTAATGATATAAATTATAAAAAGGGTAGTATATATACCTTATTTGATAATAAAGGTGCATAACATCAAGATATGCCTCAATGAAAGGAGATTGAGATGAAATACATTAGAAAGAACGTATCATTAGATTAATGGTAAATCAATGACATAATTATATGTGATAAATATAAATATGCCCAATATAAGTGGATATTCAGTGTAAAGTGATAAGAGGTCATTCACACATATTCTTTGAAAAACAAAACCAATAACATGGATATTTAACTCAATGAATGGAGATTGAGTTAAGATTTCCCTTACAAAGTTAGCATAAATGATATAAGAATTTTTCAACTGGGTGATTATGTGTATAAATATTATATACACAAAAATAGAAGTTTAAATTCAAACATAAATAAATAAACACTGATTCCATATATAATCTAGGCATTATATAATCAACAAAGTATGCGTAAAACACAATGAGTGGAAATTGAGTTTAGAAATTCCCTTATAAAGATCATTTTGTTACTCAAATATATTGATTATATGTATTCAATATAAATCCACATAAAAAGTATAAATACTAGATAAGATATCAAAATTATTTTTTCATATAATCATAGAACGACATAATCAATAAGGAGGATATTAACCCAAAGAATGGAAATCGTGTTAAGAAGTTCCCTTACAAAGTTCATATTAATGACTTAAGAATTTATCAATTGGGTGATTATGTGTTTAAAAAGTATATACACACAAATTTAATTGAAAATTATAGCATAAATAAATAAAAAGTGACTCCACACTTAATCTTTTCATAATATAATCAATGAAGTATGCGTAAAACCCAATGAGTGTAAATTGATTTTACAAATTCCATTACCTCGAATACGACTTATCTCGTTCGTTCTTTATATTTTTTAACAATAAACTTAGGTTAATTTATTCTTTATTTATAACCTTTTTCAGTTTTATTATTCCTTTTATATCACTTATTACCATGTTATAACAATTAGTTAATTATTTAAGATCATATCATACATTTTGTCAAAGTTTGATACTTAAGTCAAAAATGAACTTGTTTGATGTAAATTGTCCATGTGGTAAAAATTCCATAATCACCGGAATATTATTCATGGTTTAAGTATAATATATATCTATTATATATTTATTTATAATAGACCATAAAAATTGGAGATAATAAATGAAATGCACCGTTCATGAAGACGGTAGGACGTACGTACGCATGAACGCTACTTTCATTTATTTTTCATATTAAGGGAATGAAAACTAAAGGATAAATATGTATATTATAATTAAAATATTATATATATTTTATATATGTTACATACGTTCATTGACATATTCCTTTATATGTTACATTTATGTCATTAAAGAGTCATAAAACTTTGAGGGGCGGTAGTCCGCACTTCCTCAAATAAAATTATCAAATTTACACATTATGGAAAGCATAAAGTTTTGTTGTAAATAAAAAATATATATAAGCATAGAGAAAATATAAATATCATATATATCATATATAAATACATTTCCATCATAATTTCCACCATGAGAGGTCGTAGGAGAAAATTGAACAATCATTGTTTCGTGTGGCAGTAGTTTAATGTACACAGAAATGGTATGTTTGTATCCATTAGATAGAGGTGTGTGTAAGTTTAGTTATAATAATTATCATAAAAACAACATAGTATATTGAAGATACCGGTTTTGTTATTCAATAATATAATAAGAAGATCATAGGGAGTGAGGAAGGAAAATAAAAGAAAGTAACTTAAGAGAAGATGTTACCTCTAAATCAGGTAACTTCTTTTGATTTGAGCCAAAATGATTTCTTGAATTTCCTTCTACCCAAGTTATGTCTTCTATTAGGAAGGGAGGAATTTGGGGAGATTATTTTATCATGATTTGGACGATCCAAGTGGCTTTATAGGTGTGATTAAGTGGGTAGAGGTGATGACATTTTATAAGTGGGAAGAGGGGCACTTTAGGAAAGTCTTAAAATATTATTTTATTATAAATTTATTTTCGAATTATAATAGTTAAAAAGAGATATATTTAGAGGATAATATGATAATGGGTATAAATCCTCTCAACCAATAGGTTTTATACATGTTTAGGTTGCAAAATTAACCTTATGTTTTAGCTTTAACCCTTAGTTAAAAACATTAACTATTACCATGTCTTCTTGTATTTTCATAATATATGGTTACTATAGTTACTATAAAATGCCAAAAGAACCAGAAGTTTATAATTAATGAAATTTTTAAAATTATATAATTTATTTGGATGAATCTAATATTTTTATTACTATTATAGCATTTATTAAATAGTATTTGTTTTAAAAACTCATTTATGTTAATTTTGACACTATTTTGTAATTGATTTTTTTTAAGTCATAAAAACTTCATTTCTTAGAAAAATTAGAATTAAATAAAATATAATATGTAATAATCATCTATAAAATTATTTTTTAGATTAATTTATGTAAAATAATATTTATTTTAATATTTATAATATCATTTATTTGAATCATTTAGTAATAAATAAACCATTGCATCATCATTGTGTCATAATTAAATTTATTTATTTAATATAAAAAAATTATAAATAAAATACCATGATGTATAAAATAATTTTATCTTTCAAATTTCTATTTATAGTTCAATATATCAATTATATAATATTATATTAAAAAAAATTGTAAAAGATACCTTCTTATGTTATATTTCTCTTTACTTTAAATTAATTCTTATAACATGTCATTATCAGATCCATGTGGCTCCATAGGGTCCCAAAATATACCCAAGGATTACCATAATCGTATATATCTCATCCAATATTATTAGTAAATTTTTTAGGTTAGTTTTATATTATTATAAAATTATTTTTTACCCTTATTTACCAGATTTACCCTTTAACCATGGTAAATCAAAATAATTACTGAAGTTACTGTACAAAAATAGAAGGTAATTATTTAAAAAATTTGGACATTTTGATTCCCAATATGGAATCCATTTTTGTAAATTCAAAACACATAATTTTCATAAATCAATTTAAAATTAATTCTCGTCGTCAAAACCATAAAGCATGTTTTAAAAAAGTAAAAACTATCAAAAGATTGACAACTGTTTGTGTCCAATTTTAATGTGAAATACCTTCAAATGACCAAAATTGGATTAAATGAAAAGAAATATAATCCAATTAAACTTTAAAACCAATTTAAATTAAAATCTAACTATATAAATAAATGATAAAAAAAGTAAATTTTGAATTAAAATGCAGTATTTTTTACTATTCATTAAAATGTGAATTTTATCAGAAAAATACCAATATTTCATCCAAAATAAATATTAATATCCCGCTTCTAAATAATAAGTTTATTTTTTCAAATAGAACATAAAAAAGTGACAAAAACTATATTTAAAAAGGGTTCTCCGTCAAAATGTGGTAAAACGGTCTTTAAAAAAATATTATAGTATATTATACTTAAAATTGGATTCATTCTATTTTTTAGCATCTAAAATTAAATGGATAAATGTAAAAACATTTAAAAAATATTTATTGTCCTAATATAGTCAATTCCATTCATTCTTTATAATACAATTGCTAGGTTTTAGCTACCATTTATAATAATATTATTATTTTTGTATTATTTTTAGATATATCTCAATGTGTTGTGTAATGTAAGATTTCAGAGAAAACTATTTTTACGTGTTGGGTACACAATCATACATAGTGTCCCCTTTAAACTAAAATTAATATTAAATTCATATTTATTAATAGATATGAAAATGTATTATTCTATAAATACCAGGGATGCTATAGAGACCACCATGGTTGATCTTATCATTTGATAGTTTCATGTTTTCATGTCTCGTTTCCCTGATCAATCCTTACATGAGGTTAATTATTGGTTGGTTGACTCTTTCATTTTCTTGGTAATATGATTTATATTATTATATAATATTTTATGTGTGATGATGCAATGAACTTAAAGTGTGATCAATGGATATAATCATGACATTTAGGGTCCTTTAGGAGACAAATATAGAAAATTGTTGTTAGTTTCTTAGGCCTCAATTCATTAATGTTCATGGTGTTCCTTGGTTTTTAGAATCAAGAAGTGTGTAGAAGGTTACACCTCAACCTTTATTTTGATTATCTAAAACTATTAAATATTTATAAGGGAATAAAGAATTATGATTGGGAGAATTATGACATGTCAAACATGATTTTCCTTATTATTTTATTTATTTAATAATTTTTATCCTGGTCTTGAGTTTTAGGTCAAGCCCATTAGGATTTTTTTTCAAAATCTTGAATATTTACTATGTTACACAATTAGTGCACATAGTTTATGGTAAAACATTCAATTAACTCTTTATAGGGATTTTTTCAATCCATTTTTTATTAGATTTATTTTCTACATTGGAAGTGCATGGTTAGGTCCAAACCATGTGAAATATAATTGAAACTATAAAAGAGTCTTTTGTACTTGGGGTGTTGGTGTATGACTTTCACACAGTTAGAAGAAACCTTATGGGTGATCGTGTTTCAATTCTGTAATGGATTTTAGAGGCGTTTTAAATGGTTATAACATGGTCCTTAAACCATGTGGCCAAACCATCTTAGTGTGTAGTGGGTCTCCAATAGAGATCGTATAGTTGGTGCACATTTTACCAAATAATATAGCCAAATCATGACATATACTCAGACTTTTAAAATCCTAAAATTATATAACTAACACTCTTTGAATATAACCCCTAAACCCACTTTTCTCCTTCTGTTTAGCATGATTATATTGTTTCTCTTATCCCCTTCAATTTTCCATCCATCCTTGGTGATTATTTATGGTTTCTTTGTGATTCGAGTTTGGTTCTTCAAGGTAAGATCACATCAACTTATTTTTCCTCTTTGTATCTTATTTCTTGTTATTTTATTCTTTTCCCCATACTTTTTTACCCCTTGGTCTAATTCTAGATTGAAGATATTGCCTCAAATTCATGGTTTGATATCTAGGGCTTGTGAAACTTGTTTTGAGACTTTTTTTAGAAGTATTTTTTGAGTGTGGATTGTTTCCAACAATTTGAGTTAGGTTTCCCCTTATATTTGACTTTAGATTTTAAAACTATGATTTCTTTATTGTTTAAACAATTTTATTGGATACAAAATGATCGTATTATATGTGTATGAGGATTATTGGGAAATAAAATTAAAGTTTTTACTTGATTTTCATTGAAAGTAAAGGGTTTTACAATCTAATAAAATATTATAAATATGATTTACTAAACCTCACACACAAAATGTTTGTTCAAATTCTAGAATATATTTTTTAAAGGTATTTTTAAACCTTAAAGATTGTGCTTGGTATTTTTAAGAAGAGTTTTTATTTTAAGGAATGATAAAGAGGACTAGTTTGAACTTCTTAAAGACGATTTTCTTGGTGAAAAATGACTTGGGAATATTCCCTTTTCTTTGTTTGTTTTAAAATATTTAAATAATCTTTGGTTCTGGAAACATTTTTTATATTATTATGCTTGATTAATAAGGTGATATTTGTATGAAGATTTCTCAAGGGTTAGGATTACTTTATGATTCTAGTCTTTGTAATTATATATATATATATATATATCATGGGATCCTAGAGTATCTTGTTGAATTTCTAAGAGAACATGTTATACTAGTTTAGGATTATACTTTGGCTAGTGGAATTTAATATGGTGTTTTCTCTAGTTTGGAAATTTTACCCTCAATTAGACCAAGTAGGTAAATACTAAGTGATTGGGGGTTGGATTTCATATGGTACATTCATTTAGATAGATCCCATTTTTGTATTCTATATATTTTCCCCTCATTTGATAGGTATTTTCATGATCATCGGTACTTGGTTATTTAATATTTGTTCATTATATTTGTTTTGATGATAGTGGACTAGTTATTGTTTCTGATTTCCATTTAATTATTAGTGTTTTCATAATTATTATTACAATTTCTTCTTATTTATACTATACTCCTTTATTTTTTTAAAGAAACTAGTGATTTTATGTTTTATGAAAAATAATTTTGAACCCCTTGACTATATTTTATAAATGAGTACCTTTCAAAGGAAGTTTTCAAAATCTCTTTTTTTCTTATTTAATTTTTATGGATTTCCACTACCAAACGATTAATTCATCATGCTTTAAATGATACTATTATAAAATTTTGAAACAGACTGTTATTTATTTTTTAAAAAAATTGAAAATATATTTTTTAAAACCATATTTTCAATCTAGTAATACTTGGAACCTTACTTTAATGGTTATTCATAGTGTGTTTTCCTTGTAATACCAACTATGAATTCATTCTCACACCTATTTATATTTTGGTTTGAGGTTCTACATCAATTTTCTTGTGGATTGGTCATAGTGTAATAATTGGATGTTGACCATGAGGTGGTATCTGGTATTTTTGGGTCTTCTTTTTTACTGAAATTGTATCGTCCCTGTAAACATCCCTTTGAACCTATGTATTTTTCTCAGTTCTATTATGATTTTTTAGTTTTATATATTTGTAAATATATTGATTTGATTTTTCTTAGGAATCCAACGTATGTATGGGTTATAATGAATTCCTTGAATAATTTTGTTACTTACTAAATCATATATTTTGATTGAAATTGTTCCCTTTAAATTATATATGATGCCTTGTCACTTTTTTCATCCCATTAGGATCAGTAATTCCCCTTAGGTATGTCAGGTGTTGGGTCAAGTTCTGAGTTTAGGGGTTTCCCAGACTAGTTCATGACACTGGCTATGGATTATACCTAGATTAGGAGTTCATGAAACACTAATATGTCTCATATATACATGTATTCTTTTGTTTTCTTATAATAAATCTTGAGAGGATGTCCTTATGACAATAATGATGCTTGAAATATCACGTATATTCTCACTTGGATGAATAGAATGATGACAAAGATAAAGAATCATTATGAGAAGAGAAGAATGAGATGATTCTTTAGAATCATGGAAGATATTGATGAAAATTATGGATACTGAAGAAAACTAGAGTAAAAGTGTTGGATTTTACTTTAATAAGTTCTATGAGATGTGGAATATCATGGAATAAGGGTTATCATTTCATTTTGATAATTTTAACTAAAATTAGGATTCAATTTTACATAAATAACTCATCCCATAGTTGTATTGAATATTTTATAAAGGAGTTTAGTTTTAGAAAAAGTTTTTAATGGGGATGATAAAATCAAAAAGTGAATTATGATGTCTATTCCATAACAATATAGAGTTAATCTTCCTAAACAATTAGTTTAATATGACATAAAAATAATCCCACTATAGATATTTATACTATATCATGATGATAGAGAAATTGATGTAGTATTTGATTTTATGAAGTCATAATAGTTCCACCCATTTTGGTCTAGCATGAGATAAGAACTTGGGTAGACACCAAGTATAAATTCCTAAGACACATGAGGACGACGGTGGTATGATCGAATAGTCCAACAAAATTTCTAATTAATGATCTATTTCACTTATAATTGTCTTTGAAATTATTCTATAATTTCAAGGTTGTCCCTTTTATATATATGTTGATTCACTCATCATTGATAATAAGGTGGTGAAGTGTACATTAAGATAATAACCAGTGATTCTATAAAGATATAACTACTTGATGAAATGAATGTTGTAAACCTTGTATGTCTAGTGTATATGGGTATTTTAACTCCATCATCTTGTCATCAATATCCTTATTATTGAAGAAATAATCATGATATTCATTCACTAACTAGAAACATGGTAAATTATTATAAAAGTATGAAAATGAAGGAAACATTCTTATTAGATTTTGACCAATTATTCCCCCCACCCTCTTAGTGGTCTAGAAAATCCTTCCTAGATCTCTCAACAAGTATAGGAGAAAAGTTCCCCCATGTAGATCACAACCCCCAATTTTCTTATATCATAAATATAATATCTATATTTTCCAAACCCTAAGGATTTAAAACTTGACATCTCTTCATCTTAAAGGTCCCCAAAAATCCCATATAGAATCAGGAGTCTATGAAGTAATAGTAATTTCATTCCATAATTTTAGAAATATCAATTTCATTCTTTCATTGCAATAATATTTCACCTATGGAATTTGAAAAACAAGGTTGATTTTGCATCTTGAAAATATATTGAGTATTTATTTTGGCATATCTATTACTGGATACATCTTTCACGTAAAGAGTTTTATTTTTACTACCAATAATTTTTTATTTCACTTCTAAATAATGAATTTGGATTTTAATTAATTTTACATAAAATTTTTAAATAATCTTCCTAATGGATAAGTGGATTATGTGCATATAAAATCATTTATAAACCAAAGAAAAAGGAAGGAAAATAAGCTAAGAAATATTATGAGTAACATTGAATATTCTCATGTGGTTACATCTAAAAATTAAATAGATATTGAGAAATAAAATAAGAAACTCTACACTAACATATCATTTCTTTAGTGGAGTCGTTATTTTGTTCAATTAGATTTATTATTCATGAGTAGATATACCCCATAGATCAAATATGAAGTATATTCCTATAAATATGAATTAATGACTCACTATGTCATCATTGAAATATTATGGGGTGAAATGAAAGATTCTAGTATAAGTTTAAGCATAGATAAATATGATATTATAGAATTTGAGAATTATAATTCCTTAGAGACCAATGGTATGGATTCAAAACCTTTGCATATGAAGTCTCGTGAAAATTTTATGCTTATTTTATAGTGATAAGCTATTGATAAATTTCAAAATAATAAAAAGTATTTTTCATCACTTTCTATACTAAGATAATTTCTATAAGAATGAAGAAAAATAATTCCAAAAGTGAAACTCTTAAGTATCCTTTGATGGTTCAAAATAGGGAACAAATTTTAGGAAATTATAACAGATTCCAAAATGGACACCCTAAAAAAATAAACCCAAGGGTAAATGGGTTGAGAAAAAGAAGACATAATCTTTGATTAGGTCCAATGAATTCTGTCGAGAACAATAAATGAATGTGAAAAATGGTAGGAAACACATCCTAAAAAAGGAGGATAGTAAATATTATAGGGGGAACTCACCCATGCTGAGAAGATTACATTTATTGTCTCATTAAAGAATAAGGAAGTTGTTTTTAAGATAAATTAAAGTGAAGGAAAGGAGCAATCAAAATAAAATAAATAAATAAATTTTCATGAAAAAATCACATATATAAAGATATTTCTAGATATATGGTTTATCTGGAAATTAATTAAAGAACTGATAGTAAAATATCAAGTAGTGAAATCTAAGAATATGCAAGCACAATTTTTTGATAAGAAATAAAAACTATTGACTAATCATCATATTCCTGAGGGGACTTGTTGTTGGTATAAACTATTTGGACACACCACCGAAAAATTGTATCACATAGATCTTAGATAAAAAGGATTTCTATATTTAATCTTTCCTCTTTGATGATTAGAGTCATGATTATAGAAATACAAGATAAATATATCTTTATTTTATATCATTTAAATAATTTAAACTTTATATGTCATCATAATTTCACATTGCTTAGATAGTCTATTGGTTTAGTGTATTTTAAGTCTAATTAAATAGGAAAATTATTTTACAAAACAAGTGAACATTCTTATAATTGAACTCTCCAAGACACCCTTATAGACTTCCTATAAGTTATAATTATCTTCAAAACCTAGGGAAGGGAAACATAAGGAAGGGGTGAGATGAAATTCTCTACAAGGTAAAAATTATCAACATGTATTAAAGGGTTATATCATAAGAATGAGAGGAAAACTAAATATGGAAGAAATTTGTTATTAAAAATAATAAGGGATAATAGTAGTTTTCTATAAGTCATTTTGAAAGGGAATTTCAACTCAAAGTATCAACATATAACATAGAAAAATGGTATGGAAAGATGATATAATAAACATGTGACATGGAGCATAAAAAAGAATATAACTTAGAATTATTGAATAGATATAATAATAGGTATTCATAACACTGTGAAAATAGCTAACTGTATCAAGTTCAGACTCATTCTGGTGAACATAGCTAATCTACATCGTGTTTATGAACATTATTCTGAACGTAGCTAATCAGTATTGGGTACATTATTAATCCTTTGAACATAGCTAATATGAATCATATTCATGATCAAAGTTGTGAAGATAGAAAATTTGTATCATGTTCACACTTAATCTTGTAAACGTAGCTAATAAGAATCGTGTTTTCAGTTTATCATAAGAATGCATCTAATTTGCATCATGCTTATGCATAGTCCTGTGAACATAGCTAATCTTCATTGTGTTCTTGCTCAATATCTTTACCCCATGAGATATAAAACCATTAACAATGCTTTGGATACAAATATAGGACCCCACCCATCATCATCCACATATATGTGTTCCATAAGACATCAATCATTCAACATATCATGAAAATCCTTAGGAGAAAAACAGTTTCATTCATCTTATCAAAAAGACCAATGGAAAAGAAAAATGCGCTTCACAATACTTCTAGATGGTATTTCCAAAATTTACCTCAAGCATGTAAATGGTTGATACTAAAAATTAAATCACCCCAAGATATTATTTTATAATAACAATTAAAAGTTCATTATTCCAAAAATAATTCCCAAATGAATAAATCATTTAGATATAAATATAAAAATATCTGTGAAATCATAAAATATTTTTTAAAAAATACTTTTATCTTTGGTGTAAAAGATAAAATTATGGTTACTTGTAAAGGTCATTTTTTTAAAAGGTGAAGTGAAAAAAATATGAAAAAAATTTAATTTAAAAATGATTTTTAATAATATATCATTAAAAATAAATAATGTTTATCAAAAAGGAATGTGGTGTGGAATATCAAACCTTTGATTTTAAATGAATTGAAAGAAAATGAACATTTTGAAATAACCTTGTTGAAAACCCACATCATAAAATGAGTTACCAAAAAATAATTTTAAAAATGGTATAAGGGAAATGTAAAGGTCACATGAGATAACACATAACTATATTTTCAAATATCAAGTATAACATTGGCAGAAAGTGAAATTACTCACATGGAGAAAAAAATCCATTAAAAGAGATGGAAATTTTTCTTAACATAATAAATTTTTTTATGAAATAATTTATTCATCGTCATAGAAGACTTCGATGTGAGATATTATCCCCAAAAATAAGGTTTAAATACAACATAACATAATAATATTTCATAATAGATCAATATTGAAATATAATATTGAAATATAAGTGATTATGACCCAAGGAAAAAACATTGGTCCCATAAACCCATTACACCCATTATTACTTTTGAATTAAAAAAGAGTGGTAAAAATTTAAATAGAACGTTGAAAACCAAGAAATATAATATAATAATTATAAAAAAATATTATGGGAAATTATTTACACCATTTAATATAAAACATGGTGTATAACAAATATATGTCTCCAGGAATTCAAATTTGAGTCAAATAACCTCTTACAAATTGAGAGGCATTTTAATTAAATCCTACTGGAAGATAGAGCTTAAAATTAAACTTAAATTCCCATTAAAAAAATATAATTCATGTTATAATATCTCAAATAGGTAGTATATACACCACATAAATGGAATTAGGTTCTTAATACAATATATGTCTCAAAGAGAGAGGAATTTGAGACAAAAACCCTTACCTTTATTCCTGGTTATTTGAATGCACTAAAACATCCTAAAAACATAACTATATTAATATATTATTTTATAAACTTATTAATAATTAAAAAAGTTATAATTTCCATTTATAATCATCACAAAAATGTATATTAGTCAGTTTTTTCTTATTTTACCGCATTAGATGTTTATAGTTTTGTCTGTTTGAACTAGTCTCATAGGAGCAATGTCAGTTTGTATTGTTATTCTAAAAAAAAAATTAAAATGTAATTAAAGTTACTATAATGGATGAATTAAACTTATTTATAAATTTTCAAATTTTCTTTCATTAGTACTTTATTCTTTATCCTAGAAGTTGAAATCAACAATGAACATTTTTCAATGATTTATAACCTATGAAGGGTTTTTTCTTAATTGATGACATAAATTCATTTCTAGAACCAAAAAAAATCAGTAATATTTATATAATATTATACTAGTAATTTTTTTTCATAATCATCCATGATATAATTTAATATCATTGTTCAAGTGAGTGGTCAAACTCACCCAAACATAAACATGTCATGATTATTGATGATTATGATGTGATTTAGTGGAAATATCATTACACCAGTAACATAATGATATAATTTATTTTCTATTAGTGTGATATATCATGATTAGAAATTAATAACAATAATAAGTAATGGATTTAAAAATATTACGTAATTCAAACAAAATATTTTTCTCTTAGTACACTTGTTGTAAACGATTGAATTAACGATAAATACTTTTTGATCATATCATTAATAGGATCTATAATATATCATAACATAACATTAATGGTGTCCTTAAAATATTATGTAATAATTAAATCCATTCTAATAACAATCAATGATGGGTGATGATAAAAAATTAATTTCATCACTCGTAGCGGCAGTAGTCCGCTCATACGCACAGTCGATGATTTAGTTTTTCTTAATGGATGAGATAGATGAATAGATAATGACATTACCCATAATATAATAACATTAAAGTATATAAATGATATTAATGTCCTTATATTATTTTTTCTATAATAAATTTGAATGATGATAACTAAGAGTAAAATCTAATTAATTTATAATACTCACATCAGGGATTTGAATTTTACTTGGAATTCTCCATGAAAAGGAAATCCATATGATAAGTAATGGTGACTATAATATTTTAAAAGTGGAAAAGGGCTATAGGGAAATAATTTTAAATAGTTTTAATAATAAATTCTAAGTATATGTGAGTATAAAAGTGGTTTAAGTATTACCATTTTATAAGTTAAGGTAAGGGTAGTTTTGAAAGTAATCATAAAATTTTAAATAATGTAATGTTATTATTCAAAATTAAGTCCCTCCGAAATAAAAAAAAAGTGGAGGGGTGTTTTTGAGTCGATATTATCCTCATCCACTTATTTTTGAGACCACATTGATTGTTTTTAGGATTTTTCTTTTAACTTGTTTACTTTTACCCTATTTTACTTTTACCTTTGTGATTAATTTTTAAACATTGTAATTAATATTAATGAAAAAAATTAAGATTGCACCATTTAAGTAATTTTAAACTTATGATTTAATATTTTTAAATATTTTTACCAAATAAAATTTTTAATGTTTGGAAATTCTAATTTTATAATAAACACACATAACACATAAAAAAATTTTCTAGGAAAAGTGTGTTATTAAGTTTAAAAATCTATGTACAGTATAATATTATCATAGGTACTAATTTTTACGACATAAATATGTTTATTATAATAACAAAATGGTGTATTTAAAATCAATCCAAAACTAAATTTCACCATTAATATAATTAATTAAAAGATAAGATCAAAAATAGTTTCTATTAAAGTAACATTTTAATTTAGTTCTAAATATGTTAGATAAAGAATTTATAAGTAAAAAAAGAAAATTTTAAAATGAATAATTTTATTCCAAAAATAAAGATTTTTTTAATGAAATTTTTTTTAGTATTCTAGGATACTCTTGCATAATGATAAAATCATAAAAATTATAATTTTCACAAAATTCGTTTTTTCAACAAAAAAGCGGTCATTTCATAAAAAAATCAAAAATGTATACTAAGAAAATTTTCAGATCCTAAATCCAAAAATTAATTTAGTTTTATCTAATTAAAATTTAAAAAATTATACATTTATTTTTAAAATAAAATTCAAAATATAAATAAAAATGGCTTTTATTGAAAAATAGTGTTTTTAAAACATTAAGTGTTCTTAATATTATTTCATGTCAATTTATAAATTAAAATATGATAATATAATAGTTCATATATAATATAATTTTAAAATTGTTCAATTTAATCTATTAGGAGAAATTATAAAATACCTAAAAAAGATTGCTTTAAAAAAATTACTTTTATACTAAATACACTTTAACAAATACCATTAAAATTTTATATTCTAAAATGTAAATTGGCTACTTTATTTATTTTAGAATCATTATTTTAATTTTATATATAAATTATATACTGTTTTAATAATATTATTAATATTTATTTTTAAATTATGAATATATATATGTAATATTTTAATATCATATTGTGAGTTATATTTTTTTAAATTTACTACTTAATAATAAATGAATTCATTATACATATTGGATATATTTTAAATAACTATATATTCAATGATTAGATTTAATTCCTATGAAGACCCGGAATTTCTGTGGAAAATTTTTTCTTAAATACATGGGAATTTTACGAGTCCGTAAAAATTCACGACACTTGATTCCGAGGCTCGATGTGCCCGGAATCAATTTCTGAAATTTTGTTTGGGTACGTTTTGTAAACGTACGAGCAGGGTTTTATATCTTTTGAACAGTTTCTCGGAACCAATATCTGAGGGCACCGTTGAACTCGTAGCACCGGTATTCACTTAAGAAGAATTTTACCGCGATAGGAGTTGGTCGAAAATAAATGTTAGTTTTTGGGTTTTCTTAAAAAAAAATTTCTGCTACACTTTATTTTATTGAGCCACCAAGTGAGTGTTGGTGGTTAAAACCTCATCATGGGAGTTTGAGGTGGGACAACCACACCTTAACCTCCAATGAGAGGTTATGGTGGTGGGGCCCACCCGAACATATCCTCCCATGTGAGGATTAAAGTGGTTGGTACCACTCGAGGATGAAACCCCTTGAACTCCCCAATAAGTTAGGAGAAACCTCTCAAACTCCCCACTTAATGGTGCCACCACCCTTGGAGCCTTTTGAACTCCCCAAATTAATTTTGTGCCTACACACATGAATTAATTAGGTAGAGCCCCTTAATTATTTCTTCATTTGAATTCATGCCAACAATTAAAATAATAGACAGTCTATTATTTCTTTTGGGTTGGAATCATTCATTTGATGGAACTTGGGAAGAGGAGAGCTAGGGAGAAAAGCTCCCAATGAAGAACGAAGAATGCCCAACCAATGAGGAATTTCAATCCTCTTCGACTTCTTCCTCGGACACCTACCGACGTGGAGCATCTTCCACGAGCCAACGCAACTCAGGTTCGAAAGTGCTTGGCAGACGCGACGAACGACGATTCTTTTCGCCTTATTCCCACAACTCCGTCAACGAATGATGAGCGCCCGACAATCCAGGTAGGGGGTTTTATTACTTTATGATGTTATACCTTTTCTTATCTTCTTCATCGGATGGAAAGGGTTTTTTGGGGATGTGTTAATGATCAACTTATTATCTTGTTGAGCCAACTGATACCTCCCTAAATGCAGAGGGTGTGGGACAACCTAACATGGCCAGACATCCTACGTCGTTTTTCATTCTTGTGGAATTCTTCGGCATGGCGATGTAACAATGATGAGGCGACGGAGACGGAAACAAAAAAGACCGCGCTACCCACGGACTCCGTGAACCGCATCGTCCCTGTGGAGTCCCACACCACCTCCAGGCGAGCCTGCGCCCTACCCGGCACCCTACGTCCTGCCGCGCACTGCCTGCGTGCCCTGTTGGCCTACCTGCGCGCTGCCCGTGCCCCGCTGGCCTAACCACCCCCTGGCCTGAGCCCCGTGGCCTACTCGCGCACTGCCCGCGTGCCCCTTCGGCCTTGACTCGCGCTGCCCGCGCCCCGCCGGCCTATCCCCGCCCTGGCCGGCGCCCCGTGCGACCTGCCCGCAGCCCGCGTGGCCTTCCCCTTGCTCTGCCCGGTGCCCCGCGCGACCTGCCCGCACCACGGCTCCCGGCCAAACCGGCCAAGCTGCGTCAGCCACCCAAACCGGCCTGCGGCGTACTTCGCAGTGTCGCTGGCCGATCCACCCGAGTCGCGACCCACGTGGGGTTGGCTGAACCTGACCCAGCCTCCAGGTCGAGCCGCCTACGCGGTGACCTCCAGGCTGAACTTCCCCTACAGTCCGTTGGGCTGGGCCCTGCGGACCAGGCTGAACCTAGCGAGCTGACCCGCCCAATGGGACAGGTTAGTCCGAGTGGGTCTAGCCAGGTCGACCCAGACCAGGTCAGCCCAGTATGGGTTGGGTCAAGTCGGTCCGACCGGGTCAGACCGGGCCCAGGCCCACTACTGACCTTTATGTTATTTTGGCCATATCGTTGGCACTGGATGTCTGTTTGATGAAACGTCAGTGGTGCTGGTATTCTTGGAATGCGACGGTCCCTTTGAGAATACCCCACTGGATTTCAGGGTATATTTGAGATATGGTCAAGTTGGATCGTACACGAATCCAACCGGGGCCCCGGGACTAAAAGGCTAATAACTCGCAGACCGGGCATCCGATTGACGCGTCGTCTGTTGTGTTGAGACCCCTATTACGAGGCAAACCTTTTAGATACTTCTACCTAAGACTTCATGACAGCTGGAGTATCGAACTATAGCTCGTTGAGTGGACCCTCCCGGAGATGAGTGAGCGGAGTACGGAGCCCTAAAAGACGGATGAGACGTGATGACTTCTTGACCGATTCAACTCGGAGTGATTCGACTAGCCCAGTGGGGAGCGCCTAGTAGTTGGTGGCAGAACCATAGAGGAGGAGCGCCTGGTAGTTGGTGGCAGACCCACGGTACTCGACAGTAGGAGTACCTCTGCAGGCTATTAGGGGAGCGCCTGGTAGTTGGCAGCAGACCCACAGTGGGGATCGCCTCTGTGTGAGCACGGCAGACCCACGGTACACGACAGGAGGAGTACCTCAGCAGTCCAAGGTTAGTGGGAAGTGCCTGGTAGTTGGCAGCAGACCCACTGTACTCGATAAAGGAGGAGTTCTTAAGCAGCCATGGTTTCGACATTGTGAATAAAAATCCTTATTGAGTTGAGTCGTTAACTTTGGATTTTACCTCATGATTGAGATGGATTACTTGATTACTTAGGTATATGTATGGCCATATACCTAAGTGTGGTTATATGTTGATTTTTTACTTTTTGGTTTATCTTTGTTGGATTTTGTGAGACCTTGAGGGGCTTGGGGTCCCTAATGAGTATCTTTATACTCACCCCTACACGGGTTATGCCCGCACCTCATTGTGTTGGTTGCAGATGACGAAAAACTCTGACTGAGGCTGAGGATATCAAGACTGGACGATACCCAGAGGTGGACCACATGGTCTGACAGTACACGGAGGAGACAGATGGACGTTGAGTGCTGTGGAGGATATATGTTCCTACCCTTTAGGTAGGATTCCCTGTAGGACGTCCCAGTAGCTGTTTTACTTTTCTTCAGTTGTACATGTTTTTCAGTTGTACTTGTACTTTCCTATTGGGCTTGTATTTCTGATCCCCTTTACATTTCAGCACTCTTTTTTGTATACATATTTGCTTAGTGTTTTTCTCTTATCTCGTACTCTGTTGTGTGTGTTTACACTCTATAAAGTCAATGCCTTCCCAATTTTAGGAATGTACGCCTTTGGTGCTAGTCTACATCCCCTGACCTATGGAAGGTGGGCTTGGGGTAGTCACGGAATGGGTTCTAGGGGACGGGTAGTGACAAATTGGTATCATAGGATTCGGTTCTACTGCAGAACTTAGGACTCTGATCTTTCTTTTCTGTGAAGAAATAGTGTTAAGTGTAGTGAGTGTGGTTTTTAGTTTAGGGAGTCCAGTGTTGGTGTGGCAGCCGACGTATCGATACACCAGAACCCAGACTTCTGATTTCCGACTCAGTGCATGAAAACACTGATTACCTGTTTGTTTTCAAAAGTATTTATTTAAGTTAGATCAACCAGGTCAGCTCTCCAAGGATAAATATTTTGACCATTTCACATCTCTTTCTTTCAGGATGCCTCCCCGCGGATGACTAGATAGAGCCCCGAGAGTTGTACGTGAAGATAGTCCATGGAGCGACGAGGCCTCGGTGCAGGGCCCTCTTCCAGCGGAGGCACTAGCAGTACCACTACCCGTTGGGCCACCGATTCCATTGGCCCCAGCAGCAGACGATGAATGATGCTTGAGCACATTTCACGAGTTCCATCCCCAGAGGCCACCCAGGTTCATGGGAGATACGGACCCACAGGAAGCTGAAGATTGGCTGGAGTCTGTGGTGAGAGTTTTCCGACTGTTAGGGACACCAGAAGACTTCATGGTGATTCTTACTTCCATCCTTATATAGGAAGCAGCGGGTAGATGGTGGAGATTGATGCTCCAGGTTCATCACGAGATGATTCTACTATAGAAATACTTCGAGAGCCTGTTTTGGGTAGAGTTTGTCCCATCCACCCTACGAGTGGTGTGGATACATGAGATACTGCATATACAATAGGGTATCATGACTATAGCTCGGTACTCAGCAAGGTTCACAGACCTCTCATTCTACTCCACTGATATGGTACGGTACTTATTCTTTAGGGCCCGTACCTTCGAGCAGGGACTCAGGTGAGAGATCAGGGCTTCGATGATCTCCCTCTGCATCCCAACGCAGGCAGGGGTGTCGGAGCGAGCCCTCTTAGTGGAGAGCTTCCTTTCTGAGCAGTCTCCAGAAGCGAGACCCAACACTAGTCGACATGCAGCGAAGTATTCTACAACTGGGAGTAGACAGATGTTTCAGAGGTCCAAGAGGACCATATCTACATGCGGACGACCGCACGACTCAGAATCGGTTGTGCGGGGCACCCAGAGTGGAGACAGAGCCAGACATTCCAGGATCGGAGAGTGTTACTCATGTGGTGGGCATGGTCACATGGCTCATGACTGTCTGACCCACCGCTCGGATGATCAGCAGACGGTTGAAGGACCACCCAGGTAGAGACAAAGATTCGATTGAGGAGGTCCGTAGGGAGCAGGCGGACATGGCAGAGGAGCTGGTCGTGCAGCTGGCGGTGGATGACATATCGAGGTGTTACCGCCACCACCACCAGGAGGTCCACCCCGACTGCAAGTAGTAGTTGGATAGACAAGAGCTCAGCTTCAGGCAGTTGAAGCATACGACCATGGGACTCTGGAGATGATATAAGGTACGATCTGTGTCTACTTCACCTTAGGTGTTGTTATAATAGACACAGGTGTCAGGCACTCTTTCCTTGCCACTACCCTCGTTTAGAGCTCGTAGATTCCGATGGATCCATTGGCTCGATCCTTACGGCTAGAGACTCCTATGGGAGCGGTCTCGACGATTACACACAGGTTCTAGTAGTGTGAGATTACTCTAGGAGGTGATAGATTCAATTGGGATCTCCTCATAGCGGCATCGAGGCCTTACGACTTCATCTTGGGTATGGACTAGTGATCTAAAGTACATGCTCACATTGACTGTATTAGGCACAAAGTGTGGTGTGTTCGGACGGATGGGACCAGGTCCAACTTCATTGGCAAGAAGGGATCCTTTGTAGCATAGGACGGACTTACTCAGAGGAAGGTGCAGCCGATAACTCATTAGTTGGCATGCCTTACCCTCGGAGCAATAGATTTGGAGAGTCCGAGATATCCTGTATGGTGGACCAGTACGTGGATGTTTTCCCTAACGATGTTCCAGGACTACCTCCTCACAGAGAGGTGGACTTCTACATTGACATGTACCCCAGCACAACACCGATATCTACTCCAGCATATCGAATGGCTCTCTCTGAGCTTTGTGAGCTGCGGGTACAGGTGGAGGACTTGTAGGGGAATGGATTCTTCCATCCTGGTGTTTCTCCTTAGGCAGCCCCGATTCTATTCGCCAAGAAGGAGAATGGGAGCTTGAGGCTTTGTGTCGACTACCGTCACCTGAACCTGGTGACCGTGAAGAAAAAGTACCCACTCCCAAGGATTGACGACCTCTTTGACCAACTGAAGGGAGCACGGTGGTTCTCGAAGATAGGCCTCAGATCAGGCTATCACAAACTCAGAGTTCGAGATGAGGATGTGCAGAAGACTACCTTCAGGTGTCGGTACGACCACTAAGAGTTCATTGTTAATCCCTTCAGTGTAACCAACTCTCCAGCAGTGTTCATGGGACTCATGAATAGGATCTTCCATCCTTACCTCGATAGCTTTGTCATAGTCTTCATCGATGCCTTCCTGATCTACTCGACTACTGAGGAGGAGCATGTCTACCATTTGCAGGTAGTACTGGACACACTCCAAGAGAACCAGCTTTATTTTAATCTCTCGGAGTGCTATTTATGGATCCGAGAGGTTCACTTTTGGGACATTTCATCTCGAAGACTAGAGTTGCAGTAGATCCAATGAAGATTGAGGCGGTACTTTCTTGGGAGACACCCAGGAGTGTGACAGAGGTACGGAGTTTCATGGGTTTGGATGGGTACTATCAGAGGTTCATACCATACTTCTATAGAGTTGTATCACCACAATCAGGCTTGATGAAGAAGGGGTAGCCCTTCGTATGGATGGAGAGATGACAGTAGAGCTTTCAAGATATCAGGAAGAGGTTTACTAGTGCCCCCATCTTGAGACTTCCAGAGGAAGGCGTAGGGTACGTAGTTTACTGCAACACATTAGGGACTAGACTCAGGTGTGTCCTGATGCAGGGGCGATCAGTGAGCGCGTATAGTTCTCGGCAGCTGAGACAGCATGAGCAGAACTACACTACCCATGACCTGGAGTTAGAAGTAGTGGTCTTTGCCTTAAAGATGTGGCAACACTATATGATGGGAAAACATTTTATTGCGTACTCCGATCACAAGAGTCTCATGTATATCTTCTCTCAAAAGGACCTGAACCTAAGACAGTGGCGATGGCTTGAGTTCCTCCAGAATTGTGACTTCGAGATATTCTATACTCCTGGAAAGGGGAACATTGTAGCAGATGCACTCATCAGGAGATCTGGTATACAGCTGCTAGGCGAGGTGACAAAGTAGCTTGCTGCTTTACATATATCCTTTGTAGACCAAGATGGAGAAACATTCCTTCAGTCTCTTATAGGCACTCCTTCACTTCTTCAGCGATTCAGGGAGGCACAGCATAGGGACACTGAATGCAAGACATGACGTGATCAGATATCCATAGGGAAAGTACCTGATGGATTTTCTGAAGGTGGGGAGCACGTCATCCTCTTCAGGGGATGTACCTTGGTACCAGTAGCACTTCAGGAGGAAGTGTTGAGGGAGTTCCACACGTCCCCTCTAGCGGTACATCCAGGAGTGGTGAAGATGTACCAGGACCTTCGGCGATAGCACTGATGGCCTGGTATAAAGAAGGCGGTAGTAGAGTTTGTCTCTTGAGGCCTCAGTTTTCAGCAAGTGAAGGTGGGGCACCAAGTACCAGTAGACTTGGTACAGCCTTTAGAGGTCCCAGAGTGAAAGTGGGATGAGATATCCATGGACTTCGTGACGGGTCTTCCACGTACATCCAGGGGACATGACTTGATTTGGGTGATCGTTGACAGACTCACCAAGTCGGCCCACTTCCTACTGATCAGAGAGAAGGGTTCATTAGAGAAATTAGGAAGCCTATATGCGCAAGAGATTGTGCGGCTACATGGAGTGACTTCATCTGTTATCTCTGATCAGGACGAACGCTTTACTTCCCAGCTATGGAAGGGGTTTCAGGAGGATTTCAGGATGTAGCTTCATCTGAGCACTGCCTTCCATCCTCAGATAGATGGTCAGACTGAGCAGACCATTCAGACCCTCAAGGAAACGATTCGTTCTTGTGTCCTCAACTTCGATCACAGTTGGGAGGATCAATTACCTTTTTTGGAGTTTGCCTACAACAAAAAATATCACTCCACCATAGGGATGGCTCCTTTCGAGGCATTGTACGGGCGACCCTACAGATCACCCTTGTGCTGAATAGGCCCTGGGGAGTCAGCACTAGTGGGACTAGAGATGGTGCGAGCTACCATAGATAAGGTGCAGATCATCCACGAAAGGATGAAGACTGCACAGAGCAGGCAGAAGTCGTATGCTGACAGGAGACGGAGGCCTCTAGAGTTCGAGGATGGCGACCACGTCTTTCGACGGGTCTCAACTCGATGAGGTCTACGGAGATTTGGCCAAGGTGGAAAGTAATCTCTGATATTCATCGGACCTTTCCAGGTCCTTAGCAGAGTAGGCGAGGTGGCTTACCACTTAACTCTTCCATCTCATTTTCAATGGGTGCACGACGTCTTCCACGTATCTCAGCTGAGGAGATATGTGCACGACCCTTCGCACATAATCGACTATAGAGAGTTGGACGTCGACGATGGGGAGACTTTTACGGAGGTTCCAATGGAGATTGAGGGTCAACAGGATCAGGTCCAACATGGACGGTCGATACCTCTGGTGTGCGTTCGCTGGCAGCATGGGAACCTCCAGGAGAGCACATGGGAGCGGGAGGCTCAGACTCATGCTCAGTATCGCCATTTGTTCTCTTAGTTTGAGTTGTAGCTTATGGGAATGTAAATCCCTAAGGTGGGGAGAATGTAAGGACCTGTAATTTTCGTGGAAATTTTTTTCTTAAATACATGGGAATTTTACGAGCCCAAATAAATTTACGGCGCTTGATTCCAAGACCAAATGTGCCCAGAATCAATTTCTAAAGTTTTGTTCGGGTACGTTCAGTAAACGTACGAGCGGGATTTTATAATTATTGAACTGGTGCTCAGAACTGAAATCTGAGGGCACTGTTGAACTCACAACGCTAGTATTAATTTAATAAGACTTTCACCTCTATAGCAGTTAGTCGAGAATAAAAGTTAGTTTTTGGGTTTTCTTAAAAAAATAAAAAAATAAAGTGTGCTACACTTTATTTTATTGAGTCGTCATGTGAGTGTTGATGGTTAAAACCTCCTCATGGGAGTTGGAGGTGGTACAACCTCACCTTAACCTCCCATGAGAGGTTATGGTGGTGGGCCCCACCCTAACATATCCTCCCATGTGAGGATTAAATTGGTGGGGACCACCCAAGGATGAAACCCCTTGAACTCCCCATTAAGTTGGGAGAAACCTCTCGAACTCCCCACTTAATGGTGCCACCACCCTTGGAGCCTTTTGAACTCCCCTAATTAATTTTGTGCCTACACACTTGAATTAATTAGGTGGATCCCCTTAATTATTTATCCATTTGAATTCATGCTAATAATTAAAATAATAGATAGTATATTATTTCTTTTGGGTTGGCATCATTCATTTGGTGGAACTTGGGAAGAGGAGAGCTATGGAGAAAACTCCCAATGAAGAATGAAGAATGATCCACCGACGAAGAACATCGATCCTCTTCGAATTCTTCCCCGAAAACCTACCAACGTGGAACATCTCCCTCAAGACATCACAAATCGGGTTTGGAAGTGCGTGGCAGATGCGACGAATGATGATTCTCTTCGTCTTATTCCCGCAAATCCGTCAACGAACGACGAACGCCCAACAATCCAGGTAGAGGGTTTTATTACTTTATGATGTTATACCTTTTCTTATCTTCTTCATCAGATAGAAAGGGTTTGTTGCAGACATTTTAATGATCAACTGCTTCTCTTGTTGGGCCCATTGATACCTCCCTAAACGTAGAGGGTGGGGGCCAACCTAACATGGCCCGACATTCTCCGGCGTTTTTCCTTCTTGTGGCGTTCTTCGGCATGGCCACGTAACAAAGACGAGGCGACGGAGACGACAATGACAAAGGTCATGCTACCCGTGGCCTCCGTGAACCACGCCACCACTGCGGCGTCCCGCACTGCCTTCGGCCGAGCCCGCACCCTGCCCCGTGCCCTGCGGCCTGCCTGAGCACTGCCCGTGCGCCCCGCCGACCTACCCGCACACTACCCGCGCACTGTCGGCCTATCCAAGCCCTGGTCGGTGCCCCATCGGCCTGCCTGCACACTGACCGTGCCCCACTGGCCTACCCGCGCCCTACCTGGCACCCTGCCTGCCTGCCCGCACCCCGCTCGGCCTGCCCCCACCTTGCCTGGCGCCCCACATGGCCTATCCACGCCCCGGCTCCTGGCTGAACCAGCCAAGTCGCGCTGGCCACCCGATTCGGCCAGAGGCATCCTCCGCGGCGTCGCTGGCTGAACCAGCTCGGCGTTCCGGGCCAAGCCACCCGAGTCATGCCCCACGTGGTGCTTTCCAAATCGGCCCTGGCCTCTGGGCCAAGCCGCCTACGCAGTGACCTTCGGGCCAAACCGCCCCTATAGTTCGTCGGGCCGGGCCCAGTGGATCGGGCCGAACCTAGAGGGCTAACCCGCCCAATGGGCCGGGTCAGATCCAGTGGGTCTGACTGGGTTAGCCTAGTCTGGGTTAGACCGTGTCAGTTCGACCGGGTCGGACCAGACCCAGGTCCACTACTGACCCTTACTTTCTTTTGGCCATATCTTTGGGACTGGACGTCCGTTTGACGAACCATCAACGTCGCTGGTATTCTTGGAATGCGACGGTCCCTTTGAGAATACCCCACTGGAGTTCAGGGTATATTTGAGATACGGTTAGGTTGGATCGTACATGAATCTAACCGGGTCCCAGGGACTAAAAGGCTAATAACTCACAGACTGGGTATCTGATTGACGAGCTGTCTGTTGCGTTGAGACCCCTATGATGAGGCGGACCTTTGAGATACTTCTTTGTGAGACTTCGTGAAAGTTGGAGTATCTAACTTTAGCTCGTGGAGTGGACCCTCCTAAAGACGAGAAAGCGGAGTACGAAGACCTGGTAGCTGGCTGAGACCTGATGACTACTTGACAGATTCGACTCGGAGTGATTCGACTAGCCCAGTGGGGAGTGCCTGGTAGTTGGTGGCAGACCCACGATAGAGGAGAACCTGGTAATTGGCGGTAGACCCACAGTGGGGAGAGCCTCTGTGTGAGCGCGGAAGACCCACGGTACTCGACAGGAGGAGTACCTCAGCAGTCCAAGGTTATTGGGAAGTGCCTGGTAGTAGGCGGCAGGCCCACTGTACTCGGAAAAGGAGGAGTTCTCCAGCAGTCGTGGTTTCTAAAATGTGAATAAAAATCTTGGTTGAGCTGAATTAGTAAATTTTGAGTTAACCTCATGACTGATATGGATTACTTAATAACTTAGGTATATGTATGGGAATATACCTAAGTGTGGTTATCTGTTGATTTCTTACTTTGTGGTTTACCCTTGTTAGATTTTGTGAGACCTTGAGGGTCTCGGGGTCCCTACTAAGTATCGTTATACTCACCCCTACACGGGCTATGCCCACACCTCATTTTTTTGGTTGCAGATGACGGACAACGCTGACTAAGGCTAAGGACAGCAGGACTAGACGGTACCCGGAGGCAGACCACACGATGTGACGTTACACGGAGGAGACGGACGGACGTTTAGTGCTGTGGAGGCTATCTGTACCAACCCTTTAGGTAGGATTCCCTGCAGGATGTCCCAGCAGCTGTTTTACTTTTCTTTTTTTGTACTTGTTTTTCAGTTGTACTTGTACTTTCCTGCTGGGCTTGTATTTCCGGCCCCCTTTACTTTTCAGCGCTCTTTTTTGTATATTGCTTTTCTAAGTGTTTTACTTCTAGATCGTACTCTGTTGTGTGTGTTTACACTCTATAAAGGCAATGTCTTCCCAGTTTTATGGATTTATGCCTTTGGTTATAGTTTCCAGCACCTGGCCTATGGAAGTCAGACTTGGGGTAGTCACGGCACGGGCCCTGGGGGACGATTCATTACAATTCTTATATATATATTTACCAAATAATTCATTTATTGCACTCTCACTTCATGAAGAATGGTTCTTGTTTCATATTATAGATTTTCCATAATTATGTATCCATTCACAGTGATCTTCCTAATTATATTTTTTGTTTTCCTATTGGTGATCCTCAAGGTTAAATATGATCTAGGAAATTTCCTTATTTTGAATATTTTATTCTTTTCTTTAAATTTTCCCCAATTGACTTATTCAGTTTAAATGGACATATTTTATCCATGGAGAGTAATAATTAATCATGTCCAATACTTATTTTTATGTGATTTTGTTTTAATTTTCTACATATGAATTAATAAAGTGTTTTTAGTTTTAATTCATATCTTGTATGAATTATTTTCTAATCAATTAAAATTCCTTAAAACAAATAGAAAAAAAATGTACTTTATAACTATAAACATAAGGATTATAATAAGAATACACATACTAAAAATGAAGTTCATTACATCCCCCTCTAAATAAATTGTTTCATTGAAATTTTAATTATCATATACTAATGAAAATAGTTAGGTGCATCTAAAATGTTGTCACGACGCAAGGTATAATTTCTATAGAAATTTCAACCTTAAAAACATAGGGATGATATATTTTTCCACTTAATAGTATTATCCCTAATTTTGAGTTTTTTCCAACCATTTAATCCAATATTTTATCATTAATCATCCTTGAATTGATAAACTATAAATGGTTAATATGAAAAGTCATTAACTTATTCCAGAAAATAATTTTTACACTGGGTAGATAAAATAATAAATTCCAAAAATCACATTTAATGTATCTAAATAGAGGATAATATGACTAATGTGAATCTTAATCCCACAAACCTTGAATAATATTCATAAAATTTGGATACTATAATGATATCATGAAGTGTTTTTTTATAGGATAATAGTTGGTGAAAGAATTCCTGACATATGACACTCAAAGATCTAGAGTGATGAATAAGTGTACCAAGCACCACTTAATTATCACTATACACTTTAATAGTAGACACTTCATAGTCTTTTACATGATCTAATGGTATATGGGAGGGTTGTTGGTGTCAATTTTCATCTTAATTAAACGGATTAGTTCACTAGTTTTTATAATGTCTAAATTCTTCACATATGAAACATCGAACATCTAGTGGAACCTCAAGGAGGAAATTATTTTTCTCTATCATGTTAACTAAACTCTTCCTTTTTCCTAAGTATCTCGTTGATAAATTTGATTTTTTACAATATATAAAATGTATTCCAATTCAATTGAGACATTCCCCTTAGTATCACTTCCCACTATTTTGACACCAAGGAAATTGAATATTCTTTACTTTATCATCTTCATCACCTGGACTTCAATAAAACACAATCCTTATTTTATTTGGTGGGTTCATATGTTCAAGAAGTATCATGATTTTAATCATAACTTGAGATAGTTTTTTGAGAATAACCGCAATATTTTTAACACTATCTTATATCCCATTTGGTTTCCCATTAGTAAAATAAATACGTTTTCTATCACATCCATTAGTAACTAATTTCATCCTATGTCCATCCATTTATAAAACCAAAAGTTTTAACAGTAGTAAATGATATTTAATATCATAGGGGTTATCATGTTCAATAACATAAAATTCATTCAACCTTAAAATTCCTTGTTCATTTATATTATCACATTGATATATAGTTCCTTTAGTTCAACCTATATCAATCTTAGTTTTACCGAGGTTACTTTAAGGTGGGTTATCTTATAATTATAAACCTAATCCATTAAATAAACTATGAAATAAATCATTTATAGTGGTATATAAATTTTATATTATCAACTAAATAATATCCCTCAAGAGTTTTTATCCAAGGGTGCAGTCTTAGACCCACTCATCGTACATCAGGTTGATTTTCGAGTAAATGTTCAACTAACCCCTAGGTGCATCTGTTCCACAACCACATCAACTATTTAGCATCCATACAGAGATGTATTTATTGGAAAACTATTTACTCAATACTTTACTAATATTTTAGGATATAATATTATACTTATACTTGTCTTTTAGTCTTATCCTTAAGGTTTTCACTAAAGTTATCTAATCCTAATCCCCAGTATAACTAGAATAATACTCAAAAATAATAATACCTACTTTTATACCAATTATAATTACTCAATATAAAAATATCTTTATTTTATATCATTTATATAAATTTAACATCACATCTCACAATAATCTCACATATCTCTAAGAAACTTTTGGTTTAGTGTCTTTTAGAACCAGTAATATAGGAAAATTATTTTTAAAAAATTATGAACAAATCCCCCTAATATAACTATTCTAGAACCACTTTTAGACTTATCATAATTTATACATATCTTTTAAACCTAGGTAAGTAAAACATAAGAAAGGGGTGATCTCAAATACTCTGTAAGGGAAAACATATCAACTTATTATCAAGGGTTAGATCATAAGCTTGAGATAAAACCTAAAAATTGAAGATATGTCTTATTAAAAATAACATGGGACAATAATAGTTAAACATAATTCATAATGTAATGGAATGTAAATTCAAAATAATAATATATACCATGGAAAAGGAGTGTGGAAACATGATATAATAAACATGTTCCATGGAGCATAATGGAATATTATAACATAGAATTATGGAATAAGAATAAGCATAGATATTCATAACATTGTGAACATAGATAACTTCCTTGAGTTCATTCCCATTCTTGTGATAGTAGCTATTCTACAACATTTTCATGATCGTTCTTATGAGCATAGCTAATTTTCATTGTGTCCATGCTCAATTTTGTTAACATAGAAAATTTATGTCATCTTCATGCTCAATCTTGTAAATGTAATTGATCGATATCATGTTCACACTAAATATTTTGAATGTATCTAATATTTATAATGATCATACTTAATCTTATGAAGATATATAATCCACATCATGTTCATTATTATGAATGTAGTAAATCTACATTGTGTTCATTCTCAACATCTTTACCCCTTGTGGTATAAACCTTAACCAATGCATTAGAGGGTGATATAGGACCCCATATTTCATCATACATACATAAATTATTCATATGACATAAATAATTTAAATTATATTTAGAACCCAAGGGAAATAAATTTGGTTTTATTCATCACATCATAAACAACCCATGGAAAAGAAAATGGGTTTCCTAACACTTAAATATTGTGTCACCAAAATTGACCTCAAGCATGCAAAAGGTTGGTACCCAAAACTAAATCCCCCTCATATGAATAATTAGATGGTGATTCGTCAAAAATAACTTACAAATAAATGAATCCTTTAGTGATAGAGAGGAAAATGGTGGTGAAATTGTAAAAGAGTTTCTAGAAAATGCTTTCATTTTTAGCGTAAAAGAAGAAATAATGGTTACTTTGAAATGCGATTTTTTAAAAAGTAGAATTAAAAAAAATTCAAAAATTAATTTAAATAGAATATTCAATAATGGATATTTGAATAGATATAAATTTTATCAATAATGAATTTGTAGTGTAAGATATAACTGTAGATTTTTAAATGGTGTAAAATCCTTTTAAACATTTTAAAATAACCTTACTGAAAACCCACATGGTAAAAATAGTTACTAAGCATAATTTTAAAAATTATAGAAGGGAAATATAAAGGTTACAAGAGATAATGCATAATTAGTTTCCCAATTATTAATTATAATATTATAGGGAAGTAAAATTATGTACATTGAGAAAAAAATCCATTAAAAGAGATGGAGATTATTTTTAACATAATTACATTTTTTATGAAATAATATATTTATCCCCTAATAAGACTTAACTGTGAGATATTATTTCCCTATAAAAGAATATTTGAATACAAAAATAACATCATAATATGTTATAATAGAATAATCTTGAAATATAATGGTCAAATAGGATTGATTATTACCCAAATATAATATTTGAGTCATGAAAACCCTTTACAGCCTTTGTAAATTTTAAATTAAAACCGCATGAGAGGTTAAAAATTAAATAGAAAATTTAATATCATGAAATATAATATAATAATTATAATAAAATATAATGGGTTAATATTTACACTACTTAAAATAAAAAAATTTGTATAGATAAAAAATGTCTCAAGGGATTCAAATTTGAGATAAATAACCCCTTACGACTTGAGGTGCATTTAAATAAAATCCTCATAAAAGAGAGAGATTCAAATAGAAATTAAATTACCATGAATAAAATATAATTAATGAAAAAATATCTTAAATATTAATTATATACACCACATAATATAAATTAAGTTCATAATAAAATACATGTCCCAAAGATAGGACTTTGAGATGAAAACCCTTACCATTATTTCCAATTAAATAATGTACTTTAACTTCCTGTACAGAACAAATAACTATCTTAATATAATATTTCGTAAACATATTCATACATACCATGATTTATATTTTAAATTCATAACAATCTCCAAAATTTATATTAGTTAGTTTTTTATTATCTTTCTACATCAAGCGTTTATAGTTTTGATCGTTTGTACTGGTTTCGTAGGAGCGGTGTTAATATTTATTCCTCTTAAAAATTTCATCATTACAAGTAAATTTAATTTAATATAATTGATAAATTATAATTATTTATAAATTTTTAAGTTTAATATCATGAGTACTTTTGTCTTGATCCAAGAGGAAGAAGTATACAACGAACATTTTTCGGTGATGTTTAACTTACAAAGAGCATTTTCTTAATTAATGTGTTAAATATTGATGTATCGTTTAAAGAAACAATAAAAATTTATTATTTACATATTTATATCATATTATACTGTTAGTTTATTTTTCATAATCATCCATGACATTATTTCAAATCATTATTCAAGTAGGTGGTAAAATCGACCAAAACATGAACATACCGTGATTATTGATGATTATTAGGTGATTTAGTTGCAATATCAATTCACCAATATCATAATTACATAATTTATTTTTTATTATTATTATGTATAAATTTTATATATTAATTATAAGAATAATTTATGGATATATAAATATTACATAATTTGAGTTAAAGATTTTCCTCTTATTGTGTTTTTTTTAAATGATTGAATTAACAATAAATGTTTGTTGATCATATCATTAATAGGTTCTCTATGTTATCATTAAAGAAAATTAATTATATAATAAATATAATACTTCCTCATTTAATCCATTTTAGTAACCATAAATGAAGGTTGGTGGAGAAAAGTTAATTTCATTGCTTATGGCAGGGATAGTCTGTATGTACGTATGAACGACAGTTTTACTTTTTTTAATGGATAGTATACATGAATAGATAATGATAATACCCATAAAAAATTAAATTAAAGTATATAAATAATAATAATATAATTATATTAGTGTGTTTATAATAAATTTTAATGAATATAATTATGATATAAAGCCAAGTAGGTTGTAATACTCACGTTGGGAACATGAATTTTTCTTAGAACACTCCTTGGAAATAAAGGTCTTATATTAACTAATGCAAACTAGAATATTTTTAAAATGGAATAAGGTTCTAGTATGAGTAATTTTTTAGAGTTTAAATACTAAATTATATGGATAGGTCATTTTTAAATTGGTGTAACTAATACCCTTTTATAAGTGAAGGGAAGGGTGGTGTTGGAAGTAAACAATACGCTTTCAATAATGTAATGTTACAATTAAAATATCAATGGGTTAAAATGGAAAAAAGTGGAGGGAAAGTTTGAGGATAAATATTCTCCTCATCCACTCATTTTGGGGACTAATTGAACTATTTTAGGCCATTTATTTTAACTTTCAAACTTTTATCATATTTTACTTTTATCTTGGTTATTACTTTTTAACATTAGTGATTAACATCAATGAAAAATAATAATATTATAACTTTTAACAAATTTTAATTTTATTATTTTAATTTTTTAAATAATTTTACCAAATAAATATTTTATGGGTTTGAAATGTTAATTTTAAAATAAATGCACATAACAAGTAAAAACAGTTTTTGAGGAAAAGCGTGATATTATGTTTAAAATTTTATATACAAGATAAAATTATCATATATACTAATTTTTATTAGATAAATTGGTTTTTTATAAAACAAAGTAAATTTATGTGGTTTTAAAATCAATCCAAAACCAAATTTCACCATCAAAACACATAATTAGAAAAAATAGAAAAACAATTATTAAAGTTTGTTTTAATTTAGTTCTAAAAATGTTATTAATTTGTTTATAAGTTCAAAGAATATTTTTAAATGAATAATATTATTCCTGCAATAAATATTTTATTACTTAAAATGTTTCTAAACTATCTATGATATGTGGACATAGTGATAAAATCATAAAAATTATAATTTTTGAAAAAACAGTAATTTTTTACTAAAAATCAATATTTTCAGAAAAACATAAAAAATTAATACCAAGAAAATTGTTTCATACTAAATCCAAAAATGAAGTAAATTTTATCTAATTAATAATCTTAAATTTATAAATTTTATTTCTTAAATAAAATAAAAAATATTAATAAAACTATTTTTATTGAAAAATTGAATTTTTTTAACATTAAGTGTAATTAATATTACATAATGTTAATTTATAATTTAAAATATTTTAATATGTTAGTTCATATATAATAATATTATAAAAAAATTAATTTAATCTATTAGGATTAAATATACAATATTTAAAAAAATGATTCTTTAGAAAAAATAATATTACTTTTAAACTAAATACATTTTAAAAAATATCATTAAACTTTTATATTTTAAAATTTAATTTTACTGCTCCCTTGATATTAAAATATTTATTTTAATTATATATATAATTCAAATCATATTTTAATATTCATATTTATATTTATATATAACACAGAAATATATATGTATATATATATAATATTTTAATATCATATTGTGAGGTAAATTATTTTAAATTTAATACTTAATAATAAATTAATTCAGTATACTTATTAGATATATGACCAATGACCATATTTTCAATGACCATATTTAATTTATATATATATATACTTACTAAATTATTTTTTCAATCCACTCTCACTTCACAAGGCATATTTATTATTTCATATTACAGATTTTGCATAATGTTTTCTCCTTTTCTGGTTATCTTCCTCATTATAGGTTTTTTTCGGTTATTGATGACCCTCCAGGTTTAAGATGATCCAATATATTTTCTAGACATGAAGATTTTATTATTTTCTATATTTTTTCCCATTTATTTATTCACTTTTAATTGATTTATTTTATCCCTGGTGAGTAATAATCCATGGTGTGAAATAATTAGTTTTATATTATTTTTTTGTTGTATTACACTTACGAATGAATAAAGTGTTGTTAGTTTTAATTTATATCTTGTATGACTTATTTCCCATCAATTTTCATGTCCTTTAAACCGATAGAAAAAAAAAATATAGGTCATAATTATAAACATATTTTTTATAAAAATAATATAATTCCTAAAAACCTAGAGCATTATAATGATGATCGTATTATTATGGTAGTTCTGAAAAAAAAATAAGATCCCACCAAAAATATGGTATACCATAATAATAATAAGAAGTTGAACCCCCAAAATGTTTCTAGGACTTTACTTATGGTTCATCATGCTCATTTGACTCTAAATAAGCAATAAAGGGATCTTGAAAGTGGATGTTTGTCTTTAACATCGAAAATGAGTGTTAACATGGTCATAGAAATGGAGAAACATATTGGAACCTCTAAAAATTCTAAAGGGATGAAGAAAAAAATGGTTTTTATTGGACGGGAAAAAGGAGGAAACCAACATTAAATTGATGTTCCCAAGTAATTAAATAAGTTTCTTGAATGAGAAGTTAGACATCAAGTAATGAAAATTATTAGAGGAAAATTTGGGAAGTCTTTTAAATACAACATTGTTTCTAGTAAAACAACCATATTCTTTATTTAGAAAAGAAAATAGGGTGTTTCAAAAGAAAAATTCTGCTAGAGGATCACTTATGAACAACATGGTCATATTATTTTATTACACTTGGTCCTATAATGAGTTATCTACCTTATTATTTGAGTAGTGAATTGATTTTTCCATTATCAAACATTCAATGTTTTCTATTCTCTTATTTATTTTTAAATCTTACTAAGATTTTTTTGATGAAGGATAGTCATGATATGGATTATCCCTCATCATATAAAAGATACTTCTTCCTTTAACTTGTTTCTTTTTCAAATAAATTTATATAAAAATGGAAGAACATGGATTCACACCAGGTCGAAAGTCTAGAGACACTTGAGGAAGGAGGAGTAAAGATCACAAAATCCAGATATCTTTATTGTTTCTAATCTATTTATTTATAATTTTTATTGATATTATTTTGGTAAATAAAGGATATATCCCTTCTCCATTAGTAAATTCATTCAGCATTGATAATAAGGCGATGAAGTATCTATTGGGATGATAATCGGTGATTTATTAGGAAATCACCACTTGATGAAAAGAATGTTGTAAACCCTGTATCCCTTAAATTTGTATGTGTTATATCTCTCTCATTTCATCATCAATTTATTTATTAGTTTTGGGGTCATTGTTTGATCCATGAAATAACTAGAAATATGGATAATTATAGTTAAATGAGGAAAATGGAGGAAATTTTTGTATTAGAATTCAACCATTGATTTACACCCCCCATTTATAACACCTCATACCTTAAACAAACCACAATTACATGATTTATAACAAGTTTTTCATTGTATTATATTTCCATGGTTTTTGATTTAGAGTGTTAGATAATTATTCAATACATTTCATAATAAAGAGGAAATTTCTATATGGTATCCAATTTTCCCACAAAATCAGTTCTTTTTTAAAGACACACTTACATCGTTCATGGTAACTCCAATATTTGGAACTTGGACTTTATTAAATTTTCCACCCATCCTTAAGCACTATGAAAAATAATTTGAAAATTTGGAATGAGAAAAAAAATCTCAGTAAGGGGAATAAATGAAAATAAACCCATTAGTTCATTTATAACCCTAAAAACCCCATAAGAAATTTCAAGTGACCTTAGCCTTTTATATATATGATTACATGATTTTAAGAATAAATAACCATGAAATACAAACCAAGGAATAAATAGTTTAGTCTATTTATAATATTTGGTACATAAAATTAAAAACATGGAACTATAATAAAACATATTTATATTAATCTTCTGTAATAAACTCCTAACCTAATTTGAGATCCTACATCTACATAGGAAAACCTAGGGAATGCATGAACAAAGGGATGTGCTAAAAATCCCAGCAAGGGTATAAATATGGAAATAAAGAATAACACGTGAGTTATAAGTCATAAAATGATTACATCAAAAGGCATGGAACATGAATAAACAAATGGAATCACAAAACATATAACATGGAACAATATGATCATGGAAACATAAGAAAGTGGAAGTAATATACAATATGACATAAACATTAGTCAAGTCTAACTTCCAATATTATATCACATGGTGGACAACATCCCATAATGGATTAGGTTTACTCCATAATCCCATACATGATTCCTCATGAGACTAAACATTACCCAATTCATTAGAGATTTATCTTTGTGCACCCATCATAACAGGTTCATTCAAATTTAGGCCACATGAAGAATCAAATATAAAGAATAAACATAAGTTTTACTCATGAAAATAAATTGGTATAGTAATCATGTCATAAATCACAACCAAGGGGTGTATCATAACGGTGTACAAGAAATAATGGATTTAAATCATACTTGGACATTCATAAGGTAAAATAGGCATAGATCATAATAAATGTTGTTTATCTAAAGTGAAAAAAATAAAAAAATTGTTTAAAAAACTTTATAAATGATCCAATTTAGTATGGTTTAAGGTAAAATGAAAAAGATACTTTAAAGTGGATAAAGGAAAAATTGTATCACCCCAACCCCAGAACACTACAAAAAATAGGGTGATTAGAGGGGGGGCTTTAGAGGGGGGTTATCTACAACCCCCTCTAAATTCATTTTTTCTGTATAAATTAAAAGGGTATATTTGAGACCCTCGCTAGTCATGAAATTTAGAGGGGGTTAAAACCCCCTCAAATTTATAAAATTATAGGGGGTTGTGAACCCCCTCTAAATATTTTAAAATTATTATTTTAATATCCTGTGGGATTTTAGAGGGGGTTTCTACATCCTATAATTTAAGAAAATATAGGGGTTTCATAACAGTTTCTAATCAATTTGTTTAGTGGTAGTTCCCAACCCCTCTAATATTTTAAATTAGTGGTGGTTCAAAACCCCCTCTAATGTATTAAATTAGAGGGGGTTTAAAACCACCTCTAATGTATTAAATTATAGGGGTTTAAAATGCCCCTCTAATGTATTTAATTAGAGGGGGTTTAAAAACCCCTCTATTGTCTTAAATTAGAGGGGGTTGTAAACCTCCACTATTTAAAAAAATTCCATAATATATATATATATATAATTAAAACACTATATATAAATGTATTTAAATACATTATATGAACATATTATGTAAAACATTTATATGATTGTATTTAATTGTATTTATATGTATAGATAAATATAATTATATAATATTATGTACATGAATATATATTTGTTTGTATAAATTTAATTTCATATAATATTAGTTATATATAATATGACAACATAAACATATTATATAAATATATAAATAAATAAAATTTAGTTAAATAATATATCATATAAAAACCTAAGATTATAGTTTTTTTAATTTATATTATAATAAAAATAAATATATTTTTAAATAATATATTTATGGTTTTATATTATCTATAAGTAATATTATATGATATAAAATTTATAAAAATAAATATATATTAAATTACACAATATTATATAATTATATTTTTTTAAATACATATATATTAATGTGTATAATAATAAATATATGTGCATTGAAATACATTATATAAATATTTTTATAAATTGTATTTCATGTGAAATATTTGTATAAATTGTATTTCATATATATGTATTTTATATAATATTAATTATATATAATATTATACAATTTACACAAATAAATATATATTAATGATCATAATAATAAATATATGTATTGAATTGCATTATAGAAATACATATTCGAATACATTATATAAATACATTAAATAAATAGTTATATATATTATATAAATAAACATGTATATAATATAAAAATAATTAAAATAAATATTACTATAAAATATATTTACTCAAATCAATAAAAATACACATAGTTTATATAAATGTATAAATTGAATATAATATAAATTTATTATAATATAAATACATAATATAAAAATGTATATATTAATTTTTATAAATATATATAGGACATATATTTATATGTATTTAGATATTTATTCAAATATTATTTATATAAATAATCTTTATAATATATATAAATATATTAAGGTGTGGTTTTATTTGAAAAATTGGATCAGCATAGTGGTACACGCAGGGCGAAGTTGTTCAGCTGGGCTTTTGTTTGAATCCCACAGGTTTTGATTTTACAATGGTGCGCTGAAGAGTAATTGGAGGGGAGAAATGGGAAATTGGAGCAGGCACAGAGAATTAGAGGGGTCCCACATGGTAGCAATGAGAATTATAGGGCCACGGGGAATTAAAGAGGGTGGCATGGGAGAACAGGAGGGGGTGGTTGGGTGGCATGGGAGAATGGAAGGTAGATTCTGGGGGATAGGGAGCGGGACGGGAAGGAGAGGGGTATATAAAATATAATATATATATATATATATATAGCTTTAGGGGTGGTTTGTCACCCCTCCCCCCAGAACCTAATCACCATTTGGGGCAGTTCAAACCACCCCTAAATACTTTGATTAGTGGTCGTTGTGGTCATATTCGCCTCTAATTAAAGTGGCTCTTGTAAATTTAGGTCAATATTAGAGGGGGGTTTAACACCCTCTAATGTAACTGCTGGTAATGTCACCATGATTTTACCAGCGGTTTCTTCAAACCACCTCTAATAAAATTAGGAAGGAACATTAGGGGTGGTTTCTCATTACCTCCAATAACGTATTTAGAAGGGGTTATAACCCCTTCTAAATTCAGAAATAACCCCCTCTAAAGTGGTCTTTTATTTAGTGTAAGCCCAAAGCCGGTGTATAAAACCAGTACACGGGCATGATTACAAGGAATCAAATCTTGAAGGATGGAAGAGTTTAGTAGTCTTATTAAAGCATATACATACACAAGTCTTGTATTACAAATGAATACCCTAATTACAACATAAATTTTTTTCGAGGATAAATTTATTCTCACTTAGTATAACCTTTCATATCTCTCTTAGTACACTTCTTTAATTCCTAGAGAAATGAAAAAAAAATAAGGGTGAGCTCAAATGCTCAATAAGGATTAAGTACCACGAAAAAAATTATAAATCAATGAGAATAATCGATATGTAAGGGTAATATATGTAGAAATATTCCATGTAATTAATAAACTGAAAATTAAGTGCATAAAAAATATGGAAAGTTAAATGACCGAAAACACATTCCATTTAAATAACTGGATAAGTCATAATCAATATGGAAAGACAAATAAATAAAACACATTCCATTTAATCAATGAACTGAGAATGAAATTCATCCAAAGATAATATCAAATCAAAAATATCATGGATAATAATTACTAAAATGATGGAAATGATTAATTATCGAACATCATGTTTCCTAGGCACATTATACCTTTACCATGAAGCCCAATTCCCAATATAGTTTAAATATATGGGTAAAACCCATATATTCTACTCAGAAACAAACTTTAAGGGTTTTTCACTAACTTATTTCCACTCATGAGACTACTGATGCATCAAGGGGCTTGCATTAACTGGTCCTCAACCTGTATAGTGCATGTCCAGAGCATTCCTTACATATCGAATAAACTATCTAATTCATAAAAAATATGCCTTATCAAATATCTATCTTGAGTAAAGGATACGGATATAACAATATTTCCCCAGTTAATAAAATAAATTTCAAATTATACACCATATGTTATAATGGTATACAATTTTGGCAATAACCACATCCATGATAAATGATATGCATTTTTAGGGGAAATTTAATGTATATTGGCCATAGGAAATTGAATATTACAAGGGGACTAAAAATGAATCAAAGAAGTGAATTTCAATACTATCATTGTAAAAATCAATTATAAACAATATAGAGGAAAAATAAGGATGGTATTAATACAAAGTATCCCAATTGGGGTAAAATAAATATATTTTGTCATTGATGAATTAATATACTATAAAAATATGTTTTAAAAAAATATTCCTATGAAAAACATTTTAAAAATCCTTTTCATTTAAAATCACTTTAAAAAAAATCTTTAAAAATTAAAATTTTAACCTTATAAAGGAAGCTTCAAATAAATGATTGTTTTTAATTATATATATGTCATAAAAGGAAAAAAAAAATAGTCCTTTTACAAGGTAAAAAGGTTGGAAAAGTTTCTTGTTAGAAAAGTGACAATAAAATCCCATTTGAAAACATTTATGAAAGAAAAAAAGGTTAAAAAAAATTCATAAATCATTTTATAAAGGTTTAAAAAAATTTAAAACCTTTTTAGAAAATAGGGTTTTATAAGAAAATAGGTTTTCCAACTATAGATAGAAATGAAGGCAGGTTTTCTTTAAAACATTTTCTAAAACATTTTGAGTACCAAAGAGTGGGAAAATGGTACTATTACATGAAAAGGGTAATTAATGACCATTTTATAATAAAATTAAAGGGTTTATTGAACAATTATCATATAAATTCCCTTAATATAATTTCAAAAATAAGAAAACTCTATTAGAATGAGATTGTGAAATAGACCCTTAAAATGATCATAAAGTTGAGGTGAGAATTGATCAATTAATTGATTATCTATATCAAATGTAAATAAAAATAGAATAAGTGTAAATATATAAATTAAAATTAAAATTAATTATACATATAATCATATAATATTAATGAAAATTATGAAGTAACATAACCCAATGAAAAAGGAATTGAGTTGTGAAGTTTCTTTACCGCTAAGTAATTTTTTGTTCAAAAACCCTTAGACAAAATAATTAAAATTGAAAGTAAAAAATGACATAAATAATTAGGTATTCATGAAATTACATGTACATGTGGCATTATTTATACTATATATAAGAAATTCGGTTCACAATGGTAATGTATGCCTCAAATAATGGAAATCGAGACGAAGTCCCTTAACTTGTGTTTCCTTTTGGATGAACATAATTTAACATCATGTATAATGGTTTCAAGAATTTAAATAACTTATAAAATAACCATAATAATATTTATAATATCATATATGATCTTCTTTAAATATCTTATTACCCTTTTGTTAATAATATTTCATTATTTTTATCGTTACGAGGGTTAATTGTCATGTTTTTCGAGTATGTTTTGACTTTTTATTTTTGTTCTTGTTATATAGATCATGATTTAATCATCTCCATGATTTAAAACATGATTTAAATATCATATATTTTCAGTATATATTTATTCATAATAATAAATAATATTTTTATATAGGAAATGAAATGCACCATTCATTGAGATGGTGGGTCATATATACACATGAACGCTACTTTCATTTCTTTGTTGTATTTAAAATAATGAAAAGTAAATGATAGTATATTTATATTATATATAAATTATTATATTTATGTTATATATGTCACATATGTTTATAAAAATCTATTCTTAATACATTCCATGTAAAGTGTGAACGAATCACGTCACTTTGAGGAGGTGGTGGTCCATACGTCCATAAATGGTGTTATCGTATTCCCACAAAATGGAATGCATGAAGGTATGGTTATATAAAGAGTTAAAAAGGAAAAAATAAATTATAAATACTATATATTTCATATATTAATTATAAATCCATCATTATTTCCCACATTTAAATATGGAAAATGTAAAAACAAATGACATCAGTTCACGAGGTAGTAGTCTGTTGTACACACGAATGATGATTTTGTATCACATTTGATGGATGTGTGTGAAATAATAGGTATAAATATTATCATAAAAACATATAAGTATATTTAATATACTTATGTTATTATATAATCATTATTTAAAAATAATTTAATGGGTGGATAACTAAATGAAACAAAAGTGATTGTTGAAGAACGTTACCTCTTATTCGGGTAACTCCTTCTGGTTTGAAACAAAATACTTACTTAGTTTTATTTCTGAAAAAAGTGAGGATTATAGGATGAGTTGAGGGATATTGTTATATTATTTAGTCAGACTTTATATGACTCAAAGGTTTTGATATGTGTAAATAATTGGGAGGGGTGAGTGCCTTTTTATAGTGGATGAGGAGTGGTATTCTTGTGAATTTTTGAAAGAGGGAATTCCACCCACTTTTTCTCCTTGTCAAGTGGATAAAATAAGGAAAAAAATCTATAAAATGTATTATAGGGTCTAAATATGTCCATTAAAGGGATTTGGACAACTTTCTAGTTCATTTCAGCACTTAAGCTTATGGTTTAGTCCTCTGTTAAAATTAAATTTACCTTAATTACTGTAATTAATTTTAATTACATTCACTAATCTTTTTGGTAAAAAAATAAGTTTAACTTTTTATAAATTATAAATTATTTTTATTCAAAATATGGAATCTATTTTTAAAAATTAAAATCCCATAATTGGTAGAAATTAATTTAAAATCAATCTCACAGATGGACGATAAGGAGGGTTTTTAAAGTAAAATGTTCAAAAGTTTGAAATGTTTTTATATCCAATTTCAATGTTAAATTGATTAAAATGAAATAAATTGAATTAATTCTAATAAATCTTTAAAACTAAATTAAAATATATTAAAAATATAAATTTGTTACATAAAAAAATCACCTTTCAATTAAAATCCAGTATTTTTTCTATTAATCGAAAAATGAAACTTCACATAAAAATACCAAAAATTCACAATAAACTAATTTTTATTTTATTATTAAAAAAATTAAGTTTATTTTTACATATAAAATTTATTAAATTTCCAAAAAAAATTATATAATGTGGGTTTTCCAATAAAAGTTAGTAAATCTCCCCCTAAAAAAATACAATTTTTAAGCGTAAAACTAGATTTATTATTATCTTATGCTTATAAAATATACTGGAGGAATATAAAAAATATTTTATTGAATATATAATATATATTTCATTAATATGAATCTATAATATTTATTAATTTAATTTATTAGGATAAATCACCATTATGATCATAAAAACTTTTCCTTTATATTTAATAGGATTTTATTTTCATTTATAATTAATTGGCAACCTATAAATTCATTTTATATTTTTATAAACCATATATTTTCAAAATTTGATAAATACTATTCATAACTTCTAATTTAATATCTTGGTTATATCTTATCATATTAAATAATAATGTTTTAATAATATATTGTTGTTCGGTAAAACTCGGTCATGTGTGTAATGTAAGTCATCGAAGAAAGTTGTTGTTGTGTGTGACACAAGCTAAATGAGTATTATGTGCATTGAAATATATAGAATATATTAAATTTATTTGAAATAATATATATAACATAAACTCTCTAGATTTTATATTCCTTTCTATGTTTTTTGTTGCATGCCATACATGCTATCAAGTAAAAAGTTACTCTTTTAGAATTTTTAGGGTGTTACATTCTCTATAGCTTAAATAAATTGCATCCCAAAAATTTTAACTCAATATTGGTAGTAAAAAAATTTATATTAGGAAATTTATTTTATAAAAAACACACATCATAAAATATTTTATAAAATATCCTCTTAATAAGATAATGAGAAGTACAAAGGTCTCATGGAATAATATATAACTAGGTTTCTATATAGAAGAACATTAGTGGAAAGTGAATATATGGACTTGGAGGAAAAGAATAAATATTTATAGGGATTGATTGAGGTCATAAATCATAAATAAGTGAATAATCAATGGAAATTTTAGGTCCTCAAATCCATAAATTTGTTATGATTTAAAAGACCATTGATTCAATAAAAATGAACATTTTAGGATAACATTTTTATTTTAAGATACATTTCCTAATGTTGAGTAATTATTTTATTACCATGAATATAAATAAATATACTTACTTGATACATATCAATTTCATATTAAAAATTTCATCCTTGATTGTTCTTTGATCAAATTCCAATTCATCCCTTACTCTATAAAATGGATATCTTAGAATAAAACCCTTTTTTGAAGCACTAATTTTTTTTAACAGGTCATAATACACAAAAAAAACAAATCATTATATTTATCTATATAAATTCTCCAAATACAATGTGGTTAATAAATTAATCTCTAAACCTAAAAAACTAAAACTATTGGTTCATTATTAATATATATTCACCAAATTTTTTAACTAAAAATAAATACACCTTAACCATGACATCACATAAGCCATTGGTAGCTGTGAAACCCTTATCTTCAATCAGTCATGGGTTCAAGACCCACCACCTTATAGGTTTTCCTTTTTCTAAAACCATATTAATATAATTTTCAATATAAATATTATGGACATCCTTGTAATTTAATCCTTAAATATCCTTTTCATTATGGTTTTCCATAAAATCTATTTTTTTCAAAGTCTAATAATCTTATTTTACTATTATTATAATGTCATTAATGGTCATATTAACCTAAACAGATATCAATACCTTTAAACATATGTCTATAAAATGTAATGGAATTATTCCAAAAATAACTTTCCCACTAATACATGAACTAAAATAAGGATTTTTATTTCCCTAAATTTCTTCCAAAATATCATTAATCTTGGTAAGATCCCATTACATAAAACATAAAAATGATGCTTAAAACTCAAAACATGTGATCTACCTTAATCTCATAATCTTATGATGGTATCCATAACTCTTAATTTAATGAATACATTTGTGATTATATGTTAATCATAAAAGTATATCTCAGGGTTATGTTCCCTAATCTATGTTTTCATAAATCTAGTTTCCAAAGTTGCTACTAAACATCCTTCGATACTAATTATAGTGCCCTGACCCAGAATCCTAGATTCATTGTGTACTACTATTACATTTCCATGATTATAAGGAATCAAATTCAGAAGGACCCAATAATTTAGTAGTATTTGTAATCTAGAAACATACATGAGTCTTGTATTACAAATGAAAACAATAATTATGATATAATTTTTTTGAGGATAACTATAATCCCACTTAGAATATCGTTTCATCTATTTCTTAGTTTACTTCTTGGATTCCTGGGGAAGGAAAAAAATAAGGGTGATCTCAAATACTCAGTAAGTGTTAATTACAGCATAAACAATAATGAATCCATGAGAATAATTAATATGGAAAGGTAATAGTAGAAGGAATATTCCGTTTAATTAATAAACAGATAAGTAAGTGCATGGAAAATATGGCATGGTAAATAATTGAAAGCACATGCCACTTAAATAAATAGACAAGTACTGATCAAAATAGAAAGGCAAATAACTAATACACATTCCATTTAATTAATGAAATGATAATAAAATTCATCCATAGATAATGTCAAAGAAATAATATCAAGGATAATAATAAATTAAATGAAGTCAATTCTTAATTATTCGAATTCATGTTTCCCAGGAACATGATACCTTTACAATCAAGACCAATTATCAAGATAGTTTAAATCTATGGGTATAAACCCATCTATTCTTCTTAGAAACAAACTTTAAGGGTTTTTCTCCATCTAATTTCATCTCATTAGAATTCTAATGCATCTATGGTCTTGCATTAAATGGTCCCTAACACGTACAGTGCATGTCCAAATCATTCTTCATATATCTAATAAATGATTTAATTTATATGTTCCGTATCAAATATCCTTATTAAGTAAAGGATAAAGATTTAACAATACTTACCCTATTAATCAAATAACATTCAAGGTATACACCGTATGTAACAATGGTATATGGTTTAAGTAAAATTCATATCCATGATAAATTATATGGTTTTTTAGGAGAAATTTAATGTCTAATGATCATAGAAAATTGATTATTTCAAGGGGACTAAAAATGAATCAAGGAATTGAAAGTCTATATTATCCTTAGAAAAATCAATCAAAAACCATCCAGAATAATAATAAGGATGGTATCAATATAAAATATCCCAATTTGAGTAAAATAAATAGTTTTTTTCACTAATTAATGTAAATACTATAAAAAGTTCTTTTAAAAAAACATTCTTGAGTAAAATAACATTTTTGTTTTGAAAAATATTTTGAAAAAACATTTCAATTAAAATAAAACTAAAAAACATTTTATTTAAAAATTAACCTTTTAAACTTTCAAATTAATCTTCAAATAAACAACATTGTGTAATTCCATACATGTCATACAAGGTAAAAAGAATAATCCTTTTATAAGGAAAAAAGGTTATAAAAGTGTATTGTTCAAAACGTGACAAGAATATTCCATTAAAAACATTTGTGAAAGAAAAAATGGTAAAAATTTCATTAATAAATAGTTTTATAAATGTTAAAAACATTTTTGAAAACCTTTTTAGAAAAAATTGTTTTTAGAATAAAATAGGTTCTCCGACTAAAAAGAGATATGAAATTGGGTTTTCTTAAAAACATTTTCTAAAACATTTTGAGTACCAAAAGAGTGTAAAAATGGTGATATTACCTAAAAATGTGATTATTATCCAAGGGATAATAAAATTAAATGGTTTTTTTAATAATTATCATATAAATTCTTTAATGTTATTTCAATAATAAGCAATATTGTTTAGAATGAGATTGTGAAATAAACCCTTAAAATGATCATAACGTTGAAGTGAGAATTGATCAATGAATTTATTATGTGTATAAACTATAAATATAAATATAATAATTTTAAATAAATCAATAAATATTTAAATTCATTATACACATAATCATATAATGTTAACAATAATGGGGAAGTAATATTACCTAATGAAAAAGGAATTGAGTTATGAAATTTATTTACCACTTTGTAATTTTAACATCAAATCACCTTAGATGGAATAATTAAAATTGAAAATAAAAATACCATAAATAATGAAATATTTATGATATTACATGTCAATGTGGAAGTATTTAATACATATATAAGAAATTAGTCACACAATGATAAATTGTCCCTGAAAGAGTGGAAATTGAGATGAAGTCCATTACTTTGCATTTCCTTTCAAGTGAACAACCATTAACCTCATGTATAATAGTTTTAATCATTTTAATAACTTATAAAATAAGCATAATCATATATTCTATTCTTATAATATATTATTACCCGTTTGTTAATAATCTTTCATTATTTTCATAGTTTCTATTGTCAATTGTAATGTTTTGCAAGTATATTATGGCTTGTTATTTTTTTTATTCTTACATAGATCGTGATTTATTCATATTTTAGAATGTAAAAAATTATTAAATATTATATATATCCATTATATATTTATTTAAAATAATCTATAATATTTGTAGATCGGAAATGAAATGCATCTTTCATGGAGATGGTAAGTCGTACGTACGCATGAACGCTACTTCCAATTCTTTTTTGTATTTAAAGAAATAAAAACTAAATTACATATGTGTATATAATGGTTAAATTATCATATTAATTTCATATATTTCACATATTTTTATTAAAACCATTCTTAATACATTCCATGTAAAGTTTGAACGAATCACAATGCTTTAAGAAGGTAGTAGTCCACACATCCACAGACGATGTTATCGTATTCCCACAAAATGGAAGTCATGAATGTATGGTTATATAAAAAGTTTAAAAAAAATAAATACATTAAAAATAATATATATCATATATAAACTACAAATACATCATTATTTCCAATCTGTAATGGTGCTAAATGGAAGAACGAACGACATAGGTTGGGGAGGTGATTGTTCGTCGTACACACGCGTGATGGTTGTGTATCACATTTGATAGATGTGGGTGAAAGTGTTGTTAAAACTCTTAGAATAAAACAATATGATTTTATTTAAGACACTGAGTTTATTATATAATCATTATTTAAAAATAATTGAATGGGTGGAGAAGTAAATGAAACAAAAGTGATTATTGAAAAACGTTACCTCCTATTTAGGTAACTCCTTTTTTATACCAAAATAATCCCTTGGTTTGATTTCTTCCCAAAGTGAGGATTCTAGGATGAATGGAGGGATTTTGGTATATTATATTCTCATAGTATTGATGATTCAAATGGCTTGAGAGGTACGAATAAGTGGGAGGGGAGAGTTCCATTTTATAGTGGAGGAGGAGTGACGTTCTTGTTAATTTTTGAAGGAGGCAATTCCACCCAAGTTTCTTCCATGTAAATTGCCTAAAATAGTGAAAACAATTAAATTAAAGGGATAATATGGTCAAAATAGTTTCATCTAATGACTTTTTGACAAGTTTATATGTCATTTTGGCCCTTAATTTTAAGTTTTAGTCCCTTGTTAAGCTTAATTTTACCATAATCACTGTAATTAATTTTAATTAATTTCACTAATATTTATGAGAAAAAGACTACATTTACCTTATTATACATTATAAATTATTTTTATTCCAAATATGGAATCAATTTTTCTAAATTATAATTTGAGAAGTGGTAGAAATCAATTTAAAATTAATCCCATAAACGAGACAACAATGTGGGTTTTTAAAGTAAAATTTTCAAATGTTTGAAATGTTTTTATATCCAATTTCAATGTTAAATTGATTCCAATGACCTAAATTAGATTAATTAATTTATAATTGAACTGACTAAACTTTAAAACCAATTTAAAATATTATTTAACACTATAGAAGTGAAATTTAATGGTATTAATATACTTATATAATTTTAAATGGTCCTATATATCAATTTTTTCAGATATAATAATTATTCATTAGAAAAAATGTTAATGATAAACATTTATTTTATTTTGGAGTATTTTTTATCATTATAAACTAGTTTGTTTTATAATTTAATATTATACATATATATTTGTTCAAGAACATAGAAAAATTTATAATATAAATTTTACAATGTTTTTTAACCATTATAATGGTTTTATGGAAATCCATAAAGGTAGTAAAGGAAAAAAATCATCATCCCCAAAGGTGGTGATTCAACACATCACAGATGATGTTTCCATTTTTAGAATAAAATTAAAATAGAAGAGATTTGATGGTGAACATTCCATTAACAAAATAAAATTATATCATATATATTTTATTAGAGTTATCATATCACTTTGAATATAGGATGTTAGGGGAGGATAAGAAAAGAAAATAAATAAAAAAGAGAAAGGAGGATTTTACCTCTATAATATCATCTCCCTGAGAACCTCTTTAAGGAACTTGGAATTGGTCTTTTGGAGAGACCAGAAAGAATTGAACATGGAGAAGAGTATTAGGAGAATAATTGTGTACAATATTTGAAAGTTACAAACCTTTAAAAAATTTAGTAGAAGAGGAGGTGAGGGTGGTATTTAAAGGGGGAGGAGAGGGGTGTTTTGGATTATTTTATTCATTTGTTTATTATTTTTGCTCAAAACTATAAATAGTGTTGATTAGTGTGACTAAGTACAATAAATAGAGTATGTTATTTTGATATAATAGACATTTACATCATTCATGACTCAACCATAACTTCAAAATTCATTTATTTACTTATAATATTAAACATCGTAAATTACCGTATTTCACTATTCATCAAAAATTAAACCATTTTAGAAAAATAACAAAAATTCACACAAACCATTTTTCAATGTATAGATGTAAAAAATGGACACAATACGAAAATAATTTTTTAAATATGAGAAAATTAATTTTCAATTAAAATCATCATTTATTCAAAAAAATACTGATTTTAATATTATAATCGCTTTTATAACACTTTGAAAAATTAATTAAGGTCTAATAAAATTATCTTATAATTATAATAAAACAAAATATTAATTCATGAATATATTTTATTAAAACAAGTTTTCTTTTAAATCATTATATTAATTATTAAATTGAAAATAAACATTTACATTTCATAAAAATACCAAAAATTAATTTATCATTCTTAAAAAAATCATTTACAAATTCTATAAGATAAATATATCATATTTTTATTTATAAGATACCTAATTTTATTTATACATTCAAAGGTGATGTTACTATTCTAATAGTTGGATTACTATTCTTAACGGTTGTATTCCTATGCCAATGAACAGGTTATTATTCCAGTGGTATAGGTTCCTTAGTTTCTATAAATACCACTAATTTCATTATTAATTTATGATAATAAACTTTTATTAGATTATCTATATGATGTATGAGATTTATAATATATGAAATAATTATACGAAGGGAATTTCCATTGATAAAATTTTGAGTCATTACATTCTTCCCCCCTTATGAAATTTCTCCCTTGAAATTTCATTCTATATACTCATGTGAAAAAAGATTAGGGTAATTTTCCTGCATCACTTCCTCCAGTTACCATGTATCCTCTTTATACTTATGGCTCTTCTATAATACATTGAACAGGTTACTATTCTTGTTGCGTAGAACTTTATCTCTATGGTCCAAGATCTTCACCGGTTGCACCTCGTAAGAGCGATCACTTTACAACTATACTGCCTCTGAATTTAGTATATGTGAATGCTCTGGTATGTACTTTCTTAATAGAGATACATGGAATAAATCATGCACTTGAGACATGGTTGGTGGAAGTACTCGTCGATAGGCTACATCTTTAACACAGTCAAGAATCTCAAAATAGTCGATGTACCAAGGAGATAGCTTTCTTTTATTTCAAAATCACATGATCATCTTCCATGGAGATATGTGTAGGAATAACCTCTCTTCAACCTTAACCTTCAAGTTCCATCGATGATTGTATGTATAGATCTTATGTCAACTTTGGGATTTATTGATGTGCCATTGAATGGTTTTCACATTTTCTCTATTTCTTCGACCATTTCATGTCATAGAAGCTTACGTTTACCAAATTCATCTAAGCATGTCCGTGTTTTAAATCTTTTCTAGTAAAGGGCTTTAGATGGAGCCATTTGGATGCTCAAGTGGAAAAAAATTGTAAGATAACTCGACCAAATGTAGATGTTAGTCCTATACTCCATAAGTCCATTGAACATGCTCTCAACATGTCTTCCAGTGACTGAATAGTCTTCTTAGATTGGACATTAGTTTTAGGGTAATAAGATTTACTGAATTTTAACTCAATGATTAGATATTTTTGGATACTTTTACAAAACATTGAGGTAAATATCGGATCTCAATCAAATATAAATTATACTGGTACTCTATATATCCTCACCGCTTATTTAATGTATATCTGTGAAAGTTTATCTAGTGATAACTCCTCTCAAATTGAGATAAAGTGAGTTTCCTTTGTAATACTATCAACAATAACCCATATATAATTATTTCTTCTATATTTCTTTAGAAGTCTAGTGAAAAATTCTATGGTGATGCTTTCCCATTTCCATGTTGGTATGGGTAATGGTTACATAATCCTATCAGAATTTTTCCATTTAACCTTCACTTGATGACATACTAGTAACATTGATTTATATTCACCGATCTCCTTCTTCATATTGCCCCACCGATAGTGCTCTCAGAGATCTCGATAAATATTTGTGCTCCCTGGGTGAATACAGAAATTTGAGCTATATGCATCATTCAAAATATCTTTATTTATCTCTAGATTAGACGGTACACATAATCATGACCCAAATCTTATGACTCCTTCCTCATTAATTTTGAACTCTAAGGATCTCCCATTATAGATAGCTTCCACCTTTTTTTGAATTTCCTCATCACTTCTTTGAGCATCCTTTATTTTCTTCATAAGGGATGATTAAGAAATCATTTGATAAAGAAATGATGATGTGCCTTTTTTATGATTCCCATTTCCATCCTTTTCAATTCTAATAAGATTTGATCCTTCTCAATTCTCATCATTGATAAAGTTACAAGATTCTTTCTACTTAGAGCATCTACAACTTTATTTTCTTTGCCAGGATGATAGTGGATTGATAAATCGTAATACTTGATGAGATATAATCATATTCACTAGAGAATATTAAGCTCATTAAGTGTGAATATATATTTCAGGCTCTTATGATCATTATATATCTCACACTTCTCTCCATAGAGATAATGTCTCCATATTTTCAACCTGAAGATCACAACCACCAACTCCTGATCATGCATGGAATAGTTTTGTACGTGAAATTTAACTTTCTTTATAAGTATGTTATCACTTTATTATTTTTCATTAGTACACTACCTAATACCTTCATTTATGAATCATTGTGTACCACAAATAGTTCTCCACTTTTGGGTGGTGTGATTACTTGTATAGTGATAAGCCTCTTTTTCAACTCTTTGAAGCAATCTCCACATTCACTAGTTTAGAAAAACTTTACACCCTTTAAAGTCTATTTGGTTAGTGGGTTTGAAAATCATGAGAAGTTCTTCAAAAATCTTCGATAATACTTAGATAGACCTAGGAAACTATAGATCACCGTTACAGTTGCTGGTATTGGTCACTCCTCAATTGCCTTTATTTTAGAAAATTCCAGAGATATTTCTTTGTTGGTGATAAAATGCCCCAATAATGATACTTACTCTATCCAGAACTCACATTTAATATACGTTGCATATAGTTTTTCCCTTCGCAAAGCCTTTATCATAGTATTAAAATGATCCTCTTGATCTTCCTTACTTTTGGAGTATATCATAATATCATTGATAAATATTACCACAAATTTATCGATGTAATATCTAAACACTATATTCATTAAGTCCATGAAAATTTTTAGAGAATTAGTGAGTCTTAATGTCGTCACAATGAACTCATAGTTCCCATACTTCATTAGAAAGATAGTCTTGTGAATATCTTCATTATTCACCATTAATTAGTGATATCCGGACTGAAGGTCCACCTTATAGAAATACTTGGACCCATATAGTTGATTTAATAATTCATCTATCTATAGAAGGGGATATTTGTTCTTTAACATGATTTTTTTGAGCTCATGATAATCAATGCAGATCCACATTGATTCATCCTACTTATAAGAAAGGGGGACCAGTGCACCCCATGGTGAAGCACTCCGGTGTATAAAATACCTATCTAGATTCTCTTGTAACTACTTATTTAGTTTTTATAACTCAATGGTGGAAATTTTTTAGGATTCTTAGATATAGGTAGAGATCCAGGAAAAATTTTAATCAAGAATTCAACATCTTAGTCAATAGGAATACTAGGAATTTCTTTAGGGAACACATCTGTGTAATCCCTCACAATAGGCATGTCTTCGAGCATAATTCTCTCCTTTTTCTCTATTATTTTATCCAGATATTCTTTCTTATAATTCAATAATATCTAAAATTAATTTAATGATTCTAAAAAAGATTCATCCCCCTCCCTACACTTGTACAGAATTGGGGGATACCTTGGGATGTGAAGAGTGATCTCCCTTTCTTGATAGTTAATGTATAATTTATATAAATATAGTCAATTCATGCCCAATATATAATCAAAATATACAAAAGAAAGTATGAAAATATTTTCTAGGAGTTTTATTACACAATAATTAAATAGGTATGAGTTATATACTTTGGATGAAATAATTTCCATATTTGATATTCTCATAGATAACGCAACCTCTATATTTTGATGTCGTGTTTGAATAGTTATACTAAACTTCCAAGATATTAAATAATGTGTAGAACTAGAATCAAATAGAATGTTTGATATTTTTGAATTAATAAGCAGCATACAAATCACCACATCATTTTAGGGATCCAACTCAAATATTAGTGATATAATATTCCCTTAATTATTTCCTTGGAGTTTGTTTTTGTTCATTTCCTCTAATAACCCTTGGCTTAGGTAATTGTATCACATAATTCCCATTTTTTTATAGTTGAAACACTGCATACTAGCTTGAGTTTTCATCAAAACCTTCCTTTATTCTTCCACATTTTGGGGATTCTTCATATACCTTCAGCAATAATTATCATGATTTCCCTCTCTTCTACATTTGAAGAATCTTCTGGTTCCATTTATATAGTTCCTAGTATGCTTCTTCCCACACTTTTAACATGTGGTAAGTTAGGTTTTGTTTCCATAACTAGATTTATCTATCGATCCTCCCATATTAAACTTTATTTTCCTCTTTTTATCTCTATTCCCATGAGATCACTGAGAGTATCTTATCTCCATTTCAACATTAAGGTAACAACAGACAATCTACTCATAGATGTCAAAGTATTGAATCACTAAGGATTTTTATAGACTCAGCTTTAGTCTACTAAATAATCAATCCAATTTGATTTTTGTGTTCATGATAAAGGTGGAGGTGTATTGCAAAAGTCTTGTGAAGTTTTCTTCATACGCCCCGATAGACTCATCTTACTTTTTCTTCAGTTTTAGGAACTCCCTTTATAACTTAATATGGTGAGTTTATGGAAAATATTTATTGAAAAACATTTTCTTGAATGCTTCCCATTCCATGGAATAAATTTCCTCCTTATACTTCATGTTCTTGGTCAGTTTCCATCACTGATTAATTTCCCCATAAAAATGATAAACCACCAGTACAACTTTCTATTCTTCTGAGCAGTGTCGGATATAGAGTATCTTCTAAAAGGATTTAATACATTATTTTGTAATGAGGGGTTCAAAAGATCCACTAAAGAAGGGAGGCCTTTGTCTTATAAAGTAAGTGACTGAAACTTTCTCTTTATTAAGATAAATAAGATGTTCCAAATGATTCGTGTTATTATTCAAAACTTGATCTAGTTGTGTTGGTACTATCCTGAAGTTTTGATCTCCTGTTCCCAGTAGATTTGGCATTTCATTGGGTTAATCATCGCATTGACTATCATTTTGATTATTGGAATGAGTTATTTTATTTCCATCCATTAACTAAGAAAAATAAATTACAATTATCGGGGCTTGAATACATATATAATAAGAATATAAAAAGGAAATTTTGAACATGGAAGGATAAACTTGAAAATGAAAATTATATCCTCACATGTGATTCCCTAAGTTTCAATATAGTTTATCCATGATGATAGAATTATCCCTATGGTTATTACTAAATTTTTATAGTCTTAATATAAAAAAATAACAAGACCATTCTCTAATACCAACTACATAAACCTTATCCTTTTACACATATTATTACATGATTTTGAGCATAATTAACCATGAAATACAAACCCAAGATCGAATAGTATAGTTCCTTTTGAAGATTAGGTAAATAAAATTAAAAACATTAAACTAGAATAAAACATATTTATATTGATCTTATATAATGATATTTTAACTTTCTTTAAGATCCTACATCTACATAGGATAACTTGGGGAATACATGAACAAAGCGATGATCTAAAAGGCTAAGTAAGGGAATAAACATGGGAATAAATCATTACACATGAGTTGGAAGGCATAACATGATGACATCAAAAGGCATGGAACATGAATAATCATATAGAAGCATATAACATAGAATATGGAATCATATGATCATGGAAACATTGGAATCTAGTAGTAATATACAACATGACATAAACATGAGTCAAGTCTAACTTCCAAGACTATATCACATGGTGGACAATGTCCCGTAATGGATTAGGTTTACTTCCTAATACCATACATCAAGTATCATGAGACAAAACACTACACAATTCATTATAGATCTATATGGGTTCACCCATCATAAAAAGTTCATGCATATGCACACCACATGAAGAATCAAACATAAGTAATAAATATAAGGGTTACTGATGGAAAGAAATGGGTATCGTAATCATGCCATAAAGCATAACTAAGGCGTGTATCAAAATGGTGTACATAAAATAATGTATTTAAATCATAAATGAAAATTAATAGGATAAAATAGGCCTATATAATGATATATTATGTCTATATTAAGTGAAATCACGAAAAATAGTGTTTAATAAACATCAGAAATGAGCTACTTCAATGCGATTTAAGGGAAAATATAAAGTGGTCATCAAAGCAGACAAAGGAATAATTTTTTTCATAAAACTAGAAATGAACTAAGATATTTTTTCATGATAAAAATAGTAATTTTATAAAAATATTTATGGATTAAAACAAATTATGGAGTGTACTTGAAAATTGGTAAGAAATTGGGAAGTTTCCGTTAATCAGGCTCATTTATCAGGAGGAATTGAGCAGAGAACCTTTTAAAATGTGTATTTCCCCACCAAAAAAGTATGGATTGATCTAAATAAATAATTTTGGAAAACATAAACATAATTTATAAAATTATATAATAATAATGAATAAATAAAATGGTGTAGAGAGAGAGAGTGTGTAACCCGGAGGAAAAATGAAGGTTGAGAGAGATCCCTTAGCTTATTTATGAATATGTTTTTTTACTTGAACTTAATGTCCTAGATAACAAAATTAGATACATTAATTGATTAATTAAAAACCTATTATATATATTTTTTATTTACTATAATTTTATTAAGTTCTTTTATGGATATTTTGATAAGTTATAATACTTAATTTTTTCATTCTGCGAACGTTCGTTTCATGGATTTCATGGTCGGTTTAATTGTGTATAATTATAGAAGTTCTTGTAAAATGAAAGAAAAACTCCAAAAGTGGAATGAAATGTAATTAATATACTTCAATAATTTTAAATTGTCTCATATATCATTTTTTATGATATTATAGTGATTCATTAGATAAAATGTTAATGATAAATTTTTAGTTTATTTTCGCGGTTTTTTAATCATCAGGAACTAGTTTGTTTTATTATTTAATATTAGGAATATATATTTGTTCCAGAACATGAAAAAAGTTATAATATACATTTAAAATATTTTTTAACCATTATAATGGTTTTATGACCATCCATGAAGGCAATAAATGAAAACAAAAAATCACCAACCATGAAGGTGGTGAATCAACACATCACATACGATGTTTTCATTTTTAGAATAAAAGAAGAAGAGAAGAGATTTGATTATGGATATTCCATTAAACAAATAAAATTATAGTATATGTATTATACAAGAGTAATAATTTCACTTTTTATAGGGAAGGTGAGGGTAGGATTAGAAAAGAAAAGAAATTAAAAGATAAAGAAGGAGGATTTTACCTCTTGAAAATAGTCTCCTTAAGAACCTCCTTAAGGAACTTGGAATTGGCCTTTTGGTGAGACTAGAAAGAAAAGAACATGGGTAAGAGTCTTGGGAGAGTAATTTTTCAGAATATTAGAAAACTCAAAAGCTTAAAATGTGTGTAGATAAAAGGTGTTTAGGGGTAGTATTTATAGGGGAGGAGAGGGATGTTTTTCATTATTTTATCCATTTGTTTATTATTATGGCTAAATAATATCAATAGTTTTGATTATTTTGAATAGATATAGTAACTATAGAATGTGATTTTTATATAATAGGAACATACATTGTCATGACCCATCCTCGGGGCCCTTGTCATGACTACCCCAAGCCTGCCTTCCATAGGCCAGGGGCTGGCGACTAGCACCAAAGGCATAAATCCCGATAAAAGGGAAGGCATTGCCTTTATATAAGTAAACAAACACAACAGAGTACACAAGATGAAGTAAAAACTAAGTAAAATGAGTACAAAAGTAAGCGATGGAAAGTAAATGGGCCATAATACAAACCCAACTGAAAGTACAGTACAACTGAAAAGAAAGTACGGCAGTAGTAAAGTAAATCAGCAACCACCGAGTCGTCCTCTGGCTATCCCACCTAAAGGGTGGGTACATATGGTCTCCTCAGCTCCTCGGGTCCAGCCGTCTGCTCCGTGTATGTCCCGACAAGTGTTCCACCTCCAGGTACCATCCCGCTCTATAAGAATCCTCCTCGATCGGTGCTGTTTTTCGTCAGCATCCAACACAACGTAGTGCGAGCATTGCCCGTGCAGGGGTGAGTATACGATACTCAGTAGGGACCCCGAGACCCCCGAAGGTCTCCCAGAATCCACAAAGGATAAACCACAATGTAAAGATACAAACACAAAGTATCAACAAACTCTACTTAGGTATATTCCCATACATATACCTAAGTCATCAATTCCATTTCGGCTCCAACTCAAGAGCCCAAGTATAACCCAGTCCACACAGGAAAGCACAACCCAGTCCACATAGGAAAGTAAGTCAATCATATCGATGATATTGATTGAAAGTCAATACTCATCTCACATGGGTATACTACCCATGAGAAGGGTGGAGATGATAGATGTAGCCTCTGAATCATCTTCCCTGGAGAACCCACGTAGGATCCAAGTACAGAATTTGTCGCTGCCGAACCCACGTAGGATCCAAGTACAGTAAACATCGCAGCCAAACCCACATAGGATCCAAGTATAGTCTTCATCTCTTCCGAACCCATGGAGGATCCAAGTACAGTCATCCTCACTTCCGAACTCACGTAGGATCCAAGTACAGTCGTCATCGTCGTCGTAGTCGCAGTCGGCTCTAGGGTTCCCGCACACAGCACGCTCGATTCCGGGAGGGTCCGCTCCTCGATCCAAGGGGTTCATTACATCAACTGTCACGAAGTCCAGAGTTGATGTATCCCGAATTTCCATCTCGTCAAAAGGAACTCAACGTGACAAACGGCGCATCAATCGGACGCCCGGTCTGAGAGATATAGGTTTTTCCCTCCCTGGGGCCCGGTTAGAAATATGCTCGTTTCTAACCTGGCTAATATCCAAAACTATCCAAAACTCACTTAGAGTATCACAAAAGGACTGTCTCATCAAAAGAGTCTCAGTTCCGTAGATGACGTGCTGATTGGACGTGCGGCCCTTAAGTTATTCATGTTTAAGTGAATAACGGGCTCGACCCGTTTTAGCCCAGTGGGCCAACGGGTCGGGTTGACTCAGTTTGACGAGTCCGACCCAGTAGGGGTGTCGGGCCGGTCCTAAGAAAAACATAACTTGGCTCGAAGGGACTCGGCTAGGCCCTAAGTGGCGCAGCCCAGCCCGAAGTGGCGCAGCCCGGCCCGGCGGGGCGCGGCCCGGGCTGGCTGGCCGAGCGGGCTCCAGGGGGGGCAGTCTTCTACACAGACGGTTCCAGGCGGCGTCGGCCTTCCCCGAACCGGCCGGATAGACTGGACAATCTTCTGTGCACGCAGCCCGCATGGGCAGGCCTCCGTTCTCCAGTGCAGCGCCCTCCCGGCCCCACGGTCCAGCTCCGCCCGGCCGGTCGATGGGCCGGCCAGTTCCTCCACCGAAGTGGCCCATGTAGTGGGCTGCAGTTCTTTCTGCACAACCGACGTGACGACTCCGGTTCCCTTCACCATGTTCCTGTCACGGTGTGTCGGCGTCGTGCTTCCTCCTCCATTAATAGCAAATTCTAAATTAATAAACGAGAACAACGGAGGGTTGTCGGGCCCTGTTCGTTCGGCCCGCACCCTCCGCGTAAAACGATAGAAATCGGACAAGGGAAAAGAGATGCTCAATGACAAACTAAAGCACAATTTTAATCCATTAAAATTGAACTTAACCCCGGCCTCGATAATTGATGTCGTTCGTCGGGCGTCGCGGAAGATGGTGTCGCCGGGCGAGGTTTCATAGACGACGTTGGCGTGCATCCAAGGAGGGAATGGAGTTTCCACAATAGTTGCGGAGAGAAGAAGGAAAAGCACGTCTTCGCTCTTTGTGGTGACGGTGTTCTTCGTCGAAGAGATGACGTTCTTCACAGAGAGGATGACGTTCTTCGTTGAGGATGGAGTTCTTAAAAAATAATAGAGTTCTCCCAATTCTCCTCACACAACAATTATAACCAAAAATAAAATAAGTCTTCCTCTTATTTTATTAAATCATGTCATGCATTCAAATTTAAAAAATTCAAATCCTAATTCACTTAATTAATTAAACTATGAGTTTTCTAATTAATTAAGTGTTAGGTTGGCAAGTTTTAAAGAGGGAGAGAGGGAAGAGGAAGAGTTACACATTTAAAGGATACAAAAATTAATGGGGAGTTGCCATATAATTAACATGGGAGTTCATAGGGGGTTAAGGGGTTATGGAATGTGAAAAGGGTGGGCTCGTGTGGGCCCCACCTCCCACATAACCACACATGGGATGTTGGGTGGTTAGGGGACCCACCAACAACTTCCCATAGGAGAGTTTAACTTCCATGGATAATAAAATAAAATTTTACATAATTTTATTTACTTTTTATTTAAACCCCAAAATTTAACTCCTCATCCCATGAAAACGCATCTACGGTAAAAGTACTCTTAATAAAATACCGACACTGCGAGTTCATCGGTGCCCTTGGATTTCAATTCCGAGCACTGGTTCAAAAGATAGAAAAACCCGCTCGTTCGTTTACTGAACGTACCCGAGATAAACTTCAAAAATTGATTCTGAGCACACCGGGCCTCAGAATCAAGTGTCTTCAGAAGCCACAGACTCGTAAAATTCCAAAGTATTTAAGAAAAAAAATTCCATGAAATTTCTGGGTATTTACATTACTCCCACCTCAGGGCTTTACGCCCCCGTAAAGCTATATCCTAAACTAAGGAAACAAATGAGGGTACTGGGCATGCATCTGAGCCTCCCGCTCCCATGTGCTCTCCTGGAGGTTCCCATGTTGCCAACGTACACACACAAGAGGAATCGACCATCCACATAGGACCCTCTCCTAACAATCCTCGATTTCCACCGGAACCTCCATGAATGTAGCTCTGTAATCGATGTCCAGCTCCCCGTGATCAATGATATGTGTCGGATCGTGCACGCATCTCCTCAGCTGTGATACGTGGAAGACGTCGTGCACCAGGTGCAACTGAGGTGGAAGAGTCAGGCGATAAGACACCTTGCCTACCATGCTGAGAACCTGGAATGGTCCGATGAAGCGCAGAGATAACTTACTACACCGGCTAAATATCCATAATCCACGTCAAGTTGAGACCTGTAAGAAAACGTGTTCTCCATCCTCGAACTCCATTGGTCTCCGCCTCCTATAAGCATAGGACTTCTGTCTGCTCTGTGCAGTCCTCATCCACTCCTGGATGATCTGAACCTTCTATGTCGTAGCCTGAACCATCTCTGGTCCTACGAGTGCTGACTCCCCAGGTTCAGTCCAGCACAGAGGTGATATGCATGGTCGGTCGTACAATGCCTCGTATGGTTCCATCCCGATGGTGGAGTGGTAGCTGTTGTTGTACGCAAACTCCACCAAGGGTAGCTGATCCCCCCAACTGCGACCAAAGTCAAGGACACATGCACAGAGCATGTCCTCGAGTGTCTGAATGGTCCTCTCCATCTGGCCATCCATCTGAGGGTGAAAGGCAGTGCTCAGGCGTAGCTGCATCCCAAAAGCCTCCTGCAACCCCTTCCAAATCCAGGAAGTAAAGCGAGCATCTCGATCGAAGATGATAGATGATGGAACACCATGAAGCCGTACGATCTCTTGAACATAAAGGCATCCCAAGCTCTCCACCGATCCATGCTATCTGATAGGTAGGAAGTGTGCCGACTTGGTGAGATGGTCGACAATCACCTAGATGGAGTCATTTTTTCTGGAAGTACGAGGGAGCCCTGTCACGAAATCCATGGATATCTCATCCCACTTCCACTCAGGGCCCTCTAAGGGCTTCACCAAGCCTGTCAGTACCTGGTTCTCTGCCTTCACCTACTGGCAGGTGAGGAATCGTGAAATGAACTCTGCCATAGCCTTCTTCATACCCAGCCACCAGTGTTGTTGTCTGATATCCTAGTACATCTTTGCTACTCCTGGATGTACCGCCAATGGGGAAGTGTAAAACTCCCTTAGCACCTCCTCCTGTAATGAAACTGGTACTATGGTACTTCCCCTGAAGAGGATGACGTGATCTTCTCCTATAGAAAATCCATCAGGTGCATGTCCTATGGATATCTGTGCACGTCGCGTCTCACAGTCAACGTCCCCACGTTGTGCCTCTCGGACCCGCTGAAGTAGTGGAGGAGTGACTATGAGTGACTATAGAAAGGTTGCTTCATCTCTATCCATGAAGGATATCTACAACGCATCTAGCTGCGTCGTCGCCTCTCCAAGTAGCTGAATTCCCAATCTCCTGCTGAGAGCATCAGCTACTACATTCTCATTCCCAGGAGTATAGACTATCTAAAACTCATAGTCCTAGAGGAACTCGAGCCATCACCACTGCCTTAGGTTCAGGTCCTTCTGTGAGAATATATACCTGAGACTCTGGTAGTCAGAGTAGACTGTAAAGCGCTCGCCCATAAGGTAGTGCTGCCATATCCTCAAGGCGAAGACCACTACTTCTAACTCCAGGTCATGGGTAGCGTAGTTCTGCTCATGCTGCCTCAACTGTCGTGAACCGTAAGAGATCATTGCCCTATCCTGCATCAGGACACACCCGAGTCTGGTCCCTGATGTATCTCAGTAAACTACGTACCCTACGCCCTCCTCCGGTAGCCTCAAGATGGGCGCACTGGTCAATCTCTGTCTCAGTTCCTGGAAGCTATGCTGACATCTATCTGACCATACGAAGGGTTTCCCATTATTCGTCAAAGCTGAAAGCAGTGATGCAACTATGGAGAAGTCTGGCACAAATCTCCGATAGTACCTAGCCAGACCTAGGAAACTCCGCACCTCCGTCACGCTCCTGGGTGGCTCCCAAGAAAGTACTGCCTCGATCTTCGCAGGATCCACAGAAACTCCTGCCTCAGAGATGATGTTCCCCAAGAATTGGACATCTTGAATCCATAACTGACACTTCGAGAGATTACCATAAAGATGGTGCTCTCGGAGTGTGTCCAGTACAACCCTCAAGTGGTAGGCGTGCTCCTCCTCAATAGTTGAGTAAATCAGTGTGTCGTCAATGAAGACTACGAAAAATCGATTGAGGTAAGGCTGGAAGATCCTATTCATGAGACTCATGAACACTGCTGGAGCATTGGTTACGCTGAAAGTCATAAATAAGAACTCATAGTGTCCATACCGACACCTGAATCCCATCTTCTGCACATCCTCGTCTCGAACTCTGAGCTGATGATATCCATATCAGAGGTCTATCTTCGAAAACTATCGTGCTCCCTTGAGCTGATCAAAGAAGTCTTCAATCCTCGGAAGCAGATACTTGTTCTTTACGGTCACCTAATTTAGGCGACGGTAGTCGACACATAGTCGTAAGCTCCCATCTTCCTTCTTTGCGAATAAAATCGGAGAAGCCTAGGGTCAAACCCTAGGTCAGATGAATCCCTTGCCCTGCAAGTCCTCCAGCTGTACACGTAGCTCACGAAGCTCAGTGGGATCCATACAATATACTGGAGTAGATATCGGGGTAGCCCCGGGGTATATGTCAATATAGAAGTCTACCTCTCTGCGAGGAGGTAGTCTTGGAATGTTGTCAGAAAAACATCCATGTACTGATCCACCACAACAGAAAAACTTGGACTCTGCACATCAACTTCTCCGAGAATGAGACTAGCCAACTAATGTGTGATCGGCTTCCCTCTCCTCTGCGTAAGTCCATCCTGTGCTGCAAGGCTCCCTTCTCACTGGTGAAGGTGAACCTGCTCCCATCCGTGCAGACACACCGCACTTTTCACCTAATATAGACAATCTGAGCATGAACTGTAGATAACCAATCCATGCCCAAGATGACGTCGTAAGGCCTCGATGCTGCTACAAGAAGATCCCAACTGAAGATATCGCCTCCTAGAGTAAGCTCAAACTATCGGTACCAGTGTGTAATCATCGATTATGCTTCTGTAGGAGTCTCTAGCCGTAAGGATCGAGCCAACGGCTCCGTCGGAATCTACGAGCTCCGAACAAGGGCATCTCCAATGAAAGAATGGCTCGCTCCTATGTCTATAAGAACTGAAGAAAGGGTGGAGTAGACACAGATAGTACCTTGAATCATCTTAGGTGCGCCGTGGTTGTAAGCCTCCACCGCCTGAAGCTGATCCTGCCTCTGTCGGCCAGCACCATGTGGTCGGGGTGGACCTCCTGGTGGTGGTGGTGGTAGAGCCTCAAAGCATCACCCACCACCCGCTGCTCGGCCAGCTCCTCTGCCTTGTCCACCTACTCCCTGCGGACTACCACAGTCGAACCTCTTCCTCTACCTGGGTGGTCCCTCAACCATATGTTGTTCCTCTGCATGGCGGGTTGGGCAGTCATGAGCCATGTGGCCCTGCCCGCCGCACGCATAGCACTGCCTACCTCTCGTATGACTGGCTCTGCTGCGTGTACCTCACACCTTCGAACCAGTATCCTGAGGTCTCCCACCTGATGGCCTGGTCCGATTGGACCTCTACGACAGCTGTCTACTGCCGGCTGCATAAGACTCCGCTACGTTTCATCCTGCGGTAGGCCTCGCTGCTAGCATATGCTTAGAAACAAATCTCTCCACAAGTAGGGATCGCTCTAGTACTTCTGCATGCGTCAGAATGCTGAGGGAGATCATCGAAGCCCTGATATCATGCCTTAGTCCCTGCTCGAAGGTCCGGACCTGGAAGAATGGGTACCATACCATGTCAGTGGAGTAGCGTGAGAGATCGGTAAATCTCACCGAGTACAGGGCTACTGTCATGCTGCCCTGCCGCACCCGTAGTAACTCCTGGATGTGCACCGCACGGAGGTTGGCTGGAACGAACTCCGAGCGGAAGAGGGTCTCGAAGTCTGTCCATAGTAGTGATGCCTCGCCATGCACCTGGAGCAACAAGATCCACCATTTACCTGCTGCTGCGTGCAGGAGACTCACGGCAAGGATCACCATAATATCTACTTGTGTCTCTACCAATCTGAAGACTCAGACAATAGCCTCCATCCAATCCTTGGCTTTCTGAGGGTCCGTCTCTCTGCGGAACCTGGGCGGCCTCTATCGCTAAAACTCATGCCGCACACTCAGGCGGCATGCACTCTCCGCTGCTGGGGCTGGTAGTATCGGTGGCCCAGCGGTTAGAGGTACCGACGTTGCCTCCACTGTAATGGGGCCCTACATCGAGGCCTCATCGCTCGGTGGGATGTCATCTCGCACGTAACTGGGAACCCTAGCTAGCTACCATTGTGGGGCCATCCTAAAAAAGAAACAGGTGTGCCATGGTTAATACAGTATACCTGGTGAGCTGACACAAAGTAATCACTAAGAAAACTTTTGAAACACAACTGCAATCAATGTTTTCATGCACTGAGTTAGAAATCATAAGTTAGGGTCCTAGTTTATGGATACGTCGGAAACCGCACCAACACTGGACTCCCTAGACTGATAACTACACTCAATACTCTTAACACTATTTCTTCACAGAAATAAATTATCAGAGTCCTAAGTTCTGCGGTAGAACTGACTCCTATGATGCCAATTTGTCACGACCCATCCTCGGGGCTCGTGTCGTGACTACCCCAAGCCCGCCTTCCATAGGCCAGGGTCTGGAAACTAGAACCAAAGGTGTAAATCCTGATAAAATGGAAGGCATTGTTTTTATATAAGTAAATAAACACAACAGAGTACGCAAGCTGAAGTAAACACTAAGAAAACTGAGTGAAAAAGTAAGTGCTGGAAAGTAAATGGGCCAGAATAAAAACCCAACTGAAAGTACAGTACAACTAAAAAGAATGTATGGCAGTAGTAAAGTAAATCAGCAACCATCGAGTCGTCCTCCGGCTATCCCACCTGAAGGGTGGGTACAAATGGTCTCCTCAGCTCCTCGAGTCCAGCTGTCCGCTCCGTGTACGTTCCGCCAAGTGGTACACCTCCAGGTACTGTCCCGCTCCACAAGACTCCTCCTCAATCAGTGTTGTCTGTCGTCTGCATCCAACACAACGTAGCGTGGGCATAGCCCGTGCAGGGGTGACTATACGATACTCAATAGGGACCCCGAGACACCCAAAGGTCTCCCAGAATCCACAAAGGATAAACCACAAAAGAAAGATAAAAACACAAACTATCATCCAACTCTACTTAAGTATATGTCCATACATATACCTAAGTCATCAATTCCAGTTCGGCTCCAACTCAAGAGCCCAAGTACAACCCAGTCCACAAAGGAAAGCACAACAATATCCACATAGGAAAGCAAGTCAATCATATTGATGATATTTATTAAAAGTAAAGACTCATCTCGCATAGGTATACTACTCACGAGAGGGGAGGAGATGATATATGTAGCCTCTGAATCATCTTCCCTGCCGAACCCACGTAGGATCCAAGTACAGAAGTCATTGATGTCGAACCCACGTAGGATCCAAGTACAGTAACCATCATTGTCAATCCCACGTATGATCCATGTATAGTCTTTATCGCTTCCGAAGGCGCGGAGGATCCATGTATAGTTATCCTCGCTGTCGAACCCACATAGGATCCAAGTACATTCATCATCGTCGTCGCAGTCGCAGCCAGCTCTGGGGTTCCCGTACACAGCACACTCGATTCCAGGAGGGTCCGCTCCTCGATCCAAGGGGGTCATTACATCAACTGTCAGGAAGTCCAGAGTTGATGTATCCTAAATTTCCATCTTTTCAAAAGGAACTCAATCCGACAGACGGCGTGTCAATCAGATGCCCGGTCTGAGAGATATAGGCTTTTCCGTCCAAGGGGCCCGGTTAGAAATATGCTCGTTTCTAACCCGGCCGATATCCAAAACTATCCAAAACTCACTTAGAGTATCGCAAAAGGACCGTCTCATCGAAAGAGTCCCAGTTTCATAGACAGCATGTCGATCGGACGCGCGGTCCTTAAGTTATTCACGTTTAAGTGAATAACGGGCCCGGCCCGTTTTAGCCTAGTGGGTCGACGGGTCGGGTTGACTCAGTTTGATGGGTCCAACCTAGTAGGGGTGTCGGACTGGTCCGAATAAAAACATAACTCGGCCCGAAGGGACGTGGCCCGGCCCGATGTGGCGCGGCCCGGCCCGAAGTGGCGTGGCCCGGCCTGGTGGGGTGCGGCCAGGCCCAGCTCAGCTGGCTGGCCGAGTGAGCTCCAAGGGGGGGGGGGGGGGCGGCCCCCCCGGTCTTCTGCACCGGCGGTGCCAGGCGGCGCTTCCCTTCTCAGAACCAGCCGGCTAAACCGGTCGGTCTTCTGCGCACGCGGCCTGCATGGGTGGGTCGCCGTTCTCCAGCACGACCGCCTCCCGGCGCTGCGGTCCAGCTCCACTCGGCCGGCTGACGGGCCGGCCAGTTCCTCCGCCAAAGCGGGCCGTGTAGCGGGCCACGATTCTTTCCGCACAACCAGCGTGATGGTGCCTATTCCCTTCTTCACATTCCCGGAACGGCACGTCAGCGTCGTGATTCCTTCGCCATCAATATCCAATTCTAAATTAATAAAAGATAACAACGGAGGGTTGTCGGGCCGCGTTCGTTCGGCCCACACCCTCCATGTAAAATGATAGTAATCAGCCAAGGTAAACGAGATGATCAACGACAAACCAAAGTACAATTTTAATCCATCAAAATTGAACTTAACCCCTACCTCGATAATCGATGTCGTTCGCCGGGCGTCGCGGAAGATGGCATCACGGGGCGAGGTTTCGTAGACGACGTTGGCGTCCGTCCAAGGAGGGAACGGAATTTCCACACTAGTTTCAGAGAGAATAAGGAAAGTCACATCGTCTCTCTTTGTGGTGACGGCGTTCTTCGTCGAAGAGATGACATTCTTCACGGAGAGGATGACGTTCTTCGTTGAGGATGGAGTTCTTCAAAAATACTAGAGTTCTCCCAATTCTCCTCACACAACAATTCTAACCCAAAATAAAATAAGGCTTCCTCTTATTTTATTAAATCATTCCATGCATTCAAATTTACAAAATTCAAATCCTAATTCACTTAATTAATTAAACTCTGAGTTGTCTAATTAATTAAGTTTTAGGTTGGCAAGTTTTAAAGAGGGAGAGAGGGAAGAGGAAGAGTTACACATTTAAAGGATACAATAATTAATGGGGAGTTGCCATGTAATTAGCATGAGAGTTCATAGGGGGTTAAGGGGTTATGGAATGTGAAAAGGGTGGGCTCGTGTGAGACCCACCTCCCACATAACCACACATGGGAAGTTGGGTGGTTGAGGGCCCCACCAACAACTTCCCATGGGAGAGTTTAACTTCCATGGATAATAAAATAAAATTGTACACAATTTTATTTACTTCTTATTTAAACCCCAAAATTCAACTCCTTCTCCCGTGCAAACGCATCTACGGTAAAAGTCCTCTTAAGAAAATACCGGCGTTGCGAGTTCATCGATGCCCTCGGATTTCAATTTCGAGCACCGGTTCAAAAGATAGAAAAACTCACTCATTCATTTACTGAACGAACCTGAGCTAAACTTCAAAAATTGATTCTGAGCACACCGGGCCTCGGAATCATGTTCCGTTAGAAGCCACCGACTCGTAAAATTCCAAAGTATTTAAGAAAAAAAAATTCCTTGAAATTTCTAGGTCTTTACATACATAATCAATGAATAAAACATTACTCAAAAATTCACTTATATACTTAGACCCAAATTTTCGTCATTTCAATTTCTCTTTTTTCTATCTCACCATTATAATAATATAACACATATTTGTTCTAAAATATAAATGATAATATATATTTATAAACTTATAACTATAAAACATATATTTTAAAATGAAAACAATAAATATCAATATTTATAAACATACACATAAATATCACGTTTATATATATATATATATAATAACTATATATATTTACAAAACATTTCACTTTCTTAACACATATATAAAAGTGTATTTTTTTGGTAAAATAACTATGTACATGAATAAATTTTAGAAAACTAAAACACAATAAATTTCCACACATTTATAAAATATATTTTTTTAATAATAATTTTCCTTTAAAAAAAATCCCCTTAATTATTATTAATATTATTATTATTAAAATTTATATTACATAAAAATAAATTCTATTTTAAAATAATAAAAATAGTTATTTTTAAATATTATTTTAAAAAAAGTAAAACCATATTTGTTTTTAGAATAAATTTTAAAACAATAAATAACAAGTATATTTAATTATAAGTTTTATAATTAACTTATAATTTTACAAAACGCTAAATTTCAATAATTATTTTTTTTATAAGAAAATTATCAAAAAATCATTAGTTTATAAATTATTCCATTTAATAAAATATTTATATAATAAAACTATGTTTCGAAATCTTGGGATGTAACATTATTACCCCCTTAACAGAATTGCATCCTCGCAATTCTTTTGGTCACACTAAAAACAATTATGGAAACTATGACTACTAAACCTCTAAACACTACCACATAAATAAAATCATCTAATCTCCAAAGTTGTTTAAACCGTTCCTCTAATACCAATTATAAAGACCCAACCATAAACATTACACAGCAGAGAACCATTCACTGGTCTAGGTTCTAAATAGTGAGATACAAACTTTACAATTTATCAGAGTTGCAATAAAATCAAACAAAAAGACAACTTTGCTTCCACACACAACTTTGATAACATCCAAATTTGGACTTCAAAGTGAACTATGAAAAAATTTCAAAGAAAGGGATGATTGATAAATTTCTGAGTAAGGGGTTTTCAAAATAACTAATAAAATCCTTAAAAAAAATTCTAAAACTTTTTTATCACAGTTAAAGAAAACTTTCACAAATACTTGAATATATATATAGAAAAACAATAATTCTCAAAACAAATATACTTGGAAACGAATTGAGGATTATCTATTGAAAATACTAATTTTCCAATGGGATGTCAACAATACTTTTTAGTCCATATTTAAATCCATAACAGGAGTCCACGGGTCTTATATAGACTTACGGGTTCACTGTAACGACCCAAAGTTTTTCAATGGAAATTCCCTTCTTATAAATATGTCATAAAATCACATGAAAACACAACATAATGAACTACTAAGTGATAAGTGACCCTTAAACATAAGTTTGTCATTTCTGTGTTGGGAATTTTGAAAATCTGACATACACGATTGTGTTCAATGCGATTTTTGTAGTCTAATGAAACAAAAATAATTCTCAGTGAATAGTAACGTACCATTGTGAATAGTAACCTACCCTTATGAATATTAATATTACCCTTATGAATATTAAATCATCCAACAAAAGATTAACCTTACCCATGAATAATAAATAAAATTTAGAAATCTTAGAAGGTGACAATTTGACCTTAGTAAACATTTTGGTATTTTATAAGTCATAAATAATTAATTATATTTAATTAATTAATTTAAAAGAAAATTTATTTTCTTAAAATGTTTTCATTATTTATCAAATCAATGTTCTATAGTTTTTATATAATTTTATAAGAACCTACATAATTTTTTAAAGCACTATAAAATCAGTTTTAATTTTAAAATCTGTTTTTTCAGTAAATTATGATTTTAATTAAATATTAAATTAATAATATTTAGAAAATTATTTTTGACTAATGGAATTCATTTTTGGATTCTACACGTTGAAAAATGGTTGTGTTAAATTTTTGGGATTTTTCTAAGATAATTGAATTTTTGATGAATAGGGAAATACCATAATTTGCAAAATAAGCTAAATAAGCTAATTATAGAGTCATGTGTGATGTTCTGATGATGTAATCCCACTAGGTTTGGGATCACATGATACAATTACTATTCTTTGTCATTGGAGACTCACTATTCCTTGTATTAGGAAAAATTAATAGACTAATGAATTTTATATTGAGGAAATTCCACTCCCCTCCACTATAAAAACCACCCTTCGCGCCCTCATTCCCCCACACCTCTCAAGATCCAAGCCTTCTCTAAAATCTGCCCAAAAATCCTCCATAGACCCTATCCCACGTCCAATATCTGATGGTCTCATCAAAATACCAATCCTAGCTTCATTAAGGAGAATATCAAGAGGAGGATTTAAGAGGTAATTTCTCTCCCTCTTCTCCTTTAATTTCCTTTCAAGTCCAAGTTCATTTCTTGATCTCTCCCCAAATATATTCATCCAAATGGTATTTTAAATCAATTATTATACATATAATTTAATTTTATGATGCTAATGGTATATTATATCATCCAACCCCCTTTCCCTCTTCCTTTTATTTTATTAAAGAGAACGTTGTTCGTGAGGTGTTAATTTATCACCTTCAAAAACGACAAGTTTTCTTCTTTTATTTCTACCTTCAAATATCATCATGAAACCATTTTTATGGTTGGAAAATAATATTTTATATTTATTATCTCCTATTTAAGGTTTTGTAACTAACTTATGACCATTTTTCTAGTGATAAAATAAAACAAGTTCATTATGATCGAAAAATTTCTCAAATTAACCCAAACAATCATCATTTAATTATTATCTAATGATTCATCCACATGGATCTAATATAATTCATTATAAGATCATTAAAACTCCTTTAATATCATTAATAACATGTAATATCATTTCTTGATGTTTACCCATGTTCTACCCGAACTTCAATTTAAGAATACAAGTGAACCACTCAAGAAAACCATAAAAACAAACATTCCCGAACAATGTTTTTTAAACACTATAACTCATCTACAGGCACATAAAATCACTTAATAAAACCATAATGAACCATATTTATTTACAAAAGGTTATTTATTTCTAATTAATGAATATAATGTCATTATATAGGACATTAAATAAAATGAAGCATTCAGATACAAGGAAATGAGAAATTCTAGAACCCAACTTTCACTCCATTTTTGATATAGTTACTCCTTAAAGATCATTTGTTCATAATTGCCTCTCCTTTTATGGGATATAAATTTTTTTCACTTGTTTTTATGTAAAACAAAATGTTTTCCAAAAGAACTCTTCTTTTAAGAACACACCTTTTACTTCTCAATCAAAGTGGACAGTTCTTGTAACATGTTTGTTATTCCCTCTTTCTTTTGGGAACCCAAAGTTTATGAATGTGTTCTTATGAAATGTAACCCATTACCTTACATGGGTTAGTTATGTTCACTTTTGATATATGTTCCATGTGTAAATCATGATAATGATAATGTTATGATGTGACGGGTGCGCCCGAAATTATATAGCGCAATATGAATGTTTAAAAGTGACAGGTGCGCCCAAAATTATATAGTGCAATATGAATGTTTTAAAGTGACGGGTGCACCTAGAATTATACAGTGCTCCAATTAATTGGGTATAGTGATGAATCTCATTAGTAAATTTGAAATTATGTGTGAACAAGATGCAAGCTTGGTTCAAAAGTATGTGTGGTATTTAACCACTAAGAAATGATGTTTTATTTTTTAGGCATTGCCAAATTTTAAGTCTTATATTTATGATTCCTATCATGTTCATGATCTTTTTCCCATGTAATGATTATTCTCACCCCATGCTATATTGTTCTTATCTATCCTCTTACTGGGATTCTATCTCACCCCTTTTTATGTATATCCTCAGGTATCTACATGTACTAAGGAGAGTACAAGTGCCAATAAGAAGCTAGAGAAGAAGAAATTAAATAAATGTTTGTGCTTTATGTTGTAATTGTTATGTATAGTCCTAGTTTTCCCAAGACACTAAACCTTTGGATCCTCTATGAGTAATACTATTATGTTCTTTATCTTTAAAATGGTGTAATAGTAATGTATAAAAAGTCAGGGTCACTATATTCACTCCCCATAACGTCTTTAAATTCACCAGTGCCAAATTTTTGAAAGAAAAATTTCACATAGACACTCCATTCTCATTTCTGTCCCAAAAAATTTTAAAAATTCTTAAAAAATATTATTTCTCACATAAGGGTCTCATTGAAATTTTAACAAGAGCTTCAAAAATCATTTACAGAGAATCTCATGCTTGAAAATTTATGCCTAAAAAAGAAAATGAAATAACGCATGTTTGATATAAAAATTCTTTAAATGATATTCCAGAACTTATTTTCATTTTTGGAATTAAAAAATAAAATTTAAATTGAAACATTGAACACATTAAAAATGCAACTGATGTTAATGATGTGCATAACACATGGCCATAATTATACGCAGATGCGACGTCTTTAAATTTTAAAATAACTTGACAACATGCTATGTACATTTTTTTGAAAATATGATAATAAAATTTTAAGCATTACTATAACTACTCTAACCATGAGTAAATTACAAATAAGAACTTGTACAAGATCTTTGATATTAATTTTAGCTCATATCCATACATGATCTGTTTGAACATTCAAATCACACACAGATATGTCAATATATATATATATCTGTGTGTGTGTGTGTGTGTGTGAATTATTTAAATAGTATAATATAAATATATATATATATATATTTCACCTATTTACATTACTTCTAATCAGTTAGTCAGAGAGTTTGATAATTAAAACTTAAAAAAATACTTATATATATTTATGTGTGACGAAATTAAATCACATACTTTTATTTATACATACATATAAACATCATGAATTTTAAATTCAATATATATATATATGGGAATCACTTGTGTATAAAATATGGATTTGAGATTAACATATATATATATATAACAAATCAAAATTTCAAATTATTGAATTGAAAGTTTTAAAATGAAATTAATCACTTAATACGAAACATTAAGACATGATAAAATATAATTCCTTTATATAAAACCCAATTATAAGAAAAATAAATTTTTAAGGAGAAATTTAACCCTTCCATTAAATTATAAAAAACATAATTTAGGCCAACATTTCCATAAGAAATAAATAAAAAAATTAAAGGATCACATGAAATAGGTTTTAACACAAAAATAATAACGAATCCCTTATGTATACTCAATTAAACCAAAAGATAATTCGTTAAAATTGAAATATGAAAAATAAACATATAAACTCCCTTACCTGATTTAGATCCAAAGAGGGGTTTCGGGTTTCTAAAAATCAATATAGGGCTTGTAAGAGTGAGGTTTGGGTCTTGTAACCATGTAGGATTGGTTCTCCTAGGTATCACTTATATAAATAAAATTGGTATGAGACTTAGAATCTAAGAGAAGCTGGGTATTATATTTTTTTTAACCAAACAATGACCCACAAGTAAAATAGTTTATATTTTTATATTAATTAACTCAATTATAAAGATATATGTTTGAGTCACAAGCCAAATTGATCCCTCATTTTTTTCAGGAACTGAAAATGACCTTGTGTTCTAGTTCGTGCATCGTTTAGTGTGTGCATGGTCACAAATTGTTATTTATTCTTTTCATTTTAATAAAAAATTTATTCATTTTTTTGGGGACAAATCCACATCATGCACTTTGATTCCTTTCCACCGTTTTTCTTTCTTTCTTTGGCTATTGTGAGTCACCACTAATCATTATGCTTTTGTGTCTTTTCCACGCTTAGACCCAAATTTCCGTCATTTCAATTTCTCTTTTTTCTATCTCACCATTATAATAATATAACACATATTTGTTCTAAAATATAAATGATAATATATCTATTTATAAACTTATAACTATAAAATATATATGTTAAAAATAAAACAATAAATATCAATATTTATAAATATACACATAAATATCATGTTTATATATATATATATAATAACTATAAATTTTTACAAAACATTTCACTTTTTTTAACACATATATAAATGTGTATTGTTTTTAGTAAAATAATTATGTACATGTAAAAATTTTATAAAACTAAAACACAATAATTTTTCACGCATTTATAAAATATATTATCTTAATAATAATTTTATGTTTAAAAAAAATTCCCCTTAATTATTATTAATATTATTATTATTAAAATTTCTATTACATAAAAATAAATTCTACTTTAAAATAATAAAAATAGTTATTTTTAAATATTATTTTCAAAAAAGTAAAACCATATTTGTTTTTAGAATAAATTTTAAAATTATAAATAACAAGTATATTTAATTATAAGTTTTATAATTAACTTATAATTCATCAAAACACTTAATTTCAATTATTATTATTTTTATAAGAAAATTATCAAAAAAATAATTAGTTTATAAATTATTCCATTTAACAAAATATTTATATAATAAAACTATGTATTGAAATCTTGGGATGTTACATTATTCCCCCCTTAATAGAATTTCATCCACGCAATTCTTTTTGTCAGACTAAAAACAATTCTGAAAAGTATGACTTCTAGACTTCTAAAATATACCTCTTAAACAAAAACATCTAATTTCCAAAGTTTTTTAGACCATTCCTCCGATACCAATTATAAACACACAACCTTAAACATTACATAGTAGTGGACCATTCACTGGTCTAGGTTCTAAATAGTTAGATACAAACTTTACAATTTATCACAGTTGCAATAAAATCAAGAAAAAAGACAACTTTTCTTCCACGCACAACTTTGATAACATCCAAATTTGGACTTCAAAGTGAACTGTGAAAAATTTTTAGAGAAAGGGATGAGTGATAAATTTCCCAGTAAGGGGTTTTCAAAATAACTAATAAAATTCGTTAAATATTTTCTAAAAAAGTTATATCGCAGTTAAAGAAAATTTTCACAAATACTTGAATATATATATATATAAAATAAGTCTCAAAAAAATTATACTTGGAAAAGAATTGGGGATTCTCTATTGAAAATATTAATTTTAAAAAGGGACGTCAACAATAATTTTGAGTCCATGTTTAAATCCATAACAAGAGGCCGCAGGACTTATATATACTTACGGGTTCACTCCCTATAACGTCTATTAATTCACCAGGGCCAAATTTTGGAAAGAAAAATTTCTCATAGACATGTCGTTCTCATATCTGTCCCAAAAAATTTTCAAAATACCTACATAATATTATTTCTCATCAAAGGGCCTCATTGAAATTTTCACAAGATCTTCAAAAATCATTTACAGAGAATCTCATGCTTGAAAATTTACATCTAAAAATGAAAATGAAAATGAAATGATGCATGTTTGATATAAAAATGCTTCAAATAATATTCATGAACTTATTTTTATATTTGTAATTAAACAAAAAAATTTAAATTGAAACCTTAAAAACATTACAAATGCAACTAATGTTAATGATGTGCATAACACATGGCCATAATTATACACAAATGCGACGTCTTTAAATTTTAAAATAACTTGACGACATTCTATGTACATTTTTTTTGAAAATATGATAATAAAATTTTAAGCATTACTATAACTACTCCAACCATGAGTAAATTACAAATAAGAACTTGTACAAGATCTTTGATATTAATTTTAGCTCATATCCATACATGATCTGTTCAAACATTCAAATCACACACAGATATGTCAATATATATATATGTGTGTGTGAATTATTTGAATAGTATAATATATAAATATATATATAAATATATCTATTGAAACTATTTACATTACTTCGAATCAGTTAGTCATAGAGTTTGATAATTAAAACTTAAAAAATACTTATATATATTTATGTGTGACAAAATTTAAATCACATGAATATATTTATACATACATATATATATCATGAATTTTAAATTAAATATATATATATGGGAATCACTTGTGTATAAAATATGGATTTGAGATGAACAAATATATATAACAAATCAAAATTTCGAATTCTTGAATTGAAAGTTATAAAATGAAAGTAATCACTTAATTCGAAACATCAAGACATAATAAAATATAATTACTTTATATAGAAACCAATTATAAGAAACATAACTTTTTAATGAGATATTAAACCCTTTGTTTAAATTATAGAAAATATAATTTAGGCCAAAATTTCTATAGAACATAAATAAAAAAATGACATGATCACCTGAAATAAGTTTTAACACACAAAAAATAATGAATCCCTCACGCAGACTCAATTAAACCAGAAAATAATTTGTTAAAATTAAAATATGAAAACTAAATATATAAACTCCCTTACCTAATTTAGATCAAAATAGGGGTTATGGGTTTCTAGAAACCAATATAGGGCTTGGCAGATTGGGTTGTGGGTCTTGTAACCATAGAGGATAGGTTCTCCCAGGTATCACTTATATAAATAAAATTGGTACGAGACTTAGCTTCTAAGAGAAGCTGGGTATTATATTTATTTTAACCAAACAATGACCCACAATTTAAAAGATTTTAATTTTTTATATTAATTAACTCAATTATAAAGATATAGGTTTGAGTCATGAGCCAACTTGATCCCTAATTGTTTTTTCAGGCATTGAAAACAAGCTTGTCTTCTAGTTCGTGTAGCGTTTAGTGTTTGTGTGGTCACAAATTGTTATTTCTTCTTTTCATTTTAATATATTTTTTAATCATTTTTTATTTACAAATCCACATCATTCACTTTGATTCATTTCCACCCTTTTTTCATTCTTTGGCTATTGTGAGTCACCACTAACCATTATGTTTTTGTGTGTTTTCCACATTTAGACCCAAATTTCCATCATTTCAATTTCTCTTTTTTTATCTCACCATGATAATAATATAACAAATATTGGTTTTAAAATATAAATGATAATCTATATATTTAGAAACTTATAACTATAAAACATATATGTTAAAAAACAATAAATATCAATATTTATAAACATACACATAAATATCAAGTTTTAATATATATCTAATAACTATATATATTTACAAAACATTTCACATTTTTTAACACATATATAAAAGTGTATTTTTTTTAGTAAAATAATTATGTACATGTATAAATTTTATAAAACAAAAACACTATAAATTTTCACACGTTTATAAAATATATTATCTTAATAATAATTTTATTTCTAAAAAAAAATTTCCCCTTAATTATTATTAATATAATTATCATTAAAATTTATATTACATAAAAATAAATTCTATTTTAAAATAATAAAAATAGTTGTTTTTAAATATTATTTAAAACAAAGTAAAACCATATTTGTTATAGAATAAATTGGAAAACTATAAATAACAAGTATATTTAATTATAAGTTTTATAATTAACTTATAATTTTACAAAACACTTAATTTAAATTATTATTATTTTTTATAAGAAAATTATCAAAAAAAAATCATCAGTTTATAAATTAATCCATTTAAAAAAATATTTATATAATAAAACTATGTTTCAAAATCTGGGTATGTTACATTATTCGCCCTTAACAGGATTGTGTCCTCGCAATTATTTTTTTCAGACTAAAAACAATTCTGAAAACTAAGACTACTAGACTTTTAAACTCTACCACTTAGATGAAAAAATATAATCTCCAAATTTGCCTAGACCATTCCTCACGTACCAATTATGAAGACCCAACCATAAACATTACAGAGTAGAGGACCTTTTACTGATCTTGGTTCTGAATAGTTAGATACAAACTTTACAATTTATCATATTTTCAATAAAATCAAACAAAAAAGACAACTTTTCTTCCACGCACAACTTTTATGACGTCTAAATTTGGACTTTGAAGTGACCTATGAAAAAATTTCAAAGGGATGAGCGATAAATTTCCCAGTAAGGGGTCTTCAAAATAACTAATAAAATCCTTTAAATATTTTCTGAAAATTTTATATCATAGTTAAAGAAAATTATCACTAATACATTAATATATATATATAGAAAATCAACAATTATAAAAACAATTATACTTGGAAAAGAATTGGGGATTCTCTATTGAAAATACTAATTTTCCATTGGGATGTTAACAATACTTTGCAGTCTGTGTTTAAATACATAACATGAGGCCACGGGTCTTATATAGACTTACGGGTTCACTCCTAGTAACGTCTCTTAATTCACCACTTGCAAATTTTTGAAAGAAAAATTTCTCACAGAAATGTTGTTCTCATCTCTATCCCAAATAATTTTCAAAATACCTACATAATATTATTCCTCACAAAAGGGTCTCATTGACATTTTAACAAGAGCTTTTAAAATCATTTACAGAGATTATCATGCTTGAAAATTCAGTTCTAAAAAAAGAAAATTATATAATGCATGTTTGATATAAAAACACTTCAAATAAAATTCATGAACATATTTTTATTTTTGGAATTAAAGCATAAAATTTAAATTGAAACTATAAACACATTACAAATGTAACTAATGTCAATGATGTGCATAATACAATTCCATAATTATACACATATGATATGTCTTTAAATTTTAATATAACTTGATTATATGTTATGTACATTTTTGGGAAAATATGATAAAAAAAATTCATCATTGCTATAACTAATCCAACCATGAGTAAATTACAAATAAGAACTTGTACAAGATCTTTGATATTAATTTTAGCTCATATCCACACATGATCTGTTTGAACATTCAAATAACACACAAAAATGTTGATATATATATATATATGAATTATTTTAATAGTATAATATATATTTCACCTATTTACATTACTTCGAATCAGCTAGTCATAGAGTTTGATAATTAAAACTTACAAAAATACTTATATATATTTATGAGTGACGAAATATAAATCACATACATATATTTATATATATATATATCATGAATTTTAAATTAAATATATATATATATATATGGGAATCACTTGTGTATAAAATATGGATTTGAGATGAACATATATATATATATAAAATAAAAATTTTGAATTATTGAATTAAAAGTTTTAAAATGAAAGTAATCACTAAATTTGAAACATCAAGACATGATAAAATATAATTCCTTTATATAAAATTCAATTATAATAAAAATAACATTTTAAAGAGAAATTTAACCCTTTATTTAAATTATAAAAAACATAATTTAGGCCAACATTTCCATAAGACATGAATTTTAAAAAATGAAATGATAACCTAAAATAAGTTTTAACACAAAAAAATAAATAACGAATCCCTTAAGCTGACTCAATTAAACCAGAAAATAATTCGTTAAAATTGAAATATGAAAACTGAATATATAAACTCCCTTACCTGATTTAGATCGAAAGAGGGGTTATGGGTTTCTAGAAACCAACAGATGGCTTGGAAGAGTGAGTTTTGGGACTTGTAACCATGGAGGATGGGTTCTCCCAGCTCTCACTTATACAAATAAAATTGGTATGATATTTAGCTTCTAAGTGAAGCTAAGTATTATTTTTTTTAACCAAACAATGACCCAAAAGTAAAAAGGTTTTATTTTTTATATTAATTAACTCAATTATAAAGATTTAGGTTTAAGTCACGATCCAACTTGATCCCTCATTTTTTTAGGTGCTAAAAACGACCTTGTCTTCTAGTTCTGGCATTATTTAGTGTGTGTGTGTGTGGTCACAAATTATTGTTTCTTCTTTTCATTTTAATATATTTTGTATTCATTTTTTTGTGGATAAGTCCATGTCATGCACTTTGATTCCTTTTCACCATTTTTTTCTTTGGATATTGTGATTCACCACTTATCATTATGTTTTTGTTTGTTTTCAATGCTTAGACCCAAATTTCTATCATTTCAATTTCTCTTTTTTTTATCGCACCATTATAATAATATAACGCATATTGGTTTTAAAATATAAATAATAATCTATATATTTAGAAAATTATAACTATAAAACATATATTTTAAAATGAAAACAATAAATATCAATATTTATAAACATACACATAAATATCACGTTTATATATATATATATATAATAACTATATATATTTACAAAACATTTCACTTTCTTAACACATATATAAAAGTGTATTTTTTTGGTAAAATAACTATATACATGAATAAATTTTAGAAAACTAAAACACAATAAATTTTCACATGTTTATAAAATATATTATCTTAATAATAATTTTTTTTTAAAGTTTTTCCCCTTAATTATTATTAATATTATTATCATTAAAATTTCAATTACATAAAAATAAATTCTATTTTAAAATAATAAAAATAGTTGTTTTTAAATATTCTTTTAAACAAAGTAAAACCATATTTGTTTTTAGAATATATTCTAAAACTATAAATAACTAGTATATTTAATTATAAGTTTTATAATTAACTTATAATTTAAAAAAACACTTAATTTCAATTATTATTTTTTTTATAAGAAAATTATCAAAAAAACATTAGTTTATAAATTAATCCATTTAATAAAATATTTATATAATAAAACTATGTTTCAAAATCTTGGGATGTTAAAATTATATTATAATTATAATATAAAAAAATATCAATTTATCAATATATTTTGTGAAAATAAATTTTCTTTTAATGCGTTATATTAATTATAAAATTGTAAAAATTTATTTATCACAAAATTACCAACACTTAATTTATTATTTTTAAAAAAATTATTTACTTATGACATGATATAAATATATCATTTTTTCATTTATAATATACCTAAATTTTATTTATACTTTCAAAGGTGATGTCACTATTCTAATGGAAAGATTACTATTCTTAATGGTCATATTTATATTCTAATGGTCAAGTTACAATTCTATTGGAATATGTTCATTAATATCTATAAATACCACTTATTTACTTATTAATTTATTAGAATAATGTTTTTATTGGCTTCTATATGTAAGGTATGAGTTTTATATTGTATTACATAATTATAAGTAGGTATTTCCATTGATAAAATTCTAAGTGATTATAAAATTTTTCTTTTCTCACAATAAAAATTTGGTCTCAAATATTTGTTTACTTTTCCATAAAAAAATTTAATTTCTTAATATATTTCATGAAACATTACATATTTTATCATAAATTAAAAATAGTATTCATAAGGGTTTCTTTGAAAATGGAAACACTCATGAATACCTTTCTTTGAAAAGAATCATTTCACCTTTATAAAGAAAAGTTAACAAAATTTCCTTAAAAACATAAACTCATTTTGTTACCTTTTTAAATAAAATGATTTCCTGCATAAACAATTGAAAGAATATCATGAAGGTACCTTGGTAAATTATCTTTACATTTAACCTTAAAAAACCCTTCCAACAGAAAATCCTAACTAGATAATTCCCAAATCTCTTAGGAGTAACCAATAACCAGAAAACTCTATCACTACACCCAATGAATTGGAGAGCTATATTGGGCACACCCATCATCATAGATATTTAAGGCTCAATAATTATTTATATAAAGTTTCTAATAACAATACAATGAATAAAACACATATATCATGAAATTTAATCATAAAACCCATTTGAATTGGTATTTAATCCCATAATCAATAACACTTTTAGTTAGAAATTCTTTTTGTTTCCATAAAAAATATTTTAAAAACTAAAAAATAAAAAAAATGATATAAATATTTTATTTTAAGATAACCATGTAAACATTTAAATTAATATTTATTCAAATAATTTCTATGATGGTGGGAAAAATAGGTCAATCTATAGATGTTAAAAACATTATTTTTACACTTTGGTATAAATGTAAAAATGACCACTTCAGTAAATATTTAAAATATTATTTTCTAATCCATAAAAAATAAAGTCAATATTTATTGAAAATTAAATTTAACATCCATTTAAATATAAATAATAACATTATTGAAACTTTTTAAAGAACATGGATTTGGAAAAAATATATTTTTATGGAGTACTTTAAAATATGGTTTTAAAGAAAAATCGGTTACCTTATGTAATGTCAAGTTTCATACGTTCTCTAACTCCTAAATAATAAAATTATATTAGTTTTAGTATTTATTAATAAATATTTTCTTATTAATTTCATTTTAATTATTCATTTTATTTAATTTATTACCATGTTTTATTTAGTTACTAAAATGGTTAAATTCATGTTGGGTATTTTGGGATCGTTCGGTTTATAACCTAAAAAACACATCGGTACGTTGACTATGGTCGAAATGTTATGGTTACATTTTATTGAGAATATTAAACATGTTATATTTATTATATTTATACAATATATAAACTTTTAAAACCAAAAAAATTAATTCAGTTATGGAAAATGAATCGCACCATTTCATGGAGATGATAGTCTGTATGTACACATGAATGTCGTTTTCAATTTTTTTTAATGCGTGGAAAATAAATAAATTAAATAATATTTTACTATTACGTAATCATAAATATGGTATAAATTTCATATTTATTCATTATTTTCATCCCTGTAACCATCCTTATAAGGTCAAAATGAAAAATGAATCACATTTCTTCATAGAGGTTGTATTCCACATGTATGCCCAAGCAACATTATCAATTTCCCGTAAATGGAAATTGTAAGAAGGTAAGTAATATATTATATTTATATGATCATGATTATGTGATAAATATCATATATATTAATTTTTAATTCATTATAAAAATCAATATAATCCAATAATGAAAAAAATACATCGATTTGTGGAGGTGATAGTCCACACATACACACGAGCGATGTTTCTAATTCTCATAAGATGAAATATGTATTGAAAAGGGGTTAAGACATAATAATAATAAAATTTCAGTATATTTAAGATACTTATGTTATTATTTAATCATTTTTTATAATATTTTAAGGAGTTATAATAATAAATAAACTTGAAATAGGTCAGTTAGGACTTATACCTTCTCCTCGGATATCTCCCTTTGGCATATAATATAAGCCTTCTAAGGTTGGTCTTTTAAGAATACCAAGACTTGTAATATCTGGGGAGGTATTTGGGGGATATTTTTTGGTATTTATTGGCTAAAATAGAGTGATATAAATGTGTGAGGAAGGTATTATAATAGGTTCCCAATCGTAAGTGAGAGAGTGGCGTACTTACAATTTTTCTAAACATTAAAATTTTATAAAGCCTTAATCATTGGAAAGTGGATCAAAAATTATTTAATTTATAAGATAATTTGATAATGGTACAAATAAAATCATTAAATAATAATTAATATTATATTTTTTCCATTATCACTTAGTTTTTATCTTAATTAACCCGACTTACCATATACCATGGTGACACATTTTTACAATGGTTACTATTCATAATAGAAAAAAATGAAATTTAACTCATTAATAAATTTTGAGAATTCTAATTACAAATATATAATACATTTTTTAATCTTCAATTTTTAGAAATTTTATAAATTACTTTTAATATAAATATGTAAAATGAACAAAAAATATGTTTTAAAAAAATGTGTTTTTAAGCCTAAAAATGAATTTATACAAAAACAAAATATAATTTTGATTAATATGGAATTATTTGGATTATATTTGATAAAATGGATCTTATGTTACTTCAAAAGCATATCCATAATAGAATATTACTTTAAAATTAATTTATTTAGAGAGAATAAATGACAATTTTACAAAAATCGGAATTTTTCACTATTAACTCAAAAATAAATATTCTCTAAAAAATAAAAAAAAAATACTTAGTTATATTAGATATATTTATTCCAAAAATGAAATAGTTTTTATAAAATTCAATTTTTAAAATTTATAAATTGATCTTTTAAATAAGAATGTATAATTCATGGAAAAATAATTTAGTTAAATAAAATTATTCATTTTTTATTGAAAACTATTATAAAATTATTTATAAAACTTTGATGAATATGAATCCATAAAATTAGTGCTCATAAATCATAATATTTATTTATTTCTAGGATTACCTGGGTCGACACATTCTTCACCCCTTAGAAAATTATTTCCTCACAACTGTATTCATTATTTAAACAAGTGAGGGTATTTTTCCTAATGGTATTTTCTAATTCACATGTTGTTTGCTCAATAATATGATTCTTATATAAATAATTTAACTATTGAATCACCTTATTTCATAGTATATACTCTCTATAACCCAAAATTTTATCTATCTTCTCTTCATAAGATAGATTCTCCTCAAACTGTAACACTTTAGGGCTCAAAACCTGAGATGCCTCTGGTGCCTAATTTATTAGAAATGAAACGTGAAACACATAATGTACCTGAGACAAACTCAATAGTAAATATAATTTTTAAAATAATGATCCTACCTTTTCCATTATTTTATATGGACCAATAAATGAAGAACTTAACTATTCCCTTCTTCCAAAACACATAATACTTTTTACATGGAGATACATTAAGAAAAACACGATCACCTTCCTAAAATGAGAGATCCTTCCTCTTATGAAATGTATAAATATTATTCCTACTATGAGTTATAATCACGTGCTAGATAATCATATTTACCTTTTCAACCATCACTTATACTAATTATGCTTCCATAAATTTTCTCACGCTGACTTTATCCCAACATGTTGGATTCCAAAAAAAATTTCGATATAATTCTTCAAAAGGTTTGATATGTATACTTGAATGAAAACTATTATTATTTGAAACATAAAATTAAGTCATATTGTAATCCAAACATCCCTGATAATCCAATGATTAACCTTGAATCATATCCTCTAAAGTTTGAATCATACACTCTGATTGTCCATCAGATTGAGGATGAAAAAATGTCCAAAATTTTCATTTAGTGCCCATTAACTTATAAATTCCTTTACAAATATTTGATGTAAACCCGGGATCAAGATCAGATACAATGGATTGGGGAACTCCATGTAACTTAAATATTTACATTAGATAAATTCTTGAAAGTTATCAAAATACATAGTATCTCATACAGATAAAAAATTCACAAACTTACTTAAATGATTAAAAATAACCCAAATTGCATTATTTTCTCAAGATGTATTTAGTAATACCATAAAACATCCATGGATATATTCTCTCATTTCCATTTAAGAACTAGAAAATGTTGAATCATCCCCTTCAGTAATTTTCATATAGCTTTAACCTATTGAAAAGTCAATCATTTTATGGTAAAATTCATAATATATTTATTAATAAATTCTCACAAAAAATATTCCCAAAGGTGATTTTACATCTTAGTACAGCCAAGATGAACATAAAATGGATAGATATGAGATTCACTCAACATTTCCTTCTAAAATTAGAAATCACTTGGTACACAGAACCTCTTTCCAAATATAATAACATCATCTTTGTCAATATTAAACTCTAAAAACTTACCCTTATTAACTGATTATACACTTTCTTGTAAACCAAGATCTTTATTCTCAAAATCCTTAATTCTTTCTAAAAAAAATGATTTCACTAATACCTGAAGTTTCTTTATACACAATTAATAGGCCAACATTTGTTAAATAATTAACTAAAGGGTCATCTTATATTCATAACATATTTAATGATGAAGTATCTTTTCAACTCAATGCATAAACTACCTTGTTTAATTTACCTCATTGATAGTGAATTATGAAATAATATTTCTTAATCAGTTTTATCCATATTCTCCACCTCATGTTTAACTTTTTTGAGTGAATATATACTTTAAACTTTTATAATCAATTTATATTTAAAATTTCTCCCCCTATTAATGATGTATCTATATTTTTGAATAAAAAACAATGGAAGCTAGCTCAATTCCAAGTATTAGATAATTTATTTCATGGGGTTTAAATTAATGATATTCATACATGATAACCTAATTATTCTGCATCAAGACACAACCAATTCCCTTTAAATAAGCATCACTATAAATAAAAAAATGACTATTTCTTATTGGTAAGGATAAGAATGTATAATTAACTAATATTATTTTAAATTCCTGAAATAAATCATTTCATTCCTTTTTTTGGATTAATTTAACTCCTTTTTGAGTAAGATTTGTTAGTGGGATATATAACTAATAAAATTTATCAACAAACTATTGGTATTAACCCACTGACCCAAGAAAAATTTGAATTGTATTTATGATTGCAGGTATTGTACACTATTCCACCACTTTGGTTATAGAAGGACCAATATTAATGACATATTTAGAAAACATATTCCCAAGAAAAGGAATCTATTACATCCAAAATTCACATTTACTAAATTGATCCATAAAACTTATTTTCTTTTAAATTTTTCGAAAAAATTCTCAAATTTTTTTCAGGATATTCATTTCTTTTATAGTATAACAAAATATAATCCACATAAATAATCATAAATTTATAAAAATACTCACGTAAGACTCTATTCATTAGATCCATAAATATAGTGGGTGTGTGTGTTAACCAAAAAAGTATAACCATAAACTCATAATGACCATACCTATTAGAGAACATCTTAGTCAGAATTTCTTCCACATTCATCATTATCTAGTTATACCTGAACCTAAGATAAATCCTCAAGAAATAGTTTGAACCCTATAGTTGATTAAAAAATTCATCGATATGAGGAAAAATATACTTCTTTTTAATAGTGATGTTATTGAGTGCTTTATAATCAGTGAAAATCCTTATAGAACCATGTTTCTTTTAAAAAAACAAAACATGAGCACCCCATGAATAAGTGATAGGGGAGGAAACAATTATTAATCAAATCCCGTAATTTCATTTTCAATTCTATAAACTCAATTGAAGCCATTTGTTTGGGTGGTTTTGAAATTATTTTAGCATCAGGAGCTAATTTAATAGTAAACTCAGCCTCTCATTCAAGAATAAGACTAAGAAAATCATCAAGAAATACATATAGATATTCATTTACTACTAGCATGTCACCAATTTTAATAGTTACTTTCTTCTTAACAATATGTATAAAATATCTTTCACATCCATCTTTTATCAGTTTCTAAAATTAGTGATATGTTATCAAAGGTTTGAATTCATTCTTATATACAATTGAAAATCAATATGAAAAATAACTTCTTCATATTTTTTATATATCATAACATGATAAGATAAAAAATATAATACATACCCATAATAAAATAAAACTCTAAAATGGGAAAGATAATAATGTTTTTAGAAAAAAATTCCCACAAGTGGTAATAGTAATATTTTTATAAATCCTTTTTTCCTTTACACTAACCTAAGGAGTTTTAACAAGAGTTATAACTTCAATTATTAATATGGTATGCCCATTTTAACTAAAAATTTCCCAAATATAAAATAATGTGTGGATCCAGAATTAAGTAATACATTGTCATAGTCTAAATAAACATGTAATATACCTATCAAAAACTTAATTTTAAGGTCTCATGTCTATCATAGTAGTAGAAAAATAATTTAATGAATCATTCTATTTCTGATCATAATTATTTCCACCTTGAGTAACCAAATTTTGAGATTTCTTATCAAAATGTCCCAACTCATTATAATTCTAACATTTCACTTCCTTTTTTTAACTGTCTGACCATTGATATTTCACTTTTCATTGTATTCGTGATCCATGTATTCAGGCTTCCCACAATAGAAACACTTGCCAGACCTTATCAGATATTCTTCAGAATACTTCTTTCTGTACTTATCATAAGAGGGGAATTTAATTTTCTTACCTTCATATTTTTTTAATAAATGATTCCCCATTTTCTTTCACCTGTATTTATTCTTATCATTATTGTTGTAAAATTTCACAAACTCCATCTCAACTTTCTCAGCACAGCACAGTTTCCATATAACTTCTGAACACACAAGTAATCATATCCCTTCATAAACATGGCTTGAATCCTAATAAAATTGATCAATTTTAATATCATAGTCAAGAATTAAATCTAGTGAATACCTAGAAAATCTAGTAAAATTAGATTCATAGGCAGCAATATATTCCTTCTTCTTTTTCATCAATTTTAGAAATTACCTATCTATTTGAAATTGAATAAATTTAGGAAAATACTTTTAAAATAAGATATCTTTAAATACCATCCATTCGATGGATTCAATTTCTTCCTCTTACTTGGTGTTCTTAATCAACGGCCAACATTTATCGAATTACCCTTAAAATGATAAATAAAAAAATTTTCCTTTTGAAGTTCCAAACATCCTAGAACATCAAATATCTTTTTTAGTGAATTTTTTCATCCTTCATCTTTTTTCAGGTCAAAATATCCACTGAATGTTGGTGGGTGTTGTTTCATGAAATTCTCTAAAATAGGCATGTTCCTATACAAAGGATTCGGTGTTATATTTCATGGGTTCCACCGTTAAAATATTGCACCAACTAAGTAAACACTTCCACAAACTTCTCTATTCCATCCATTTAAAGTTACTGATTTAGAAGGTTATTATCCCCTTGATTCCTTCCTACTTTAGCTTTCATGTTTCTTCATTGGAAAACCATTCTGAACAGAAATTTATTAGATGAATAAATATGTAAATCATCAAATTCTATCACATGATAATATAACTATAAATTATAGTATCTTTAAAGTTTCTTTTTAGATTCTCGAATCCTCAAAAATCATATAATCCTTTTCTCCAATACTAATTATAACACCCCATGCCTTAAAAACCTATAATTACATGATTTATAATAAGGGGTTAACATTATTACATTTTCAAGATCATTTCAGTTTATATTTTTAGATAATATGTAAAATAATAGAAAAAAAAGTATACATTTCCACATAGTATCCATTTTTTCCACAAAACAAGCTCTCTATAAAGACACACTTTTTTCATTCAAGGTAACTCCCATATTTAGTACATTGATTTTATTAAATTTTATACCCATCCTTAATTCCTTTGAAAAATCATTTAAAAACATGAGATAATAAAAAATCTCAGTAAGATAAATAAAATAAAATAAACACGTTATTCCATCTATAAACCTAAAAAATTATAAATAAAGTTTTCCTTTTTCATAAAAAAAATTAATCTCAAATATCTATTTACTTTTTTATTAAAACAACTTAATTGCTTAATATATTCATAAAAAATAGCATGAAACCATAAATTAAAAATAATCATCATAAGGTTTTCCTGGAAACCATGAAAACTCTTGAATATCTTTCCTTGAAAAAATTCCTTTCACCTTTATAAAAAATAAAGTTATAAACTTTCCTTAAAAACATAAGCTCACTTACTTATCTTTTGAAATAAAAAGATTCCATTTATAAATAATTATAATCATGTAATATGGGTTCCATGGGATATTATACTTATATTGATCCATAAAATAACCCTTACAATGTAATCACAAAATTAGATAATTCTCATATTTCTTGGAAGCAACCTATAACCGATAAACTCTCTCACTTTACCCAATGCATAGGAGAGTTATATCCATCTAACCATTCATCAATGTTATTTCAAGATCTCCCATTATCCATATAAAACTTTCAATAACTATATAATTAATTGAAATCATATAGATTTCAATTTAATCATAAAACCCATTTGAATTGGTATTCAATTCCATAAACAACAACACTTTCAATTATAAAAAGTTTATATTTACTTAAGAATTTTAAAATGAAAAAATAAAAAATGAGAGAAATTTTTTCTTTGAAAATAACCATTGAATATTTTAAAGGAATATTTATAAAAAATAATATATATAGTGGTAAGAAAAAAAATAAAGTTGTATACATTAAAAAATCATTATTTTTTCACTTTAGTAAAAACATCAAGATGACCCGTTTGGGAGATGTTTAAAATATTCCTTTCTAATATTTAAAAAAGAAGTCAAAATTAGTTTAAAATGCAATTTAAAATATATTTAAGTATAAATAATAACATTCTTGAAATATTTTAACGAACATGGACATGGATAAAAAATATTTGAAAGGAATAATTTAAAATAAGGTTTTAAAGAAAAATATATTACCAAATATCTCTTCTAGCTTCATATGTTCTCAAACTCCTAAATAATAAAATTATATTAGTTTTATACCTTTTTAATAAAATTTTTAATTTACATTTAATTAACATTATTCCTTTTATTTAATTTATTACCATGTTTTATTTAGTATCTAAAATGGTGAAGTAAACCTTAGACGTTTTAGGGTTGTTCGGCTTATAACCACAAAACCACATCAGTGTGTTGGCCCTGGTAAAAGGGTTTATGGTTAAATTATCTCCAAAATATTAAACATGTTTTATTTATAATATTTTTACATTATAAAAAAGTTTAAAACCAACCATGTAAGGTGGTTATGGAAAATGAACCACGTCGTTTCATGGAGACGGTAGTTCGTACATACATCAGAACTTTATTTTCATATTTTACTAACAGGTGGAAGAGAAATAAATTTTATAATATTTTAATTTTAAATAATTATAAATATTATATACATGTCATATTTATTAATTAGTTTCATCTGTATAATAACCCTTATCATGGGAATATGAAAAATGAAATACATTATTTCATGGAGGTGGTATTCCACATGTTTGCACGATCAATGTTATCAATTTCCAACGTATAGAAAGATTATGAAGGTAATTAATATAAGGAATTTATAAAATCATATTTATTAAATAAATATAATATTTATTCATTTTTCAATCATTACAACTATCCATATTATTCGGTGATGAAATATGAAACACATCGCATCGTGTGGGTGGTAGTCCACAAGTACGCATGAGTGATGCTTCCATTTCTCATAAGATGAAAAAGGGTTGTACCATAATCATAATAAAATTTAAGCATATTTAAGAAAATTATGTTCGTATTTCATCATGGTTGAATAATATTTTAAGGAGGTAGAATAATAAGTAAACTTGAAATAGGTCTATGATGACTTAACCATATCCTCAAATGTCTTCCTTTGGATGACACCTTTGTCCATCTAGGATTGGTTTTTTAGAGAGGATCATAAATTCTAGGATATGTAAATCTATGTTATAGAGAGTTTTAGTAAGGTATTATATTAACAAGAGTGGTCAAAAGGTGTTAGGAATGCAGGAGAGAAGGTTCACTTTTATAATTAAGGGGAGGGACAAACTTAATGTTTTTCTAAACATTTGAATATTATAAAGTCTTAATATCTGAAAAGTGGCTCAAACAAATATCCAATTTTAAAGATAAGGTGATAATGATTTAAATACCTTCATCTAATAATAATAAAGATAATATATTTTGTCCTTATCACTTAGTTTTTAAATTAATTAACTAGATTCACCTTTTACTATGGTGACACATTTTTTAGCATGGTTACTATTAATAACGACCAAAAATGAAATTAAACTCATTAATAAATTTTAAACTCGTGATTAAAAATATGGAATCCATTTTTCATGATTCAATTTGTATATTTTATAGAAATTAATTTTAATATAACACATAAAATGAAACAGAAAACTATTTTTTAGAAAAATGAGTTTTTAATCCCAAAAATGAGCTTATACAAAATTAAAAATTAAATTTGATTCATATGGAATTATTTGGATTAAATTTAATAAAATGTGTTATATTTTACTTTAAAACCAAATAAAAAATATAATGATACTTTTAACTTATGAGATTTAATGAAAATAAATGATAATTTTTCAAGAATCATCCGTTTTTATAATTCACTCTAAAATAAATATTTTCAAAAAAATGACAAAAATTTATCCTAATTAATATTTGATATTTTGATTATAAAATTGAATTCATTTTTATCAAATTAAAATTTTAAAATAAATAAATATATCTTATAAATAAATCCATGTAATTCATGGAAAAATAATTTAGTTAAACAAAATAATTCCTTTTTCAACTGAAAAGTTTTATAAAATTATTTATATAAACTATGATGAATATAAATCCATAAAATCAATAATTATAAATCATAAGATTTATTTATTTCTAGGATTTCCTGATTTTTCATTTTAGTGGTCAGCCAACTCCTTCTTTGATCCTTTATCAAGGAGGGAGTAAATTTATAGAGGGGTAAATTCTGGTATTTCTATGATGTTGAATAAATTATTGTTATTAAATGGTAGAGAATAATATAAAACCTATCAATTTGAGACACTAAAGTATAATCTCACTAACTTAAACTCTATTTTTACTTTGTATTATGTCATTAAAGGGGGACAAGAAATAAATAAATCCAATGTTTCTTTCCTAGCATTCAAATGAGGTTTTCGTGAATGAAAGGGATTAATTATTTTTTATACAAACATTAGTTAAAGTGATTTCATTATGTTTCCCAAAATAATATATTTTTTTCAAAATAATATTTATTATTATTTTATTATCAAAAAATTTAAATGGGGGGATTTATGTGCCCATGCATGTCATAATGATGATGGTCCACGCATGAATCATATTTTTATGTCATGTTGGATTTTTTAAAAATTATTGATGATACCATTCATGAATGATGAACTATAACATGTTATATTAGGAATACATTGAATGAATAGATGTTATTTTTTATATTTTTATTAGAATTACTCATTTGGTTAGTCACAAAAAAAAGAATATTGAAGAATATCATCATAAGGTGAGTTAAAGAATATAATATGTGAGGATTTTTTACTTTGAAGAAGAGTATTATATGTTTAAAAATATAATATGATGTGTATATGGTATTAGGTTCCATGATATCTATAAATATCTTTGAATATTTTTGAGTTACCGGTATCCTCAGTTGACTCATTAAGGAGATTCATAAAAGTGTATATGGAGCTTTTTTAGAATCAATTCATTAAGGATCACATGTGATTACTAGATTAGGAATAAATATAGAGGAATATATAATCACATGGGGTATGAAGTAAAATATAGATCTTGTAACTCCTTTTTATGATCAAGGAACTTTCCATTGGCCATATTATTTCATTTTCACCGAGTGATGGAGATCTCTCACAAACACTATCTGACCTATTGGTGTATGTGTGTGAGTGTTGTTTCTAGAATTTTATTGTTGGAAATATTTATAAGTTTTCCTTATGATTATAATGAATCTTGAAATATCATATATCTAATCACTTAGACTACGATAATTAAGATTTACATAAAGGCTCTATGTGAATAGATGATTTTGAGATTATTTTGTATCGTTATGACAAAGATTGAAGAACATTATGAATCTTGGAGAAGAATGGAGTAGAAGTGGTGGATTCTACTTAAATAAGTTCTTTGAGATTGAGAATATCACTATGCAAGAGTGATCAATGTTCCATGATCAATTGATCCGTAAGAAGAATTAATTATTACATAGATACCTAAGGGTGTTCAAGTATTGACCACAACATAAAGGAGTTTTGGTTTGATGAAGTTTTCTAAGGATAATTAAATCAGAGTGAGAATGATGAGAATCACATTGCATCAATATTGAGTTAATCTTCCAAAATAATTAGTTCAACCGAACATTATAACAATCACATTGTGTATATTTATGATGTGTCATGATGATAATGAAATTTTCATAGTATCCAATTGGATAAATTCATGAGAAACACTCATCTAGGTCTATCTTGAGGGAAGAAAATGGCAACACACATAGTATGAATTCAAAAGAAACTCAAGGAAGATGAAGATAGGATCACACATTCTGCAAAGATTTATTGTTGTTGATTTATTTCTCTTGTAACTTTATTTGAAATTATTATAGGATTTCAAGGATATCTCATGGCTCCCATCATCAAGTTATTCATTTTTTATAATAAGGGAGTGAAGTGTTCATTGGGATGATAATAGATGATTCACCAAATACATACCCACTTTATGAAAAGTTTTATATCCCTTATGTCTATATGTGTTTTATCTCTCTTCTTATCATCAATATCCATATTGTTTTTGGGATTTTCATGTGATTCTTTCACTAACCAATAACATGAGGAATTAGTGTAAAATGAGTAAAAGGGAGTAAAATTTATTATTAAACTTAGACCACTAATTCACCCCCATCCCCCACCTATCAGTGATCAGGAAACTTTTTCTTAATCCTCTCACCAATAAAGTGTTGTGCAATAGGATCATGACACTGATTGAAACTGTAAATTATTTCAAAGTCAGGACCTTGTTTTCAATTGTAAAAAAAATTTAATGTAAATTTAAATCAAGTGTGATGATGAACAAATGTGATAATACAATTGAAAATAAAATATAAGAGAAAATGAAGACAAGTTATAGAGAGAAAAATAGAGTCTCAAAGTCTCATTTCATTATCACATTATCACACATATATATAAGATACATAAGATTACAATAAATGATTTATACTAATCATTATAATCCATGTACAATCCAATAAATATATTTATCTCTTAATTAAATAAAGATAATATAAGGTTGGACTATGATGAGTTGGAAATCAATGGTTGAAATGGGAATTAATAATCCTATTCCACGAAGAATGATGAAATCTATGCATAAATAATAAATTTATAAAAGTGAGATTGTAATATTGATTTATTTATTTAATTTGGTTATGTGTTTCATATTTGATTCTATAAGTAGAAAGAAGATTTCATCCTCCATTTTTTCATTTCTATATTATAATATGTCTTCTTTTTAGTTTCCCATTACCTTTTTCCTTATTTTCAATATATTTTAGAGTAATTATTTCCATTCTCACTCTTGAAACACTCATTCAACAAAATTAATATATATATATATATATATATATATATATCTTACAAATAAAGGTGCTCTAATTTTTGAATTGATTGTGCCAAAATTGAGAAAAATATTTTTTAAAATATTTTTATTATTTTTATAATTTTCTAATATTTGAATGGAATATAATTATGATATTTTATTCTAATTATCAATAGTAATCAATAATGATTTTACCATTTTAATTATCTATCCCATTTTTAATATAATGAATAAATATTTAACATTTTATTAGTAACAAGGTATCCATAACTAAACCTTTATTATTCTATTAATAAAGAACCAATCATATAACACTCTAATTGGGTCATTATATTTTAATTTTATATTTTATAGAGAGAGATATAAATGTAGGAATCCTTGAATCTCATATATTTATCATAAGGAAACCAAAAAATAAATCAAAATTATAGATAACTTCCACACTCAAAATTTGACTGTTTAATTATAAAGTATACAAAAAATAACACCCCATTTAATTCATAATCTAGGACATTTATCCTTATAAAACATCATTTTATCTGATATAAAATATTAAATTAAACTCAAATCATGTTGTTATTTAAATATTTCTCAATCACCATGTCCAAATTTTCAGATGAAAAATCCTTAATTAAAAATAATTATCTTATAAGTGGAAACATTCTATATATATATAAAGTGGGTTTAAAACTCTTTAGGTGGGAAAAAATGATAAACAAAGTGTCAAAGTTTAATATTATAATTTAAATTTATTTTCCCCCAATCCTTTTCTCCAATACTAATTATAACACCATATTCTTCAAAAAAACCATAATTACATGATTTGTACCAAGGGGTTCACTTTATTGCATTTATAAGATCATTTCAGTTTATATTTATAGAGAATTAGGTAACATAATTATATAAAAAATTAGTTATCTTCGCATAGTAAACATTTTTTCCACAAAAAAAGTTCTCTATAAAGGCACACTTTCTTCATTCAAGGTAACTCTCATACCTAGAACTTTTACTTTATTAACTTTTCTACCCATCCTTAAGACATTTGAAAAATAATATGAAAATATTATATAAGAAAAACAAATCTTGGTAAGGGAAATAAAATAAAGTAAACTTGTTAGTCCATTTGTAAACCTGAAAATTTCTAAAGAAAGTTTTATTTTTTCATAATAAACTTTTGATCACAAATATCCATTTACTTTTATGTGAAAATATATTTATTAATTAATAGATTCATAAAACATTTCACATGAAATAATAAATTAAAAATCATAATCATAAGGGTTTCTTATAAAAATTGAAAAATCATGAATATCATTCCTTGAAAAAATAATCCTTTCACCTTTATGAAAAATTAAAGTCATAAACTTTCCATAAAAACATAAACTCATTTTCTTACCTTCTAAAATCAAAATATTTCCTTCACAAACCATTGTAATAATATCATGTAGGTAATTTGGTACATTATACTTTAATTGAATCCTAAAATAAAGATTATAATGGAATAACCTAAATGGATAATTCTCATATCTCTTAGTTGTAACCTATAATCTGAAAACTCTCTCATTTTACCCAATGCATTGGAGATCAATATTGGGTTCACAAGTCATAAAAGTTATTTTGGGATCACCCATTATCCGTATAAAATTTATAAGAAATATATCTTGAAGAAATATTTTTTTTCAAATTTAAAATGGAATATTTTAAATTAATATTTATAAAAAAATAATGGATATAATGGTAGGAAAATTAAATCAAGTTGTATATGTTAAAATACATTCTTTTCTCACTTTGGTAAAAACATCAAAATGACTTTTGGAAAATGTTTAAAATATTCCTTTCTCATGCTTTAAAAATAAAGAAAACATAGTTGAAAACAAAATTAAATATCCTTTTAAGTATAAATAATAAAATTCTTGCAAAAATTTAATGAACGTGGACATGGATGAAAGACATTTTAAAGGAATAATTTAAAGAAGGGTTTTAAAGAAAAAACTCTTAGCATATGTCTCATTTATATTTGTATATTCTCTAACTCTTGAATAATAAAATTATATTAGGTTTATAATTTCTTAAGAAACATTTTTATGTCCATTTAATTATAATCATTCCTTTTATTTCATTTATTATTATGTTTTATTTAGTAACTAAAATGCTTAAGTTTATTTTAGATGTTTTTGGGTCATTCAAATTTATAACCACAAAAGCACATCGGTGCATTGACCATGGTCAAATGGGATATGGTTCCATTATCTCTAAAATATTAAAATTAAAGTATTTAAAATATTTATACATTATATAAACATTTTAAACCAATAATTTATGGTGGTTATGTAAAATGAACCATGTTGTTTCATGGAGACAGTAGTTCGTACATACGTATGAACGTCATTTTAATTTTTTTATAATAGGTGAAAAAGAAATAAAGTACATAATATTTTAATTTTAAATAACCATAAATATTTTATACATGTTATATTTATTCACTTGTTCCATCCTTGTAATAATCCTTATAAAGTGTATATGAAAAACGAAACATATTGTTTCATGGAGGTGGTATTTCATACATATGAATGAGCAATATTATCAATTTATAATAGATGTATAAAGTAAGAAGGTAAGTAATATATTGACTTTATAGAATCATAATAATTCCATAAATATAATATATATTCATTTTTTCATTTATTATAAAAACCCATATGATTCAGTGATTAAAAATGAAATGCATCGCTTTGTGTGGGTGGTAGTCCACACGTATATAAGAGCGATGTTTCCATTTCTCATAAGATAGAAAAGGAGATGAAAAATGGTTATATCATAATCATAATAAAATTTAATTACATTTAAGATAATTATTATATTATTTCATCACGTTTGAAGAATATTTGAAGGAGTTAGAAGAATAAATAAACTTGAAATAGGTCGGTTTGGACTTATACCTTCTCCTCAGATATCTCCCATTATATTACTCCTTAATCCTTATAGGATTGATATTTTCATAAAACCAGGACCTCTATGACATGTTCAGGGATATTATGGAGAGTTTTCTTGGATATTTGATAAACTATAGTGCTCAAAAGGTTTTATTAATGGGGGAGAGGATGTGCACTTTTATAAGTGAGGGGAGGGACATACTTAATATTTTTCAAAACATTTAAATATGATAAAGTATTCATCTTGTGAAAGTGGCCCAGAACTATAAAATTTTTAATATAAGTGGATAAGGGTGTAATTCCAATCATCCAATAATAATCACAATATGATTTATTTTTCTTATCACTTATTTTTTACATTAATTAACTTGATTTACCTTTTACTATGGTTACACATTTTTTACCATGGTTACTATTCATAATGACAAAAAATAAAATTAAACTCATTAATAAATTTGAAAATATAAATTCCAAATATGGAATCCATTTTTCATGAATCAATTTTTATAATTGGTATAAATTATTTTTAATATAAATGCGTAAAATGCAACAAAAAACAATATTTTAGAAAAATGTGTTTTTAAGCCCAAAAATGAACTTATACCGAAATCAAATATAATATTGATTACTATGGAATTATTAAGATTATATTTAATAAAATTTATCATATGTTATATTAAAAACTAATCCAAAATATAATGGTACTTATAAGTGAATTTATTTGATGAAAATATATGGTAATTTTTTTAAAAAAAATGGCATTTTTCACTATTCACTCCAAAATCCATATTTTCGAAAAAATATAAAAAATTTATTCTAAGTAATATTTGATATGTTTATTAAAAAATTTAATTAATTTTTATCAAATTCAATTTCTAAAATCATGAAATATATCTTATCAATAAATCCATGTAATTCATGAAAAAATAATTTAGTTGAATAAAACTATTTCTTTTTCAAATGAAAAAATTTATAAAATTATTTATAAAAACTTTGATGAATATAAATCCATAAAATAAATACTTATAAATCATAAGATTTATTTATTTCCATGATTACATGGGTTTTCATTCTAGTGGTTTGGAAACTCCTTCCTTGGGCCTCTATCAAGAAGGGAGTAAATTTATAGAGGGGTAAATTCTTAGATTTCTATGATGTTGAATAAATAATTGTCATTAAATAGAAAAGAATAATCTAAAACATATTTATAGAAGACACTAAATTATAATCCAACTTAATTACACTCTATTTTTCCTTTGTATCATGTCATTAATTGGGGAGAAGAAACACATAAATCCAAAGTGACTTTTCTCTTATTCCAATGAAGTTTTAGTGAATGAAAGGGATTGATTTTTTTGTGATAAAAACATTGGTTCAATTTATTTAATGATGTTTACCAAAATAATATAGGTTTTTAAAAATAATATTTATTAATTTTTCATTGTCAACAACTCTAAAGGGTGTGATTCATGTGCTCATGCAGGTCATGATGATGATGGTCTATGCATAACTCATATTGTTATATCATGTTGGATTTTTTTCCAATGATTTATGAAACCATTCATTCTTTATGAATTTTTTCATATTATATTTTGAATACATTGAAAGAATATATGTACTTTTATATATTTTTATGAGAATGAAACCTTTGATTTTTCACAAAAAAAAATAATATTGAAGAAGATTGTCATAAGGTGAGATGAAGAACATAATAAGTGAGGAGTCTATCCTTGGAAAAATAATATTAGATATTCCAACATCTTTTATCGGATATATATAGGATCATCTTACATGATATCTATAAATATTGATGATGATGTTAGAGTCTATCGGTAACCTTGGTTGACTCATTGAGGATATTCATGAAAGTGTATATGGATCTATTTTGGAATCAAGTCATTGAGAATAAATGTAATGAATCTGTGACATCCCAAACCATAATCTATTGACTGGTTACACATTCTAGTCGGTCACATGTCCTCAAGCGTGCCTCCCTATATACCAGAGGATACTGACTAGTATTGAGGGTCCAAGGTGGTATAGTGGGGAGACTATACCCACATGATCAGAGTAGAATAGTGGTGATACAATAGATAAGTAGCGGTATCTTGATAATAACTTAAAGTGGAAGGTAACATACAGATGCAATAAATGACCAAAATAAACAATATCTAGTATTATAAACAAAATAATGTAGTTTCATGTATCAATCAAAAGAAAACATGCAGGCATGGTAGTAGGAATGAAATACAGTACATGTATCAAAATAAAAAGAAGTCCCAAAATACTATATCTAATAGAATTGTTAGTCATTTATCAGTCCTGTGATTCCCTGCACCCATGTAATAATCAATCAAGTATCAACAACAAGGTGCTTTCCCCTGTTCCTACCTACATCCACATAATCTTATCAGGATTCATCAGTGACTCGGGTAAGGTGTGAGAAAAACTCAATATGACACCACCAACAATGTCTATAAATATCCATTCAATGCATATAATATGGGAAGTGTGTGTGTAATAATGGAAATAAGTGATAAAAATTTTAAAGGTTCATCTTTGGTTCTTGAAGGACACCAGGCTGACACTACCTACTTCAGCATGTGTCAGATAATCTCTGAACAAGTAATCAGATGTATATCTATATATGGTTTGTATATATAGCCATCTACATCCATATAAGTGTATACTAATACTAGTTTTTACCAGAAGCGTAATTTATGGAATCTATGAGAGGTAGCATGATTCTCACTAGTATCAAGGGACACCATGCCCAATATCATGAGAATAAGGGACATCATGCTCAGTATCACAAGAATAACGGATTCCATGACCTTGTCATAAGAATAAGGGATACCATGACCATATCATACCAGTAGGGTTTTCATGACCGTATATCATATCCATAAGGGTCTCCATGCCCAGTATCACAATAATAATGGCTTTTATTCCCTTATTACAAGAATAAGGGATTCCATGCCCATATCATAACAGTAGGGATGACATGCTCATATATCATATCCATAAGGGTCTCCATGACCATCCATCACAATTCATAATGGTCTTCATGAACATCCATCATAATTTATAAGGGTCTTCATTCCCATTCATCATAATTTATAAGGGTCTCCATTCCCATTCATCATAATATATAGGTATCTCCATTCCCATTCATCGTAATTCATAAGGATCACCATGCCCATTCAACATAATTCATTGGGATCTCCATTACCATGTATCACAATAGTATAAGGGATTCCATGCCCATATGTAACAATAGTAAAAGGGACACCATGCCCAAATTATAAATCATAATAAGTCAACATGCATTATTAAGAGATGATAGGTGGTTCATATTTCATGAGAATTCATCTTTAACAAGCGTGTAACCATTGTTTTATTAAAATAATTAATATGGTCATACCACTCACTTTCCATTTAATCGGGTATAGTTTTTAAGTGTGTTATCCATGCTATACCACTAAAATTATCCATTAACAATTATGATATAAAATTTAAGAAGTATAACCAAACACACTGATTGGTGTTTTGGTTATATAATCATGGAAGTAAAATAGGCATATTAAAGGCCACACCCAAAGGGTTGGCTCATGTTGAGGTTGAAGACCTCCAACATCTTTTAGGATCTAAAGGATTCATTAGGTTCCAGAAAAGACAACCAAATTAAGGCAGATTCAATTTAGGGGAAATGCACGGAGAAACCGACATGTGACATACAACACATAATATAAAACGTCATGAATTTGAGGGATAATTACTAGACCACCTACCTTATTCCTATATAAGAACACTCATCTAGTATCGGCCTCTAGTTTGGTCCAAATCAAAAGAAAATGAAAAAATAGATGAATGTAATAGAAATGGGGCATAAGAGCCTACACCAAAATGGAATCACTGATAGTAAGAAAAATATCAAAAGGAGCCTAATTAATGGATCACTTATCGAGAGATATCAAATGAGATGAACAAATGTTGATTCAGAGTCCAGACAGAATATTTATCCAAGAACCTAGGTTGATAAGAGGATATCTCAAAGGAGGAGGGAGTACCTAATGTATGCAAGAAATAAAGAAGTGAATAGGGTGTCTAAAAATATAATCCCTTAAGGGAAAATTGTAAAATCTCTCAAAAATAAGGGGTCACATGGTTTGGTCACTCGGGTGGCCAAAATTCGCACCAATCATGTGTGTCCTACTATCCAAAGAGGGGAATCACATGGTTCATGTGCCCAGTTTGACAAGCCAAGCGCAAACTATTCCATATGGCTCTATTAAAAACTATATATGGTTTTCATGATCATATTAACTAGGTATCACTATTAGGGGAAACCATACATCCCACAACTGAGCATTGAAACGTCCTACATAGTCAGGAGGAACCATATGGATTGGAATTCATGGTTTCTACTGACCATGTGGCCCAGCTATTTCTTCCACCGATCAGGGTTCCAAGATTTAAACAATCCTTAGACACCCCTATTTTTCCCATAACCTCGCTAGGAATTCATATTAGGTCAAAAACAAGGAGTTAAACCAAAATTTAAAAGGGTTTGTACCTCATAGAAAAACTAGTTTCTTACAGTCTTTCCCCCTTAAAGGAACCCATCATCAAGTTTTCATTCCTAGTGTGGTAGAATGTTGTCTGAGAAAAAGTCTAGCCACTGAGCATATACATCGACCACCTTCTCCCAATTCTCATCATGTATATGGTCATTCTCCTATATCACCTGAAAAATAGGTAAAAACTTTCCATATAGATCCTTCATGCTCTGGTCAATGATGTGTATGGGATACTCCTCAAAATAATCATTGACATCAAATTCGAAATCCTCAAGATTAAAAGTATGATACGGGTCAGCATGATAATGGAAAAGATATGAAATGTGGAATACGTCGTACATGGAATGGTACCACTGAGGTAATATCAACGGATATGCTATCAGCTCAACTCTATCAAAGATATCAAAAGTCTTGAAAAAATGAGGCAACAGCTTCCCTTGCCTCAGTATCCATCTATTCCTAAGTGTGGGTGATGCCCACAAGAAAACACAATCCCTAAAATCAAACTCCAGAGTTGGTCTATGGTAATCGACATACAATTTCTATCAGTACTAAATAGTATACATGAATTTCCTCATCAACAGTACCTACTATGAAGTCTCTTTCATCAAATGATGACCTAGTAGCACTGCCTCCCCTACCGCATGCCATCATAGAGGTGAATTGCATATCCTACCATACAAGGTATCATACGGAGCTATCTAAAATTTTTCTAGAAAGATATTATTGTAGGAAAACTCAATGATAGGGGTATGATTCTCGCAAGAACCTCAAAAATTAAAGACACATGCTTGAATCATGTCCTCCAGTAACTAAATATTCTGTTACAACTGGCCATTGGTTTTAGGATGAAAAGTTGTGCTCATATTCACCTGTGTACCTAATGATTTCTATAACCCTTACCAGAACCTCAATGTGAAATGAGCATCCCTATCTAAAATGATAGTACAAGGGATCTTAGGTAATCTTATAACCTCACAGACATATAGTATTTTCATCTCATCAACTAATAAAGTTTCTTGGAAAATAAGGAAGTGTGATACCTTCATTATTTGATCCATGACTACCCAAACCACGTTGCTACCTTGAGGATACCTCGATGAACCAACCACAAAATCCATTGCAACATCATCCTATTTCCATTTTAGGATTGTTAATGGATGTAATAATCCTAAAGGTTTTTAGTGTTCTGCCTTCACCTACTGATAGGTAGAACATCTATTAATAAAACCTACTATATGATGTTTCATCCTAGGCCACAAATACTAATGGTGCATATCACGATACATCTTGGAGATACCTAGGTTCACTACCCACTAAGAAGCATGGGACTCTTGCATCACATCCTCTCTCATGTCTATAGAAACCCAGATATTCCCACATATACGTAGGATGTCATCTCCATCAATAGACCAGTCTGGAGGCTGGTCCTCACCATTAATACCTTCCCATAGGATCAAGACTCCAGGATCTAAAAACTTCCTCATATTTACTCTATCTATAAGTGAATAGGTCCTTAATAGCGATGAAAATATAGACTATACATGACAGTCCTGAAACTCTATGTGCATCTCAAAAATCAGGTCCATAAGTTTCCACTAACTATTGGCCCCTTGAACCATATCTGTCTGATTCCTCCTTCTCAAATCACTGGAAACATCATTTCCCTTCCTCAGCATATAGGCTAGCTCGAAGAGAAAGTACTTTAGGTATTCATCCCACCTTCTCTTCCTAAGGTTCAGTTCATGCTGCATAAAAATATACCTGAGGATTTTGTGGTCTATAAATACCATAAAACACTCTTCAAATATGTAGTGTCTCCAGCAATGCAAAGTGTAAACAAAAACTACCAACTCGAGATCACATTTCGGGTAATTCCACTCATGAGGCCTCAGTTTCCATGATCCATATGTAACGAATTGATATCCTTTCATCAAAACTGCTCCTAGATTGATATCTGATGCATCACAATACAATGTATAGCTTCTTCTTGACTTTGGAAGAATTAGGATTGGAACTGAATTTAGTCTCCCTTCCATCTCTTAAAAGTATTTCTCATATAATTCTAACCATATAAACTTCACATCCTTCTTAGTAAAGTACTAAAGAGGTGCCTCAAAACATGATAAGTCCTTTATGAAATGCCTGCAATAATCAGTTAGACCCAAGATACTCCATATGTAAAATATGTTCTTGGGATGATCCCAGGTAAATATAGCTCTTAGCTTCTCTGGGTCAACTAATACTCCTTCCTATGAGATAATATTTCCTAACAAGTGAATTTTTTTGTCCATAAGTGTCACTTTGTGAGATTATCATATAACTAGTTCTCTCTTAGTGTAATCAAAACAATCTCAAGATGTTTGGCATGGTTTATTTGAGTATGAGAATACACAAATATTTCATCCACGAAAATCACAATAAAGGAATCCAGGTATGGATGCAAAAACTTATTCATCAAGGCCATGAAAATGGTTAGTGCATTCAAAAGACTGAAAAACATAACCAGATATTAATATAAACCATACTGAATTAGTAAAGTCATATGTCATATATTTGATGGTATAACATGCACCTGGTGATATCCTGGCCTCAAATCGATCTTTAAGAACACTCTAGATCCTCGAATTTGATCAAAGAGGTCATCTATATAAGGAATAGAATACCAGTTCTTCATAGTAAGATGATTAAACTTCCAAAAATGCAAGCAAAGCCAAAGGGTTCTATCCACCTTCTTGGAAAAAAGTACTAGTGAACCCCAAGGAGAAGTATTGGGTCGTATCAAATGACTGAAATCTAAATCCTCTAACTACCTATTGAGCTCTTGATATACAATATTAGCCACCCTGTAAGGAGGAATAGAAAATGGAGAAACTCCATGAATTATCTAGATAGTAAATTCTACCTCTCTCTTAGGTGGTATTCTAAAGAAGTATTCGAGGAATCCATCCCTAAAATGGTCTACTACAAGAGTGAAACCATCCTAATGTAGTAACTGGTCTGTAGAGACCATGATTTTTCCTTGTAAGACTTTGAAATATTTCTATATATATTTCCAAATCTAGGAATTGAGAAAGCATGCAATTCCAAGACCCAGTGTTCTCATAAATAATTTTATAAAAATATTAAATATATTTTATATTTCGTGCATTCACTTCTAAAAGAAAATGGAATAACTCTTAAAAGAAATCTCGGATCATAAAAATGAGACCATTTTTTAGTCCAAAAATGCTTTTTTCACCTTAGGTGAAACCTAAAATAGGTCAGGGAGGGGTGTTTGGACATCTCACTCATCGGTGGTACCATCAGTGGGTAAATTAACTAATTTAATTAATTAATTAATTAATTTTAACCTTAATGAAATTCTATAAGAATATATCCATGGAAAATTCTCCAGGGTTAGCCGCATAAACCCTGGGATAAATCCCAAGCTTCCCTTCCTCCTTTCATTGGCAGATCACATCAGACGACGATGAAACTTCAGATCAAATCATATCAGGACACAGTGAATGCAACGACTTCCATATATCATTGGCGAGCTCATTCTTCAATGATTAATGATTCAATATCCAAGTAGAACTCTTAAATTTGTGTTTTACGCCACTTTTGATTAAATTTATTGAGAACATCAATATATTTTATTGATCTATTCCAATTGTGGCCTTGGAATCTTCCTACATATTGGATTAATTTTATTATTTCAATTTTTTTCTAACCACAGTTTCCCTGTTCTTGATTGATTGGCCAAGAATTCTTGGAAACGATCCTTAAAGAATTTTTTATTGTGCTCTTTTCCCTCTGTTTCTTTGTGTTCTTCACTAGTTGGACCCTGAAGTCCCGGTTCAACTTTATCGGGCGGTGCTGAGCCCGATTGAACCCCCAAAACCATATAAAAATGATGATCTGGACTTTGATTGATGAAATAAGGTTAGATCTTGGATATTTGCGAGTCATGGATGATCATTTCAATTATTGGAGATTGATAAATCAAAAGTAGAAGCATCAAGGTGTACACGGTATGATATTCGTACATGGGTTCATGTAGAATTCAATCACATTTGAGTTTCTAGCCACTGAAGGGATGGAATTTGCTGACCAACACTAGATAAATAAATTTTGGGAAGGGATAGGGCTGAAATTGAAGTGGAATGGATGAAATTGAGTAGTGGAAAGAATATCTGAGAATCTAAAGAAAACTAGAATACACACGGTGTGAATGGATGAACACGTGGAATATATCCCCTTAAGTGTGGTGGATAGGGTTTTGGAAATATATAAGTATGGCATGGAATGTATCCTTCCAATACGTTGTGTACCTAATCCCTAGATGGGAAAGTCATGTGATGGACCACATGGGTTGGACTCTGTGTGGGAGTACATGGCTAGAAACACAGCCGTGTACTAGAGTACATAGACATGGCTAGAGTAAATAGGTGGAACCCCATGTGAAGTGACAGGCCATGTGCCAAAGTACACAGATACTGGGTCAAGTGCATAGACATGACCAGAAGGACCTGGCATGATCCCTAATATTTTAGACACACCATGTAGTCCACCAACATGGCATTGAATCCTAAATGGATTCAGAGTCTTATACCTCTAGGAACACAGCCAGGAGGTGTATTAGGTCCGCACGTAGTGTGGGTCCCCTCACACATTGTGTATCCCTTGTTACCTTTTGAAGAAACTTCAAGGTTTTGTATATCCTTCATTTTAACTTAGATTTTTGGACCATTATTATCTTATCCAAGTTTTTTTCATGTAAAACATGATGGATCCCTTAGTTGTGAAATTTAAGATACGATGTGAAATGTTTCGGTCACGATGCTCGGATAGTTGATGATCGATATTGATAGTGATCATATAGGATCACCAGAGACTTATGAGTGGTACTCTCTAGTAGAGATGGGAAATGGATCCTCGATTCCTTTCAAGTGGTACCCTCCAGTGGAGATAGGCAGTGGTTCCTTGATTCCTTTCAGAGTGGTACACTCCAATAGATCTATATAGTGGTTCCTTGTTATCTTTCTGAGTGGTTCCCTTTAGTAGAGCTGGGTAGTGGGTCCTAGATGCCTTTCTAAGTGGTACCCTATAATAGAGTTGGGCAGTGGGTCCTCAATTCCTTTTTGAGTGGTACCCTCCAGTAGATCTAGGTAGTGGGTCCTAGATGACTATTGATTGGTAACCTCTAGTAGAGTTGGACAGTGGGTCTTCAACAACTACCGAGGGGTACCCACAAGTAGAGCTAGGAAGTGGATCCTCAACACCTTCTGAGTGGTAAGATTTAGTAGAGCTGGGTAGTGGATCCCCTAATTACTATCAGAGTGGAACCCTTTAATTTTATAGGGTAAGGGGTCCTCTACCTATAGTTTTGACCCCTTGACTATATGGCGTAGTTTTGAGGCATAGTTTTATTTGGATAGTTACTTCTGGGCCAAATGCATGGTATGTTGGTCATCATTGATGGAATTTTTGGAATTGTTTATTACTCTTCTTCTTGGGATGATCAATGAGATAGATATCCCCTTACTCTCTCAATTGGTATTTTTTGACTAAGAATATATATATTCTTCTGTATTTATACCTTTGTATTTGGTTACTCTCTTTCCATGAGATACAAAGATGCATGGGGTATGACACATACTTTTCGTGTTTAGATTCTTATGGTTGGATGAGTCTACTCTCCTGTTATATGTGTAAAATACTCAACGTGTATCTTTTATACTCATTGTTTTTATCCCTATATGTTTGGATGAGGTGAATATCTCTTAGTTTGGATTGATCTATTCTCTTTAATTGTATCTTGCATCCTGGGTACTATCTACTGTATTTCTATTCTTGTTGTATCTCTTATTGTTCCCCCTTCAGCTTTCGGGTCATCCTATGGGGTATGTATATACTCACCTCTGCATGGTATTTTCTCACACATGTCATGTCTTATGCAAAGGACAGACAGGTTGGTAGTGACTTCAGAGGATCTTAGGGATACCTAGTAATTTTGACTGTGTATGGTGGTTATAGCTTAGAGATTAGGAAATGGGATCTCATGGTAGTTTACTTTTCTTGTTTTGTTAGGTTGGGACATATTTCTAGTTGGGTGTGTATTTGTATCCTTTACTTTTAAATTTTCAATGTCATGCTCTTATAAACTATAGAGCTTATGCATGCTTGGTTTACTTTCTAGTTGTTTCATCGTTTTATTATTATTAATCTATAATTCTACATCAAGATGGTAAGGTGTGTGTGTATAGGTACTTAGGAAAAGGCCTCCCATTTTGGAATTGCATTTAGGTGATTTTCTCCACCCCCTAGTCAATGGAGGCAGGCTTGGGGAAGTTGTATCTCAAGCGCCGGGTTGGGTTGGGTCGTGACATATTTGGTATCACAGCATGTTCATTCCATAGGAAATTTTCTGGAGTAGTCCCCTTATGAGGATTTGGTTTGGATTAGGGAAACGGAGTCAGAGTGTCTCGAGTGTGGATCTTAGGATAGGGAGTCTAGTGATGGTATGGGTGGCTGACGTATCCATTCACCAGGACCTTGACTGTCTGGTTATTGACTTGGCATACCGAGACATTGGTTGTAGGGATCAATGGTGCATGTATCATATAGGATTGAGTCTTTGATTTTCCTTTTTTAGTCAACTATACATTATATATATATATATATATAAATATATTCTCATCTGACCATGGTATGTCTTGGTAAATGTTGGGATGCCTCCACGATGACAACCATCCAAGATACCAGTTCCAGATCATGATGACAATCTGGAGAGTGATTGTTGACACTCTATTTTTTCATATGGATGTAAAGGTGACAAAGGGAAAATAACTTAGGAAGAAAAGAAAAAGATAAATGAATCTGGACAAGGATCCCAAAGTCCTCCAAATTCCATTCACCCAGGTACCCCAAATCAGTTTCGATGCTCAGGGTACCTGAGAATCGACCTGAAAAACCAGTCTAAGTGAGAGCTAATGTGACATACCTACATGGGACCCCTAAGCGAGATAGCCCCTTCACCCAAGGTCCTATGTTTTCCTATAAATAGGACCATGGGGTCTTTATTCCAATTGAAAAAAATTCTTAAAGTCCTCCTCACACTCGGGTCAACCTAGTCCTTCCCTAAATCCCTACAAAACCTTCTAGTTAGTCCTATAAAACCTAATTAATAGAGAATTAAATATGGGTAGTGAACTTATAGTCCTCCTGGGCATTAAAATACATAACACATCCATGAGGAATCTTCTCCCCCATGGTTGATGAACACTAGACTGAGTTCTTCTTCTGTAATCAGGGACATGTGTGATCCACTTCTGGGAACACCTATGGGGACCCTTATAGGCTTGAGTAATGACTCTCCCAGGTGTTGTTACCCATGGGGTTTTTCCCCCACGATACAATCAACTCACCCAGGTCCAACTGAGTGAAGAACCCCCTATGAAAACCCTCCTTGGTTCGCTCAGGCCTACCTGTGTGGCCCCTCCTTTGGATCACCCTAGCCTCCATCCTATGTGAGCCTCTTGTCAGGACCTCCTCAAATCCATCCATGGAAGAGCCTCTATCTTTTTTATTTCCTTGTCTAAAAGGGACCAAGATGAAACCTCCACCAAAGCCTCCACACATGAAAAACCATGAAGTGGGGAACACCAGCGTGTCTCCCATTTGCATTTTCATTCCTTAAGTCATAGGTTTCCTACACTTTTCCTACAATACAGTTAGGATCCTCAAGGTTCATGTTTTTTTTCATTCCTTTTTCCACAAGGACCCCGACCCTAAAGTCAGTGTTGGGGAGTTCCTGGTCTCATATACTAGGGTTAGGACCATGTTCTATACTTATCATCTCTAAGAACCAGAGCCTCTGATTCCCAATGGGGAGGGTAAGGATTATGCTTGATTTCTCATTCAACATGGAATTAGATCCTCCTCCCTTACTGCGGGACCGATTTTAGGGCATCCATCATAGAATAAGCCCTTGTACATTCTTGAAGGAGGTTACACTCATGATCCTCCTCAAACCCTTGGCTACTGGGTCAGAGAGGGGATGGGCACTGGAGTCCTCCCCTCTCCCTCATGTACCCTCATCCTCTTCCACCAACAGAGAATTAGAAGTGTGGTTTTCTAGATCTTTCACTTCCTCTTGTTTCTCACATTTAAGCATGATTCATCGTGACTTGTGGGATTAGGGGATATCCATGATCATGGAATTCACACAGTTAAATACATGTTTTGATAGAGAATCATCTATTAAATATTACCCTTCCCTTCCTTCAGAGTTATCCCTGGGTGTGTGTCCTCAAGGCCATGTATCCAAACTCAGGGAAAAGCAGATTTTGTGGTTTCTCATATCTCTTGTTTCCTCTTATTTCTCACACTGATCATGAATCTTGTGGGATTAGAAGTTTATGGTGGTCATGAAATCTATTGATGATCCCAAACCAACCAATAGGAATCCTCCTTAGGAGTAATCCCTAATCATACTAGTCAATGGGACTCATTCCAAGTGTAATCCCCAACCAATCAAGTGCATCCTCCTCAGGAGTAATCCCCAACCCAACCTACAGGAATCCTCCTCATGAGTAAGCCTCAATCATAACCCCATTTAACCAAGGAAACCTTAGTGTGTAATACATGATTAATTGAACTAAAAGAACTCTGATTCCTACTATAATCAGGATGCATATGATTTCTACCTAAGTCCAGAGCTCAATGGGCCTCCTTCTTAGGTATAATACTCAAAAAAATATCAAAATCACCATGATTCAAGGAATCCCTCATGAACCCCCTTTCATGGGGAGTCATATTCAGAAGTAATCCCCAACTTAATCCTCCCAAAGTTCCATATTACCCTGTGAGACAAACATTTATAGGGAAACTTTAAGCATGATTCCTTGTGAATGAACTACATGGTATTTGATTCCCATCCAAATGGGATACGTAGGAAGCCTCCCTAATTTCCAAACCCAATCACCCTGAATCAACCTTATTCTCTCTGATCCACACTCTATATAGGGTCTAATTCAACCGGAAAATCCATATCACTTCTAGGTTCCCTAGGTTTCTTTGGCATAATTCTCACACAAAACTTTGACTAGGAACATTCCACCTAGACATCCTAGCGGCATGACATTAAACTGCATGGTTGGTTCATATCACATGACCTTAAAAGTTATGATGTGTCCTACTAAGTGAAAGAAAACTACATGGGTTATGATTCATTTAATAAGGTTACATAAGAATCCCATACATGGTTCTAATCCCAAGATCGAAATAATTCATGTCTCCCTAGATGACGATACACTCTATATCACCCCACTATGTGGATAGAAAACCAGCATCATCATAATAAGAACCAAATAATCTCTAATTAGTACATAAGGGGATACCATTGATGGAGAACCTCAGATATATATAGATATCTCCATTGATAAATAACTTCATATACATATAGATGATTCTAAGATTTATAGGTTCTAATAAGTGGTAGTTAATTTAAGGTTGAACCACATAATATTTAGGAATTAACAAAGGATTCGTGAACATATATTAAATATATAAGAGTGTCTGAGAGTAGGAAAAAATTCCCCCAAAAGGGTGTGATGATCCCAACCTCCCATACTCTCGACCAACATGATTTCTTAAGCATAATTTTCCAAATTCCCCAATGAGTGCCTTACTTTGGAAAGTAGGTTCTTGTTAATGCAGAACCATTGGGTGTTTCTAGTTCCACAAACAAACCCTTTGGAAACCATTTGGAAATAGTGAACCTGACAAGAATTATTGCATGAAATTAAACCCCATGAAATAAAACAAAATGAAGACATAAATAACCATGGGGAAATAAAAAATGGTGAACTCGATGTGAATTATTATCCAACATGATAGTGTTACCCACCTGTTAGGCCCCTTTTACTTAACAAAAGAGGACCAAACAAGACAATCAATCATGAATTTGTTCATTCAAATGAGATGATACTTTGAAAGGTTTTTATTATTTGTGTTTTTCATATATTTAGGTACTTAATTTTAGAACTTCCTTAGATCCAATGGCATCCTTCAAGCTTCTATGAATGCATGAACTGGCTGCTTTTTACATCGGGTCTTTGTCTGAACAAAGGACATCATCACTAAATCCACATCTTCAATGAAGTGTATCAAACTCGTTGGTCTATGAGTACTATCAGAATAGTAAAATACTAACCCTAGATTACACTTTATAGGCCATATATCTTGAGAAGCCCCACCTATCATTCATCCAGTGATGACCAGTGGTCTTGATGCAAACAGCACCAACCTCCATCTTCAACCGTTTCTGGAGTTTATCCCCAGAACATAACAACCAATACCTCCCTTAACTTAGGTAAGTGGATCAAGAGGCTTCATACGGACCCATCTAGAAGACACATGGGCCCTTATCAATGGATCCTTCCAACATTAATTGTCGCTAATGTCATGCGGTAGTGAAACCTCAACATGATGAGGGTGTCGTACTCGACTATCCGGCCAAGGTCATTCAGACTTTATAATGCATGATGGACCACTAAGGGTAGCGACCAGTCAATAGTGAGTAGGGTCACACCTATACCCCCTCCAACCCAATTTGGTGGAAAATTATGAGTAGGAACATACCCCCTACCACCTTAATTCATCCTGCCAGCAGATTCACCTTGTTTAATTTAAGGATGATCATCATTCAAATCTGGTGGCCAACTGCAAGCAGGAACATACACCTGCCCACACTAATCAATTATGTTAGCATACTTGTATGACAAAACATAAAGAGGCTCTCCATTCATGTTTGGAATAAAACTGAAAGAAAGATCACACACTTTCTGACATTTATCAAGACTTCCAGAAGTTTCATCTAGCAACACACGGAGAATTCAGTTGGAAATCCCTGATGATGAGTTGGAGGAAGACTCAACTCTCTGCCCCCACACATGATTATTTTTAGTATCTACTAGATAGAAAGGGATGACATAAGTAGGCACATAAATCTACTCTAGATACAAAATGGGTATATATCCCTGTTCCGACTACTGAATTCACCAAGCATATCTTGACAATGGTGAAAAGGCAGATGCAAATATCTTCCCACATCCTATAGACTTTCCAAGACATCATAATAGTGATATCAATAGTGCATGAGGGATAGACACATAACTTTATCTCGAAAAATGGGTGGCTCATTATCATGTCACCCCAGAGTAAACACACACCTATGCTCCCATATAGGAGGGTCATGGAGAAAACTCCCCCATATTATATGTACAAATGGATCAGGCACATACACCCATTCCAACTAGAAATCATCATCCTACCCTAATTGACACTTCAAGGTAGGAACAAACACCTACCCATGAAGACCACTTTCCCGATTAAGTGGCCTCAATTTCTCATAATAAGGCATACAAGAAGAATCATCATCAAACATGATTGAAAAATCAAAAATAGATCTATGATCCTACTTTACTTAATGTGGGAGTTCTTGAATACGTTCGTATGATTATTTGTGATAGCTCAATATCCTACTATCTTATTTACAAATTATGGGAGTAGTGGTAGTAATTCCAAAGGTCCTCTCTAGAAACTTCTCCATGAAGGATTGCTTCATGACCACAATACAATTGATTTTGAGACCCCATCTCCTAATGAGAGTCATGGTAGCCCTCTGCATGCCCAAAAGATCAAGGAGAAAGTGGGTCTTACTCTTTCTTTTATCCACCATAGTGGTCCTCCCCATGATGGATTTTTCTTCAAAAAATTTCTCTGTTGTAGAATTTCAAATTTTCAATAGAATTCTCCAATTGGAAATGTAGTGATGACAAAGACCTCATATCGTGAGGAACTTACAAAAACAAGGCCAGTCATGTCTGATTCCTTGGCATTAGATGGTGAAATCCTGTATCAAGAGGAAGACATCCCAAGGCGATCGTCATTATCTAAACCACCCTTGGGTCACCTACCATCCAGTGTAAAAGAGGAATCCCCCACCAATCACACCACTTACGATAAATTGGTAGGAAAACTTCAACTTTTGTCGGACCAAATGGAGGAACCTCTGATGAAAGATGAAGAAGATCTAAAAAATATGAAGAAACAACTAGATAAAGATGACATACCAGACATGTTTTGTCCTTTATTCACTCCTTAATACAGCATTATAGAGGTGTTGTAGGAAGATTTTGTGCACGACGTCTACCTCAATATATGGAAAACTATTCATCACTTTAGAAAAAAATTATTACCCTAAAATGAGTATCAAATTCATGTCAAGGTAAAAGATGCGTTTCAATGCCAAATCAACTTGGAAGCTCTCCTGTATTCATGACATCCAAAGATTGAGAAATAGCAAGCATCCATTCAACACATGTGCCTCAACACATTCATGACATTGTGACAGGTGATCGATGATACTCTTCCTAGTGTTCATATCAGGGGATGCAGTGCACATGGAGTGTTACATGTCACCACCTCCCTAACCAAAAAAACCTATAGAAAGTGGTAGCGTTCAATGTTATATATTCAGTCCAACTCAATCAAATGGAACATATTCATAACTAAATAGATTATCAAAAAAACAATCCTTGGACAACTCTCACTGATGTTAAACCATATTAGAGTAGGCTATTGAGATACTTCTACATTAGGCATCTGAGAATATCAAGCATGCCTACCATTTAGGGGAAATACTTCATCAAATAACAAAAAATTCAGAAATAGTGTAACGGTATTTAGGAGCAGGCAATTTAAGTGTGTCTCGAATGATGCACCCAACCCACATTTGAAAAAAAAACTTTGTAGAATCAGAAGGGCAGTCGCAGCGGTAGCATCCACAGCAATTCAAGAGAAACCCCAACCCATAGGGCTAAGGGATTTTTTAACCCATTTTTTGAGGTTAGTAAACCATGTATGAAGGGTTTTGAATGTGGAACAAGAATAGCCCCAGCACTTAGGACAGGGGGATTTTTTACCTCAATAGAATCCTCATCATTGGATATCAGTCTTATACTAATTATGAGAAATTCTGCAGAGTGAATCCTCTCATTTCATCACATCCTGTGATCCAGTATCCTCATTAAGGATGCATATTACTAAACTTTCTAGAGATCATCTTCAAATTACTATTCACCAAACAGTTCCTAGATAATTAGTAAAGGAGAGGAAAAGGCCTCGTTGAGGGTGTAGAATAATACAATCACTCAAATACACTGGTAGAATGAATGAAATTAATTTTTTATCTATGAATTTCATCAATGCCGCCATTTCTTATTCTACAAAATATGAACACAATTCAGAGGAGTTAGAAGAGGAAGTTATAGTTCATAATGTGGTCCACACAGAAACAATTGAAAGAGGTGTGCTTACCCAAAACCATAGGCTTTCCCTAAATTTGGGAACTCCCTCAAATAATCCATCATTACATCCTTGAAATGCATCTAAAAATGAAAAAGATAAAGGTAAAATTGTACCTCACCTCCCTCTTATAGAGTTTACTCACCTTTCACTTTAATAAATATTTACTCATAAAGAAGAATAGATGAAAGAATTGGGAAGTCTCAATGCATAAATACTCTAAGGTAGCCTTCTGGTTCGATATAGCCTAAAAGAATATCCTCAACTCACACTTCCTACTAGTGCACCTCAACAATGAGGTGTGTCGTAGTAGCTGAAGTCGATATAGAATATCTACTAAATGTGGGATATCAACCACCGATATACTTGGATTCCATGGTAGTAGATACAGAATTCCCTCTATTGGGTTCACAACTAGAATAGGGTTGGGGACATCCTTATAGGAATTCCTCTATAGGTTACCCATGATAGATACCTATAGTGTTTCCACCAATGGCCCTACTAGTTATCTCACCTATTCAGGATCCAACTGCAATACATGTTCAGGAATTGGCTATACCATACATTCCTTGAATGCTTATAGACACTATTTAGTCACTAATGTCTTGATTAGAATCCATGAAGAAATCACATGCTCTAATATAGCTGAAAAATAAACCTTTCCCCAAATGGGAAGATTTAAATCCTCCACTGGAAAACTTTGGGAATCTAACATTTCTCATTTTCAACGACTTGGGATACCCAAAGTAGAATTTTAATCATTTATTCTCTCATTTTGATCCCATGATGGGGACCCCTGAACAACATGAGGTGGTAAAACTCAAGTTCTTTGTATAGTCACTATAAAGACCAGACTTTGTATGGAACACAAGTTTGTAAGATCAGTCAATTATGGGGTGTGAAAACCTTAATCAGAAGTTTCACTTACAATTTATCTCAACATTGTAGAATAAAACATTCTTTGACCTCTAAAACTATAAGTAATATGAGAATTAAAGAGTCTCATATTTCATTTCTTGGTGGAAAGTATTATCATACTCCTTGAACATTCCACTCCCTCAAGAAGAGTTGTTTCCAATCTGTATAGAAAATCTTCATGGAGAGTTGTGCATGCTGCTTATCCTTGTGAAATATATTTGAGGGTTTCATGACCTTGACACAATTTCTCAAAGGGTGGAAGACTCCATCGTATAGACCAAATCCAAGGCCTTATTAATTCCATTAACTCAAGGAAAGATATTGGGGAAAGAAGAGGATTCTATAGTTACACTTAAAAAATACCCTATAACTACTCCTGCTTAAAATCCTGCACCATATCATGTGGATCCACCTATTGAGAATCAGCAAAAATTCCCACCTCATCAGGATGATTAGAGAGAGAAGAGATGAAAACAATTTGAGGAGATTAAAACCAAGGTGTATTCATTCTGAAATGACCAAGTCCCCATATACTTCATATTTTCATTAGAAAACAATGTGTAAAGTTACCAAATCCTAGGAATCCTAGCAAAGAGGGTGACAAAGATCTCCCAAATTATTTCCCCTTCCATAAAGAACTAGGGCACAACATCTAGAAGTGTTTTGTTTTTAAATAAATCCTTAAAAGGATGGTGGAATTTGGGAAAGTGAAGATGAAAATTTTGTCTGTCCGAGTAGCGTGTGTCTCTACCACTGAGCTCGAAGAAGAGGGAAAATGGAAGGAGGTTAACAGCATGGATACATGGAATTTTGGTGAATGGATGGTCAGAAAAATGATCAACCAGACTCATGCTATCCTCCAAGAACATATGTAGTGGCCGACTGTGCCTCTGGCCACTTCTGCTACAATAAAACCAACATCATTGATAGCTCATTCCTCTGAAATCCAGTACTCAAAAAAGTGACATGGAAGGAAAGGTAAGAAAAAAACGCCGGAAGATGAGCATGTTCTAAAGTCAAAGTTAGCATTGACCTTAGAATAATTCACATTGATGGTCTTGAAATCATGGGCATCACCCCGCCAAATGGTACAAGGTTCCACCCATCAGATGGAATCTCCATTGGATGAGGATTTGATCTTTGGTTCCATTGATGTTATTCACTTAATGGATCCCTTCACAGATGATGAGCATGATTATGAACCCAAATTCCATAAACTTGAGTGGAAAACTTGGGGAAGAGTTCATCAGGGTCAAGGATATAGGGTAATACATAGTTGTGGTAGAAGTCACTACTTTAACCATGCCCTTGCTTGAACTTTTTATGTGGCTCCATCTTGCCCAGCAGGAGCAAGGAATTCTCCCCCTAAATAACAGGTCCTAACTAGAAATGATAATCCTAGAAGCTCTTTTAGAGGATATTCCACCACCTAATCAACCTCAGTATGTAGGCAGACCTTGTTGGCATAATTCACCAAGATCAGAAGCACCTTCAACTCCTATTTTAAGGGATGATCGGTCTACATTAGGAACATCATCTCCCAAAGTGACTGCAAAATAACACACCCATGCTGAGAAGCATAGACCTTTGGACCAAAAATATGATTTTTTGAAGTAATTAGCATTGGTTTCAGCCAATTTTTCAATCCTGGATACTCTGAGTCTATAAAAAGACCATAGGGAAGCACTCATTGATTTCATGTTGATACATCAAGAATTTGGAGTCAAGTTTGTTGTTGTTGAAGTGTATTGTGAAGAGAATGATCCTATAGAATTCCATACAATCATCTCTTTCATAGAAAAGGATAAGGATTTCTTCATACAGGGGCATGTCATACCCTTGTATATATATGGAAGGATAAATGAAATTAATTTAAAATGATCCTTCATTGATAGTGGCTCAGGATTCAACCTCATCCCAATACAAAAACTTCATCAACTAGATTTCAATAAATCTCACTTGTCCCCATCTACCCTAATGTTACAAGGTTATGAAAATAATGATCAAGAAATTTGCAGAAAAAACAAAATCAGGACTTAGTTCAGGGATCTCATGTCTGACTTAGAATTTATGGTTTTTATACAGGATACAGCCTTCAATTTTCTTCTAGGAATACCTTGGCAATATCATCATGAGGGTATCCCTTCATTGTACCACCAATGTCTCAAATATTGTATCAATAGAGAAATTAGTACATTTCATAGTGAAAATACCCATTAAAATCCTATGAATCATAGTACATTGATGTGAGATTCTATCACAAGGAAGGGAAAAAATCCAATGTTGACGATGTCTCTCACATGAATTCCTTGAATGGTCAGGAGATAATCCTAGTTAACCCTTTCAAATAGCTCAGTGTCGAGTATGTGCTCCCCATAAACCAAATCGAAGAGGTCGGTTTAAGTTTGAGCATGAACCCAATTATTCTTGTTATGTAAATAATGGAATATAATCCTAATAAAATTGGAGAAGATTTCAACTCTCCAAGAAATACTTAAATCTTGGATAAGAATATCTTCATTCCATCCCCTAATCTCAAACAAATCTTGGTTCTATCAGCTATATTGTAATAAGTTTTCATTCCAAAAGGAGGAAATTAAGAGGCTCATTTTTAGTCCCTCATTTCCCCTTGCGAACTCCAAAAAAGATTCATACCATCAAGCAAGCCTGAAATGGTTGTTTCATCTTCTAGATGTCTAAATTCCAACACCTCCCCTAACTGTGAAAAACTTGCTTCATCACCTACTTCCTAGTTAAGAGTGGAAAGAGTAAATAATGGGGAAGAGTAAGGATATTAGGACCTTAGGGACACCCCTCTAGAATTTGAGGAAGGTGTCTCCACTACTATTGATGAACTCAAAGAAATAAATTTGGGTACGGATAAAGATCCATAACCCACTCTGATCAGTGAAGAAATAAATTCTAAAGAAAAGGATATATATACCTCATTCCTAAAGTGACATTGGGATGTGTTCACCTATAATTACACAAAAAGTCAAGGACTTGACCCCAAGGTAGCCACCCATCACTTGGGTTTTCCAGAAGACCATCAGGGATACAAAAAGTCAACCAAAAGGACACACCTGACTCACACCTTCAAAATTGAGGTTGAATTAGAAAAAACCATCAAGGATATCTTCATCTAGGAGGTAAAATATCCAAAATGGATAGATAATAAAGCGACCCATACTTTACATACATTGTTATTACTTCAAAATTTAAGCACACTTATTAAAACATATAACAAAACCATTAAAGGACCGTATAGGTATAGGGTCTTTAGAAACTGGGAAACATAAACAACTGGTTCATAAATCATCTACATTGTCTCCCATTTAGTTCATCATATCTAGAGTCCCTTTTGGGATATTCTACTTAATACCCTTCTTCCATACCTGGGGAAAAGAAAACATACAAAAGGTTGAGCTCAAATGCTCAGTAAGGGTAAACAAAAGAAATATCAATCATATCATATTCTTAAGAACATAACATTTTGAAAATCTTATCCTGCAAAAGAGATCATAATATCATGACATGGGATCAATTATAATAGTGAAATGTAATCCAAATAATCATAACTTAAAACATGAAACTTTTTGGCATACACACATAATCATAGAGAATCATTTCTTAGTAGTCAAGACTCATTTCCAAGACTATCTTAGCAGACAAAGTCCATTTCTGAACTGAGTTCACTCCTCGTTTCAGTCCTATTTCACTGAATTGGATTAACCTACCATTCAATCCATGTCTATCTCATGAGATATAAATCTTTACCCAATTCATTGGAGGGATATATAGGTCCCACCCATCTCATAATGAAACCATTCTTATGTGTGACACATAATCATAAATCATACATCATAGCATAACCCATGTAATAAAAATGGTATTCTTAAACATCATGCCATCATAACATAATCCATATAAGATAAAAGGACTTCATAAAAATAATTCCATCATAACATAATCAAATCAATGTAAAAATATGGATAGAAACATAACCCTATATTATCTTATATGGAAAATAATTTTAATAAAATGCTTGAACTCCATTCTTGAGGAAAATATCCTTTCTACTTCAAAAACATTTTCCTTTATTAAAATGTCATATAATTTTAAACTAAAAGAAGTTGATTAAAAATAAACTTGAAAATTTTTAAAGGAATATTCATGGAAATAATGTTCTAAAAGTCCATTCAGGTCATATAAGTTAAAAAAAATTCTTCTCATACTTTGGCCAGAAAAGTCAAAAAGTACCTCATACTAAAAACGACAAAAGATTCCTTTCATATCTTTTAATAAAAACTCACCAATGGGTAAAATTAGATTTAAACAATTGTAGGTGGATGGAAATAATATTACATATTGAGGAAACATGGATGTGGATGATAAATATGCCCCAGTAAATTCAGAAGTATAAACAATCTTGGATAAAAATGAGATTGTGAGATTTTCTCTTACCTTAGGTCCGATTTGCTTCATACGTGTCTGAACCTCCTATATAATGATTTAAATAATGTCATTTACTTATTCCAGAATCATAATAATTGTTATGATATCATATATTGTCATATTCTTATCTTATTATTAGTAATATTTCATTTCTACTTGTTATTCAGGTGTTTATTGCTTTTTGTTCTTATGCATGTTTTGTAGAATAAATTCTTATTCTTATTTTTAGGTTATAGATACCTCATTTCAATAATGGTATTAGTGTAATATATATCATATTTATTCATTCAATTCATTTATATAATCATTATTCAATGAAGATCATGTAGAATGAGTCGCATCACATTGTGGAGACGGTATTCCGTACGTACGCACGAGCGATGATATCGTTACCATGATCGTGGAATTGTATTGGAGTGTATGTATACTATTTCGGAATCAATATCACTTTAAAATCATCATATATAGTTATTATTTACAAAATTATACCCATCCAAGTAAGGTGGTGGTGGAAAACAGATTACACCACGGCGTGGAGACGGTATTCTGTACGTACGCACACGCGGTGATTTCATTTTCCGTAGGATGGATAGAAGGTGAAATAGGGTTGTTTAATATTTATAATAACATATAAGTATATAATTTATACTGATGTTATTACTTCATAATGAAACAACTAAAGAATAAGAAGTAGAAGAAGAAATAATGTTGAAAGAATCGGTAACGGACATTACCTCTTCTTTGAAGCGCCTCTTCTTTGAAGAGCCTCTTCTTAACCTCCTCTTAGGGCACTAAAGATGGTCTCTGAAGATTACCAGGACCTCTAAGATGTTTCTAGGTAAGTGGAGAAGAGAAATTGGTAGGGTTTGGCCGATATTGAAGGCTCAAATTGGTGTGATGAGGAGAGGGAGGAGGTGCCCTTTTATAAGGGAGGAGAGGGGCACCTTAGGAAAAACATAAAATATTATTTTATTATAAAGTCATATTCAGTTTTTAATAGCTCCAAATTGATTTATTTCGAAGCTAAGGTGGGTATGGGTCGAAATCCTCTCAACCAATAGATTTTAGAAAAGTTTAGGTTACTATTTTAACCTTATTATTTATATTTATCTCTAAGTTAAATAATTTAACTTTTACCATGTCTTCTTGTTTTCTTACATTATATGGTTAATAAACATACTATAACAAGCCAAAAGAACCCCAAGTTTTTAATTATTAATATATATAACCTTATCTAAGTCATTTTGCCTAACCTTAGATTTTTATGAATAAAATAACAATTAATAATATAATATTTGTTTTAAAAACTATTTTATGTCAATTTTGACACTATTTGGTAATTGATTTTTTTTGAAAATAATAAAAGCATGATTAGTTAGAAAAAAAGTTAATTAAATCAATGATAATATGTCATATTAACCTATAAAATTAGTGTAATTCATAAAAAGTCTCAAATTACATTTATTTGGGTATTTATAATATCAATTATGTTAATATTTTCCTAATAAGGTAATTACTGCATCATTATTGTGTCATAAATAAATTAAATTATTTAAAGTCTAAAAATTATAAATAAAATACCATTATGTATTAAATCTTGTTAGCTTTCTAATGAATATTTATATTCGTATTTATCTTATTTATAACCCTATATTAAAAATGTTTTAGTTATTAAACTTTGATTTTAACTATTTTAAATCTTCTTTAAATAAAATAATATTAAATGTCCTAATCTAATCCAAGTGGACCTAAATGGTCATATTTTATTACTAATGTTGTTTTTGGTCGAATTAAACTTATCCAATATAATTAGGACATGTGTTACGGTAATAATAATATCATTTTTACCCTTAATTACCCTATTTACTTTTAACCGTGGTAAAAAAAGTAAAAAGTTACTATTCACCAAAAATATTTTTATCTTATTGAACCATATTTTACTCCTTGATATTAACTGTGTCTCTCAAATTTTTTAAATTCCACTCACAGAAGCGGTAAAATTATGTTTTATGTAAATTTATAAATTCTCCTAGGAGGTTGGTAAAAGACTGTGAAAAGTTCAATAAAATTTTTATATATCTAAAATTATTATAAAATGACTCCAATGGATTATATTGAACTTATATAGGTATTATGTATCAATTTTTCCCTGAAATAAATTTAAATAAAATAAATAATTATTTAAATAAAAATTCAATTTTTAAATAGTAACCTAGTGTTTTCACTATTCATCATTAATTGAAAGTTTTCAGAAAAATACCTAAAATTCACCCTAGGCTAATTTCAATATTCGAAATCCAAAAATGAAGTCCATTTTGAAAGATAAAATTTATAAAATTTTAAAAAGTGGGTATTACTATTCATAACGGCTAGTTTATATAATATTTTAATAGCATATTGTTTTTTAGTGAAACTCGGTATTGCATACAACACATGCTATCATGGAAGGTCTCGATTGCGTGTAAAGCAGGCCAAGCTAGTATTGTTTGTAATGAAAGATTCCTTTGATGTTACGTATAACATAAGACATAAAAATATATATACTTCTCATAAAATATCAGGATGTTACAGATAATATCATCCTAGTAAATAAGAAACATTGTAAAATTAGAGTATACATTGACTTTACAGATCTCAACTGACATTTTCTGAAAGATGACTTCCCAGTTCCAATCACAGAAATTCTGATCAATGCAACAGCTGGTTACCAAGACCTCTACTTCATGGATGGCTATTCAAGGTGCAACCAAATTCGAATGGTCCCAGAATATGAATAATCCAGATACTTTATCCCCCTTAGGAATATTCCTTTATTAGGAAATTCCCTTTGGCTTGAAGAATGTCGGTTCCATATACCAACATGTTATGTGTCACATCTTTAAACCCTTCCTAGGGAAGTTTTTCAAAGTCTATTTTGATGATCTAGTTGTTAAGTCCCAAAAAATTTATGACTGCCTAGATAACCTAGAGTCCATCTTCAACAATCTATGAAAACATAGCTTAAATATGAACCCCTTAAAATGTGCTTTTGGAGTAACCTCGGGGAAGTTTCTCATCTTCATTATACATCATTGCAACATAGAAGTTGTCCCTGAGAAAACAAAATCTATCCTTAGCATGTTATTTCCTCAAAACCTCAAAGAGTTGAGAGTACTTCAAGGAAACTTATAATATATAAAGATATTTATTACTAACCTTTCAATAAAGTGTATTCCATTCACCAAACTTATGAAGAAGAGGGATACATATCAATGGACTAGTGACTACCATGAATAATTTTCAACCCTCAATAAATACCTCTTGATCCCACTGGTATTAATGAAACCTATTGAGGGAAATCCAATCATACTATATGTGAAATCCCTAGAGAGATCATTGGGTGACTTCCTTTCACAAAATAATGATATTAGTAATGAAAATTTCCTTTATTATTTCAGTCAACCCATACTTGACATAGAGACTCGTTATTCAGATATTGGGAAGATCTTCTTAGAATTAATATTTTTGGTCCAGAAACTAAGGCACTACCTACAGCACACAATGTCCAACTAGTCTCTCATAATAACCCACTCAATTATATCCTCATATATTCTATGTTTATAGGATGTATGGAATGATGGGAAGTTATCCTAAAACAGTTATATTTATTGTTTGTTCCTTAGAAATTAGTGAAAGGACAGGACTTAGAAAATTTCCTTATAGAATACCCATCTCCAAAAGAAACATCATTAAATACTGAACTTCCTTATGAAGAGATATTTTGTATTCAAGAAGGATCCCGAAAGTGGAAAATGTATTTTGACGGCGCATCCAAGAAACCGATGGGGAAGAGAATGGAAGAACATAAGCTCAAAAAAAGTTGGGTTAGGGATTTTTATTATCTCCCTAGTGATGGAAGTCTTACCTTACTCCTTCATATTATTATATGGTTGTACTAATAATGAGGCGGAATAGTAGGACCTCATTACAGAACTAGAATTGGAACTCCAAATACCGATAGACCACCTCGAGGTGGAAGGCGATTCAAAGTTGTTCAAAAAATAGATCAAAGGGGATTGCGCCATCCAAAAGGAAAATATGATTCCCCTATATGATTATGTTTGAGGTTTAATGGAAGATTTGTCCTAATAGCTAACACTGACTCACATATTGTGAACACAGAATGACTAGGATGATGCACTGGAAAAAAATAGTTATAGTTCTAGAAGATCCAAACCGGGATAAAATAGTCATCAGCATTGCTCATCACCGAATGGACTCACCTTTTTTTTGAGTTAGAATAGAAGAGATCAATGAATTCAGCCCTATACCTAATTCATATGGTCCATCCATGGGATAGATGATTCCCATCATGGAATACCTTCAAGATGTATTACTCCCATTGGACAGAGATTTGAAGGATAAAATCTGATGGAAAGTAGTTAACTTAACCCTTTACGATGGCCCAAATCACCAGAAAGTCCTCTATAAAATAGGATTTAATTGAGTCCTTCCCAGATGTATCAACGGAGAAGAGACTGTGAATATTATGGAAAAATTACAGGTTGGAGCCTATGGAACCCACCAATCAGGGATCAAAATTTCCCATCAAATATGAAGTCTTGGATACTACCAGCTCACTGTGACCTAGAATTGCATGGAATTCACCAAGAAATTTTATTCATATTAATTACATGCCAAATTTATCCATCAACTCCCATAGTTTCTACATACATCCAAATTATCCTGGACATTTTCCATATGAGGAATGGATATCATGGGGTCATAACCTCTAGCTATAGCCAAGCAGTTCAAATACATCTTAACTACTACTGATTTCTTCTCCAAATGGGATGAGGTAATACCGCTCAAAGAATTTGGGTCCAAAAGAATCATTGGCTTCATAAAATCCAAAATCATTAAAATATTTGGTGTCCCTTATAAAATACTGATAGAAAACAAAACCAAATTCTATTTTTCTAAGGTAGAAAATCTATATTAGGAATACGATATCAAGTCCAACCATTTATCCCGCAACAATGGAGTGGCTAACGGACAAAGAGAGGCTTTCAATAAGACCCTCTCAAACATACTATAGAATATGGTGGATAAAGATAACAATTCTTGGACTAAAAATCTCTCACATGACTTATGGGATTACTATACCACAACTTGTACTGCTACACGAGAAACCCCGTAGTCACTGGTATACGAAACAGAATCAGTCCAACCCATTGAGATCTATTTTCCATCACTCTGTGTTATCACCTGTGATTAGTTATCCTCGTATGAGAAATCCTAAAAACAACTAGATGAATTAGAGTGACTGGATGAAAAAATATTTCACACCTTGAATCACTTGGAGGTTTAACAAAATCGGATAGTAATAACTTTTAAGAAGAAGGTATGCCTCCTCTCATTCCTCTAAGGACAATTGATATAAGCCCTCAGAAATTTAATGATACCAGGAAGGAATCCTAAAAAACTTGAACTGAAGTGGGAAGGACCTTTCTACATACATAAGTTCCTTTCTAATGGATCTTATTCCTTGATCTCAATGGATGAAGATATCATTAAGAAGATGACCAATTCAAGGTTCCTAAAGAAATACTTTGTGTAATTATGCATAGCACATCCCAACTGCAAGATGTTAAAGTACGTAGTTGTCATTTGTCACATAAACTTTAAAGGCATGACATAACATCCATATTTAATGATGTTAAACTGTGTGTCATCATCATCCTTGTCGCATGACGATAAACTCCATGACATATGGTCCTAGTCATATGACATAAAACTGAAAGACACCATTCATCCTCACTGCATGACATTAAACTGCATGTTTAACGTCCCTATCATTAAATGTTAAGAAAACCCCAAAAACATGAGTTAATAAACTCCTTTTGGTCCCTTAAAAATGGGCCTCCATCTCAGTTGTAAGTCCCAATCACACCCCTTTAACCCCTTAGTGGGTTGATATTCCCTCTTGGCCAGACATGAGGAAGATCTGATGGGTAGATCCCATGCATAAGGTTCACTCACATCATTGACACTCCAAAATGGAATTTGGGCCCCTTTGTAGGTATAATCCCTCTAATTATCACATCCCTACTTCAAGATGATAAATTATTCATCCAAAATCCTCATATCATGATGGTAAATGGCATGATATGTCCAAGAACTACGTATGGAATGATTCTCATTCTAATGGAATATGGAGTGACACCAGGATCTACAATATCAGGTTTTGCCAAATATATATATATATATATATATATATATATAGCCCCTTTTTCCCTATATATGAATCATACTGACATAGGGAACCTTTTCAAGAACTACACATTGCTTGATTCTTTCTCCAGCAAGATACATAGTGACACTTGGGTCCTATACTCTAGTCCAGTTGCAAAATTTCTCTCACATCAGGTGACCCTCGTTCTAATTGAGAGATGTCAAACTGTAAGGTCAACATCCTTATAGAATGAAATTAAATTTTATGGTTATTCATTATATACATGTGGCTTTATTCTCATTCCAATGAGATATATAGTGAAGCTTGGATATCCAATCTCGGGTCCAGCTCTGACCACAAAAAAATCCCATTTTCCCGGTGTATGTACCCGATCTGCATAAGAAACTTTTAAGGAACATATGGTTTGATATCATTATAATGAGATGCATAGTGACACATGGACCTCATTTCTTGGACACAACCATTATTCTAAAAAAATCCCCCTTTCTACACATAAAATCCTAATTCATGGGGTAAACAATTTTCAATAACTATGTGTGGCTTGATTCTCATTCCCATAAGATATGTAGCGATGCCTAGATCTCCAATCACAGGTCCATCCATAGTAAAAAAAATCATTCGTTCCCAGTGTATGAATCAAAGCTACATAGGAAACCTTCCAAGAATTATGTGCAGCTTGATTCTAATTCCAAATAGATATATAGTGATGACAGGTTTCCATATTCAATCCTAGCAATAATGTTTTTGTTCTTTTACATCATTTCATCCTTGTCCTCAGCGCATGATGTTAAACTGCATGGGATTTCAAGAACTACGTATGGATTTATTATCATCTTAATGAGATACATAGTGATTCTTGTATCATATCTCTTGTCCTAGCCACCATATAATCTAAATTCCCATATACTTAACTTTTTCTACCTTTGTGTTGTGGAATAAAAATTTTCCACTCTTTGTTTCTCACACTGAGAATAGCTCACATGGGCTAAGTATGTTTGGTAAAAAGATTCTATGCATAAGTAATTCATATAAATTCACATTGGGGTTACCATGATCCTAGTTGAAAGACCTTAAAAGACACATCAGATGTCCTCATTTCATGACAATAAACTATACGAAGGTACCTCAATAAATACTTGTGGATAAATTCTCATTTAAATGAGATATGTAGTGATGTTTAGATCTTCAATACTGGTCCCATCCATATCAAAATATGGTAAATTCTCTCTCTCTCCCATGTACGAGTCATATCTACATGAGATGATCTGATATGGGTTCTCACCCTATGCATGAACCCATATTCAAAAAAACCAATTTCCTCCACACATGAATTCAATTAGTGTGGGGGACTTTATTTTAGAGCTAACGGTGGCTTGATACTTATCCAGACAAGATGCGTAGTGATTCTCAGATCCCATGCTTTAGCCCAACCACAGAATTCCTTCACTATTCAAGTTGAGACACCTTTTTCCTTACCGCATGACGTTAAACTACATGGTTAATGTCCTGACCGCATGACTTTAAAATCCATGGTACCTTAAGAAATATGTATGGCCAAATTATAATTTCAATAATATGTGTATTGATGCCTAATACTAAATTAATAGTCCCAGACATGGGGTAAAATAAGACTACTCCCTCTCCTATGTATAAACAATGATATCTATATAATATTTTAATTCGGGTCCCCTCATCAAGGGGTCTACCAAGGAAACTGATATCCCCCCTCAACATATGGTTAGATCTATTCAAGGTACTCCACACATCATGGCTGATATTGATCCAAATTTTTCCTTTGTGCTCAGATAACATCCTTTCCACATATCATACTCATAATATTGGACACTTCCATATCTCCACAACCTTTCTCCATATTCCTTCAATAGAATGTCTGATTTCCAAAGACTTATTTTCCTGACTATGCTGTAAAATGCCTTAGTTTTCTTTGCATATAGTATCCCACAAAACGTGTTTGTTAGTCAAAGGATGCCACTATTGACTATGTTGTAGTTGGATTTTCATAAAACATCCCACAAAATGGGTTTGTCAATTAGTGGTAACTTTTTCCTTGAGAGAAGCCTCTTTTGTATTTGTTAGTTTTGATGACATTATGTTGGAACCCATGATTCGAATTCATTATGTGGTCTTCCCCCACATACTTTTCCCATATCCTTTCTCATGATATGAGAACCCCTAAGAGAATGTCTTGTAATTTACCCCCTCATGTCTAAAGTATATAGGAATAATCTTGGTCTAGTATGCCACATATCACCAATCATTCCCATAATTCTATGGTCCTAGTCGTATGACCAAAAACTACATGCACCATATTTCCCCACGTCGGTTCAAACCTTCATAGGAAATCACTTTATCCCATTCTTGGGTAATTTTGACATAAAATGATCCTCCCATATTAAGGTACATTCCTTCCACAAACCAAACTTTGTTCCCTAGGAAATATAAATCTCCACAAACTTCCATCAGATTTTAGAAATAGAATGCCGGAATTCCTGAGAACGTCTTTTCTTGACTATGTTATAACACACCCCTGATGCATTTTCATAAAGTAGCCCAAAAAAGGGTTATTTATCCAAAGGATTCCACTATTGGATATGCAGTAACACTCCCTAGTCATCTTTTCATAAAACATCCCACAAAATAGGTTTTTTAATCAGCTGTAATGTCATCCTTGGGAGAGACCTCCTCTATTTTTGTAACAAACCAACACAAGTTACCCTCAAACCTGGCACCTAACCCATTATTTCACATACTCAAAGGGAATTCTCGATCCCCACGAGTGGGTGAAAAGAACCCAAGCATAGAACAACAAACCAAGGGAATGATTTAAACCAACCTAAACAAACACATGGCATATATATATACAAAGTAATAAGGAACAATGGAAAACTAATAAATATATGTCATAACTGTAAGAAGATAGTGGAAACAAAAAAAATTGTAAAATTTTCCAAAATCTCTAAGAGATAAGCCCAACTGCAAAGGAACAAAACCAAACAACTACTCCATGTGATAGCGTGTTCGACCTCCCACCATCTCACCACCAGCTACCCTACTCAGCTGCCATGAAACCTCACTGCCTCACTATGGTGCATTTTTTTTCTTACATTGGAATACATACATAGGTATAAACATCGTCTAAGGGGTGAATAGGGTATGAGATGATGGGATAAATAGGATCCCACTCAGGTGTTCCATAAAAAGTCTCTGTATAATGATTCTTGTATTGTTATTTCAAATAAAACATGGCATGATAAGTAGTAAAGCGGTTTTATAGAAAACATGATAAACATTTCCCTTTTTCAGAGTTCTAAAAAAAATTATGTACATCAATTTCAAATAACATTTTCCATATCATATTTCACAAGCATAAACATACATATCAAGGCTAAAATAACAAATCCAAGCAACAAAAAATAGAATCATGAGTATAAACACTAAGGATCACTATAGGTTAGACTAGAAGACTACTCATAAAGCTGTCAATCAAGTGCACAATCCGATTCTTAGAACATTGGCCTAAGAATTATAGGAATTCCCTATGAGTACCCCCCCCCCTAAAAATGTTAATATCAGTACCCTAGAACAACGAGAATAGGAAATAGAAAAAATCCTCATGAGAAAACCTCCCAATAATCACAAAAAAATATGGATGATGGCCTCAAGCTAAACCATCCACCTAAGTACCCAAGTTAAACCATGTTCTCATTTTCACAATTCATTCCAATTATTTAAAAACCATTTCAAAAATCCATTTCAATGCTTTGAAAATACCCATTTTCTTTCAATTTATCAAAAACTAGGGAAAACCCATTTTTCTTTAAAAACACTTTTCAACACACACAAAACAATCCTGCCAATTCCTTTTATAAATCAATTTATAAAATAGGGACAATAAGGTTCATCAACATAGGCTAGAGATAGAACCACCTACCACAAAACTTGGGTTGGATAGACCCACAACAGGATCCACCAACAACAAAAAACCCAATGATGTCAAGAAAGGCCATAAAACCCAGTCTACACATCTCAAAATTGATCTAATTGAGAAATAGGGTCTTCAGAGAAGAGTAAAAACCACATACATCAAGAATAAACACCTTACACACCACAACCAATAAAGGAACAACCTTTGGAAATAATCACACAATGGATATGGAAGAAGACAAGAAGAAACACCATTTCAGACTAGTGAATTTGATAATGCAACACAAGGGAGCTACCATGATCAATGGAAATAAAGAATAAGAAAGGTCACTCACTTGAATAGATTCACCGCAATTTCAACAAAGATCGAACACTAAATGAATTGATCTGGATGGAACAGAGTCTCCAAAAATTGTCGGAGAGGAAACCTTGGTCAATATAAAAGGAGAACCGACAACCAAATGGGAACTCAAACCTTGTATGGCACCCTAAAAATACTTTCTTGAGAATTACACAACATGAAATACCTTTACTTGTTTTTAAATTCATGATGTCCAAATACATTGAAAAATCTATCACCTTAGATTAAAATCTGATCTTTAATTAACTCATAATGGGTAAAACTCACTCCATGAACCCAACAACAATTACATTTCATGTAACCAAGTTACAAGCATGTAAATATTCTATAGCCTGTATAAAATCTAGAAACCATCATCTAAAAATCCCCACCAAAAATGAAACCTACAGAGAGAGAAACATACCCGATCAAGGTAACAGAAAGTTACAAACTCCCCACCATAAATACTTTCCATCACTGGGAATTCATTTACAAGATGTAACTCCTAGAAAAATATGAGGTCACCACTCCCTCATCAATGACTTGTATTCCCAAGTCTCATGAGAATCTGATATGTGTTTCCATAAAACTCTGACCAATGAAATCGAATTCCCATGAAATACTTTCACTTGAGATTCAATGGTCCCAAATGGTTTCTCCAAAACAGAAACATTTGGCTCTAAATCTCAATTTATTACCAACTCAAAACATGAGGGAGATCATGATGATACTTACTAAGCTAAGATATGTGAAAAACATACTAAATACCTATCAAATGAACTAGAAATGCTAACCAATAAGCAACCTATCTGAGCTGGTCAGTGACCTCAAATGGTCTAACAAATATCAAAGCCAAATTTACCTATTTTTCAAGCTAACGGTGACCCAACTAAGGAGAAACTTTAAATAAAACCCAGTCACCAATGGAAAACTCCAAAGGATGATTTCATCAATTTTCATATGATTTTTTTGACTCTAGGATATAACCAGATGTCGAAGTACATCCTGAATCTTTGCTAATATCTCCTAGACCAAACTTGGTCCAACCAAAGATACTTCTCCCACCTAAGCCCAACAAAGAGGTGATTTTCACGGGTGACCCTACAATGACTCAAAGGGATCCATTCTAATCAATTACTGATAAATTTTGTTATAAACATACTCAGCTAGTCCCGGATGTCTATCCTATTATCGACCATAATCCAAGACACATGAAATAAGCATATCCTCCAGGATATGAATCGCTTGCTCCATCTAACTATTTTTCTATGGATGGTAAGTTTGGATCAACTTGACATGAGTTCCCATCTTCTATTTGAAACTCCTCCAGATCCTAAAGGTAAAACTAGTATCCCTATCCAAAATAATGGCATAATGAATCCCATGTAACCTCACAACCTCCTGCACATACAACTTACCCATATATTCAACCATAGTGGTATCCTTAATCTAAAAGAAATGAGAAAAATTCATCAACCAATCAAAAACTACCCGAATAGCATTCCTCCATTAGGGATTCCATGGTAATCCAACAAAAAAATCCATGGATACCTCATCCCATTTTCAAACTGGAATCGGAAGAGGTTGAAGTAAACCAGAGGGTTTCAAGTGTTATGACTTTATCTGTGGGTAGGTGTAACAGTGGGACACATAATCTTCAATGTCTCGCTTCATAACCGATCACCAGAATCATCTTTTCATGTCATAATACATATTCATAGTGCCTGGATGAATGGACCACAAAGATATGTGACAATTAAACAATAATAAAATTCCCATAGATTCAAATATGAAAACCTACATCCCAAATTGGATCATGCTATCTAAAGAGAGAGACCAACCAAAATGGTGTCCCCTATATAAAGGCTTTCTTGAATTTCACTAAACTCATCATCATGATTCTCACTCTACAAAATATACTCCAATAGGTATGATGATAATAGAACACTAGTCAGAACCGTACCTGAAACATACTCCTAAGCATCAAGGTGCAACTGAGTGAAAATCCCCATAAGGTTCCACTCCTACTTCAATTCCAGGATAGCCTATGATGTTACATTCCTACTAAGAGTGTCTTCACTGACATTCCCCTTCCCTGGGGTGTAGGATATATCTAATTCAAACATCTTAAGGTATTCTGTCCATCGTCTCTATCTGATATTCAAGTCTTTTTTATAAAAGATATAACTCAAACTATTATGATCGTAAAATAATGTGTACCACTTCCCAAAAAATATAGTTCTTCCAACATTTAAGTGCATGCATTACTATAGAAATTTCTAAATCATGAGTGGGGTAATTCTTCTCATGCGGCCAAAGCTAGTGAGAGTTGTAATCTACCACATGGTCATCCTATATAAACACGCAACCCAAACCAACACCAAAAGCATCACAAAATACCACATAGCCTTTATCGGTATTAGGTAAGATCATAATAGGAGATGATGTCAGAATTCAATTTAATTCATTGAAAGAAGACTAACACTCCACATACCTTGTGAATTTTACCACTTTATTGGTAAGAGAAATCAAAGGTGATGTTATCTTAGAGAAATAATTAACAAGCCATCGATGGTATTCAGCAAGAACAAGGAAGATTTGTATCTCAAAGACATTTTGATATTATTTCCCTAAAAAAATATCCTTCAAATTATCAGGATCAACTGATAATCCATGTTCATAAATCTCATTCCCTAAGAACTTTAGTTCTTGAATCCAGAAACTACATTTCGAAATCTTTCCATACAAATAGTGACTTCTTAGAATTTCTAGAACCAAACTCAGATAGATCTCATGCTCATGCTCATATTTTGAATAAACCATAATATCATCCACAAACACTACCACAAAAGTGTCATGATATTTATGGAATATCCGATTCATAAAATCCATAAAAATATAGGATAATTAATCAGACCAAAAGGCATCAAAAAATATTCATAATGGCTATACCTTCTCCTGAAATCTATCTTCAATATATCAGACTCCCAAACTCTGATCTGATGGTAACCCGACTAAAGATCAATCTTTAAAAACCACTTTTTCCCCTTTAACTGATCAAACAAATCATCCACATGAGGAAAAGGATACTTATTTTTAACTTTTTTCCAGTTTAACTTCCAATGGTTCACACACAACCGAAGTAAACCATTTATCTTCTTGGAAAAGAGATCAGGGTTTTACCAAGGCAAAATACTAGGGTGGGTGAAACCTTTTTACAATATGTTTTCTAACTAAATCTTGATCTATTTCATATCTTCTAGTTCCATATGGTAAAAGGGTATCGATATCAGTCGTGTACCTGGAACCAGTTCAATATTAAACTCTACCTCTCTCTTTAGAGGAATACTGGAGAATTCGTCTTGGAAAACATCAGAAAAGTACCAAAAATAATGGTAAGATCAACAATAGAAGAAAATTAATTAGGATCAATCACAAAAGTATACAACAAACTCATAAGATCTAGGTGGGAAGGTCATATATGACCATACCTCAGGACCCACTCCCCCTAAAACACATAAGAGCTCCCATCGGTAGCAAGAAATGAAATATGCCAATGATAAAAATCAGCCTCATCTTGATGAGAAACAATCCAATCCATACTAATGATGAGTTAAAAAAAATCCAGATCAAGAATGAGAAAATCCTAGACCAACTCTGTATCAGCTATCATTAATGAACAAGAAGAAAAAAGAAACCCCATATCTTTCCTCTTACCAAGAGGCATTTCTAACTCCATTAAAAAGGACATAAGTTCCATTGGAAGTTTAAGAATATCAAAAAAAATGTGTGTATATAAATGAGTGGGAGGCACTATTATTAAATAAATCAATCTCTATGTAATATGAAATAAATATAGCACCTCTCACTCTTGCCAAACCTACATCAACCTCCGCTGAAAAAACATCAAATGCATGAAATTTCTTTACCCTTGAGGCCTATGGTCGGATCCCTTTAGTCCTTGAAGCATCTGACTGCCCCATAGTAGACTTTGCAGCTGATGAACCCTGATCATAATGAAGAATATTCATATCCTGATAGAAGAATTATAAGTGACCAATGTGTCCACATCTGTTTCATGTCTTCACAAGAATAGGATAATAACTTCTTGTGTGTCCGACCTTTCCACACTAATAGAAAGTTAGAGGCACATTGCAATCTGTAGTAGACAGTGCGAAGTAGGATCATTATTGAGACCCACTTCCACCACTCCTACGGTGATCCTTTCAATTCCTATTATTCCCATTCACACCACTAAAGAAACCACTGGATGGAAGAGAATATGGGGTAAATACGACCTTGTGTGCCATATTCATCTCTACCATCATAGCTCTATCTACCGTCTCCGCATAGGTAGAAATATTTAACATAAATACATGTTATATTATATCCTATTTAAAACCTTGTAGGTACTTATGATACTTCAACTAGTCACTATTTACCATGTCCAAAGAAAAATAGACTAGCTTGGAAAACAGATTGGTGTATTCCAACACTGAATGCTCTCCTTTCTCTAAGGAGAGGAACTCCGTAGATTTTTTCAGAATCAGTGACTCTAGAAAAAAAACTATTGGAAGAATCGGATTTTGAAACCATTCCAATCCAAGACAATTTGTTTGTCTTCCTAGATTACAGAATCCCACCATCGCTTACCAAAACCATTGAGCCTGAACACTGCACACTTTACCTTGATATTTTCATGTATCGCCAGAAATTTGAAGATCTGATCGATCCTATCTATCCATTCCTCCACCTCTTGAGGTTCATTTGTTACTTTAAAGGATGGTGGATTCTTTTGAAATAATTCTCATGATCGATATCACTCTCCTCCATCTCATGAATGTACCTCAACAACTACATTTTGAACTTGTGGTACGTTCTGATCAAAAGCACGAACTGCCCATACTATATCCACGATGATATTCTGATCTATTGGAGGATTCCCTTGATGAGAATCAACTACACCCTCCTGAGGATTCATGGAATACATCTCATAGGCATACTACTACACACTAAAATAAAAGGAATGATCAGAAAATAGTGTAAATCTCAATTCATAATAGAAAACCCATAAGAAAAAAACTAAGATTTAAAATGAAACCTATAACTAGAGAAACGTATCCCAATCTCCCATGTAAACTTGAATCTCTTCACAACAAGTGCTAGATAGGAACTTATCACAACATACCAATCAAGTCCTGAAAATCCTATCTCCATTCCAACAAACATCCCAAGAAATGGACTCTTAGGGAGAGACCTTCCCTATGATACCATTTTGTAACCACATGACCTGAGTTACCCTCAAACCTGGCACCCTACCCATTCTTTCACATATCTGAAGGGTGTTCCTGATCCCCATGGGCTGGTGGCAAGAACCTAGGCATCAAACAAAAAACCAAAGGGAATGATATTTCCCAACCTAAATAAACACATGGAATATATATACACATAGAAGAAATAAAAATAAGAAAACTAATAAATATATACCTTAACTATTAGAATATAGTGGAAAACCCAGCTATAAAAGTAGCCAAAATCTCTAAGAGATGAGTCCAATTTTAAGGGACCAAAACCAAATAGCTACTCCAAGTGATAGCATCGAATAACTCCCACTATCTCACCACCATCTACCCAACTCAAATGACATGAAACCTTACCGCCTCAATATGGAACCTTACCTTTCCCTGCATTGGAATACATAAGTAGGTATACACACCGCTGAAGAGGTGTGCAGGGTGTGATCTAATAGGATCAATAGGATCCTGCCTAGTTGTTCTATAATAAGTCTCTATATAAAGATTATTGTGTGCTCATTTCAAATAAAACATGGCATGATAAGTAGTAAATCAGTTTTATAGAAAACATTATAAACTTTTCCCTTTTTCACAGTTCTAAAACAAAAGAAGGTATATCAATTTCAAATCACATTTTTTATATCATCTTTCACAAGCATAAACATTTATATCAAGGCTAAAACAAAAAATCCAAGAAACACATAATAGAATAATAGATATCAACATCAAGGATCACTATAGATCAGACTAGTAGACTACTCATACCACAATAAATCAAGTGCACAATCTGGTTCCTAGAATAGAGGCCTAGGAAGCAGAGGAATACCTAATGAGTAACCCCCCCCCCCCCCCCAATGTCAATATTAGTCCCTTAGAACAATAGTACCAAGAAATAGAAGAAATAACCCTGAGAAAACCTCCCTTTGATACCATTTTTTAATGACCCGACCTAATTTACCCTCAAACCTGACACCTGGACTATTCCATCACATAGCTGAAGGGCGTTCCAAATCCTCATGGGAAAGCGACAAGCACCCATGAATCAAACAACAAACCAAAGGGAACAAATTTTCCAAGCCTGAACAAACACATGGCATATATATACACAGACAAGGAAGGAATAGCGGTAAACTAATAAATATATGTCATAACTATAAGAAGATAGAATAAAAAAACAACTATAAAAGTATCCAAAATATCCAAGAGATGAGTCCAACTATAAAGGACCAAAACCAAACAACTACTCAATGTGATAGCATAGACGAACTCTCACCATCTCACTACCATCTACCCAACTCATCTGATATGAAACCTCACTGCCTCACTACAGCACCTTTCCTTTCCCTACATTGGAAGACATAAATAGGTCTATACACCACCAAAGAGGTTGTCATTGGTATGAGCTAACAGTATTAATAGTATCCCACCTAGGTGTTCCATATAAATTCTATGTATAACAATTCTTGTATGATCATTTCAAATAAAACATGGCATGACAAGCAGTAAAGATGTTTTATAGAAAAGATGGAAAGCATTTCCCTTTTTCAAAGTTCTAAAATAAAAGTAGGTATATCAATTTTAAAGAACATTTTCTATATCATCTTTCACAAGCATAAACATGTATATCAAGGCTAAAACAAAAAATCCAAGAAATAAAAAATAGAAAAATAGGTATCAACACCATGTATTTTTATAGGTCATACTAGCAGACTAATCAGAACACAATAAATCAAGTGCACAATATGATTCCTGGAACATGGGCCTAGGTAATAGAGGAATACCCCATGAGTAACACCCCCCCCAAACAATATCAATATCAGTCCCCTAGAACAAAAAACATAGTAAACAGAAGAAATACCCATGATCAAACCTCCCAATAATCACAAAAATATGGATGATGGCCTCAAGATAAACCATCCACCTAAGTACCCAAGGTAACCCATGTGCTCGTTTTCACAATTCATTCCAATTATTTGAAAAACATTTCAAAACAATTTCACAAATCCATTCCAATGCTTTGAAAATAACCCTTTTTTCATTTATCAAAAAGCATGGAAAACCCATTTTTATTTAAAAACTATTTTCAACACACACAAAAAATTCATGCCAATTCCTTTTATAAATAAGTTTATAAAATAGGAACAAGAAGGTTCATCAACATAGGTTAGAGATGGAACCACCTACCTCAAAACTCGAGTCGCACATTCCCGCAACAGTATCCACCAACAAAAAAACACAAAGACGTCAAAAAAGGCCCTAGAACCCACTCTACACATATCAAAATTGATCCAATTGAGAAAGAGGGTTGGAGTAAAAGAGGAAACACCACATGCATAAAGAAAAAAAAACCCACTTCACCACAGCCAAAAAAAAGAATGGCCCCCAGAATGAGATCACCTAATGGATCTAGAAGAAGACAAGAAGAAACACCATTTCAGACCAGTGAATTTGATAATGCAACACAAGGGTGCTAATGCGATTAATGGTAATGAAGAAAAAGAAAGGACACTCACCCGAAGAGAGGCATTGCAACCATAATGAATATCGAATACTGAACAGATCAATATGGAAGGAAAAGAGTCTCCCAAAATCATTATAGAGGAACCCTTAGTCGAGATAAAAGGAGAAATAGTAGCCAAATAGGCACTCAAACCCCGTAAGTCACCCTAAAATTTTCTTCTTATTAAATTACATGATGTGTAATACCTTTACACGTCATAAAATCCATGATGTCCAAATATGCCAAAAAACCCATCACCTCCGATTAAAATCAAATCGTTAATTAAATAATGATTTGTAAAACACATCACATCATGTAACCTTTCACAGAGTGAATTATTCTAACAGCATGCACCCAATAACCATTACATGTTGTGCAACCTAGATACACGGAGTGTAAATATTCTGAAGGTAGTAGAAAATCCAGAAACCAATATCTAAATCTCCATGCCAAAAGGGGAACTTTAAGAGTGAGAGAAACATACCTAATCAAGGTAACATGACGTTACAATTTTCATAAGCCTTTATTTTTCCCCATACCACTTTTTGGATTAAGAGATCCCTGGATTACAACTTACAACAACTTTCTCCTCTCACACCTGAATATGGTAGTACATTTCCGGATAGATTACAAAGAATGGTAGAATCATAAACCTTTCAGATGAAGCTAAATACCTTAAATTATATCCCACCTAATGTTCTTATTGTATGAATTTAAACTTCATAGCACAATTTCCTTATCATAAGATGTTAAACTATATGGTTAATGTCCTGGCCGCATGACATTAAACTGCACGATACTTTTACCCTTGTTGGGAAGGGGCCTTTCCTCCTAACATCTACAATCTAACAAGATGTACCCTCCTTAACTCAATCCAAATTCATATAGGAGCAGTTTACCATTCACATCTAATGACAATAAAAATGTTCTACTCATTCTCAGACACCTCCCTTTAACAAATTAACTCGTCATGGTCTTGAGAAATCTAAATCTCCATATACTCACTTAGATCATCAATGATATAATGTTGGAATTACTGACAACTTATTTTCCTAAGTATGATGTAATAAACCCCATTATATTTTCCTAAAATAGCCCACAAAACATTTTTTTTGGCCAAAGGATTACACTATTGACTATACAGTAACACACCCTAATTGGATTTTCATAAAACAGCCCACAAAACGAGTTTTTCATCCAGTGGTAACTTTATCCTATGGAGAAAACTCCTATTTTTTCAAATATTTTTTTTAGATTCAAAAACCAAAAAATCATGTCTCAAGATTCCCCCATAATATACCTAAAGAATTTCATAACATTATCAGCCTACAATCCCTATTTGTGTTATAATTTAGATTTTTTTATCAAATCTCTTCGACCTAAAATACCAGTCTCATTAGTCTAACTTGCATGAAATTAAAATATCCACAAAAAAAAGAAATAGTACTCACTATATTGAAAACCCAAAAAGGTAACTCTGGAAAAAAGTCAAGTCTAAACTTGCTAAACCTACACTCTGTATAGTTTAGGAAAAAATTGAGTAATGGAAAGATATAGGGCGCAAAAGTTTTTATGATGAAAACCCAAAAGGGGTGGTTTAAGATCCCAACCTTTTCTGGAGATGTATCAGGCTTTTTTTTAGGTAGCCTTTTTCTTATTATTGAGAAATTTTCATTTGGTTTTTAACTTGGGGTGTGTTGGGCGAAATTTTTAGAAAAATGGAAGAAAGAGGGCAGTGCACAGTTGGCACATGGCTTTCCCGAACCGTGCGCCCTAGCCCAGAAAACTGTTAAACACTATACTAAGGGGTTTTTCATAGCTATTGCATGGTTTTTCAAACTATTCCCCCCTAGAATAGGTTCATGGTTAGAGGAAATAGTTTTCCCCAAGCAACAAACTGTGTGTATGGGATTTTAATCCCCTGAATTTTATTAAAAAAATTCCCTAATCACTAACTTATACCCCCAAATTCCCTAGCTCAACCCATAATCAATTTCTATCAATTCTAAATCCTTCTAAAGGTATTCCAAGCAATTATTACTATCATTATTGGTGATTTGAATCCCACATTGAAGTTCTTCACCCCTCCTAGTAAGAGAAACTTATCCCATGTGGTTTTATTCTCTTTCTCATTATACTCCCATCCATTGTAGGGTTGTTATTCCCTGTTTTGGTTAGATATAGATCTAGTTTTGTGGATTTAGATCTATAATTATGGAGTATTTATTATTCAATCTTGATTTAGGACTAAGATCTGGATCTCATTCTACATTGTTATTCCGTTGAAATTGGGGATTCTTCCGTTGGTAAGTGTTTTTAACAAATTGAGGTAGGTGGTCGACAATTCAAATCCCAAAGTCTTGATTTGAATTATGTGTATGTAATTATATAATTTATATTACATTCTTAAAAATTTATTTCTTGATTTAATTAATTAATTTTTTGAATTAATTAATTAAGGGAGATGTGAAATTGGGGATATTTGAGATTATAGATTAAAGATAATTAATTATAGAATTAATTATGTGATATTGAGATTTGTGATTTGAGATAATTAATTGATGAATTGATTATGATGTGTTGATATTGTGAATGATAAATTAATTTTAGAATTAATTATGATATATTGATATTTTTTACTTGAAATAATTAATTGTCAAATTAATTATAAAATGTTGAGATTATGAATGAGATAATTAATTCTAGAATTAATTATGTGATATTGATATTTGTGACTTGAGATAATTAATTTTTGAATTAATTATGAAATATTGATATTTTGAATTGAATGATTAATTAATTAATTAATTATGAGATATTGAGATAGTTGATTTGAGATAATTAATTGATGAACTAATTATGAGACATTGAAAATTTGAATTGATATAATTAATTGTTTAATTAATTTTGGGTCGGTGATTAATTAATTATTGAGTTAATTAAAGGGATTGATGTGCTTTATTGATTTGGGAATTAATTAAGGGTAAATTTTGTGATAACTAAATGTTGAATTAGTAATGGGATTGAGATGATTGATTAATTGGTGAATTAAATAATGGGATTGGTATGATTAAATAATTTTTAAATTAGTAATTAAATTTATGTGAATAATTAATTATTGAATTGATTATGTGTTGGTGAATGGTAACATATTCATTCAATTATGAAATGATGAATGGTAACATGGTTATTAAATTGTGAAATTATGAATGGTAACATGGTCATTCAATTGTGAAATTATGAATGGTAACATGGTCATCAATTATGAAATGATAAATTCTAACATGGGCATTCAAGTATAAAGTATAAAGGGTAACATGGGCATTGATTTATGAATTAAATAATTGTAACAATGGAATTCTGAGATATGATATCCCTTAGGGATAGTTCATACTCTAGAACGGGTTAAGATATAGGTTTCCATGGAAACCTGGGGGGTTATGTGGTTATGTAAAGAATAGTTGTTAATGTGATAACTATTTATTTATGCATTATGCTTTATTATTTATAAAACTACATGATTTTTTTATTGGATATTATTTTAGACATCGTTGGTGGTGGCCTATTGATTTGTAATCACACCCTACTTGGGTTGCCTCATCAATATCTGAATAGATTTCATGGTTGCAATATAAGATATAGGAAAAGGCTCTGTGTTAGATGGCTAAGTTTGTATGGTGCATGGATGAGGGAAATGGGCATGGTTTGGGACTCACTTGGGAGTTTTAAGTGTCTTTACTTTTGAGTTTTCATTTTGAAATGTGGAATGTACATTATCATGGAATATCTATTATTTAGTTTTAATATTGTATTTCCAGTTTTGCTCATCATGTGATTTTGGCATCCTTCTGGTTATGGTTATATATTTGGTTGTTTTTTATTTAATTTTCCACTGGTGTTTTACTCTGAAAAAGAGGGTATAGTCTCCCCATGACTAACATTATAACCTCTCTGCTAGTCTTCGGCCTCTGGAATATAGGTCGGTGAACTTGAAGTCATGTGATTGACCAGTTCGGGGCATCGATGTGTGGAACCTAGGCCGAGATGGTACAAAGTGGTATTAGAGGCTAGTTTTCTTTTCTTTTTTATTTTGCCTTAATATTTAGGAAAGGTAAAGAGGATACTAGTAAGAGTCGATCCTTGGTTATGATCTCGTACATGTGATTAGATAACCCATATATGACATATAACCAAAGAACCTAGGGTGAGATTGTTTTTACTATTTTTTACTGTTATAGTTCAATATTATTTCACCTTGGGTGACGCACGTGTGGTGTGATGTGATTATTGTTTATGAGATATTCTAATAATTTACTCATGGCCCGATATTGCAGGAGAGTTGAGTTTTCATGAATCATACTAGGCCCTTAGGATTATTTTGTTACATGAATCATTTTAGGAATGCATGGGAAAACAAGTTATGGGTAAGTTTGTTGAACTTGAATAGTTTTTCCTTTCTTGTGAAATTGAACTGAAAATGTGCCTAATATGAAATTTGAGAATTTTAAAATGATGAAAGATGATAATAAATGGGTGTCTAATGAGAAATTTTAATAATGAGAATGAGTTTAAACTTGTTAACTAGAACGGAGGTGTATAACGGTTAGGGGTAGTGATATCACCTCAGTTTTGAACATGTGGAGGGGTTTGGGGAAATGACTTGTTGTAGCATATTTTAATTTCCTGTAAATGTGTTAATGTTTTTAAATGTTTCCTAAGGTGGGTATTTGGAGTTTTAGATATTTTCCTCCATGATGACACTTATTACAAGGATGATGGGAGGATATGTCTGTAGATGATCTACTAGTAGTGGGACCTGAGGCGCTGATTGTGTCGGGTGAGGAAGTTGGGGAGTGGTGCCAAGAGAACTTTGATCGCTTCATGAGTTTCATGGAAAGAGACTCAGGGTGGGTTGTGAAGAGTATTTCTGGTCTGATAAAAAAAATGCAGTTACAGCACCCTTTTACTTTTACTGAATAGGGTGAACCTAAGGGAGTTGAGTTATGGGTTGTTTCAATCAAGATGATACTAGAACATTTGGATACTCCTACATAAAATAGGGTCAAGTTGGTTGATTATATGCTATAAGGATTAGTGAAGCACTGGTGGTACATTCAAACTCGAATTGGATAGGATGATGGTATGTTATGGAAGGACTTCTTGGAGAAGTTCTTAGAGTATTTCTATCTAGAGACGTTGAGGCGGGAGAGAGATACTAATTTCATGAGGTTGAATCAGGGGAGTATGTTTGTGATGGACTATGTTGTATTATTTATAGACTTTCAATACTTTTCACTAGAATTAGTAGAGGATGAGACAACTATGGAGATGAATTTTTAGGATAGGCTTAAATGTGAAATTAAGTCCCAATTTAACCTCTTTAAGTTAAAGAAATTTGTGGTGGTAGTGGATCAGGTGCTCATAGCTAAGGGGAGACTAAAAAAGGATTCTATTACAGGATAGATAGTCACTGCTATATGATCAATAGGTATGACTTCTAATAGCAAGAATCATCATTATGATAATTTTAGTCAAGGTGATAGTAAGAGGAGTAGAAAGGGAAAATGGTCGGTTAGACAGGACCTTTTCCATGTGATCTATAACTAGTTTTGTAGTTCGGGACACTTACAGATATAGTGTCCCTGACCACCAGTAAAGTGTTGGCCTTACAGTGAAATGGGACTTCTAAAGAAGTTTTATAGGACCCAGCAACAAACGAGCACTGAGGGTGCAGCTAGGAAGAATTAGAGTGTAGAAAGGGGTCTTCTAAACCATATAAGGCTGGTAGCTAAAGTTCTACTAGTTTTGGTGGTAGAGGCAGTGCACATGGGGCTTCTAGGAAAGAGTTCCCATACCATTATAGTGGTGTAGCTCAGGGGAGTTAGATTTCATCACAGGGATGAGGGGCAGGATAGTTTCCATCCATTCAGCATGCTCTTGTGGATAGCGAGGGTGGACCATCGATAGTAAGAGGTACTATTATTATAGTTTACACATTATCTGTTGCCTTATTTGATATTGGTTCCTCTCATTCCTTTATTTTTGTACAACTTATGAGTGGTTTGAGCCTGGCGGTGGAGTTTGTGAGTGGGGTGTTGATGATACACCACTGGGAGTACTATTTAGAGACATATTCTTATGCAAGGGATGTTCTCTCAAGGTTAGAGAGTATAATTTTCTATGGGATATATATATATATATATATACTTGACATGTCTGGCTTCAACCTAGTTATGGGTGTGGACTAGTTAGTAACATACCAAGCCCACATTGATTTTTACTACATTAGAGAGACTTTTACGTCTCCTAAGGGTGATAACTATATTCACTATGGAGAGTGGGATATCTAGATAAGATAAGCAGGGTCAATTACTCAATGACTGGGACAGCTCAAAGTCTAGTTTTCTAGTCTATCGTTGGATAATATAGGTGTAAAGTGATATTTCTTTCCACCCATAGTAGACAGGTTTCTGTATTTCTTTTATAAATATTTCTTAGGGCTGCCACCTAAGAGAGACATGGAGTTTACCATTGATCTCATGTTGGAGGCTGATCTAGTTTCAATTCCACCATACATAATGGCACCTACATAGCTTCAATATCTAAAGATTCAGCTGGAGGAGTTTGAGGATAAGGGATTTATCCATCCAAGTACATCACCTTGGGGTTCACTAGTTTGGTTTTCCAAGAAGGTTAATGGGAGTTTGTGCTTATGTGATGATTAATGAAAGTTAAAATGGATAACTTTGAAGAACTAGAATCCTCTTCCATGTATTGATGATCTGTTTGAACAATTGAGATTGGATTTCATATTCTAAAATATTGACTTGAGATCAAGGTATTATTATTTGAGATTTCAGACTTTTGATATACTAATAACTACTTTAAAAAGTAGGTATGGACTATATGATTTCATCTTAATGACGTTTGGGTTGAAAAATGCACCAGTAGTGTTTATATCCCTGATGAATAGAGACTCTCATCCGTACCTGGATCATTTTGTGGTGGTATTTGTGGATGAAATGTTGGTGTAGTCCAAGACTCATGATGATCATGATGAACATCTTGACATCATCCTAAGTACACTAAGATAGTATCAAATATACACCAAGCTATCTAAGTGTCAATTTTTTATTGATTAGGTACACTTCTTGGACCACCTCATCTTGAAGGAAGGTGGGTATATGGACCCATAGAAAGTTTAAATAATGGTTTCTTGGGAGAATCTCAAGAATGTTTTTGATATCCATAGATTTCTAGGGTTAGCGGTATATTATTGAAGATTTATTCAGGATTTTTCCCATTTGGAAGTGCCACTTCCAAGATTGACCAAAAATGGGATAAAGTTTGACTGGTCTGGATCATGTGAGGATGCTTTCTAGGATTTGAAAAAGTGGTTGGCATCGACACTAATTTCCATCCTACCTAATCCAGGTGAGGAGTATATGGTGTATTGTGATGATTTTGGGATCAGACTTGGAGTTTTTTTATTCAAGGAGATCAAGTTGTGGTGTATGGGTCTCGATGGTTGAGGGTTCATTAATAGAATTACCCTATGCACGACCTCGAGTCCGCATCTTATGTTTATGATTTAAATTGTTTGTGGAACTATCTTTTGGGTGATAAGTTCATTGTATATACGAATCATAAGAGCTTAAAATATATCTTTTCATAATGATATTTGAATCTCTGATAGCATATATAGGTTGATTATATGCAGTATTTTGATTTTGAGCTACCATATACACCCAATAAGAGGAATAATGCTATTGATTCTTTGAGTAGGAAAACTCAGACTTATGAGGTTTAGGAGTCTATTGATGAGTGAAATATACTGACTTTACTAGATGAGATGCACTTTGTGGTTTAGAAGAGTCAATAGAAAATGAATCTAGTATTAGTTTCAGTATGGTCTACACTTTTGAGATGGATCAGATGTAGTATCAGGATCCAAAGTGCTTAACCTTGAGAGAAATCCTTGAAGGTGGGGAGTCACCTTCCAATTGGATTATACATGAGGATGAGATCATTTTTGTCAGGAATCAGGTTGTTGTGCCTATGAGCATGTGGGAGGATCTGATGTGTGAGTTTCATGAATCAAAGTGGTCAGTACATCTAGGTGTAACTAAATGTACAGTGACCTACGTCGATGGTTTTTGTGGTTGGGAATGAAAAAGGATATATCAGGGTTCATGACATGATGCTACACCCATCAGTAAGTGAAGGTTGAGTATCAATACTTTGGTGGTTTACTACAGACATTTTCTATTTAGTAATGAAAATGGGATGATGTTACTATGGACTTTTTGGTGGTTCTCATGAGTATTCCTTAAAATAATGAGGCTATTTGGGTTATTGTGGATAGACTGACAAAGGTAGTGCATTTCTTAACAATATGGGAGACTTTATTAGTGGATCATCTAGGTTATTTTTATGTTTGGGACATAATCTTCCAACACGGGGTGCCATGGACTATTGTTTCAGATCGTGACTTGAATTTTACTTCATTATTTTGGTAGGGATTATAGAAGTTGTTCGGTATGTAGGTAATGTTGAGTACATATATCCACAAACAGACATATGGGTAGTCGAATCATACTATACAGGTTCTTGAGTATATGTTTCGATCATGTTTCCTTGACTTAGGTGGGTCTTGGGTGAAGCACCAAGCTTTGGTAGAGTTCTCCTATAAAAAAAGTTATTAGGAAACTATATAGATGGAACCATATGAGGATCTTTATGGTAGGTCATGCAGATCACCTCTATGTTAGATGGAGGAAGGTGAGTCAAAGTTGTTGGGAATGAGTCTTGTGTAGGAGACATCAAAGTAGTTACAACTATTTTGGAAGCATATGGATATGAATTAGAGTAGAAAAAAGTCATATGATGATAGGCGTCGATGAACCCAAGATTTTACAGAGGGTGGTCGTGTATTTATGCATTTGTCGCTTGGGTTGGGTCACCATACGATATGAATATAGGAAAAGTCGGTGCCCATGTTCATTGGACCGTGTAAGGTTGTGGAGAGAATCAGGACAGTGGTGTACTGATTGGATCTTCTATAGAGATAAAGTGTTATGCATAATGTTTTTCATGGGTCACAACTTCAGCGTTATCACCCCAACCCTTATCATGTGATTTATGTGGATGACATTGAGTTTCAGATAAATGTGTCTTTTTATGAGAATCTGATACATGTGTTGGATTGTACTGAGAAATTTATTCGAGGAAAGACCATGCAGATAGTTCATGTATTATGAAAACATGGATGTGTGTAGGAAGAAACTTGAGAGAGATAAGTGGATATATGGGCTAAATGGCTTGATCTTTTTTACTCGAAATCTTAAAGATGCTTGGGAGTATAGCTCGAGGATGAGCTGTTATAAGGTGGGGAGATTGTAATATCCCAGCCTTTTTTGAAGATGTATCAGGCTCATTTATAGGTACTATTTTTCTTAGTATAGATTACTTTTTGTTTGGGTTTTAACTTGGGGTGTGTTTGTGTGAAATTTTGAGAAGAATTGAAGAAAGAGTGTAGTGCTTGGTTGGCGCATGTTTTTCCCTAATCGTATGCCCCGGCCCAGCAAACCATGAAACCCTAGACATAGGGGTTTTTCATGATAGGTGCATAGTTAAGGTGCATAGTTAGAGGAAACCTTGTGCCTCTAGCAGCAAACCATACATACATGATTTTAATCCCCCTAATTTTATTAAAAATTTACCGAACCCCCGTATTATACCCCCAAACACCCTATCTCAACCCATAATAAATTTCTATCAATTACAAAGCCTCCCAAAGGGATTCCAAGCCATTATGACCTCCTTTTTTGGTTATTCAAAGCCCAAATTGAATATTTGTACCCCTCCCAGCAATAAGATCTTATCCCATGCAGTTTCCTTGACTTTCACATTCTTATCCCATATGTTGTAGGGTTTTTCTTCCCTATTTGTTTAGATCCAGATCTATTTTCTGGATCTAGATCTAGTTTTTTGTTTCTAGATCTATAATTATGGAATCTTGATTACTCGATCTTGATTTAGGGATTAAGATGGATCTAATTCTATGTCGTTATTCCACTGAAATTGGGGATTCTTCTATTAGTGAGCATTGTCAAAAAAATTAAAGTAGGTGTTCTATAATTCAAATACCAAAGTCTTTATTGCAATTATGTGTATGTAATTGTAAAATTTATATTAGATGTTTACAAATTTAGTTATTGATTTAATTAATTAATTTGGTGAATTAATTAGTTAAGGGAGATGTGAGATTGGATATATTTGAGATTATATATTGGAGATAATTAATTATATAATTAATTATGTGATATTGGGATTTGTGATTTGAGATAATTAATTGATGAATTAATTATTAAGTTTTGAGATTGTGAATGAGATAATTAATTATAGAATTAATTATGAGATATTGATATTTGTGACTTGAGATAATTAATTGTGAAATGTAGATATTGTGAATCAGATAATTAATTTTAGAATTAATTATGAGATATTGTGTTTTGTGAATTGAGATAATTAATTGTTGAATTAATTATTAAATATTTAGATTGTGAATTGAATTATTATTTGATCAATTAATTATGAGATATTTGAGATAGTTGATTTGAGATAATTAATTGATGAATTAATTATGAGACATTAAGATTTTGAATTGATATAATTAATTGCTTAATTAATTATGGGTTAGTGATTAATTAATTATTGATTTTATTAAATGAATTGATGTGCTTAATTTATTGGGGATTAATTAAGGGGAAATTGTTTTATGACTAATTGTTAAATTATTAATGGGATTGAGATGATTAATTAATTAGTGAATTAATTAATGGGATTGGTAGGATTAACTAATTATTGAATTAGTAATGAAATTTATATGAATAATTAATTGTTGAATTAATTATGTGTTGGTGAATGGTAACATGGTAATTTAATTGTGAAATTATAAATTGTAACATGGTAATTCAATTATGAAATTATGAATGGTAACATAGTCATTCAATTGTGAAATTATGAATGGTAACATGGTCATCAATTGTGAAATGATGAATGGTAATATGGGAATTCAAGTGATTATACACTTAATGAGGCTAATATTAATTGTTAATATATATAATATTCATGTGATTTATTATTCATAAACACCATTTCAGTGAATTTTACACTTTGGACATTATTTCATATTATAATTGTAATTCCTTCTTAAAATGCACTATTACATGGTACATATTTTAACATAATTTAAAGTACCCAATGATCTTGATTTTATTTTAATATTTAATTTTCAGGTTTCTGATTACATTGGTAACAATTTATACTTTTTTAGTACTTGAATATTCATATTGGAAGACCACCAAAGTTGGCCTCGAACAAACAACATTCTGGGTGAAGTAAACTGGACTTCAGCCCATAAAACTACTATAGAGGCCAACATACAATCCCAATAATTTTTAAATTGAACTAAATATAGATTAAATCATGGGTAACATTTAATTAAATAGTTGAAAAAGATAATTTTGATGTTTTAATGGAGTTATAGGTGGCCCAAGTTGGAGATAAAATTCTGGTCCAGATTCTTCGGCCTAGAAAAACAGCCCACCATTTCAATAATATCTCACAAAAAAATCCATTTGTGATAAAATTTTACAGGAGGATAGGAGACATCAGTATATCCATTTTCTTCTTCTATGGACCGCTCTAATTTATCCATCTAGAAGGTCATTTAGACACATCTGTTCGATGGATGCAAGATGGCTGCCACCTCGGGTCAAGAGTGGAAAAGTCTAAGTTACACAAGCTTTCCACCACCCTAAGCCTACCATACTCAAGTGGGATGACTTTAACTATTGTATGCTTGACCCAAGGCTCCCAAAATTCCTATTTAAGGTAGTTTTGTTGGAGTATTTAATCATCTTTTGAGCTTTGTTTTCATTGTAATGTTATTATGCCGATTTTTCTTTGTAACGTTCTTCTTTCTCATCTATGTTGTTCAAATCACCTTAGTTCTTAATAAAATTTCTTCATTTCCTCTTAATATGTTTTTATCTATATCACATTGATACCATTTCCTTAAGGTGTGAATTTATTCACACCATACCTTGTGATATTCTTCACACAATGGTGGAGTGATCGTTATTTTGTTGTTTTTACTTATTCAATTTCACCCTAATGAGTCTACTTCCCACTTCCGTTGAGAACATGTCAACAATGGAGGGATAACTCTTTTATGGGTTCATCCAAGGGAGTATCAAGGGGATATATTGGATATTAATTCTCAATCTCTAAATTTTATTGATCTCTTTTACTTGAGTTTCTTTTATTCAAGGATTTTCTCTCTTCCTCTTCCTTATTGAATTAAATCACCCCACTTTTATGTGCTAATAAGATACTTTACCTTTGAGTGCCCATGAAAATGATCCTACAAGTGTATAGGTGATTAGCATGTGTTTTTGAAGTTGTTTAACCAGTAAGTTATGAGGTTAGTTTGAAATTATTAAATGAACCCATCTCAAATATAAGAAATTGAAATAGTTGAAAAAGGAATACATCCAATCCACCCCAAGTGAAAAACTAGGATCAAATCATTCTTTTAAATTGAATTCATTTAAGACTCTTAGTTTTAAATTCAATGTATCTAAAATAAACCCAAATATGGCCACTTCATAGCCAAGAACTGTCCATATAATGTATGTGTCTATAGGTTTCTTCTTAGGTCTCTGAGGATTCGAAAACCAAAGCTAAACTACAAGTGACCGCTTAAACCTAAAATATTGGTTAAATTGGGGTGAGTTAAAATTTTGGCACCATTTCCAGGCACCTAAGTAAGTTATGTTATGCACTATCATACTTTTTTTCATCCCACTTCTCTTTTCTCACTCCCTCACTCCTATGGAAGGCAATTTTGAACAAATCCAAACATGGGGAACCTATCCCTACTTTGATCACCCAACTCCATGTGTGATGTAAAATGACCATCCTAATTTCTACTGGTGGGATCATCAAAAACATAATGAACCACAATGTTTTAACTCCTATGATCCACAAAACATTACAACATATAATGAGTTTCAATCCCTACAAAGCCAATCTGAACACCCTCCTATGCAATTCCAACAACTTAATTATCCACCTGGAATAGACCATTTGGATCAACCCCATATCCATCCTAATCTACATCCATTACTTGAAAAACTATGTCAACAAATGGAGATAATGAATTTTGAGGTTTCATCATTGAGATTAGAACTAAAAATCATTGAAACGTGTGAGGAACCCAACCCTACACCGGCTATCCCTTTCATAACCTTATGTGATGTTTATTATTTCCCAAAAACCCCACATGAATTTACTAAAGAAACAACCTTTGGATTAGGGATATATGAAGAGGATAAAGGAATTGTTAAAGGGTATTTAAATTAGGAGGAAATTTATTTTTTGGATTCAAAAGAGGATTATTTGACATCATGGATTGAGTCTCCTAAGTATAACTTCATTGATGATTTTTAAAAAACACCAATCACTGAACCATTAAGAGAAATCACAAACATTGAGTCTGTACTCATTCCTAACACTAATCTTTCCAATTTTTTGATTGAATATTTTGTTCAAAAGGAACTAATTCTGTTGAGAAATTTGGAAAACTAAACTGATTTGGATTCAAAATCTCAACCTATGTCTGAATTTCATATTCAACTCAAGCTCAAAATTATTGTCCTTCCTTCCCCGATCAAGTATCCCTTTATAGGGTATAATAATTACATTTAAATTGGAATTCATTCTTCTCATGATAAAAATAAAATAGTAATGAACCTTGATGTCTTATTCAAGACAATATAAGCAACTAGATCCACCATTTCTGATATTCCTTGGATTTACCTACTCATTTTAGAACACAGTTTTGTTCATGAAACAAATTATAAACATAGAATGAATCTAAACCTAGTAGAATCGGAGAAACATGTGGTCCTTAAAATTTTGAAAGTTGGTATTGGTTAAGGTGGGGGGTTTATCTCGAGCTAATGACATTAAACAAAAGCACTGCACGGGAGGAAACCCGTGGTTTTCAGGGTTCCAATCATTTTGAATCATATTTATTTTTCAAGTAGGATTAATAAATAAATTTTATATTAAAAAAATACTTAACACTAAATATGATATTACTATAGACTGTTGACCAGTTATTCTATTATGAGTATGGATGGGTATAAAAGGGGAGCGTCATATTCATCTGTGTCACACGGTGTGATCCTTGAGTAATACCTTACCCAGAAATTAAAAAAGAATACAATGTATCATCAGTTTATTTTTATGGGTTTGTAGGTTAAAATAAAAATACAAAAAAATATATATAATAATAATTAAAAAAATATAAAATGAAATTTCATAGGTCGTGGGGCAAACCCCATCACAACCGGCGAAGCCGTGGTGACTCGAACCCGGGACTGAAGGGAGACAGGGGCACGCGCTTACCACTGACTTACGCCTTATAGTGCTTCTTTATTCTATAATTTTTTTATATATACTTATACTTTACTTTTTTATTATATGAATAAATATATATATATATATTGTTTTCTTTTGTTTGTTTGCTTGTTTGTTCCTTTTTCCACTAGGGAACTCTGCAAGTGACATGGATATCAAAGGACTAAATTGGAGTAGCAAGAACTTCAGCTTTAACCACAAGGTGACTTCATTCCATGATCCTCATATTTTAAATTAATTTTAGAAATCTCCTCATCTACCTCTACCTCCTTCTCAATTTTATTTTCTTTAAACATTGGGGATAGTGTTATTCTACGTTGGGGGGGTGAAAAGAATGAAAAATAACAATTAATTTTGTGTGCATAAAAAATGTGGGGAAGGAAAATTTTCTTTAACCTTAAACATTATAATATGAATTTCATACTTTGAAACTTAATATCAAATAATTTATCATGCCCTGATTCTAATTTTAATCCATGTATAATTTCATGAGCATAGATTTTAGAAAGTGTGGTTGTCTAATGTGAAATTTCATCGTTTATATTTTCATCCAAAAAAAATATATCACAATGAACATCCTTCGGATAGTGGGATATTAGTTTGAGTTCATGGGGTCCCTCAAATAAATATCATAGGTTTCGTGATAATTTTAGTTTTAATATGATTATTCAATAAAAATAAAAATAAAAAATAAATTTGCACGTAGAACAATGAAATGACCTAATGTGTGGCTTTCGGAACTTATAGATCATGAATCTATAGTTTTCTGTCCCATGGTTACTAATTTTATCTCTATTTGTAGTAATTTGACTTTGTTTTTGACTGATTTAACTCGATATGATGCCCGAGTATGTGGGCTTCACTTGGTGCCCTAAGGTCTTTGAGCTTGGGAGTCATTGGGAAAGTCTCACTACATGGGTTGACTCTTTTGGATGAAATTTCAATTACCACGAAAATATTTCAAAACAAAATTGAATACTCATCTTAATATTGAAATTTGATTCCACAAAGCACTTCCATCATTTCCCCCTTGAATAAAGATGAACCCTCATGTCTATTGTGATACACAACACATCCTCATTCTTAATTGTAATTGGATGAAATGTGGCGATGAATTTGAACAAAGGAATGGGCCTGGGATTGGGATATGATTATTAAACTATCTTGTATTAAAATATTTTTATGGTTTTCATAGTTATTTGATATAAGGGTTTTTGGTGATCATTTTGTATTAAAATGTTTTTGGAAAAGAGAATTCGAATTTCACATTTTTGAGATATATTTTGCTCAAGACTAGAAAAACTCAATTTGGGAGTGTGATTAGACACTGAATGAGGCTAATATTCATTGTTAATATATATAATATTCATTTGCTTTATTATTCATAAACTCCATTTTAGTTCATTTTACACTTTGAACATTATTTCATATTATAATTTTAATTCCTTTTTAAAATGCACTATTACATGGTACATATTTTATATCATTTAAAGTACCCAATGATCTTGATTTTATTTTCATATTTAATTTTCAGTTTTCTCATTACATTGGTAACAATTAATACTTTTGTATTACTTGAAGATTCATATTGGAAGACTACCAAAGTTGGACTTGAACAAACAACATTCTGGGTGAAGTAAACTGGACCACAGCCCAATAAAACTACTGTAGAGGCCATTATCCAAGCCCAATAATTATGAAAATTGAACTAACGATAGATTAAATCATGGGTAAAATTTAATTCAACATTTTCCAATGCTAATTCTGATGTTTGAATGGAGTTCTAGGTGGCCCAAGTTGGATATAAAATTCTGGGCCAGATTCTGAGGCCCAGAAAAACAGCCCACCATTTCAATAATATCTCACAAAAAAATCTATTTGGGATTAAATTTTACAGTAAATTAGGAGAAATCCGGAGATCCATTTTCTTCTTATATGTCCCACTATAATTCTTCCATATAGAAGGTCATTTAGATGTGTCTTTTCGATGGATGCAAGCTGGCTGCCACCTCGGGTCAAGAGTAGAAAAGTCTAAGTTCCACATGCTTTCCACCACCATAAGCCTACCATACTCAAGTGTAATGACTTTAAATATTGGAGGGTCGACCCAAGGCTCCCAAAATTCCTATTTAAGGTATTTTTGTTGAAGGATTTGATCATCTTTTGAGCTTTGTTTTCATTGTAATGTTATTGTGCTGATTTGTCTTTATAATGTTCTTCTTTCTCATGTAAGTTGTTTGAATCACCTTAGTTATTAATAAAATTTCTTCCTTTCCTCTTATTCTATTTTTCTATATATAAAATTTATATATTTTCCTTAATTTGTGAATTTATTCAAACCATACCTTGTGATATTCTTCACAAAATAGTGGAGTTATTGTTATTTTGTTGTTTTTACTTCTTCAATTTTTCCCTTATGAATCTACTTTCCACTTCTGTTGAGAACATGTCATCAATGGAGGGATAACTCTTTTATGGGTTGATCCAAGGGAGTAGAAAGGGGATGTATTGGATATTATTTCTCAATCTCTAAATTTTATTTTATCTCTTTTACTTGAGTTTCTTTTATTCAAGTATTTTCTATCTTCCTCTTCCTTATTGAATTTTATCACCCCACTTTTATGTGCTAATAAGATCCTTTACCTTAGAGTGATCATGAAAATTATCCTACAAGTGTATAGGTTATTAGCATGTGTTTTTGAATGTGTTTAACCAGTAAGTTGTGAGGTTAGTTTGAATTTATTAAATGAACCCATCTCAAATATAATAAATTGAAATAGTTGAAAAAGGAATGCATCCAATCCACCCCGAGTGAAAAACTAGGATCAAATCATTATTTTAAATTAAATTCACTTAATACTCTTAGTTTTCACTTCAACCTATCTAAAATTAACCAAAATATGGCCAATTCATAGCCAATAACTGTCCATAGAATGTACATTTCTATAGGTTTCTTCTTAGGTCTCTGAGGATTCGACAACCCAAGCTAAACTACAAGCGACCGCTTAAACCTAAAATCTTGGGTAAATTTGGGCGAGGACATCATGTATAAAGTATGAATGGTAACATGGGAATTAAATTATTAATTAAAGAATATTAACAATGGAATTTTGATATATTATATCCATTGGGGATAGTTTAGACTCCAGGATGGTCCAAAGAAGGTATTGAGATAGGGGTTTCCATGGGAATCTGGGTGCTTATGTGGTAAAGTAAAGAATAGTTGATAATGTGATAACTGTTTATTTATGAATTGTACTTTGTTATTTATACAATTTCATACACTATTATTTGACATGATATTGTTTTAGACACCATTGGTGGTGACCTTCTGAGTTGTATTAACACCCTACTCTGGCTTCTTGATCAGTAGTTGAATAGATTTCATAGTTGCAGGACTAGATAAGGGAAAAGGACCTATGTTAGATGGATGAGTTGGGATGGATCATGGATGATAGAACTGAATGTGGTTTGGGACCCACTTGGGATTTTTCAGTGTATTTAATTTTGAGTTTTCATTTTGACACTTGGCACATACATTAGTATGGAATATCTATTGTTCAGATTTAATATTGTATTCCTATTTTTTATCATCATGTGATATTGGAATCCTTCTTATTATGGTTATATATTTGGTTATTTTTTATTTAATTTTTTAGTGGTGTTTTACTATAAAAAGAGGGTATGGTCTCCCCATGACTGAAATTAGACCCTCCCTGCTATTTGGTAGCCTATATCATATGGGGAGGCGCTCTTGAGGTCATGTGCCTAGTCGGTTTAGGGAACTAGTGTGTGGCACCTGGGTCGGGACGTTATAGGAAGTCTAAGAAGAAGCCATGTATTTCCCACTAATTCTATTTTATATTGATCTTAGGAAAAAAATTAGGTTGATGACATAAAAAGACACAAATTTTGTAGGGATGTCCATAAAACCCTAGAAATAGTCAAGCTATGCTTGTTATTCCCCATATATTAGGTAAAAATTAAATCATTTCCCCATACCATCACCGTGGTTAAGACTAGTTGGTGAAAAAACCTCTTTCTATGAAAATCAATTTCAATGTCATATTACAATCACAAAAAGAAACCAAGGATAAAGACATAGATTATTAGAAGAAAAATTGTTTTCATTTATAGAGAAAAACAAAATTGGAGTAGAATCCACAAGATGGATTCTCTCCATCGCAATTTACAAGAGACCTTCAACATAACTCTCTATCTATTTAATAGCCTTCCAAGCCCCATAAGTTTCCTTTTAAAGCCCAGTCAACTAAACAGATTCAGTCTCATTGTCCTAGAAAAGTGCTTATAATGCAGCTGCAATAGTAGTTAACCCTTCGATCTGGGATCCTTATAATTAATGGTGGAGTTGTATGAGGATCCCCCTAAGAATCATCCAATTCCTATTGAAGGTGTGACACTTGAATGGTTTTCTCGTTAATTTTTTGTTTACATTCCTCTAGATTCTTATTATGGTTGGCCTTCGCTTGGGATAATTCAGCCTAGAAATCCTCGGTGTTGATGAGTATATTCAACTTTATGAGGTCCTAATAAATCATGTGCTCTCACTCTCATTTGAAAATTATTTCCTTTATAGCAACATAAATCATGTTGTAATCAAATCTATCATATCCCAGCATACCAAAAATGAATGAAAGTTGATGGATTCATAAAGGAAGGTCCTCAAGAGGCATCTCAGAGATTATTTTCTAGATATCCCACCAAGACCCATAGAATGTTATTTAAAGAAAATTCTACAGCTCCAAATCTAACTCAGATCTACTGTCAGAGGGAGAAATTCATTGATCTAACTCAGATCTACTGTCAGAGGGAGAAATGTAATTTGGGATCAGTGCACTTATTGAATCACCCTTCCCCCACTCCCTCCTAGTCAATAATGGCTTATTTTTCTGGTACTGATTTCATTGGCACAAAGGCTTCTCCCTTAGACCCAACCACATAATTTTATGGTGTTGGACAGTGGGAAATACTCATTATAAGCCTCAAAAGGATAAAATATATAAGAAATAGTGGATTATTAAAGAATTCGATGACACTCAACCAGTAACGAGTCAGAATATTGGGTTTATTTCTCCCTAGCATCCCTGACATCGGTAGTTTGAACTGGAACCTCTTGATGAGGGGCACTCTCCTGGGTCTGCCCAGGTTTCGGCAATTGAGGATCAAGAAGACTCCCCATTTCAAGTTCCACCTGAGTGCCCCCCCCCCCCTCAATAGTGGGACTAGGATGGACATCGACATCTTGTTCATGCACTACCACTACGACATTATCCATAGATGGAGATGTTCATTCCAACCAATCATGATTAGAGAATCATACATAAAAAGATTGGTTGAACAGAAAAATAAACACTCACTTCAATTAAATTACTTATTAAATTCTTCAAATTCTTCTAAATTAGTAAGAATATTAATATGTTCCATCAATTTGTCAAAGGTTAGGCCAATATTTCTCATGGAATTTATTTATATCCCAATCCCCATTGTAATCTCACCCATAGAGATGCTTTGAATATTTGGCTTGGTACCTGGTACATCACCCACTTTTCATGACTTGAGACCCTGAACATCTTTCTCTATGATAGCCGCAGGGTCAGCACCAGTCAACATAGGTTCCTCTAGTCCATGAGATGAACCTGATATATCATAAGGATAAAATTCATCATTCAGTAGATGACTCATTATGATGTATCTTTGAAATTAGCATAATATTCCTCCCTCTCTAAAGCGATAGGAGATGTGATATGAGTAGATGGCATATCCTCAACCCTAGAAAATTATTCTATCAAGGTAGATTACTCACTAACAAGGATCCATGCTTGGTCCAGATCACCCTCCTCAATCCTTGGAGGTTCATTTTTAAGTCCCTTTAGAGAGGATAGGGAAGGAGATTCTAAAATCCAAGGAGGTTTAGACATTTGTTCTGGATGAAGGAGATATTAATGGCTCTATGATGACTTACCACTACTGATGATGCGCTTATCCAAATATTTTATCCTCTGATATTCTTTATTTTTTGATGGAGGAGGGAAAGTATCAATCTTCTCAAAGATAGGTATCAAAGGGGGAAATATAGTTTCCCCCTCCATCTTAGCCTCCATTGTTTGTTATCTCGAAGATAGCTCTCCCAATTTGGAAGATGATTCATCAATCCTGATTGGGGTACCATTTGGTCCATTTTTCAGTGATGGAACCTCAGTTGATTCCCCCCTAGCCTGTTGAAAATCAAAATGACCATTCCCTCAACAACAACGCTTTATTCTAGATAAAAGAAATGAATAACATAAGATGAGATGAGAAAAGGATAACTTACATCCTCAGGACTGGTATAATCAATCCATTCCTCATAAGATGAGTGATTGATCCCTTATATAGTTCCACATCTCATCATGTCCTCCGCCCATCTCATGGCATGGATTTGGTTGTCAGTTTCATAAATGAGCATCTCCAGTTCTCATATATAAATTCTAACCTTAGTGGGATTATCCTCGAAGCGAAGATCAAGTGGGAATTGAGAATCTCCTATCCCCGGAATCCACATCCTAGCGTGAAGAAGTGCCCATATTATTTCAAAATCAGAGTACTTGTCCTATAAAAGTTATACTACCACTAGTCACATGAATTATGAGGCCTTCTTAGCTTTCCATAAAGAAGATTCGACAGCCTTAGATTTTACAGGCTTCCCAACCCTCTATATCATAGATGAAGGAAAAGAAAATAGAACTTAGGTATCTTATTGGCGGTTACGACTAGACCTTCTTGGTGCAATCTTATTTAGTGTATCCCTTTTGATTTTGGTCAGTAGACTAAACCTTTCATGAGGTTGTTAGGGTGAACTAGGAACCTCATCATTAGCACCTTCCATAGGGGATGAAACATACTCCGGGGGAGAAGAAACATCTTCTATAGGAGAATAATCCTTCCTCCTCTGCTTTCCATGCTTTTTTGTTTTCCCAGTATCAATTCAAGGGATAGGTTCTACCAGTACTCCCTTGGGATATGATGAAATCCATTCCTCGACATACGAGGAAGTTAATCCACTGGTCGCATCTGTTAGAGTAAAGTTGATTACTTCCTAAGTCAACTCCATTTTTGTAAGCATTCATAGTTGTTTGGCTACCATCGGATGCTTTTATGATCAAACATGCACTGGAGGAGATATGATTATCTATTGTAATCACTTGAATTGGAATACAAACCTGTATGGATAATAGTCCTCACATATAACTTTTCATCAATATGGGTCATCATCACACCAACAATGAAGGACATCATATACAATATTAGATCGGTGTTATCCTTACCATCATTGGTAAACCTCCTAGTAGGTGGGACCCCATACAGGAAGTAATTAAACTCCTTAAACAGGATCAACCTCAATAGGGTCTCACTGGGCTTCAGGAATAAGGGAGGAATACTGCAAATAGCCTGAATATACGGTAAAAACTAGATCCCCATAATCTCATCCCCATTTAATATGGAATAGGATCTAAGGTGAGCCACTATCCATACCCACAGAACCTGGAACGGTACTTAAATTTTTAATGGGGCCTTCCCCACAATAACGTGAAGTAGGCTTCGATAAATTTTTACTAGGATGGGGATTTCCAATCCCACATGCTTCTTCTCAGCTATCTTGGCTTCCATGACAAATGTCCCTGGCCTCGCATTGTCATTATAATCATGGATAGGAAATAGTTAAATGCTAAGCCACATGTCCAAAAAACCCATGAGATGTATCTTCTCAAGTACATTGGATTTGGGCTTATACCCCAATTTGATATACTCCTCGTTCTCCAAGGTCGGCCAGAATGTACCAAGAGGTCTCTGCTTTTCCATCTTGTGGAAGCCTATTGGATTTTTGCACATAGTGCCTTTGCTTTTGGCTCCAGGAAGGTATTCATCCAAAATTTGGCATGGATATCCCCCTTCATGTTATGGTCTTACTTCATAATATCCTAATCTATTTTTAGTAGCTCGTGCACTAGAGGTAGTGTCCAATAATTTTCATCCCATGTATCCCATGGAGAGATGAACTCATCATATATATCTCCAGGGATTAGAGCACTAGAGATGTTGTGGACGTCCCAAAACCTAATACCAACTTCTCCGTGCATCAAGTGGAAAGATTTTTCCTGAAAAATACACTAGATTAACAACTTAGGGATAAAATTAGTGTTATTATATGCATAAGTCTTCCCTTCCCACATGGCCTCATAGATTTGGAAGTCTTGTGGCTCTTTTTTTAATTCTGCATAGGTCTGGCACACCCAGTATGCCCACATCCACACAGGCTTAACACCACCTCCCAGGTGAAAGTATGAGTCCTTCCTCTAACCCTTTGACTGATCTATTTGGGAATCAAGGAATAAGGATAGATAACAGTATGGATTCAATCTGGGTGTGTTTGGATTTAGGTCTATAGTACACTAGTTATGGTGCATGGCATAGGCTACAGATGATGTCCCAGCATTGATATATGCACCCATGCTTGAAACATTGGCAGTTTTGAAATTTTTTTAATATTGAAACCAAGAGAGAAGAATATAATAATTAAAATCTAGTATAAGTACCTCCTTCAGATGACCATGTCCACAAAGTGGCAGATAATTACTCTCATCAAAGTTGCAGTGATATTTCTTCAAATGTCCTGCTAGATTGGGTAGAGTAGTATCTCAAGCGTCATAGTATTCATGTCCTGCAATTTTTACCATATCCTCGATGAAATCATTATCTTGTTCATCAAAAACTCTAGTCTTCATAGTATCCATTTAACCTAAAAAATAAATACCATGGTTTTCATTAGGGATAATCACATTTTGAAAAAATTGTAAGAATGGGAAAAAATTAGCAAAGGAATGAAATCATGCAGGGTACTCATGCAAGTGCCTCGCGCAGGCCCCTCACTCAATGTCCCTATGAAAGTCACTCACCCAGGTGTATGAATCACATAGGAAAGAACACACCTTGTTAGTGCGAAACATTATTTAGTGAAGATTCTTAAGAAAAAGATCTGTGTGTGGTACTATCATGGAGAGACCGAAGATTCTGATGGGTGAAGGCCTTTTGATGAAATATTAACCCTATTTATAGAAAACAATCCCCCTACATGGCTCGTGTATGCACCCCACCTACACAGAATACCTAGGTATACTACCTTGGAAGACTACCTTGATGGACTACTTAAGCGTATAACTTGAGAGGATGACTTTTTCAATCCAACTACTCTTTTCATCCCTCTACCTCAGGATTAGACCCTCTTCTTTGGATCAGTTCTAATCCTAGGGGGGGGGGGTTTTGACACTCTATGTTTTCAAATGGATTAAAAGGATACAAAGGTAAATAACTTAGTAAGAATATAAAAAGATAAATTAAGAAGTCCAAGGATTGCAAATTCATCCAAAGGTCTTTCACTCAAGTACCTCAAATCAGTGTCGGTACTCAAGGTACCTGTGCATCATCCTATGTGAATGGTCTAAATGAGAGCCTATGAAACATGCATGTGAGTCACCCCTAAGTGAGATATCCCATTTTCCCAATGTTCTATTTTTCCTATAAATAGGACCCCCGAGGTCTTCATTCTAATGGAAAAAATTTCCTGAAGGCCTCCCAATGCTCTGGTCTCCCTAGTGCTTATCTCAATCCCTCTAAAACCTTCTAGGTAGTCCTCTAAAACCTAAATTATATGGAATTAAATTGGTTTAGTGAATTCAAAGTCCTATCGGGTTTTAAAATACATAACACCTTTGTGAGGCAACAACTACATTGTGGTTGATTAACACTAGAGTGAGGTCCCCTTCCGTAACTAAGGACCTGCACAATCCACTTTTGGGAACACCTTTGGAGACCCTTGGAGGATTGAGTAAAGACTCACCCAAGTTTTTATACTCAGGTGGTCCATCTCCCAAGGTACCATCAACTCACCCATGTCCACCTGAGCGAAGCACCCCATGCGTGAACCCTCCTTGGTTCGCCCATGCCTACCTATGCAGACCCTCCTTTGGATCGCCCTAGCCTCCATCCTATGAAAGTATCTTTTTAGTCCCTCCTAAAAGCCATCCATAGTAGAGCCTCTCTTATTTTGGTTCCCTTATCTAAAAGGGACCAAGTTGAAACCTCTATTGAATCCTTCGTACTTGAAAACCCATAAAGTGGGGTACACTAGTATGTCTTCCATTTTGATTTCCATTCCTTTGGTCATAGGTTTCCAGCACTTTTCCTACCTGGTGGTTAGGTTCCTTGGGGTGCATGTGGTTTTTCATTCCTTTGGTCACGGGTCCCCTGACCCTGGGGATAGTGTTGGGGAGTTTCTAATCTCGGATACTAGGGTTAGGACCATGTCTTACCCCTATCATATTCAAGACTTGGATCCTCCATTTTTTGGTAGGGAGGGTAAATATTATGCTTTATTTTCCATTCAACAAGGTATTACATCCTCCTACCTTGCTGTGGAACCAATTTTATGGCATGCCTCCTAGTGTAATCCCCTAGAAATTCTTACAGGAGGTTGCACTCCTACTCCTCCTCGCCCCCTTGGCTACTAGGTTAGAGAGGGGATGGGAACCAGAGTCCTCCCCTCTCTCTCATACCCTCAAACTCTTCCACTAGCGAAGGAGGAAAAGTTTTGTTTGTCGGATCTTCTGCTTCCTCTTGTTTCTCACATTCAAGAATGACCCATAATGATTTGTAGGATTAGGGGATATCCATGATCATGGAATACACACAGTCAGATGCATGTTTTGGTAGAGAATCATCCTTTGAATCTTCCTCTTTCCTTCCTTTAGAGTGCTCCCTCAACATGAGTCCTCAAGGACATGTATCTAACCTCAGGGAAAAGAAGGTTGTGTAGTTTCCCAGATCTCTCATTTCCTCTTGTTTCTCACACCCAGCATGACTCACATGGTCTTAGAGGTTGACAGTGGTCATGAAATCCACATGATCCCAAACCAGCCTATGGGAATACTCCTTAGGAGTAATCCCTAATCATAATAGTCAATGGGCCTCATTCTAAGTGTAATCCCAAACCAATCAAGGTCATACTCTTTAAGAGTAATCCCCAACCCACCCTATAGGAATCCTCCTTAGAAGAAATCCCTAATCATAACCCTGTTTCACAAAGGAAACCTTAGTGTGTGAGACTTGATTAATTTAACTATAAGAACTCTAATTCTTGTTGTAATTAGGATATGTAGGATTACTACCTAATGCTTGAGCTCAATGGGCCTCCTCCTTAGGTATAATCCCCAAAACAATCTCTAAATCACCATGATTCAAGATGTCCCTTATGAACACCCTTCCATAGGGAATCCTCTTCGGGAGTAATCCCAAACTTAATCCTCTCAAAGGGCCATATTCCCCTGTGAGACAAACCTTCATAGGGACACCATAGGTGTGATTCCTCATGACTAAAATACATGGAATTTTATTCCCATTCAAATAGGATACATAGTAATCATTCCTAAGGTCCAAACCCAAGCACCATGAATCAACCCAATTCTCTCTAAGAAACACTCCTAGTAGGATCTAATTCAAATTTTAAATCCATATCACTTATAGGTTCCCTGGTCCACTTCGGCATAAGTCCAACACCAAATTTTGACTAGGAACCTACCCCCTAGAACTCCTTTATGTATGATGTTAAAATGCATGTTTTGGTCCTTATCATGTGACCTTAAAAGGTATGATATGTCCTCAGAAGTGGCATTGAACTGTGTGGGTTTTTAATCCTTTCATTAGGATATATAGGAAGCCCATCCATGGTTCTGGTCCCAACATCAAACCAATTCACATCTCCCTAGATGATGATACACTCTAGAGCGACCCACTATATGGCTAGAAAATTAGTATCATCATAATAATGACAAAATAATATCTAATTAGTATATAAGGGGATACCATTTATAGAGAACCTCAGATACATATATATATCTCCATTGATGAAGAACCTCGAATACATACAGATGATTCTATTCTCTATACATGCTAATAATTTATTGTTAATTTAAGGGTTACCCACATCATACTTGGAAATTAATAAAGGATTCCTGAACATATCTTAAATCTATAATAGAGTCCCATAGTGGGAAAAAATTACCCCTAAAAGGTTGTGATGAGCCCAACCTCCCATCCTCTCAACCAATGTGAGTTCTTAAGCATCATTGTCCAAATTCCCCAACGATCATCTTCCTTTGGAAAGAAGGTCCTTATAAATATAGAACTATTGGGTGTTTATAGTTCTAAAAACAAACTTATTGGAAATTGTTTGGAAATAGTGAACTTTATGAGAATGATTGCATGAAATTCAACCCCCTATAATCAGTCATCTTGGAGACACAAATATTCATGAGGAAATAGTGATGAGGCCTAAATTTTGGGTCCATACCATGAGATTCTTCCTCTAGGTTGGTAGGTACCATCACCTCCACCTGTTGAACAACAGATCATCCTAGTATAGAAGTCTAATTATGTGTGCAAGCTTAGCATGCTCCATGAGTTCCAGTTCCAGAGGCCGCTGAGGTTCCACGGTGAGTCAGATCCTCAGGCGGTAGAGGATTGGATAGAGTCGGTGGTCCATATATTCAGGCCCATTTAGACCCTAACAGATCAGGTGGTTGCACTAGAAACTAGCCTTTTATGGAATATTTGGGCACTAATGACGCCCTGTTACACAAATTCATGAATAGTTGACACTATCGTGGACTAACTTCCAATAGTTGTTCCATGAGGAGTACTACCCATCCTTCTTGCACTCAGTTCAGATTAATGTGCTTATGGAGATGAAGTAGGGAGGGATGATGGTTTATAAGTATGTAGTGAGGTCCATAGACAATACTCGATAATTCCTTGACAATATCCATGATGGATACTTCCAATCACTAAATTTAGAGTAAGGGACACATAGAGAGATCCATGCCAGTGTGATTCCCTTGTGCATCCCCACCTATGTCGGGGTACTAGAATGAGCACTAGTGACAGAGATATTTTCATTAGAGGAAAGATAGGTAGATAGATCTGGTAGTGGGAATCATAGAGATGAGTCCTCTACAACATCTAGAAAGCACCAGTTATAGGGATCTCAGCATAGAATTTCCTTTCGCAACTAGGCTCAAGTGTGAGGTCGTGCGGTGCAGGGATAGCACATATCACCAGGGAAACCCAGAGAGGTTCGGTGTTATACTTGTGATAGTAGAGGTCACATAGAATGTGAATTCCAGACCAGACATGTTGAAGAGTGTAGGAATATGGCCAAAATACTGTTACAGTAGAGGTAGTTTCGTGACCAGGGACCTCCTAGGAGGTGTCAGGGTGGTCCCTGGGGAGGCGGAGCTGGTATAGGAGAAGGAAGATCTATGTATGGTGGAAGCAACTATGAGATCCTTCCACCACCACCACCAGGAAGTCCACATCAGGCTCAGGGAGATGGGGGTCGGGGCCATGGACATCTATAGGCTTTGGATGCTTATGACCTCGCAACACATGATATGATAAAAGGTACGATATATGTGTCTTTTACTTTTTATTTTGTGTTAGTAGACATAGTTTCTAGTAATTCCTTCATCTCTATACTCCTAGTATGATAGATGAAGCTCCCAGTTGAGGTGCTGGCCTAGCATCTTTATCTTGAGGTTCCTATAGGGAATTCTTTTTCTATATCTTTTATCTTATGATAGTGTGAGATTTCACTTGGTAGAGTTAGGTTCACGTGGGACCCTTTAGTCATCATGATGGAACCCTATGACCTCATCTTGGGAATGGATTGGTTTTCCATGGTTCAAGCCAAGATTGATTGTCACCACAAATGAGTTAGATGCCTACACACTTATGGGATGATATTCTCCTTTTCTAATGAGAGGGATATCATGGAAGGGAAAGTAGGTTTTGTGATCATGAGGTTACAACCCATCACTCATTAGTTATTAAGTTTATACCTTGATTTAGCAAGATCTTATAACATCTATATTCCTTCAATTGTGGAGGATTATGTGGACATCTTCTTAGAGAACATCTGGGGACTACCTCTAAGGCGGGAGATGGAGTTTTTCTTTGAATTGCATCCTAGAACCACACTTATATCTTCTATGACATATTTTATGGACCCTACCAAGATTTAGGAGATGCTATTGTAGTTATAGGACCTTTGAGAGAATCATTTCATCAGGCCCAATGTATCCCCCTGGGAAGATCTAGTGTTGTTTGTGAAAAAGGTGGATGGGATCTTGTGGATTTTCATTGACTATCATCACCTGAACCAGGGTACAACAAAGAAAAAGTACCCCTTTCTGAGGATTGGTGACCTCTTTGACCAGTTGCGAGGTGTAGGATGGTTCTTGAAGATCGATCTTTGGTTTGGCTACCACCAATTGAGGGTTTTCAAGGTTGATATTCCCAAGATGGAATTCTGATGTTACTACAGACATTATGAGTTCCTAGTTATTCCCTTTGGTGTGATGAATTTCCATGATGTGTTTATAGATTTGATGAACCAAGTTTTCAATCCATACTTAGACCAGTTTTTGGTCATCTTCATCGATGACATACTCATATACTCCACATCAGAGGAGGAGCATGAAGAGAAGTTGAGGATGGTTCTAGATTTTCTTTGAGTGAACCAGCTTTATGGAAAGCTCTCAAAGTTCCAATTCTAGATTCATGAGGTTCACTTTCAGAGGAATTTCATTTCTGGTCATGGTTTAGCAATGGACCTAGTGAAGATAGATGTAGATATTTCTTAGGAGTCACCCAAGAGCATGTCATAGGTGTGGAGCTTTCTTTGCATGGTGGGGTACTATAGGAGGTTTGTTGAAGACTTATCCATAATTGAAACCCCTTTGACTACCCTGATGTAGAAAGGTAGTCGTTTACCTAGTCTAAGAAATGATAGAGGTCCTTATAGGAGTTGAACCTAAGGCTCACGAGTGATCCTGTATTGAGACTACCCAATGAATGCATTGATTTCATAGTGTATTTTGATGCCTCAGAATCTGGGATCAGTTGTGTGTTGATGAAACAGTAGATAGTTATCGCATATGGGTCAAGGAATTTGAGACCCCATGAGAAGAACTATGAAAATCATGACCTAGAATTGGTATTGATATTATTCTCCCTAAGGATGTGGAGGCACTTCCTTCTTGGAGAGTTATTTTTGGTTTACTCAGACCATCATAGTCTCATATACATCTTCACATAGAGATACCTGAACCTAATACAACAATGCTGGTTTGAGTTCTTATAAGAATATGACTCTGAGATGCTATATAGTCTAGGGAAGTGAAACATATTGCCAGATGCCCTTATCAGGAATTATTAGGCTCACTTGGTGTGGGAGGCTTCAGAGTAGTTGGATTCCCTACAGCTGACCCTGGTGGAGTAGGAAGGTACATATTTTCTATAGTCGATGGTATTGACTCCTCCACTTATCGATCATGTGAGAGAGTCCCAACTAAGATACATCTACTGTGAGGTCTAACGTTACCATATATCCATGGGGGACTCACTAGATGGATACTCTGAAGGAGGGAATCATGTCATCTTTTTTGGGGGACGGACGATGGTTCCAATCATGATGCGGGAGGAGGAGATGCAAGAGTTCCACACTTCTCCCCTAGATGTACATCCCAGTGTGGGGAAGATGTACTGAGACCTTCAACCGTAGTTTTGGTGGCTCGGTATGAGATGGAGAATAGCTGAGTTTGTCTCATGGTGCCTCACCTATCAACAATTGAAGGTTGAGCACCAAGTTCTGATAGGTTTGTTACATCCCCTTGAGATCCTATAGTGGAAATGTGGAGACATATCTATATACATGGTGAAAGGGCTTCAATGTATAGTGAAGGGTCATGACGCCATCTGGGTGACAGATTACTAACTCACGAAGTCATTACACTTCCTTGCTATCAAGAAGAAGTGATCAGTGGAGATTTTGGGGAAGTTTTATGTACAGGAGATCGTTCACTTTCATGGGTTTACCTTGATGATTGACTTCGATAATGATGTGAGATTTACATCACAATTGTGGAGAGGCTTGTAGGGGAATTCATGACCCAAATGAGTATGAGTACATCCTTTCACCCCCAGAACAATGGGTAGACCAAGCGCGTTATCTAGGTGTTGGAGGATATGTTGAGGGATTTTGTTTTAGACTTCAACCAGAGATGGTAGGATCACTTTCCCTTGTTAGATTTTGTACACAACAATAGATATCACTCTACCATCAGCATGGCACCTTTTGAGGAGCTATATGGTGTACCTTTCAGGTCACACTTGTACTGGATAGAGATTAGTGAGACATCTCTTGTGGGCCCATAGATGGTGTGGGTGATGACATAGAAGGTCCAGGTCATCCGTGGATGGATGAGGATGGCCCAAAGTATATAGAAATGTTACGCAGATCACCATCATAGGCCCTTGAATTTTTAGCATGGAGACCTCATTTTCCTAAGATTCTCCCCGTGATAAGGATTGTGGAGGTTTAGTTGGGGAGTAAAGTTTTCCTAGAGGTTCATCGGGATGTTCGAGATCATGCAGAGGGTTGGCGAGGTTTCTTACCACCTTTCCCTACCCCCACAATTGGAGTAGGAGCACAGTTCCTTCCACATGTCGCAATTGAGGAGATACGTGCATGACCCTATGCACGTCATTGATTGGGGTGAACTGAAGATCGAGGATGGATCCACCTCTGTAGAGCATCCAATGGTTATTGAGGATTGATAGGAGAGGACCCTACATGGACAGACCATCCTCTTGGTTCGCATGTTGTAGCAGCACAGGACTATGTAGGAGAGTTCCTCAGAGTGGGAGAGTTAGATCCGGGATCAATATCCCAAGTTGTTTATTTTTGGGGATGAGAATATTTAAGGAGGTAATGATGTAGAGAACTGGTTTTTTCCTTATAAGAATTTGAAATATTTCTATATATATTTACATAGCTAGGTACTGATACGATATGCGATTCTGAGGCTCGGTGTTCCTGGAATTAATTTTATTAAACTATTAAATATATTTTATATTGTGTGCATACAGTTCTTAAAGAAAATGGTATAACTCTTAAAAGGAATCTTGGATCAGAAATTCAAGACCATTGTTGAGTCCAAAACATATTTTTTACCCTATGCACAACATAAAATAGGTTGGTGTAGGTCGTTTGGACATCTCTCTCATTGGTGGTACCTTCAGTGGATAAATTAATTAATTAAATTAGTTAATTGATTCTTTTAAAACTAAATGAAATTCTATAAGAATACCACTATGGAAAATTCTCTTGGGTTATCCACATAAACCCTAGGATAATTCTAGAGCTTCCCTTCCTCCTTCCATTGGTGGATCACATCGAGTGACAATGAAACTTTGGAATAGAGCAGATCAGGATGCAGTAAAAGCAACAAATTCCTTTGACAATTAGAGAGCACGTTCTTTGATGATAAATGATCCAATATCTAGGTAGTACTCAACAATTTATGGTTTATAACCCTTTTTATTAAATTTATTGAGCATATTAATCTCTTTTATTGATTTTCACCAATTATAGCCTTGGAATACTCCTACATACCAGATTAATTTGATTATTTCATTTTTTTCTAACCTCGGTTTCCCTGTTCTTGATTGATTTTCCAAGAACGCTTAGATACAATCCTTAAAATCATTTTTCTTGTGCTTTTATCCCTCGATTGCTTCGCTTTCTTCATCGGTTGGGCCCCATGGTCCTGGTTCTACATTTTCAGGTAGTACCAAGCCCGATCAGACACATGGAACTGCGGTGAAATGAAGATCAAGACTTGGATCAATGAAATAAGGTTAGATCTGGAATATTTGTGAGGCATGGATGATTATTTCTATGATTAGAGATCAAGAAATAAAAGGTGTAAGGATCGGGGCATGTGTGGGATGAGAGGCGCACATAGGTTCATGTGTAATTCAACCAGATTTGAGTTTCCAGCCACCATAAGGACGAAATCCACTGGCTGACATTAGATCCACAAATTTTGGGTGGGGATAAGGCTGAAATCGAAGTGAAATAGCTAAAATCGAGCAGTGGAAAGTTGATCTGAGATTCTGGAGAAAACCAAACTACACACCGTGTATAAGGATAAACACACAGCGTATAGCCCCTTAATTATAGAGGCTATGGTTTTAGAAATTTGTAAGGATGGTATTGTGTGTATCCCTCCTACACATCATGTACCACATCCCAAAATGGATGATCCATGTGAAGGACCACACAGGTAGGACTCCATGTGGGAGTATACAGCCATGCACACGGTTATGTACTAGAGTACATAGACATGGAGAAATCACATGAGCAGAACCCCATGTGAAGCGACACATTGTGTACCAAAGTACATAGACACAAAGTCAAGTACAAAAACATGGCCATAAGGACACATCCCGGTCCCAGATAGTTTGGACATGTTGTGTAGTCTACTTACTCAGTGTGTATCACTACATGATTTAGGAGCTGTGTACCTTCAAGGACACATCTAGGTGGTGGAGCAAGACCACACACCATGTGGGTCCCCTCACATTCTATATATCCCTTGGTACCTTTTGAGTAAAATTTAAGGATTTGTATCTCCTTTGTTTGAACATGGATTTTGGATCGCAAGTAGCATATCCTGTGTATTTTTTCACACATAATGTGATGGTTCTCTCAGTTGTGACTTTTGAGATATGATGTGGAATGTTATGGAAAAAATCTTGGATAGGTGATGCTCAATGATGATAGTGATCATGCAGGATCACCAAAGACTTCTGAGTGGTGCCCTCCATTAGATTTGGGAAGTGGGTCCTCGACGCCTTCTGAGTGGTAACCTCCAATAGAGTTGGGCAGTGGGTCCTTGATGCCTTTCTACATGGTACCCTCCAGTAAAGTTGGGCAGTGGGTCCTCAACATCTTTCTAATCATACACTTCAGTAGAGTTAGGTAGTGGGTCCATAACGACTACCGAGTAGTACCCTCTAGTAGATTTGGGAAGTGGGTCCCTGATGCCTTCTGAGTGGTACCCTCCAATAGATCTAGGCAGTGGTTCCTCCATAAACTATCATATTGGAAACCTCCTATTGTACCAGAGCATGGGTCCTCTACCTAGATTTTTGACCTGTTGACTCTACGGCATAGTGTTGAGGCATGGTGTGACTTTGATAGCTACTTCTAGGCAGATGCATGGGATGTTGAGCATCGTTGATGTACTTTTGGAACTATTGGATACTTTTCTTGTTAGGAAAAAATCCCGCAAGGTAACATTACAGCATTTTTGGGTTGGTTGTTTTTGTTGACAAAGCAGATTTTCATAGTGAATTTTCGAGTTATATAGATATTTTGACAACCTATGTTGACAAATAACCATGGAAAAGTAATGGAAGATATGGAGGTAGAATATAAAAGAACATATACATGGTGGCGTTTTTTTCTAGTATTTTCCAAGTTTTTGGGGTCCAAAATTTGGAGTTTGGTGAGCATTACAAAATAAGTATTTCCTTGAAGAACTCATCAAAATATGGAAAATAAATGAATTTTTCGAAGATGGGCTTCATGAAGTGGATTTCGCAAATACATGAAGAAAGTTGATGGTGATCTCTGTGATTATGACGAGTTTTGTGAACGGTAAAGGTGAAGAGCATTACGAGGGAGCATTATGGAAGTGAAAAGGTTTTGATGGAAGGCTCAATGATTATGAGAATTGGAACATTATGGTGGCGCGAAGCATTTGACGGAGAGCATTGTGGAAATGACAAATTTTAGTGGTGCATTGCAATTGGAAGGAGCATCGTAGAGACATTTTTGACCAATCCGTAAATTTCACCAAAAGAAGAAGAGATTTGTGTTTGAAAATTCTTATAAGTAAGAGGCCATCCCTCTTCATTCAGTATGATATTAATATATAAAATCCATAATTGCTCTAATTTCCCGAAGCAAGGGGTGCTCCGTGAAGCAAGGTTTCAATAAGAGGCTTGAGCTTTGAGAAAATACTATTCAAGTCTTGACTGAAGTAAATGATTCTAAGTATTGAGAGATTTGAAAATATGGGGTGTTCTGTGTTGGATCGGTGATATTTGCAAAGGAAGTTGTTCTGCGAAGGTAGTGTGCTTCACAACGGTAGTGGGTTCCACAAAGGCAGATGTTCTCTGCAAAGGCTTGAGCTATGCGAAGCAGTGTTCTTTACGAAGTAGTGTGCTCTACAAAGCAGTATTCTCTTCGATGTAGTGTGCTCTATGAATGTGTGTACTTTACAAAGAGGCAGGAACTTCGCGAATGATTTTTTGAACTTTGCGGAATTGGGAGCTTCACAAAGCAGTGAGCTTTGTGAAAGTAAGCTCAAAAGGTATTGCCTAGTGTTCAGTGGAAAAGTGGTATTCATCAGTGGATGAAAGTGGTACATCAATAGAGCATCTACATATAGTAGGGGATGTATTCATTAGAGATAATTAAAGTACCTACAAGCTTATAAACTATGATTGGATCTTCTAAAGAAGTGGTGAGCACACTTTAGTTGAGAGAGCAGTGAGCTTTCAAATTGTGATTGGTTGCAAACCAGGAGGTATAGTGAGTCCATTCCGAACTTTATAAACATCAGTGCACTTTCGGTGGATTTGGTACGTCAACTCATTGTCATTGTATACTCCTTGGATGTACCCCAGTGAGGGTGAACCAAGTAAAAATTATTGTGTATCTTACATAATTTAATTTCTATTCATACTTTGAAACGGGAAAGAGAGATAAGATAGTTTTGTTTAACAATTAAACAAGATCAAAAGGGGCAGTTTTTTTAATCTGTCATACCCTGATTCACCCCCCCCCCTCCTCTTAGGGTATTTGACCTAGTGTACCTAATAATTGGTATCATAGGGAGAGCTTAATATCATTATTTCTCTCTCAATGGAGGTCATCAATCAAAAATGGATTCATATCTTAAACAGGAATGATTTTCATCTATGGAAGAATTGGATGCAACACTAATTTCTATATTTGGAAATACATTTGTTTATAGTAGTGATGCATGGTATTTCAGTCGATATCAATAGTGGTTCTTTATCAAAAGCCCAAAGAAGAGAATTGGATACTAATGCTAATAAAATCAATTATTTATGGGGAGACATATCCAATGCAATCTATACAAAGGTAATGTCATGAAAAACATCACATGCTATATGGAAAAAGCTATTGAATATATATGAAGGTGATTTAAATGTTGAATAGGAAAAGATGCAAGTTCTATGGAACAAATATGAATATCTGAGAATGAACCCAAATGAGTCTGTTGATACATTATTTGATAGGGTAAACGTTGTGGTGGAAGACATGTGTGGTCTTGGGGAAGTCATTGAATACATAAATATTGTGAAGCATATCTTGAGGAAAATTCCACCACAGTTTAATCTGAAAGTTTCAGTATTAGAAGATAAGGATCCAAAATAGCTCACACTGGATAACTTGCATAGTACCCTTGTAACATATGAAATGAGAAATGGTGATAATGATGTTGTGAAAAAGGGGAAATCTAAGGAGGTAGAATTCAAGGCCATGAATAATCTCACCATTGAAGATTAATAGGAAGAAGAAGAGACTGATGAGGTGATGTCATTCCTTTCTTCAAATCTAAAAAGGGAAAAAGGAAATTTCAAGGGGAAAATTCCACCAGAATGTTTTTGATGTGGAAAGGTTGGTCATCTTATGGAAAGGTGCCCCAAAAAGTTCCAAGAAGATGATGTGGATGAAGTTGAAATACCCATGAAGAATTCCTCAGCCCATGTAAAAGGCAAGAAATGGTTCAAGAGAAACTTATTTAAGAAAAAGAATCTTATTTCACAATAATGTTACAGTTCATATGAATATAAGGTTGAAGAGGTTGAAGAGATAGAGAACTAAAAATATTTTAGAGAAAATTAGATGGTGTAAGTCATCAGAAGTACCCAAAAAATAAAATAAAGTGAAAATTATGAAGAATAAGTTGAAGTAAGATTTGACTTGTAGGCTGAATTAGAAGAAGATCTTGAAGAGGTATATGTTTGGAGAGCCAAAACAAAGAAATCCAAAAAAATGGATCGTGATTCCAAACTCTATATGCAGTAGTAAGAATAATATAATTATGAGCTGGTGAAAGAAATTGAAAAACTTAAGTCTTCAATGCCAGATATCCTAGAAAAGGTTAATGGGCATAAAATTAAGGTTGAAGAATGGAAAAGGGAGATCGATTATTTGAATAAAAAGTGAAAATAAAATCAAAATCATTTAAGAACTTGAATAATAAGTTGTTAGTATATAATAAAAAGTTAAGGATCATGAAAAAATCTTAACTCCCAATATGACATCGGCAAAGCAGATCAATCTGAAGATGGGAAATTCGGAATTGGAGCATAGAGGTCCAATAGAATAGAAAAAAAGTCAAATCTAAATGATAAGGGTTCTATGTAGCTTGATAAAAATAAAAAATCAGTCATGGTTGAAGTCAGGCCACAAGAACCCAATCCAAGACCGAATATTGATTTGGGTACGAAGAAGAATCAGAAGATTCAGAGAACCCAAGGGACAATGAATAGAGCATAAGTAACATGAAGAAATGCACCCTACATTAGGTGTTATTGTTGTTGAAATATGGGACACTCACAAAATGTGTTTTTTGTAGCTAAGAGATATAGAAGGGCACAAGAACAACAATGGAATCCAAACTGAAAATGGTACTCTAGAATATATTTCAAGGGGCATTGTTTTTGGTGTGGAGGATTTGGGAACATGGATAGATGTTTTACATCAACCATGCATAGGAATGTTCCAAAGAATAACCCAAGTGGTTGAATGCAACAAATCAGAGAATCTACAAGTGAGATGAAAATGAAAAATTGATTTTCATCTTTACAGGTTGAAGCCGGTCCATCATACTTCGAGGAAGCTCAAGATTTCCAATCTATTTCGAGTATGAAGTCAAAAAGATGGATCAAGAAGAAGATAGTTGATAATGCAGTGGTTATATAAATTTCCCTTAAAGCATCAGACCGCTCTGGTATATGGATCCTTGATAGTGGTTTCACATCTCATATGATAGGAAATAAGGATCTTGTTATAGGAATAAAATATAACAAAAAAGGAGCTGTCAAATTTGGAAATAATGAAGGCCTGAAGATAATTGGCTCAAGAAAGGCCAGGTTTGGAGGCAAAAAAATGAGACGTGCTGATGTCTTGGTAGTAGAAGGTCTCAGTCACAACTTGCTTAGTGTCAGTCAACTATGCGAATCAAGGAATTCTATAATATTTACCAAGAAAATGTGTATCTTCAAAGGAAGATATGGTGTTGTTGTTCTACAGGGAAAATAACAAAGGGAAATATATACCTTTTAAGTGGGGAAGAAGATATGTGCTTTTTATCAAGATAGGAAGAAAATGAGTTGTGATATAAATGATTTGGTCATATATTCCAACCATCCCTAGAATATCTAGTAAAGTGTGTTGCAGCTATAGATCTCCCTAAGCTATCACATGATCGTACTCAAACGTGTGATTCATGTCAACAAGGGAAAATCATTAGAAAGATGTAAAAGGAAAAGGAACAAAATATAACAAGAGTACTCTAATTAGTGCATTCTGGTGTTTGTGGACCTATCTCACTAAGATCCATTGACGAAAAGAGGAATTACATTCTATTCATTGATGATTATAGTAGAATGGCATGGGTATTTTTCATTTCCCATAATTTTGATGTGTTCATTTTCATAAAATAGTATCGGAGGGAATCTTAAAGGATGCTTAGATAGAAAATTTTTAATTTTTTTAATGATAATGGTACGTAATTCTCAAATAGTTAGGTGAAAGACTATCTCAAGAAACATGGGATAAGGCATCAAGTTCCTTTAGTGAAACTCCTCAACAGAATGGATTGGTTGAGAGGATAAATTAGATCATCAACAACATGGAAAAAACTATACTTATTGAAAAAGACCTACCCAAGAAATTTTGGAAGGAAGCAGTCTTGACATCGGCCTACATTTCAAATAGGGCTCTGTTGTATTTAAAGGAAGGATAGACTCCATATAAGATGTGGTATGTAAAGAAGCCAATAGTGAAGTACTTTCAAATCTTTGTAAGTAAGTTCTTTATTCTCAATAAATAAATATACATGAAATTTTAATCATGTGGAGATGAGGGGATATTCCTTGGATACTCAGGAAAAATAAAATCATATAAATGCTTTAATAAGAGGCTTGGAAAAGTATATGAGAGGAATGATGTCACTGTAGAAGAAAATGAAGATAATATTCAACAACGCAGTGAATAATTTTTTGATGAAAGTGATGAGGAGGAAAGCAACATAGGGGGAGAAGAAGTGGTAGATGCTGATTCGAAGAAGTTACTGACGATGAGAAAGAATAAGTCAAGTTTGTATCTGCAAAGAATCCAAAGAGTCGAGCTGAAATTGATAGGGAAAATATCATCAGTGATCATACAACACCTATTCAAACAAGAAGAATAAATTCATTATAGAATTCACCTTTCTTATCTTAGGTATAACCGAATTTTTTTGTCGATGAAGCTGGAGATGAGAATTGGGTTCAAGTTATGAATGAAGCGCTTGATCAGATTGAGAAGAATTAGACATGGGAGATTATTTTGATCCCAATAGATAAGAATATCATTGGGACTAAATGGGTCTTTCACAATGAGATGAATGAAGATGGCATAGTGATTCGAAAAAAAATCATGATTAGTGTGAAAAGGTTACTCCTAGATAGAGGGTATCAATGTCAATGAAACATTTTCACCTATTACAAGGCTAGAGACAATCAAATTATTATTGACCATTACAGTGAAATGGAAGTTCAAAGTGTTCCATATGGACATCAAATATCCATTTTTGAATGGGGTTATGGAATAATAAGTGTACATTGAGCATCCAAATGGTTTTCTCATTCATGAAGATGAGAAAAAAAGTTTTTTGGTTGAAGAAATTGCTTTGTGAGATGAAACAAGCACCAAACGCATGGTATTCGAGACTCGATCAGTATTTGAAAAAGCTTGGCTTTCAATGTAGTGGAGTAGATTGCAATATCTATTTCAACAATGACAGTAATCAAAGGATGATGGTTCTAGTTTAGGTCGATGACATAATATTTGGTGGATCAAATGAAGCTCAGTGTAGACAGTTTTCCAAATTCATGAAAAGTGAGTTCGAAATGTCAATGATTGGTGAGCTGATGTTTTTCTTTGGTTTATAGGTGACACAAGGAAGGAATGGAAATTTTATTTCTCAATCCAAATATGACAATGAGTTTCTAATAATATTTGGAATAGAAAATTCCAAGGATATGAAAACTATGGTTGCTACTCTGATGAAATTATCAAAAGATAATGATGGTAAAGCAATTAATATCATAGAATATAGGAATATTGTTGGAAGATTAATATACCTAACAGAGATAAGACCTGATATTATTTTTTCCACATTCCAAACAGTGCGATATCAAAGAAATCCCAAGTAAATCCACTTTCTTGCAGTAAAAAAATACTTTGGTATATCAAAGGAACTGTGGACTTCGGTTTGATGTAAACTGACAAATCCCAGCTAGATCTATTGGGATATAAAGATGCGGATTGGGTCGGATCAGCAGATAATAGAAAATCAATGTCGGGAGGTGATTTATATCTTGGTGGTTTGTGTATTTTTTTGGATAATCAAGAAGCAAGATTGCATTTCATTGAGCACCAAAAAATCTGAGTATATTTCCACCACTTGATCATGCACATAGTTATTGTGGATGAAGCATCGTCTTGATGATATGGTAGTTGAAGTGAAGTCTCTGATCGGAATCCAGCGTGATAATTTGAGTGTTATAAACCTTAGAAAAAATATAATCCATCACTCAAGGAAAAAATAAAATTGAGATCGAATACCATTTTATCAAGGACAAGTTGGAACAAGTGCTTATGAAGTTGGAGTATGTGCTTATAGACCAACATGTTGTAGATATTCTGACAAAATCCTTACCCAAGGAAGAATTTGAAAGGCATCGACTAGCTATGGGAGTTTAGTCGACTCTCTGCACTTAAAAAGTGTGGATGTGCCCCCCCCTCCCTAAGGTATGATATGTTTTTCCGAAATGTACTGATCTGCGTCCCTTACTCTGTTGTAGACTACATAGGAGTGACCTTTGGGTTCATTGACAAAGGGGGGGAAGGTATGGCTCTTTATAGGGGAGAAATGAAGGGAGAAAATTTCTTTGTAAAAGACATGGGGAGAAACTAATAGGTGGAGCTGTGAGCTAGGGGGAGAAGAAAGATAGATGGATAATTAAATCTGATGATGATAGAAGTGATCAATCAAAGAATATATATCATGACAGCTAAGGTTTGTGATGAAATAAGTTTATTGGTTTCAGTGTTGTTTCAAGACTTGGTGTCAGAAATGAAGTGACTCATTGATTAACTTTTCATACTACTCTTGTTTCTCATGCCGATCATTGCTCAAGTGGGATTAGAGTATGTGTTGAGTAAATCCTTGATCACTATCTGAATCGCAAGAGGCAAATGGTGGTATAATATGGGAGAAGCTTTAATGAGGTATCAAAGTGTGTAGAATTTTTATGAGAAGAGTTATCAACAAACCCAAATGGGGGATTGTTGGGGAAAAATCCCTCAAGGTGACATTGTATAATTTTTGGGTTGGTTTTGTTTTTTGACAAAGCAGGTTTTCATGGTGAACTGTTGAGTTCCAGAGATCTTGTTGACAACCCATGTTGGTAAAGAACCATGATAAAGGAATGGAAGATCTAGAGGCGATACAAAAAGAATAGATACAAGGTGGTGATGTTTTCCAGTGTTTTCCAAATTTTTGGGGTCCAAAATTTAGATTTTGGTGAGCATTGAAAAATATATATTTTCTTGAAGAACTCGTCAAAATATATAAAAGGCATGAATTTCGCGAAGATAGGCTTCATGAAGTGGATTTCACAAAGTCATTAAGAAATTTGGCAGTGATCTCTGCGATTACGACGAGCTTCGCAAATGGAAGAGGTGAAGAGCATTGTGAGAGAGAATTGAGGAGGTGAAAAGGTTTTGATAGAAGGCTCTATGATTACGATAATTGAATAATTTCAGTGGCACGAAGTGTTTTACAGAGAGAATTGCGGCAACGAAAAATTTCAGTGGTTCATTTTGATTGGAAGGAGTTTCACAGAGATGTTTTCAACTGGTCTGGAAATCCCTTTGGAAGAAGCAGATCTCTATGTTCGATCGTGCTTATAAGTAAGATTCCACCCCTCTTCATTTAGCATGACCTTAAGAGATAAAATCTATAATTGATTTGATTTCTCAAATAAAGGGGTGCTCCACGAAGCAAGGTTTCAAAGAGAGGCTTGAGATTTGCGAAAAGACTATTCTAGTCTTGACCTAAGTCAATGATTCTAAGTATTGAGAGCTTCATGTATATGGGGTGTTCTGCATTAGCTCAGTGAGCTTCGCGAAGGAAGTTGTTACGAAAAGGCAGTGTGATTCGTGACGGAAGTGGTTTCTTCAAAGGCAGATGTTCTTTATGAAGGTTTGATCTCTGTGTAGCAGTGTTCTCTGCAAAGAAGTGTGCTCTATAAAGGTGTGTGCTTCGAGAAGAGGAAAGAACTTTGTGAAGGCTTGTTTGAGCTTTGCGAAATTGGGAGCTTCGCAAAGTAGTGAGCTTCGTGAAAGTAATTTCAAAAGGTATTGCCCAGTGTTCAGCGGCAAAGTGGTATTCATCAGTGGATGAAAGTGTAACATCAATAGAGAATCTACATACAGTAGATGATGCATTCATTTGATATAATAAAAGGACCTACAAGTCTATAAACTATGAGTGGATCTTCTGAAGAAGTAGTGAGCACACTTTAGTTGAGAGAGAAGTGAGCCTTAAAATTTTGATTGGTTTTAAAATAGGAGGGGCATTGAGTTCATTCCAAACTTTTTAAACAACAGTGTGCTTTTAGTGGATTTGGTACATCAGAAAATTTTCATTGTATGCTCTTTGGACGTAGCCTAGTGAGGGTGAACCAAGTAAAAATTGATGTGTCTCATGCGTGATTTAATTTATGTTCATAATTTTCTACGAGAAAGAGAGAGAAGAGAGAGAAGAGAGTTTTGTTTAACAACAAAACAAGATCAAAAGGGGTAGTTCTTTTAATCTGTCATGCCCTGATTTACCCCCCCCCCCCCCACTCAGGGTATTTGACCTAGTGGACCTAAAACTTCTTTTTGGAATGAGCTATGAGATGAAGATTACCTTACTCTATTATTTGGGCTTCTTTGACTGAGCATATATATATTCTTCCGTATCCATACCTTTTTATTTTGTTATTCTCTTTCTATGAGATGCGAAGACGCATGGGGTATGACATGTGCTTTCCATGTTTAGTTTCTTTTGGTTGGATGAGTCTAATCTCCTACTATAGTTGGAAAAGACTCTACATGTATTTTATCTACTCACCGTATTGAGTCCCTTGAGTTTGGATGAGGCTACTCTATCTTGGTTTAGGTTGAGAAGTTATTTTTCATTTTATCTTGAATCTTGTGTACTATCTATTTTCTTTATATTCATGTTCTATCTCTTACTTCTCCCCCTTCAAATTTTAGGGTGTCCTACTGGGTATGTATATACTCACCCTTGCGTGGGATTTATCCGCACGTTTTGTGTCTTATGAAAACGATGGAAAATTCAGTAGTGACTTTAGGGGAGCTTAGGAATACCTAGTGCTTTGGACCGTGTACGGTGGTCATAGATTGGATATCAGGATATGTTCCCTATTATTAGTTTACTTTTCTAGTTTTTTTATGTTGGGCATATTTCTGGTTGGGCGTGTATTTTTACCCTTTACTTTTTAGTTTGCACTGTCATACTCTTGTACACCCTGGAGGTTATGCATGCTTTGTTTAATTTCTAGCTATTTTATATTTTTATTATTATTCCTCTTCACTTCTGCATCAAGATGGCCAGGTGTGTGCAGATAGGTACTTAGGTAAAGGCCTCCCATTTAGGAAATGTCTTTCGTTGTTTTCTCCACCCCTTGTTTTATGGAGGAGGGCTTGAGGTAGTTACGGCTTGAGCCCCAACTTAGGTCGGGTCATGACATGATCACTCATATAAAGGCTAGTAATTTGGGTGGTCACTCCACCTAGCCCAAGATTCTCTAGTCTATCTCTACTTTCATGAACATCCCATTCACCCTTGTAAAGTTAACTACCACCCTTTGGTGATGTAAATGACACCCACTAGTAATAAAAAAATCCACATAGGTGTGATAGGGGACCAACCATCCCATCTCGAGAATGACATCGAATCACATCATCTTAAGGATGAAGAGGTCCTATAAGAAATGATGGTTTCCTACCTCTTGGGGGAATTCCTTTCATTGGTGTACACTCTCTAAACGTGTACCCTAAGGGATTTCAAGTATCATTATGCCATAGAAGTATTCAATATCAAGCCCAAATCTCTCCATAATAGCCATAAAGATTAAGGAGTGATATGCACATGTATCAAAAAAATCAGATACAATAGTATATGCTACTAGAATAATACCTAAAATATTAGATGGATCGGCTCCCTGCTCCTCTGGTACAGGCTGCACTGAATAAATCTGGCCTAATCCACAACCTTGTGTTGCAACCTGACTACCCTGAGCAGGTCCGCTCTGCTAGAGCTATGTACTTGAAGTCCGAATACCTCATCCAAAACATCATCCTCTACCTGTATTGTAGAGACCCAAATCTTGACATACATGGACATTACATTACTTTTTCAGAATACTTAATACATGACAAAAACAAACGCCCAAAGACTGTATTAGTTTAGTGTCTTTGGAAACTCGGAACATAATCTTCTATTCATGGTGAAAGATCTTAAACATCTCTCATAAAGATCTTCTCCTTTTAGTTTTCTTACCTAAAACCTTTCTTTATATCCTGGGGAAAATAAAACATAAAAAAGGGTGAGCTCAAATGCTCATTAAGGGTAAACATAGAGAACATAAAACAATCCATAAACATTTGAATGCAAAAACTTGAACATAAAATCTAAACATCAAAATATTGAGTAAAGACATAAATCTTGGAAGTACGTAAGGCATATATCATAAAGGAACATCAATCATGATAAAATATCATGGGAATAAAACATTTGATTGTGTCAACCATTAAGCACATGATATAATTTCCATAGTAGCCAAGGCATTTCTGCCAAGACCATCTTAGTGGAGAAAGTCCCTTTCTGAATCGAGTTCACTCCTCGTTCCAGTTCTGTATCACTGAACCAGATTAACTTACCGTTCCAACAATGTTTATCTCATGAGATATAAATCTTTACTCAATGTATTAGAGGGAGATATAGGTCTCACCCATCTCATAATGAAATCATTCTTACTTTTTCCACAACATGAACATAAATCAATCATCATTACCCAAAGTATAAAATGGGTTTCATAAACATCATCTCATCATAACCTAATCCATAAAAAAATGGATATCATTTCATCATAAGAAAAGTGAAACCATGTAAATCATAGAGAAATTATACTTGAAACATACACATATGAAATAATTCCATCTTATATGGAAAATGGTTTTGATAAAACACTTGAAATGAATTCTTGAGGAAAATATCCTTTCTTCTTCAAAATCATTTTCTTTTCACAAAATTCCATGAAATTTTAAAAGAAAATGATTTTGTTGAAAATAGTCATTAAATCTTGTATATTAATCTTCATGAAAATAAGGTGTTATGAAACCGTAAAAAAAATTTCATGCCGTATAAGTTAAAAAAACATTCTCCTCGTACTTTTGTCGGAAAAGTAAAAAAGTACCATGTATGGTAAACAAAAGAGAGATTCCTTCCATAACACAAAGTAAAAGTCAAAGAGGGGTAAACATGACTTTAAACATACATGGAAGAATATTAAACACTTTATTAAAAACATTTTATGGACATGGATGAAAAATATAACCCCAGTAAATACTTACGTATAAGCAATCTCGGATAAAAATGAGATTTGCAAAGTTATCCCTTACCTTATGTCTAATATGATTCGTATGTATTCGAACCTCCTGTACAATGATTTAAATAATGTCATTGACTTATTATAGAATCATATTCATTGTTATTATATCATATATGGTTCACTTAGGTATTTATATTACCCGTTCATTTGTAAATTTCATGTTAAAGCAACGTTTTGGGTAAAATCGTTTCATTTATCGTACGTGTTTCGACATGTTGTTCTTGATATTATTAATTATATACGGATTTACTTAATTCCAGAATTTAAAAAATGATTTATATATAATATATATTCAGTATATAAATATATATATATGATAGATCGATAAATGGAATGAAATACACCGTTCATGGAGACGGTAGGTCGTACGTACGCATGAACGCTGTTTTCGTTTCCTTATTGAATTGAATGGAATTAAGTAGATGACATACATATATATATACATAAATCCAGTATCTTTATTATGTCATATATTTAATTATTATTCATTATATATATACTTTATAATCATTCTTGAATGGTTAACATGGAGAATGAATCTCATCGTGTCGTGGAGACCGTAATCCGTACGTACGCACGAGCGATGATATCATTCCCATAATTATTGAATTGAATTAGAGTGGATGATATAATATCTCAGAATAATTATGATGTTATAATAACTATATATAGTTATTATTTACACCATTATACCCATCCATGTAAGGTGGTGTTGGAAAAACAGATTACACCACGGCGTGGAGACGGTATTCCGTACATACGCACACGCGGTGATTTCGTTTTCCGTAGGATGGATAGAAGGTGAAATAGGATTGTTTCATATTTATAATAATATATCATTATATTAGTGATACTGATATAGTGAAACAACTAAAGAATAAGTAGAAGAAGAAAGAAACTTGAGAGAATCGGAAGAAAAGATTACCTTTTCTTCGACGCACCTCTTTAAGCTTCCTCTTAAGGAATTAGAGTTGGTCTTTTGAGAAGACCAGAAACTCCAGAATGTTTCTAGGGAAGTTGAGAATAGAAATGGACAGGTTTTTTATGAGCTTCAATGCTCAAAAGGGTGTGAATAGAAGAGGGAAGGGGTGCCCTTTTTATAAGGGAGGAGAGGGGCACCTTTGGAAAAACTTAAAATATTATTTTATATTAAAGTCATATTAGGTTTATAATAGCTCCAAATTGATTTATTTCGAAGATAAAGTGGGTATGGGTCGAAATCCTCTCAACCAATAGGTTTTAGACGAGTTTAGGTTACTATTTTAACCTTATCTTTTAGATTTAACTCTAAGTTAAATAATTTAACTTTTACCGTGTCTTCTTGTTTTCTTACACTATATGGTTAATAAACTTACTATAACAAGACAAAAGAACCCAAAGTGGTTCATTATTAATATATATAACCTTATCTAAGTCATTTGGCCGAACCTTATATTTTTAGGAATATTATAACAATTAATAATATAATATTTTTTTTAAAAACTATTTTATGTCAATTTTGACACTATTTGGTAATTGATTTTTGTGAAAATCATAACAGCATGACTAGTTCGAACAAAGTTAATTAAATAAATACTAACATTTCATATTAACCTATAAAATTAGTGTAATTCATAAAAAAGTCTCAAATTACATTTATTTGGGTATTTATAATATCAATTATTTTAATATTTTATTATTTAGGTAATTACTGCATCACCATTGTGTCATAAATAAATTAAATTATTTAATTTATAAAAATTATAAATAAAATACCATTAGGTAGGAAATATTTTTATATTTATAATTAATATTTATAGTCGAATTTATCTTATGTATAACCCTATATTAAAAATGTTTTAGTTATTAAACTTTGATTTTAACTATTTTAACTCTTTTTTAAATAAAATAATAATAAATGTCCTAATCTAATCCAAGTGGACCTAAATGATAATATTATATTACTAAGGTTGTTTTTGGTCGAATTATACTTATCCAATAGAATTAGAACATGTGTTAGGGTAATAATAATATTATTTTTACCCTTAATTACCCTATTTAATTTTAAAGTGGTAAATAAAAGTAAAAAGTTACTATTCACCAAAAATTATTTTTATCTTATTGAACCACATTTTACTCCTTGATATTAAATCTGTCTCTCGGATTTTCGAAATTCCACTCACAGAAGCGGTAAAATTAAGTTTTATGTAAATTTTCAAATTCTCCTAGGAGGTGGGTAAAAGACGGTGAAAAGTTCAATAAAATTTTTATATATCTAAAATTATTATAAAATGACTCCAATGAATTACATTGAACTTATATAGGTATTATGTATCAATTTTGACCTAAAATAAATTTAAATAAAATAAATAATTATTTAAATAAAAAGTCGGTTTTTAAATATTAACCTAGTGTTTTCACTATTCATCAAAAATTGAAAGTTTTCAGAAAAATACCAAAAATTCACCCTAGGCTAATTTTGATATTCCGAATCTAAAAATGAAGTCCATTTTGAATGATAAAATTTATAAAATTTAAAAAATTGGGTATTGTTATTCATAACGGCTAGTTCATAATAATATTATAATAATATCTCGTTTAGTAAAACTCGGTACAGCGTACTACACGCGCTATCGAAGAAGGTCTTGATTGCATGTAATGCAAGCCAAGTCCGGGCTGTGTGTAGTGAAAGTTCTGTTTAGTGTTGCGCATAACATAGTCAAAACTTTTTTCATTTATACATTAAACAAAATCTATACTTAATGTTGTGTAGAATAATTTCCAAAAAACGAACTTGAAATTGTGTATAACATGATCCAAGAATAGTGTTGTGTATACTGCAAGCTAATACGGTGTTGCATGTAGTACAAGCTAATCTTGGTGTAGTGTATAATAGAAGACATCAAAGAAATTAAAAATAATATATCTCATAAAATCTCGGGGTGTTACATTCTACCCCCCTTAAAATGAATTTCGCCCTCGAAATTCGTCGGGGTTATAAATGGTTTATTACTTGAGAGTTTCTTTCATAGAAACCCACATCGTAAAAAGTAATACTAAAACTTACTTTTAAAAAATGAACATTAGAAACAAAACGGATACCCAAAGTAACTCCTCACTTGGGTTCCCACATAGGAGATCATAGGTGAAAATATGGATATGGAAGAGAAATCTAACCATCAAGTTCTGATGGAGAATGGTAGAGAACAGGGCTACGAAAAATCCAATAGTCACAAAGCCATAAAATTGTGATGATCTAAGGTACCATCTGATTCATCAGATATGAGAGCACTAGGACAACATTTTTGGTTTTCAAGATCATTTCCCTAAATTTGAATAATTTTTGAATTAAAAGAAATACTTACTTGATTTTGGTACAATGTCAATGTTGCTTGTGCCTCGAACAATTTCCACTTCATCTATTAAAGAAATGAAGTTGAATTTGTCTTTCACGAAGTGTTATCATATCATGCGATAGAATGATAGGTCATTCCATCTGTCTCAAACATAGGGTTAGAAAAAGTTATATACATAAGTCCATCTATGGTGAGATTAATCGGATATGGTTCCAGAATGGACTTATACTTCATCTATCATCCTGCTTAATTAAATAAAACTAGTTTCTTCTAACCAGGGACTTCTTGTAGGCCAGTGGTATGCGATAAAGTCCTGTCGCACTTCGGTTGTGGGTTCGATTCCCACAACCTTGCCCGACGCGACGGGTTGTCGCTCGTCCTATGGGTTGTCCTTTTTCTAAAACTACATTATTATAACCTTCCATAAATAGTATCAAAAAAAGTTCTAGCCTTAAACAATTCTATCTGATGTCCAACTTAATCCATTCCAACCTTTAAGCTTATTGAAAATACTTATGTCCAATCTTATAGTATAAAGAAAATGATTACTATAAATGTCATCAACCAAGAATGTTAAAACCATCATTTATCCCCCATATAAGATATATCTTTTTGGTCACATTCCAAACATGTGAATACCTTAATCATGTATTCTATTGAAAAAATTAATACTCATTGAACCTTAGTGAAAACATGAATGCTGTCAAAAGTTAACTCATTCCACATACCAAAATCCCAGAATTTCTATATACTCAAACCATGATATCACATTGTCCTTATATCAGCCATAAGCTCATCAATACTATAAAACATCTCATTATCTCCGTATCCATTCATTATGCGCATATCATCTACTTTCCAAAAAAATATGAATTAACCTTTCATGGTTACCGACACCATTCAACATATACTTTCAAATACTTTAGGAAAAACAATAGTGTAACAATCCTTATATGTGTCTTTATTCCATAGTACCATTACCTATAAAACATAACTCTTGATAAATATAAATCATTCCACTAACTTATTAAACCATTGACCAAGCTTCAACACTTCTTTTATCTCATATATCATTTGTAGTCTCCTCATCATCATCCACATAAATACTACCCATATGACCATGTTGATTCTCTTAATGATATTTTCCCTTAGGGAATTGGTTTGCATAATGCCCATATATTCCATATTTAAAACATATAATCATTGTTGATGTCGTAGCAATACCATTATCCTTCTCCATGGTGTTAACTGAACCTTTTCCTTTGCACTTACTGGATTTTTTTCCTTCTTTTCTGCACCCAAATCATCTTCCAGTTCCTTTCAAACATTCTCCTTGATGCCTCTTCCCACATGATTTACATGATAGAAATTGAACTTTCTTTCCTTTGTGATCATCATGAAACTCCATATTTCTCTTATTAGTTGAGTTGGGAAACTTACCAAAGTTGAGATTATTGATCATATTATGAGATTGCTGATTAGGCATAATAATGATGTTTGGACTTCCAAATCCCGTTTCATTTGGTTTCTCATGAAGAATATCATTCCATTGTCCATCATATCCTCCATTATCATGAATCTTCCTATTTCCAGTCATTTTCTAAAACCCAAAAAGAATAGTGTGAGAGGAAAAAATAATGCTAGGGAAAACAACATAATAAAGGGGGAGTATCGTCAATATATAACATCTTAGGTTAAATTCAAAGATTGTTATCGTAATTATAGGACTATAACCTATACGTATACTTATCTATAGGGATATCCCTAGACATACCTTAGAAATATCTCTAAGGATTTCACTAAAGTTTTTGCATCCTAGTTTCCAAAGGTTAACTAAACCTTCACTCTGATACCAACTATAGAGACCCAAAGCTTGACGTACATGGACATTACATTAATTTTTCGGAATACTTAATACATGAAAAAAACAAATGCCTAAAGACCGTATTAGTTTAGTGTCTTTGGAAACTCGGAATGTAATCTTCTAATCATGGTGAAATATCTTTAACATCTCCTATAAAGATCTTCCCATTTTAGTTTTATTACCTAAAACCTTTCTTTATATCCTAGGGAAAAGAAAACATAAAAAAGGGTGAGCTCAAATGCTCAGTAAGGGTAAAAATAGAGAACATAAAACAATCCATAAAAATTTGAATGCAAAAACTTGAACATAAAATCTAAACATCAAAATCTTGAGCAAAGACATAAATCTTGGAAGTACGTAAGGCATATATCATAAAGTAACATCAATCATGATAAAATAGAATGGGAATAAAACATGTGATTGTGGCAACCATTAAGCACACGATATGATTTTCATAGTAGCCAAAGCATTGCTTCCAAGACTATCTTAATGGACAAAGTCCCTTTCTGAATCGAGTTCACTCCTCGTTCCAGTCCTGTATCACTGAACCGGATTAACTTATCGTTCCATCCATCTCTATCTCATGAGATATAAATCTTTACCCAATGCATTGGAGGGAGATATAGGTCCCACCCATATCATAATGAAATCATTATTACTTGTGCCACAACATGAACATAAATCATTCATCATTACCCAAAGTATAAAATGGGTTTCATAAACATCATCCCATCATAACATAATCCATACAAAAAAATGGATATCATTTCATCATAAGAAAATTGAAACTATGTAAATCATAGATAAATTATACTTGAAACATACACATATGAAATAATTCCATCTTATATAGAAAATGTTTTTGATAAAACACTTGAAATGAATTCTTGAGGAAAATATCATTTCTTCTTCAAAATCATTTTCCTTTCACAAAATGCCATGCAATTTTAAAATAAAGGATTTTTTTGAAAATATTAATAAAATATTTTAGAGTAAGATTCATTAAAATAAGGCGTTATGAATCCATAAAAATATGTCCATGCCATATAAGTTAAAAAAACATTCTCCTCGTACTTTTTTCAGAAAAGTAAAAAAAGTACCATGTATGGTAAACAAAAGAAAGATTCCTTCCATAACACAAATTAAAATTCAAAGTGGGTTAAACGTGACTTTAAACATACTTGGAAGAATATTAAACACTTTATGAAAAACATTTTATGGACATGGATGAAAAATATAACCCCAGTAAATACTTACGTATAAGCAATCTCGGATAAAAATGAGATTTGCAAAGTTATCCCTTACCTTATGTCTGATATGCTTTGTATGTATCCAAACCTCATGTATAATGATTTAAATAATGTCATTGAATTATTACAGAATCATATTCATTGTTATTATATCATATATGGTTCACTTAGGTATTTATATTACCCGTTCATTTGTAAATTTCATGTTAAAGCAGCGTTTTGGGTAAAATCGTTTCATTTATGGTACATGTTTCGACATGTTGTTCTTGATATTATTAATTATGTCCGGATTTACTTAATTCCAGAATGTAAAACATGATTTATATATAATATATATTCAGTATATAAATATATATATATGATAGATCGATAAATGGAATGAAATACACCGTTCATGGAGACGGTAGGTCGTACGTACGCATGAACGCTGTTTTCGTTTCCTTATTGAATTGAATGGAATTAAATAGATGACATAAATATATATATACATAAATCCAGTATCATTATTATGTCATATATTTCATTATTATTCATTATATATATACTTTATAATCATTCTTGAATGGTTAACATGGAGAATGAATCTCATCGCGTCGTGGAGACGGTAATCCGAACGTACGCACGAGCGATGATATCGTTCCCATAATTATTGAATTGAATTGGAGTGGATGATATAATATCTCAGAATCATTATGATGTTATAATAACTATATATAGTTATTCTTTACACCATTATACCCATCCATGTAAGGTGGTGTTGGAAAAACAGATTACACCACGGCGTGGAGACGGTATTCCGTACGTACGCACGCGCGGTGATTTCGTTTTCCGTAGGATGGATAGAAGGTTAAATAGGGTTGTTTCATATTTATAATAATATATCATTATATTAGTGATACTGATGTTATTAATTTATAGTTAAACAACTAAAGAAGAAGAAGTAGAAGAAGGAAGAAACTTGAGAGAATCGGAAGAAAAGATTACCTCTTCTTCGACGCACCTCTTTAAGCTTCCTCTTAAGGAAGTAGAGTTGGTCTTTTGAGAAGACCAGAACCTCCAGAATGTTTCTAGGTAAGTATAGAATATAAATGGTCAGGGGTTGTCTGATCTTCAAGTCTCAAAAGGGTGTGAAGAGAAGAGGGAAGGGGTTCCCTTTTTATAAGGGAGGAGAGGGGCACCTTTGGAAAAACTTAAAATATTATTTTATATTAAAGTCATATTCAGTTAATAATAGCTCCAAATTGATTTATTTCGAAGCTAAAGTGGGGATGGGTCTAAATCCTCTCAACCAATAGGTTTTAGACAAGTTTAGGTTACTATTTTAACCTTATCTTTTAGATTTAACTCTAAGTTAAATAATTTAACTTTTACCGTGTCTTCTTGTTGTCTTACACTATATGGTTAATAAACTTACTATAACAAGCCAAATGAACCCCAATTGGTTCATTATTAATATATATAAACTTATATAAGTCATTTGGCCGAACCATAGATTTTTATAAATATTATAACAATTAATAATATAATATTTGTTTTAAAAACTATTTTATGTCAATTTTGACACTATTTGGTAATTGATTTTTGTGAAAATCATAACAGCATGATTAGTTCAAAAAAAGTTAATTCAATCAATAATAACATGTCATATTAACCTATAAAATTAGTGGAATTCATAAAAAGTCTCAAATTACATTTATTTAGGTATTTATAATATCAATTATTTTAATATTTTATTATTTAGGTAATTACTGCATCACCATTGTGTCATAAATAAATTAAATTATTTAATTTCTAAAAATTATAAATAAAATACCATTAGGTATGAATTATTTTTAGATTTATAATTAATATTTATAGTCTAATTTATCTTATGTATAAACCTATATTAAAAATGTTTTAGTTATTAAACTTTGATTTTAACTATTTTAACTCTTTTTTAAATAAAATAATAATAAATGTCCTAATCTAATACAAGTGGACCTAAATGATAATATTATATTCCTAAGGTTGTTTTCGGTCGAATTATACTTATCCAATAGAATTATAACTTGTGTTAGGGTAATAATATTATTATTTTTATCCTTAATTATCCTATTTACTTTTAACCGTGGTAAATAAAAGTAAAAAGTTACTATTTACCAAAAATTATTTTAATCTTATTGAACCACATTTTACTCTTTGATATTAACTATGTCTCTCGGATTTTCAAAATTCCACTCACAGAAGCGGTAAAATTAAGTTTTATGAAAATTTTTAAATTCTCCTAGGAGGTAGGTAAAAGACGGTGAAAAGTTTAATAAAATTTTTATACATCTAAAATTATTATAAAATGACTCCAATGAATTACATTGAACTTATATAGGTATTATATATCAATTTTGACCTAAAATAAATTTAAATAAAATAAATAATTATTTAAATAAAAAGTCGGTTTTTAAATAGTAACCTAGTGTTTTCATTATTCATCAAAAATTGAAAGTTTTCAGAAAAATACCAAAAATTCACCCTATGCTAATTTTGATATTTCGAATCTAAAAATGAAGTCCATTTTGAAAGATAAAATTTATAAAATTTAAAAAAGTGGGTATTACTATTCATAATGGCTAGTTCATAATAATATTATAATAATATCTCGTTTAGTGAAACTTGGTATTGCGTACTACACACGCTATCGAAGAAGGTCTTGATTGCGTGTAATGCAAGCCAAGTCAAGGTTGCGTGTAGTGAAAGTTATATTTAGTGTTGCGCATAACATAATCAAAAAAAAATTCATTTATACATTAAACAAAATCTATACTTAATGTTGTGTAGAATAATTTCCACAAAACGAACTTGAAATTGTGTATAACACGAGCCAAGAATAGTGTTGCGTATATTGCAAGCTAATACGATGTTGCGTATAGTACAAGCTAATCTTGGTGTAGTGTATAATAGAAGACATCAAAGAAATTAAAAATAATATATCTCATAAAATCTAGGGGTGTTACTTGTATGTTCGGAAGTACTCCAACTACATTCCTGGATAGGTTCTCTTGATACCTCTCCTCAAGTCAGAGCTGATATGGATCCTCTCCCACTGGGCACAGATGGGATGGTCCTGCAAAAATGCTGAAGATTCTCCAACCTTCCACAGCCTCAGCACTCAATGGGGACTCTGGAACACTGAGAATTCCTATGACTAGGCTTTCCACACTGGTGAAAAACCACATAACAATCATTGGGTGTCACCTGGCTACCACTTCTCCCATGTGAAGCCTCAAAGTGTCGATTTTGACCGGTAGTCAAACCACTACCTTGTCTCAATTCTGAACCGCCCTGGCCCACACCGTCAGCTTCCCTCAGATTCTTCTTGGTGATGAGAGCCTGGTTTACTATATCATACATGGTATTCAACCAAAAAATGTTTACCTGATATCAAATAGGATGCCTAATCCCATCCTCAAATCATCTTTCTTTTGTTGGCTTATTAGTGGTATAGATAGGCGCAAAGAGTTAAAGCTCTATAAAACAAGATGAATAGTCCATAATGGACATATAACCCTACTACAGGTTCATTAACTCTTTGGAATGATGATCCATTAGGGTCTCGGGGAATAAATAGTCATAGAATCTAGATTGGAAATCCCTCCAAATCACTTCCCAATACTAACCTACCTAATTCAGAATATCCCACCAACATTTGGTGAATCCTCGAAGCATCTAAGTAGTGAGCTTCACTCTCCTCTCAAGATGTGTATTGAGGTTCTTGAAGATAGATATAACCATATCAATCCACAACCCTACAGCTCGGGGGCCATCATCCTCTGAAAAAGTAGGTGGATGTTGTTTCTGAAACTCCCACGTCAACTCTCCCATAGAAGGGGTAGGTCATGAAGCTCCCTGTATAGTCTGCAAAAGCTACAGAAACTCCCCTCAAAACTGGACATCATCCTCCGCATTAGGGATAACAGGAGGTTCTATAGGTGGCACTACTAAAGGTATCATTGGTGGCTCAGGGCCCACTACCTCCAGATCATGGTCGTCACCACCCTCCTACCGCATGACTAGAGGACATTGTGGTGGCATAGCTCTACAAATTCCAAGCACACACCTCATATAGTATTTTATAATGATAAGGATCACATTTACACGAATAGGATTCGCACAAGACTTCCTATGTAAAAGTCACACCCCTCTATCCGCTCCTAAATCTTGGTCTGGGTGGCACATATATCATAAGAACACACGACATACTACCTACCGTCCACTACTAAGGTCGTGTTAGGGTCAAGTTCTCTACTACAAGTCCAAGGTCCCAATATACAGAGTGTCAATTACATTTTATAGAGGAAAACACCCTTTAAATTTAAATTAGAATCCCTATTTAATGGTGACCATTTCATTTGAGAATTTAATTTCATTTAATTTCATTCTCATTTATATAACAATTATATTTAAATGGTGGAACTATATGAATCACCAATTCCAATTTATAAGGGCTCATACACCTTACAAATTGAAGTGTGGTATCCATTTAATCACAACCAGGAACTTATCAAGTCCCTGCATGGAATGTTAGCACAATTCATGGACATAGCAATAAAGCACCAAAACATGTTGCAAGAAATACACATGATAAGTAAACATGTCATGGAATAATACATGGCATATAAATCATGTAAAATTCTTAAAATGATGCATGATCAATGCTTCCTTATCGTATTAGTCCAAGGATAAAATATAATCCCCAATCATAATAATAAACATCATACATCATGTGTTTCACCCAACTATGGAATCAAATCAACTGTAACAGGGAAAAAGCAAAACATGATATCCCATCCCAGGTAATTTTTCTTCTCACTATACATGGGCTAGCTACTTCCAGGAATAGGCTCGTGACCAAATTTCAACTCATCGTAGTCTCCTTTCTACCATCCCAAAAGAGTGAGGCAAGAAAATAAGCTCTGATGCCACTTTGTGACATCCCAAACCGGAATCCACTAAGTGGTTCCTCGTGTCAGTGGGTCACATGGACTCAAGCATGTCTCTCCATACGCCAAAGGCTGCTAACTAGCAGCGAGGGTTCAAGGTGGTACAGTGGGGAGATTATACCCTCGTCATCAGAGTAACATAGTAGTGAAACAATGGATAAATAGTAGAAAAATAATAATGATTGATAGCGTAAGGTAACATCTAGATGTAATAAATGGCCAACACCAACAATATCTAATATCATATAAAAAATTATATAATGGAATGTATCTATCAAAAATAAACAGACAAGCATTGCAGCAGGCGTGCAATATAGTACATATATAAAAAGAACAAAACGACCCAAAATACTATGTCCAATAGCATCACAATCCATATCTTGGTTATGTGCTTCCCTAATCCCAAGCGATAATCAATTAAGTATCAACAACTAGGTGCTTTCCCCTATCCCTACCTACATCCACATAATCTGCCTGGGTACCATCAGCGGTCTGGATAGGGTGTGAGATAAACTTAGTATAACACAACCAACAATGTCTATAAATATCTAGTCAGTGCATATAATATGGGTAGTGTGCAGATAATAATGGTCAGTAGTAATAAAAACAGTAAAGGGTCAGCTTTGGTTCATGAAGGACACCAGGATGAAACTACATGCTTCGGTAGTTGTCAGATAATCTCTGAACAAGTAACTGCATGTATACATATATATGGTCTATATACGTAGTAACGTCTACAACCATATATGTGGATATGGCTACTAGTCTGGACCTGAGGTGTAACTCCGGCGTCCATGAGTAGTAGCATGAGTCTCACTAGTGTCATGGGACGCCACACCCGGTATCACGAGAATAAGGGACGCCATGCCCGGTATCATAAGAATAAGTGACGTCATGCCCATATCATAAGAATAAGGGACACCATGCGTGTATCATAACAGTAGGGACGCCATGCCAGTATATCATATCCATAAGGGTCGCCATGCCCATCCATCATAATTCATAAGGGTCTCCATGCCCATTCATCATAATTCATAAGGGTCTCCATGCCCATTCATCATAATTCATAGGGGTCGCTATGCCCATTCATCTTAATTTGTAAGGGTTACCATGCCCATTCATCATAATCCTTAGGGGTCACCATTCCCATGTATCACAACAATATAAGGGAATCCATGCTCATATGTAACAATATTAGAAAGGATTTCATGCCTGAATTATAAATCCTAGGCAGTCAACTTGCATTGGTAAGAGCTAGTAGATGATTCATAGTTCATTAGAATTCATCTTTAATGAGGGTGTTACCATTTTTCTATTGAAACAAGTGATGCGGTCGTACCGCTCACTTTCCATTTAATTGAGTATAGTTTGTAAGTGTGTTATCCATGCTATACCACTACAATTATCCATTATCAATTATGATATCACATTTTAGAATTCGAAGCAAACACACTGATAGGTGTTTTGGTTATATAATCATGGAAGTCAAATAGGAATATTAATGGGTACACCCAAAGGGGTGGCCCACGTTGAGGTTAACAACCTCCGACATCTTTTAGGGTCTAAAGGAGTCATTAGGTTCAAGAAAAGACAACCAATTTAATGCGGATTCAATTTAGGGGCAATGCATGGTGAAACCAGTGTGCGACACACAATGCGTAATATAAAGAATTGTGACTTTGATGGATAATTACTAGACAACCAACCATATGCCTGTAGAGGAACACTCATCCAGTATTGAGCTCTGGTTTGGTCAAGATTGGAAGAAAACGAAAAAATAGACGAACGCCCTAGAAATAGGGAATAAGATCCTACACCAAAATAGCATCGCCAATAGCAAGGAAAACAGAGAAAGAAGCCTAAGGACTGGAGCACTTACCGAGAGCTCTCCAACATGATGAATGGATGTTGAATCAGAGCTGGGACAGAAGATTTATCCCTAAACCTAAGTTGATAGGAGGAGTTCTCAAAGGAGGGAGGGCCTCCTGTATGCTAGAAATAGAGAAGGGAAGAGGGTGTTTAAACTTATAATCCCTTAAGTGAAAATGGTAAAATCTCCCAAAAATAAGGGGGCGCACGGTTGGCCAAACCATGCGCTAATCGTGTGTGGCCTACTGTCCAAAGAGGGGGATCGCATGATCTATGCGCACAGTTTGGAAAATTGTGCCATATGGCTCTGTTAAAAACTATAGATGGTTTGCACAGTCATGTAGCCCGGGTCGCACGGTTAGGGAAAACTATGTGGCCCACTGCTAAACACTGAAACGTCCATCGTGGTTAGGAAAACCCGTGTGGATTGAGTGGCGTAGTTTCTACTAACTGTGCAGCCTTACTGTTTCTTCCATGGGTTGGGGTTTCGAGCTCTGAACAAGCCCGGGACACCCTCGTTTCCTCCATTGACTCACTAGGCATTCATATTAGGTCAAAACCAAGGAGTTAAACCGAAATTTAAGAGTTCATAACTTGTAGAAAAATTGGGTCCTTACAAACTAGATCATGAAGAACTCTCGGAGGAATGGAGAATCACATGGAGTATGAAGGAAAATATAGATATTGTGACTCCTTGTGATGATCAAGGAAGTTTCCATTGGTCATATTATTGCATGTTCACCGAGTGATAGAGATCACTCACAAATACTATCCAACCTGATGGTGTGTGTGTGTGCGCGCACGTGGGGGGTGCATGTGTGTGTGCATGCATGTGTGTGTGCATGCGTGCGTGCGTGCGTGCGTGTGGTTTCTAGTGTTTTTTTTTGTTGGAACTCTTGATAAGTTGTTCTTGTGATTGGAATGAAGCATGACATATCACATGTCTTCTCACTTGAACTTAGAGAATGAAGATGCAAATAAAGGCTCTAGGTGAATAGAGGAGCTTGAGATGATTGTGCTGCATTATGACAGAGATTGAAGAACATTATGAATTCGGGTTCACTGCGAGTCATGGAGTGGCGAGGACCTCATGCACGGATAGCTTCTATGGTTTGTGTGCGTTGTTTTCTCTACTTTATCTTCTATGTTGCATGTTCTTTGTTTCTTTTGTATAATAATAATAGTTGTTGTGGTGTTCTTGTTGCAAAGTATGATCAAAATGGTCCGAACCACATAAATACTTGTGTTGTGCTTTACTTTTTTGCATTTTATTTAATGTTCTTTCATTGTCTTGCTTCTGTTGTTTCGGGTCTTCGAACCTCTCGGTTTTGACCATTAAAATGATTCCCTTACCACTGTGAGAATCGGATTGCCTATTATTAAATCCACTCTGGCCCTCACATCTATGTTCAATCCAATAGGTAGATTTATCTACTAATTAATTGAAGATGATATAAGGTTGGAATATAAAGAGTTGGATATGAAAGGTTGAAATGAGAATTGATAATCCTCTTCAATAGAGAATGATCACATAGCCCATAAATATTAAATTTATAACAGAGAGATGGTAATGTTGTTGTTGTTGTTGTTTTTTTTTGATTCAAATGTTGATTTATTTATTGAATTTGGTTGCGTGTCATTTTTGATTTGATTAGCGGAAAGGAGCTATCATCCTCCGTTCTTCCCTTTTCTATAAGATAGTATGTCTTCTTTTTGGTTGTCCACTGCCATTTTTCCTCCTTTTCATTATATTTGAGGATAATGATTTCCATTCACACTGCTGAATGACTCACTCAACAAAATAAATAAATATATATATATATATATATTATAAATAAAGGTGCTCAGATTTTTGAAGTGATTACGTCAAAATTGAGACAAAAAAAATTAAAAATAGTTTTATTAGTTTTATAATTTTCAAATATTTGAACGGAATAGAATTATGATTTGTTATACTCATTAACAAGAATAATCAAGATTGATTGTACCTTTGTAATTCTCTATCCCGTTTGTAATATAATGAATAAGATTTTTTTCATTTTATTAGTGACACGGTATCCATAACTAAACTTGGAATCTTCCCTTCATAAAGGACCAATTATATAGCACTCAAATTGGGTCTTATATTTTAATTTTCTTTTTTAGAGAGAGATAAAGAGAGGAATCCTGAATCTCACACCTTTATCATAAGGAAACATGAAGATAAAACAAAATTAGATATAAAATTCACCCTCAAATTTTGACTGCTTAATCATAAAGTAACAAAAAAAGACACCCCATTTAATTCGTAATCTGGATCATTTATCCTTCTAAAACATCGGTTCACCCGAAATAAGATATTAAAATAAAGTCAAATCATATTGTTATTTAAAAATTTCTGGATCACCTTGTCCATATTTTCAAATAAAAAATTCTTAATTAACAATTATTATCTTATTGGTGGAAACTTCCTGCATGTATAAAAAGTGGGCTTAAAACTCTGTAGGCAGGAAAAAACAATAAACAAAGTGGGCTGGGTTAATATTATAATTTAAATTTATTATCCTTCTTCACAGGCCTGTATATACTTACCAGTGAGCCATGTTAAAATTATGATCCGACAACCTTTAACGGATATAAATATGACGGTGCATTTGATCCTTCAGTTAAAAAAAACCGAACGAATATGTTGTTATAAATGAATGCTAAAGTGGAAAGAGTCATGAAGTGAAGTAGGACGCGAATTTCATTGCTATACAATTTTTAATTTTTTTTTAAATGAAACATTCTTTTTCGATTAACTCATCATTTTTGTATTTTTTTTATTTTTTTAAAAATTATTTGCAGAATCAAATAAATCTTATAACAAAAAAATAATATAAAATATTATCATCAACCAAATAACCCCATTAAGTGTTCGCATTAAATGGAACTTTTTAACCTTTGCATTTGGATTATAGAAATTAAAATTACCAATTAATACATTTTAGTAAATCTATTATATATACTATAGGATGTGACTTTTCAGTGCATGTGGCACCTCCATCTGATTTCTCACATACGTGTTGCCTCCCCACTACACCCTCCTCCTGAATTCCTCCCCACCCTCAACCCTGGTTCCCCAACCCCATACTCTCCTCCCCCCAACCCCATCTCAGCATCCCTTCCCCGTGGTTGTCATCCTCAACTCCACCTCCTACCCATCTCGTCTCCTTCCCCCTGTCTCATTCTCCTTCCTGTTGTCGCCTCCACCTCTTCCTCTTCCTTCGACTCCTCACCGTGTGACGTTTCTATTTCCTCTCATCACCCTCTGTTTTCTACCTTCATGTTTTGTTTTGATTAACAATGATTTTCATCATTCTGATTAACAATGATTTTTTTCATTTTGATTAACAATTATTTTCACCGACACGGGTTGTCATCCATCGACATATCCAAGTTCTTCGCTACATCTAGGGTTCCTGTGATTTCTGATTTCCCCTTCTTGGTGTCCTCCCCCTGGAAGCAATTCCTTATACGAACGATACTGTTGAGTCATCTATTAACCTCACCTTCTTATTTCTTGACGTGGACTTATTTGACTTGTAGAAAGTTTTACACAGATTGGCCTATTCCAGGTTTACGGTTTGATTCCGCTATATTATGTTATGAGTTGTTGTATATAAACTACAAGTTCCTCTCTCCAACAATTTCAGATGACAAGTCCCTCTCTGCTACAATTTCTACCACGTGTTGTCTCGATTTATTCACGCATACCACATATATGGCTTTATCGATGAGAAACCAACTTCACACTCCTGGTTTCCCCTTCATCGTGCTGATATTGTCTTTACAGATCTATACACGACTTCAATCTCCTGATCGTAAATCTCCATAGGGTTTTTGGGTTCAATCTTATTATTGTCATATGAAGGATTTAATATTTCTTCATGCATACCATATGTAATGACATTAATTTATTTTTGGTGCTTCTTCAGGTTTCCCACTTCATGGAGTCCTACTGGCAACTGTTCCCTCGCCACCAGGCCTAAACCTTTGCTACTTGAACAAGTTTCTATTACAGGTAGTGGCGTTAATTTGTTTCAGGTTCTTCTTTGTCTGTGTGATTATCCTTTGCTCTGAAGGTATGTTACTGCTATAAGAATTTCAATTCCTTCGCTGTTAGTTTATTGATTTTAAAATCTTCTATTTTAATTGGTTATTTTTTATTTATTGTGAACTGATAATTGTTTACTTCCAAATTTTTTAATCAAATTTTGAATGATTCTATATTTCTCACTAAATTTAATCGCATCACATGAATGAAATTTTTTATGATTTATGGGGTTTCTATTACAGGCAGTGATGTCGTTGGGAAAGAATCCCTAATGGTAACATTGCAACATTTTTGAGTTGATTGTATTTGTTGACAAAGCATGTTTCCATGATGAATTGTCAAGTTCCAGAGATTTTGTTGACAATCAATGTTGACAAAGAACCATGACAAAAGAATGGACGATCTGAAGGCAGTACAAAATAACTGATACAAGGTGGCGTCATTTCCCAGTGTTTGCCAAATTTTTGGGGTCCAAAATTTTGATTTTGGTGAGCATCGCGAAAATTGGATTTCCTTGAAGATCTAATTTAAATATGGAAAAGACATGAGTTTCGTGAAGATATGCCTCATGGTTTGGATTTCGCGAAGACCAGAATAATGTTGACAGTGATTCTTCGCGATTACGACAAGCTTCACGAATGATAGAGTTGAAGAGCATTGTGACAGCGAAGGGAATTGCGAGTGGATCTTCGTGGAGAAAGCGCGAAGGAATTGATAGGATGCTCCACAATTACGACGAGCTCCACGATCATAAAATTGTCGTGGTTCTTTGCGATTTTGAGAGAATTTCGGCGGGAACTTCGGAGTTTCGTGATTTGAGATGACGTGGAGTTGACTTCGCACGGAAGGTTCGAGGGTCGGTGGAATCACCTATAAATAGATCTTGACCCCCTCGGGAGAAGCAAAGAGTTTTTCGAAGAAAATATTTTGCTATCGGCTCGCGAAGGTAGTTCGTAAAGGTAGTGTTCTTCGCGAAAGGAAGGAGTTTCGCGGCGGCTACTCTAGCTCCGCGAAAGTTGGGTGTTTCGCGTTGGCTCAGTGAGCTTCGCGAAAGAAGTCGCTCTGCGATGACTTGAGCTCCACGATGGCCTAAGCTTTGCGAAGGCTTGAGCTTTGCGACGGTCTGAGATCTGTGAAAGCAGTGTGCTTCGTGAGGCAGAAGCTCTGTGAAGGTGTGTGCTTCGTGAAAAGGCAGAGACTTTGCGAAATTGGGAGCCTTGCGAAGTAGGGTGTTTTGCGAAGGTATTTCCAAAGGAATTGCCTAGTGTTCAGGGGCAAAGGGGTATTCATCAGTGGATGAAAATTTGACTTTAATAGTGTAAGGCCCCGACCCCAGTTACTCGGAGTCGGTGCATTATTGCGTAACATTGGCATGATCACAAAAGATCAAGTCTCGAAAGACCGATTAGTTTAGTAGCCTTGGAAACACTAGATACATTCATAAATGTTACATTACATCATAAAGTGAAAATCTACAATAACAAAGTCTCCATAGTCCACACTCATATCCTCTTCTGACTATCCCTGCAGGTCATTCATAAAATACTTCTTCACATCCTGGAAAATATTATAACATTGAAAGGGGTGAGCTCAGATGCTCAATAAGGATAACAATATAGCGGAAGCTTTCATCAATAAATATAAACATTTAAGGCAATGTATAACTAAAAAAAAGCCTTTTAAACTTGAACTTCAACATAATATGGAAAAAGTAAAATGAGATAATGCCATTTACTTCTTCACATGGATATTCTACTGGTCGAATAATCACATGCAATATCAATAACCATTTTCATAATGATGGAATGCATAATGCCAGACTATCATAACCACGTTAGCCAAGGCCTCGTTCCAAGACTAAAAATAAGATTTTTTCAAGGCCTCGTGCCAAGACACTAGTTTGTCTCATGATACCTGCCGATGCATCGAAGAGCTATAGCGGGCTCCACCCGTCACTAATTAAGTCCAATGCATTCCTCATATGAATAGGTTTAAACATACCATAAACCATAACATAATTGTATCACATAAAACATGCATAAAGGGAACATAAAATTTCCACATTTCAGTCACAAGATATCAATACAACACATTGATATAATAAAAACATTATCAAAACCATTTTCAATACCAAAATAAAAGAAAAGTAAAACTTGGTATTTATTTTTCATTTAAAAAAAGTTATGGCTTGTAGAGGAAGCCGAAACTCAAATAATAGTCACGGCGGCGGAGAAGTCATTGTCGCCGCATACGTAATAAAAAACATTCCTTTTTTCGTTTATTAAAAACGCTTCATATAAAAATATTCTTTTTGAATAAAAGTAAAAGTCAAAGGGGTTTATACACCGTATAAAAGAAAATTGTGTATAAAACAAAATATGCCTCAATGAATGGTGATTGAGACGAAGTCCCTTAAAAAGATCATTTTTATATATAATAGGTCTATTATGTGTATTCAATATAAGTACACATAAAGAAAGTACAAATACAAGATAGGACATAATAATATCATAACATAATTTTAAAGTAGGAGATTAACCCAAAGAATGAAAATTGGGTTAAGAAATTCCCTTACCTTGTGCCTGACTTGACTCGGCCGTTCTTTAACCTCCTGAATAATAAACTAGAGTTAATCTCTACTTGCTTAAGAACCTTTTTCAAGTTCATTATCCCTTTTATATCACTTATTACAATGTTACGAAAATTATGTAGTCATTTAAGTTAATAACGGTCGTTTTGTCGATCTTTGGTACTTGAGTCAACAATAAACTTCTTATAATTACAAGTTGTTTATGTAGTAGAATATCCATTATCTCCAGAATTATATTCATGATGTAGATATCATATATATCATATATATCCAGTATATACATTCATTTATAATATTACATAACAATTAGAGGTAAGAAATGAAATGCATCGTTCATGGAGACGGTAAGTTGTACGTACGCATGAACGCTACTTTCATTTCTATTTCATATTTAATGGAATTAAATTATAATTATATAAAGGTATACTATAATTCCAGTATAATATAATGTATAATACCATTTACTCCATCCTCTATACATCCCACATATGACATTAACGATTCAAATCACTTTGAGGGGGCGGTAGTCCGCGCTTCCTAAAATGAAAATATCGCGTTTACCCATAATGGAAACCATAATGGTGTGCAATAAATGAAAAATACAGAAGATTAAGTAAAACATAAACATATTATATATCATATATAAATATAGTGACATCTTAATGGCCACCATTGAAGGTGTTATATGAGGTTTGAACAATCATCGTTTCGTGAGGCAGAAATTCGCCATCCACAGAAACAGTATGTTCTTTAACCATTAGATGCAGGTGTGCGTAAGTGTAGCTCGAATACTTCTTATAACAACATCCTAGTATATTGAGGATACTGGTGTTGTTACAAAAGAAATTAATAAAAAGAGTTTAGAGGGTTGGAGAAGCAAAATAAAACAAAATAACATAAGAGAAGACATTACCTTAAAATCGGGTAACTCTTTTTGATTTGAGCCAAAGGCTTCCTTGGGAAGAGTTCTGCCCAAAGTGAGGCTTCTAGGAGTAATAGAGGGAAGTTGGGAGAGTATTTGGGCAGAGTTTGGCTGAGCCAAATGGCTTGAATGTGTGAATAAGGTGGTAGAGGTGAGGGCCTTTTATAAGAGGAGAGAAGGGCCACTCTTGGAAAGATTGAAATGTTACTTTATTATGAAATGATTTTAGGATTCTAAAGGTCCCACAATGATATATTTTTATGCTAAGGTGATAAGGGTTTGAAATATACTCATCCAATAGGTTTTAGATTTCACATTATCTTTTCATTTTATTTAAATCGTTAATTAATGAGGTAATCGTTGCATCATCATTGTGTCATAAATATTTTAATTTATTTAATGTCTAAAAATTATAAAAAATTATCATGATGTGGGAAATATTTTTAGCTTTCTAATTAATATTTATAGTAAAAAATATGACTTGTATAACCCCATTTAAAAATTGTTTTAGTAAAAGAACTCATGTTTGTGACATTTTTATTTTAACATTAAATAAAAAGTTTTTAATGTCATGTTCCTACCAAAGTGGCTACATGGGGTCCCCAAGTTGAGCCATGGATTGTCTTGGTTGTCCATGACTCATCCAATAGGGGTAGGACAAGTGTAAAGGTATTTTCATATTTTTACAATATCATTTTTACATTAAATTTCACTAATTATCTTTAATCGCGATTAATTAAACTTAAAAGTTACTATTCAACAAAAAATTATTTTAATCCCATTGAACCACATTTTACTTCCTAATGACAACCATGTATGTAGGATTTTTGAAAATCAAATCACAGAAGTGTTAATGTTTCATTTAAACAAAAAATTAGTTTTTTAACTACCACTTAGTGGTTTCAATATTCATCAAAAATCGAAGTTTTTCAGAACAATGCCAAAATTTCACCCTAAGCTATAATTGATATTCCGAATTCAAAAATAATGTCTATTTTATGAAATTCCAAACATATAAGTTGCATTAATTAATTTTATAATTAATTCCTGTTGTCACAACAAATAGCGTGTTTTTAAGAAACAATATATATCAAAAGATTGACAATTGTTTATGTCTAATTTCAAAGTGAAATTAATTCTAATGAACACCATTGGATAAATTTGTAAAAATATATTCTAATTATACTTTAAAAACACTCAATAGTATAATTTATCAATATAAATTATTTTGATTAAAAAAGTTGTTTTTAAGTATTTTTCACTATTCATAGAAAAATGGAAGTTCTCAGAAAATTACAAAAAATTCAACTTAGGATAATTTCGATATTCTGAATACAAAAATGAAGTCAATTTTGAAATATAAAATTTATATAATTTCAAAAATTGGGTATTACTATTCATAACTACTACTTTGATTGGTCGCGGTGTGTTAGAATCTAGAACTTGCGTACAATGCAAGCTATTGCATTATTGAAAGAGAAGCGTATCGTGAAAGCTTGGGGTGTTTTATTCTCCCCTCCTTCAATAAATTGCGTCCTCGCAATTTGAAAATGTTCTTCCAAAATAAAAGGTTGAAAATAGAAAATCCTTTGTGGAAAACCCACATCGGAAATAGGGTTAATAAGAATATAACATTAAAAGAAAGAAAGAGAAGTACAAAGGTCACCCGAGATAGCCCATACTAGGATTCTATGAAAATATAGATATGAAGGAGAAACAAACCATCAAGGTCTGGTGGAGAGTTGTAGAAAACAGGATTAGGAGAAAGTTAACCACAAGAAAATCACAAACTTTTGATTGGTTAAATGGTCATCGAATCCCCAGTTGGAAAAATTAACCGACAACATTTTTGTTTTAAGTTACCTTTTATAAAGTTGAGGAATTTATTTAAGATATTTTCTAAGAATGTAAGGAAATATACTTACTTGTCATGTAGGCTTTCATTCTTTAATAAATTTTTACCACGAACCCATCTTTCACTCCAAATGGTAACAGAACTCAAAAATATTCTATTTATCCTAATTGTATAAGGTTCCAAATATTACCACATACCATTTAGATTAGGAAAAATATTTTGTAATAACCAGGGACTTCCTATAGGCTAGTGGTAGGTAATAAAGGCCTGTCGCACTATGGTTGTGGGTTCGATTCCTACAGCTTTGTCTGACGCGACGGGTTATCCCCCAACCTGCAGGTTGTCCTTTTCCTAAAACTATAGTATTATAATATTCCAAAAATAATCTTCAGAAATGTTTTAACCTTAAACAATACTATTCAAGGTTCAAATTAATCCATTCCAACCTATATAGTTATCCAAAATACCTCTGTCCAGACTTTCTCTAAAAGGTCTCTAAATTCCAAAATCAATTGTAACATCAGATTCCCCAAACAAAGTAAAGTTTCTCTTATTGTCACATACTAAAAATATGATTACCTTCATCATATTAAAACCTTAATGAAAAAAAAACAAGTACTGCAGTACCATCCTTATATATATCACATTATTATTATAACCAGAATATAATCCTTGAGTCCAAAAGCACCAATACATTAATTATTCCACTTCAACTGTAGTAACAACATAAGATTGTCCTTGATCCCTTGGCCTTTTCTGAGGTAAGTTTCCCTGACTCTTAGGAAATTCATTTTCATAATGACCCATTTCCCTACAATTGTAGCATTCAACATTGATAGCCTCTTTCTTTCCCTTACAATCACGAGCCTGGTGACCTTTTTCTCCACATTTATAACAAACTCCCATTCCTTTTAGGCAAGCATCGGGGTGATTCTTCCTACAATTATCACATAATGGAAAATCCTTCTTTCCTTTTTTTCCTTTATCCGTCTCTTGTTCCACCATTCTCTTCTTCTCTTGCTTTACTTTGTTGTCATAATACTTAGAGAATTCCTTTTCTGTCTTGATAGCACACGAGACAATATCTTCGTACGATGAGAAGGATTGTGATACTAAAGCTCGACGGAGAAATGGTTTTAACCCATCAAAGAAACGATCAATCTTACTTCTTGGGTTACGTATATAATCTGCAGCATACCTCGCTAACCTTGTAAAGTTGGCCTCATACTTTGCAACATTCTCATCCTCCTTTTGTCTCAGACTCAGAAATTGCCTTTCCATATCTGCTCGATGGTCATGAGGAAAGTATTTTTCTAAGAAAAGATCTTTGAACTCTCTCCATTCCATACTTGATACTTCTTCATCTTCCTTTGTATTTTGAATCAATGACCACTATTGATCGGAATCTTCAGTGAGGCGGTAAACTGCCATGATAACCTTCTCTCTTTCGCTACTCCCCAAGGCGTGGAATATTTTCTCTAAGGAGTTTATCCATTGCTCAGCTACTAATGGATTTGTACCCCCATTAAATGTTGGTGGTTGTTGCCTCATGAAGCGGTCTAACATTGATCCTCCACGTTGAGGATCAGGGTGCTCCATACGAGTAAGGTTATTATTCATAACCCGAGTGAGTTATCCCAGTATGGTAATAAGTTGATCAGCACCAGTTGTATCTCCAGCTCCACAATAATTATCTTGAGTAGGAGGGCAATCCCTACACAGAGTGCGTGCATTGATACGGTTTTCATTCCTTCCACTAGGCGCCATTTCTTAACAATGTCATAAACTAGATTAGTTTATGAATCTAAATACATAATTCCATACCTGTAAAACACTTAACATAAATTGAACTATTTATGGATATAATCCATAATCGTAAAAAGAAATGTTTTCTTTGAGGAAGTATATACTCATAAACCCTTCATAATGGTTTGTAAAGAAAATGAAAATTATCCTAAGCATATCCCTCGGGAGTGTCGTAACCAATAGTGCAGCAAGGCCCGTTGTCGTGCACCAGTTCCCATTAGAGTCTAGCTCAAAGCGGTGTTTTCGGGTTTTACCCCTAGGTACATCTGTGCCAAAGCCGCCTCTACCTGCTCGTATCCAGACAGGGATGTATTTCTCGAACAACCCTCAAAATATCTACAACAACAAAATTCTAGGAAGTTCTTCTATACTAATCCTCAGAGTCTATCTTATAGCTATGCGCTCTAATCAGAGTTTATCTAAATCTAGATTCCAAGGTTAGTACTAAACTGCTTCTGATACCAACTGTAAGGCCCCGACCCCAGTTACCCAGAGTCAGTGCATTATTGCGTAACATTGACATGATCACAAAAGATCAAGTCTCGAAAGACCGATTAGTTTAGTAGCCTTGGAAACACTAGATACATTCATAAATGTTACATTACATCATAAAGTGAAAATCTATAATAAAAAAGTCTCTATAGTCCACACTCATATCCTCTTTTGACTATCCCTGCATGTCATTCATAAAAGACTTCTTCACATCCTGGAAAATATTAAAACATTGAAAGGGGTGAGCTCAGATGCTCAGTAAGGATAACAATATAGCGGAAGCTTTCATCAATAAACATAAACATTTAAGGCAATGTATAACTAAAACAAAAGCCTTTTAAACTTGAACTTCAACATAATATGGCAAAAGTAAAATGAGATAATGTCATTTACTTCTTCACATGGATATTCTACTGGTTGAATAATCACATGCAATATCAATAACCATTTTTATAATGATGGAATGCATAATTCCAGACTATCATAACCACGTAGCCAAGGCCTCGTGCCAAGACTACAAATAAGATTTTGTCAAGGCCTCGTGCCAAGACACTAGTTTGTCTCATGATACCTGCCGATGCATCGAGGAGCTATAGCGGGCTCCACTCGTCACTTATTAAGTCCAATGTATTCCTCATATGAATAGGTTTAAACATATCATAAACCATAACATAATTGTATCACATAAAACATGCATAAAGGGAACATAAAATTTCCACATTTCAATCACAAGATATCAATAAAACACATTGATATAATAAAAACATTATCAAAACCATTTTCAATACCAAAATAAAAGAAAATTAAAACTTGGTATTTATTTTTCATTTAAAAAAAGTTATGGCTTGTAGAGGAAGCCGAAACTCAAATAATAGTCACGGCGGCGGAGAAGTCGTTGTCGCCGCATACGTAAGAAAAAACATTCCTTTTTTCGTTTAGTAAAAACGCTTCATATAAAAATATTCCTTTTGAATAAAAGTAAAAGTCAAAGGGGTTTATACACCGTATAAAAGAAAATTGTGTATAAAACAAAATATGCCTCAATGAATGGTGATTGAGACAAAGTCCCTTAAAAAGATCATTTTTTATATATAATAGGTCTATTATGTGTATTCAATATAATTACACATAAAGAAAGTACAAATACAAGATAGGACATAATAATATCATAACATAATTTGAAAGTAGGATATTAACCCAAAGAATGGAAATTGGGTTAAGAAATTCCCTTACCTTGTGTCTGACTTGACTCGATCATTCTTTAACCTCCTGAATAATAAACTAGAGTTAATATCTACTTGCTTAAGAACATTTTTCAAGTTCATTATCTCTTTTATATCACTTATTACAATGTTACAAAAATTATGTAGTCATTTAAGTTAATAACGGTCGTTTTGTCGATCTTTGGTACTTGAGTCAACAATAAACTTCTTATAATTACAAGTTGTTTATGTGGTATAATATCCATTATCTCCAGAATTATATTCATTATGTAGATATCATATATATCATATATATCCATTATATACATTCATTTATAATATTACATAACATTTAGAGGTAAGAAATGAAATGCACCGTTCATGGAGACGGTAAGTCGTACGTACGCATGAACGCTACTTTCATTTCTATTTCATATTTAATGGAATGAAATTATAATTATATAAAGGTATAATATAATTACAGTATAATATAATGTATAATATCATTTACTCCATCCATTATACATCCCACATATGGCATTAACGATTCAAATAACTTTGAGGGGGCGGTAGTCTGCACTTCCTAAAATGAAAATATCGCGTTTACCCATAATGGAAACCATAATGGTATGCAATAAATGAAAAATAAATAAGCTTAGGTAAAACATAAACATATTATATATCATATATAAATATAGTGACATCTTAATGGCCACCTTTGAAGGTGTTATATGAGTGTTGAACAATCATCGTTTCGTGAGGCAGAAATTCACCATCCACAGAAATAGTTTGTTCTTTAACCATTAGAAGTAGGTGTGTGTAAGTGTAGCTCGAATACTTAATATAACAACATCCTAGTATATTGAGGATACTCGTGTTGTTACAAAAGAAATTAATAAAAAGAGTTTAGGGGGTTGGAGAATCAAAATAAAACAAAATAACATAAGAGAAGACATTACCTTAAAATCGGGTAACTCTTTTTGATTTGAGCCAAGGGATTCCTTGGGAAGAGTTCTGCCCAAAGTGAGACTTCTAGGAGTAAGAGAGAGAAGTTGGGAGAGTATTTGGGCATAGGTTGGCCGAGCCAAATGGCTTGAAGGTGTGAATAAGGTGGTAGAGGTGGGGGCCTTTTATAAGAGGAGAGAAGGGGCACTCTTGGAAAGATTGAAATGTTACTTTATTATGAAATGATTTTCGGATTCTAAAGGTCCCACAATGATATATTTCGAGGCTAAGGTGATAAGGGTTTGAAATATACTCATCCAATAGGTTTTAGATTTAACATTATCTTTTCATTTTATTTAAATCGTTAATTAATGAGGCAATCGCTGCATCATCATTGTGTCATAAATATTTAATTTATTTAATGTCTAAAAATTATAAAAAAAGTATCATGATGTAGGAAATCTGTTTAGATTTATAATTAATATTTATAGTCAAAAATATTACTTGTATAACCCCATTTAAAAAATGTTTTAGTAAAATAACTCATGTTTGTGACATTTTTATTTTAACATTAAATAAAAAGTTTTTAATGTCATTTTCCTACCAAAGTGGCTCAATGGGGTCCCCAAGTTGAGCCATGGATTGTCTTGGTCGGCCATGACTCATCCAATAAGGGTAGGACAAGTGTAACGGTATTTTCATATTTTTATAATATCATTTTTACCTTAAATTTCACTAATTACCTTTAATGACGATTAATTAAACTTAAAAGTTACTATTCACCAAAAAATTATTTTAATCTCATTGAACCACATTTTACTTCCTAATGACAACCATGTATGTCGGATTTTTGAAAATCAAATCACAGAAGTGGTAATATTTCATTTAAATGAAAAATCAGTTTTTTAACTACCACTTAGTGGTTTCACTATTCATCAAAAATTGAAGTTTTTCAGAACAATGCCAAAATTTCACCCTAAGCTATAATTGATATTCCGAATTCAAAAATGATGTCTATTTTATGAAATTCAAAACATATAATTTTCATTAATTAATTTTATAATTAATTCCCACTGTCACAACAAATAATGTGTTTTTAAGAAACAATATATATCAAAAGATTGACAATTGTTTATGTCCAATTTCAAAGTGAAATTAATTCTAATGAACGCCATTGGATAAAATTGTAAAAATATATTCTAATTATACTTTAAAACCACTCAAAATTATAATTTATCACTATAAATTATTTTTATTAAAAAAGTTTCTTTTAAGTATTTTTCACTATTCATAGAAAATTGGAAGTTCTCAGAAAATTACAAAAAATTCAACTTAAGATAATTTCAATATTCCGAATACAAAAATGAAGTCCATTTTGAAATATAAAATTTATATAATTTCAAAAAGTGGGTATTACTATTCATAACTACTACTTTGATTGGTCGCGGTGTGTTAGAATCTCGAACTTGCGTACAATGCAAGCTATTGTATTATTGAAAGAGAAGCGTATCGTGAAAGCTTGGGGTGTTAAAAATAGACCATCTACATACAGTGAAGGATGCATTCATTAGTGATAATGAAGAGACCCACAAGTCTATAAACTGTGAGTGGATCCCTTCCAAGTGAAGTGAGAAAAGGAAGAGAAAGAAGGTAATCATTTCTACCGACAGTGAGCTAGTGAGAGAGAAACATGAAGTGACCCTTGAGAAAGCAGTGAGCTTACCCTAAATATTGTAAAGGAAGTGAGCCTGGGCATAGAAGTGATCTAGCCCAAACATTATTGGCAGTGAGATTTAGTGGATTTGGTACAGCGGCACATCATCGTTGTATGCTCCTTGGAAGTAGCCCAATGAGGGTGAACCAACTAAAAATCATTGTGTCTGCCTGGTTTCTTCCCTGCATTGCATCTAAATCATCACCATCAGATAAAGATAAAAATAAGTGATCAATATAAGCACACAAGATAAAACAAAGTGACCCTAATAATAAATAGGTCAAGATCCTATGGGGCAGGAATAATTTTGATAAAGAATATCCATACCCTGATTCACCCCCCCTCTCAGGGTATCTAAGCCCCTTTTGTCCTAATAGATGTTAATTTATTTTAGGCGCTTCTTCAGGTTTTCCGCTTCATGGAGACCTACAGGTAACTGTTCCCTTTCCACCTGGCCTAAACCTTCACTACTTTAATAGGTTAATTTGTTTCAGGGTCTTCTTTGTTTGTGTGACTTTCTTTTGGTGTGAAGGTATGTTACTGCTATAATAATTTAAATTTCTTCACTATTAGTTTATTGATTTTAAAATATTCTATTTTAATTGGTTATTTTTTATTTATTGTGAACAGATAATTGTTTACTTCCAAATTTTTGAATCAAATTTTGAATGATTCTATATTTCCCACTCAATTTAATCGCATCACATGAATGAAGTTGTTTATGCTTTATGGGTTTTCTATTACAAGTTGTGATGTTAATTTATTTCAGGTGCTTCTTCAGGTTTCCCGCTTCATGGAGACCTACTAGCAACCATTCCCTTTTGACCTGGCCTAAACTATCATGACTTCAATAGGATTCTATTATAGGTGGTGATGTTAATTTATTTCAGGTGTTTCTTTCTCCATGTGACTCTCCTTGTATGTGAAGGTATATTACTGCTATAATAATTTCAATTTATTTGCGGTTACTTTATTGATTTTAAAATATTCTTTTTTCATTGGTTATTTTTTATTTATTGCGACATGATACTTGTATAATTTATAATTTTTTATTCAATATTTTGAATTTTCTTCTCAATATTATTCATGGTTTTGGATATCTACTGCACAAGGCATGATATTCAGGTGCTACTTAAATTTAGGCTTGTGATCCATAAGATGATTGAAACTCTATTTGCAGTACCAATGACTCCCTAGCCAGGATTATAAGAGAACTTTCCTCCAATAGAAATGTGATATTCAAAATATGATCACATAAGATTATGTACTTATTTCCAATTTCACTTCTAAGAATTTTAAAAGGTAATGGATTTTATCTATAAGAGGGGATAAATTGTGATGTTTTCAACTATGTTTGGGAGTTATAATTGACTAATTGTATGAATTTTTTAATAAAAGCAATTCGGTAAAATATAGGATAATGATGAGTTTAAATTGTACGTGTCATTAAAATCCATTTCATATAACATGTACATTTATTTTTGGGGCCTAACTTTGAATTTTATTTCCTTACAAGTTGGGTCTTCTTATGCAACTTACCAACGATTTGTTTCAATTACTACAACAATTTTATCTTCATACCCAATGATATGAAATATTCAATTTCCCATATGTTTCAATTCTATATTGAAAACACATTTACAAAGACGTTATTCACCATGTGTTTTTTTGTACAATTAATTTCAATACATTGAAGTATAGTTCATTTAAACTCTATTTTCAACCAACCTATGTATATTATTTACAAAACAAAGATTAAAATCCTTATTTTCTATTACATAACATGTACAATTGTTTTATTGAAGGTTTTTTATTACATTTTAATTCCCTTTATTTAAGCTGGTTTAAACTCTCTTTTTTAAACAAATTGTACATTTAATTACCGTTATTTAAGTTAGTTTAAACACTTTTTTTAAACCAATTGTACATTTTAAACCATGTGTTTTTTTGATCACAACACATATACCCCTATGATCATTCAATACTATTAAAAATATTATGTAGATTGGATTCTATTTTTATAATACACTTGTCCATAGTTACGAGCATATACCATGCATTAATTCCTATTCTACATAACATATTTTGTATAATTCATTTTTTTTGTATATGGATTCATTTCAGTTTAAATTTCAGTACTTTCAAATGAAATATAAAATTAAATTATGCAACTAATTGATGGATAAGATATGAATTAGGAATCTAAAACTATTTCAAATTTATCTCTTTTTTGTCAGTGAACTTTGTCAACATTTTTCTTAACATGTTATTTTCATAGACATTTAAAACATGAATTTGATCAAGGATCCTTACTTTCTTGACATCATTCCATGGTAATTTGATTTTTCTAATCCATTTCAAACAACTCTTATGATGGTTATTCTCATCTCTAGAGTTGCATGAATTAATTATCCTAAACAATGGTATACTTTTTTTTGTAACTGTTTAACGAAACTAACTCCATGGAAATTAAATAGTTATACATCTTTTTTCTTCCCATTTACAAGTTTTTTTGTCAACCTAGAATAGCGACTTCATGAAAAATAATACAAAGGCAATGCTAATGGTTCCTTTGACATTTAATTTTCAAATCTGAGTACTCCCCTCCTCTAGATTGTTTTTTTTCACTTTTCATGTACTAATGCATTGTAGGAATTCTCAATTAGGTTTCACATTTTCTTTATTTTAGCATAACCATTATAATCAACTGATATTTTTAATTCCCAAAGATTCTTTGGATTATATATGTCAATCCATTTGACTTGAAACTAACTTTTGTATTATCTTTCAATAAAAAAGTACACAATAGAGGATTATGTATTGTGTAATGGTGGTGGATGGGGTATAATTTCCTTTTAATATCCCATTGACCACTTCTTACTTCTACTAGATTCAAAGGATGTGAAATGTCACTTGCTGCTTCTGTTTAAAATCAAACATGCATGAAAAATATTCAAATTGGAAAAGAATTAGTTGTACTTGGGGATTTAATTACTCTGGACATTAAATGAGTTATTCCTTGGTTGTATTATTTTATGATAAACTCTAATTTCACCCATTCATTCTCATGGGGCATGTTAACTTCAACAATGTAAAGATCTGGAAATTTCAAGGAAAATTTTTTTCTTAATTTTCTTTGGAATTTTACAAGAACACAGTTTCTGACGGCACCTGATTCCGAGGCCCGGTGTGCCCGGAATTAATTTCCGAAGTTTGGCTCGGGTACGTTCAGTGAACGAGCGAGCGAGAATTTCTATCATTTGAACCGGTGCCCGGAATCAAATTCCGAGGGCACCGATGGAACCGCAGCGCTGCTAATTTCTTAAGAACGCCATTTCCGGAGTTGCGTTTATCCGAGAGAAGATGATAAAAATTGTGGAAGTTTAATTTATAACTTATCTACAATTTTTATTTTCTTGTTAAGTAGATTAAGTGTTATGTTACAACACTTGACCCTCTCTTAAGTGGTTTTAACCTATGCAAGGGAGTTAGGGGTGGGACCCACTTGGAGTTAACCACCCATGGAAGGATTTAAGGTGAGGTGGGGCCCACACGAACCCCACCCCTTCACTTTTCCCATAACCCCCTAACTCCCTCTTTATTTTGAAACTCCTCACCTCCCTCTTTATTTTGAAACTCCTCACCTCCCTCTTTATTTTGAAACTCCTCAACTCCCTCTTTATTTTGAAACTCCTTCTCTCCCTCTCTCCCTCATAACTCATGCCAACTAGCACTTAAATTAAGTTATTGAAACTCTTAATCAATTAAGTGTTTGAATTTTGAACTTACAATGCATGGCATGATTAAAATAAAATAAGGGGAAACCTTGTTTTATTTGGAGGTTGAATTGTGGTGGGTGGATTTTTGAGAAAGAGCCTTTGTGTGATAGAAGAAGGAAGCTCCTTCTTCGTTGAAGAACGTCCTCCTCTCCGTGAAGAACGGTTCTTCTCCGATGAAGAACATCGATCCATCAACTTAGAACGACTCGGTGATCACGGTTCTTCATCCTCTTTTTCCTCCACGGCAAAGGAGAAGACACCGACGTAGGGAACTCTCCAATGACAACGCGCCTTCCTTCTTCATCTCTGCAACAAGTGAGGAGACGTCGTTTCCTCCTCGGACGTACCCCAACATCCATGGAATCGACGTCCGATATCTGCGACATCATTCTCCGCGAAGCCGTTCTCCGCGACGCCCGACGTGCGACATCAAATATCCAAGTAGGGGTTTGTTGTTGCTTTATTTCATTATTTTCCGTTCTTGGTTCTAGCATGACAAACTTGAGGATGAACGATTAAGTGTTATCGTCTAACGAGAGGGGGACAGGACCGCACAAACATGGCCGAACCCCCCCTTGTTCTTGAATGTTTCTTGCGGATGAAACGAGATAGCGTGGTGCCGTCGCACCACGCAGGAATCACACGGAAATTATTGCGCGGCGCCGTCGCGCCGCGCCGTCGAAAGAATTATCATGAACGCGACGCCGTCGCGCCGCGTCGAAGGAAACCGAAGACGCCGCGGCCGGAGCGGGGCCGCGGCGGAGGGGCGCGGTGCCGTCGCACCGCGCCGGATGACGAAGGCCGCGGCCGGTTCCGGGCCGCGGCGAATCGTGATGACCGGCGGCCAGCCGGGCCGCCGGTGCCGGAAGACGGAAGAGGACCGGCCCTTGCCAGTCCTGTTGACAAGAAGTCGACCGGCCAGGTCGGGCCGGCCGGGTTGGTGAAAACCGGGGGAATTTAATTCCCCCGGGCAGTTATTTGCCCCCCCATTATGAGGGGGGCCGGTTTCACAAAGGGGGGGCAGGCGGCCCCCCGTTTCCAGCAAGCTCGGCCTTCGGCCGAGCTGGCAGCCCGCACAGCGCAGTGCCTTGCGCCGAACCGGCGCGCCTGGCCAGTTCGCCGGACCGGGCCGGGCTGTGCCGGGCCGAGTTGACCCCGTCCGGGGCGGGTCGACCCGGTTCAGGCCATCCGGGGGGTCTCGGGCCAGGACGGCCCGGGCCCGAAACCCCCGTTACCGAGCGGTTTGGTCAAATGCTCGTATCTTGGGCTACGGGCCTCCAAACGACACGCCGTCAGCGGCAACGCGATCCTTGGATCGAGACGCTCGTTTCGGTATACTATACTCAAGGTGCACCTTCCTTTTCGGGAGCCTACGTGGTTAAAACTCCATAGTTAAGCGTGCTTGGCCTAGAGTAGTGATCAGGATGGGTGACCTCCTGGGAAGTTTCCCAGGGTCGGTGTGAGACAGAAATGCCAATAAATAACAGACCAGGCGTCCGATTGACGCGCCGTCTGTTTCGTTGAATTCCTCTAAGTGAGATGGATCTTTTGGCTTACTCCGCTCGAGGTTTGGATGCCGACGGAGTGCGGTCGGGTTGGATCACACCGAAATCCAACTGGGCCCCTGGAACGAAAAAGCCAATAACTCTCAGACCGGGCGTCCGATTGACGTGCCGTCTGTTGCGTTGAGTTCCTGTTGACGATACAGAACTTTTGGCATCCTCCGCCCGAGTTTTGGATGTAGATGGATAGTGGCAGGGTTGGATCGCATCGAAATCCAACCGGGCCCCTGGAACGGAAAAGCTGATATCCTTCTGACAGAACGTCCGTTTGACGAACCGTCAGCGGCGTTGGTGATCGCGTTGAGAAACGGTCCCTATGAGTTTACCCTATGAGAGTTCGGGGTACAGTTGAGATACGGCCGGGTTTGGTTCGCTCACGAAACCAACCGGGCCCCTGGGACGAAAAGGCTAATAACTCACAGACCGGGTGTCCGATTGACGCGCCGTCTGTTGCGTTGAGACCCCTATGACGTGGCGGTCCTTTGAGATACTTCTTCATGGGACTTTGAGATACTTGGAGTATCGACCTGTAGCTCGTGGAGCGGACCCTCCCAGTGACGAGCGTGCGGAGTACGGAGACCGTGTAGCTGGCTGAGACCCGACGACTGCTGATCGAAGGACTCGGTGTGTTACAGAGGTGCGCTTGGTTGTAGCGGCACATGGGAGCGCTTGGTTGTAGCGGCAGACCCACGAAAGATGTGCGCTTGGTTGTAGCGGCACATGGAAGCGCTTGGTTGTAGCGGCAGACCCACGACAGAGGTGCGCTTGGTTGTAGCGGCACATGGGAGCGCTTGGTTGTAGTGGCAGACCCACGACAGAGGTGCGCTTGGTTGTAGCGGAACATGGGAGTGCTTGGTTGTAGCAACTGGCCCGCAGTACTCGATGGGTGGAGTTCTTCAGCAGTCTTAGGTTAGTGAGCAGTACCTTGGAGTCGTGACAGGACCACTGTACACTCCAGAGACGGAGCTCTTCAGCAGTTACAGTTTTGATAATGAAAATCCTGGTTTGAGCTGAGACTTTTGACCTTGTGTTTACCTCATGATTGAGATGGGTCACTTGCTAAATTAGGTATATGTATGGGCATATACCCGGGTAGTGGTTATCCGTTGATTTCACAATCCTTGTGTTTCCTCATGATTGAGATGGGTTACTTGATAACTTAGGTATATGTATGGGCATATACCTAAGTAGAGGTTATCTATTGAGATCTTCTTTGTGGTTATCCTTGTTGGTTTAGTAAGACCTTGAGGGTCTCGGGGTCCCTACTGAGTATCGTTATACTCACCCCTGCATGGGCTATGCCCGCACCTCGTTGTGTTGGTTGCAGACAACGGGCAGTGCTGACAGAGGCCGAGTGTTCGAGGACTGGACGGTACCTGGAGGTGGACTATACGAAGAGATGGTACCCGGAGGAGGACCTCACGACGAGACGGTACCCAGAGGTGGACGTGACGACGAGGCGGTACCCGGAGGTGGACCACTGGGCGAGACATACTCGGAGCGGACGGCGGGACCTGAGGAGCAGAGGAGCTATCTGTACCCACCCTTCAGGTGGTATTTCCAGTGGACAGCTCGGCGTAGCAGCTTTACTTTTCAGTTGTTGTTTTCCCTTTCGAGTTGTACTTTACAGTTGGGCTTGTATTTCCGGCCCCTTTTTACTTTCCGCACTTACTGTTGTACTTAGTTTTTACTTAGTGTTTACTTCTTCCGCTTGTACTCTGTGGTGCTTGTTTTCTTTTATAAAGGCAATGCCTTCCCAGTTATCGGGATTTTATGCCTTTGGTGCTAGTCGCCAGCCCCTGGGCTATGGAAGGCGGACTTGGGGTAGTCACGGCACGGGCCCCGAGGACGGGTTGTGACAAATTGGTATCAGAGGAGTTCGGTTCTACCGCAGAACTTATAACTCTGATGTTTCTTTCTGTGAAGCAATAGTGTTAAGGGTACCGAGTGTGGTTTTCAGTTCAGGGAGTCCAGTGTTGGTGCGGGAGGCCGACGTATCCATACACCAGGACCCTGACAACTGATTTCCGACTTTGTGCATGAAAACACTGATTGCGTTTGTGTTTCCAGAAGTTTTTAAATGTCAGCTCAAACCAGGTCAGCTCACCAGGTATAAACGTTTGACCGTGTCACGATGTTTCCTTCAGGATGCCTTTTCTTGGACGACCAGCTAGAGCACAGAGGGATGTGCGTGCTGACAGCCTGTCGAGCGACGAGGCTTCGGTACAGGGCCCTCTTGCAGTTGAGGCACCAGCGGAGGCACCAGCGCTACTACTACCCGTTGGGAAACCGATGCCACCAGCCCTAGCAGTAGGCGATGCACGACGCTTGAGCGCGCTGCACGAGTTCTAGCGCCAGAGGCCACCCAGGTTCCGGGGAGAGATGGACCCGCAGGCGGTTGAGGATTGGCTGGAGGCTGTGGTGGGAGTCTTCAGGCTAGTGGGGACGCCGGCAGACTTCATGGTGATCTTTGCTGCCAGCCTCCTTCAGGCAGCAGCAGTCAAGTGGTGGAGCCACTTGTTTCAGTTTTGCGACGGGATGACCTTCGCATGGGAAGACTTCGAGACCTTCTTCAGGGTGAAGTTTGTGCCAGTAGCTCTACACCCCGAGCGTGTACAAGAGCTTCTGCCTTTGCCGCGTGTTTTTTGATCAGTAGCCGAGTCATCTGTGGGCAGTAGACAGATGATGCAGAGGTCCAGGAGGACCGGACTAGCAGTTGGATGATCTCAGGTTTTAGGACCGGTGGTGCGGGGCACCCGAGGTGGGGTCAGATCCAGGCGTGCCAGAAATGGACAATGTTACTCCTGCGGCGGGAAGTGTCACCTGGCACGTGACTGTCTGACTCCTCGTACGATTGATCAGTGGGTGTTGGAGGAGCCACCAAGACAGAAGCAGCGGCGAGTTCTTGAGCAACAGCCGAGCAGTGGACAAGGCAGTAGAGCTCTGAGATCAGGTGGGCAGGAGAGGAACTAGTGGATACGTCCTTTGTACTTCTAGTTCCATGTTGCTTTTGTATTCGTGTCTTTGTACTATGAGCTGCAATAATAAAAAGACACTTATCTTTGTTTGCTTTCCCGTCCTTTTGTTTGGTTGATGTTGAGTGGTCTCGGTTAAAACTGTTGACTTGACCCTCACTTTCGAGATTTCTACTGGAGGGGACCCAGTGACCTCACACTGATGCCGACAGTGTGACTCGACCCTTGGAGGCGAGAGTGACAGTTGAATCTCTTAGTAGTTACTTCGAGGCCTTACGACGTTATTTATGGCATGAATGCATCATTCATGTCAGGATTGACTATATTAGGCAAAGAATTTGGTTCATCCAGGGGATGAGACCGGGTTTCTCTTATCGGAAAAGAAGAAATCATAGCAGCTCTTGTGAGACTAAAGGAGGTCCAGGACATCCAAGAGAGGATGAAGACTGCACAGTGCAGTAAGAAACAGGAAACCGGTGCCATTCTTAGAGACTCAGGCGTGTTAAAGAAGAGGAAGCTTAAAGGAGAGATGAGTCTATGAAGCAGTAGACGTGGAGGTAGAGCTAGGAGAGCAGCATGAGGTGGTGTACATCCTAACATGGTACAACCTCCCGCATTAGTTATTCCCGCCAGGATCAGGGAGCTGGAGGGCGGAGGAAGAATGCGGCTGCTTGCGGTCAAGGAGTGTGACCCAATGGCTCTAGAAATGATTCAAGGGACAGTCTGTGTCCACTACTAGTTGTTGTAGTAACGGACATCGATGCGAATCATTCCTTGCTTTCACAAATCTTGTTCCAGACCTAGAGTTTCCGGTAAGCCGTGGACTTGACCCTCACGTCTGGAGATACCTTGGGAGGAGACTCGATAATCACACTTACGCCGATGGTGTGGTCAGACCCTCGAGGCGAGAGTTTTGGTTGGAATCTCTTGGTGGCAGCGTCGAGGCATTACGACGTTAGTTTGAGTATGGAATGGGCAATAACTGTTCATACTCAAATTGACAGTTTTAGGCAAACGTCGGGATGGGTTTTCCTTGGTCGCGGAAAAGGAAACCCCAGACAGCGCAGGGTAACTCTTGCAAAGGAGGGTGCGACCGATCACTCTTGAGTCGGTCAACCTTACCCTCGTGACAGTAGCCTTTCGAGTTCCAGTTCTAACAGAAAATGGAGACCTCTGGAGTTCGAGGATGACGATCATGTCCTTATACGGGTCTCACCTCGACGAGGTCTACGGAGATGTGGCCAAGGCGTCAAGTTATCTCTGGGGTTCAGCGGACCTTCTTAGGTCCCCAACTGGGTAGGCGGGGTGGTTTACTGCTTAACCCATTCACCGCAGTTGCACCAGGTGCACGACGACTTCCACGTATCTCAACTGAGGAGATACGTGCTCGACCCTTCGCATACCATCGACCATGAGGAGTTGGATGATGGCGATGGGGTGTCTTTCACGGAGATTCCAGTGGGGATCGAGGATCGATAGGAGCAGATCCTAGGAGGACGATCGATTCCTCGGGTGCACTTTCCTTGGCAGTACGAAACCACCAGGTGAGCACATAGGAGCGGAAGGCTCAGATGCGTGCTCGGTACCGCTTTTGTGAACCTAGTTTGTGTTGAAGCTTTACGGGGACGTAAAACCCTGAGGTGGGAGTAATGTAAAGATCCGGAAATTTCAAGGAAATTTTTTTTCTTAATTTTCTTTGGAATTTTACAAGAACACAGTTTCTGACGGCGCCTGATTCCGAGGCCCGGTGTGCCCAGAATTAATTTCCGAAGTTTGGCTCGGGTACGTTCAGTGAACGAGCGAGCGAGAATTTCTATCATTTGAACCAGTGCCCGGAATCAAATTCTGAGGGCACCGATGGAACCGCAACGCCGGTAATTTCTTAAGAACGCCATTTCCAGAGTTGCGTTTATCCGAGAGAAGATGATAAAAATTGTGGAAGTTTAATTTATAACTTATCTACAATTTTTATTTTCTTGTTAAGTAGATTAAGTGTTATGTTACAACACTTGACCCTCTCTTAAGTGGTTTTAACCTATGTAAGGGAGTTAGGGGTGGGACCCACTTGGAGTTAACCACCCATGGAAGGATTTAAGGTGAGGTGGGGCCCACACGAACCCCACCCCTTCACTTTTCCCATAACCCCCTAACTCCCTCTTTATTTTGAAACTCCTCACCTCCCTCTTTATTTTGAAACTCCTCACCTCCCTCTTTATTTTGAAACTCCTCAACTCCCTCTTTATTTTGAAACTCCTTCTCTCCCTCTCTCCCTCATAACTCATGCCAACTAGCACTTAAATTAAGTTATTGAAACTCTTAATCAATTAAGTGTTTGAATTTTGAACTTACAATGCATGGCATGATTAAAATAAAATAAGGGGAAACCTTGTTTTATTTGGAGGTTGAATTGTGGTGGGAGGATTTTTGAGAAAGAGCCTTTGTGTGATAGAAGAAGGAAGCTCCTTATTCGTTGAAGAACGTCCTCCTCTCCGTGAATAACGGTTCTTCTCCGATGAAGAACATTGATCCCTCAACTTAGAACGACTCGGTGATCACGGTTCTTCATCCTCTTTTTCCTCCACGGCAAGGGAGAAGACACCGACGTAGGGAACTCTCCAACGACAACGCGCCTTCCTTCTTCATCTCCGCAACAAGTGAGGAGACGTCGTTTCCTCCTCGGACGTAACCCAACATCCATGGAATCGACGTCCGATCTCCGCGACATCATTCTCCACGACGCCGTTCTCCGCGACGCCCGACGTGCGACGTCAAATATCCAAGTAGGGGTTTGTTGTTGCTTTATTTCATTATTTTCCATTCTTGGTTCTAGCATGACAAACTTGAGGATGAACGATTAAGTGTTATCGTCTAACGAGAGGGGGACCGGACCGCACAAACATGGCCGAACCCCCCCTCCTTTGTTCTTGAATGTTTCTTGCGGATGAAACGAGATAGTGTGGTGTCGTCGCACCACACGGGAATCACACGGAAATTATTGCGCGGCGCCGTGGAAAGAATTATCATGAACGCGACGCCGTCGCGCCGCGTCGAAGGAAACTGAAGATGCCACGGCCGGAGTGGGGCCGCGGCGGAGGGGCGCGGTGCCGTCGCACCGCGCCGAATGACGAAGGCCGCGGCCGGTTCCGGGCCGCGGCGGATCGTGATGACCGGCGGCCAGCCGGGCCGCCGGTGCCGGAAGACGGAAGAGGACCGGCCCTTGTCGGTCCTGTTGACAAGAAGACGGCCGGCCAGGTCGGGTCGGCCGGGTTGGTGGAAACCGGGGGAATTTAATTCTCCCGGGCAGTTATTTGGCCCCCCATTATGAGGGGGGCCGGTTTCACAAAGGGGGGGCAGGCGGCCCCCCGTTTCCGGCAAGCTCGGCCTTCGGCCGAGCTGGCAGCCCGCCCAGCGCGCTGCCTTGCGCCTAACCGGCGCGCCTGGCCGGTTCGTCGGGCCGGGCCGCGCCGGGCCGCGCCGGGTCGACCCCGTCCGGGGCGGGCCGACCCGGTTCGGGCCATCCGGGGGGTCTCGGGCCAGGACGGCCCGGGCCCGAAACCCCCGTTACCGAGCGGTTTGGTCAAATGCCTGTATCTTGGGCTACGGGCCTCCAAACGACTCGCCGTCAGCGGCAACGCGATCCTTGGATCGAGACGGTCGTTTCGGTATACTATACTCAAGGTGCACCTTCCTTTTCGGGAGCCTACGTGGTTAAAACTCCATAGTTAAACGTGCTTGGCCTAGAGTAGTGATTAGGATGGGTGACCTCCTGGGAAGTTTCCCAGGGTGGGTGTGAGACGGAAAGGCCAATAAATAACAGACCAGGCGTCCGATTGACGCGCCGTCTGTTTCGTTGAATTCCTCTAAGTGAGATGGATCTTTTGGCTTACTCCGCTCGAGGTTTGGATGCCGATGGAGTGCGGTCGGGTTGGATCGCACCGAAATCCAACCGGGCCCCTAGAACGAAAAAGCCAATAACTCTCAGACCGGGCGTCCGATTGACGCGCCGTCTGTTGCGTTGAGTTCCTATTGACGATACGGAACTTTTGGCATCCTCCGCCCGAGTTTTGGATTCAGATGGATAGTGGCCGGGTTGGATCGCACCGAAATCCAACCGGGCCCCTGGAACGGAAAAGCTGATACCCTTCTGACAGAACGTTCGTTTGACAAACCGTCAGCGGCGTTGGTGATCGCGTTGAGAAACGGTCCCTATGAGTTTACCCTATGAGAGTTCGGGGTACAGTTGAGATACGGTCGGGTTTGGTTCGCTCACGAAACCAACCGGGCCCTGGGACGAAAAGGCTAATAACTCACAGACCGGGCGTCCGATTGACGCGCCGTCTATTGCGTTGAGACCCCTATGACGTGGCGGTCCTTTGAGATACTTCTTAGTGGGACTTTGAGATACTTGGAGTATCGACCTGTAGCTCGTGGAGCAGACCCTCCCAGTGACGAGCGTGCGGAGTACGGAGACCGTGTAGCTGGCTGAGACCCGACGACTGCTGATCGAACGACTCGGTGTGTTACAGAGGTGCGCTTGGTTGTAGCGGCACATGGGAGCGCTTGGTTGTAGCGGCAGACCCACGAAAGAGGTGCGCTTGGTTGTAGCGGCACATGGGAGCGCTTGGTTGTAGCGGCAGACCCACGACAGAGGTGCGCTTGGTTGTAGCGGCACATGAGAGCGCTTGGTTGTAGCGGCAGACCCACGACAGAGGTGCTCTTGGTTGTAGCGGCACATGGGAGCGTTTGGTTGTAGCAGCTGGCCCGCAGTACTCGATGGGTGGAGTTCTTCAGCAGTCTTAGGTTAGTGAGCAGTACCTCGGAGTCGTGACAGGACCACTGTACACTCCAGAGACGGAGCTCTTCAGCAGTTACGATTTCGATAATGAAAATCCCGGTTTGAGCTGAGACTTTTAACCTTGTGTTTACCTCATGATTGAGATGGGTCACTTGCTAACTTAGGTATATGTATGGGCATATACCCGGGTAGTGGTTATCCGTTGATTTCACAATCCTTGTGTTTCCTCATGATTGAGATGGGTTACTTGATAACTTAGGTATATGTATGGGTATATACCTAAGTAGAGGTTATCTGTTGAGATATTCTTTGTGGTTATCCTTATTGGTTTAGTAAGACCTTGAGGGTCTCGGGGTCCCTACTGAGTATCGTTATACTCACCCCTGCACGGGCTATGCCCGCACCTCGTTGTGTTGGTTGCAGACGACAGGCAGTGCTGACAGAGGCCGAGTGATCGAGGACTGGACGGTACCTGGAGGTGGACTATACAAAGATATGGTACCCGGAGAAGGACCTCACGACGAGACGGTACCCAGAGGTGGATGTGACGACGAGGCGGTACTCGGAGGTGGACCACTGGGCGAGACATACTCGGAGCGGACGACGGGACCTGAGGAGCAGAGGAGCTATCTGTACCCACCCTTCAGGTGGGATTTCCAGTGGACAGCTCGGCGTAGCAGCTTTACTTTTCAGTTGCTGTTTTCCCTTTAGAGTTGTACTTTACAGTTGGGCTTGTATTTTCGGCCCCTTTTTACTTTCCGCACTTACTGTTGTACTCAGTTTTTACTTAGTGTTTACTTCTTCCGCTTGTACTCTGTGGTGCTTGTTTTCTTTTATAAAGGCAATGCCTTCCCAGTTATCGGGATTTTACGCCTTTGGTGCTAGTCGCCAGCCCCTGGCCTATGGAAGGCGGGCTTGGGGTAGTCACGACACGGGCCCCGAGGACGGGTCGTGACAAACAAGATATTATTTTCCTAAAACTGGATATATGATCATTGAAATTAATGATAATTTTCAAGAGCAGTTAGTATAATGCAATTATGATTATTCTTCTTGAAATGAGCTACTGTAATGTAAGAAATATTTGAGGCATTATCACACATTTTGAGTGCTAGATAGATTTTATATAATTGAATATATTATCACTGAAATTAATTTTCAAATTTTAACAATTCATTCATATTAAAATTTTAATTTTTAGAATTTAACAATTTAATCAAATTTAATAAAACCCTATTGTTAATTAAAAAACATAAATAAAAATAGTATATATTATTTTTAAATAACAGTTTATATTTTATGGTACATGATCATTTCTATATATCCAGTTTTTTTTATTGGTATTTAATAAAAGTTTACTTTGTTTTTCACCTACCGCTTAACAATAAGTAAATGATAACCTCTATCATGTTATGTTAAAACTACTATTTGATCCCCACACTCAACATTTAATTGTTTAATTTGTATTTTCCACTCAATAAGGCCATTATGTTGAGTTTTATTAATATTAAATCCTTAAAACCATTCAACTTATCTTTATTTATTATTCTCTTTATTGATTGGTTTCACTAAATACACAGCTGAATCTATCATCATACATTCTTTTTGGTTTAACAAATTGAAATGGTGTCATAATATATGAAATTAATAGTAATCATAGCATGAAGCATTGGATACCACACAAAGTGATCCAAAATTCAATATGCTTGATTGCACCAGTACCTGGATGTGGGACCTTTGGTGAAGATCTTTTAAGAATTTCTGAATCACGCTTTCCCCCTTTAGAGGCTTGGTGGCCTTAGTTTTGATTCTAAATAAATATGAGTTCTACCAGATGTTATATTTTTTATCATTAATTCTAATCCCTTATTTATTCATTTTGATTTAAAGGTGACTCATTAATCAGCTTCACACTGTAAAGCGATAGAGCAATCTATAAATTGTTACTCAGATCAACTGAAAAGTGGATGAGTAGTAAGTTATCCTAACTATTCTTATTTTGTTTATTGTAAATCCATTACATATATTTTTAGTATTTACTTAATAATTTATATATCTCATGTAGTTAACTATTTTCAATTTGAGTGTATTGTACTTAGTTAATTTCTCTTACCATTATCCATAATTTGAGTGTATTGTCCTCAGTTAAATTCATTGCATATATTCTCTTACTCTTATGGTGATTTTTTATTGTCTCAGCCCAGTCCTGGAGGTGGTGACATTTGAATATGGGGTGAGCTATAATTCATCCCATATGTGGGTAAGTTTATTGCACTGCCCCTATAATTTTTTTAAAAAATTGACGATTGATCCCCTTGGGGTGAAATGCTCCACAACTTGTCCCACTAACAAACCAAAATTTTGTATTAGACCCAAAACTAAAATCCATCCAAACCAATTAGATCATTAGTTTTGAAAGTTCCCAGTGATGATAATTGATTCACCGAGAGGGGATACTTTTTCTTTTATGTTTCCTTTCAATTGAAACAACCTTCACCTCCTGTTAAAGATTCAATTCCATGTTGAAAATAATTCAAACACATATCCACATGAACACAAATATTTAAAAGGTTGGAACAATACCTGGATTGAAAGTGACTTGAATACCACCATTCAAGCTATTTGGAATGGTGTGATGCACCCCATGTGGCCTCTTACAACACGTTGGATGGACTGTCTTCATTCTCTCATGGACTTCAACTATATTATTACGCATTCCTTTTATGAAGTGAACACGGTGGTAGATGGTTTTTCCAATATGGGAGTCAACCATGTCACCACCTGGTTGGATGAACTCCCTGTTGATTTACAACCCCTTTATGATAGAGATTGTAAAATAATCCCATCTTTTAGACTCATGTAATTCGTTTTTTTAATAATAAATTTTGTGATTTGATCTTTGACCAAGGCACAACCTTAAAAAACAAATATTTATAAGGTTCACTATTCAATATGAATAGCTACGTCCTTGGTATGGTTTGAAGAAAATACAATACCACAAAATCCACTAGAAAACAATCCTTGGATTACAATGAGTAGGATATGAACATTCACTCATGTAGTACTTTGAAGACAATCCAAAAGTATGTGTGCACCCTCTTAGCACAAATAGGGTAATTCAATATTTGTGTAACAACGCATGTTACCTATGATTCTTTTCAAATACAAAAATGTATTCAATTGAAATAAAATTCTTCAATTTATTACCCAAAATATGGTAAGAACTTCCTATAATTTGTTAAGTAAAACTCAGTCCAATTTTACGAGTCTGATTCTTCCGAGTACAATTCTTCCCAATACAATTCTTTCAGTTCAATTTTCTTTTCAGAAATGAAAGAAATGAATCAGTACCACTTTAATTCTTGATCCCGATAAACACAGTACGATTCTTCCTCAGTCTGAGAACCTGAATATAGAAATCCCAAAACTGATTATCCAACTTGATATGATGATCATTCGAATACGATTGACAAGCCGAATATAGTAATCAACTGAATATGATAAACACTGAGTACGATTATTAGATGAATACAACATAATGATGTCTCTTCTCTTTCACTTCCCTGTAAAAACTTATTCAATAAAAGATAAATATGGTAATTTCATTATCTCACTAAAACTCATAGATTCTATCTCTTTCGTAGTGAACAATACAAATAGTCATAAAGTACAAAGCACTTATCCTTTTATAGGTGAGCATTGAGAGATTTGGGTGGGAATCCCAAAAATCTTTCCTGATCACACAAATTCACCCAAAAATAAATTTCCCTTGAAATCTCAGGATTCATTTTGAATTTTTCAACTCTTCTCGAAGCTTCTCGATTCTTCTTCAAACTTTATCTCCTTCTTCAGACTTTCATTTGAATCACCAGTCCGATTTAGATACTCGAGTCTGATTTTCGGAATCCGATTTCTTCAAAACTGTCATGACCCCCTCCCCACAAAGTGTACCTCTCCTAGTTTGACATGTGATAAGGGAGATAATGAACCCCGAGTCCCGCCTCCTGTAGGCCCTGGGTTGGTGACTAGCACTAAGGGTATAGTGAACACATAAATGGGAGGCATTACCCTCTAAGAGAACACATGCGAAAGAGAGAGATAAGACAAACACAAACCAACTACAACTTAGACTACAATATATAAGAAATACCAAGTAAACTTATTTAATGTCATGAAAGAACTACTAAAACTGGAAAGGAAAACTGCAAGTACCAAAAGAAAGTAAAACAACAATGACCACAAAGCCCGAACAACTCCTGCAACCCCAAGCTAGTAGTAACCAGACTGATCTCCAACATTCTCCAAGTGACCTAAAAAATAGTTTATATATACATAGGGTGAGTATAAAAGTATAATAAGTAGGATCCTCCCTAGTGCCTCTCGTGAAAAATTAAAGAAAGCGTGCTAAAGCACAACGAACAACTAGTGAAACTAACTCGTCACCTAAACAGGTATACTATGTTACCATACTCACCATGGATACTTTCACCAAGTATCATATACAAGAGTATATAATATAATAAAGAATATCGTGGGTACCAGCTACCACTTCCCCACTAGTTTTATGCTTTTCCCAACGTCGCATGTCCTAAGCATCTCTCTCCAAAAAGGCTTGACCGTAGACACCTGGTCATAGCAATACAACATGCACCTCGTGCAATACAATCACTACGTCCACATAACCAAAGTAACCAGGTAGTTTACGGGATCCACCACAACTTACATAACATGTATCATATGTTGGGCATTATAAATCAAGCCATTATAGCCCATATGCCGAGTGACGATCCTCAAGCCATCACAACCTATACACGTTACACCTATAGTAGTCCATAGGAAAATATATCTAGAATATATGTGTGTGAATAACCACAAGTCATTATAGACCTCTACACCCATATACGAGGAAAACTAACTGTCGTGCCTACCAGCACAAGTAACTACAAAGAGAAGAGAGTGGGGCTAAAGGGGGTAGTTAGCCATCCATCCTCCCACCAGAATGTTGGGGAAAACACCCCCAGGCCTCAAAATCCTTGAGGTGTCAGTTTCCCTAACTGATAGGGTGGAGTAGCGTATAGAAACACAAAAAGTACATAATATAATACATCTCACAACCACAATATGGGAAAAACCTAGTCATATACTCAACTATAGTTAACATCTCTTGGACTCCCGACTGCCAATGCTAAGACTAGATATCCTATAAAAAAACAACAATTTAAATATCTTTATTAAATCATATTATCCCTTTTTAATCAATTAAACTTTATGTTAATTAATTATTTAACCATTAATTAACCATTTTCAATTCCAACTTACATTTTATTAGCGACATAAAAAAGTTCCATTCCCTCCAGGCATAAGCAAACCAAGTCCACAGTTTCTCAGAAAAAAAATATTACCTCAGCATTGCATCCCAGCAATCTCCAAACCCATGGGTTAACATCATTTATTAAATCTTTTATTAATAACATTATTACTTTCCCATATTCCCAGATAGTCTAGAAAAATATTCTAAACTACCAAACACAAGGGACTCAACATAGTGAGTAGGTGAACTACCTACTGAGACTTTCCCACCTATAGCAAGAGAGTAGACCCATCCATCCTCGAGAGCCTAAACATAGAAATCATGTGGCATACCTTGTGCATCTTCACCTCTTTTGGAAGGAGAGTAAGAAAAATCAATTGTCTCAAGGAGTGAGGAAAGTAAAGTAGATAACAAACAACAGGTCCAACAAGTATCTGACATTCACATCCAACCCGTTTCATCATCTCTAGTGTCCTCCCCAACACCCACATACTTAAATCGATGCACCTCACCACTCTAGGCGTAAACTGCTGCCACAACCACTGGGCCTCCCTGCCCCCACATCTCATAACATCCATTCGGGCTCATAACACATCACAAGAAGTAGGAAAATAAAAAATCAACTAGGATCTTGGCCCTAAAAAAGTCATTCTACCTTCACACGCAATGAGCTCTCATGGCTCCAAAGCAGAAGGCACTTGTCCTTACAAGAAAGAGGGTAACTCATAACCCTGAAAGGAATTATATTTTATCAAAAAACTGATTCTTTAATCCATATTTAATTCATAAATTCATTATTCATAGGTTTCAACTATGGGAAACCTAAGAAGAAATCTATCATAGCTATCAATTATTAATCTAAAAATTAATTTAACATGCCTTTAATCAACAAGCATCGACATGCTAACTGAATCAATTTGATTACCATCAATTTACAATAGCAACAACCAGATTCATTTACTTGCCTCTTTATCTTTGGTCAAATAATTTACAATTAATACCAGTTTACATTATTTACCAATTTTCATTAATAATGACATGCTAAACAAAGCAAGAATAAATATCACACTATCTAACAAAAACAAGAGGCAATAAAGTACGATCAATACCAATTTATTTATCCAGTTCAAATATTTATTATGTCAAATCCATTGTGATCCAGTGTGCTAAAATATGATAACTCTATAGTTGCACGTAAAAGAATAGAGAATCCATGAATCACCTAACTTAAAAGGTTCTTGATGTTATTTACAAACAGGATAACATAATAAATCATGATCACCTCTCCCCGCGACAACTGCATCTACCTGAGGACATCGTGGCATGACTACACCAACCGACATCCAAGAAAACTCCATTAGAAACATGGAGATCACATGCCATAACATGGAAATGATAAACGGGAGAATAAGGACCGAAGAAAACATAAGAATGGAGGTAGATTATACCTTTTATTGACGACAGATCGAAATTTCCTTATTTCACCAAAACAGGGGGTGCACTTGTAGCAGGAAGACTCCAAAGAAAACGATCCAAGGATCGCAGTTCGATCGCACGACTCTTATGGGATAAATAAATTTTGGAACCTTGTACTGAGAGGAAAGAGAAGGAATGAAGTAAGGGAAGGTGCCTAACTTTGAAGGATTATATTCGAGACTAACAAGATTTGAAACAACTTAGAATTTCCATTAATGCAGATCACATTAAACCACATGGTTTGACCAATTAAAGGCATACCAAGCCTTAGAAAAATTAAGATAGGAGTTATGGGCTTTGAATTGGCCTTAAACCACTTAAAACAAGGCTTTAAATTCATTTTACATCAAAGAAAACTTCAAAGAGGTGAAATTGTAGGAAGATGGAAACACTGTTCACCAGGTGATATGGAAACACTGTAGCACCTACTAACACCGATAACACAAATGACTCACCGATAGTAAAAATGACTCACTGATAGTACTGTTCACAAATGAATCACTAACAGTACTATTCAAAAATGACTCATCGACAATACAAATGACTCACTGACAGTATTGTTTATAAATGACCCACCGATAGTACAATTGACTCACCAAAAGTACTGTTCACAAATGAATCACTGACAGTAGAAATGACTCACCAACAGTACTGTTCATAAATGACTCACTGACAATACAAATGACTCACCAACAATACAAATGACTCGCTGATAGTATTGTTCACAAATGACTCACCGACAGTACAAATGACTCCCCGACAACACTGTTCACAAATGAATCACTTACATTACTATTCACAAATGACTCACCAATATTACAAATGACTCACTGATAGTATTGTTCACCAAATAGAAACACTATTCACCGAACTGAAAATTTGGAAAAGTGTTGGGGATAAGTCACCTAGATCTCCCACAACACCTCAAACACCAGATTTTAGCAAAGGAATGGACCAGAGAGGTTCGATCCATTACATCAGATACCTCTCAAAAAATTCTCATCCCCAAGAATTTAGAACCAACCTAAATAGGAAATAGAAAAGGGGTCCAAACAACCACCATTCAAGATACCCCTCAAGGATCTCACCACAAAAGGATTTCAACCACTTCAAAAAGGGAACACATGAAACCGCATGACAACCATAACCAACTCCTAAACACTCTCTTAGGGGAGATACCTCTCAAAAGAGTGAAATCCACAAAAAACAACAAAAGAAACCCATCTCATAAACAGAAAAGTTCTAAAACCACAAATGATCATTGTTACAAGAAAAGAGTTAAACATGAAACAACTTGGGGTACTGAGCATGTATCATTGACTCATGTTCCCATGTACTCTCCTCCATGACACTATGTTGACACAAGACACAAACTAAGGGGATACCATTTCCACACAATACATTCTCCTTGTAGTCCTGGGTCTCTACAGGCCGCTCCTTAAAGGTCGCATCATCGTCAACATAGATCTCTCCCAAATCAATGACGTGAGAGTCATCGTGAAGATAAGGAAGTAGTTGCGACATGTGAAAAATATCATGTATCTGGCTCATATACGGGGGAAGTGTTACCCGATACGCCACAACTCCAATACGAGCCAACTCCTCAAAAGGCCCAACAAAACAGGGAGAAATATTACTCCTAAGACCAAAAATTCACTACCCATGATGGGGAGTCACCTTCAAAAACACATGATCCCCAAAATAAAACTCTAAAGGTCTCCTCCTATGATCGACACAGAATTTCTGACAATCTTGCGCTGCCTTCATCCTCTCACGAATCACTTGAACCATATATGTTGTGTTATGTACCAGTTTCTCCCTGATAATGGCTAACTCTCTGACCCTAGTCCAACACAATGGAGAACAGAAAGATCGACCATACAAGTCTTCAAATGGTTCCATACTAATGGTGGAGTTAAAACTATTGTTGTAGGCGAACTCCACCAAGGGTAGGTGACTCATCCACAAACCTCCAAAATCCAGGACACAAGATCGCAACATGTCTCCAAGAGTTTGGATGGTTTTCTCTATTTGACCGTCCATCTACAGATGAAAAGCAGTGCTAAGGAATAACTGAGAACCAAAAGAATGTTGGAGATCTCTCCACACGCTAGAGGTAAAATGAGGATCTCGATCGGAAATGATCATCCTCAGGACTCTGTGGAGTCTCACTACCTTCTCTAGATACTGTCTTAACAAAACCTCCACTGAGCTTGAATCCTTGATCACTATGAAGTTGGATGATTTTTTTAAATGATCCAATAACACCCATATAACATCATAGCCTCCCTGATCTTGAGGTAAACCAGTAAAAAATTCCATCGATATGTCCTCCCACTTCCACTGAGGAACATCTAATGGCTAGAGAAACCCACCGGGAACATAGTGCTCATCCTTCACCTCCTAGCAGACCAAACATCGAGACACAAACTCTGCAACTGCACGCTTCAACCCAGACCACCAAAACTAACTCCACAAATCTCAGTACATCTTTGTTACGCCAGGATGTACTGCTAAGGGATAACTATGGAACTCCCTAAGAACCATCTCATGCATCACTAAAGGAATGAAAAGACTTCCTTGAAACAACACCCAGTGTTGTTCATCCTCAGACCAGCCATCAAAGGCCTCGCCATAAATAACTCAGTCTCTCCAGACCTCCACCTCAAGATCCCCCAACTGGGAATCTTCCACCCTCTTTACCTAAGGTGACTACACCATTATCTGAAAAAGACAAACTATGCCCCAACTTCTCCCATATCGAGATGTAATGATGAATGTTCTTCAATTACTCTCTAGGAATCACCTGATTCACGCACTGCATCACTAAAAAACTTCATGATCAGTGCATCAGCTACAAAATTCCCCTTAACAGGTGTATATGATATTTCAAATCCATAATCCTATAAAAACTCCATCCACTGATGTTGCCGCAAGTTCAAGTCACGCTGAAGAAAACATACCTTAGGCTCTTATGATCAGTGAAAACCACAAAGCGCTCACCAATGAGGTAATGTATCCACAAATTTAGAGAAAACACCACTACTACCAACTCAATATTATGGGTGTCATAGTTACATTAATATGGAAAAAACTGCGAGACCCATAAGAAATGAAGGATCTCTATTGCATCAGAACACAGCCTAACCCCATATGCGAAGCATCACAAAAAACATCAAACTAAACTCCCTCTACTGGAAGACAAAGAACCAGAGCACTGACCAACCTCTCCTTTAGATACTCAAAAGCTATATGACACTGACCAGTCCACACGAATGCTTGATCCTTCCTAGTCAATGTTGTCAGAGGAGTTTCAACCCAAGATAAATCGGCTACGAAACTCCTGTAACAGCCTGCAAGACCAAGGAAACTTCACACCTCTACCACAATCTTAGGGGCTGGCCAAGACACAAATGCTTCTATCTTTGACGGATCCATAGCTACTCTCTATTGGGATACAACATGACCCAAGAAACGGACTTATTAAGCCCAAAACTCACACTTTAACAACTTCCCAAATAACTGTTGTTGACTAAGAACTCCCAAAATGTCATGCAGATGCTCTGCATGATCCTCCTCTAATGCAGAGTACACAAGGATGTCTTCGATGAAAACCACCACAAACTTATCTAGGAAATCACAAAACACATCATTAATCAAACCCATGAACACAACAAGAGCATTCGTCACACAAAACGACATTACAACGAACTCTTAATTTCCATGATGATAACGGAAAGCAGTCTTTAGGATATCCTCATCCTTCACATGCATTTGATGACATCTTGACCACAATTTGATCTTTGAGAACCAACTTTCTCCCTTCAATTGATCAAAAAAACCATCAATCCATGGAATAGGATAGATATTCTTCACTATCACTTTGTTTAAGTGACGATAATTGATACACAACTGCAAACTTCCATCAATCTTCTTTACGAACAAAACTAGTGCACCCCACGGTGGCACACTCATCCAAACAAAAATACACTATAACATACCATCAATTTGTATATGAATCTCTCGTAACTCATAAGGATCCATCCTATACGGATACATAGATATAAGAGATTCTCTTGGCTATAGCTTGATCCTAAACTCAATCTCTCGTTGAGGGGGTAATGCTACAACCTCTTCTGGAAAGACATTAAGGTACTCTTCTACAACCCTAGGAAATTCCAAATACTGAACCTCCAATGAACTCAACCTAAAATTTTCCATCAATGATGACAAGGATGGAACATGCCTCTAACCCATCTGAGGGTCTCGCTCACCAACAAAAACTGCTGGCTCTCCATCAATATCGAAGAACACCACCTAACTCCTAAAGAAATATACAATATCTTACACTGAATATAACTGATCCATGCCAAAGATGACATCATATGGTTGTATTTGTAAACATAGGAAATCTCCCCAAGAGCATTGTTTCCCCAACACTAGCTCATAGTCTCTACATACTTCAAATAAGTTAGCTCGACCTCCAACCGGCATAGTCAACGCTAAGGGCACTTGAAGCCTCTCTACATCAAGTCCCAAATAATGGAAAAGGGAGGTGATATGAAGTATTTAATCGATATTGAATAAAAAAGGCATAAACCCAACTAGAAAACAAGAAAAGGTTACCTTGAACGACATCTGGCTCGCCTGACACTCGCAACGCTAAAGTATAAAGCTGACCACGAACTATTCTAAGACCTCTCTGAACATGATAAAGACCACCACCATAGTCATTATCTACTCTATGAGGATGGGAAGCATCACATGGTTGTCCTCTTCCTACCCCATATGCTCTCTATTGATCCAAAGCTGGTGTAACCTGCTACTGCTGTCTCAGTTGAAACTGCATCAATAGAGGAACTTGAAGCGGAACACCTGACGCACAATGACTACTTAGAAAGGTCAGGCACTCTTACTGCTGATGACCATGACCTCCATAAAAGAACAAGTGCTTGATCCCTTTGAATAGGTCTGATATCCACTGCCCCTGGAGAATCAAGATACTGAGGGCTAGGACCTACCCCCGGTTGAATAGAAACCCTTCTTCCCTGAAAACTAGGAATCCCAGACCATAGATCTTCTTTGTGAGGAATCTCGATGACTCCCCTCTCATGATGATCTGGTTCTGGATAATTTCCTCTCGATGACCTCTACCCTCACTATCACCTCAAGACATGTCTTCAGTATAAATGGGGTGACCTGGAGTTGGATCTCTGGATACTAAGCCTCCACAAAATGCCTCACTCGTGCCTCCTCATCTGGAAATAGGTCCGAAGCATATCGTAAAAGGTTCCTAAAACAGATCCTGAACTCTCGCACATTGAAGCTTCCTTGCGAAAGGGTAAGCAGATCCTGGTGGTTGGCCACCTTCATGGTTGAATAAATAAACCCGACTCTGAACTTGTCTCGAAACTCCTCCCATGAGACTGTTGAATCCTTGCGATCCCCAAAGAACAAGAACCACCACTGCATCACTGCCCCATGCAGCATCATCACAACCAACAACACCTAGTGCTCCTTCCAAGCATGGATCAAACTAAAATCTATCTCAAACTCTTCCAACCAGTCCTCTATGACTGTATTGGAAATTAATCCCTCATAATTCTATAGACTATGGTGCTAAAACTCTCAGATTTTTCTTCTCCAAGTGTTGTCGTTGTCGACCTCCACTTTGTGACGATCTACTAGCACAGCCTGTTGGACATATTTTTCGTAAACCTGACAAAGATGTCAACCAGGAGCCATACCTGCAAAATAAAAAATAGTCAGAGCTCCTAAACCTGGAATATGGAAGAATCGAAATTAATTAATTAATTTTTTTCTTGTATTCATTTTATGTTAACCTATCTCAAGGTCTACCCATTCAAACACAGACACAAATAAGAATGATTCATGATCCTTTCCTAGGTCTATACCCTGTAACAAGTATCACCTCGTTTAGTAGCCATTGTAAACTTAATGATCTGTGCGTCAGACCATAGGGGGCCCTAAATACCTGTGTCTTATCCAGTATCCAGTGTTTACAACACTTTCTAAACTTGACTAACACTGTTTCCCTACCAACCCATGCAACCTCACCTATGCCTAACTCCAAACTCCATCATATCCCTCAACAAGACCAATGATACCACTATATTACGACCCCCACCCCACAAAGTGTACCCCTCCTGGGTTGGCAATGTGAGAAGGGAGATAGTGACTCTAGAGTCCCGCCTTTAGTAGGCCCCAGGTTGGCAACTAGCACCGAGGGTATAGGGAACACACAAATGGGAGGCATTACCCTCTAAGAGAACACATGAAAAAGAGAGAGATAAGACAAACACCAACCAATTCCAACTCAGACCAAAATATAAAAGAAATACCAAGTACACATATGTAATGTCATGCAATAACTAATACAACTAGAAGGGAAAACTACAAGTACTAAAAGAAAGTAAAACAACAATGGCCATGAATCCCAAACATCTCTCACAACCCCAAGCTAGTAGTAACCAGCCTGATCTCCAAACTGCTCCAAGTAACCTGAAAAATAGTTTATATATACATAGGGTGAGTATAATAGTATACTCCGTAGGATCCTCCCCAGATCCTCTCGTACAAAAGTAAATAAATCATGCTAAATCATAGTGAACAACAAGTGAAACTAACTCGCTACCTAAACATGTATACTATGTTCTCATCCTCACCATGGATACTCTCACCATGTATCACATACAAGAGTATATAATATAATAAGGAATATCATGGGTAACCAAATACCACTTCCCCACTGGTTTTCCACTTTGACCCCAACATCGCATGTCCTAAGAATCTATCTCAAAAAAGGCTAGTCGGCAAACACCTGGGCGTAGCACCACAACATGCACCTCATGCAACACAACCACTACATCCATGTAACCAATGTAACTGGGTAGTTTATGGGAGCTACCACAGCTTGAATAATGTGTATCATACGTTGGGCATTATACCTCAATCCATCACAACCCATACGTTGAGTAAGGATCCTCAATCCATCAAAACCTATACACGTTACACTTATAGTAGTCCATAGAAAACTATATCCCGAATATATGTGTGTGAATAACCCCAATACATTATAGCCCTCTATACGCATATATGGGGAAAACTAACCAACATTCCTACCATCACAAGTAACTACCAAGAGAATAGAGCAGGGCCAAAGGGGGTAGTTATCCATCCATCCTCCCACTAGAATGTTGGGGAAAACACCCCCCAGGGCTCAGAATTCTCGAGGCGTCAATTGCCTTAACTAACAAGGTGGAGTAGTGTATAGAAACATAAAAAGTATAGAATATAATATATCAACCCTATCCTTTTACATGTAACATTACATGATTTTAAGCATAATTATACATCATAGTACAAGCTAAGGATCATAAAGTCCAGTGTCTTGGAAGACTAAGTACACAAAACTGAAAACATGGAACTAAATAAAAAATTTCTTTATTTAATATTTAAATTGAGCTCCTAACTTACATTATGATCAAACATCTACATAGGGTACCCTGTGGAACACATGAACAAATAGATGAGATAAATATCCTAGTAAGGGAATAACTATAAGAACAAATCATTTTCACATGGGATAGAAGGCATGACATGGTGATATAAAAAGGCATGTAACATATGGAATCATGACATATAAACATGGAGTCATATAAACATGGATTAATAATAATATGGAAGCAACATAAAACATGAATTTAGCACGAGTCAAGGCTAACCACAAAAACCATTGCACATGGTAGCACAAATCCAAGGCTAATCACCAAGATCATCGCACATGGCAACACAAGCCAAGGCTAACCACCAAGACCGTCGCACATAACGTCTCATGAGACTCAACTTTACCCAATGCATTGGAGAAATATTTGGTCACACCCATATTAACTTTTCATTAATATTTTTTACTCATAAATAATCATACATAATCAATCTTACATAAATATAAGGGTTACCCATGGAAAGAATTGGGTACCACAATCATGTCATAAAGCATAACAAATGGGCGTATCATAAAAGTGCCCATGAAAGAAAGGAACTAAAATATACATGAAAATTCATAATGTAAAATATTCATATATCATGGTAAGTTATTTCAAGTAGAAGTGACAACATTTAAGAAAAGTATTTAAGAAATTTTAGCATTAAAACATTTTTGTACGGTTTTAAGGAAAATACTATAGTGCCTTTAAAATAGAAAAGATAAAAATACTTTATATAAAAATAGAAGTGAACAAAGAAGGTTTTCATAATAAAAATACTAATTTTATAAATACAATTGTGTCTTAAAATATAAGATATAGTGAACTTGAAATTGGGTTAGAATTTGAGAAGTTCCCTCAAAACAGGTTTGCTTATTGGGAAGTATTGAGGAGGTAATCACTTAAAAACATGTATATAACTAAAATAGAATGATGAAAGGCTCTTGATAAATGAATTTAATACATGTACACAACATTTATAATATTAAAATAAAAAAAATAATATAACTTCATTTTTTTAAAAGGAAGATAAGGCAACCCGAGGGAACAAAGGATTTTCGGGTAGAATCCCTTACGGATTATCGGTATGGTATCAGGTGTACTTAAGAGGGATTAATGAGAGGGAAAGGAGTTTCTAATAACTTATAAATCATGAGGGAAGTATGGGGTAGGTTATAAATCATACCCTATCCTTATGTATTACATATAAAATGGCACAATATAGAGGACATTCTTCAATAAAAGTGAAATAGGGGGGATCCCTTACCTTAAGTCTGATGGTGTTCTTCACTTGATATTAATGACATGAATAATAAAATTAGATTCATTAATTAATAATTAAAAATCCTATTTTACATGTAACTGATTTATTATAACCTTTTGAGTTCATTCATAACCTTTTTTATTGGTTATGAAGTTCAAATTCATTGTTCGGGTCTGTTTGCTTCCTTGGTTTTTAATTATCAGTTCACTTATATTCATGTTCAGATACACAAGTATGATGAGAATGGTTTTACATAATTGAATTTATATGAAATTAGTTAACATAAATAATATTAAATGGTTATAAAATTCATTTTTTTATGTGGAGTAAAGGTGAATCATTATATAAAACATTAATGATAAATGCTTGGATAAATTTGGCAATTTTGCTCATAATCAATTTGTTTTGTATTATTATTTTACATCATCTATGAAAAAGGATTAAAAAACATAACATAAGATAATATATATATTTAATAGTCTGGTTCAACCATAAAAATTGTTTCATGACCAGAAATGAAGATGGTAAAAGAAATTGATAACCTGTCATCCTTGAATTTGATAAATTAACACATCTCGGATGATGTTTTCGTTTATTTCGTATAAAAGAAGGGGAAAGGTGATATGATAATTAATTATCCCATTATAATAACAAAATTACATTAAATTTATGGTATTGGAGTTTTCATACCATTTTATTGAGGATATGTTAAGAAATAAAAGATAAAAAAGGAACATGAACAAAAAATGAAAGAAAAGAAAAGAGGAATTTACCACTTGATTCAATCTTCCTTGAGAGCCTCTTAAGGGGAGAGGATTTGGTCTTCTGAGGAGACCTAGGGATTTTTAACGTGGGGGAGGATCTTGGGGAGAGATTTGGGTAGAGTTTAGGGAATGAACAAGGCTTGAGAGGAGTGAAGAGAATAGTGGAGCAGGAGTGGTTTTTATAGTGGAGGGGAGGAGGGTTTTCTTAATATTTTAATCATTAGTTTATTATTTTTCGATAATATAAGCAATAGTAATGATTCTTGTGACCAAAAGAAGTAATATGTGAATGTGATTTTGAACCAATGTCTATTTATATCATCCACAACTCAAGCATTATGCAGAAATTAATTTATTTAGCATTTATCGCAAATTATTGTATTTTACTATTTATAAAAAATTCAAGTATTTTTGAAAAATACCAAAAATTCACCCTAACCATTAATGGGTGAGGTTATAATTCTTTTAGATGATTTACTATTCATAAGGGTCATATTACTATTCATAAGGGTATGTTGCTATTTATAAGGGTAGTTTACTATTTACCAAAAAAATTAAGTTTGACTATCGGACTCCAAACATCTTACTGATCGCAACTGTGAATGTTAGATTTTCGAAATTCAAATCACATAAGTGACAATATTATGTTTAAAGGTCACATAGTGCTTAGTAGTTCATTGTGTTGTGATTTCATGTGATTATATGTCATAATTATAAGAAGGGAATTTCCATTGATAAAACATTGGGTCGTTACATATAATACAGCTCATAACCACACTATGGGAAAAACCTAGTCTTAGACTCAACTACAGCTAACGTCTCTCGGACTCTCGGTTTCCACTGTTATGATTAGATATCCTATAATCACACAATAGTTTAAAGAGATTTATTAAATCATCCTATCCCTTTTTAATTAGTTCCACTTTATGTTAATTAATTATTTAACCATTAATTAACCATTTTCAATTCCACCTTACTTTTCATTTGCAACACAATAGAGTTTCATGCACTCCAGGCATAACCAAACCAAGTCCACATCTTCTTAGAAAAAAAATATTACCGTATAATTGCATCCCAGCAAGCTTCAACCCCATGGGTTGATATCATTTATTCAATCATTTATTAATAACATTATTACTTTCCCATATTCCTAGGCATTCTTGAAAAAAATTCTAAGACAACAAACACAAGAGGATCAACATGGTGAGTAGGTGAACTTCCCATCGATTATTTTCCACCTATAGAAAGAGCATAGACCCATCCATCCTCGAGAGGCTAAACACAGAAAGCACATGTCATAACCTGTGCATATTCACCTCTTTTGGAAGAAGAGTAAGCAAAAGAAACTGCCTCAAGTAGTGGGGAAATTAAAGCAGATAACAAACAACTGGTCCAACAAGCATCTGACATTCACATCCAAACTGTTTCATCATCTTCAGTGTCCTCTCTGATACCCACATTCATAAATCAATGCACCTTTCCACTCTAGGCATCAACTACCCCCACAACCACTGGGCCTCCCTACCCCCACATATCACAACATCCATCATGGCCCATAACACATCACAAGCAATAGGAAAATAACAATGCAACTAGGCTCTTGGCCCTAAACAAGGAATTCTACCTTCACACACAATGAGCTCTCATGGATCCAAAGTAGAAGGCACCCAACCTTATAAGAAAGAGGGTAATTCAGAACCATACAAGGAATTATCTTTTATCAAACAATTGGTTCATTAATCCACATTGAATTAACCATTTCTTTATTCTTAGGTTCCAACTATGGGAAACCTAAGTGGAAAGCTATCATAGCTATCACAAATTAATTTAACAATTAATTTAACATGCCTTTAATAAATAAGAATCAACATGCTAACTGCATCAATTTTATTATCATCAATTTACAATAGCAACAACCAAATTCATTTACATGCCTCTTTATCTTTGGCCAAATAATTTACAATTAATCACAGTTTACGTCATTTACCAATTTCTATCAAGAACGACATGATAAAAAAAGAAATAATAGATATCACACTCTCTAGAAAAAACAAGGGGCAATAACGTATGATCGATACTAATTTATTTATCTGGTTCAAATATTTATTATGTTAATTCCACTGTGATCCAGTGTGCTAAAATATGACAACTCTACAGTTTCATGTAAAAGAATAGAGAATCCAAAATCACCTAACTTAAAAGGTTCTTGATGTTATTTACGAACATGACAACATAAAAAATCATGATCACCTCTCCCCACGACAACTACATCTGCCCAAGGACGTCGTGGCATGACCGCACCAACCGAAACCCAACAAACCTCCATTAGAAACATGGATATCACATTACATAACATGGAAATGAGAAATGGGAGAATAAGGATCAAAGAAAACACAAGAACAAAGGTAGATCATACCTTTTATTGATGATAGATCAAAACTACCTTATTGCACCAAAACATGGGGTGCGCTTGTAGTAGGAAGAATCCAAGGAAAACGATCCATGGATCACAGTTTGATCGCACGAATCCTATGGGAGAAAGAAATATAGGCACCTCATACTGTGAGGAAGGATAAGGAATGAAAGAAGGGAAGGCGCCCAACTTTTAAGTATTAGATCCTAGACTAACAGGATTTGAAATGGATTAGAATTTCCATTAATGCGGATCACATTAAACTATGAAGTTTGACCAAGTAAAGGAATCCCAAGCCTTAGGAAAACTAAGATAGGATTTATGGGCTTTGAATTGTCCTTAAACCCCTTAAAACAAGGCTTTAAATGTGTTTTACATCAAAGAAAACATCAAAGGGGAGAAACCGTAGAAAGCTGGAAACGTTGTTTACCAGGTGATCTGGAAACACTATAGCACCTATCAACACCGACAACACAAATGACTCACCGACAGTACAAATGACTCACTGATAGTACTGTTCACAAATGACTCATCAACAGTACAAATGAATCACTGAAAATACTGTTCACAAATGACTCACCGACAATACAAACGACTTACTAAAAGTACAGTTCACAAATGACTCACTGACAATACAAATGACTCATTGATAATACTATTCACAAAACTAGAAACACTATTCATAGAACTAGAAATTTGGAAAATTGTTGGGTATAAGTCACTTGGACCTCCCAAAACACCCAAAACACCATATTTTAGTAAAGTAATGGACCAAAGAGGTCTGGGCCATTACAAAAACAAAGCTCTGTATTAATTGAAAACAAATGTACAAAGAAATGGATACCACTTATGAATGCTGAAAATGATCATTCTTTCAAATGCCAATCTCCCTTTTATAATTCATTCATCAATATCTACTTTCAAACTACTCTTAACCCAGTTGAGATACAAAAATTCTTCTTCTCCTCTTCTCTCGACCCACTTGAAAAACAAACTCTTTATTAAGAAATTCAATAAAACATTCAACTAAACTCGAGTAAGATTATGCAGAGTACAATATTTCAAAGTATGATTGGTCTGGGTATGATCATTTTTGAATATGATCATTTTTGGGTATGATCATTTTCTTTATGATCCTGTGTATGATCATACTGGGTACAAAATGTTTTTTATGATTCAAATGGATGATCAGATGCTACAGTGAATCGGCGCTATCTCTTACTCCACTTCTGCCGAGATACGATAAATCTGAGTACAATTCCTTTTCAATAAGAAAAATATCTTTCTTATCTTCCAATCAAATTCGATAAATCTGGTTACAATTTCTCTTCAATCAGTAACATCTATTTCACTTCCCCTTTCTTTCATCAAGCCTTCATCATAAGTTTCATAACTTACTTATAATTTATATGAAATAAAAATCAGCAAAGCACCGTCACATTCAATTAATCGTAGTCATAGAGACTCTGATTCTTCATAAAAAACACTTCTTGCATACCAGATCTAGTGTTAATATGATGACTATTTACATCCATCAAGATTCATTCTCCATGCGATCGATTCTCTCTTTCCAGATAACAATCAATTCTTTCAAAACAAATTCTCCTCATTAAGACTAAACTTCTCAATGAGTCAGATTCTTTTAAAAACATGAGTCTGATTATTTTCAAAATAAATTTTAGTATGATTGTTTCTAAAAACAAAGTGAAGTGATTTCCTTTATCCAAAATCATTCTTGATAATAAAAGAAAACTCTTGAAAACAAACACCTTCCTCATCAGCTTCATCCTAACAATATCCCCCTTTGGATTTTGTTTTCAACCAAGTTTTATAAATCACAAAACTTTGTATCCTCAATAAATGGATTACTTATCAATTATTATAAGCCTGTGTGAGCTAACTCATCATAGAAAACAAGAATCATTGACAGCAAAACCATGTTGTCCAAGAGTAGTGATTATGAAAACCCTTTCATTTTGCCTTCCTAATCTCTTCTTTAACCTCAACTTTTCTTCATTCTCCCTAGAATTCAAAACAATTTCTTTTCTACAACCACTCCAACAAATAGTTTGAATAGTTCACTCACAAAACAATGCTGGATTCACAACATACCCACAACTCTTTCTTTTTAAATGAAATAAATTGATTTATGAATGAATTCTCCCCCCTTGAAAAAACAATCCAAAGGTAAGATGAGTGAGTGGATAGAAACCCATACCTCAAAATTAATGAGAAATAGGTTGGACACCCATGTTCAACCTCAATTTATATAATGATTCCTTCGGTAGAGGTTTTGTGATTATGTCAACAACTTGTTCTGATGTTGGAACATACTCCAGCTTTAGTTCATTCATCTCTATAGGCTCTTTGATGAAATAATATTTTATATCAATTTGTTTTGAAGTATAATGTTGAAAATGATTCCCGGTGAGATTTATTGTGCTTTAATTATCACAACCCAAGAGAAAGGGTAACTTCACTTCAACAAGTAAATATTCTAATTGAGTTTTCATCCACATAAGTTGAGTAGTAGCTCTAGTGGCAGCAACATACTCAGCTTCATCCATACTGAGAGTTACCGAATTCAGTTTCTTTGAATTCCAACTTACACAATTATTTCCCAAAAAGAATACTCTACCATATTTAGATCTTCAATCATCAACCTTTCCCACCCAATCAGCATCTGAATACCCAAAAAATTAAATACTATTTGAACTACCATTCCTGATTCCAAATTTTGTTGTACCTCTGGTGTTTCTGAGAATTCTTTTTATAGTAAGTAAATATGATTCTTTTGGAGAAATCTGGAATATTTTACATAAGGTAACAACATAAACAGTGTCAGTTCTTGAGGTAGTCAAATAAAATAGGCTTCCAATCAGCTTTTGATACTCTTTCTGATCAACTTCTTTTCCTTCTCCATCTTTGGAAAACTTCATTTGCACTAATATTGGCGTGGAATAGGTTTTGATTCCTCCATGCTGAATCTCTTGAGAAGTTATTTAACATAATTTTCATGATAAATAAAAATGTATTCTTTGTTTTGAAAGATTTGTAGCCTAAGAAAGTATTTCATTTACCCCATCATGGACATTTCAAATACCTTCTTCATTTCTTCAACAAATCTTTCACAACTTATTTCATCATTCCTAGCAAAGATAATGTCATCAACATAAATAATTATGATAAGGGGATACTCCTGAATTTCTCCGATATAAAGATTTTTATCAACTCTTCATTTCTTGAAATTTATCTTCCTTAATAAAGTATCCAATTTAGAATACCATGCCCTCAAAGATTGTTTTAGATTATACAAGTCTTTCTTTAATCTGCACACATCACTTTCATATTTCCCAACAACAAAGCCACAAGGTTGTTCAATAAAAACCTCCTCTTTAAGATCACCATTCAAGAATGAGGATTTAAAATCCATTTGAAAGATATTGTAGCCTATTTGGAATCAATAGAATAAAATATTATAATTGTTTAAAATCTAGTCACTGGAGTAAAGGTTTCATAAAAATCAATTCCTTCAATTTATGAATACCCTTTTCAAACCAATCTTGCTTTGTTTCTTATAACTTTACCTTTTCATTCAGATTGTTCCAGAAAACCCATTTTGTGCCAATATTTTTTTTTCAGGATTGGGTATGAGTTCCCGTGTATCATTATTTTCAATCTGATCCAACTCTTCATTCATGGACTGAACCCATTTTAGATGCTTAGAATCTTCTTTCACATCATTCAGATCCACTTTTGAATACAAATAAGTATGTGTAATAGCATTTGTTGTTCTTCTTGTTTGAACATTATGATGTTGATCGCCAATTATATTATGATCTTCCACTTGATTCCTCATCCTAGGATGATATTTTTTAGTATCTTCATCATCACTTGAAATAGTTGAGTCTGATTATTTTTCTTGATTAGGAATACAATTATTTGTATCCTTATCAGAATTGTTTTCTTCAACATTCCCAACTTCCTTTTCTGCCTGAATATGTTTTTATTTTTCGTTTCTTTTAATTACTTTAACATAAACAGAATCAAAAATTCGTTTTGTCTCTTTATTGAATCATCTATATCCTCTTCCTCCCTAATTATAACCAAGAAAGATTCCATCTTTACCTTTCTATTCAAACTTACCAAAGTTTCCACCTTTCTTTTGTAAACACACGGACTCTTGAAAACTCAAGTGTTTCAAACTTGTAGTTTTTCCATAAAAAAATTCATATGGATTCATATCTAGTTCAGGCCTATATAAAAATACAATTTGAATATAAATAGTAGTGATCAAGGATTACCTCCAAAAGTAACAATAAAGGCTATGCTCAAGCAACATAGTTCTTCCCATTTCCACCAAGCTTCTATTCTTTCTTATAGAAACCCCATTTTGTTGAGGAGTGTATAGGGAACTATAATCATGCCGAATTCCATGATTATCCAAATAGATTTCAAATTATTTACTTTTGTACTCACTACCATTGTTTGTTCTCAACTTCTTCACAGAATACACACATTCTTTTTCAGATTTCCTTCTGAAGGTTTTATACATTTTCAAAGAATCTGAATTATGTTTTATATACATAACATAATTAATGTGAGTAAATTCATCAATTAAAGTTATGAATTACTTATATACATTTGTTTTTTTTTTCTCATTGGCCCACAAATATCATAATGAATTATCTCCATGGGTTTTTTTGAAAAAATCTCAACTTTATTGCGCCCTGAGTTTGTAATATTTCCTTTCTGGAAAATAGTGAAACACCAATATATTTTTCTTGGAAAATTAGGAATGTCCCATACACTATTTATATTAAATAGATTTCTCATGTTTCTCTACTCCATATGTCCCAATATTTTATTAAAAAATTGATTTTATTTTATCATACTCTTGTAACACGAGTTTTGTGTTTTACCAACCTAAAACAAATTCTCTTTTGTACGTTGTCCTATTGTGACAATATTTCCATCTTATTAATTCTTCACAAAAAACCCAACTTTCCTGAAGATAATTTTGTTTCCATTATCACATAATTGTGAAACACTTAGTAGACTATGTTTCATCCCATCAACATACAATGTTTTCTTGGATTTCATCTTTTCTTTTACAATGATGGATGATATAACACCTTTGATTTTTATGGATTCATTATTTCCAAATGTCACCGTGCCTTCTTTAAAATATTTTTCATTTTCAAATAATTTTAAGTCTCTTGTCATATGATAAGAACACCCACTGTCAAGAATCTAACGTCATTCTCCTTTTGTATCTTTCAATATGGTTTCAACAATAAGAGCCTTTTCTCCTTCCTTTACTTTCTTCACCTTTGGATTTTGAGAATTGATAATAATATTCTATTATGTTGGTAACAAAACAAGAATCCAATTTTCAAGGTGTCCAGGTTGTTCACATCTTTCAAAAATAGTTTCTATGGGTTGGAACCTATTTTCAATCCTCATTTCATTCTTTTCATGTTTCTTTACAATAGCCTTCTCAAAATTCTTTGTTTGAGGAGATTGAATCCCCATAAACCTTTTGTTTAATAACCTGAGGGATAATAGTAATATCATTGGTTGAACCAACAAATAATTATCATGTTTTCTAATCCCCCACAATACTAGAAATATCCATATAAGGAGTATTTTCCACTAAAACTTCCATATTGATTGGATTTGTGAATACGTTTCTCAGCCACCTTCTTCTCTTTATTTTCCGAGCCAACAACCTTTACATTATCAATCATATTCTTCTTCTTATTTTCATCCTTAATATAAATAGAAGTATTCAAAAAATTTATAGATCCATATAATACTTTTTTATACTCAGGATTTTTTATAACTTCTGAACTCTTCACTTTGGCCACATATATAACTTTTCAAACTTTCTTATTTTTAGAAACAACTCTATATTTCTTCTCACTCTTTGAAGGTAACTTTTGTTGAATATTATCTAGTTTCTCATTTCGAGAAATTTCACCAACTTCATTAACAGAGTTTTGGAAACTTTTATTTCTCAATTCATATTTTGAGAGTTTTTTTAGACAAGTTCCAACTCTTCTTATTTTGCTTTCAACTTAACCTCCAGATGCTCATTATGATTATTTTCTTCTTCAAGAGATTTTTTCACATCATCAATCTATTTTATCAGTTTCTCTTTCTCATCATCAAAACATTCTTGATTTATTTTTAAGGAACACTCATCTTCCAGCTTTTAGTTTTTCTTTTCAAAACTTATAATATTTCTTAGACATTCTTTCAACTCTTCTTTCAAATGATGTTCAAGTTGAGTTTCTCCTTATTCAGAACTACTGCTTTCAAATTCTTCATCACTCACTGTTGAAATAAAAGTATTCTCAATACCATACTCAACTATTTTTTCAGATTCAAAATCAATGCCTTCTTATTCATCATCTTTATACATGAAACTTCTTCTTTTGGATTTGAAGAATTTATTTTATTTACCCGTGGAATAAAATTTTCCTTTATAACCCTATTTCTTCCACAATCTTCTTGGATTTGTTTCTTCTCCATCACCATCCTCTTTATGACAACCCTGCTTTTTATTACAACTTAAACATGATTTATTACATAAAACTTCACTTGATACAACAAAGAAGATCAAGAGGTTTAGTGTCTTTGGTTCTTAGGATCATTACATAAAAACTTGAAACATGAAATACAACATCTTTATTGAAAACTTCCTTTACATGACCACTACATTCCCTCGTACTTAGCATTGCATGGGATAACCTGAGGACATGCATAAGAAAAGGGTGAGCTATAAAGCCCAGTAAAGGAATACACATGGAATAACATGAGGATTACAATACATGTTAAAAATTAGGCATATCAATAGATCAAAAGAGAAACATGAACATAAATGCATGATAAAGCATGATAATCATAACATGGAAATGTGGAAACAACACTTAACATGGAATTAGCATGAGCCAAGGCTCATTGAACATAGAGAATGAGTAAATCCTCATTGCACATGAAGCACGAGTAAACCCTCATTGCACTTGAATTATCATTAGTCAACACTCATTGCACATGACGTATCATGATACTATACTTTACCCAATGCATTGGAGCGCTATAAGGGCGCACCCTTCTTAAACATTTCATTTCATACATAAGTGTGACACATGGATTAGAAAACATGGATTCATAAAACAAAATCATTTATTCCACGATAAAGGAATGTGGAATTCAAACATGAAACTTTATAATCTATAAGTAAATGTGCATAAAGATGAATACCCTTGATGGAGAAATGGGCATGGTATTCACTACACAATGTCATTGGATTAGAAAATTGGTGCGATTTCGGCAGCGTAACGGCGTGACATAAGAATTCATAAAAATGGTTGATGAGAGAGAAAGGGGTTCCTCATCATATTTACATGTAATGTACAGTAAGGAGGTCATATAGATACATGTCCAAAAATTTTTAATGGAATTTAGATTCATGATACAAAAGTATTGCTTGAATGTAAATGAGGATGGAGAAGTTCCTTTCGGAATTTTGGCATAGTAATGGGTGTACATGGGAGGCATTTAATGAGAGAGAAATGGGTCTCCCATCATTTAAACATAAATAGGTAAGTATGAGGGAGGTGAAAAACCATACCCCAACATTCATAATTGAAATTAAAAGGGGAAAACAACTTAAATAAAATTGGACAAAAATGAGAATGGAAGAAAAAACCCTTACTTGGAAGTGTGCTTCCAAAGGCTAGAGAGAGGCTTGTGAGAGGTTTCTTGGGAGCTTGGGGAACCTTGGTATGTTTCTATAGAGAGTAGGGCAGAGTTTGGACGAACTCCAAAGGCTTTGAGTGAGGAGGAAGTGGGATCTTGGGTGGGTTTATATAGGAAAGGTGATAGAATTATTTATTATTTAGGTTTGGGACCCCTTATATTAAATTAATCCAAAACACAAACCATCCCAGGGTTTTTGCCCATGGTTTTTGGAAAAGGGAAGAGGAAAACAATATTTTATAAGGATATAGTCCGAACTTCTTAAAATAATGGGGTTGCTTATGTGGAGGTGAGTCACACTCTCATGGAAAACAATTTAAAAAGACAAGGTGTTTAATAAGTCTTGAGGGGTCCATTAATGCTTTGAAAAGTAAGTCAAACAAACCCAAAATCACATTATTTTAATGGTAAAACATATATTGGCCGAACATAAAGATTATAGTATTTTATTACATCACTATTGGGTCATTATGATGTCATAAAACACATTATATATTTAAACGGTATTTAATTTTTACCCAAAAATTTGACTGTATCAGAAAATTATGAAAAATTCACCATTGGATAATTTCGATGTTTTGATTCCAAAAATAACATTTATTTTATCTAAATAATTTTCTAAATATGTTAATTTTCACTTTTAAAATAAAAACCGACATTTATCGAAAATGCACGGGTTTTGACAAAAATGGATTTCAAACCTTAATAAAAATTACAATTGCATTCATAAAATTATAAGATCATTTATATTTAATAAAATTTAATTTAATAATAATAATAATATTTTATTAAAATATTATTTAATTCAAAAATCCATTAATTTAATAAAATATAATTCTTAATTAAATAATAACTAAAAACATTATTTGTACTTTAAAAATTATTTACAATGTATCAATAATGACAAGAAAATATATTCATTATTATATACAAAAAATAATGTACATGAACATAGTACTATTTATTTGTTACATAACCCCTTAAAACCGCCGCATAAGACCTAAGGGTAAGGTGTGCGATGGTGAAAGAATCTTGGGGTGGCTCAGATAACATCGCTCGAGTGGTAATTTCTATCAACTTCCACTTTTCCCATAGACGGTCCCGTTTGAGCTTGAAATGATGAAGCTAAGCTTGGGATTGGTCAAGAGCGATGCCCAAGGACACCACCTCTTTTCTGATCTCTGACAAATGGGCTTCGTATGGAGCAATTCTACTGGATGAGGCCATTGCTTCTTTTGTCTGAGTAAATTTGGATTTGTTAAAGCCCTATATTTATATTAATCATGTGATCAATGTTCAACGACTATATTAGCAACGGTCAAAATTCTTAACCTAAAACCAACGAAGTTGACATTTTATATAAACATAAAGAGACATTTAATTAGATCAAGCGGGATTTCCATTAATGAAACTTCGGGTCGTTACACTCTCCATTCTTTCTTTGAGAACAATTAGCTGCAAAGTGACCAATGCCTCCACATTCAAAAAATTTCAAGGGAAGTTTCCCTTTGTATTTCCTTGTACCTCTTTTCACATTTTTTGAAAACAAGGATAAAATATCATCAAGATTTTTACATACCTCATTTTTAGAGTCAGATTCACCAGCTTCATCTTTAATAAGAATATTCTTTGAATTTTCTCTTTTAGATGACTTAAAAGACATTTATCTATCAATTTTCTTTCTTTTCTTGTAGCTTTCTCCCTTATCATTTCATAAGTGATGAGAGTACTATGAAAATCATCAAGAGATATTGTTTTAGGTTCTTTGTCTTCCAATAAAGAAACTTTTGCATCAAACTTGTCATGAAGGATTCTCAATATCTTTTCAAAAACTATAGAGTCATCCAAATTTTTACCAAGACATATGATGGTACTCATAAGGCCATTTAACCTGATAAAGAAGTCCTCAACAGATTCATACTCACCCATCTTCAAGTCTTTATGCTTCAATCTCCATATTTAAAGTTTTTCCTTCTTCCCTTTTGTATTTCCTTCATATATGTTTTTCAGATTATCCCATATACCTTTACTTGTGGAAACACCTTTCACCCTTAGGAATTCACTTTCATAAAGTGATGATAATGTAGCATTCTTATCCCTTTAATCATTCTCTATATTCTTCTTATCAAAATATGTAAGAAGAGTTTTATAATCAACAGAAGAAAATCCATTTTTTGTAGCTTCAGGAATATTATATCCAATAGAAATAAGACAAGGCAACATTCTATATATATATATATATATATATGATAATTCTTTCCATTGAAAACTGAAATACCTTTACTGTTCACAGAATTCAAATTCTCCATCAGAAAAGAATAAGAGAATAGAACCTACCCTTTGATACCACTTTAAAGTGCCCAGTAAGGATAATTGTATCACTGAGAGGGGGAGGGGTGAATCAGTGATACTTTTTCTTTTATGTTTACTTGTAATTGAAACAACCTTCACCTCCTATTAAAGATTCAATTCCCTACTGGAAAAAATTCAAATGCACATCCATAGGAACATAACTATTTAGAAGGTTTACTATTCAATATGAATAGCTATATCTTTGGTATGGTTTGGAGAAAATCTAATACCACACAATTCACTAGAAAAAAATCCTTGGATTACAATGAGTATGATATGACCTTTCACTCATGTAGTACTTCGAAGACAATCTAAAAGTACATGTGGAACCTCTTAGAACAAATAGGGTAATAAAAAATTTGTGTAAAAACACATGTTACCTATGCTTATTTTAAAATCAAAAAATATATTCAATTGAAAAACAATTATTCACTTTCTTACCTAGAAGATGATAAGAAATTCTTGGTCTTTTTTAAGTAAAAATCAGCCTGATTTTCTGTGTCTGATTCCTTCGAGTACAATTATTCCCAATAAAATTCTTCTAGTCTTATTTTCTTTTCAAAATATGATATAAATTAATCGACAACAATTCAACTCTTGAGCCTAATAAACTTAGTACGATTATTTCTCAGTCTAAGAAACTGAATAAGGAAATCCCAAAACCGGTTATCCATCCTAATATGATGATTGGCCAGATATGATTGGAAAGCCAAATATGGTAATCAACTAAATATAATAAACATGGAGTACAATTATCATCTGAATACAATGTTACAATGTATATTCTCTTTCACTTCTTTGTTAAAACTTCTTCAACAAAAGATCAAAATGGTAACTTCTTTCTCTCGTTAAAAACTCATATATTCTCTCTCTACTATAGTGAACAGTACCAGCAGTCAGAAATCACAAAGTACTTAACCTTTTATAGGTGACCCTTGAGAGATTTGGGTAATGATCCCAAAAATCTTTCCCACTCATACAAATTCACCCAAAAATCAATTTCCCCTGAAATCCCAGGATGCATTTTGACTTTGTCAACTCTTCTAGAAGCTTCTCAATTCTTCTTCAAACTTCATCTCCTTATTCAAACTTTCATTTGAATTGCGAGTCCAATTTCAATACATGTGTTCAATTTTATGAATATGATTTCTTCAAAAAAAAGCTATGTATTAATTTAAAACAAATGTATAAATAAATGGATACCAATTTTGAATGCTGAAAATGATCATTCTTTTGAATGTTAGTCTTCCCCTTTATAATTCATTCAAAAATCATAACTTTCAAACCACTCATTACCCTGTCGATATAAAAAAATTCTTCTTCTCCAATTATCTCGACCCACTTGAAAAACTCACTCTTTATTCAGAAATTAAATCAACCATTCAACTCATCCCGAGTAAGATTGTGTAGAGTACGATATTTCTAAGTATGATTGGTCTGTGTATGATCATTTCTAAATATGATCATTTCTAAATATGATAATTTCTAGGTATGACCGGTTTCTTTTTGAGCCTTAGTATGATCATCCTGGGTACAAAAAGTTTTTTATGCTTTAGATGGATAATCAGATGCTACAGTGACTCAATACCATATCTTACTCCTCTTCCACCTAGATATGATAAATCTGAGTATGATTCCTTTTCAAATGGCACCATCTATTTCTTATCTTTCACCCATATATGATAAATCTAGGTAAGATTTCTCTTCAATTGATATCATCTCTTTCACTCCCCCTTTCTTTCATCAATATTGCATCATAAGTTTCACAACTTACCTATGATTTATATGAAATACGAATTAGCAAAGAATCATCACATTTAATTAATCATAGCCATAGAGACTCTGATTCTTCATCAAAACAAGAAACTTCTTTCATATCAGATCCAGTGTGAATCCGATGACCATTTACTTCCAGTAAGATTCATTCTCCATGTGACTGATTCTCTATTTCTAGATAACAATCAATTCTTTAAAAATAGATTCTCCACATTATGATGGACTTTCATAGTGATTCCTATTCTTTTTAAAACATGAGTCTGATTCTTTTCAAAAAGAGGTTAGTAAGATTGTTTCCCAAAACAAAGTGAAGTGATTTCCTTTATTCATAATCATTCTTAACAAAAAAAGATAAATCTTGAAAACAAACACCTTCCTCATCAGCTTGGTCCTAACAAGTTTGGGAGAAGCTTCTCATTTTCAGCCTCCGCTTTTTTACTCGACATAAAGGAATTAGGACCTTCACTAAGAGACTATTTCTTTATTATTCCACTCATAATATCACCAATCCTTGGAATCATATAAGAAACTTTGATGTATTTCTTGAATATTTGGGTAATGCCTCAAAATCAACAACAACTACTTCATAAGGTGACTTCTTAACTCCTTTAATAGATGATCTCTTCTACATCAAAGTGGAATATGCTATATTATATTTAAATAAAAAAATACACATTAGAATATTATGTATTTTTTAATGGCGGTGGATGATTTATACTTTCCTTTTAAAATCCCATTGACCCCTTCTTACTTCTACTAGATTCAAAGAATGAAATGGTGCTTACTGCTACTATTTAAAATCAAGCATGCATGAAAATTATTCAATTTGGAAAATAATTAGTTGTACTTGGGGATTTAGTTACTAATAACATTAAATTTTTTATTCCTTGGTTGTATAGTTTTATGATAAACACTCATTTCACCCATGTGTTTGCATGGGGATGTGTTAACTTCAACAAGATATTATTTCCTGATGTCATTATCTTACTGAAAATTTTGCATGTTGATGTTACTATCATCATCTACCAATTTTATTTTTTTCTTTCTCAGTATATATGCAAATTAAATTGTATGCATAATGAATTCTACATAAAGTTTAAACTGTATGAAAATGAATTATGCATACATTTTAAATAGTATGCAATTTATTTTTTCAAATGATTTATGAATCCAGTATTGAAAATTAATTATGTGACATAATTATGCAACGAAATTATGGAAATGAATTATGGAATTGAAATTGTATGAAAATGAATTATGTATACACTTCAAACTGTTATACTCAAATTGTATTTTTGATATATGCATATAATTTAAATACTTCTTTATCACATAGAAGCTTATTTCATAGGAATTGGAATATCTAAGATACAATTCAATTATTAGTGAGGAAAAGATGTTGGCAATGAATTTGATACCAGTCTAGTTTTTGGATGGAGGTTGTTCTTGATTTGATATTTTCTAATGTAATTCAATATGAATTTACAATATGTTTAAGGGTTGACTAAATTTATGCAGCCCTGTATCTATATTTTATAGTTTCATAATGGGAGATGCTTCATTGATCTCACATTGTGGAACTTATGCAACTTTATTTATCTTATTTTTTACATGTTACATGACGAATTCATTATATAGGTGGATAGAACTTTATTATAAACATGAAAACTTTGATTAAAGGGAACAAGTTTACACTGAAATAAGGGGAAACATATTATCATCAAAGATGATTAAAATGCAGTTCACTCAATGTCAATGTAAGATGATAAGAAATATTGAATACATGGACTTAATGTTAGATGATATATTTAACTATTTACTTGAAATGTAATGGTTAATTAATTAGACATCAGTTTTATGACCAACTCAAACTTAATGCTTTGTATTTTGTTTTCTTTATTAAAAAATATTTAATTCTATATTATTTTCTTTTATTATATTCTATCTACCCATAGGAAAATAAATTATGCATATGTATTATTTACACTTTTTATTATTATTATGTATAATGTTCTTTTCATTTATATTCTTATTATTTCTACATTGTTTATTATATTTTATATTTTATTTTATTAGAATTTATTTTCTAAAATCACTTTATATATATCATTTCTATAGTTATGTTATCTATTATATTCTTATTCACTTTCAAGGGATAATCCAAACTAAATATTTTTTCCTTTATTTAATATGTATTTGAGCATTTTTTTTCTTTCAATAAAGATAAATGTAAGATAAAAGGAAAATTTTAATAGAAAATGGTTTGTATGAAATGTATTGGTTCCCTAATTAGAGATACCTTTTGATGGTTAACTAAAACTCAATTTTTTTGTTTCATTTTCCTTATTAACTAATAATTACTCTTCCACTGCTTTGTATTTCGATATTTCATTTTGGTTTAAGGTGGACCTCTTAGGTGCATTGTAAGGATGAAGCTATCATGCACATTCAAGAAAATATTTTCATTTCTGTATAGTTGGTTTGAAATTTTTATTCATTTCTTTATCGATATTGAAACCTTACTATTTTAACCAACCTATTATCTTTCCTGTCTATTATTTTAGTACATTTGGTTTATTAAAATTCTTGTATTACATTTTAATTCCCTTTATTTAAGTTGGTTTAATGTTTTTTTAAATCAATTGTACATTTTAGTTCTTTTTAATAACTCCTAATTATGAGCGTGTTAAATTATTATGTCATGAAAATTCATGGGTTGGGTACTAGTTACCTTTTAAATTTAATGAGCACTATAAATTTTAATATAATTATTATAAAATTTTAATTAATCCATAATTAATTTAAGTTATATAAATTAACTTTTTTATATAAAGTTTTTATTCATAAATCATTTTTTTATTTTATTTTAATGGATGAAAACCTCATTTAAATTATTAATTAATTTAAAAATTTTGTACAAAACCCTTGAATAAAATTTTAAATTTTATAAAAAACATACTGATTAAATTAATTATTTAGGATAACATTGACGCAAAAATTAAATTTTGAGGGAAATTATAAATTGTTGGAGCGCTACTATAAATTTGAGTTTTCTCAACCCTCACTTATTATTTATCTTAGCATTGGTAAAGAAGCATCCTTAATCATCCCTAATTTCTAGTACCCAGAAAAAGACATCTTGATTGTTGAAATATATTTCACATTAGTATACTATATGATCAATCAAAAAAAATATATTAAGAAACCAATATATATTAAAAAATAATATATCACATTACAACAATTTCAAACAATATAATTGATTAATTCACTACCACATATCACGCATTACTCAATGCTAGATTTTATCAGTGTTAAACATAAAGCACTAATAAAATTTAACCTTTATCAACACTAGGTAAAAGCACTGATAAAGGTGTACCATTTATCAGTGGGTTTTTAGCGCCTATAAGGATGGATCCTTATGAGCGCTATTCTTAGTGCTAATAAAAACTTTTAATAAAAAATATTATTAATATATAAAAAATATTATATTTATATTTTTAAAATATTTTTTATTTATATACATTAATTAAAAAATACGTGTATATAATTAATATAAATATGATATTTTTTTTAATAATTCAAATATATATATATATAATATTTTAAAAAAATTATTTTTTTTTTGAGAAAAGGAGACAATATATTACGGATCAATCAAACCAGACTTACAAATCCAATTAAGAAAATAATCAACCCAACAAAGATCACCCTAGGATTTCCCATAACACGCCAAATGGGGAGCTTCCAGATTACCCCCTCTCCTAATGAATGAAAAATAACAGGAAGAGAAGCTTTCATCCAATGACCAAATCTTTCTCAAAATAAGGCCATAATGCTACGAATCCTCCCCCTACTTGGATAAAGCAGTAATCACTTCAAGACAGTCAGATTCCACTAGAAAATTGTTCCACTATTTAAAAAAAGTATTTATATAATTATAAATAAATATATTTATTTAAATAATTATAAAATTATAATAAATATATTTAAATAATAAATATATTTATTATATTTATAATTATATATATTTATATATTAATATATATATATAAATATATATAATTATATAAATATATATAATTATATAAAAATATTTATAAATATATAAAAATATTTATAAAAATATTAATTTATAATTATAATTATAAATATATATTTATTTATTTAAATAATTATAAAATTATAATAAATATATTTATTATATTTATAATTATATATGGAGAATGGGCATCGGGAGAGCTATCCTCAGCAACTCCAATGGCGATTTTGCATGATAGGGTTCGATGGCTTCCAATCTCGATTTTGCCGATGCTTCCACTCTTCCCTCGAAGAAGGATGATGCTTCTGGTCTTTTATTTAAGGAGGTGTTTGTCTGCTCACCCTTAAATTCGAGCAATTCTTGAAAGAGGATCCTCGACGGTAATGGTAATGGATCCTGTGTTATGAAAGATGTCTTTGATAATGAGGATCTTGTGGTGGAGGGTGACCCAAACTTGGCTCATGATGAACTAAATCAAAGTCGCAACTCCTTAACCAGATTCTTCAATGATGCTTGATTTGGGTCTTCGACATCTAAGAGGATTATGAAAAATGGATCGCTAGTGTAACGACTCGGACCCGAACATCCACCCGAACAGTGCTAAACGGGTTGGGTGTTACTACCTTAGGCGCACCTCCCCGAATGCCAAAGGCTTCCGACTAGCAGTGAGGGTCTTTTAAGGTATAGTGGGGAGGCTATACCCTCTCGAAGGATAATAATGGTACTGGTCGGAGTATAATAATAAAAATATGAAGCAGAATAAATGACTCAACAGACTTGAACCAGACCCGCCGAACAGAAACACATTCAATATCGATAAACAGCAGAAGCAATAAATATAAAAAACAGTAGTGGAAAGTAAACACAACAGCATGCTGATCACTTGTAACTACCACTGAACAACAAACATGCATCGAAATCAGGTCATACATATCCATATATAAAGGCGCCAATGGCTAACCAACTGTAGCTACAAAATAAGTAAGCATGCTGATACAGGAAAGTAAGCAAAAAAAAGTCACTCCAGCTAGGCAAGACCTAAAGGTCCATAGCATCTCCATGAAACAACTAATGTAGCCCAGATCCTGAAGCTAGCCTCTTTCCTTCACGTAAATCCATAAAGTCTACACGCATCCTGAAGGGCCCGTGTAGGGTGTGAGATGAATCTCAATAGGATACCACCCAATGGTGCGTACCTAATATAAGTGTTTAAGAAAACATGCATTTATAAGGAAAACAGTAAACAATACGATGCAAAAATAAACACAAACTCCACTGGTGCTCAGCAGCCACCATGGAGTGTCACCTGCTTCGACCAACGCCGAAATCTCTGTCATGTAAAACGGCACCATGTGCCCCCTGACACCGCATGTCTCAAGTACCGACGTCCCGAAGGCACGCCCAAGAAATAGTAACGTGAAGGAACAATGATGCCTGGCCTCAAATAAGTAATCGGAGGGATAAAAATGTGTAACCGGAGGGACAGTGATGTCTTCCCTCAAAAAAAATTAACCAGAGGGACATCGATGTCTGCCCTCAAAATAACGGTGAGCCTCTTCCCCCAACCCGATAGCCTCAACGCTATCCCCAGAAGGCTCTTCACCTCCCACATGGCTTCCTAAGACAAGCACCCCCAAACCAATAGTACCTAAACCACAACTAACGGGGGCCTCTACCCACATGAGTGGTCAAAACCACCTCATCACGGAGTCTCTCTGTGTGCACACTACTCAAAGTTCTGGGTGAGCGGTAATCACCAAAATAGTACCCAAGCCACAACACCTCTGACACCTCATGTCCCAGTGACCATGGAGCTCAAGTCTGATGGTCATGTCATCCGAGTAACCCAGGCCATTCCCAACCTGACAGTCATCCTGCCTCAAGCCGATGCCCATGACGCCCAATCCTGTGGTCAGAACCACCCAACGTAACTCGGGCCTAGCCCAACCTGTGATCAGCATCACTCAAGAATATTTGGGCCATGCCAAACACAACCCAAAGCGTCTAGCACATGCAATTCATCAATTACATATATACACATTTTAGCAGAACCCATAAATAGGAAAAACCATCTAAACAGTTGAAAAGCACTAAGCAAGTGATGTCCCATACCAGCACTATGGTTTCTAAGGTCTCCAATAATTCATATCAGGTTCAATAAACCATACTCAACAGTATAAACAATACAAAACAATTATAACCATTTTGGAAGTCCCCGATCAAAATACCCATGTGAGCAACAACCAATCGCCAGGCCCCACTCAAGAAAAACAGGTAACATGGCATACCTAAAGGCATCACATTGGTCAGATAACAATTAAATAAGCAATAACAGGTAACTACAGGGTCGCACTCAAAATACCCGAAAATGCACCATAGGTCGTGGCACCCAAAGTCTGAGAAAACACCAAAAGAGGTATGCGCCACCTACCTAAGACTCATACGATGATACTCCTCCGATGATGGCCTCCAATTAGGTCTAAAATGTGGTATATCTACAAAATAATTGAAATTTCTCAAACCCCTATAACTTGTTCTATAATAGAAATCAAGAAGAACGGATCAAGAGGAATCAAGGCCTTACCTAGGGGGTTCCAACGGATCAAACGGTGTTTGAATCGGGGTTCAGATGAAGAAACGAGATCAATTTGAAGACCCGTTCACCTGTTTCTCAAGGGTTCTGTCCAGAACCTGAGAAACGAGGCTACTGCCCGTTTTAAGTGAAAAAAAAAAAGAAAATACACGATGTGTAATTTATGACTACACGGCATGTAGGTTAGTTTACTGTTCATAGGGTGAACACTTTTCCACTGACTTACTTTCCAGAACCTGCCGACATGAGTACACGGCGTATACTAGGTAGCACACAGTGTGTACTAGGTAGCGTATGACGTGTACTTATTTTTTCTTCTCTTCCTCGCCAACTTACCCACATGCCATTTATATCCCTCATACACAACTAGACTATATGGCGTGTCCAAGGAGGACATGGTGTGTACTTGGTTAAATGATTCTACCCAGCCAACATGTCCACACGCCATGTATGGCCTCCACATGGTCAAGGGTACACAGCGTGTAGAGTAACACTACACGTCGTGTAGTAGGAAATTCATATATGGTCATCACATGGCATGTACTCTGAGGCACACGGCCAGTGCTCTCCCAACCTATACATGGATTGCACTCTATAGTACTCGGCATGTAGTTTTGAAAATTTTAGAATATCCTAGATTTTCCCAGTTTCCTTAGAAACAAGTCAAAAATTCAAACAGGGTTGGGATTTTGACCCATTCTAAAAACCTGGGTTCTTATAATCTCCCCACCTTAACATAGCTCATCCCCAAGCTATCAAATGAAACCCAAAGATGGCACCGAACATACCACCCCAATTAAAATAACTCATACTTCCCCTGTTTCAAAGATTTTGGATAAAATCCTCAAGGGGGGATCCCCACCTTAAGAGTTTCCTAGCTCGGTCTCAACCCAACAAAACTCAAAACAAGAAAAGTTTTACTAACCTGTTTCCCGAACGCATGGTCCTCTCATGAGGTGTCATCACCCATGCACCTCACTGGTTCTCCCGCGTCGTTTTCGACACCCAACGCATCCCACACCGCATTGGTGTCCGCCACCATGAGGTCCTGCATCCCATGGACGCTCAAAATAAAACCTGATTCCATAAACCTCAAGTAACCTGCATCTTCGATGCACCTATGCCCATGACACCTCAAGTAACCCGCATCCTCGATTCCCCTGATGCTATGCATCTCATACATATATATAAATATATCATGCATCTGATATGGCGCCAATCCCACCGACCATCTTCTAGTCAGTCCACATAGATCCTGTGCATCACGTGCACTCAAAACGAACATGCCTCTACAGGTCATGCCAAAAAGAAAACATGGAAATCACGGCCACACCCATGGTGTACCTCTAACTATAGTCAGCTCACCAGCTTGCTCAGCCTCTATCAACTCCACGGCGTGCATCTGGCCTCAAGTACGACTGCCTGATGCCTGACCTCCCTGCGGTGCTACTCCAGCCACCAGCCATTGACCCCTCAGCTGGATCCCGCTGTCCCTATCACGTCCTCCGTGTGCAGCAGAAACTCGGCTACCCTCTCTGGTACCGAACTTGAACCAAATCTAGATGCCACTGTCTGTCCTCGTCCCTGCCTACCGGCTGTCTAAGAAGGCTTCCTGCAGAACCTCTCTAGATGCCCGACCTTCCCACATGCCCGACACTCCTTTGGAGTCCTATCACGCTGAGTCCGAACATGTCTTGGCTACCCACACTAAAAGAAAACCACTGAAGAACTACTATGGGGTGGTCTAGCTGAGTCCTTGGTCTGACTGCCCTACTGGAACTCATCTCGTCCTCGCTTCCTACTGTCTGAACCATCACCTGAAATCATTCCTCAGCCAACCTAGGGCCTATCCCTCTGGTTTCCCTCTACTATGAGTGCCTGATTCACCGCCTCTAAGAATGAACCCAGCCTAAAGATATTCACCTAGATTCGAATGGTGTGTCGCAATCCATCCTCGAAGCACGTCACCCTTTCCGTGTAACCTCTTACCATACTAGGTGTAAAGCGAGACAACTCAGTAAAAGTAGCTGCATAGTCCATGATGGACATGTCTCCCTGGTGAAGGCTCAAGAACTCTCGAGCTCTCTTGTCTTTTAGTGTCTCTGGGTAAAAGTGCTCAAAGAACCCATCCTCAAATTCCTTCCATGATAGTCCCTCATGCTTATGAGCCTAAACCTGCACATCCCACCAATTCTTTGTCGGCCCTCGGAGCATGTACATCGCTAGCTTGACCCTCCGCCCTAGAGGCGTCTCGAGCTGCTCGAAGATCATCTACTTGCTCTCTATCCAGTTCTCATCCACCTTTGGACCACCCTCACCCTGAAAAAGTGGCAGGTGTTGTGATTGGAACTCCCGCGTCAGATATGCCATAGATGGATCTGTACCCTGCATGCCTCTATCGATCCCCTGCAAGACATGTACTAGGCTAGCTCGAAGCTGCTCATCGAGCCATGGACCAAACGCTGCGAAACCCAGCTGATGTCCTACCTGCACTGGATCCTGAACCTTATCTTGTCCCTGAGTCTGTACCTGCGGCTCCTGCTCTTCCTGTACCAGATCCTGAACCTGATCCGACAGCTATGGCACTGTATCATCACCCGCCTGATGCTCCATCAAGAGATAAAAGAGGAAACCACTGAATAACATAAATAGTCAGACAACCCATATATATATATAATAATATATATTCAACTCAGACAAGGAAAGTAGTAAAGAGGCAGCATTAAACAACTACCCTTACTCTTCCCCCACCGCAACCCATTCCCATGGCATCCCGGCCTCATGGCCTCCTTACCAGCCCTTAAGAGAGCCAAGTATCAAAAGTACCTTGGGTCATACCCGTCCTGACAACCAACATTGCCTCAATCTGACGACCGAGTCTCCCAATCCTGGTGATCAAAATCACCTCAACCAATAGTACCTACCTGGTCGTACAAGAGCCAGATCCAAATACCCTGTCACATGCAATTCTATAAATATACAAGGCCTGACATAACACATTGCAATAAATCATAAATTCTATTAGGTATTTCAACAATTCACATTTCAAAAAATAAAAAGTATGGCAGCTTGATATTATTCACATGGCATTATCACTTCACAAAGAATACGTGCAGTTATGAAATTGAAATACCCTAAAAATGTGCCTATTAAAAGCCAAACAAACAAGACTTGTTGTACCAGGCCAAGTTCCAATTCTCCCTTACCACACCGGGTCAAGGGTCACATATCACAATCAATAACATCACACACCAAGTGATCCACTGAGGTGGAAATCATATAAAGTGTAATCTGAGGAAAAAGGAAACAACAATTCCCACCCATGGAAACTTGGTCCATCCCTCCTTCCTGGGGCTACAGGCACCCAAATACAAGCTAGAAACCCAATTCTAGTCACAACCTATCTTCAGTATACCATATCCCAAATAGTAAAACAAGCATAAATAAAAAGAGAAGTCTCAATCTCTTTAGTAGCCATAAAAACACTATTACTAAATCCCTGTCGAGAACTCCTCTGATACCACTTTGTAACGACCCGGACCCGAACAGCCACCGGAACAGTGCTAAACGGTTCAGGTGTTACTACCTTAGGTGCACCTCCCCAAACGCCAAAGGCTACCGACTAAGAGTGAGGGACTTTTTAGGTATAGTGAGGAGGCTATACCCTCTTAAGTGATAATAATGGTACTGGTCCGAGTATAATAATAAAGATACAGTGGAATAAATGATTCATCAGACTCAAACCAGACCCGTAGAGTGGAAACACATTCAATATCGATAAACAGTGGAAGAAATAAATATAAACAACAACAGCGGAAAGTAAACACAACAACATGCTGATCAGTTGTAACTACCACTGAACAAAAAACATGCATCCAAAGAAGGTCATAAATATCCATATATAAAGGTGCTAATGGCTAACAAACTGTAGCTACAAAACAAGTAAGCATGCTGATACATGAAAGTAAGAAAAACAAAGTAACTCTAGCTAGGCAAGACCTCAAGGTCCATACCATCTCCATGAAATAGCTAATGCAACCCAGCTCCTGAAGTTGGCCTCTTTCCTGCACGTAAATCCATAAAGTCTACACAGGCCCCGAAGGGCCTGTGCAGGGTGTGAGATGAATCTCAGTAGGATACCACCCAATGGTGCATACCTAATATAAGTGTTTAAGCATGCATGGATTTATAAGGAAATCAGTAAATAGTACGATGCACAAATAAATACAAACTCCACTAGTGCTCAGCAGCCACCGTGGAGTGTCACCTGCTTCGGCCAACACCGGAATCTCTTTCATGTAACCTGAAACCATGTTCCCCCTGACACCGCGTGTCTCAAGTACCGATGTCCCAAAGGCACACCCAAGAAATAGTAACCCAGAGGAACAGTGATGTCTGTCCTCAAATAAGTAACTGGAGGGACAACGGTGTCTTCCCTCAAATAAAGTAACTGGAGGGACATCGTTGTCTGCCCTCAAAAAAAAGTAACAGGAGGGAAAACAATGTCTTCCCTCAAAATAACAGTGAGCCTCTACCCCAAACCCGATAGCCTCAACACTATCCACTGAAGGCTCCTCGCCTCCCATGTGGCTTCCTACGGCTAGAACCTCCAAACTAATAGTACCTAAACCACAACTAACGGGGGCCTCTACCCACATGAGTGGTCAAAAACACCTTATCAAGGATTCTCTCTGTGTGCACACTATTAAAAGTTCCGGGTGAGCGGTAATCACCAAAATAGTACGCCAGCCACAACAACTCTGACACCTCGTGTCCCTGCGACCATGCCGCTCAAGTCTGATGTTTGTTCCATCCTAGTAACCCGGGCCATGCACAACCTGACAACCATCCTACCTCAAGCCGACACCCATGACGCCCAATATTGTGGTCAGAACCACCCAACGTAACCTGGGCCAAGCCCAACCTGTGATCAACATCACTCAAGAATATCCAGGCCATTCCCAACACAACCCAAAGGGTCTAGCACATATAATTTAGCAATTACATATATACACATTTTAACAGAACACATAAACAGGAAAAACCATCAAAACAGTTGAAAATCACTAATAAAATGTTGTCCCATACCATCACTGAGGTTTCTAAGGCCTCCAACAATTCATATCAGGTTCAATAAACCATACTCAATAGTTTAAACAATAAAAAAAATTATAACCATTTTGGCAGTCCCCAGACAAAATGCCCCGGTGAGCAACGACCACTCGCTCAGCCCCGCTCAAGAAAAACAGGTTACAGGGCATACCCAAAGGAATCCCATAGGTCAGATAACAATTAAACAAGCAATAACAAATAAATACAGGGTCGTGCTCAAAATACCTGAAAACGCACCATAGGCTACGCTACCCAAAGTCCGAGAAAACACAAAAAGAGGTATGCACCACCTACCTGAAATTCGTACGATGATACTCCACAGATGACAACCTGCAATTAGGTCTAAAAAGGGGTAGATCTACAAAATAATCAAAACCTATCAAACCCCTATAACTCATTATAGAACAGAAATAAAGAAGAACGACTCAAGAGGAATCAAGGCCTTATCGAGGGGGTTCCAACGGATCAAATGGTGTTCAAATCAGGGTTCAGATGAAGAAGTGGGATCAATTTGAAGTCCCAGCCGCCTGTTTCTTAAGGGTTCTATCCAGAACCTGATAAATGAGGCTACTGCCCATTTTAAGAAAAAAAATGAAAATACATGGTGTGTACTTTATGACTACATGTCGTGTAGGTTATTTTACTGTTCATATGGTGGCCACTTTTCCACCGAATTACTTTCCATAACCTGCCGACATGAGTACACGATGTGTACTAGGTAGCACACGACATGTACTTAGTTTTTCTTCTCTTCCTCGCCGACTTACCCACATGCCATGTATATCCCTCATACACAGCTAGACTACACGGCATGTCCAAGGAGGACACGGTGTGTACTTGTTTAAACGATTCTACCTGGACAACATGCCCACATGCCATTTATGGACTCCATATGTTCAAGGGTACACAGCGTGTCGAGTATCACTACACACCATGTAGTAGGAAATTCCTACATAGTCATCACACGACATGTACTCAGTGACACACGACCAGTGCTCGCCCAACCTTACACAGCATGTACTCTAGAGTACAAGGTGTGTAGTCTGGAAAATTCCAAAATATCCCAGATTTTCCCAGTTTTCTCAGGAACAAGTTAAAATTCAAATAGGGTCGGGATTTTGACCCGTTCTAAAAACCAGGGTTCTTACAATCTCCCCACCTTAGCATCGCTCGTCCCTGAGCTATCAAAAAAAACCCAGATATGGAACCGAACATACCACCCCAATTAAAATAACCCGAACTTCCCTGGTTTCAAAGGTTTTGGCTAAAATATTCAAGGGGGGCTCCCCACCTTAGGAGTTACCTAGTTCGGTCTCAACCCAACAAAACTCAAAACAAGCAAAGGTTTACTAACCTATTTCCCAGACGCATAGTCCTCTCATGATGCATCGTCACCCCTGTGCCTCATTGGTTCCCCTGCATCGTTTCTGACACCCAACGCATCCCGCACCGCATCGGTGTCCGCCTCCACAAGGTCCTGCATCCCATGGATGCTTAAAATAAAACCTGATGCAATGCATCTCAAGTAACCCACATCCTCGATGCCCTGATGCCCATGACACCTCAAGTAACATGCATCATCGATGCCCCTGATGCTACACATCTCATACATATATATAAATATATCATGCACTCGATATGGTGCCAATCCCACTGACCAACATCTAGTCAGTCCACATAGATCCTATGAATCATGTGCACTCAAAAGGGACATGCCTCTACAGCTCATGGAAAAAAGAAAGCATGGAAATCACGACCATACCCGTGGTGTACCTCTAACCTTCTTCAGCTCACCAGCCTGCTAAGCCTTTGGAAACTCCACCGCATGCACCTGGACTGAAGTACGGTTGCCTAATGCTTGACCTCCCTACGGTGCTGCTCCATCCCCCGGCCACTAACCCCTCAGCTGGATCCCGCTGTATCTGTTACGTCCTCCGTGTGCAGTTGAAACTCGGCTACCCTCTCCTGGTACCGAACTTGAACCAACTCCTGATGCCACTGTCTGTCCTGGTCCCTGCCTGCCAGCTATCTGAGAAGGCTGCCTGCAGAACCTCTCCAGATGCCCGACCTACCCACATGCCCGACACTCATTTGGAGGCCTATCGTACTGTGTCCGAACATGTCCTAGTTACCCAAGCTAAAAAAAACCACTGAAGAACTTCTACGAGGTGGTCTAACTAAGTCCTTAGCCTAACTACCCTATTGGAACTCATCCTGTCCTCACTTCCTGCTGTCTGAACCATCACCTGAAATCGTTCCCCGACCAACCTGGGGCCTATCCCTCTGGTTTCCCTCTGCTATGAGTGCCTGATTCACCACCTCTGAGAACGAAACCAGCTGAAAGATATTCACCTAGATCCAAATGGTGTGTCTCAATCTATCCTCAAAGTGCCTCACCCTTTCCGAGTCATCGCTTACCATACCAGGTGCAAAGCGAGAAAACTCAATAAAAGTAGCTGCATAGTCCATGACAGACATGTCTCCCTACTGAAGGCTCAAGAACACCCGAGATCTCTCGGCTCTCAGTGTCTCTAGGTAAAAGTGCTCAAAGAACCCATCATCGAAGTCCTTCCATGACAGTCCCTCATGCCTGCGAGCCTGAACCTGCAAATCCCACCAACGCTTTGCCAACCCTCGTAGCATGTACATTTCCAGCTTGAACCTCCGCCCTGGAGGCATCTCAAGCTGCTCGAAGATCATCTACATGCTCTCTATCCAGTTCTAAACCACTTGTGGACCACCCTCACCCTGAAAAAGCGGTGGGTGCTACGAATGAAACTCAAACGTCAGATATTCCATAAATGGATCTATACCCTGAGCGCCTCTGTCGATCCCCTTCAAGACACGTACTAGGCTAGATCATAGATGCTCATCGAGCCATGGTCCGAACACTGCCAAACCTGAATGTTGTCTTGCCTGCACTGGATCCTGAACCTGATCCTATCCTTGAGTCTGTACCTGCGGCTCCTGATCTGCGTGTACCAGATCCTGAACCTGATCCTGCACCTGCAGCATTGTATCATTACCCGCCTCATGCTCCATCGAGATGTATAAGAGGAACCCGCTGAATACCATAAATGGAAAGATAGCCCACATATATATATAACAATATATATTAAATGTAGACAAGAAAAGTAGTAAAGAGGAAGCATAAAACAACTACCCTTATTCTTCCCCCACCGCAACCCATGCCCACGACATCCCGGCCTCATGGCCTCCTTACTCTCCCTTAACAGAACCAAGTATCAAAAGTACCTCAAGTCATGCCCGTCCCGACAACCAACGTTGCCTCAATCCGATGACCAAGTCTCCCAATCCTGGTGATCAAAATCACCTCAACGAAGAGTACCTGCCTTATCATACAAGAGCCAGACCCAAATACCCTGTCACATGCAATTCTAAAAATATACAAGGCATGGCATAACACATTGTAATAAACGAGCAATTCTATCAGGAATTTCACCTATTCACATTTCAAATAATACAAAGTATGGCAACTTGATATTATTCACATGGAATTATCACTTCACAAGGCATACATGTAGTTATGAAATTGAAATACCCTAAAAATGTGCCTATCAAAAGCCAAACAAACAAGCCTTTCCATACCAGGCCAAGGTCTAATTCTACCTTACCGCACCGGGTCAAGTGTCACATATCACAATCAATAACATCACACACCAAGTGAGCCACCAATGTGGAAATCATATAAACTGTAATCTAAGAAAAAAGAAAATAGCAATTCCCACCCATGGAAACTTGGTCCATCCCTCGTACCTGGGGCTGCAGGCACCCAAACACAAGCTAGAAACCCAGTTCCAGTCATAACCTATCTCTAGTCTACCATATCCCAAATAGTAAAACCAGTAGAAATAAAAAATAGAAGTCTCATTCTCATTAGTAGTCAGAAAAATGCTATTACTAAATCCCTATTGAGAACTCCTCTGATACCACTTTGTAACGACCCGGACCCGAACAGCCACCGGAACAGTGCTAAAGGGGTTGGGTGTTACTACCTTAGGTGAACCTCCCTGAATTCTAAAGGGTGTTGACTAGCAGCGAGGGTCTTTTTAGGTATAGTGGGGAGGATATACCCTCTTGGATGATAATAATGGTACCGGTCTGAGTATAATAATAAAGATGCAACAGAATAAACGACTCAGCAAACTCGAACCAGACCCGCAGAGCGGAAACACATTCAATATTGATAAACAGCGGAAGAAATAAATATAAACAATATCAGCGGAAAGTAAACACAACAGCATGATGATCACTTGTAACTACCACTGAATAACAAACATGCATCCAAAACAAGTAAGCATGCTGATACAGAAAATTAAGCAAAAAAAGTAACTCCAGCTAGGAAAGACCTCAAGGTCTATACCATCTCCATGCAATAGCTAATGTAGCCCAGCTCCTGAAGCTAGACTCTTTCATGCACATAAATCCATAAAGTCTGCACGCGTCCCGAAGTACCTGTGTAGGGTGTGAGACAAATCTCAGTAGGATACCACCCAACAGTTCATACCTAATATAAGTGTTTAAGCATGCATGCATTTATATAGAAAATAGTAAACAATATGATTCACAAATAAACACAAACTCCAATGGTTCTCAGCAGCCACCTTGGAGTGTCACCTCCCTCGACCAATGTTGAAATCTCTGTCATGTAACCCAGCACCATGTGCCCCCTGACACAACATGCCTCAAGTACCGACGTCCCGAAGGCTTGCTCAAGAAATAGTAACCTGGAGGAATAACAATGCCTGTCCTCAAATAAGTAAGCGGAGGGACAGCGAGGTCTAACCTCAAATAAAGTAATCATAGGGACATAGATGTCTGCCCTAAAAACAAAGTAACCAGAGGGACAACGATGTCTACCCTCAAAATAATGGTGAGCCTCTGTCCCCAACCCGATAGTCTCAACGCTATCCCCGGAAGGCTCCTCACCTCCCACGTGGATTACTATGGCAAGAACCCCCAAACCAATAGTACCTAAACCGCAACTAATGGGGGCCTCTACCCACATGAGTGGTCAAAACCACCTCATAATGGAGTCTCTTTATGTGCACACTACTCAAAGTTCTGGGTGAGACGTAATCACCAAAATAGTATCCAAGCCACAGCACCTCTGACACCTCATGTCCCTATGACCATGCCATTCAAGTCTGATGGTCATTCCATACCAGTAACCTGGGAAATGCCCAACCTGACAGTCATCATGCCTCAAGACGACACCCATGATGCCCAATCTCGTGGTCAGAACCACCCAACGTAACCCGGTCCAAGCCCAACCTGTGATCAGCATCACTCAAGAATATCTGGGCCATGCCCAACACAACTCAAAGGGTATAGCACATAAAATTCAGCAATTACATATATACACATTTTAATAGAACACATAAACCTGAAAAACCATCTAAACAGTTGAAAAGTGCTAAGCAAGTGTTTTCCCATAGCAGCACTAAGATTTCTAAGGTCTCCAAAAATTCATATGAGGTTCAATAAACCATACTCAATAGTTTAAACAATTAAAAACAATTATAACCATTTTTTAGTCCCCGACCAAAATGACCTGGTGAGAAACAACCACTCGCCCGACCCCGCTCAATAAAAACTAACAGGTTATACCCAAAGGCATTCTATAGGTCAGATAATAATTAAACAAGCAACAACAAGTAAATACAGGGTATCTCTCAAAATACCCGAAAACATGCCATAGGCTGCACCACCCAAAGTATAAGAAAACACAAAAAAAAGGTATGCACCACCTACCTGAGACTTGTATGATGATACTCATCCGATGACAGTCTCCAATTAGGTCTAAAATTCGGTAGATCAACAAAATAATCAAAACCACTAAAACCCCTATAACTCATTCTAGAACATAAATCAAGAAGAACAACTCAAGAGGAATCAAGCCCTTATCGAGGGGGTCCAATGGATCAAACGGTGTTCGAATTAGGGTTTCGATGAAGAAATGAGGTCAATTTGAAGTCCTGACCACCTATTTCTCAAGGGTTCTATCCAGAACCTGAGATACGAGGCTACTTCCTGTTTTAAGCGAAAAAAAAAAGAAAATACACGGTGTTTAATTTATGACTACATGTCTTGTAGGTTCATTTACTGTTCATATGGAGACCACTTTTCCACCGACTTAGTTTCCAGAACCTACCAACATGAGTACACGGCCTATACTAGGTAGCACATGACATATACTTAGTTTTTCTTCTCTTCGTCGTTGACTTACCCACACGCCATGTATATCCCTCATACACGACTAGACTACACGATGTGTCCAAGGAGGACTTGGTGTGTACTTGGTTAAATGACTCTACCCGGCCAACACACCCACATGCCATGTATGGCCTCCACATGGTCAAGGGTACATGGTGTGTCGAGTAACACTACATGCCGCGTAGTAGGAAATTCCTACATACTCATCACACGACATGTACTCGGCAGCACACGGCTGGTGCTCGCCCAACCTATACATAGTGTGTACTCTAGAGTACATGGAGTGTAGTCTGGAAAATTCCAGAATATCCCATATTTTCCCAGTTTTCTCAGGAACAAGTCAAAAATTCAAACAGGGTTGGGATTTTGACCCGTTCTAAAAACCTGGGTTCTTACTGCTAGCTTTTTTCTAAGAAAACCTCTCGATTATCTCTCAAAATATTATTTATTGAAATCACTCAATCATCGCTTGGATGGTGGTCTACTACACAACTACCTTCTCCAATTTTGGGGTTTTGGTGGATGGAAGATTTCATCACTCAGTAAAGGGTTCTTTCACATTATTTCCCCCTCTTATGATATGAAGGTGAGATCTTGGGGAATTGGTTTTGTCCCTCTCAAACCTAGATTTCTACGAATTCAATATTGGGATCCCAGTTTTATCCCAACAACTGTTGGAAGTTTGACCACTCAGGCATTCAATCAGGTCTTCGGTCTTAGCTGGTACCTATGGCATCCTCAAATGTTGTGGTACGTCGTATTTTTTTTTGTAATCCTATTAAAATTCGATAAGGAAACTGAACGTGAAAGGTTTGGATGATTTTCTCAAATTCTTATTGATATTTACATGACTATGACTCTCATTGATAAAATCGTATGGGTTGATGATGCATACAGATTTGAGTTGCATGTTGAAATTTAAATTTTACCTGATTGATGTCAAATTTTTTGCAATAGTGGGCATTCTACTGAAAATTTCCATAAAGTTTTTTATTGGGTTAACTGTAAGAAGTTCAGACATGTGGTTGAGCAATGAAAATTCAAGCTGGCAGATGCAAGTATTGCGAATGAGGGATCCAATCTATCTATTGGAGGCAGGAACCTTTGTATCGTCTTGACCAAGGTTGTTGAGCATATTTAAGGTAGTTAAAGAGGCAAATAAATTAAGGAGGGGCATCGCTTTTCCTCTGCTCCTAATGTTTTGTAGGATACACAGGAGCTAGGGAAGGCCGATCAATCCTCCTCCTCTGATGAAGATGTTCTTGATTTAATAGATTTCAAACCCTGACATTGGATATTTCTTTATTTTATTCTTTTCTTAGCTTTTAATCTTTTTAGTTGAGGTTTGGGTTGAGCCCTGGTATAAATTTTTGAATTTTAGGCGTTTTGTGAGAATTTTTGGCTTGCGCATGGTTAGAGGAAACTATGGGCCATACATAGGAAATCGTTCAACTTGGTGTCATTTTTGGGTAGTGATTTTTGGCATGGTTGGCATACGATTTGTAAACTATGCAGCCAAATCGTGCAGGGTGTCTCCTTTGGATAGTGGATGTCGCACAGTTTGTGCACGGTTTGTTAAACCGTGCAGACTAATCGAGCGAGATGCCCAGAATTTTTAAAAATCAAAAACCCTATTTATCTATATAGAAACCCTAGCCTTTTACACACATAATTACATGATTTTAAGCATAATAAAGCATCATATTACAAGCCAAAGATCATACATTCTAGTGTCTTGGAATACTAGGTACATACAACTTAAAACATAGGAATAATAACATTTCTTTATTTAGTCTTCACAAATATCCCCTAACTTCCATTGTACTCATACATATTAATAGGATAACCTGGGGATACTATGAACAAAGGGATGAGCTAAAAATCCCATTAAGGGAATAAACATAAGAATAAAGCTTTAGCACACGGGTTAGAAGGCATGACATAATGATATAAAAAGGCATGGAATATATGGAATCCTAAAATATAAACATGGGATCATATAAAAATGGATTAATAGTAATGTGGAAGTGACATAAAACATAACTTTAGCATAATTCAAGGCTTTTTTCACATAGAGGAGCACAATTCAAGGTCAATCTCCAAGACCGTTGCACATGGTAGCATTAGTCAAGGCTAACCCCCAAGACCGTTGCACATAACATCTCATGAGAATCAACTTTACACAATGCATTAGAGCACTATCTAGGGTCACCCATCATAACATGTTAATGAATATTCGTGATACATATATAATCATACATAATCAATCATACATAAACACGAGTGTTACCCGTTGTAAGAATTGGGTATCATAATCATGTCATGAAGAATAACAAATGGAAGTTTCAAAAAGATGTACATTAAGGGAAGGAATTTGATAATCCATGGACAATCATAGGTTATAATAGGCATATTTCATGAAAAATTGATGTCACTTGAAGTAATAACATGTAAAAATAGTACTTTAGAGACTTTAGAATTAAAATATTTTAGTGTGGTTAAAGGAAAATATCAATGGTCATTTAAAACATAAATGGGAATAATAATTTATATAAAACTAGTAATGAAACAAGAATTTTTTAATAATAAAAATATTGGTTTTATAAAAATAATGGTGGCTTAAATATATTATAGAGTGCACTTGAAATTAGGTAAGAATTCGGGAAGTTCCCTTAAACGGGTTTGCTTATCGGGAAGTATTGAGGAGGGAACCACTTAAAAACATATATATCTCCAAATGAGAATGATTAATGGAACATAAATAAGTTTGGATCATGTACAGATCATTTATAATATTTACATAAAAAGGAAAAATAACTCCATTTGGGTAAAAAGAATGATAGAGTAGCCCGAAGGAATAATGGAGGTTCGGGTAGAATCTCATACCTTAAGTCCGAAGGTGACCTTCACTTGATATTAATGTAATGGATAACCAAATTACATTCATTAGTAAATATTTAAATAACCTATTATACATGTAATTTATTTATTATAACCTTATTAATTTCATTCATGACCTTTTTGATGGGTTAAGAGGTTCAATTTCATTGTTTGGGAGCATTTGTTTCCTTGGTTTTCATGATTGGTTTACTTATATACATGTAAGGATAAACATGTAAGATGAGAATGGTTATCTAGAATTTAATTTGTATTTTATTAGTGAACATAAAATATATTAATTCATTATAAAATTCATCTGGTTATTTGGAGTGAAGATGAATCATTATATAAAACTTTAATGATAACTGTTTTGGTTAATTGGCGGTTTTTGATCACAATGAACTTATTTTTCTTTATAACTTAATATCATGTGTAAAAAAATATTCCAGAACCTTAAATGATAAATAGTACATATATTAATGTTTTTTTCAACCATAATTTTTTTTCATGACAAGGATTGAACATGGTAATAGAAATTCAAAACCCATCGTCCTTGTATGTAAGAAATTAACACATCTTGGATTGTGTTTTCATTCCTAGTATAAGAGGAGGGGAAAGGCGAGAGGATGATGAATTATTCCATTATAATAACAAGATTTCTATAAATATAAGGTATTGGATTTATCATAACATTTGGATGAAATCAGGTTATTAAAGAAAAATAAAATAATGAAACTTGAAATAAAATAAAAGAAATGAAAAGAGGAATTTACCTCTTGAATATATCTTCCTTGAGAACCTATTTAGGGGAGAGTATTTGGTATTTTTAAGAGACCAAGGGTTTATGGATGTGGGAGAGGGTATTAGGGAGATATTTGAATAGAATTTGGACTAGGCACAAGGCTTGAGAGGAGTTAAGAGAAGAGGGGGGGTGAGGGTGGCTTTTATAGTGGAGGAGAGGAGGGGTTTCACATTATTTCAATCCTTAGTTTAATATTTTTCCTCAAAAATATGAATAGTCTTGATTATTGTGACATAAAACAATAAATAGAGCATTTTAGTTTGATCCAATGTACATTTACATCATCAATGACTCAATCATGATGTAGAAATTCATTTATTTAGCATTTATCGTAATTATCATATTTTACTATACACCAAAAATTCAATTATTTTAAAAAAATCACAAAAATCCACCCCAACCATTTTTTGACGTGTAAAATTCAAAAATTAACTCCATTTTATGAGAATAATTTTATAAATATTAGAAATTTAATTTTTAATTAAAATCATAATTTTCTTGAAAAAAAGAAATTTTAAAATTAAAACTGCTTTTCTAACACTTTGAAAAATTAATTAAGGTCTCTTAAAATTATATTATAATCATAAGTCATAAAAATAATTATTTATGAATTCATTTTATGAAAATAAATTTTAGTTTAATTTATTAAATTAAACACAAAATTGTACTTAAATATACATGACTTACAAAAATGCCTACACTTAATTAATAATTTTTAAAATATTTACTTACTTATTCTATGATATAATTATATCATATTGTCAATTATAATATGAATAAATTTTATTTATAATTTCATTAGTGAGGTTACTATTCAATTGTCCAGTTTACTATTCATAACGGTCACATTACTATTCCAAAGGTCAAGTTACTATTTCAACAGTATACATTCTTTAACATATAGAGATACCTTTTAGTTCACTCATTATTCATTTATATGATTTTTATTGTGTTCTATATGTAATATTATGTGATTATCCTATAATACATATTTATAAGAAGGGAATTTCGTTGATTAATCTTTGGGTCGTTACATTCTCCCCCCTAATGAAATTTCACCCTCAAAAGTTTGTTTTACATTCTAAGCCATAAATAGGTGTGGTTAATTTTCCTTCATTGCCTCATCCAGTTCCCATGTTGCCTCTTCATATTTATGGTTCTGTGATAGTACTTTGACCAGGTGAGTAGTCTTGTTGCGTAGAACTTTATCTCTACGATCTAAGATCTTCACTAGCATCTCCTCATAAGAAATATCATTATCAAATTATACCACCTCTAAAGAAAGTACATGTGAAGGATATAGTATGTACTTCCTTAAGAGAGATATGTGGAAGACATCATGTACTTTAGACATGGTTGGTGGAAGTGGTAGTCAATAGGTCATAGCTCCGACACGATCAAGGATCTCGAAGGGGCCAATGTACTTGGTACTTAGCTTTCCTTTCTTCTCAAATCTCATGAACTTCTTCCATGGAGATATGTGGAGGAATAACATGTTTCCAACTTTGAACTCAAGGTTCCGTTGACGATTATATGCATAACTCTTCTGTCGACCTTGGGCTGCCATGATGTGATGCTGAATGGTTTTCACCATCTCCATAATTTATTTGACCATTTCAGGTCCTAGCAGCTTATGCTCACTAAATTCATCCCAACATGTCGATGTTCAGCACCTTTTCCCATAAAGGTCTTCATATGGTGCCATTCGGATGCTGGAGTGGAACTGTTGTTATAAGAGAATTCAACCAGTGGAAGATATTGGTCCCACCCTCCTTTAAAGTCCATAAAACACGCTCTCAACATATCTTCCAGTGTCTGAATTGTCCACTCAGATTGGCCATTAGTTTGAGGATGATAGGCCATACTGAAGTTCAGCTCATTTCTTAGAGCATACTGGAGAGTTTTCCAGAACTTTGAAGTGAATCTCAGATCTTTATCATATACAATAGATAGTGGTACTCTATACATCCTTACCAACTCTTTGATATATATCCATAAAATTTGATCCAATGATAAGTCCCCTCGAATCTCAATAAAGTGATTTGTCTTTTTAAGATGATCCACAATGACCCATATAGCATTATTTCCTCTAGATGTCCTTGAAAGTACAGTGACAAAGTCTATGGTAATGTTCTCCCACTTCTATGTTGGTATGGGTAGTGGTTGAAAAATCTCCTTAGACTTCTGTATTTTATCCTTCACTTTTTGACATGCCAGACACTTTAATGTATATTCAGCAACCTCCTTCTTCATATTGTCCCACCAAAAGTTCTCTCGGAGATCTCAATACATCTTTGTACTCCCTAGGTGAATAGAGAAGGTTGATCTATGAGCATCATTAAAAAGCTCATTCTTTATCTATGGATTGGATGGTACACATAATTGTGACCCAAATATTACAACTCCTTCCTCGTCAATCTTGAACTCACAGGATTTCCCATTTTTAATAGATTTGGCCCTTTTTAGAATTTTAACATCTTTTCTTTGAGAATCCTTTATTTTCTCCATGAGGGATGATTGATAAATCATTTAAGAAATGATTTATGATGTTCCTACCTTAATAATTTAAATATCCATCCTATGCAAATCTAATAATATTGGATCCTTCTCAACTCTCATCATTGATAAAGATTCATGATCCTTTCTACTTAGAGCATCTTCCACCTTATTTGACTTACCAGGATGGTAGTGGATTGAGCAGTCATATTCCATGATGATCACTAACCATATTCACTGGAACATATTAAAATCCTTCTATGTGAATATATATTTGAGACTCTTGTGATCAATATATATCTCAAACTTCTCCCCATAGAGATAATGAAACCAAATTTTCAACGCAAAGATCACAGCCACCAACTCCAGATCATGTGTGGGATAGTTTTTCTCATGGATTTTCAACTACCTTGATGAATAGGCTATAAATTTATCATTTTTCATTAGTATACAACCTAATCCTTTATTTGAAGCATCACTGTACACCACAAAGAGTTGTCCACTTATTGGGAGTGTGAGTACTGGTATAGTGATAAGTATATTTTTGAGATCATTAAAGCTTTCCTCACATTCTTGAGTCTAGATAAACATTACTCCCTTTCATGTAATCTTGGTCATTGGGTTTGAAAATCGTGATAAGTTCTTCACAAATCATCGATAATACCCAACTAGACCTAGAAATCTACGTTACAGATGTTGGCCTGGGCCACTCTTCAATTGCCTTTGTCTTGGAAGGGTCCACGGATATTCTTTTTCTAGTGATAACATGCCCCAAGAATGATACTTCATCAATACAGAACTCATATTTATTATAATTTGCATAAATTTTATCCCTTGTCAAAGTCATTAGCACAGTATTGAAATGCTCCTCATATGACAACCCTGCTTTTTATTACAACTTAAACACGATTTATTACATAAAACTTCACTTGATACAACAAAGAAGATCGAGAGGTTTAGTGTATTTGGGGCTTAGGATAATTACATAAAAAACTTAAAACATGAAACACAACATCTTTATTGAAAACTTCCTTTACATGACCACTACATTCCCTCGTACTTAGCATTGCATGGGATAACCTGAGGACATGCATAAGAAAAGGGTGAGCTATAAAGCCCAATAAGGGAATACACATGAAATAACATTATGAGTACAATACATGTTATAAAATAGACATATCAATATAGAATAAGAAAAACATGAACATAAACGCATGATAAAGCATGATAATCATAACATGGAAATGTGGCAACAACACTTAACATGGAATTAGCATGAGCCAAGGCCCATTGCACATGGAGCATGAGTAAATCCTCATTTCACATGAAGCACGAGTAAACCCTCGTTGCACTTGAATTATCATGAGTCATAACTCATTTCACTTGACGTATCATGATACTATACTTTACCCAATGCATTGGAGTGCTATAAGGGCGCACCCTTCTTAAACATTTCATTTCATGCATAAGCGTGCCACATGGATCATAAAACATGGATTCATAAAACATAACCATTTATTCCATGATAAAGGAATGTGGAATTCATACATGAAACTTTACAATAAATAAGTAAATGTGCATAAAGTTGAATACCCTTGATGGAGAAATGGGCATGTATTCACTACACAATGACATTGGCTTAGAAAATCGGTGTGATTTCGGCAGCGTAACGACGTGACATAAGAATTCATAAAAAATGGTTGATGAGAGAGAAAGGGGTTCCTCATAATATTTACATGTAATGGACATTAAGGAGGTTATATAGATACATGTCCCAATAATTGTAATGGAATTTATATTCATGATACAAAAGTATTGCTTGAATGTAAAAGAGGAGAGAGAAGTTCCTTTTGGAATTTCGGCATAGTAACGGGTGTACATGGGAGGCATTTAATGAGAGAGAAAGGGTATATCATCATTCAAACATAAAGAGTGAAGTCTGAGGGAGGTGATAAACCACACCCCAACATTCATAATTGAAATTAAAAGGGCAAAACAACTTAAAGGAAATTGGACAAAAATGAGAAAGGAAGAAAAACCCTTACTTGGAAGTGTGATTCCAAAGGCTAAAGAGAGGCTTGTGAGAGGCTTATTGGGAGATTGTGTCATATTGGGAGAATTATAGAGAGAGTAGGTCATAGGTTGGACTAACTCCAAGGGCTTTGAGTGAGGAGGAAGTGGGATCTTTGGTGGGTTTATATAGGAACGGTGAGGGAATTCTTTATTATTTAGGTTTGGGTCCCCTTACATTAAATTAATCCAAACCACAAACCATCCCATGGTTTTTTCCCATGGTTTTTGGCAAAGGGAAGAGGAAAAAAATATTTTATAAGGACAAAGTCCGAACTTCTTAAAATATTAGGGTTGCTTATGTGGAGGTGAGTCACACTCCCATGGAAATTAATTTAAAAAGGCAAGGTGTTGAATAAGTTTTGAGGGGTCCATTAATGCTTTGAAAAGTAAGTCAAAAAAACCCGAAATCACATTATTTTAATGGTAAAACATATATTGGACGAACATAAAGATTATATTAGTTTATTACATCACTATTGGGTCATTATGATGTCATAAAACACATTATATATTTAAACGGTATTTAATTTTTACTCAAAAATTTGACTGTCTTAGAAAATTATAAAAAATTCACCGTTGGATAATTTAGACGTCCTGATTCCAAAAATAACATTTATTTTATCTAAATAATTTTCTAAATATGTTAATTTTCACTTTTAAAATAAAAACAGATATTTATCGAAAATTCACGGGTTTTGACAAAAATGGCTTTCAAACCTTAATAAAAATTATAATTGCATTCATAAAACTATATGATCATTTATATATAATAAAAATTAATTTAATAATAATAATATTTTATTAAAATATTATTTAATTTAAAAATCCATTAATTTAAATAAATAGAATTCTTAATTAAATAATAACTAAAAACACTATTTGTACTTTAAAAACTATTTACAATGTATCAAAAATGACAAGAAATTATATTCATTATTATATAAAAAAATAATGTACATGAACATATAACTACTTATTTGTTACATAACCCCTTAAAACAGCCGCATAAGACCTAAGGGTAAGGTGTGAGATGGTGACAGACTCTTGGGGTGCCTCAGATAACATCGCTCGAGTGGTAATTTCAATCAACTTCCACTTCTCCCATAGACGGTTTCGTTCGAGCTTGACATGGTGAAGCTCAGCTTGGGCTTGGTCAAGAGAGAAGCCCAAGGACACCACCTCTTTTTCGAGCTCCGATAAATGGGCTTCGTATGGGGCAATTCTACTGGATGAGGCAATCGCTTCTTTTGTCTGAGTAAATTTGGATTTTTTAAGGCCCTGTATTTATACTAATCTTGTCATCACTATTCAACGACTATATTAGCAACGGTAAAAATTCTTAACATAAAACCAATGAAGTTGAAATTTTATATAAACATTTTATATAAAGAGACATTTAATAAGATCAAGAGGGATTTTCCATTAATGAAACTTTGGGTCGTTACAATATTCTCCCCTTAAGAAATTTCACCCTCGAAATTTTCCTTTTCCCACACTAAAAAAGATGTGGGTAACTCAGTTTCATCATTTCTTTCGATTCCCAAGTTGCTTCTTCAAACTTGTGGTTTCTCCACAACACCTTGATGAGGGGCATTGTATTATTTCGTAAAACTTTTTCTCTACAATATAAGATCTTAACTGGTTGCTCCTCATAAGAAAGATCATCTTCCAATTGTACCACCTCAGAAGAGAGTACATGTGAAGGTTCCGGTATATACTTCCTTAAGAGGGATACATGAAAGACATCATGTACTTTGGCCATAGTAGGCGGAAGTGCTAGTCGATAGGCCACATCCCCGACACGATCAAGAATCTCGAAGGGGCCGATGTACCTTGGACTTAACTTCCCTTTCTTTCCAAACCTCATGACCTTCTTCCACGGAGATATTCATAGAAAAACCATGTCTCCAACTTTAAACTCAAGGTCTCGCTGACGATTATCTACATAAATCTTCTGTCGACAATGGGCTGCCTTGATATGCTGCTGAATGGTTTTCACCTTCTCCACCATTTCTTCGACCATTTCTGGTCCAAACAGCTTATGTTCACCGACCTCATCCCAACATGCCGGTGTTCTGCACATTTTCCCATACAGGGCTTCATATGGTGCCATTTGGATGCTCGAGTGGAAACTGTTATTATAAGAGAACTCAACCAGAGGAAGATGTTGATCCCATCCTCCTTTAAAGTCCATTGAGCATGATCTCAACATATCCTCAAGTGTTTGGATAGTCCACTCGGATTGGACATCAGTTTGAGGATGATAGGATGCACTGAAGTTTAGTTCATTATTCAGAGCATGTTGAAGACTCTTCCAAAACTTAGAGGTGAATATTGGATCTCGGTTAGATACAATAGATAGTGGTACTCCATGCAACCTTACCACTTCCTTGATATATATCCATTCCATTTGATCCAATGAGAAATCCTCCCGAATAGAAATGAGGTGTACAGTCTTTGTAAGACGATCCACAATAACCCAAATTGCATTGTTGCCTTTAGATGTCCTCGGAAGTCTGGTGACAAAGTTCGTGGTGATGTTTTCCCATTTCCATTCTGGTATGGGCAATGGTTGCATCATACACTTAGACTTCTGCCTCTCTGCCTTCACTTTCTGACACACCAGGCACTTTGATGTATATTCAGCAATCTCCTTCTTCATATTATCCCAAAAAAAGTTTCCTCGTAGATCTCGATACATCTTTGTGATCCCTGGGTGAATTGATAAATTTGAACTATGTGCATCATCCAAAAGTTCCTTCTTCAGCTCCGAACTTGATAGAACACATAGTCTTTTCCCAAACCGCACAATTCCTTCTTCATTAACATTAAAATTCGAGGATTTCCCTTTTTCGATAGCTTCCACTTTTTCTTGAATTCCTACATCATCCTTTTGAGCATCCTTTAACCTTTCCAAAAGAGACGGTTGAGAAATCATTTGTGAAAGGATTGATGATGTTTCCTTCTCTATGATTCCCATATCCATCTTCATCAAGTCTAAGAAGATTGGATCCTTCTTAATTCTCATCATTGATAGAATCGCTGGATCCTTTCTACTTAGGGCATTCGCCACCTTGTTTGCTTTCCCAGTGTGGTAATGGATTGAACAGTCATAATCCTTGATGAGATCTATCCATCTTCTCTGGTTCATATTAATCTCTTTCTGTGTGAATATATATTTAAGACTCTTGTGGTCAATATATATCTCACATTTCTCCCTATAGAGATAATACCGCCAGATTTTCAAGGCAGAGATCACCACCGCCAACTCCAGATCATGCGTTGGATAGTTTCTCTCATGGATTTTCAACTGCCTTGAGGCATAGGATATAACTTTATCATTCTGCATCAGCACACATCCTAAGACCTTCTTCGAAGCATCACTAAATGCCACAAAAATTTCCACACTTGTGGGTAAAGTAAGCACGGGCGTAGTGATAAGCCTCCTTTTCAACTCCTTGAATCTTTCTTCGCATTCATCACTCCAAGAAAACTTTACTCCCTTTAGAGTTATCTTGGTAAGAGGGTTGGACAATCGTGATAAATTTCTTACAAATCGTCGATAATATCCAGCTAACCCCAAGAATCTACGGATATCTATTACCGATGTTGGCCTCGGCCATCCCTCAATTGCATCTGTTTTGGAGGGATCCACAGATATCCCATTGCTTGTGATGACATGGCCCAAGAATGATACCTCCTTCAACCAGAAATCACACTTGTTGTACTTTTCATAGAGCTTCTCCTTGCGCAAAGTCTCTAGTATAATTCTTAAATGCTCCTCATGATCCTCCTTGGTTTTGGAGTATATTAGAATATCATCTATAAAGACTACCAAAAATTTGTCTATGTAATATCTAAAGACTCTATTCATCAAGTCCATAAAGATTTCTGGAGCATTGGTGAGTCCTAAAGGCATTACTATGAATTCATAGTGCTCGTATCTTGTACGAAAAGCAGTCTTGGGGATATCTTCCTTCTTCACCATTACTTGATAATATCCCGACCGCAAATCTACCTTGGAGAAGAATTGCGCTCCACGCAGCTGATCGAACAAGTCATAAATTCTTGGGAGAGGATACTTTTTCTTTATCATGATTTTTTTAAGTTCACGATAATCGATGCAAATCCACATTGACCCATCCTTATTCTTGACGAAGAGGACTGGTTCACCCCATGGTGAAGCACTTGGGCGTATAAACCCTTTATCCAGATTATCCTGTAGTTGTTTCTTCAGCTCTTCAAGATCTACAATAGCCATTCTATATGGAGTCTTGGATATTGGTAAATCCTCGGGTATAAGTTCAATTGAGAACTCAACATCTCTTCTAGGAGGAAGACCAGGCAGTTCTTGGGAATCACTTCAGCGAATTCCCTCACAATAGGCATTTCTTCAAGGATGGTTTCCTCCTTGGACTCAATCATCTGAGCCAGATACGCATGCTCATAAGGTAGTAATATCCATGCTTGAGATGATTGAGCTAAATGAGATTCATCTTCCTCCTTACACTTGTAAATAATCGGGGGGTCGATTCTCCATATGGAGTGTGATTTCCCTCTCCCGAAAATTTATGTTGGCTCTATATAAGGAAAGTCAATCCATGCCAAGAATAGCATCAAATTCCACCAGAGGGAGTTTGACGAGGTTCTCTGGGAAATTCAATCCACATATTATAACAGGGGAGGACTTATATTAATGGGATGAAATCATTGCCACATTTTCCGTACTCACCGACATATTCACTTCCATGATTTGTGGTGGTGATGGGATTGTTCTACTAAACTTTAGAGATATAAAAGAATGCGTAGAACCAGAATCAAAAAGTAAATTCTCTATTCTTGAATGAATAACTAGCATACCTGTCACCAATTCATTGTCGGGGTTCACTTTGTCAAAAGTGATGGAAAAAGCTCTTCCTTGTTGTCTTGGAGGTTGTTGGTTGTCTCCGAAAACCCTTGGATTAGGGCACTGATTTGCAAAATGACCCGATTCTTTGAATTTATAGCATTGAACAACGCCTTGAGGTTCAAACGGAGCGTTCCTCTCCTCTGTCGTAGTTGCAGGTCTTTCTTACTGACAGTTAACAGCTAGGTTCCCTTCTCTTCCACACCTGAAGCATTTCCTCGTCCCCTTAAGGCAATTTCCAGGGTGCTTCTTTCTGCACTTTTGGCAAGTGGGGTGCTGGATCTTCTTAGCACCATTGGATTTATCCATCGGACCACCAACATTTAAGTCCACCTTACGCTTCTTATCCCCATGATACCCCTGTGATTCTCCGATCTCCATTTCGACCTTGAGGGAACATCAGACAATTTCCTCATAGCTATCGAAGTCACAGATCGCTAATGCTTTCCGCAGGCTAGGCTTCAGCCCACCAAAGAAGCGGTCAACCTTGCATTAGGGGGTAAAGACAAAGTCAGAAGCGTATCATGCAAGCCTTATGAAGTTTTCCTCATACGCTCCAATAGATTCTTCATCTTTTTTCTTGAGGGAAATGAATTCCCTTTCCATCTTAAGCCGGAGGGTGCGCGGAAAATATTTATCGAAAAACATCTTTCGGAAATCCTTCCATTCCAACGCCTCGATCTACTCCTCAGGCTTCGTATTTTTGATCAACGTCCACCATTGATCATATTCACCCTCCATATGATAAGCCGCCAAGAGAACCTTCTCTTGTTCAAAACATTGGAGGATGGATAATATCTTTTCAATGGAGTTGATCCATTGTTCAGCGATCGTGGGATCAGATGATCCACTAAAAGTAGAAGGCCTTTGTCTCATGAAGCTCTCGACATCGAATTGTTCTTTCTTAGGGGGGTTTGGACCTTCCTCTTGACCTGCGTTTCTATTAAAAACTTGAGTTAGCTGAGAGAGAAGCATGACAAAGTTCGCGATTCCCGCTCCCATTAGATTGGGCATCTCATTAGTACAGTCATCACACTGATCTTCAGAAAGGTTGATACCCCGAGTCCTCCTATTACCGGCCATTGGCTGGAATAAAAGGAAAGTTAGGTGTAACACATAAAGGGTAATCCAAAGAAAAAATTTTATGACTTATAAATAAACTTTTATTTCCTTTACTCATGAGTCTATAGGCTTCAATCTAGGATTTTCATTATCTACTTTCTAACATATATTCTTTGGGGCATTTTTTTAATTCCCTTAATAAGGGTTCATACTAAGCTTGTGAATTTACCAAAGCATATCCCCCGGGAGTGTCGTAACCAAGAGTGCAGAAAGTCCCGTTGTCGTGCACCAGTTCCCGTTCGAGTCTAGCTCAAAGTGGTGTTTTCGGGTTTTACCTCTAGGATACATCTGTGCCAGAGCCGCCTCTACCTGCTCATATCTAGACAGGGATGTATTTGCTTTGATAACCCACTTAATCAGTACTTAAAAAAACTTAGGAATGTTTTTATTATACTTAGTCTTGTCTATAAGGCTTTACTAGGGTTTTCTAATCCTAATCCCAAAAATAACTAAACCTATCCTCTGATACCAACTATGACAACCCTACTTTTTATTACAACTTAAACATGATTTATTACATAAAAATTCACTTGATACAACAAATAAGATCGAGAGGTTTAGTGTCTTTGGGTCTTAGTATCATTACATAAAAAACTTAAAACATGAAATACAACATCTTTATTGAAAACTTCCTTTACATGACCACTACATTCCCTCATACTTAGCATTGCATGGGATAACCTGAGGACATGCATAAGAAAAGGGTGATCTATAAACCCCAGTAAGGGAATACACATGGAATAACATGAGGAGTACAATACATGTTGGACAATAGGCATATCAATAGATCATAAGAAAAACATGATCATAAAGGCATGATAAAGCATGATAATCATAACATGGAAATGTGACAACAACACTTAACATGGAATTAGCATGAGCCAAGGCCCATTGCACACGGAGCATGAGTAAATCCTCATTGCACATGAAGCACGAGTAAACCCTCATTGCACTTGAATTATCATGATTTAACACTCATTTCACATAACGTATCATGATACTATACTTTACCCAATGCATTGGACTGCTATAAGAGTGCACCCTTCTTAAACATTTCATTTCATGCATAAGTGTGCCACATGGATCATAAAACATGGATTCATAAAACATAATCATTTATTCCATGATAAAGGAATGTGGAATTCATACATAAAACTTTAAAATCAATAAGTAAATATGCATAAAGGTGAATACCCCTGATAGATAAATGGGTATGGTATTCACTACACAATGACATTGGCTTAGAAAAATCGGTGCGATTTCGGCAGCGTAACGGCGTGACATAAGAATTCATAAAAAATGGTTGATGAGAGAGAAAGGGGTTCCTCATAATATTTACATGTAATTGACAGTAATTAGGTCATATATATACATGTCCCAACAATTTTAATGTAATTTAGATTCATGATACAAAAGTATTGCTTGAATGTAAAAGAGGAGAGAGAAGTTCCTTTTGGAATTTCGGCATAGTAACGGGTGTACATGGGAGGCATTTAATGAGAGATAAAGGGTCTAACATAAATAAAACATAAATAGGGAAGTATGAGGGAGGTGTGAAACCATACCCCAACATTCATAATTGAAATTAAAAGGGCAAAACAACTTAAAGAAAATTGGACAAAAATGAGAAAGGAAGAAAAACCCTTACTTGGAAGTGTGCTTCCAAAGGATAAAGAGAGGCTTGTGAGAGGATTCTTGGGAGCTTGGGTCACCTTGGTAGGATTATAGAGAGATTAGGGAAGAGGTTGGACTAACTCAAAGGTCTTTGAGTGAGGAGGAAGTGGGAGATTGGGTGGGTTTATATAGGAAAGGTGAGGGAATTCTTTATTATTTAGGTTTGGGTCCCCTTACATTAAATTAATCCAAACCACAAACCATCCCATGGTTTTTGCCCATGGTTTTTGGAAAATGGAAGAGTAAAAAATATTTTATAAGGACAAAGTCCGAACTTCTTAAAATATTAGGGTTGCTTATGCGGAGGTGAGTCACACTCCCATGGAAATTAATTTAAAAAGGCAAGGTGTTGAATAAGTCTTGAGTGATCCATTAATGCTTTGAAAAGTAAGTCAAACAAACCCAAAATTACATTATTTTAATTTTAAAACATATATTGGCCAAAAATAAAGATTATAGTATTTTATTACATCACTATTGGGTCATTATGATGTCATAAAACACATTATATATTTAAACGGTATTTAATTTTTACTCAAAAATTTGATTGTCTCAGAAAATTATGAAAAAATCACCGTTGGATAATTTCGACGTCCTGATTCCAAAAATAACATTTATTTTATCTAAATAATTTTCTAAATATGTTAATTTTCACTTTTAAAATAAAAACTAACATTTATCGAAAATTCACGGGTTTTGACAAAAATGGCTTTCAAACCTTAATAAAAATTATAATTGCATTCATACAATTATATGATCATTTATATATAATAAAAATTAATTTAATAATAATAATAATATTTTATTAAAATATTATTTAATTCAAAAATCCATTAATTTAATAAAATATAATTCTTAATTAAATAATAACTAAAAACACTATTTGTACTTTAAAAACTATTTACAATGTATCAAAAATGACAAGAAATTATATTCATTATTATATACAAAAATAATGTAAATGAACATAGTACTACTTATTTGTTACATAACCCCTTAAAACAGCCACATAAGACCTAAGGGTAAGGTGTGCGATGGTGACAGACTCTTGGGGTGGCTCGGATAACATCGCTCGAGTGGTAGTTCCAATCAACTTCCACTTCTCCCATTGACGGACCCGTTAGAGCTTGACATGGTGAAGATCATCTTGGGCTTGGTCAAGAGTGAAGCCCAAGGACGCCACCTCTTTTCTGATCTCCGATAAATGGGCTTCGTATGGGGAAATTCTAATGGATGAGGCCATCACTTCTTTTGTTTGAGTAAATTTGGATTTGTTAAGGCCCTATATTTATACTAATCATGTGATAACTGTTCAATGGATATATTAGCAACGATAAAAAATATTAACATAAAACCAATGAATTTGAAATTTTATATAAACATTTTATATAAAGAGACATTTAATAAGATCAAGAGTGATTTTCCATTAATGAAACTTTGGTTCGTTACACCTCATGTTCCTCCTTTCTCTTAGAGTATATCATAATATCATCGATAAAGACTACCAAAAATTTGTTGAGGTAATATCTAAAGACTATATTCATTAAATCTAGGAATATTTTCAGATCATTAGTGATTAGGAAGAGAATAACTATAAACTCATAGTGTACATACCTCTTTCAAAAGGCACTCTTGGGAATATCTTCCTTCCTCACCTTTAATTGGTGATATCCTGACTGAAGGTCCACCTTAGAGAAAAAACTGGCCCCATAAAGCTGATTGAACAATTAATTTATATGTGGCAGGGGATAATTATTCTTTATCATGATTTTATTGAGCTCATGATAATCAGTACAGAGGCACATTGATCCATCCTTCTTCTTGATGAAGAGGATTGGCGCACCCCATGGTGAAGTACTTGGGCATATAAAACCCATCCCCAGATTCTCTTTAAACTACTTATTCAGCTCTTCCAGATCTATGGTGGTCATTCTATAAGGTGTATTTGATATAGGCAGTGATACAAGAATAATTTCAATTGAGAAATCAACCTATCAATCAGGAGGAAGAACAAGAAATTCTTCAGGAAATACATTAGTTTAATCCCTCACAATGGGAATATCTTTGAGAAGTATCATATCCTTTGTATCAATCATTTGAGAAAGATATGATTGCTCAAAAGGAAACACTATCCAAACTTGATACAATGATTATAAAGGAGATTAATCTTTCTCCTTACACTTGTAAATAATTGGAGGATGCTTGGGGATGTGAAGAGTGATCTCCCTTTCCTGACAGTTGATGTTGGCTTTGTATAAAGATATCAAATTCATGCCCAAGATAAAATCAAACTCCAATAAAGGAAGTATGAAGATATTTTCTAGGAGGTTTAGTCCACAAAAATTAATTGGGGAGGAGTTATATACTTTAGATGCAGTAATTTCCCTATTTCTTTGTTCTCACAGATAACTCAGCTTCTAAATTTTGAGGTGGTGTTTGAATTGTTTTATTAAACTTACAAGATATGAAAGAATGCGTAGAACCAGAATCAAATAGTATGCTCGCTATTATTGAATGAATAACTAGCATACCTATCACCAAATTGTTTTCTAGATCCACCTCAGCAGTAGTGATAGCATAATTCCTTCTTTGTTTCCTTGTAGGTTTTTGTTGATTTCCTCCAAAAACCCTTAGCTTAAGTAAATTGTTCACATAATTCCCATGCTCCTTTATATTGTAACACTACATTATAGGATGAGTGTTTATCTGAACATTCCTTTCTTCTTCCACATTAGTGGGATTCATCATATCCCTCTAGAAATTTTTAGCCAGATTTCCCATTCTTCCAAATTTGAATAAATTCATGGTCCCCTTTAAACAGTTCCCAAGATGCTTCTTCCAACAATTTTGACATGTGGGATGTTATATCTTCTATCCATCACATGATTTATTTTCTAGGCCACCCATATTAGACTCTATTTTCATCCTTTTATGTCTGGGTCCATGAGACCATTGAGAGTCTCTGATCTCTATTTCAACCTTGAGGGCACAATGGATAATCTCCTCATAACTGTCAAAGTCATGAATTTCCAATGATTTTCGTAGACACGGAGTTAGTCTACTAAAGAAGCGATCCACCATTCTTTCAGTATTCATGAAAAATCCAAAGGCATATCTTGCAATCCTTGTGAAGTTTTCTTCATACACTCCAATTAACTCATCTTCCTTCTACTTGTGTCTGAGGAACTCTCTTTCCATCTTGAGATGGAGGGTTTTAGAAAAATATTTATTGAAATTTTTTTTCTTAAATTCCTCATAATCCATGGAATCAACTTCCTCTTGGGACTTCATATTCTTGATCAGTGTCTAACACTGATTATATTCCCCATCAAAATGATAGACCTTCAGTATGAATTTCTCTTCTTCTAAGCACTGGAGGATAGAGAATATATTTTCAATGGAGTTAATCCACTTTTCCATAAGGAGGGGATTAGAAGATCCACAAAACATGGGAGACCTTTTCCATGTGAAGGATTCTACAACAACTTGCTCTTTCCTTGGAGGAGGAAATAATTCCACATGATTCAAGTTATTATTCATAACTTGAGCCAGTTGAGAAAGTATTATCATGAAGTTTTGAGCACACGTTCCCGTCATATTTGGCATATCATTAGGGAAATCATCACATTACCTATCACATTGATTATTTTCATGTGTTCTTCTATTACCCAACATTAACTAATAAAAATAATGTACAATTATGGGGCTTGAATACTTAGCTAATAAGCATAAAAAAAGAAACTTTAAACATAAAAGGATAAACTCTTAAAGGAAAAGTATATCCTAACTTGTGATTACCTAGGTTTCAATCTAGGTTATCCATGATCTGTTTACTAACATATATTATTATGGGCTTATTTTTTTCTCCCTTAATAATGGTTTATACTAATCTTATGAATTTACTAAAGAATATCCCTCAGGAGTGTCAAATCAGGAGTGCAGCAAGGCCCGTTTTCATGAACTAGTTCTCATTCGAGCCTAGATAAAAGTAGTGTTTTGGGTTTTACCCCTAGATACATATGTGCCAAATCTATATCCACTTTTTCATATCCAGACAGGGATTTATTTTCTTGATAAACCACTTACTCTATACTTACCAAAATTTAGGGATGTTTTCTTATACTTAGTCTCATACCTAAGGTTATTAATAAAGTGCTCTATTCATAATATCCAAAAATAACTAAAATTTCCTTTGATACTAACTATAGAGACCCTAGCCTTTTACACATATCATTACATGATTTTAAACATAATGAAGCATCATATTACTAGCCAAGGATCATAAAGTATAGTGTCTTGGAAGACTAGGTACATAAAACTTAAAACATGGGAATAAATATAACATTTCTTTATTTACTATTAATAAATAGACCCTAACTTCCATTTTTCTCATACATCTTTATAGGATAACCTGGGGATAACATTAACAAATGGATGATCTAAAAATCCCACTAGGGGAATAAACATAAGAATAAAGCTTTATCACATGGCTTAGAAGGCATGACATAATGATATAAAAAGGCACAGAACATATGGAATCATAACATATAAACATGGGATAATACAAACATGGAGTAATAGTAATGTGGTAGCAACATAAAACATGACTTTATCATGAGTCAAGGCTCGTTTCACATAGAGGAGCACAAGTCAAGGTTAACCACCAAGACCGTTGTACATGGAAGCACGAGTCAAGGCTAACTGCCAAGACCGTTGCACATAACTTCTCATTAGAATCAACTTTAACCAATTCATTGGAGTTATATCAAGGAACACCCATAATAACATGTTTATGAATATGATTTCCACATATATAATCATACATAATCAATCATACATAAACATAAGGGTTACCCATTGTAAGAATTGGGTATCATAATCATGTCATAAAGAATAATAAATTGGAGTATCATAAAATTGTCCATGAAGGGAAGGAATTTTATCATATGTGGAAAATAATAGGTTATAATAGGAATATATCATGAAAAGTTATTTCACTTGAAGTAATAACATATAAAAAGAGTACTTTAGAAACTTTAGAATTAAAATATTTTAGTGTGGTTAAAGGAAAAAATCAAAGGCCATTTAAAACATAAAAGGGAATAATATTTTATATAAAACCAGAAGTAAACCAAGAATAATTTCATAATTAAAATATTTTTTTGATAAAGAAAATGGTGGCTTAAAATATATTATAAAGTTAACTTCAAATTAGGTAATAATTAGGTAAGTTCCCTTAAACATGTTTGCTTATTGGGAAGTATTGAGGAGGAAACCACTTAAAAACATATATATCCCCAAAATATAATTATGAATGGAACTTAATACATAATTTTGGATAATTTCACAAAATTTATAATATTTACATAAGAAGTATAGATAACATCATTTGGGTAAAAAAAAGATAGTGCAACCAAAAGGAATAATGGAGGTTCAGGTAGAATCCCTTACCTTAAGTCTGAAGGAGCCCTTCACTTGATATTAATGTCCTGGATAACCAAATTTTATTCATTAAAAAATATTTCTAGAACCTATTATACATGTAATTTATTTATTATAACCATATTAAGTTCATTAATGACATTTTTGATGGGTTAAGAGGTTTAATTTCATTATTTGGGAGCATTTGTTTCCTTGATTTTCATGATTGGTTTACTTATATACATGTAAGGATAAACATGTAATATGAGAATGGTTATATATAATTTAATTTTTATGTTATTATTGAACATCAAGTAGATTACTTGGTTATAAAATTCATCTGGTTATTTAGAGTGAAGATGAATCATTATATAAAACTTTAATGATAACCGTTTTGGTTAATTGGTGACTTTTGATCACAACAAACTTATTTTTCTTTATAAATTAATATCATGTGTACAAAAAGATTATAGAACCTTACATAAAACATATTACATATATTAATGTCTGTTTCAACCATGAAAATGTCTTCATGGCTATAATTGAAGATAATAATAGAAATTAAAAACTCATCATCCTTGAATGTGAGAAATTGACACATCTCGGATGGTGTTTTCATTCCTAGTATGAAGGGGGGGGGGAGGGGATATGATGATGAATTATTCCATTATCATAAAAAAATTATATTACATGTAAGTTAATGGATTTATCATAACATTTGGATTAAATTAGGTGAGGAAATAAAAATAAAAGAATGGAACTTGAAAGAAAATAAAATAAATGAAAAGAGGAATTTACCTCTTGAATATATCTTCCTTGAGAACCTATTTAGGGGAAATTATTTGGTATTTTAAAGAGAAAAAGGGATTATGGACATGGGATAGGGTCTTAGGGAAATATTTGAGTTGAATTTAGACTTGGAACAAGGCTTGATATAAGTGAAGAGAAGAGGGGGTGAGGGTGGTTTTTATAGTATAGGAGATGAGGGGTTTCCCATTATTTTAAATATTAGTTTAATATTTTTTTCTCTAGACTATGAATAGTATTTATTCTTGTAATATAAAATACTAAATATTTCATGTGATTTCGAACCAATTTCATTTTACATCATCCATCACTCAAGCATGATGCAGAAATTCATTTGTTTAGCAGTTATCGTAAATTATCATATTTTACTATTCACAAAAATTCAAGTATTTCAGAAAAATCCCAAAAATTAACCACAATAATTTTTTGATGTGAATAATTCAAAAATTAACTCTGAAAATAATTTTCTAAACTTGAGAAATTCAATTTTTAATTGAAATCATAATTTACTTAAAAAATACAAATTTTAAAATTAAAACTACTTTTCTAACACTTTGAAAAATTAATTAAGGTCTCTTAAAATTATATTATAATAATATGTCATAAAAATAATTATTTATGTATTCATTTTATGAAAATAAATTTTATTTTAATTTAGTAAATTAATCACAAAAACTGTAATTAAATATACATGACTTATAAAAACACCAACACTTAATTAATAATTTTTAAAATATTTAATTACTTATTCTATGATATAATTATATAATATTTTCACTTATAAGATGGATAAATTTTATTTATAATTTCATTAGTGAGTTTACTATTTAATTGTCCGGTTTAATATTCATAAGGGTCACATTACTATTCCAACGGTAAAGTTACCATTTCATCAGTATAAATTTCTTAACATCTAGAGATACTTTTTTATTTATATAATTATTCATTTATATGGTTTGTATTGTGGTCTATATGTAATATTATTTGATTATACCATAATACATAATTATAAGAAGTGAATTCCATTGATTAAACTTTGGGTCGTTACACTCTCTCTCTCCTTTTTGACCTAAAATCAAGCCCCCTCCTCTTGGGTCATTCTTGGTGCATGAAGGGAGCCTTATATCCCCTTATCCTTGGCTCCTACTCCTCCATGGATCCATCCTTGAAGTCCTAAGGTACGTTTTTAGGGTTTTGTCCAATTATCCTCCTTTTTTCCCTTATCCTCTCTTGATTCTTTGGTTTTACTTTGGGGGTTTCTCTCTTAGCCAAAACCTAATGGATAGGGTTTGTGTGTGGGTTGTGTTTCTTTTGATTATAGGGTGTTTGAATGGTATGTGCAACTTATATCTCTCTTACCATAACATAAATAAGGCTAAACACTTCACTAAACACCCAATTTCATTTTAAAGGAACACATACATGTGTGCACTGGGTGCACAAATGGATGGGCTAAAAAATGATAATGGCCTTGGATGAATTTTACCAACTTAAAAACTAGGATTTCAAAACACTTACCCCTCCCCTTTCTCTCCCTCTATCAAACTCTTGGTCTTTCACTAAATTCCTCTTTGTCTTAAGTGACTCTAATGTGTTTCTAAGGGTTATGTTTAATATTGTGGCCCATTTGGTACCTTAGGAAGAATGGTTGGTTTCTAAATGATGTGAAAGCCTGTTTGGAATCTTTGGTTATTCTATGAATTTTCATAATGGTTTTGAAATGGTGTTGAAGATGAAATTGTTTTTTGGAATAAAAAGTCCCTATAGGAACCTTATTTTATTTTGGAAATGAAATGTGATTTTGAAAGTGTAAATACCCAGTTGGCATCTTTCAATTTTTTTAATAATGATTCATAAGATCATGTGATGTGATGGCCTGGTTGTAACTTTTAATGACTTATCGTATGATGGGAACCCCTATAGAGGTATTTCCCTATATGGGTTATCGTATAGGTGGTGTCCTTGTTTCGGGTAGGCATGTGTGGTGATGTCAAGTAAGACGAGTCAAGTGTTTGAGGGCCTCCTACTTATATAGTATATTATTACCATGGGTTTCCTAGGATTCTTTTGGAGGTTCAAGTGATGGTTTCTGATCAACCCCAATTAGACAGGTTGGTACCCCCTAGATTAGCTGAGAGGCCAAGTGGGATGTTCCACTGGATTGGTCAGTTGAGGGCAACCAATTGGTTATTGACCAGGGAGCCTCAATGTACATCGATAGGTGGTTTTGAACCGAGTACGTACAGATATGGCTCTAGGGATGTTTAAAAAATTCCCATGATTTACTATCTGCATTTACTTGATTATTTTTCTAATGCACTTGGTTTCTTATTTATAATGGTTATTTACTTTCAACATGACTTGGTATTGTGTTTTTTGGATTTTTTTTGGGTTTCAGATTCCAAAATGATAAACTCTTTTGATTAAGGGAAATGTGGTGTGTTTTTTTGAAAAATAAGAAGTGGTGTTTCTTATTTAAAATGAGAAAAACATATTTTTATACATGTATTTCAAACTAGTGTTAATGAACTATTTTTGGGAAAGGTGATGTATGGATTCTTTGGTGGTTGTCTACTAAGATGGCAAGCTTACACCATACTTATACCATTCAGTTTCAGTAGACCTGATCTATTTTGCAAGTTCAAGTTTTATGGTTTGAGTGCTCATAGTTGGAGTAGGTTGGCCATGTGGCTGGTCAGTTAGTGGATGGAGGTGACCATGAGGACACATGGAGATCGTGTCAATGGAAATTTGGTTTGGTTTTGTACTTAGTATCTAATTTTTCTATTTGTATCTTGAATTAGAATTAGTTTATATATTTATTTTAGATTCAGTAGTTAGTTCTTGCAGAGTGTTTAATTTCTGTATTTGATCCTAGTTATTCTTTGGGATGAAATCATTCCCACTTGAATATCATTTGATACCTTTCACTAGTTTCCAGCCTATGGTGATTGAGAACGCCCTTCAGTCCATACCACGAATTTGGTTGGGTGTCAGGTCAGACGACCTCCTGACCTAGTTTGTGACAAAATTGTATTAGAGGGAGGTTCTTGGTTATTTGGACTATCAGGTAGATTAGATACTAGGATTTTGGGGGCTCGGGAGGTAGGTTATGGGTTGGTTCCCAATCACCACCACTCATGACGAGACCTGAGTTTCCATGGTTGGTTCATGAATTGAGTCCTTGTATTATCTTGGTTTGTTTTGGATTGAGGAATGAAAATGGAGGTGAGCTGGTGTCCTGTTATGACCTCACATAGAGTAGTGACCCATGTGAAGTCCAAGTGCATAATTCAGGGTCCTCTTAGTTTTTATTACCTACTTGGGTCATGGCTCACTACCATGTAATCGAGTTAGGAATGACTACTAGTTCCTCCTTTTGGTGATTTGTCTTGAGTTATGTTCCTTTTTGGTTCTGGTTGCTGTGAGTAAGACTTTAAAATGAAACCCGTTTATGAAATAAAAATGATTTCTTTCAAATGGTTTTGAAATTGGTAAAATGGTTTTTAAGAAAAGGCTTTTTGGATTGAAAATTTGGCGAATTCTTGGATTTTGAAGATAAAATGGTAAATGTAGTCCTTACTCCTTATGAAAGTTTTCATGTGTGTGGGTATGTGTGAAAAGTGCATGTTGGCATGTATAGATGAAAATGGATGAACACATATATGATGGTTCATAGGATTCCATGGGTGTGTATTTGAGATCAAAGTTTTGGCCTTGTTTTTTCCAAGTGATTTTAAAAGAGGAAAATGATTCCAGAAATTGGTTTTTGTTTTATGATGTGGGTTTTTTTATGAAAAGTGGATTTTACTTTTTGAAATGGACTTAGAAGGAGGTTGTGGAAATTAAAATGGAAATGGGGTTTTTGAAAAGAGGAATATTGATTGTACTTATATATGTTTGGATTGCGGGCCTGTTGTTTTGGATCAAGGTGCTCTTTTCAATTGTGCTTCGGTTTGATATTGGTTTTGGTTTCGTGTTTCTTGTGTTATTCAAAATATGCCACCTAGAAAGGTCCCCAATGTTTCTAGTGAGTCATGCTCATTCCTTGATTCTTCTCTATTATTTCCTATATTTCATGGTGATATAGGTTCATTAGAAGTGGTGAATTGGCTTGAGGAATTTGAAAGTGTCTTCAGATCATTGGGGAATCCCAATGCTGTTAGAGTTCGCGCTGTTTTGAGTTTATTTGAAGGTACATACTTGGACTAATGGGAGTTGTTTTTCCCACCTTCTATGCAAGTTGGGATGAAATGATAAGTGTTTAAGTCCATCTTTGTCAGATGTTTTATACCTGAGGAGGTTAAGACAAAGAAGTCGGAAGAGCTCATGAGTATTTAGCAAGGCCAACGAATGGTGAAGGCTTATATTGAACACTTCAAGGAGATTATATCCTTTTATCTGGAAGTGGTGTCCTAGAATATGTTAAAGGCTTATCTATTTATTATGGGCCTTCTTCCTAAGATCAAGGAGTGATTCCTCTCCACCAAGGATCTTCATTTCGATAAATTGGTGGATGAATCATTTTTAGCCGAGTTGGTTTCCAAAACGTAGGCAGCCGATAATTTGGTGTCTGTTGTCTCTCGCGAAGGTTCCCCATCTAGCGAGGGGTGTATTCCAGAGGAAACTATTCCTGGAAAGTCTCTTTTATTGGTTCTAATTTCCAATTTTTCATACCATTTGCTTGTGTTCCATCAGTGTGGTCAGTTAGGGCATTCAAGGCCATCTTTGGCACAATCCTCTGAAGGTATGTCATATTTACGGCTGCCTAGGTCATGTGGAGAAGTTTTGTAGGATGTTTCACCCAAAGAAAATGTTGTTATTGGAGGATGTCAATGTCTAAATGTGAGTAAAGAGACTCTTTAGTCATTAGGTCTCCAGCTATAGGCCTTAGAGTGAAGCTCGCACACAGTCAGGAATTTTCCAAGGTGTGAGGGAACCCCCTTAGCCCAGTTCTTGTCTCTCATGTTGGGATGTAAATGTTTGAAGTTTTATTGTTCTTGTTTTCCTAATATTGCAAGTTCATCTTTTTTTGTGATAGTGTGATGAACTAATACTTTTGCAACACGAGTGGTTTTATTTATCTAAAAGAATATCTTCAAATCATGGTCCCTTCTAAGTGTGTCTATCCCTTATGTGGATTGATTTTGGTTTTAGCAGTGCTTGTTTAGAGATATTTGAGTTTTGTGGAATTGGTGGATATTGAACCCTATTTTTTGTTTGGTTCAAGTTATTTTTGTGGATTTCCACCTAGTTTTGGGATTTTGGGTTATGTGGGAAGTTTATAGTTCTGGTGATGGTTTTGTTTCGTCATGTGATGACATTGGGTTAGTTCGTGATAGGAGTTCCCTAGTTTCTATTTATGTTTTTCCTTGTAGTGGGTTTCCCATTTAAATCTTGGTGGAATTGTTTGTATTTTAAAGTTCTCATGTTAGTTGAGTTATTATGGTGGGGGTAACCCATTCACATTCTCCCCTTATTCTTGTTATTTCGTTTCCTCTTGATTGGTCAAGTGTGACATGTGGAGTGAAAGGTAACTTCAAGGTTTTGGAATTATTTCGGTTTTGATCAGGCATAGATTTGACTTTTTGTTAACATTCATCTGGGTGACTTTTTGGGGTAGAAGGTTTCTATGGTGGGGATAATTTTCACACCCCAACCTTTTATATTTATTTATTTTATTCTTTTCTTATCTTTGGATCTTTTTATTTTATGTTCGGGTTGATCCTTGATTTAAATTTTTGAATTTTGGAAGTTTTGGGTGAATTTTTGGCATGCGCATGGTTTGCGCACGATTAGGGGAAATCGTGTGCCATGCCCAAGAAACCATATAGCTTGGTGTCATTTTCAAGCAGTGGAATTTTGCATGCTTGGTGCACGGTTTGTAAATTGTGCAGCCAAACTATGAAAGGTTTCTCCTTTGGATAGTGGTTACTGCACTGTCTTCCCACAGTTTGTCAAAATGTGCAGACTAACCATGTGAGTTGCCCAAAGGTTTTAAAAATCAAAATCCATATTTCTCTCTCTCTATCTCTCCATTTTAACCCAAAATCATCCCCCTCCTCTTGGTTCATTTTTGGCACACTAAGGGAGCCTTCTAACACCTTCTCCTTGGATCCTCCTCCTCCATGGATCTATCCTTGAATTCCCAAGGTAAGTTTTTAGGGTTTTTTCCAAATTCTCATCCTCCTTTCCCTTATCCTTTCTTGATTCTTTGGTTTTCCTTTGTGGGTTTCTCTCATGGATGAACCCTAACGGATAGGGTTTGTGTGTGGGTTGTGTTTCTTTGGATTATAGGGTGTGAAAATGGTCCATGGTGCTTATATATCTCTTCTCCAAAGGTTTCATCAGGATCACACATTGTTGAGGTAGGTGTTTCCATATGTTTCCTTTCTGATTCATTCCATTGATTCTTGGGTTCTTTCAATTAAATTTTAAACTTTATTTGCACCTTTATAATGCATATTTTTAGTTTATTGTGGTGTTTACTCATTGGTAGAAATTTTTAAAAATAGGTTTTCAAAGTGATTGATGAAATATGACTAAGTATATGTGCATTTTAAGGTGTTTTTTGAAATGATATATGTTCCTTTAAAATTAAATTGGGTTTTTGGTGAAGTGTTTAGACTTATTTATGTTATGATAATATTATTGGATTTTGAGATGGTGTTGTGTGTGTGAATTAGTAATTTCTTAAGGTGTGACACTTATTTATGGCTTATCGTTTTGTTTGGAAAATATGTAGTGTTCCTTTAAAACATGGTTTTGTAAAAATGTCATGGATTCTTGTTTTGTACCATTTGATGTAGGAAAATACATGTGTGCATTGGGTGCACACTTGGATAGGATAACAAATGGTAATGGTCTTGGATGAATTTTTCCAAATTAAAAACCCGAATTTCAAAACACTTACCCCTCCTATTTCTCCCCCTCTTTCAAAATCTTGGTCTTTCACTAAATTACTATTTGTATCAAGTGAATCTAATGTGGGTTGAAGTGTTATGTTTAATATTTTGGATCATTTGGTACCTTAGTAAGAATGGTTGGTTTTTAAATTATTTGAAAACTTGTTTGTAATCTTTGGTTATTATGTGAATTTTCATCATTGTTTTAAAATGGTGTTGAATATGAAATTAGTTTTTGGAACAAAAAGGTCTGGTTGGAAACTTATTTAATTTTGGAAATGAAAAGTGATTTTGAAAGTGTAAATGCCTGGTTGGAATCTTTGAATGTTTTGAATACTGATTCATAAGATCATGTGATGTGTTGTCTTGATTGGAAGTTTGAATGAATTATTGTATGATGGACACCCCTATCTAGGGATTTCCCTATATGGGTTATCATATAGGTGGTGTCCGTTTTTGGGGTAAGCAAGTGTGGTGACGACAGGTAAGGTGAGTCACACATGTGAGGGCCTCCTACTTGCACAATATATTATTACCATGGGTTTCATGGGCATCTTTTAGAGGGTCGAGTGAAGGTTTCTGATCAACCCCAATTAGATGGGTTTCTACCCCTTGTATTATATTAGAGGCTAGGTGGGATGTGCCACTAGATTGGTCAGTTGAGGGCGGACAATTGTTTATTGACTATGGAGCTTCATCATACGCTGATTGGTGGTTTCGAACCGAGTACGTCTAGGGATTTCTCTAGATATGTTTAAGAAATTACCATGGTTTACTATCTATATTTTCATGCTTATTTTTCTACCGCACTTGGTTTCCTATTTATAATGCTTATTTACTTTCATCATGACTTGGTATTGTGTTGTTTTGATTTTTGTTTGTGTTTTGGATTCCAAAATGATAAACTATTTTGATTAATGGAAATGTGGCATGTTTTTTTGAAAAAGAATAAGTGGTGTTCCTTATTTAAAATGAGAAAAACATATTTTTACATGTATTTCAAACTAGTGTTAATGGACTATTTTTGGGAAAGTAAACGTATGAATTATTTAGTGGTTGCCTACTAAGTTGTCAATATCACACCCTACTTATACCATTCAGTGTCGGTCGACCCGAGCTATTTTGCAAGGCCAGGTTTTCTGGTTCGAGTTCTCATCATTGGAGTAGGTTGGCCATGTGGCTGGTCAGTTATTGGATGGAAGTGACCATGAGGTCACATGGATATCATGTTAGTGGTAGTTTGGTTTGGTTTTGTATTTATTTTCTAGTTTTTCTAGTTGTATCTTGTATCTAAATCACCTTATATATTTATTTGAGATTCAATTGTTAGTTCTTGCAGGGTGTTCAATTTCTGTGTTTTATCCATGTTATTATTTGGGATGAAATTGTTCCCACTTGGATTTTATTTAATGCCCGACACTATTTTCCAACCTGTGGGGATCGAGAACGCCCTTTAGGCCATTCCACAGACCGAGTTGGGTGTCGAGTCAGATGGAATCCTGACCTATTTCGTGACAATAATCATGATTGATGATCTTTTCATGATATATGGAAATAGAAAAGGTAAAAAACAACCTGATGGATTAGTTATTACTTTTCTAAAGAAGAAGAGTGGATCTATAGAACAGGGGAAGTCGGGGCTAGGTGATTCTTCTTCCAGAAAATATAGAAACTCAAAATCTGGAGGCTTTGGTGTCTTGGCCAGATCAGAAGGCGCAATAAGGGATGAGCCAGACCTTGTTCAATAGGTTACTCCAAGGCTGTCTGAGTTGGACATTAGTAGTAAGGAGTCTATTGAGCAGGTTGGTTATTCTGTTATCAATAAATCTTCTTTTATGGATGGTTTGGATTATCAGAGGGTTTCCCCTAGAGATTTTAAACAAGATGCAATGTTTGATACATGTGGAAATACCATAGTTATGAGGAACTTGAATGCCTTAGATGTGAAGGTCAATGAAATTTCTCACGCCAATGGGTCTTCCTCAACCTAAATTTAAAAGAAGTCAATGAAGGATTTATTCCTTGAGAAAAATATTAGCCTGCTTGACATTCTGAATAGATCTCAAAGCAATGAGGTTTTCCTTGAAGAATTTGGTAAAATTCATGGAATTGAATGATGATTCTCAAGTAATACAAAGTATTTATTGGAAGTTCCAAATCTAGTTGAAGAACAGGATCCTTTCCCACTTGAGGATTTCATCCCACTTAATGACAACATTGATCCTCATGATACTAACGATAGGACATGATAAAATCCCAAAACCTGGAGGAGGGGATGTCATCCAAGAGGTAAGGGTAGTGGTCATCTCAATAGATGTATTATTTTTTGTTTCTTCTATATAGTTGTATGCTTTGTGCTCTGTGGTCGTGGTTTGTTACCATTTTTCATGTGTATTTTCCCTTGAACTCTATTTAATTTATTTTTAAATAAACTTTTGGGACCATGGGCTACAACCCATGGTTCACATTATCTTGGTATAATTATATATATTTATATACTAATATATATATATATATATAATTATATAAATATATATAATTATATAGATATATATAATTATATAGATATATATAATTATATAAATATATTTATAATTATATTTAAATATTTATAAATATATTTATTTATAATTAGAATTATAAATAAATATATACATATTTAAATAATTATAAAATTATAATAAATATATTTAAATAATAAATATATTTATTATATTTATAATTATATATGATTATATATTAATAAATATATATAATTATATAAATATATTTATAATTATATAAAAAAAATTATAAAAAAAATTATTTATAATTATAATTATAAATAAATATATATGTATTTATATATTTTTTAAATAAGATTTATACTACACTAAATACATATATGTAAATATAATATATAAATATGATTTATATAGCTTCTAATAAAAAATTAATCTTATTTTCATAATTGTATATATAAAAAAATATCAGATTTATATTAGGCAAAATGTTTAATTGTTTATTTATATACATTAATTACAAAATGCAAGCATATAATTAATATAAATATGATATATTGATATATATATATATATATATATTAATAATTAAAACAATTATATAAATATAAATGATGTATTGTTAATATGTGATATTTAAACATATATATTTATATCAATGTTTATATGCATATATGTGTATGTATTATGTTGTGTGTGTGTGTGTGTTTTGAATATGTGTATATACAGATGTTTTACATGTACAAATGTATGTATGTGTATGTATATATATGTGCACATGTATGTGGGATGTACATATATATATATATAACACATGTACATGGGTATATGTATTGGAGGTTGCGATGCTGGAATCATGAGAGCTTCTCTCTCCTGTTCTTCATGGTATCTAGGTCGCTGACTTTGTGGGTTCAAATCTAGATTTCCTTGATCCTTGTGAGTGGATCGTCGGTCCCTAAAAGAAGAAGAAGGATGGGGTTGTGGTGGAAGAGGCAGATTGAGTCTCATCTTAAGTGACATTGGTTCGTGTTGGAAAGAATATTTGCAAAATCAGATCTCTGGATTTGAAAAAGAATCTAGATATGTGGAAGAACAATCTAACATCCAATACAGGTAAATCTTTTAATTCTAGGTTTTTCATTGACTCTTGGGCTGGTAGCACTCATCCATTAAAAAATTGTTAACATGCTCTAAAATATATACACATATATATATATATTGTTATATATATAAAGTGTATATTTAATTAAATGAATTTGATGTGTGTATTATAATGCATGTATTAAATACATTTGATAAGAAATATATATATTTGATATATATTTATTTCTCCTGAATGGTTTTCATTATTATTTACAATCCGTTATTAACGGATTAATTGGCTTGACCAGTCATTGAATAGGATTCAATGAATTATGGGAATAAATGTATATGGATGTGTTTAATATGGATGATGTGTTTTCTTTAAATGAAAACGTTTCATGGATGGAAATATAAACAGATGTGATCCCTACTATTGAATGTAATCAATTGTGAGAAAGCCACTTATTTCTCTCTTCCTCCCACATTATTGTACATTGTCTAAGATAAAGGCACTAGCACCCCATCAGAATTTGGGAATCCTAGAAATATGATTTTTGATCCATTAGTTAGTGTCCCCCCTAGAGGCAGGGTGCTTTTATTCACTGTTATGCGATCTTCATCAAGCATTCTCCTTCACTGAGAAAGAATAAGATTGTTGTCATTAACGATTTCTAGGTACACTATCTGTGCAGTTTATTTACGTGTTGATTCTCAAAGATAGATTTGTCTATGTTTTGGGTTGTCTTCCACTGCACATGGTTATGTGATTGTTATAAAAACCCCAACAGTGGTATCAAAGGAGAGGCTAAAGGGTTAGCCAATTCCTGGGAAGTCTCACGCATGAACATGTGATGAAGTGTGGCTCTTCTCCCAGGAGCTCCATTACTAATGAAAATATTTGTATAGCCCAAGTTTTGGGGTAGTGGAGTCCTTTCATAGGTTCATATCGATGTCACCTAGGATGTGTTCATATAAGGAATATAGATTCTTTCACCCAATAGTGGTATCAGAGCATAGGACTCTTTGACGAATCTACACATTTATTGATTTATGAAAAATACATTTTAATAGTAAAATTGGATTTTTAAATCATGGAAATAAAAAATGAAAAATTCATATTTATTACTCTTGTTTATGAAAATAAATATATGTATTTATTTTAATCGATATAATTCAATTTTGAATTTAATTATGTTATTTATAAATTTTTTATAAATAATAATAATAAAAGTTATTTGAAAATATTTATATAAATTTATAAAATGTTTTATAAATTAATTAACTATAAAATTTTTGTGGTCAATTGATAAATATATATTTTAAATATCTTTTGATAAATTAACTGGAATTCTTTATGATATAGAAATAAATAGTTTATTCAGAAATCATAAAAGGTGATTTATAAAGAGTTTATGAATTCCAACATATATGATATTTAGATTACATAAAAATGTTTTTATAATAGATATTGAATAATAAAAGGTTTATAATTCATGTAATATCATAGAGATGTGGTTGCACCTAAATTTACCCAAGTTTTATGGTAAAATTGGTCTCTTGTAGTATAGCTTGGGTTATCGAATCCACAGGGACCGAAGAATAACCCTATAGACACCTATGATTTGATGGAGGTTTTGTCTATAGAGAGAGAAACTATTTAGATTTAAACTGATTGGATTATTAAATTATATTTTTAAATACTTAATTTAATTCAATTTAAAAATAATTAGTTGATCCTTGGTAATCTCATGGGGTGGATTGGAGAAGAAAAAGAAATACTGAATTACAATCACTCCACCGTTGTGTGATAAAATTCACAACTGCTGGTGTGAATAAGTTCACACATTGATACATCAGTATCAAAGTGATATTGAAAATAATAAAATAATATAATATGAAGAAGAACTTTTATTAATAAATTAAAATGAATGAAAAACTTACTTGAGAAAAATTGACGATGCGATTACAAAATGAAAGAGGGAAATTACAATTGAAAGTAAAAAAATTGATAGAAAGAAAAAAAACATGGATACTAATTACATTCACCACAATATAACTATATAGGAACATTTTTAGCCTTAGTTATATCCACCATCAATACATTCCTTACCCATTAATTGAGAGAGTGAAAAGGAGGATGAGAAAATCAAGGAAATTTTGACATTTCAAAGTTGACCAGGAAAATCATACAGATTCATCCCCCTTGTTTATGTGTGAATTTGTAACTTAATATGGTAGAATACAAAGGATTATTAGAATTAAAATATATTCTTCCATTTTTCCTATAAAATATTTAAAAAAATTAGGAAAATTGGACCATCTGTTTGGAATTTATGCTCGATCTAGTGGGATAAATTTATGGGCGTTCAAATTTGGCCTCCTATTTAAATGTCAACTTGGGCTCCCTTTATCTCTATGAAAACTTCAGAATTATATTTGGCCACAGTTTAATGAAATTATCCCCATATTTTTCTATTTCTACAGTTAAAATTTTAGCTTCATTGGGCTTGTATTATGGGCCCCATTTTTGTTTGATGCGCCTTAGGCCCATTATGGTTTGTCCAGAAAATTTCTGTATTCATGCCCAAAAATCATCATCTTACCTTGGAATTTATCCATCGATCCTAAAGGATAAAATATTACAAATAATGTGATAAATAATATCCCAAAATATCAAATTCAAAAAATTAAAGAAATTAATTCTACAAGCATATGATTGATTGGGCCTAAATTTTCACTTTAAACGTGAATTGCACTTATGATGAGAAATGAAGTTCAATTTATAAAATGCACTAAAATTGATGTTTACGGATTTTTAAACACGTGAATATTAATATATTATTAATGAATATTATCCCCTTTTAGTGGATAATCACACCCCCAACTTGAGTTTTGATAGTCTTGAGAAAAAAGTATCTCAAAAATATGAAATTGAATTCCATTTTCCAAAAGAATTTTAACAAACATTTCTCATAAAAACATCATTCCAAAAAATCATGAAACCTTTCAAAATCATTTCCCACAATATAGGTCCACAAGAATATCACAAGCCCAAGACCATTCCTTTTTTCAAATTCATCATCACATTTCATCCAATTTCAATTAAGCATAATGATGTGTTGTGCATCACAAAAGACATGGAGCCCACTTTATTGTTCAAGGATAAACATATAGAAGTGATAGGTTGGAATCACATTAAACATTAATATGAGTATCCAATTTTTTTAACCCATAATAGATATGAAAAGACTAAATCTGGAAAATACAACTATGGAGTCACATTCCCCATGTGTCGGACACCACACATATTATCAGTTCCATGCTCTACAATAGAGATATAAAGTGTAACTCTGGGCAAGACAACTATGAAGTAATGGTCCCCAAGTTCCAGACACCACAAATATTCTCAACACATTTCTCTTTGTGTTCATTATTTAAATTTTTTTATATTTGTTTTTGGGATACTCAACTTAAAATAAAAGTGACTCTAAACCCTATGCAATGATAAAAGGGACCCAAGAACTCAAATTTACACCTAATATCCAATGCATGTGCATTGTGGTATTTTTATTAAGAGGATAAAACTGTAAACATTGAAAAATTACATTAGACATACCAAACTTTCCAAAAACTATGCTCATGAACATAAACGTGCATTAAAATCATAATCAAGGAACTCATAATCATTTGATTTTATGTTTTCATGTTTCACAGTGTACATTAATGCAAGAAATTATAATGATTTGATTTTTTTAATTGATTTTTTTATCATAAAAGCCCATTTTTTTAATTCCAGATTTTCACTCCCCCCAACTTAAAATGAAACTACCCACAGTTTTAAAAGATAATATAAGAGAGAGATTAGAATTGTGATGAAAGAGGGGGAGAATTTATTTGAAATTAAATCATAGAGAAAAATCGCTTGGTTTTAGTTTGATGTCTCATCAAAAAATAAATTGATCAATTCATCTTCATGTCACGCATAGACTCCTTAGGGTTCAATGATGGATGGGTTTGAATAATAGAATACATGGGATTTATTTGGAAATATTAAAATTATTCAACTATTAAATCTCACAAAAAAGAGACATTAGATCACATTGGAAACCTCAAGAGGTTCCCTTGACCAAAAAAAACAAAAAAACATACAAAATAAAAAAATAAAAAAAAATGTAGAAGCCAGGTTGCCTCCTAGAAAGAGCTTAATTTAAAGTCATTACCTTTATTTAGACCCCCAAAATTATCCAATACCAACTTTCAACATTTTAAAGACCCCATTTTTTTCACTTAAACTTGATTGAGATTGGTTATTTTTTTAGAATTTGTTTCATGTGAAATCCCATGCTCAACAAGAATTGTGAAAATCCAAGGAATTCTAGTAATGGTTGATCAAATTTATTATGCAGTCTTTCCTAAGATTTCAAGGGTAATTCATCCTTTGTGAGATTCTAGAGAAAAATAAATGATAACTGAAAGGTCTTGGTTATGAAATATGGTGGGATTATTGAGTGGGGAAGGAAGGAAAATAATTTTTGAGTTTTGATTGATTGAAATTTCCTAAATAAGATTGACAATTTGAATAAAAATAAGTTTCTTCTCCAAATTTTTTAAAAATAATTGATTCCTTTTGAAAATATGATTCATCTACAAAATTGGAAATTTGAATTTACAAAGTGGGTATGGACTCAATGTTTGTTATTTCAACCAATGGTTCGGTGATTGGTGATCTTAAAAAATAAATTGTGGAACCATATTCAGAATATTAAATCCATGATGACATATTTCCCTCTTTTGAATCAAAAAAATAAATTTCCTCCTGATTTAAATACGCTTCAACAATTCCTTGATCCTCTTCAGTTATCCCAAATCCTAAGGTTATTTCTTCAGTAAATGCATGAGGGGATTTTTTGAGAAAAGATTCTTATATCAATATTGAGGAAGTGATGGTTTGAGTGGGAATAGGGTCCACACAAGTTTTAATGCTTTGTAGTTCTAATATCAAACTTGATACCTCATAATTCATTTTGTCCATTTGTTCACACAATTGTTCAAGAATGTTTTGTGGATTGGGCTGGATAAAAGTTTGTACATCATGGAATTCATTATGTTTGATCTCATTAACCATCCTTGAAAGGGCCAGAAATTTATCCTTTAAATGTTCATCATCCCAAAGATTGTACATCTAATCAGGTGTGGGGTATCCAATCAAGGTATGATCAATGCAATTTTCAATGTGAGGATATTTACAATATTTATTTTCAATTTGATTCTATATTTGGTTTATGATGGGTTAATGATGTTGATACTCCATTGGAGTAGAATAAAATTATGATTCAGAGTAAAGAAAAGGGAAAAGATAAGAGAAATGGGGGTGAGAAAAGAAAATTTTGGGTGAGAAAAGAAGGTGAGTGTCTAAGATACTTGGGTCCCTGAAAACGAAGCCAAAATTTGGTTGTGACCAAATTTACCCTACAGGTATATGCAGTTGTTATACTACAGGCAGGGATCGAATCTACAAGGACCGAAGAAGAAACCTTGAGACATTTTGATTTGACGGGAGGATTGGCTATGAAGTGGCCAATTTGAAACAAATTGATTTGGATTAAATAAATAATTATATAATTTAAATAAAAATAAAAAAAATAAAAATGTAATTTATCTAAAAAATTAAATAAGATGAGTCGATCCTAGGTTGTTGCTTGGGTTATATTGGATGTATTTATTTTCTTTTAAAGTTTCGGGTCACTAATTCAAGATGTATCCAAAAAAAGATATAATTTTACAAAATCATTCACCAATTTAATCCCTATACTATTCTAAGGATAATCACCAATTCACTTCGAGGATCACTTAAATGAGAACTTCAAGTAATTGGATCGTACTAGCACTCAAAATGTGTCATTGTTAAAGTTAGCGGAGATGAATAAGAAAATTAATCATTGAATGGAAATATTAAAATAATGAACTAGATTTAAATATTAAAGCACATAAAATAAAATAAAAACCATAATATTTATACTCCCTTGGATAAATAAAAAATATTTTAGCCCTCCATTTATTCTATTCTATCAATGTAAGAGGTTATTAGACTCATGAGGGTGGAATTGAAGGAGAAGAAGAAATAATAATCACTCCATCATTGTGTGATAAAATTCACAAGAGCTGGTGTGAATAAGTTCACACCTTGATTCAATGATATAAATGTCATGTTGAAAATAATAAAATAATATAATATGAATAATCACTTTTATTAATAAATTATAGTGAATGAAAAACTTGCATGAGAAAAATTGACGATGCGATTACAAAATGAAAGCATAAAATTACAATTGAAAGTAAAAAACATCAATTGAAAGGGAAAATATGGATACTAATTATATTCACCACCATCTCCTTATATAGTCATATTTGGATCCTTAGTTCAACCCACCATCAATACATTCATTCCCCATTAATTATGAGAGTCAAATAAGGGATGAGAAAATCAAGGGAAATTTGACGTTTCAAAGTTGACCAAGAAAATAATCTGGATTCATCTCCCTTGTTTACGTGTGAATTTGTAACTGAAGATGGAATAATAATAAAGGGTATTAGAAGGAAAATATATTCATAAATGTTTCATTTTAACAATTGTAAAAATTTCAGGAAAATTTGACCTTCTGTTTGGAAGTTATACTCGATCTAGTGGGATGACTTTATGGGCGTTCAAATCTGGACCACCATTTAAATGTCAACTTGGGCTTCCTTTTTCTCCATGAAAACATCATATTTATCTCCAAATATAGTTTAATGAAATGATACCTATATTTTTATATTTCTTAATTTATAATTTTATATTCATTAGGCTTGAATTGTGGGTCCCACTTTTGTTTGATGGGCCTTAGGCACATTATGCTTTGTCCAGAAAAATTCTGCATTCATGCCCAAAATATTCATCTTCCCTTGGGATTCATCCATCGATACTAAAAGATAAAATATTCCAAATAATGTGATCAATAATATCCCAAAATATAAATTTTAAAAAATTAAAGTAATTAATTCTACAATTAGATGATTTATTGGGCCCAAATTTTCAATTTAAACACGAATTGAACTTGTGATGATAAATGAAGTTCAATTTATAAAATGCACTAAAATTGATGTTTATGAATGTTGAAACACATGAATATTAATGTATAATAAATTAACATTATCCCATTTTAGTGGATAATCAATATTTCATTTAATATAAAATTTTAAAGGGTTCATATTGGAAATAATATAAAGAGTTTATATTCAAAATTATGGATTTCCAATAATGTTTAAGCTGAAATTATAAAAGGATTTATAATTTTCTATCATTTATGAAATTTTTTAAAAAAAATTATCTCATGTTTAAATATTTGAATCCTTCATTTATTTAAATTTTATTTCCTATTTTATACATAGTTATAAATTGTTTATATTATGAATACCTGTATACAACAAAAATATATGATGAATCAATTATAGGATAGAGCCTTACATATAATGAGAGGGTTGACAACATAAAATTTAGTTTTCATCTACCTTGACCTCATTTTTTAATTTTATTTATGATATTTAGAATAGTTTTTTTCCATAGTTTGTGCATATTAGGTGTCAGATATATCATGAATTGAATTATCTCTTGAGTAAAGTATCCTTGGGTAAAGGGGCTTGGGGTTAGACTACATATTGTACTGGAGGCTTGTCTTGGCTATAAAAGTTTATGGGGTTGACTATCTATCCCTCTGAGCTTACTCATGTGGAGTTTTTTAATATCATATAAATCTATGTCTTTACATGAATTTTTCATGTAACTTATGCATATGATGCATTTGGTTATGTATGAATACAATTAACTTCTATTTTTGGCTGATTAACATAGACTTGTGGGTTGTGAAAAAAGTTACACATTAATATTTTGTGAGAAAATTAATTTGGTGGTTAGAATAAGGATTCCAAAACTAAATAATTATAATAATTCATACATAAAATGGGAATAAAAATTGAGAAGATAATTATTACATAGGATGTAATAGTTATGAATTTAATATGCATATTATGTATATTAAATTGGTGAGACCTTTTAAGGAAAACCCTCAAATACTAATTGTGAGATTCCTTCTAGAGAAATACTTTTCACAACCTCAATAGTCCAAATGGGTTGTTTCATTCCATATTGGGGTTCCCCTATATTATCTTGTGTAATAAAAAAAGTAATGAGTGACTCAAGATTATTCATTGGGTAGTTTAACACCATAGCGAGGTGCCCCTAGATTGTCTTGTATTAGATTTTTTTGAGGTTTTCTTTGGGTTACACTACGCTGGGAAACCCCAAGGGTTGGGATACTAGAGGAATATAATTGAGAGACTCTATATGATGGATTTGGATAGAGGGTTATCCACTCAATTATCCAAGAATCACAACTATTGTGATTGGGATGATGTCCTACCTAAAAAACTAAGTGGTGAGTTTCATGCCATAATGTGGTCATTTTCTTAGGGAAATATGGATCTTGGATCACTAAATAGATATGATGTATGAGGTCATCAATTTTAGTGGAAGCATTGTCATTAAAATCCCCTAATGAAAAGATACAATACATGATACTCACTAACTGATATGTCTTGATTGTAGATCATGACATACATCACACTAATTATATTGAGAATATTAATAGGCCCGATATATAAAATAGTTAAATATTGGTATCTAGGATTAAGAATTCTTATCAAGGAGAAACAAAAAGAGTACCCAAATGTGAATATTATAGAAATCAATTTCTCAAACTATAACTCATGGGTATTGGATACCAGGTGTGCATCACACATTTGTTCTAAAAACACAAAATCAAAGAAAAGAGGGAATTGGTGAAGGGTGAAATAGATCTATCTGTTGGTAATGAAGAAAAAATTTATACATTAAAAGTCATCACTTATGATCTAATTTTACCAAGTGTATTGATCCTATAATTTAAAAATTATTATTATGTTCTCGCCATAAATAGGAATTTGATTTCAATATCTTGTTTGGATAAGATGGGTTGTTCATGAAATATTAATAACAAGAGTTGTTCTATATATAAGAATGAAATGCTTTGTATAATTGGGAATATAATAAATGTTTTAAATATTCTTGATATGGATATACCTGTTTATAACATTCATAATAAGAAATTATAGGTTGATTCTAATCCCACCTTCCTTTGGAATTGTTTCCTTAGACAAATAAATGAGATATGTGTTTAAATACTCAACAAATATGGATTGTTATAATAATTATATTATGAATCATTTGATACATGTGAATCTTATTTATTGGAAAAAATGAAAAATTTACATTTTGGGAGAAAATGTGAGAGGGTTAGTGGACTATTGGATCTTATATGTAGTGATGTATGTGGACTAATGAGTACAAAAGAAAATGGTGGTTATAGGTACTTTGTTACTTATACCGACGACTTTATTTGGTATGGGTATGTGTTTTTTATGAAAAACAAGCATGAAACTTTTGAAAAGTTCAAATAGTTTCATAGTGAAGTACAAAATCAGCTTGGAAAATGTATTAAAGTCCTCTAATTAGATCGGGGTGGTGAATACTTAAGCTAGGAATTCATAACTCATCTAAGAGACTGTGGAATTGTTTCACAACTCAATCCTCTTAGAACACCATAATGGAATGGTGTATCTAAAATGAGGAATTGTACCTTATTAGACATGGTTTGATCGATGATGAATTTATGCAACCTTCTTATTTCGTTTTGGGGTTATACTCTGGAGACTATTGCATTCCCTCTAAACCATGTTCCATCTAAAGTAGTCATAAAGACACCATAAGTGATATGGTATAGAAAATATCCCGGTTTGTATTATATGAGGATTTGGGGCTATAAATCACTCATACGATGATTGGATTCTAATAATCTAGGCCACAAGTCATATAAATTCTTGTTTTTTGGTTATCCCAGGGAAACTAAAGGATATTATTTCTATCACCCCATTGAAAACAAAATATTTTTGGATTGAGATGGTGTTTTCCTATAAAGACAACACATGGATCGATTAGTATGTGGGAGGAAATTTGAACATATATAAGTTCAAGACCAATAGACATGAAGAGTTTATAAGATGAAAGTTAAGCCGGTTTCACAAATAGTTGTGAAAGAACTAAATCATGTTACACAGGAACCTCATAGGTCTGGAAGGATTCATCAGATACCCAAGAGATGTGAACTTGTTGTGGAAAATGATGATGAAATAATTTTCATAGGATATAAACCCTCTTCTTATAGATATTCCATTGAGAGTTCAAATTCTGAGAAATGGTTAAAATCCATGCAATCTAAAATGGACTCCATATACAATAACCAAGTTTGGAACTTGGTAGATGCACCTGAAGGAGTGATACCCATAGGTTTTAAGTGGGTTTTTTTTGTAAGAAACTAACATGGATGGTAGAGTGCCTACCTATTAAGCATTCCTGGTGGAAAATGGTTATAAAAAAATTCATGGTATTGACTATGAAGATACATTTTCTCCTGTTTCAATGATGAATTCCATTTAGATTATGCTAGCAAGAGTAGCTCATTATGATTATGAGATATATAAAATGGATGTCAAAAACACATTCCTTAACAATAATTTATCTGAGGACATGTATATGATACAACCTAAGGGATTTAAAGTTCCAAATGAGAATTATAAGGTTTAAAAGTTATAATGGTCTATTTATGGGCTAAAGCAAGCATCTCGAAGTTGGAATATTTGGTTTGATGATGCTATCAAAGAGTTGGTTTCATAAAAAACATAAACGATTTCTATGTATACAAGAAAATTAGTGGGAGCATAAAAATATATCTAATACTATATGTTTATGAAATACTACTTATTGGAAATGATATCCCAACACTTCACTTAGTGAAGATGTGGTTGGGTAAATGTTCCTCAATGAAATACATAGGTGAATTAGCTTACATACTCGGTATGAGAATATATAGAGATAGATCTAAGAATCTACTTGGATTGTGTGATAAAAAATATATTGGTAAAGTTCTAAAATAGTTTAGCATAGAGAACTCGAAAAAGGGGTTTATACCAATGTTACATGGATTGAATATTAGAAAGATCCAGGATCCTTCTAAAGAGTTAGATAGGATGGATAGGATTCCTTATGCATCCACCATAGGATCTATCATGTATTCCATGTTATATACTCAAAATGATGTCTCATATGCTTTGAGTATAACAAGTAGATACCAATCCAATCCTGGTGAGATTCACTAGATTTCTTTGAAGAAAATCCTTAAATGCTTAAGAAATACTAAGGAGATGTTATTGGTATTTAGAGTAGAGGATGGGCTCTGTGTTAAGGGTTACATAGATTCTAGTTTCCAATATGAAAATGATGATATGAAATCTCAATCTAGATTCATGTTTTTCCTAAATAGTGGAGAAATAAGTTGGAAAAGTTTCAAAAAAGTCACCATTGCGGACTCGACAACAAAGGAATAATACATTACTGCATCAAATGTTGTGAAGGAGTCTATTTGGATTATAAATTTCATTTATGAACTTAGAGTTATTCCTAGCATCAAGGGAGAAATTGAGCTATATTGTGACAACAATGGTGCTATTTTTCAGGCTAAGGAACCCATATCTCATTAAAGTACCGAACACATCCTTTGAAAATACCACCTCATACAAGAGATTGTTCAGAGGGGTGATGTAAAGATTAGTTAGGTGGATACACATGAGAATGTAGTAGATCTGTTAACCAAAACATTTCCATAACAACAACATGAGGGTCATATAGAATATATGTGTATTAAACACATGAGAAATTGGTTGTAACGGTTGTAAATGTATCATATTATTATAATAAAGGTAATATCCACTTATCATTCATTCACATGTGCTGCAATTTATTTTACATGAATATTAGAATGATAAATATCCCCTAAAAGTAAAAACTTTGAGTTTCCCCTAACTGATGATCATCTTGGAGTTTAATGGGTTATGAGGATATGTAATTTTTATCTTGAATATATTCTTATATCTGTTAAAAATGGTTTTATATGAGATATTGAAGAATAGATTATTAAGGTAATAAGTAGAGACTTATTACTTGAATTGATCCACTAAAGTATATCTAATGGAATTTCATATAGTCATGGATATACTTACGAGTGTATGCTTATAATCAATCCTTATTACCTGAGGTTGGAGAGATACCTAGCATGAGAACCTTCATACTTTGATGACCTAATTTCATAATTCACTATATGAACTTAGCTAATCAGGGGGTGGTTGGGTATGTTTTTTATCAGGTCATCAGTTGGAGTACAAACAAGAATGGATTTATCCACTTGTATAAAAAGGAAAGACATCCGAACCTTTATTGAATTAGACTAAGGAAATGCATGGCCATGCTTAGTTTTTTCATATATGATGTGTTCAACTACTTTGATAAGTGAAATGTGATGTGATTATCAGATAAATGAATGAAATACGATGTATTAATACACTTGGTTAGTCTTTCTCATAGAATCAAGAAAAAGATGAGAGGAATATACTAGATTGACATGTTCTATATCTAGTGGGAACTTTATGTCATGGAAAAAGGTATTATATAAGATAAATATGGTGTATATGATGCATCTTGTGGTGGGAATGTTCATATAGAGATATGAGTATGTTTGATAGAGATCACACCAGACCCCTTAATAGCTTGAGTAGCATTGATGCTTTTCTAGAGGCTGGTCTTTGCTTATATATATCAAATAGATATTTTATAGTTGTTTTCAATACTACTAAGGCCCATATGGTCACACAATTAGGCCATTAGATAAAGAATTTTTTTTGGACAAAGTGTTTGTTCAAAATGAAGAGAGTTTAATGAAAATAATATCCAAAAGAGTTTGGATGGATTCACAAAGAGTTGTGAAGTTATGCATAAAGTCTTTATGGGATTTTATTACAATAAAAATATTGTTAAATATGAACTAATATATATATATATATGTATATATATATATATATTATATATTATATATATATATAGTATATTTAATTACATGCAATTGATGTGTTTATTATAATTCATGTATTAAATACATGTGATAATAGATATATATATTTGATATATATTTGTTTCTCCAGAATGGTTTTTATTATTAGTTACAATCTATTGTGAATGGATTAATTGGATTGACCGCTCATTGAATTAGATTCAATGGATTATTGGAATAAATGTATATGGATGCATTTAATATGGTTGATGTGTTTTTATTAAATGAAAACATGTCATGTATTTTTATATAAAGGGATGTGATCTATCCTGTTGAATGTAAGAAATTATGAGCAAGCCTCTCATTTCTCTCCTCCTCCCACATTGTTATTCATTGTCTAAGACAAAGGCACTATCACCCCTTCTGCATTCAGGAATCATTGCAATATGATTTCAAATCCATTGGTCGGTGTCCCCACCTCTTAGGTAGAGTGATTTTGTTCACTTCTATGTGATCTTCATTAAGAATTCTCCTTCACCGAGAAAGAAGAAGACTGCTACCTTTGACGATTTCTAAGAACACTATTTGTACAATTTATTTACACGTTGATTATTGAAGATAGACCTGCTTGTGTTTTGGGATGTCTTCCGCTGCAGATGGTCATGTAATGATCATACAAAACCCAACAAAAATATCACAAATAATGGAGCTTTAGCATTCATCTAAGATAATCCTAGATTTTTTCAGGATCAGATTGATGATTGTAAGTACTCAATCATCGGACACTTATCTCTATAGGGTAATGAAAGGAAGATAGAGTATTTGAATACTTGTATTTATAAAATTTGGGGATTTTATAATTGCAGTATTTTCTTGATTGTCATGGGATTATTTCATATCATTTTTACCTCACAAGATCTCAAATTAAAAGCATGGAGTTTTGGATTTATTTCTCTTAAGTCAGGGGCCCTAAGATTTTAGGATTGATATCTATGGTTCGATCTGACAAGATTTTGTAAATCAACTACTCAATAATGGGTTCAGATTAGGGGATTAAATTAGTTCTTTTGGCATCCTTATATTCTCTAGGATATTTCTTCAGCCATCAATACCCCTATCAAATTTTACATAGAGACCTAAATTGTAAGTTATGGGAACTATGCCAAAATTCTTACTGAATTTGACCATTGTTCTTCATTGATTAAAACTATATTTTTGGTGGATGGTGATTTAAAATTTGAGCTTTTTATTGAATATGATAATGTACCTAACATTTTATTTAATTCATTTTTCATGGGTCATCTTAGGTAGATTTCTAAAGGGCTTGAAATTCTCTAATTTCAAAAAGAAAAGGCGTAATGTTGAGAATTATAAATTTAAATTTTATATGGTAGATAAGGGGCCTGATGTTAGGGGAAACTTGATGGGTTCCAAATCTTTAAGAACTATGTACATGATAGGTCATGATAATACTCATATGATAGGTAATTCCCTGGATTCCACTAGGCATGGAGTAGAGTAAATGGACATAGTACTGAAGCTAATCAACCACTTCACACCCCCCTTATCTTTTTTTGATGTAATTGTTGGGGCTAAGGATTGTAATTCTAGACAATCATATATTGATACACCTTTTGTAAGTATTTCATAGGATGATCACTATGTGGATCAATTTACTCATGATCTAAAATGGGGATACATATGTGAATAAAATGAAGATAAGTCCCTTAATAGTTATTCTAGAGGAGATCTAGCTCAGCTCATTGAGGATCATTACTTGTTTAGTGGGAAGTTTTCCCCTTATACAAGATCTCTCTAGAAGAAGGGTAGAAATTCTGTGGGTAAGAAGGTGGGAAAAATGAAATAACCTTCTCAGGTTCATAAGTTTAAGGGTGGGGATCTAGTGACACATGCTTCTCTTGAAGGGAATGGAGAGGGGGTGAAAAATCCCTTTTAGTGGTATGGTTGCTTCTATTACTATAAATATAACTAACAGGGTAGAAATTATGTTGATTTGAATATGGAGGAAGCTATACAAGTTTTTGAGGATAAGGATATAGATTTTTTTATCTACTCCCATGTCTCATGATGGGAAGGAATCTAAATGGGTGAAGATGTACCTCCTAGTCACGACCCTAGTGCACTTGAAGAGAATGTGAGGGAAGGTTGTTCTGGTAAGGTTGATGGTGCGAAAAATCCTATTAAAAGTGGTCAGTAGGATACAAAGAGTTCTCTAAATTTCTCCACCATGCTTGACTCTATTAGCATCCCGGACTTTGGAATTTTCTATGCATAATTTCTCAATAAGATTCAGGGTATTTATTATAATGTGGAGGTGGTTTAGGGATCTAGTAAACCCTCTCATAAAGAGTAACTCTCTATAAAATAAACTAATATTGGTTCTAAAAAATAATCTTTTGAGGGAATCTATATATTGGTAGAAGATGACACTTCTGTGAAACATGTTATGGATGCTATCAAGGAGCTTGCAAAAAAGCTAGAAGCATCAATTCAAGAGGAAACTGACATCTTAGGAACTTCAAGAAAGGCCATTGAAGATGGATCATAACCCAATGACATGGATTTTATAACCATAAATGAACTAGAGGAAATAAATGATAAGGTAGACACTAATAAGAGCTTATATGGTTGAGGTGACCCATGATTCACACCAAAATGGTGAAGAGGGCACAATATGTGAGTTCATGGGAATGCATGGAATGTGGGAAATAGATGTTAACCTTTTCCCTTATGGGAATGGACTATTTTACCATTTTCATCCTTGAGTTCCACTAGAGATTTTGGAAAATTATAATCCAATGATTTAACATTATCAACAAGTACTCTGGCATACGAGATAGGGTTCTCATTAACCTTAGGATCAACAAATCCCACCTTATTTGAAGAAACATATTCACCCGGATTTGGTGGATTTTCAATACCCTTCTGATCAACCCCATTGACCTTTATTAGTTGTTGAGGGTTCTAAATAGAAACATCCTTTGAGATTACCTTACCTTTATGGTTCATAATTATTAAAAATGACTAAGATAGCCCAAAATATCCATCAAATGGGCTACGAGATGTGTTTCTCTTTGGGGGTTCGTAGCATTCAATATTGGGACCACCTAATGAGTTTGATATGTATGAACACCCAAAATATAATCATCAGCATGAGTATAAACCAAAGTCAAAGTCGTTGAATCCATAATATCAAGGAAAACGTAGAGGTTATATGAGTCACCCGAGAATTGCCACCCCAAACCCTCATCTTCATTCTATATAATTATATATATATATATATATAATTTTGATCTCTAATAACCATTTATTTTTTACATGAAAACAACTTAATTTATTAACAAGTTCATAAAACATTTCACATGAAATCGTAAATGAAAAATCATAATCATAAGGGTTTCCTGGAAAACATGAAATCTCTTGAATACCTTTCCTTGAAAAACAATCCATCCCCCTTTATAAAAAATGAAATTCATAAACCTTCCTTAAAAACATAAGCTCATTTTCTTACATTTTGAAATCAAAATATTTCCTTTATAAACCATTGAAAGCATATCATGTAGGTACCATGGGACATTATCCTTACATTAAACCATATAATAACACTTATAATGGAATCACCAAATTGGATAATTCTTATATTTTTTAAGGGTAACCTATAATCAATAAACTCTCTCACATTACCCAATGCATTGGAAAACTATATTGGGCTCGCCAATCATCAAAGTTATTTCAAGATCATACATTATCCCTATAAAACTTCCAAGAACCATATAATGAGTAGAACGTGTATATATTTCACTTTAATCATAATACCCATTTGTATTGGAATTCAAGCCCATAAACAATAACACTTTTAGTTATAAAAAGTTTATATTTCCTTGCAAAAACTTTTTAGAACTAAAAATTCGCAAAATATTGAGATAAATATTTTCTTTTAAAACAAACATGGAATATTTTAAGTAATATTGTTGAAAAATAATGGACATAATGGTAGGAAAAATAATTCAAGTTGTATACGTTAAAAAACATTCTTTTTACACTTTAGTAAAAACATTAAAATGACCAGTTTGGTAAATGTTTAAAAGATTCCTTTATAATAATTTAAAAATAAAGTCAAAAGTATTTAAAAATGAAATCTAAAATCCATTTAAGTATAAATAATAACATTATTGAAACATTTTAATGAACATTTATAAGGACGAAACAAATTTGAAAGGAATAATTTAAAATAAGGTTTTAAAGAAAAATATATTACTATATGTCTCATCTAGATTTGTATGTTCTCTAACTCCTGAATAATAAAATTATATTAGTTTTATAATTTCTTAAGATAAATTTTCAGGTAAATTTCATTATCATTATTCTTTTTATTTCATTTATTACCATTTTTTATTTTGTAACTAAAATGGTGAAGTTCACGTTAGTCATTTTAGGGTCGTTTGGTTTATAACCACAAAACCACATCAGTGCATTGACCATGTTCAAAAGGTTTATTGTTACATTATCTCAAAAATATTAAAAAAATTATATTTATAATATTTATACATTATATAAACTTTTAAAACCTTCCATGTAAGGTGGTTATGGAAAATGAACCATGTCATTTCATAGAGACAGTAGTTCGTACGTACACAAGAACATCATTTTAATTTTTTCTAACAGGTGGAAAATAAAAAAAATTAAAAAACAATCATAAATATTTTATATATTTTATATTTATTCATTATTTACATCCTTAAAACAATCCTTATAATGTGAATGTGAAAAATGAAACGCATCATTTTGTGGAGGTGATATTCCACACATATGCACAAGCAGCATTATCAATTTCCAATGGATAGAAAGAATGAGAAGGTAACTGATGTATTAAATTTATATAATCATAATTATTCCATAAATATCTTATATATTCATTTTTTAAATCATTATAACCATCCATATGATTCAGTGATGAAAAATGAATCATATTGATTTGTGTGGGTGGTCGTCCACAAGTACGCACGAGTGATGTTTTCATTTATCATAAGATAGAAAAGGAGATTAAAAAGGTTGTACCATGATCATAATAAAATTAAATTATATTTTAGATAAATTTTTTTATTATTTCATCATTTTTTAATAATATTTGAAGGAGGTAGAATAAGAATTAAACTTTAAATGGATCGGGTAGGACTTATACCCTCTCCTCAAATATCTCCCTTTTCCTTACACTTTAATCAATATAAGATTGGTATTTTGAGAATAACAAGAACAATAGGACGTGTTTAGGGATGTTATAGAGATTTTTGGGTAGGTATTGGATGAAATATAGTGCTCAAATGGTGTTATGAAATGGGGAGAGGAGGTTCGCTTTTATAATTGAGGGGAGGGTCATACTTAATATTTTTCTAAACATTTAAATATTATAAAGTCTTAATCTTGGGAAAGGGTCTCAATAAATTTAAATTTTTTAAGTTAAGGTGGTAAGAGTTGAAAATCCATCATCCAATAAAAATAAATATAACATTTTGTGGCCTTATCACTTTACATTAATTAACTTAATTTACATTTTACTGTAGTGACATATTTTTTAGCATGATTATTATTTATAATGACCGAAAATGAAATTAAACTGTTAAATTCAAATATCATGATTATAAATATGGAATACATTTTTTATGATTCAATTTTTATAATTGGTAGAAATTAATTTTAATATAAACGCGTAAAATGCAACAAAAAATAATTTTTTAGACAAATGTGTTTTTAAGAACAAAGATGAAATTATACCAAAATAAAATATAATATTAATTAATATGAAATTATTTAGATTATATTTAATCAAATAGATCATATGTTACTTTAAAATCAAATCCAAAAAATAATTTAACATTTAAATTACTTGATTTAACAAAAATAAATAATAACTTTTCAAAAATCGGCATCATTCACTCAAAAATCAATCTTTTCAAAACAAATACAAAATATTTACACAAAGTGATATTTGATATTTTGATTCCAAAACTTAATTAATTTGTATCAAATTCAATTTATAAAATCAATAAATATATCTTATAAATAAATCCATGTAATTTATGGGAAAACAATTTTGTTAAATAAAACTATTCCTTTTTCAACTAAAAACTTTTATAAAATTATTTATAAAAACTATGATGAATATAAATCCATAAAATTAATACTTATAGATCATAAGAATAATTTATTTCCAAGATTATATGGGTTGTCAGGCTAGTGGTTAGGAAAATCCTTCCTTGGGACTCTATCAAGGTGGGAGTAAATTTATAAAGGGGTAAATTCTTAGATTTCTATGATGTTGAAGAAATAAATGTTATTAAATGGTAAATAAGAATCTAAAACCAAACACTGTGAGACATCAAAGTATAATACTGCTTATTACACTCAATTCTTCCTTTGTATTATGTCACTAAAGGAGTAGGAGAAACACACAAATCCAAAGTGACTTTGCTTGTATTACAATTAGGTTTTAGTGAATGAAAGGGATTGATTGTTTTGTGATACAAACATTGGTTCAAGTGATTTCATGATGTTTCCAAAAAATAATATAGGTTTTGAAAAATAAGATTTATTATGGTTATATTGTCAACACATCCAAAGGGGTGGATTTATGTTCTCATGCATGTCATGATGATGATGGTCCATGCATGACTCATATTTTTATGTCATGTTGGATATGTTATCAATGATTGATGACACCATTCATGAATGATGACTTGGAACATGTTAGATTTGAAAAAAAAATGAAATAAGAGACGCGCTTTTAGATATTTTTATGAGAATGGAACATTTCATTTGTCAAAAAAGGAATATTGAAGAAGATCATCATAAGGTGAGATGAATAATATAATAAGTGAGGAGTTTATCCTTGGTATAAGAGTATTAGAGATTCTGGCATCTACTATGGGATGTCCATGAGATTATGTTCCATGATATCTATAAATATCAATGAATATGTTTGAGTCTACTAGTATCCTTGGTTGACTCGTTGAGGAGATTCATGAAAGTGTTATGGAGCTATTTTGGAATAAAGTCATTGAGGATCACATGTAATGACTAGATAATGAAGAAATCTCAGAGTAATGGAGAATCACATGGAGTATGAAGGGAAATATAGATCTTGTGACTCCTTATGATGATCAAGGAAGTTTCCATTTTCCATATGATTTCATGTTCATTGAGTGATGGAGATCTCTCAAAAACACTATCTAGGTTTCTAGTTTTTTTGTTGGAACTCTTGATAAGTTTTCCTTGTGATTGGAATGAATCTTTACATATCACATATATTCTCACTTGGACTAAGATAATGGAGATTCATATAAAGGCTCTAGGGGAATATAGGAGCTTGAGAAGATTGTGTAGCATTATGACACTGGATAAGACTAGAGAAAAAGTGATGGTTTAGACTTAAAGAAGTTCTACCAGATTGAGAATATTACTACGCATGAGTGATCAAAGTTTCATGATCAATTGATCCATAATAAGAATTAATTATTACATAGATACCTAATGATGCGATTGTATTGACCGCATCATAAAGGAGTTGAGTTTTAGATGAAGTTTTGGTGAGGATAATTAAATCACGATGTGAATGATGAGAACCATGTTGCATCAAGATTGAGTTAATCTTATGAAACAATGAGTTTAACCTGATGTGAGAAGAATCATATTGTGTAATTTTCTGATGTGTCATAGAGATGAAGAAATTTTCACAATAGTCAATTGGATAAATTCACGAGAGCCACCCATTCAAGTCTAGCTTGAGGGAAGAACATGGTTACACACCTAGTGAAAAGTCCAGAGGCACTCAAGGAAGATTAAGGAAGGGTCACACACTAACATTGATTCAGGCAAGGGATGCACTAGCTTTTATCAGTGCTAAGCAAAAAGCACTGACAAAAGCCTCACCTTTATCAGCACTAACTAAAAGTGCTGATAAAGGTCACATTTATCAGTGCTAAAAAAGGCGGTGATAAATGATAGCTTTATCAGTGCTATTATTACCATTGATAAAAGATTCTAATAAAAAATATTATTAATATATATATATATATAATTATTGTATTTATATTCATAAATAATGTTTATTTATATACATTAATTAAAAAATGCATGTTCATAATTAATATAAATATGATATAGTATAATATTTTTTTAATAATTCAAAATATATATATATATATAATGTTTTAAAAAAGTATTTATAAGTTTATAAATGCATTTGGGGTGTGCCTCAATGGTAGAGGTTCCCCATGATTCGGCATCAGACCTGGGTTCAAACCAATGTGGGAGAAACTTTCCTCTGGTATGACGTAGGCAGACGGTGATGCAAGCATGATGCAAACATGATACCGCACTGGGCCTTTGGGATAGATTATGGGCCTTTGGCCCATGTAATGTTCTTCACGCCCACTGGGCCTTTGGGCCATGTACTGAATAAATAAGACTAGATGGGTGGGTTGTCCTTGGGGGGGGGCTATAACCTGCCTTTCCAGCATGTGTGTGTGGTGTGTGTGTGTTTAATGTAATTGTACCATCAAGAACCTAATATATATATATATATATATATATATATAAGTTTATAAATAATTGATATATATTTATTTATGTTTATATATTGATGCGTGAGTATAATTGAGTTTGTATGACAATAAAGTATATTTGTGGACATGATTGTGATTTATGTTCTAAATGTTTAGATTACCTATATTATGTTATCACGCATGCATATATTCATCATTATGAATGTTCATTTATAAATTAACACTTTTATGATTCATTCATGTTATACCCATAAACTTATTATGTTCTCATAAATACTAATAAAATTACAATAAATATATTTAAATAATAAATATATTTATTATATTTATAATTATAAATGTTTAATTATATATATAAATATTTTTTAAATATATTTATTTATAATTATTATTATAATTAAATATATACATACATATATATATATATTTAAATAACTATGAAATTACAATAAATACATTTATTATAATTTTATAAATATATATATTTACAAAAATATATTTATAAATATATAAAAATATTTATAATTATAATTATAAATAATATGTATATATATATAATTCTAATATTATAATAAATATATTTATTATATATAACTATAAAATTATAAATATAATAAATATATTTATTAGGATTCTATAATTATAAATAAATATTTATTTATTTATAGTTATAAGTATAAATAAATATTTATTTATTTAAAAAATTATAAGATTATAATAAATATGTTTATTATATTTATAATTTTGTAAATATATATAATAAAATTATAAATATAATAAATATATTTATTATAATCTTATAATTATTTAAATAAATATATATTTATTTATAATTGTAAATGTAAAAAATAAATATAAATTTATTTAAATAATAATAAATCTATAATAAATATATTTATTAAATTTATAATTTTTTAATTTTATTTAATTGATTTATTTATCATAAGTAATTATAAAATTATAAATTTAATTATATATATTTATTATTATTTTATAACTATTTAAATAAAAAAATATTTATTTATACTTATAACTATAAATAATTATTTATTTATTTATACTTATAACTATAAATAAATATTTATTTATTTAAATAATTATAAAAGTATAAATTTAGATTTATATATTTATTATAATTTTATAATTATTTAAATAAATATATATTTATTTATAATTATAATAATGAATATAATAAATATATTTATTATAATTTTATAATTATAAATAATTTATTAGCATTAGGTCATTATCACTGTTTTTTTAGCGCTGATAAAGAGTTAGTTTTATCAGCACTAAAAAAGCACTGATAAATCTCGTTTTTATCAACGCTTTATATTTTAATGCTGATAAAAAACCTCCTTTATGAGCACTTTTTAAAAAGTGTTGATAAAAGTCTTTTGTGTTTCAATAAATGAAACCCTATGAGAACCCTTCTGCTGCTCGCGTCTTAATTTTTCACGGAACCAGAGCTCTATTGCTACCTCTGCTGCTCCCACTGATGCGTTTGCTGCACCCACCTCCACTGTCACTGCCTCCACTGCCCCTACCATTAGACCCTACTGTTGTTTCCAGACCTCCAACTCTAAGGTATTATCCTGTTTGCACCTATTTTTTTAGTCATCGCCCCTGCTCAGGTTTTACTTTCTCTTGACGAACTGAATTCTCAACCTTTGTGGATGTCTTACCCCTCGTTCCCTTGTCTTTGTTTTCTCAACACCCTAGCTTTAGATCTAGTGGAATCGTTCGATATTAATTCATTCAGATTCCCTTTCATTCATTTTTATCCATGCCATGTGGAGTGAACCAAACTAGTTGATGAAGTATAAGTAGTGGAAATTCAGGTGAGTTCCAAAGAGATTCTATATTGTCAAAAAAATCGATTAAGGCAAATAGTTGAAGGATTAATGCCCTAGAACCCTAAACTAGTTCAATGCGTAATTCCCCAACCCCAATTACCTAGATTCGGTGCATTATTACATAACATTGGCATGATACAAGGAATCATGTCCCAAAAGACTGATCAGTTTAGTAGCCTTGGAAGTACTAGATACATATATAAGTTTTACATTACATCATGAAATATAAAAAAAACAAAATTGTGTCCCCTTTGAACACTCTTATATCCCTTAGCCTATTCTCGCGGGTTAATCATAATAAACTTCTTCACATCCTGGGAAAAATAAAACATATAAAGGGGTGATCTCAGATGCTCAGTAAGGATAACAATATAATAGAAACTATCATAAATAAGCATAAACATTTAACGCAATGTATATGACTAAAACACAAGCCTTTTAAACATAAAAATCAGCATAATATGGCAAAGATAAATCAAATAATTCCATTTACTTATTCAAATTGATATTCTACTAGTCAAATAGTCAAATATAATAATAATAGCCAATTTCATAATGATGGAATGCATAATTCCAAACATCATAACAACATAGACAAGGACTCGTGCCAAAACTACAAATAAGATTTTGTAAAGGCCTTATTCTAAGACACTAGTTTGTCTCATGAGACCTATTGATGCATAGAGGAGCTATAGTGGGATCCACTCGTCACTTACTAAGTCCAATGCATTCCTCGTATGAAAAGGTTGAAACATAACATAAATATTCGTATTAAAACTATCATACGAAGTGTCAATACTTTAACCATGAACTGTGAATGGTATAAAAATAAAACATCCACAATCAAACATATCAAAAAACCTTCAATACAATATGGAAAGTTGTATCATAATAAATCAACTTCAAACAAGTGTAAAATCCATCAAATGATGTTGACATAGATGAAATCAAAACTATTTGAGAGAAAAATTTATTTCTATTTTGAAATCATTTAAAAGTAACATAATTATAAAAGAAAACATTTATTTTGAAAATATTATTATAAGCCTGTAAGGGAAGATTTGAAGGTGTTATAAGGGTGTAAAATAGCTGCACCCTCCGTATAAGTTAAAAAACATTCTTACCTTAATTCATCGAAAAGGTCATAAAGTACCTTGTTTGGAAAATGACAGAAAGATTCCTTTCAAAACATTTTATAAAAATTCAAAAAAGGGTATGAATGACTTTAACCCATATTATAAGAAATATTAAAAAAATTGAAATACATTTTTAAGAAACATAGATGTGTATGATAAAGAAGTCTCAGTGGATACTTATGTATAAACAACCCCGGATAAATAAAGATATTGTAAAATTAACCCTTACCTTGTATTTTTCCTTGATAGAGGGTAAATTAAACTCCTGTATAATAGTTAAATCATTGTTATTAAATTATACAATAACCACATACATAAATATGATATCATATATGATCTTATAATACTGATTTGTTAACAATATTTCAGTAGTATCATTGTTTCGGGTGTTAAATGATTCATTTTCCTTTATATGTTTTATCACATAAGTCATGTTTTTTATGGATAGGATGTGTTTTATTCATATCCAGAATGATATTAAGTTCTTAAACATTATTTTTAATCATAAAATGAAAATTATTTTTGAATGATTACGATGGGGGATGAATCTTATCACGTTCGTGGAGACGGTAATTCATACGTACATACGAGCAACAATATCATTCTATTAACGGTGAAATAATATGTAATTGGATTGTATATCATAGATACATAATCATTAAAATTTTATATTTATTATTTACATCAATTATATTCATTATTATACCCATCCAAATAATGAAGTGTTGAATAAAAAATTACACCATGACGTGGAGACGGTAAGCCGTACGTAAGCACGTATGGTGACTTTGTCATTCATAGGATGGATAGAATAATGAATATGGTTGTACCATATTTATAATAACATCAAAATAAGTATAAGGTACTGGATTTATTATTTTGGTATGGAAATAACAAAAATGAGGAAGTGGAAGAAGAAAAGATCTTTGAAAGAGGTGATGAAATTATTACCTCTTCTTCAGGTGCTTCCTTTTGATTTGATAAAAAGGGCTCATTGGGTTGGATTCTGATCAAATTAAGGCCTCTATTTTTAATTTAGGGTATTTTGGAGGATATTTGAGCATGGGTTGGCTGATCCCAATGGATTTGTAGGTGTGACTTTGAGAGAAGGGGAAGTACCCTTTTATAAGAGAGGTGAGGATCACTTTAGGAAAAGATTGAAATATTATTTTATTATGAAATCATATTCAGTTTATAATGGATAAAAAAGAATTTATTTAGAGGATAAGGTGGGGTTGGGTAAAAAACCTCCCAAACAATAGGTTTTAGACAAGTTTAGGTCACCATGTTAACCTTGTCTTTTAGATTTAACTCCTAGTTAAATAGTTTAACTTTTACCATGTATTCTTGTATTATTATAATAAATGGTTAATAAACTTACTATAAAAATCCAAGAGAACCCCAAGTATTAAATTATTGATATATATAACCTTATCTAAGTCCTTTTTCCAAACCTTATATTTTTAGGAATATTATATCAATTAATAATATAGTATTTGTTTTCAAAACTCATTTATGTCAATTTTGAAACTATGTAGTATTTGGTTTTTGTAAAAGTCCTAACAACTTTATCACTTCAAAAAAAATATTTAATCAACCCTAACATGTCATATTAACCTATAAAATTTGTGGAATACATCAAAAGTCTCAATTTACAATTATATTAATATTTACAATATCAATTATTTTAATCTTTCAATAATAATGTAATTATTACATCATCATTGTGTCATAAATAAATTTAATTATTTAATATATAAAAATTATAAATAAAATACCATTATATAGGAAATCTTGTTATCTTTCTAATGAATATTTATAGTCTAATTTATATTATGTATAACCCTATATTAAAATTTGTTTAGTTATTAGACTTTGAATTTAACACTTTTAACTCTTCTTTAAATAAAATAATAATAAATGTCCTAATCTAATACAAGTGGACCAAAAGGATCATATTTTATTCCTAAGGTTTATTTTGTTTGAAATAAACTTATCTAATAGAATTAGGACAAGTTTTAGGGTAATTATAATATCATTTTTACCTTTAATAACCCTATTTACTTTTAACCATGATAAATAAAATTCAAAAGTTTTTATTCACCAAAAAAAATTCATCCTATTGAACCACATTTTACTTACTGATGTCAACTATGTCTCTCATATTTTTGAAATTCAATTCACATAAGCAGTAAAATTACATTTTATGAAAATTTTCAAATGTACCTAGAAGGTGGGTAAAAGATGTTAAAAAATTCAATAAAATTTTATACTCCAATGGCCTGAAGGCCTTCATTTTTTATTAATTTTTGATAATCCACATTTCAAGGGGTGAGGTGGAACCCTTAAAATTCCCTTAGGCATAAGTATTACATGTCTCATAGGCCTTAGAGGAATTCAATGCCCGTAGGCTTCAAACATTACATACAACCTAGACTAACTACTTGGAACTGCTCCTCCCCAGCATATTCATCGTGAAATAAGCTCTCCACCTTCGCATGGATATTTGGATAGGATTTCCAATGCATGCAAAATCTTTTTCGGATGGTAGGTTCCATAACCTCTCATTCTTGCAATCTGTTTAGCTTCTGCTATGGTGAAAGCTCCTTGCTCACCCTCCTTCTGAAACTCATTCCTTGTAGGTTGTCTGGTTTGCATCCGCACTTAAGGTGGCCCGAAGGCATTGAGGTTTCTCGAAGGCCTTATTGACCCGAATTCCTGGGTGACCTGAAGGTCTTAAAGGACTTAGGGACCAAATCGGTGTCCCAAAGGCCCAAATGGGGGAATATTCTCGGCTGCTATAATGCCAAACAGTGTCTGCTACAGTTCCTGTTATAGTACCTACTATAGTACCGCACAGTTCCTTCTATAGTACCTACTACAATACTACTATAGTTCCTGGAAATTAGCCTCCACCTGGATTTGATCCTGGGTCTCCTAGATGCACTTAAGGAGTCCTCACCAACTGGGTTGAGGCTCATGTCCCAATAAAATTTTATACATCTAATTTTATTATTAAATGACTCCAATGAATTAAATTAAACTTATATAGATATTATGTATCTATTTTGACCTAAAATAAATTTAAATAAAATAAAAAATTATTTAAATAAAAAGTAGGTTTTAAACAATAACACAGTATTTTTCACTATTCATCAAAAATTGAAAGTTTTCAAAAAAATACCAAAAATTCACCCTAAGATAATTTTGATATTCCAAATCCAAAAATGCAGTCCATTTTGAAAAATAAAATTTATAAAATTTCAAAAAGTGGGTATTACTATTTATAACGGTTAGTTTTATTGGTTGTGGTGTGCTAGAACTCAAAGTTGAGTACAGTGCAAGCTATTGCATTATTCAAAGAGAAGCATATCATGGAAGCTTGGGGTGTTACATGCTTTTCTCCTTAAAATAATTTCATCCTCGAAATTTCTAGAATATTACTTCATAAAAAGATTTGGGTGGTTCTTCATCATAAGTTCCTCGGGTTCCCACATTGCCTCTTCCATCTTATGGTTTCTCCAAAGAACTTTTACCAGACGAGTCATCCGGTTTCTCAACACTTGTTCTCTGGTATCAAGAATCTTGATAGGCTCTTCAAAATAAGATAGATCGGTTTCCAGTTCTATTTCTTCATAGGTGAGAACATGCGTTGGGTCAGGAATGTATTTTCTCAATAGTGATACATGGAACACATCGTGAACTTTAGAGAGACTTGGAGGCATTGCCAAACAGTAAGCTACAACTCCAATTCGTTCTAGAATTTCGAAAGGTCTGATGTACCTGGGACTTAATTTACCCTTCTTACTGAATCGTACAACACCCTTCCATGGTGATACCTTTAAGAAAACTTGATCTCCAACATGAAATTCCAAATCCTTCCTTCAGTTATCGACATAGTTCTTTTGCCTACTTTGAGCTTTTTTAATGTGGGATTGGATAATCTTCACCTTTTCCATTGTTTCCTCAACAAGTTCTGGACCTACGAGTTTTCTATCACCAAAATCATCCCAACAAGTTGGTGTGAGACATCTCTTTCCATATAAAACTTCATATGGTGCCATCTAAATAATTTAATGGAAGCTATTGTTATAGGAAAATTCTACCATAGGTAAATATTGATCCCACATACCTTGAAATTCAAGTGAGTAAGATATCAACATGTATTCTAAGGTTTGAATAGTCTGTTCTAATTGTCCATTAGTTTGAGGGTGGTAGGTATTGCTCAAAATAAGTTCAGTGTTGAGGGCCTTCTAAATACTTTTCTATAATCTTGATGTAAAATGGGGATCAAGATCAGAAACAATCGATAGGGGTACTCCATGAAGTCTTTCAACTTTATTAATATATAGTCTTTCTAAATGTTCAAATGGTAAATCTTCTCTTATAGTAAGAAAATGTGATGACTTGGTAAGATGATCAACAATGACCCATATTACATCATTCCTTCTAGGATTCTTTGGTGGAACCATGAGAAAGTTCATCGCAATATCATCCCATTTCCACTCAAGTATGGGAAGAGGTTGCATGACTCCTCCAGGATGTTGTCTTACAGTCTTAACCTATTGACAAGCCATACATCTTGACACAAAATCAGCAATCTCCCTCTTCATGTTGTCCCACCAAAATTTTTCCTTCAAATATCTATACATCTTAGTACTACCAGGGTGTATAGAGAAATTATAGCTATGAGAATCATCCAACAATTCCCTTTTTAGATCAGGTATGTCAGGAACACAAAGTCTCTTCCCAAATTTCAAAATCCCATCTTCATATACAAAGTCGATCAATCTCCCATCATTCATAGCTTTAATTTTCTTTTGAAACTCCTCATCATCAATCTGATAAATTTTTATCCTTTCTATGGTTTGGAAACTATTTGAAAAATTATTGATGTTTCACCTTCCATGATTATTCCCATATCCATATTTACTAGATCCATGAACATAGGATCTCTTTTAACTCTCATATTGTTCAAAACTCCATGATCCTTTCTGATTAAAGCATCTCCCACCTTATTTGCCTTCCCCGGGTGGTAGTGTATAGTGCAATCATAATCCTTGAGTTGTTCAAGCCATCGTCTTTGCCACATGTTGAGTTCTTTCTGTGAGAAAATATACTTTAAACTCTTGTGATCTTTATATATCTCACATTTTTACCATAGAGATAATGTATCCATATATTCAAAGTAATGATTATAGCTGATAACTCAAGATCATGAGTGGGATAGTTTTGTTCATGAATTTTTAGCTCTCGCGATGCACAGGGAATAACTCTATCATTATGCATAAGGACACAACCAAGTCCTTTCTTTGAAGCGTCACTATAAATAACAAACCCATCATTACCTGATGACAGAGTCAAGATAGAAGCATTGAATAATATTCTATTCAGTTCTTTAAAACATTCTTTACACTCTTTTTTTCAAACAAATTTAACCCCTTTACGTGTGAGCTTGGTTAATGGGTTAGCTAATCGGGCAAAATCTTGGACGAAATGCTGATAATAACCTGTTGAACCAATAAAATTGCATACCTCAGTTATACGCACCGGTTCTGGAAATTCTTGTATTGAAATTGTCTTAGAAGGATCAATAAATATTCCATCATTAGAGACAATATGTCCAATAAAAGAAATCTCATGAATCCAGAATTCTCACTTTCTAAACTTCTCATATAATTCATTTCTTATAAGAGTCTTTATAATAGTGCGCAATTGATTTTCATGATCTTCATAGATTTTGGAGTAAACCAAGATATCATCAATAAATACCACTACAAAGTCATCAAGACATTCCTTGAAAACTCTATTCATTAGATCCATGAAGACAGAGGATTCATTAGTGAGTCCAAAATGCATTACTGTAAACTCGTAATTCCCATACCTGGTACAAAATGATGTCTTCAGAATGTCTTCCTTATTCACACACAACTGATGATATCCAGATCGAAGGTCAGTCTTTGAAAAATATTGAGCTCCATGAAGATGATCGAATAAATCGTCAATGCGAGGTAGGGGATACTTTTTCTTTATTGTTATATCATTGATCTCCGTGTAGTCAATGCACAACCTCATAGATCCATCTTTCTTCTTAACAAAAAGAACAAGGTCTCCCCATAGAGAAACACTAGGGAGAATAAATACTTTATTACTCAATTACTATATTTGTTTTTTTAGTTCCACTAATTCCATAGTGTCCATTCTATAAGGGGTCTTCGATATAGGCCTTGAACTAGGAATTAAATCAATGGAAAACTCAATTTCTTATTCTGGAGGATGTCCAGGTAAATCCTCTAGAAACCCATAAACATGTTCTTACACAATAGGTACATCCTCTATTTGAACATTCTTTTCCTCACCCATAGTTATTTCATTATCTTCCTCCCCAATGATTGAATTTAGTTGAGCTACTAGGGGTGGATCTAAATAAGAATCAGATGGTGATGCTTCTTCTCTAAAGATAAGGTACTCCTTATCATCATTGAAAATTATAACCTCCTTATTCTTACAATACATTTTTGAATCATGGTGTGAATTCCAATCCATACCGAGGATTATATCAAATTCAATCATGGGTATGAAGATGAGATTATCAGATAAATCACATTTATATGCCCTAATGGGAACTGATTCAAAAAATTTGTTGCAATGATACTTCCCTTAGGAGTTTTGACTGAAAACTCCCTTGTTAAATCAAATTGGAAATATCTAATTTTCTTAGAAAAACGGGAAGGTATGAAACTATGCGATGATCCAGAATCAAATAAAGCATTGGCTAAATTTTAGGAAACCATTAAATTACCTACCACCATGTCATTCGGAGCTTCAACCTTAGCAGTAGTGATCGCATAATCTTGGCCTTGATCCCTTGGCCTTTTCTGAGGTAGGTTTCTTTGGAACTCAGTACATTCATTTTCATAATGCCCCATTTCTCTACAATTGTATCATTCAACATTGATTACCTCTTTTTTTCCTTGCAATCATGATCTTGGTGTCCTTTTTCACCACACTTGTAACAGACTCTCATTCCCTTCAAGAAAGTATCAGGGTTTTTATTCCCACATTTACTGTAGGATGGAAATTAAACTTTTTCCTTCTTCCCCTTATTTGCATTTCCAAAGTTTTTAGTAGATCTATTTTTCTCTTGATTTTCTTTAAAGTCGTAAGACTTGGAGAATTCCTTTACTGACTTAATAGCATATAAAAAAATATCTCTGTATGATGAGAAGGATTATGAGACTAATGCTCAATGGAGAAATAGTTTTAACCCCTCAAATTTTTGATCAATATTACTCCTTGGGTTACATATATAATATGCTGCATGCCTTGCTAACCTTGTAAAGTTAGCCTCATACTTTGTGACATTCTCATCCTCCTTTTTCCTCAGACTCAGAAATTGTCTTTCCATATCTGCTCGATGGTCATAAGGAAAGTATTTTTCTAATAAAAGTTCTTTAAACTCCCTCCATTCCATATTTGATAATTCATTATCCTCCTTTGTGTTTTGAATTAATGAACACCATTGATCTGCATCTCTCGTGAGGTGATAAACTGTCATGACAACTTTTTCCCTTTCGCTACTCCCCAAAGCATGAAATATTTTCTCTAAGGAACTTATCCATTGCTCAGATAAAAATGGATTTTTAGTCCCATTGAATGTTGGTGATTGTTTCCTCATGAAGTGATATAACATTGATCATCCACATTGTAGATCAGGGTGCTCCATATGGGTAAGGTTGTTATTCATAACCTGAGTGAGTTTTCCCAGTATGGTTATATGTTATTCATCACCGGTTACATCACTAGCTCCACTATAATTATCTTGAGTAGGAGGTCAATCCCTTCATGGATTATGTGTGTTTATATGGTTTCCATTACTTCCACTAGGTGCCATTTCTAAACAACAGCATACACTAGATTAGTTTATGAATCACAATGCATAATTCCAAACTATTAAAATACATAACATAAATTGAACAGTTTATGCATATAATCCATAATCATAAAAAAATGTTTTCTTTGAGGAAGTATTTAATCATAAATCATTCATAATGGGTTGTAAAGAAAATGTGAATTATTCTAAGCATATGCCTCAGGAGTGTCATAACCAAGAGTGCGGCAAGGCTCGTTTTCGTGTACTAGGATACCCCAGGTCAAGCTCGAAACTCCTGGTCGGTGTTTTCACTTCTAGGTACATCTGTGCCAGAGCTGCCTCTACCTGCTCGTATCCAGACAGGGATGTATTTCTTGGAAAATACACAAAATCTCTACATTACCAAAATTCTAGGAAGTTCTTATATACTAATCCTCAAAGTCTATCTTTGGATAATGTTCTCTAATAAGGTTTTTTCTAAATCTAGCTTCTAAGGTTGGTACTAAACTTCCTCTGATACCAACTATAATGCCCTAACCCCAGTTACCTAGAGTCAGTACATTATTACATAACATTAGCATCATACAAGGAATCATGTCCCGAAATACCGATCATTTTAGTATCCTTGAAAGTACTAGATACATACATAAGTTTTATATTACATCATGAAATATAAAAAACAACATTGTGTCCCCTTTGAACACTCTTATATCCCTTATCCTATTCTTGTAGGTTAATCCTAACATGCTTCTTCACATCCTGGAAAAAATAAAACATAGAAAGGGGTGAGCTCACATTCTCAATAAGGATAAAAATATAGCATAAACTATCATAAATAAGCATAAACATTTAAGTAAATGTATAAGACTAAAACCCAAGACTTTTAAACATAAAATTAAGCATAGTATGGCAAAGATAAATCAAATAATTCCATTTTATTATTCACATGGATATTCTACTAGTCGAATAGTCACATGTTATATCAATATCCAATTTTATAATGATGGAATGCATAATTCTGGACATCATAACCACATATTCAAGGCCTTGTTCCAAGACTAAAAATAATATTTTTTCAAGGTCTTGTGCCAAAACACTAGTTTGTATCATGAGACCTATCGATGCATCGAGGAGCTATAGAAGGTTCCACCCGTCACTTACTAAGTCCAATGCATTCCTCTTATGAAAAGGTTGAAACATAACATAAACATTCCTATTAAAACTAGCATACGAAATGTTAATAATTTAACCATAAACCACAAATAGTAAAAAAAATAACACACCCACAGTCAAACATATCACAAAACATTCAATAAAATATAGAATATTGTATCATAATAAATCAATTTCAAACAAATGTAAAATCCATCAAAGGATGTTGACATGGATGAAATCAAAACTATTTGAGAGAAATATCTCTTTCTATTTTGAAATCATTTAAAAATCACATAATTATAAAAGAAAACATTTATTTTGAAAATATTCTTATAAGTTTGTAAGGGAAGCTTTGAAGGTGTTATAATGACGGAAAATAGCTACAGCCATCGTATAAGTTAAAAAACATTCTGACCTTAATTCGTCGAAAAGGACATAAAGTACCTTGTTTTGAAAATGATGGAAAGATTTCTTTCAAAAAAATTTATAAAAATTCAAACAAGGATATAAATTTTTTTAACCCATTTTATAGGAAATAGTAAAAATGTTTTGAAATAAATTTTTAAGAAACACGGATGTGGATGATAAAGAATTACTAGTAGATACTTACGTATAAACAACCTCGGATAAATAAAGTGATTGTAAAATTAACCCTTACCATGTACTTTTACTTGATCGAGGGTACTTTAATCTCCTTTATAATAGTTAAATCATTGTTATTAAATTATACAATAACCACATACATAAATTTTATAACATATATGATCTTCTAATATTACTTTGTTAATAATATTTCAGTAATATCATTGTTTCGAGTGTTAACTGATTCATTTTACTTTATATGTTTTGCTACTTAAGTCATGTTTGTTATGGATAGGATGTATTTTATTCATATAAATAATTATATTAAGTTCTTAAACATTATTTTTAATCATAAAATGAAAATTATTCTTGAATTATTATGATGGAGAATGAATCTTATCACGTTCATGGAGACGGTAATCCGTACGTACGCACGAGCGATAATATCATTCTATTGATTGTAAAATCGTATGTAATTGGATGTTATATCATATATATATAATTTTTAATATGTTATATTTATTATTTAAATAATTTATACTCTTTATTGTACCCATCCAAATAATTAAGTGTTGAAAAACAAACTACGCCACGATGTGTAGACGGTAAGTCGTACGTACGCATGTATGGTGACTTTGTCATTTATAGGATGGATAGAATAATGAATATGGTTTTACAACATTTATAATAATATCATAGTAAGTATAAGGTTATGGAGTTATTATTTTGGTATTTAAACAACAAAGAAATAGGAAGTGGAAGAAGAAAAGAACTTTTAAAGAGGGGATGAAATTATTACCTCTTCTTAGGGTGCTTCCTTTTGATTTGATCAAAAGGGATCCTTAGGTTGTCTTATCATAAAAGTAAGGACTATAGGTTGAAGTGAGGGTATTTTGGAGGATATTTTAGCTGGTTTTGTTCGATCCAAATGGATTTGGAGGTGTGATTTTGAGAGAAGGAGAAGTACCCTTTTATAAGAGAGGTGATGGTCACTTTAGGAAAAGCTTGAAATATTATTTTATTATACAATCATATTCGGTTTATAATGTCTCCAAAAGTATTTATTTCTAGAATAAGGTGGTTTTTGGTATAAAACTTCTCAACCAATAGGTTTTAGACAGGTTTAGGTCACCATATTAACCTTATCTTTTAGATTTAACTCTTAGTTAAATAGTTTAACTTTTACCATGTATTCTTGTATTATTATAATAAATTGTTAATAAACTTACTATAAAAAGCCAAGAGAACCCCAAGTGGTTCATTATTGATATATATAACCTTATCTAAGTCCTTTTTATGAACTTTATATTTTTAGTAATGTTATATCAATTAATAATATAGTATTTTTTTTAAACTCATTTATGTCAATTTTGACACTATGTAGTATTTGGTTTTTGTGAAAGTCGTAACAACTTTATCACTTCAACAAAAAATTATTTAATCTGCCCTAACATTTCATATTAACCTATAAAATTAGTGGAATACATAAAAAGTCCCAATTTACAATTATATTAATATTTATAAAATCAATTATTTTAATCTTTCAATAATAAGGTAATTACTCCATCATCATTGTGTCATAAATAAATTTAATTATTTAATGTCTAAAAATTATAAATAAAATACCATTATGTAGGAAATATTTTTATCTTTCTAATTAATATTTATAGTCGAATTTATATTATGTATAACCCTATATTAAAAATAGTTTAGTTATTAAACTTTGAATTTAACACTTTTAACTCTTCTTTAAATAAAATAATAATAAATGTCCTAATCTAATACAAGTGGACCAAAAGGATCATATTTTATTCATAAGGTTGATTTTGGTTTAAATACACTTATCTAATATAATTATTACATGTTTTAGGGTAATTATAATATCATTTTTACCTTTAATTACTCTATTTACTTTCAACCATGGTAAATAAAATTCAAAAGTTACTATTCACAAAAAAAATTATTTTCATCTAATTGTACCACATTTTACTTAATGATGTCAATTGTGTCTCTCATATTTTTTAAATTCAATTCATAGAAGCGTTAAGATTGCATTTTATGCAAATTTTCAAATGTGCCTAGAAGGTGGGTAAAAGACGTTAAAAAATTCAATAAAATTTTACACATCTACTTTTATTATAAAATGACTCCAATGAATTACAATGAACTTATATAGGTATTATGTATCTATTTTGACCTAAAATAAATTTAAATAAAATAAATAATTATTTAAATAAAAAGTAGGTTTTAAACAATAACTTGGTGTTTTTCACTATTCACCAAAAATTGAAAGTTTTCATAAAAATACCAAAACTTCACCCTAAGCTAATTTTGATATTCCGAATCCCAAAATGAAGTCAATTTTGAAAAGTAAAATTTATAAAATTTTAAAAAGTGGGTATTACTATTCATAATGGCTAGTTTGTTTGGTTGTGGTGTGCTAGAACTCGAAGTTGCGTACAACACAAGCTATTACATTATTCAAAGAGAAGCGTACTGTTGAAGCTTGGGGTGTTACACAATGGAATTAGGTTAGAAGTAGAAAATTGAGGAGGAAGCTCTCAATTAGGAGATAGAACACTAACTTTTGTATCCAATTCCAATAATTCTATTCTATTCTATTCAAAAAATATATTTAAATTCTTATTAATTAGATTTTTTCTATTATAATAATTCAATTATTCTTGAATGATTATGCACATTGTTCTTATATTATAGAGAAATGTTTTCTTCTTATAAGGTCAGTCAATTATTTTTAATGATTATTTTAGTTCATATACGGTATAATGATTTTGTATTTAAATGAAGTTATTTATAATCACTTTCATGCAAGGGACCCTGAATTTCATAGTTCTATGTGCATTATATTTAGCTTTAGGACTTAAAATCTTGTTTTCTGCTTGGAAAAGAATATTTATGAATGGAAGAGGATATTTTATTGAGTGAGTTGATTTTAAAACCAGATTTGTGAGGTAATGAAAATAATTTTAATGGTTTTGAAATGTTTTAAATATGGTTTCTCTTCTCTTTGAATTTTTACGTGGAATTTTTTGTATTGAAATTAAAAGGGTATTTTCAAAAAATGAATTAATTTTTGAAACCATGTTTGAATATTTCCTTGTAAAAAGGAATTTATTTAATTTTAAATGTTTGAGATGTTGTTGATTTAATTATTAAAAATTAGAGAATATTTTTTGAAATTTATGGAAATGATTTAACATGAAAATTTATATTTAATTTTTAATATTTTGGATTACATTCAAAGTGTGCATATATTTGAAAAATTATTTCAACCCTCCTGGGACAAGGGTGTGATTTTAATGGAAATTAAAATTTTGTAAATGTTTTGTTGATTTTTTTTCTCATGTCGATTGTGCTTTGGGATATAACCCCTTGGTGTGCATTGGGACTATGTGATTTGAGTGAATTTTAAAACATAAAGGAGATAGATTCATGTTTTATGTTTCTTTATTTCACCTCCAAGAAATGTCTTGACATGAGATAGAAATTCCATTCTAAGTATATGAATTTGGTAAAATCCTATTATTATTTTAATGTTTTTTTTCTAGTGATTTTCTTTTCCTAAACTCTGAAAGGAGTGGTAAGGGAATGATATTTTTTACCTTATGAATTATTGAGTCATCATCCTTGTTTTTTAACGGTGACCAAGATCCTCATGAGGTTATGGAATGGTTTGGTCATCTTTATAAATTCTGAAAGTTGGAAACTCCTGATTGGTTTTAGGTGATTATTATTTTTAGGTGGTGTGCTTGATGAGATTAGAGTGGTTTGGGGATTTTTAAGTGATTTACATTATAGTGAGTTCTTGATAAAAATAATTTTTATTGTCCTACAATATCCTCCATTATCCTACATGAAAATGAAATCTCTCAATGATCCATATAATAAACTCAAAGAAAGTCTATTTTTTATTCAAGTACTTTGATATATATATATATATATCATGAATGATATGTATATCTATAAAATTATCTACTCGTGCACTTAAAAATTATTAGCCTTTATTAGCTCAAAAAATTGGCCTTTACAGATGTTTTAACACCATTAAAGCATGTCTATAATCAAAAAAATGTTTTAAATAAATAATACTAAATAATTTTTATTTTATTAATGAACCTTAAAAAACTTTAAACTCATTGTAATTGAATAAAAAAACCCCTCAAGTCTCTTTCTAGTACACTCACTAGTAATTTTTGGGAGATATTTCAATTGAACATATTTTTTGTATTTATTTTGTTAAATATTAATATTACCAAATCAAATAGGTTGGATATGAATAAAGAATGGATGGTTTCCAATAGTATGATAAAAGAGTATGAATATGGAGTAAAAGAGTTCATCAAGTTTGCAAACGATCATGCATATGACCCTTCTCAAATCCTTTGTCCATGTTTACACTGTTGTTATTCAAGACTAATTAGTCTAGAGGAGTTGGATGAACACTTAATCTGTCATGGAATAGATCAAAGTTATAAATTTTGGAATAAAAATGGGGAAAAAGATAATGTAGCTAGTGGCTGGGATAGCACTACATTTTATGGATCAACTGATATGATTACATGTGTGGACAATGAAGAAGACTGTATCAAGGATGTGATTACAGATGTGAATGATGATGAAGATCATATTGAGGAAATGACAAGGATATTTGAATATAAATTTCGTGATTTCCAAAAATTGTTTGATAAGTTAAAGAGTTGTGAAAAGAAACCATTGTATGCTAGTTTCACTAAATATACAACATTGTTATCCATACTAAAGCTGTATAATTTGAAAGAAGGCAGTAGATGGAGTGATGCCAGATTTATGGAACTACTTTCTCTCTTGAATGATATGCTCCTAGAAGATTATGAGATCCCTAACCGAACATATGATGCCAAATTAATGCTACGCTCGATGGGTATGATCTTTGAAAGAATACACATCTAATCGAATGACTATATACTATTTCATAAGGACCACAAATCACTTAAATAATTCCAAAACTGTGGTGCTTCTCTATATAAGAAATATGAATCTGGTCCTATAAAATTCGTATGGTACTTTTCATTTATTCCAAGGTTTAGGTGTCTATATGGAAGTGAGCAGACTATAGGGAAATTGACGTGGCACATAAATACAAGAAATAAATATTGGAAACTACATCACTCGATAGACTCTCCTCGGTGGAAGAGAATTGATCATGAGTATCCTGAATTAGGAAACGAGCTGAGAAACCTTTGTCTTGCATTATCTATAGATAGAGTGAATCATTTTGGTTTTTAATGAAGAACTCACAGTACATGGCCAATTATGTTGGTAAATTATAACTTGTCACCATAGTTATGCATGAAATGAAAATATATCTTGTTTTCTATGCTTATATCAGGACCAAAACAATCAAGTAATTATATTGATGTTTATTTGGCTCCATTGATCGATGATTTGATATTATTGTGAGATTCAGGTACTACGTTGTATGATACTTACATAAATTAATACTTCACATTTAGATCCATGTTGTACAGGATGATAAATGAATTTCATTAGCATTTAAAGAACTCAGGGGTGTCCCATTTGAGAACAAGGTACACAGTCAATTAGGTCGAAACATTCATCGAAGGCTGTGTTTCTAGGATATCACAAATTTCTACCCTGATGACCTAAGTATCAATCTTGGACAACATCATTTGATGGAATTTTAGAAGAACATACAACACTATCTCCACTAACAAGTATCAACTGTTTGAGAAAGTAAAATATGTGGACACTTCTTTTGGTAAACCGTTTTCGAAAAACCTTATGAAAATCGGTTGGAAAAAGTGATCAGTTTTTTTTAATTACAATACTGGAATTTTCTGTACATTATAAATTTTCTTCATGTTATGCATGTTGATAAAAATGTATGTGATAGTGTCATATTCACGTTACTAAATCCACCCAACAAAACAAAGGATAGAATTAAGGATAGGTTGGACATGTTTGACATGGGAATATGAGAAGAGTTGGCACCAGTAAAGGGTGAAAAACAAACTTTTCTTCCTCCAGCTGCTTACACTCTTTCCAGGCAGGAGAGATATCATTTTTGCAACTTGTTTAATGATGTAAAGGTTCCATAGGGGTATTCATTGAATATCAATAATATTGTGTCAATGACATATTTAAAGTTAAAGGGTCTGAAATCACATGAATGCCATGTTTTGATGAAAGATCTAATTCCTATATATTTACATTGCATTTTTTCCAAGAATGTCTATCATACATTAAACAAGAATTGTTTATTCCTTAAATATATATGCAAAAAAGTTATAGATCAAAAAAATTTGCTTTAGAATCCCATGTTTTTTAAATTGACTAAAATGCGGAAGTTTTTGAACTTTTTCATTTACTAAACCGGTCATTTTTATAACTGATATTTGGAACTTAATTCTGAGAGTTGGATAACTATTAAGTGATACTTTTGGACTTGGGTGAATGCCCGAGAAGTCTCCAAAGTGGATCAAGAAGTTTTGGACCTAAAAAACTTTAATTTTTAAAAGATAGTATAGGGCACACAATTTGCTCACGGTCTGCTAAACCGTGTGGCCCACTACAGGTAACCGTGCGGCCATGCTTAAAAGAGGGAAGTGTCTTTGCACACTGGTTGTGCAAAATTTCTAAAACCACACACCTAGACCATGCGAGGTGTGTATTGTAAGTAGTAGGAACCACACATTTTGTGCACGGTTTGGAAAACCGTGCGGGTTAAAACATGCACATTACCTTATTTTAGAATTTAAATTAAATTAAATTAAATTAAAAAGAAATTAAAATATAAAGTAACTCTCCCCCACCCCTCACATTTTGATGAACCAACCCATAGGGTTCACCCCCTTCATCACACGCAATATCCCCCTCCTTCAGCCTCCTCTCGGATCGACTTTTGTCTTCCATTTATTCTATTTTATTCTCCGATTCTCCAAGGTAAGGTTCCCTCTCCCTTATCCTCCTTTTCTCGGCTTTGAATTGTCCTAACCGTCACACCATGGGGTTCGTCCAAACCCTATATTTTTAGGGTTAATATTGATTTAAGATTTCCCTTGTTCTAGGGTCGAGCGAAAGGTCTCTCGAGACCCTAGGGTTCATGTTCTGGAAACCACCACCAAAGGCGATGCAGTTCAGGTAGTTTCAGTCCATCGGCTTTTCTTCGGGGTAAGTTTTCTCCTTGTTTCCTAGTTATGTTTTGGGGCTTTGAGGTTTATAATTTTCTGAAATGTTTCTTGTACTGCGCTAAGGTTCGCATTGTGGTTTCATCTCATTTTGGTTTATCACCACCAACCGAGTTAAGGATTTAATTCCATTGGTTGGTTTTGCACCTTTTTTTAATAAGGCCTTTATGTGCTTTTGACTCCTTATTAATTAATTGGTAGAACATTGAGATCCATCGAGTGTTTTGGCTTCATTTTGGTTAATCGTCAAAAAGCTGAGGTAGGGTCCCTTTCCAAGTCCTCTAATTCTATAAATGCATTAATTAATTACTTACTTAACTTTAGTTAGAATTTAAATTCATACAGTGAAGTATCTATATTGAATGCTCTTAAATGCGGTTTAGCATGTTTCATATTTAAAATGCTAAAGGTGATAAATGATTTTTGTGATAAGAAATATCATGTTTTTATAATAAAACCCCTCCAATGGAGGTGCACTGCCTTCAATATAAAAATTAGTGGTTAGAACTTTCTTTCTTTACTTTTCATGTTTAAAATTCTTATGCATTGATTTTATGTTGTGATACAACATGTTTAGGACATGGCCCTAATGGAATTAAAAACACTGGGTTTCCTTTTTTTAAATAATTAATGGACCAAAGCACGATCTAAGTGTTTGGTATAGTTTTTAGATCAGAATTACCCATGTAGGTAATTGTCCTTTTTCATGGATACTTAGAGCCTTATAAATTCATTTGACATGTCTTGTTAAATGGAGTGAGTTAAGTTAAATTAATGGTTAATTCTTAATGATTGACCCTCAAAACAAATTACCAAATTTTTTTCAAATGTTTTGAATGCTAATAACACCTTGGCTGAAACGTGGGTTCCCAAGAAGGAATACCATGATGGACTCATTGGGTTTTCATATTTATACCTTGGGAGATACATGGATTCCCATGTAGTAATTTTATGTATGGACCTGGGTTCATGAGAGAATAATTGGTTCCACGTCCGTGGAAACCCTTACCATGTTAAGGGAAGGTAACGGTGTGGACCTTATTTTTGAAAATTTATTAATGGATCTTACTAAATGGTTGCAATGCTACTTGAACTTTCCACACTAATGTAAGGCAAGGCTTGAACCGATAAATAAATGGTTTCAACTCTACTTGACCTATCCACACTAATGGAAGGAAATACTTAAACTAAATGAATCATTACATGACTTCTTTACTAAATAGAAATGGTTAGACTCAAGATTGTCATGGTTTCTGATCAGAGAATACCATGAGAACTCATGTACCCCATTTCAAATTCAAGTATGGGTTTCTAAGGTTCATACCCTCCTAGATACCATTCCTTGTCTTATCTTTGGATGCCCAATATACTAATGTTGGGTCCCCCATGTAGTACTATAGTATTTCTTGGATATACTCCTTGGATCCATCATTGACAAGTAGGATCCTTGGATACACTCCTTGGACCCAGTCCTTACTTAGCCCTGTTTTACCTTGGATGCACTCCTTGGAATCGTTAGGTGCCAAATTGTGGAATGACTTGGATTATGCTCCTTTTATTACACTCTTACCCCTTAGCTTGACTCGGATACTACTACGTTAAATTTCCATGATATCTATGTTACCTTGGTAATTACCCTGGAACTCCCTCACCGAATATCTTTTTCATGTTTCCTTGTTATGTCTTGGAACCTTATTACTAAATATCATCATAGGATTCCTTGGATGCACTCCGTGGGTCCAGCATTGACAAGTAGGTGCCATGGCTAAAGCCCATTAGGCTCGATCATTACTTATCCCAGTTTTACCTTGGAGGAAACTCCTTAGACTCGGTAGGCGACTTACTCACATGTGACTTATAAATAAACTATTTATATTCAATTAATGAACTGATTACATATCCAGACACCAGTTGAGGGCTGAAGCAGGTACTTGGCTATTTAGTTATTATGTACTACTTACTTTATTTATGCATGTTTACACCCTGTTTAATTTATATTACACTATCGAGATTGGGTTAGACACTGGTGGTGCTGGCCTACTGAGATTTATATCTCACACCCTACTCGGGCCGCCATTGCACTGGGGTACTCGAGTAGTCCTCTCTTGTTCGTAGGCCCTTGGACATTGATTGTTTTTGTTTGATTGTACTTGGAGTATGAGAAAAGGACTAAGCTGGAGCTGGGGATTCTCGTGGAGATTGCCTTTGGGATTTTTGTTCTTTTCTTTACTTGAGTCCTACATTGCATGCTATTGAAAAGAATGTTGTACTATTTACTGATTTTCATAATGTATCAATACCATGTCATGCATTCATCAATTGTATAAACTAGCATTGGCCACTTTTTTCATTTATATGAAATCTGACTTCTGCTGGTTTATTTATACTATTACTACTTCTGTTGTTGATTTTTATTTACTCTGTTATACCACTGTGCAACTCTGATAAGAGGGTATAGTCTCCCCACTGACTATTCTTACACCCTTGCTACTAGTTGGCAGCCTCTAGCATACGGGGTGGTGCACTTGAGGTCATGTGGTGACCAGTCCGACCACCATCTTAGTGGTGATCCAGGTTGGGATGTTACAATTGCTGACTATGGAAAGATAAATTATCATCATATTATGTAAATTGTAAATGTTCTTCCCACTATAATTATTTGATATGATTATTCACTTGATGGTTCAATTTATGAGTGATATTCAACTATGTGGTCCTATACACTATAGATGGATGTACCCCATTGAACGATATATGAAGATTTTGAATGGGTATATCAAAAATCAAAGTTAGCCAGAGGGTTGTATTATGGAGCGATATATTATTGAGAAATCCATTGAATTCTATACTGAATACCTATCTGGTGTGGAAAGTATTGGTCTACCAAAATCTCATCATGCGAGGAAACTTGTGGGTGAAACAATTTCTAGAAGAGATGTTGTCCTGATCAGTATTACAGATCAGGAGCAGGCCCACCTTTATGTTTTGCATAGAAGTTTGGAGGTTTCCCCATATGTTGAAACCCACAAATAAATTTTTGGACATTTTAATCTATTAAGGTCTGAAAGATGGATATCAAATACACATAATCAACAGTTTATAGTATGGTTTTGTGACCATATTTTTAAAGAGTCAGATAAAAAATCAGATTCAATTTTAGAATGACTTTGATGGATAGTCATAGGACCAAGTGTGTATGTATTATGTTACAATGGTTATATAATTAATGGTTATACATTCTATATAAATGAACAAGATGAAGACAGTACCATAAAAATAGTGGAGTTACACTTGTGGTTGAAGCGATGCATGTTTCTGGTACTAAGGATAGAAATACAATTTATGGGAATATGTCATACTTTAGAACCATAAAAAAAATATGGGAGTTGGATTATAAAACATTACAAGTATTTATTTTTCAATGAAAGTGGGTTGATAACAGGAGCGATGTTAAAATAAATGAATTGGGATTCATGAAAGTGGATTTCAGTAAGGAAGAGTACAATGATGAACCATTTATAATGGAATCACAGGCAGTACAAGTATTTTATGTTCTAAATCCCATAAACCGAAAGTGGTAAATTGTTCTGTTATTGACCAAAACCAATGAAGGATCAGATGAAAATTCAACTTAGGATAACCCTTTCATTGGGACATCCCAATTATTTCTTATTGGTCCCAATGTATAAATAGTTTTGTATGTCATTGGAGACCACAATAAAGGTATTTGGATACTCAATAGAGGGATCAAATCCCTTAAACCTTTAAAAAAGAGTTCAATAATCAGGTTATATTTTTTGTAATATACATTGTGTTACCTCATGTTATTGTCTATTCACTGCTTCATTTAGGTAATCTAAATTAAATGTTAAAACACTTATAAAAATAATGACTTTTGCACGTAATGGTTCTCCCAATACTAAGAAACAATAGGTCTCTCAAGCTACTACTACTCCCAGTATAGAGGAACAAAGAACTTCTACACATGTTGATGCTACTATTTAAGAGAAACAATAGGTTTCTCAACCTATTTTTGCTCCCAGTGTAGAGGTACAATAACCTTATTCACATGAAAATGCTACCACTATAGAGGAATAACATATTGAAGATGTTGAACCCAAGGAAATGGTAAGTGATGAAGGACTAGTAATGCATAAAAAATAGGTGCATTGTAGTTTGATGACGTTAGAAAAAATCATTAAGGAAAAAAGCAAAGGCATCAAATTCAAGGTTGGGTGGAATGCATAGGGCCAGCATGTTAACCCCACAAGACCATTTTTAGTAGTTACATTGGACTCATCACTCATAAACTCTTGTTGGTTGATGTAGATTCATGACACCATGTTGTTCCCACACTTAAGACACTGACGTGGGAAGATATTATAGTAAAATTATGATATAATTTCTTTATTTTACTAAAAAATAGAGTAATGAAACATTGATTTACTCTTCATCATCCATTTCAAAGTGAATTTATAATAAATGACTCCCATAAGAAATATGTATTAATGCTTTCTGGAAGGATTCATAGAATATTTCACACAATTTTAACAAGATATCATCTTAAAGATGCTTAAGGGGAAATAAACTTGCACCCACCACTTATGTATGAACACATGATAACCCAAGAAGTGTGGGATTCATTTACTGACCATCATGGGGGGGTTTATTTTCAGGTACATTGTGGTTGGTAATACATGGTTTGAAAATACATGTATTCATCACTTTGATTGGGAATTTTTTTATTTATGAAGCAGAAACTTAGTGTTGAAAATAAGTAATAGAAATCAAAACCAACTTACCCCTACCGTAAAGCAAGGATGGGGTATGCTTCACTTGAAAAAAAATGGTGCGTATTTTAAATCTTTCGTAATACTTTTATGTGATATGAAATGACAACATAATCATGTTTCTCTATTTATATAAGGATTGATGAATCTGAATTCAAAGCCACTTCCATCCCATGTCATGTACTATAGAAGGAGGCACATGTAAATAAATATGGGATACTAATATATGAAAACACACAAAAGTGTGGGAAACATGTGTAAGTATGACATAATAAAAAAATCTTTAAATCTCTATTACATAAGAATGATTACTTATTTTCCTATATTTTCTATCTGACATAGTCACGAGAATCATTAACACCTGCACCAAATGGAAAATTACGATCGGTGGCCTTGAAGTGACCAGAACATTATAACCACGTCAGAGGTGTAGGTTTTGGGGTGAAACCCTGAACATATTTTAAAAAAAACAATAGGAGGATAAAGATAAAGAAATGATATAGATGAAAGAAATATTAGTTTCCCTTTAATAAAATTTTCATTAACATACCAAGTTAATAGAAAATGTTATAAGGGGAAGAAAATATAAGAAACAACTCAATAAAAACTATTGCGTGAAGATACCCCTACCCCCACTAACTTTTAGGAGATCCATTCCCCTTAAAGAGTTGTATTAGTCTAGGTAATCAATATTATAATAATTATTTCTGTGAAGTGTGAATCAGACAAACATCGATGCCTTTTCTATACTGATATTCTACAAATTGAAAATGAATGTGATTTATATCTATCAACAACTACCCATAACCTTGTAGCAAGGGTTACAATGTTCAATATCCAAGACTACATACTACACAACATACCACTTCCAATAGGTCATATAAGCATAGAGATGAGTGTATCTCATGAGATGAGCACCGAGATACCTATTCCACTTGATGAAGAAGATGTTCATATGGTCGATTTAATATATGGAACATTCATTTCATGGATTTTATATCTTGTAAAAACACATTTCGACAAGGAGGTATTCATTTCTAATTTATTTTTCATACTAAACCTTTAAAATTAATGAAAAAAGGTCTGAACCAATGAATGTTATTACAGAAGAATAAAGGGAAGGGATGAAATGAAAGTTCGACTCAAAAACATATAAAGGATCAACCAACTAATCAAAAAGATATTTCAAAATCACCTTTACCCCACCCATTCAATATCTTCATTTACTAGCACTAAAGGTTCATGTGGATACAAAGTTGCAAAGTGGTAGTAGTTACATAGTTTATTTTAAAGAATAAATTTACAGAGAGGAAGGTATTGACTACATTTATTTTGATATTTTCAATGAAATCCTCAACTGTGAATAGCTAGGAGCCTCAGTTGTAAATGTATAAATGAGGTATGTTTTCATGATTTAATTTTTCAAAAGAAGATATACTATGTTAATTGTGACTAAATACATTTCATATTTTTTGTAGGCATATATATCAATACCAATTGAAGGTATTTCCCCATGAAAAAAATGGACTCGTTAGTCTTCACACCACCTCTACAGAACAAACAAAAATAGAATCCAAAAAACTATATGAAATAATGGAAAACCTGACCAAATTGTTTGAAATCAAATTTGAGGATGACATGCTCTTTTTAATACCAATGATGCAGGGTTAAAACTCTAAAATTTAATTATATCAAATATATTTTCATTTATTTCATTACTTATTTTTTTTTTTTTTAGGAAATATTGGATGCTTATTGTGGTCAATTTGGATACTCCAAAGATTTATTTCATGGATTCATTGCATGGATTCCCAACAAACTGACCACACATAATGGAATTTTTTAATTTGTAATAAAATGAATCCAATGTTTTTTAATTAAAATTCAATTTATATAATTTATATTATGTTTAAATGAGGTTTATCTTATGGAAGGTCGGTGTATAAATATCATGAAAATCATGGCATGACGACAAGAATTGCACACAAGTGCCCTAACAAGTTCTACAACTGGATAAGTATTAGGGTATATATAATAATATTTCCCTATCCAAACGCATATAAAAAATACTTATTTTCATCAATTTTTATGTAGTATCTAAAACAAAAAAAAATAGAAAATATTATGGTTATTATATTTGTAAATTTATGATATATATCATATTCCATCAAAAAAACGCACCCCTAAAGAGGTATTTTAGAAGATAATTACTATTTCATTTAAAATATTTATTAATCCTTTTCATATTTATATTTTTCCAGTAATATTATGACTGTAGAAAAAAAATTATTCACAATACGATATAGATTTTCTTAGAAACAAATGGTCATCATACCTGATCACAGAATGTGCACAAATAACATGAAGATGTGACTTATATAGAATTAGAAAATTGTTTCATATTTATGTTTAATTTATTTCTTTTTAGTATTAATTACATAATAATTTTTTTCTTATATAGGTGGATTCCTTTCATATTTATGGTTCAATAATGTATACAGCCATCATGAAAAAGAGAATTCCTACTACTTATATAATTAATTTTTTCATCATTTTATCTACTATTTGTAAGTTATTTTCCCTTTCATCTTTATCTAATAATTATTTAGTTGTTTTCATAGATCTTTTGGGAATTCAAATTTTTCTTTCAACTATCTACAATATTCTGTAGAAGATATAACATGTTTCTTTCTGCCAATGTTACCATGATTTCCATTACTTTTCTATGCCCAACTGCCAACACTTCATATTGATTCAATGTTCTTACCCGAAAAACCTTTCTCAAATCAATATGTAGTTTTGGAATTTCGATAAATAAAGATAATGGTAATCATGGTAACATTGGTAGTTGGTATTTTTTTGATACTTTGGGAAGTGTAGGAATTAGCGGTACCTCAATCTGACACACGTTCTGATAAGTATGACTCTAGGTGTGTCTTTTTATTTAAAATTGACATTAATTTTAGTAAAATAGACAACTTACATACTCGAAACCAAAAAACACATTCATATTGTTTTCATACTTTATTAAAATGATCCATAATTCATTTAGGATGTGTAGGAATCATATGAACCTCAATTCGATGCATGGTGTGACCAGTATGACTCAAAGTGTTAGTTATTAGTTTAAAATCAACATTTTAGTTCAAAATGTGTCACTCACTAAAAAATGCGCAAACATGATTGAATTTTCTTGATAATTTATTAAATCAATTAATAAATCATTTGTGACATATAGAAATTGGTCTCATGTCAAATCGATACACGATGTAATCGGTATGAGTCAAAGTTCGTGTTTCTAGTTTAAAATGACATTTTAGTAAAAAGGAAAAGTGACATATTGAAAGATAAGAAAACACATTCATATTATTTTGATACTTTAGGAAAATTATCCTTGAGACATTTTGGATGTATAGTAATTAGTCACACCTCAATCCGATGCTCGGTGTGACCGGTATGTCTCTAAGTGCATCTTTTTATTCAAAATTGACATCAAATTTAGAAAAAAAAGGAATAAGTGACGTAATAAAAATTGAGAAAATTCATTAGGATTGTTTTGATACTTTAGTTAAATGATCCATGTATAATTTTGGATTTGTATAAAGGAGACAAACGTCAATATGAGGCACGATGTGACCGGTATGACTCCAAGTGTGTCTTTTTTATTTAAAATTTACATCAATTTTAGTAAAAGGACAATTGACCTACACAAATATAAGAAAAAAAAAATCATATTATTTTGATAATTTATGAAAAGGATCTATGATTCATTTGGGACATGTAGGAATCAGCCTCACCTCAATCTAACGCATGGTGTGACCGATATGACTCCAACTGCGTCTTTTTATTTAAAATTAACCTCAATTTTAGTAAAAAGGAACAAATAACATACTAAAAACTGAGAAAACACATTTGTATTGTTTGATACTTTGTGTAAATGATCAATGAGACATTTGGTACATGTATGAATCAGCCTCACCATAATCCAAGGCATGGTGTGACTGGTATGACTCCAAGTGCATCTTTTTTATTTAAAATTAACATCAATTTTAGTAAAAATGACAACTCACCTACACAAAACCGATAAAATGCATTAATATTGTTTTGATACTTTAGTAAAAAAAATATAAGTCATTTTTGATGTGTAGTAATCAAACGCATCTCAATTAGATGCGCGGTGTGACTAATATGACTTCATGTGTGTCTTTTTATTTAAAATTGACATCAATTTTAGAAAAAGGAACAAGTGGCATACTGAAAACTAAGATAAATCATTCATATTATTTTGATACTTTAGGTAAAAATCTATGATTTATTTGGGATGTGTATTAATCATCTTAACCTCAATCCTAGGTACAGTGTGACCGGTATGACTCCAAGTGCGTCTTTTTTATTTAAAATTTATATCAATTTTAGTAAAAAGGAAAACTGACTTACTCAAAATTGATAAAATGAATTCTTATTATTTTGATACATTAGTAAAAAGATACATAATTAATTTTTGATGTGTAGGAACCAACCACACCCCAATTCGATGCACAGTGTGACCAATATGACTCCAAGTGTGTCATTTTATTTTAAATTGACATTAATTTTAGCAAAAGGAACAAGTGACATATTGAAAGATGAGAAAACGAATTTGGATTATTTTAATACTTTAGAAAAATAATCCATGATTCATTTGGGACATGTAAAAATCATTCACACCTCAATATGAGGCACAGTGTGACCAGTATGAATCCAAGTGCATCTTTTTATTTAAAATTAACATCAATTTTAGTAAAAAGGACAAATTACCTACTCAAAACTGAGAAAATGCATTCGTATTGCTTTGATACTTTATAAAAATGATTCATAAATCATTTTTGACGTGTATGAATCAACTGTACCTAAATCCAATGCACGGTGTGACCGATATGACTCCAAGTGTATCTTTTTATTTTAAATTCACATTAATTTTAGTAAAAGGAACAAGTGAAATACTGAAAATTGATAAAATGAAATCATATTATTTTGATACTTTAGGGAAAAATCCATGATTCATTTGGGTTTTTTAGGAATCAGCCACACCTCAATCCGAGGAACGGTGTAATCAGCATGACTCCAAATGTGTCTTTTTTATTTAAAATTGACCTTAATTTTAGTAAAGAACAACTGACCTACTAAAAACTAAGTAAACACATTATTATTATTTTGATACTTTATTATAACGATCCATAAGTCATTTTTGAAGTGTAGAAATCAACATCACCTAAATCTAATGCACGGTGTGACCAATATGACTCCAAGTGTGTCTTTTTATTTTAAATTGACATTAATTTTAGCGAAAGGAACAAGTGACATACTAAAAACTAAGAAAACGCATTATGATTATTTTGATACTTTAGTAAAAACATCCATGAGTCATTTGAGACATGTATGAATCAGCCTCACCTCAATACGACGCAAGGTGTGACCGGTATGACTCCAAGTACATCTTTTTATTTAAAATTAACATCAATTTTAGTAAAAAGGACAAATAACCTACTCAAAACTAAGAAAATTCATTTAGGTTGTTTTTATACTTTAGTAAAACGATCCATAGTTCATTTTTGACATGTAGTAATAAACCTCACCACAATACAATGCATGGTGTGATTGGTATAACTTTAAGTGTGTCTTTTTATTTAAAATTAAAATTGATTTTAGTAAAAAGGACAACTGACCTACTCAAAACTGAGAAAATGCATTCATATTGTTTTTATAATTTAGAAAAATGATCCATATGTCATTTTTTATGTGTAGGAATCAATTTCACCTCAATCTGATGCACAGTGTGACTGATATGACTCTAAGTGTATCTTTTTATTTTAAATTGACATTAATTTTACCAAAAGGAACAAGTGTCATACTAAAAACTGATAAAACATATTCATAGTGTTTTGATACTTTAGTAAAATTATTTATAGGTCATTTGGGGCATGTAGGAATTAGCCTCACCTCAATTAGACATATAGTGTTACCGATATGACTCCAAGTGCGTCTTTTTATTTAAAATTGACTTCAATTTTAATAAAAATGACAACTAACCTACTCAAAATCAATAAAACGTATTAATATTGTTTTGATACTTTATGAAAATTATCCATAAGTCATTTGAGACATGTATAAATCAACTTCACCTCAATCTGATGCATGGTGTTACTAGTTCGACTAAAAGTATGTCTTTTTATTTAAAATTGACATCAATTTTAGTAAAAAAGACAACTGGCCTACTCAAAATTGAGAAAATAAATTTTGATTGTTTTCATAATTTATTAAAATGATCTAGAAGTCATTTTTGATATGTAGGAATCAACTAAACCTAAATCCAACCCATGGTGTGATCTATATAAATTCAAGTACATCTTTTTATTTTAAATTGACATTAATTTTAGCAAAAGGAAAAAGTAACATACTGAAAATTGAGCAGACACATTCATATTGTTTTGATACTTTAGGGAAACATTCCATGAGTCATTTTTTATTTGTAATAATCACTCTCACCTCAATCTGATGCATGGTGTGACCGTTATGAATCAAAGTTCTTATTATCAGTTTAAAATTGACATTTTAGTTTGAAACGTGTGTCACTCACTAAAACCAATAAAATTCACTTCGATTGCCTTGATAATTTAGGAAAACAATTCATAAGTCATTTGAGACATGTAGGAAGCAGTCTCACATAAAATTGACACATGATGTGACCCGTATGACTCAAAGTGTGTGCTTTTAGTTTGAAATGATATTTTGGTAAAAAACACAAGTGACATACTGAAAACCGATCAAATGCATTCAGATTGTTTAGTTAATTTAGGAAAATAACAACTAGTAAAACAACCTATTTCCATGCATCTATTTCCATTTATTAAAACTATGTCAATAAGTTATTTGAGTACACAGTTTTATTAAAACCATGGAAATACCCCTCGAGCATTCATGAAACACCCTTCTCATTGTGTGGTTCCTTCTCCTCATCGATTCCATTCTCTTCGTGAGGTTCTCTTCTTCACGATCAAGCCCCTGACTCTAGTGATCTTCATCCTCTAATGAATCCATCCCACCTCCTTCCTCCAATGATATTCCTCCTCTAATGCAGTTCCAACGCCGCCAGCCCACCTCCTTCCTTCAGTGATCTTCCTCCTCTGACGCAGATCCGACATGGCCTCCCCACCTCCCTGTCGATGTGGATATAACATGTCCTCCCCACCTCCCGCATCTATTTCCACACGGTTAAAACTTATTGACTTCACTCTCCCATTATATTTCATCATTCCAAGCACCCATCCTCCATATACTTTCCACGATTCCTGGTCATGATACCCTAACTTCTCCATTTTCTCACCCTGATCTAAGCACTGGTGATGTTGACTCCTAATTTTATCCCAATAGACCTTCTTAGCGTTACTCGTTCCCAACATCTACTCTCCCAATATAATTTCATGAAACCCTAATTTAAAAATCATATTACTCTGAACTGCGGCACTATCACTAGCCCCATTTTTTTGTTTCTTTATTTTCAAATATGATCATCCTTTAATAAAAAAACGATTTCATATTTTTCATTTACTTAGACTTATATATTGGTGATCCTATCAACTTATTCATGTATTGTGGTGCTAAATTTTGATTTGATGAACAGATTAAACAAATTTTTATAGACTCTCCATATGTATTTTTTTTCTTTTAAGACTAAAAATGATTATTTTTAAATTTGTATTTAAATTACCTTATGAATTAATTACTATAATTTTGAACATGTCTACATTTATGAAATATTCATATTGACCATATGTGTTGGTTAATGCAACGATGCTCATGCATATTCATTAATTAATATAACTTTGTATATGAATGTTTATCCAATTGTCCATATTCAATTTTGTATTAGCCATATGTTTTTTACTTTCAATGCTTTTCATAAAATGTAATTCTAAATTTTTTTGAATCATTAATTCACTTGAAACATGCATTTCATTTTTTATCGTATTATTTTATGTTGTTGACATTAATATAACTAAATTTAAATTCAATGTTACATTATTTTATTACACCATCCACAGGATCCTGTAATGACCCAATGTTTTTCAATGAAAATTCCCTTCTCAAAAGTATGTCATAAAATCACATGAAAACTCAAAATAATGAACTACTAAGTGCTAAGTGACCTCTAAAGATAAGTTTGAAACATCTGTGTTTGGAATTTTGAAAATATGGCATACACGGTTGTAATCAGTAAGTTATTTGGAGTCCGATAAGGAAAAATTAATTTTTTGTGAATAGTAACATACCCTAATGAATAGTAACATACCCTTATGAATAGTGATATACCCTAATAAATAGTAACATAACCTATAATGGTATAAAAATAATATTCATGTTTGAAGTATAATATACTTGTATTTTAGAATAAGTTAATGAATGTTTTAAAACTGGTTTTCATAAAAAATTATTATTTTAATTAAATATTAAAATAATCATATTTAGGAAATTATTTTTGAAAAATGGACTTCATTTTTGGATTCTACATGTCGAAAAATGGTTAGGGTTAATTTTTGGGATTTTTCTGAAATACTTGAATTTTTTATGAAAAGTAAAATACGATAAATTACAATAAATGCTAAATACTGCATCATAGGTGATGTATGGCTGATGTAAGATGATAATCACGAATCATACTTGATTATTTTAGTATATTTGATGATAATTCTCAATTATTCATAGTCGTGGACTTAAATAATAAACTAATACTTAAAATAATGGGAAAAACCTCCCCTCCCTCACTATAAATACCCCCTCTCCTTACCTCTTTCCCTCACACCTCTCAAGCCTTGTGCCTAGCCCAAATTCTGCTCAAGTATCCTCCCAAGATCCCTCCCCACATCCAAGGCCTTCTGGTCTTACCAAAAGGCCAAAATCAAAGGCCTTAATAGGGATCTCAAAGAGAGGAGATCAAAGGGTAAGGATCCCCTTTCATTTTCAAGTGTTTTGTTTTTAATTTACTTCTTTTCTTATACCCTCTTCCCCTTCCCTTATCCAAAAGGCATGAAATCTCCATAATCTAATATATTCTGGATTTTAATCATGTTTATTGGGAAAAAAAATTCAAGCGTCATGCTTCTTCTCCTCTCCCTCACGTTCTAAAATTAAAACATCGTCTGTGAAGTGTCGAATTATCGACATCATGGATAATGTGTTTTCAATTTCTTTTATCATATTTGTTTCTGGTATTAAAACCATTTATGTTATGGTTGAACCAGATTATTATAAATTTTATATATCCTATTTGTGGTTCTAGAATCCCTATACACTCATGATATCAAATAATAATACAAAAACAAGTTAATTATGGGTAAAATCGCTAACATTAATTCAAGCGTTTATCGTTAATGTCTTATGTCATGGTTCTATTTCACTCCAATTAACCAAATGAATTTTGTAACCATGTAACCTTCTGGATGTTCACTAATTCTATATAACATCAATTCTGGATGACCACTTTTATCTTACATTTTATCCAAACCTAAATACAAGTGAACTGATCATTAAAACCAAGGAAACAAACGGACCTGAACCATGAAATTGAATCTTATAATCAATCAAAATGGGTATAAATGAACATAAAAAGGTTATACTAAATATTTTACATGTATATAAGGTTCTTTACCTATTGATTAAAAAACCTAATTTGACTATTCAGGTCATTAATATCAAGTGGAGAACACCAACGAACTTAAGGTAAGGGATCCTCCCCTTTTTACTCTTAATCAAGATTGTTCTCTATGCTATGTCTTTTTGTGTAATAACAAGTTATGGGGTACATTTATACACCTTACCCATACTTCCCTAATGTTTTATAAGTGATTATAAACCCCTTATATCTCTCATCAATCCCTCTTAATTAGACACGATACCATGCCAATAAACCATGATGGATTCTACCCGGACTACCTTTATTCCTTTGGGTTGCTCTATATTTCTTTTGTTGTTGTCTTTAATCTTATGTATAACTTCAACATTATATTTATATGCTCCAATATCATGTTCTAAGATCCTCCTCTCACTCTCTTTCATGGTTATACATGCTTATAAGTGAATCTCTCTTCGATACTTCCCAATAAGCACACTTGTTTTAAAGGAACTTCCCGAACTTTTACCCAATTTCAAGTGCACTCTATCTTATTTTTAAGACACTACTATATTTGTAAATTATGTATTTTTATTATGAAAACCTTATTGGTTAAATTCTGGTTTTATATAAATGAATTTATTCTCTACTATTTTAAAAATCTCTATAGTATTTTCCTTAAAACCGCACAAAAATTTTTTAATGCTAATATTTATAAAATACATTTCTAATATGTTGTCACTTATGTTTGACACCACATACCATGTTATATGCCTATTTTACCCTATTAAAGTCCATGTATTTCTAATTCTTTCCTTATATGAACACTTTCATGATACGCCCATTGGTTATGATTGATGTCATGATTGTGGTACCCAATTCTTTTCATGGGTACCCTTATGTTTGTGTATGGTTGAATATGTATGATTGTATATGTGGTAAGAATATTTATGTGGCAAGGATATTCATGAATATGTTGAGATGGGTGTGCCTAGATAGTGCTCCAATGCATTGGGTAAGTTTAAGTCTCATGAGATGCGATGTGAAACGGGATTGGTGGTTAGCCTTGACCCATACTGAAATGGGAAACAGGATTGGTGGTTAGCCTTGACCTGTACTAGAGAAATGCTTTATGATTCTTCCACATTTATATGATTCCATGTTTATATGATCCCATGGTTATATCAAATGATTTTATAAGTTTCGTGCTTTGGATATCATCATGTCATGCCTCCTAACTCATGTGCTTGAGATGTATCCTTATGTTCTTTCCCTTACTGGGATTTTTAGCTCATCCCTTTGTTCATATGTTCCCCAGGGTACCCTATGCAGGTGTAAGGGCTCAAAGGAAGTTAGGAGCTCATTATGGATATGAAATAAATAATTGTTTTTTTAGCCCCTTGTTTTTTGTTATATGTACCTAGTATTCCAAGACACTAGACTTAATGATCCTTGGCTTGTACTCTGATGATGAATTATGTTTAAAATCATGAAATGTTATATGTAAAAGGCCCGGGTCACTATAGTTGGTATCAGAGGATGGTCTAGTTATTTTTGGAGATTGGGAATAGAGAACCTTAGTGAGAACCTTAAGGATGAAAATAAGTCTAAGAAAATAGTCCTAAATTTTGGGAAGTATAGACTAAGTGATTTATCAAGAAAATATATCCATGTCTGGATACGAGTAGGTAGAGGTGGCTCTGGCACAGATGTATCTAGGGGTAAAACCTGAAAACACCGCTTTGAGCTAGACTCGAACGGGAACTGGTGCATGACAACAGGTCTTGTTTCACTCTTGGTTACGACACTCCCAGGGGATATGATTTGGTAGATTCATGAGCTCAGTACAAACCATTATTAAGGAAAAAATCCCATAAAAATATAATTCAAGAAATAGATCGAGGATAACCTTGGTTTTAACCTAAGGAATCACAAGTTAGGATGTGCTTATTCCTTATAAGTTTATCTTTTTATGTTGAAAGTTTACTTTTATGCTCAATAAATAAGTATCCAAGACCTCTAATTATACGTTTGTTTTCTTAGTTAATGGCAGGAAATAGAAGAAGACGTTCCAGCAACCAAGGTGATAGGAAATGTGAAGATTTCCCTAAAGATGTGCCTAATATGACAGGAGCGGGTGCTCAAAACTTCATGACAATACTTGATCAGCTGGCTCGAGTTATGAATAATAACTTGAATCAGGTGGAACTCCCTCCTCCTCAAAGGAAAGAGCAAGTTGCCGTAGAATCCTTCATGTGGAAAAGGCCACCCATGTTTAGCGGGTCTTCTAATCCCCTCCTCGCAGAATAATGGATTAACTCCATTGAAAATATATTCTCTGTTCTGTAGTGCTCGGAAGTAGAGAAGGTTGTACTGGTGGTCTATCGTTTTGATGGGGAAGTTGATCAGTGGTGGACACTGATCAAGAATATAAAGTCCCAAGAGGAAATTGATTCCATAGATTGGGAGGAATTCAAGAGGATGTTTTTCAACAAATATTTTCCCCAAACCCTTCGTCTCAAGATGAAAAGAGAGTTCCTCATACTCAGGCAGAAGGAAGATGAGTCCATCAGGGCGTATGAAGCAAACTTTACAAGGCTCGCAAGGTATGCCTCATGCTTTGTTATGAACACCGAAATCAAGGTGGATGGATTCTTTAGCAGACTAAAGCCGAGTCTACGAAAAGTGTTGGAAATTCGAGACTTTAAAAGTTATGAGGATATTGTCTGTTGTGCCCTCAAGGTGGAAATGGATATTGGAGACTCTCAGTGGTCTCATGGGCCTAGTGACAAGAAGTGAAAAATGGAGAACAAGATGGGTGGGTCATCAAACATATCCCATGATGGAAAGAAGCCTCACTTTCCCCTTTGCAAAAATTTTGGGAAGAAGCATCCTGGTGACAGTCTCAAGATAACCAAGAATTGCTTCAAATGCGGAAAGTTTGGTCATCTGGCCAAGAACTGCCGAATGGATATGAAAAATCCCGCTAATGTTGAAGAAGAAAGGAAGGTTCAGAACAACACTCAGCCTGCAGTGTAGTGTTTCAACTGCAAGGAGCTTGGGCATTATGTGAACAATTTCCCTAAGCTGAGGGTTTTCAGAGGAAATCAACAACAACTTCCAAGGCCACAAAGAAGGGATTATGCTATCACTACTGCTAAGGTGGAGCTGGAAAACAACGTGGTGATAGGTACACTAGTTATCCATTCAAGAATAGAAGATGTACTATTTGATTATGGTTCTACGCATTCTTTAATATCTTGCAAGTTTATTATAACTATTCAAACACCACCTCAAAATTTGGAGGAAAATTTATCTGTGAAAACAGCAAATGGAGAGATCACTGCATACATGGTTTATAACTCCTCCCTGGTTAATGTTTTTGGACTGAACCTCCCAAAAAATCTCGTCATACTTCCTTTAATGGAGTTTGACGCAATCTTGGGCATGGATTGACTATCTTTGTACAAGGCCAACATCAATTGTCAGGAAAGGGAGATCACTTTTTACATCCCGAAGAATCCTCCAATTCTTTACAATTGTAAGGAGGAACATGAGTCTCCTATAGAATCTTTGTCTCAAGTGTGGATATTGTTGCCTTATGAGCAAGAATATCTAGCTTAAATGATCAAGACAAAGGAGAGAATCATGCTGGAAGACATGTCCATCGTGAGGGATTACACTGATGTATTCCCTGAAGAGTTTCCTGGTCTTCCTTCTGACCAAGAGGTTGAGTTATCAATTGAACTTATCCCTGGATCTCTGCCTATCTCAAAGACACCTTACATAATGGACACCGTAGAGCTGGAAGAGCTGAAGAAGCAGTTACAGGAGAATATGGAGAAAGGTTTTATACACCCGAGTACTTCACCGTGGGGTGCTCCATTCCTCTTCGTCAAGAAGAAGGATGGATCAATGTGCCTTTGCATTGATTATCGTGAGCTCAATAAAATTATGATAAAGAACAAGTATCCCCTTCCACGGATAGACGACTTATTCGATCAGCTTCGTGGGGCTAGTTATTTTTCTAAGGTGGACCTTCGGTCAGGATATCACCAACTAAAGGTGAGGAAGGAAGATATACCCAAGACTTCCTTTCGAACAAGGTATGGACACTATGAGTTCATAGTGATTCCCTTTGGACTCACTAATGCTCCAGCAATTTTCACGGATTTAATGAATAGAGTCTTTAAAGATTACCTTGACAAATTTGTGGTAGTCTTTATTGATGATATTATGATATACTCCAAGAATAAGGAGGAACATGAGGATCATTTAAAAACTGTGTTAAATACTTTGTGAAGGGAGAAGTTATATGCAAAGTACAGTAAGTGTGAGTTCTGGATGGAAGAAGTATCATTCCTGGGGCATGTTATCACTAGCAAAGGGATATTTGTGGAGCCTTCCAAGATAAAGGCAATTGAAGAGTGGCCCAGACCAACTTCTGTAACATAGATCCATAGATTTTTGGGTCTAGAAGGGTATTATCTATGATTCGTGAAGAACTTTTCATGATTGTCAAACCCAATGACCAAGCTGACACGGAAGGGGGTAAAGTTTGTTTGGACCGAAGAATGTGAACTAAGCTTCAAGAAGCTAAAGAGAAGGCTGGTCACTGCACCTGTACTCACATTACCAAAAAGTGGAGAAAGTTTTGTGATATACAATGATGCTTCCAAGAAAGGCTTGGATTGTGTACTCATGCAAAATGATAATGTGATAGCATATGCCTCACGGCAGTTGAAGATCCATGAGCAGAACTACCTGACACATGGTCTCGAGCTGGCGGTTGTGATTTTTTCCTAGAAAATATGGCGGCACTACCTTTATGGTGATAAGTGTAATATATGCACCGACCACAAGATCCTAAAGTATATATTCACACAAAAGGAGCTCAACATGCATCAAAGGAGATGGTTAGATCTAATCAAGGATTACGATTTCTCTATTCACTACCATCATGGAAAGGCGAACAAGGTAGCTGATGCTCTAATAATAAAAGAACCTGCTACTCTATACATGTTATGGATTGAGAAAGACCCTATCTTCTTGGATATGCAAAGGATGGATTTATAAATCGTAAGGGAAGGGGATACATCCTACCTTTCCCAAATGATTGCGCAACCATCCATCCAAGAGAAGATTAAGGAAGCATAAAGATATAATGTGGAGTTACAAAATAAGTTCAATGCTATAAAGGAAGGGAAGCTGCAAGAGTTCCATATCAATGATGATGGTGTGATTTGGTTTGGAACGTGGCTTTGTGTGCCTTCATAACCTGAGATAAAGAAAGAGCTATTGGAAAATGCACATAGCTCAACATTCTCTATACATCCTAGAAGTACCAAGATGTATCGTGATCTCCGTAAACACTTCTGGAGGGACAACATGAAGAAGGAGATTGCAGAATATATATCAAGGTGCTTGGTATGTTAACAAGTTAAAGAAGAGCGACAAAAGTCCAAAGGGATGATGCAAACATTTCCAATACCCATGTGGAAATGGGAGAATGTCACAATGGACTTTATCACAGGTCTCCCAAAGAATTCAAAGGGAAATAATGCGATATGGGTTGTGGTTGACCGACTCACCAAGACCGCCCATTTTATTGCTATTCGGGAAGACCTCTCACTTGAAAAACTTGAAAAAATGTATGTGAAGGATGTGGTGAGACTGCATGGTGTTCCACTCTCAATTGTCTCTGATCATGATCCAAGGTTCAAATCTAAATTCTAGAAGAGTCTTCAATATGATTTGGGTACTGAATTAAATTTCAGCACGGCCTATCACCCCCAAACTGATGGCCAATCTGAAAGGACTATTCAGACGCTTGAAGATATGTTGAGAGCCTGATCTCTAGAATTCAAAGTTGGATGGGATCATCATCTTCCGTTGGTTGAGTTCTCATATAAAAATAGCTTCCACTCGAGTATTCAGATGGCTCTATATGAAGCTCTCTATGGAAAGCGATGTAGAACTCCAACCTGTTGGGATGAAGTTATAGAACAAAAGCTACTTGGATCTGATCTTGTGCAAGAGATGACAGAGAAGGTCCAAGTCATCCAGAAAAACATGAAAGCTACTCAGAGTTGGAAAAAGAGCTATGATGACAACCGTCGAAGGGACTTGGAGTTCAACGTTGGGGATAAATTCTTCCTTAGAATATCACCATGGAAGAGAGTTATGTGATTTGGGAAGAAAGGGAAGCTAAGCCCAAGGTACATTGGCCCCTTTGAGATCCTTAAACGCATCGGAGCGGTTGCCTACCGACTAGCACTCCCACCTAACCTATCTCAATTACACATGTATTCCATGTATCCCTCTTAAGAAAGTACATACCAGAACCCTCACATGTACTCAATCCAGAGGTAGTACCATTGGAGAATGATATTTCTTATGTGGAACAACCAGTAAAGATATTAGATCGTAGAGACAAAGTTCTATGAAATAATACAATGAACCTGGTCAAAGTGTTATGGAGAAACCAAAAGTTTGAAGAAGCAACATGGGAACTGGAGGAGGTGATGAGGCAAAGTTACCCTCATCTGTTCTAATGTGGGATGTGAAAATTTCGAGGGCGAAATTTCATAAGGGGGGAAGAATGTAACGACCCAATGTTTTTCAATGAAAATTCCCTTCTCATAAGTATGTCATAAAATCACATGAAAACTCAACATAATGAACTATTAAGTTCTAAGTGACCTCTAAACATAAGTTTGACACTTCTGTGTTTGGAATTTCAAAAATCCGGCATACACGGTTGTAATTAGTAAGTTATTTGGAGTCCGATATGGAAAACTTAATTTTTAGTGAATAGTAACCTACCCTAATGAATAGTAACATACCCTTATGAATAGTGATATTCCCTAATAAATAGTAACATCACCTATGATAGTATAAAAATAATATTCATGTTTGAAGTACAATATACCTGTATTTCAGAATAAGTTAATGAATATTTTAAAACTGGTTTTCATACAAAATTATTATTTTAATTAAATATTAAAATAATCATATTTAGGAAATTATTTTTGAAAAATGAAATTCATTTTTTGATTCTACACATCTAAAAATGTTTAGGGTGAATTTTTGGGATTTTTCTGAAATACTTGAATTTTTTATGAATAATAAAATACGATAAATTACAATAAATGCTAAATACTGCATCATAAGTGATGTATGGCAGATGTAAGATGATAATATCGAATCATACAAGATTATTTTAGTATATTTGATTATAATTCTCAATTATTCATAGTCTTGGACTTAAATAATAAAATAATACTTAAAATAATGGGAAAAACCTCTCCTCCCTCACTATAAATACCCCCTCTCCTTACCTCTTTCCCTCACACCTCTCAAGCCTTGTGCCTAGCCCAAATTCTGATCAAATATCCTCCCAAGATCCTTCCCCGCGTCCAAGGCCTGCTGGTCTTACCAAAAGGCCAAAATCAAAGGCCTTAAGAGGGATCTCAAAGAGAGGAGATCAAAGGGTAGGGATCCGCTTTCATTTTCAAGTGTTTTGTTTTTAATTTCCTTCTTTTCTTATACCCTCTTCCCCTTCCCTTATCCAAAAGGAATAAAAGATCCATAATCTCATATATTCTGGATTTTAGTCATGTTTATGGAAAAAAATTCAAGCATCATGCTTCTTCTCCTCTCCCTCGCGTTCTAAAATTAAAACATTGTCCGTGAAGTGTCGAATTATCAACATCGTGGATAATGTGTTTTCAATTTCTTTTATCATCATTGTTTCTGGTCATGAAACCATTTATGATATGGTTGAACCAGATTATTATAAATTTTATATATCCTATTTATGGTTCTGGAATCCCTATACACTCATGATATCAAATAATAATACAAAACAAGTTAATTATGGGTAAAATCGCTAACATTAATTCAAGCGTTTATCATTAATGTATTATGTCATGGTTCTCTTTCACTCCAATTAACCAAGTGAATTTTGTAACCATGTAACCTTTTGTATGTTCAATAATTATATATAACATCAATTCTGGATGACCACTTTTATCTTACATTTTATCCAAACCTAAATACAAGTGAACTGATCATTAAAACCAAGGAAACAAACGGACCCAAACCATGAAATTGAACCTTATAATCAATCAAAATGGGTATAAATGAACTTAAAAATGTTATAATAAATATTTTAAATTTATATAATATTCTGGACCTATTGATTAATAAACCTAATTTGACTATTCAGTTCATTAATATCAAGTGGAGAACACCAATGGACTTAAGGTAAGGGATCCTCCCCTTTTTACTCTTAATCAAGATTATTCTCTATGCTATGCCTTTTTGTGTAATACCAAGTGATGGGGTACATTTATACACCTTCACCATACTTCCCTAATGTTTTATAAGTGATGAGAAACCCCTTATATCTCTCATCAAGCCCTCTTAATTATACACGATACCATGCTAATAAACCATGATGGATTCTACCCGGACTTCCTTTATTCCTTTGGGTTGCTCTATCTTTATTTTGTTGTTGTCTTTAATTTTATGTATAACTTCAACATTTTGTTTATATGTTCCAATATCATGTTCCAAGATCCAACTATCACTCTCTTTCATGGTTATACATGCTTATAAGTGAATCTCTCTTCGATACTTCCCAATAAGCACACTTGTTTTAAAGGAACTTTCTAAACTTTTACCCAATTTCAAGTGCACTCTATCTTCTTTTTAAGACACCACTATATTTTTAAATTCTATATTTTTATTATGAAAACCTTCTTAGTTAAATTCTGGTTTTATATAAATGAATTTCTTCCCTGCTATTTTAAAGATCTCTATAGTATTTTCCTTAAAACCGCACAAAAATGTTTTAATGCTAATATTTCTAAAATACATTTCTCATATGTTGTCACTTATGTTTGACACCACTTACCATGTTATATGCCTATTTTACCCTATGAACTTCCATGTATTTCTAATTCTTTCCTTATATGGACACTTTCATGATACGCCCATTGGTTATGATTGATGTCATGATTGTGGTACCCAATTCTTTTCACGGGTACCCTTATGTTTGTGTATGGTTGAATATGTATGATTGTATATGTGGTAAGAATATTTATGTGGCAAGGATATTCATGAATATGTTGATATGGGTGCACACAGATAGCACTCCAATGCATTGGGTAAGGTTAAGTCTCATGAGATGCGATGTGAAATGGGATTGGCGGTTAGCCTTGACCCGTACTGAAATGAGAAACGGGATTGGCAGTTAGCCTTGACCCGTACTAAAGAAATGATTTATGATTCTGCCAAATTTATATGATTCCATGTTTATATGATCCCATGGTTATATTAAATGATTTTATAAGTTTCATGCTTTGTATATCATCATGTCATGCCTCCTAACTCATGTGCTTGAGATGTATCCTTATGTTCTTTCCCTTACTGGGATTTTTAGCTCATCCCTTTGTACATGTGTTCCCTGGGGTACCCTATGTAGGTGTAAGGGATCAAAGGAAGTTAGGATCTCATTATATAGATTAAATAAAGAAGTGTTTTTTAGCCCCATGTTTTGTGTTATATGTACCTAGTCTTCCAAGACACTAGAATTAACGATCCTTGGCTTGTACTCTGATGATGAATTATGTTTAAAATCATGAAATGTTATATGTAAAAGGATCGGGTCACTATAATCCCATGAAAATGAACTAGTGTGTTGATATTATCATGGTTCCTGATGATATAATATGTGTCATTTGTTTAGGTCATATGGCCTCAACCCCTTCCAGGTCATTCACTATAACATGCAAATATTGGGTTTCATTTTTATCATGTCCTAGTGGATTTAAATTTTTTACTTTTTTCAGCCCTAGGTGGCACAGGAGAGAAGGTATCTCCTCATTTTTATTCTTCTCTGGGATCTATAGATCCTATTGACACCTCTATAATAAAATATACTAAAGATATAACCAGTGGGTTCATGGATTGTTCATTCTCATCATCATTAAAATATCCATATAAATTATCAACATGATCTTCTCTTATAACCAGGTTTGTAATTAGGTCCAGATAATTATATAATGAAAAGGGATTTATGTGTATACACTCAGAATTATATTTTTATGTGCAGTGGAATATTTTAATATTTACAATATGAAGACCCCACTAATTTCTTGAAATCAAAATCCATAGCCTTCTTCTTGATTGATGAATGATTTTTTGTTGGGAATCTTGACTCTATAATAAATTCAAAGAAAAATTATGGTACAGATTTTAGAAATCAACAATGCTAGTAAATAAGAGTTCAAAAATCCATTGGATTTCTAGCATGAAGGTGTTTGGAAATTTCTCCAACGTTCTCACAATTTTGGATTTTCGATACCAAATGAGTAACATCTAACCTTTCTTAGAATGTTGTTGGATGGATCTACAAAGGGTATGATTTTGAATCTTTCTCCAAGGTACAACAAGGATTTCCCATGTTTTCAACACCCCTTTGGAGTTGATCTCAATTCCAATTTGATTTCTATCCACATCATACTCATGAGAGAAAACCAATAAGGAACCAATAACATCTTATAATTAAGAGAGTTTAGTGATAAAAAATAATTAATATCTGATAAATATGGGTGGAAAAGATACAACAACACCTCTTCTAATTGTGAGTGGATTTCTTGTAATAAATAACTCTCCCATTACAAATCACCTTCTAGTTGTGATGTGGTTAACCCTTCATGTTCTGAACTTGTTAGTTCCCCTAAGAGATTTAGAACCCTCTTGGTCATGTTTTCTTTTCCCTTTACTAACAATGCCACCAAATATATCCAAAGAAATGTGGAATAACCAATGATATAATGATCATGGAATTAAACATAAATTAAAGCCATAATATTTACAAGCTCTGGAAGATCCACTCAAAATTGAAAGGCAAACCATAGTTTTTTAATGAGATATCAACCCTCTAGTTGTTCCACCCTTCCCACACTATGGGATATTTAGAATCTTCATGTTTGTTTTACATTTATCCTACAGATTTAGAAGATAATACCAGATCATAATATCTCAAATGTTAAAATGGTTAAACCACTACCATTTTAAGATTATCTTCCTCTATCACTATTTGAATTTCTTTTATCATTCCAGCGGAGTCTCTTCTTCCACTAGTTAGGAATCTTATTTTACTGACTGAGGCTCTATTGATGGAGATTGAGGCTCTTATATTACTAGATGCTGGTAAATTTATTTGATTCATGGTATCATAAACTCTCTAGTATCTAAGGTGACTTAAACTCTCTCTACCTTTTAAAGCTATGTATCCTTATGAGAATATCTATTTAGATATCCCGGTACTAAATCCTTCAATGTAAAATTTGAATAGAAGATGATCCACACCCTTGTATATTCATACTATATCCTAATCATATAAAAAAATCATATGTTACAAATTACATTTCTACCCTTTGGCTAACATTGAATTTATCACATAAAATAACTTTATTCTATATATGGATCATCATATAAAATTTTATTGTTGATGATAATTGTTTTTTGAAAAACAACTATTGAAGTGTCATACTCTCACATTTCAAGCCTTATAATCTCCCTAATACAATATATAGAATATTCTTATGATTATGAAATTAATACTCTATGAAACTATCATATAATTTAGTATAATAAATTATTGTTGGTGTACCTCCTTCATCTTTTACATAATATTCTCCAGATATGAATATATGATCCTTCGGCTTCTACTAGTGAAATCCATAGAAATTTATGAGGATTAGAACATTATATATATATATATAATATGGGAGTGGGGATTTCTTATCTAAATTCTATTTATCATTTATTATATCTTATCTATCCAGAATTTGTTTTAGTACCTTTATCTATTTTAATTTTCATGTATCTTTCTCTAAATTATTTATATATTATATATGAAGCATAAACAAGTTTAGAATGTAATATTGCAGTATTTAGTTATAACACTCTATATTTCCATTAAATTTCATTAAGCATAATTTATTTATAGTATTTCAGATACTCTATATAAATATTTCTTTTAGAATTAGAATGTATAAATTCAATTATATGTAAAGTCTTTTCTTGTACACTCATTGTTGTATCAATTCCTATAGTTAATTTATCTTTATTTGTTTATGCTTTCATGCATTAAATTTTCATCTTTTCTAATAATAGTTATAACTCAAAATTATTAATTTCAACATGAATACAAATTAAAGGGTTATTTGTGTTTGTTTCTCAATTCAAACCCTCTAGGATTTTTTCCATAAGAGTTGGTCACTTTATTTAACTAGGATGATAATATTATGTTTATCCTATGAATTGTATAATTCCTATGATATACTCCCTTATCATTGTAATCCTAGAGGTATGAAATAATTTTAATAGGAGAATCCATTATAATTCATCCCATAATTTATAATATAAAGGTTAAAAATTTTACAACAAATTGATGGAAGGTCAATCTAATGAAAATTTTAATTGTAACAAATTTAAATTATTTTATGAATCTTTTATCATATTTGAAGTTGTTTATTCTGACATTTTAACATATGGTGTCATCATTAAACCACTGTTCATAGGTTGGCATCCAATAAAGGTGTGTAACAATGATTTAAATACATTATATTGAAACCAATATATTGATACATCGACTCATCTCTCAAAGGATATTATTTTCTAGTCTAGGAATCACTTGTATAATTAAGCATATTTTCATGAAATCCCTCCACTGTTTTTATATCAGATACCACCATTGTGGGTGATTACAAACTTATTGTTTTTGGAATATCAATATATTGGACAATTTATAAAACAAAATTATTGATTTCTCATGGTATGAGGACATGTTATAGTGATGATATGGGGCTAGTGGGGTTGGGTGATTTATTGGTACACTTTTAAAATGATTTCATTTAGAATGAATATCTATGACATTTTAATGTCTCATTACTCACCACTTTAATTATCTCATCCTCACTTGTATGAAAAAAAATAAAATGAGCACAACACACAATGATTTAAATGTTTCAACTGTAAAATCCAACTCCTTGCCCTTGTTTGATAGTCCCTCAAATATTATATACTCCACTATAAATTCTAATGGTTACACCAAGGATCATCCAAGTCCTATCAACATAGAGTCCCCCATCATTCCTACTTTAGGGTCCTTCTAGAGAATTCATCATCCTACTACCCACTAAAAATGTATGATTCAATAGTTGGAAAGATCTTCTTAGACTTTGGGTTTCATTAGCACAAATTAATGTTGATCTACCTCCATAAACAAAATAGATCAATTAGTCTTCTCATGTTTAACAACATCAAGAACATTGACAGCTAATTGTCACAGTCTATTCTATCGGTATCAAATAGTCACTTTATAGTATCAATGATCTGATTCTTCTCATCTTTTCAAGTACTGGGACACATATATCACCTACTTCTTGAATGGCTCCCAATATCAATATATTCTTTCTCTCCATGATACAACTATGTATTAGGTTCTCAGCTTCTCAATTCTCTCAATTAGTATACACAAGTACACATTCTCTTAATTACATACTTTGTTGTTCCAATGTTATTTGAAATGTTATTTAAATATTTGTACCATCTTCTCTTAAAAATTTATAGTTGGAGCTCATTTCATGTATTATATTATGTCATATGGTTGAATAAATTAAAAATATTTATGCCTTTTATGATTTTCTTTCATATTAATTTTCTTGAATTCTATTCATTTATCTACAACTGACTTTGTTAAGATTGAATTTTTTTTATTTTTTTATGTTTAAATTTACTCCTCTCCATGATTAACTTGTAGATATTATATATTTTTTGGAATTTATGTTATGGAATTCTAGGAATGTTCATTCTTTATGCTATGTTGATATGATATCTAGTATATCATTGAGATGAATTTCCACATTTTTATATTGATAAGAATGATTATTGGTATACTGTATTTATACTTGAAGCATGATAATTCATTGATATGTCATGAGAAAGATATAAGGGGTATATGGATACCAGTTATTATTGTTACAAATTGATAAAGCGGGTTAGTTGAATATTGACATACTGGTACATTATATGGGATAGCTTTTTTAGCCTTGATTGAGTATACTCCTTACCATATTTAACAAGATGGTTGTTGGACCTAATTTTATATACACTTTCCACTTTTCATCTAGCAGACTTATGGCCTTAATCTAGAATTTTACCTGGGTGGGATGGGCTGCAAGACAACCCAATCCTCAACCTGGATGGGATGAACTGAAAGATTGACCAACCTGCAACTTGATATTGATATCCATCATTCCACACATAAGTATGGTCACGTGAGTTCTGGTATAGATCCTCCCTGTATAGGGTGTTACATAATACAGTATATGATTAATATAGTGGTTACATATTGATATTGTTTTCATGATTTTTATTGTTGAATTTTAAAAAAAATTATTTATATTTATTTGAATGGTTATACATGTTAATAGATACCCCTAGATTTTGACTACTAGGTTGAGAGACATTGGTGGTTTCTTACTGAGTATATACATGCTCACACCCAACATGGACACCATGGAGGACCTGAAGATATGTCTACTGCATATTAGGTACCTCTTTAGTTATGAAGCATTCAATTGATCTTAGGGATTTCTAGAGATAATGATTAGGATAAAATATGATAATCATGTAAAAATATTGTAATGATTCTTTGAACCACATGTGGTGATGTTGATATTCATATTATCATAATGGTGATATGGTGAAATAAATAATCTAATAAATGACACTTATTAGTCCTTTTATTTTTATATGATATGGAAATATTAGAGAATATTATGATTGATTGATGACTTGATATGGAAATTACTCATCTCTAATAAAATAACTACCGATCAATCTATGATTTATTAGTTTGCTTAGTCTTTTCATTTGGAATATGTGATATAGTTAAATGGTTGGAAAATATCGATGGAGAAAATGCCCTAAAATAACTAATAATAATGTTTTCAAAAAATTGGAGCGATGTATTATTATAATTGTTTATACCTAGTATTCTTTATTAAGCATGTTATCCCTGGTTTTATATTTAATTATATAATGTTGAAATTGTAATGATATGAATTTTAAAGTGTGATTTGTTTTTTCAGTTGATATTGTGTTTTAGAACCACTTAATAATTTATCTATTAAAGCAGGATATATGTTTTCTTTAGTAGTGTATCATAAGAACTATTATTGGGCATAACTCGTAAGCATATAATATGTTCTATCCTTTGTGAAATGCCTTTCAAGGTGAGTTTCCTATAATTTATATATTAGTAGAAATTGTTTTATAATATAGTTTTGGGAATTCTCTTAGATATTTCATTGTTTTTTTATATGAAATTTTAAATAAAACATTTGGGTATTTTTAAAAGGAAATGGTTTTTCAATTATGTTTGAATGCTCCCAGCATAATATTTGTAACAACCCAAGTATTTATAGAATAATACTTTTTCATTTCTATTGATATTTATGAAAAAGATATTATTTTTACATTAAAGTGGATTTTTTTTCCAATATCCTACTCAACACGCAACAACAGGTTTCTTTGAAATCTTACGTTGCACACAACATTGAGTTATACTGAAAAATAATATATTAATATTATTATTTTAAATGGTAGTTAATGCCTAGTCGTTGTATTGGCAGCAATGAATAGAACTGACTAAAATATGATTATGCATGTTTGTTAAATGTTTTCATATTTATCCAATGAATATTAGAGTCTTAAAATGAGAATGAATTCAATTCTAAGCGTAAAATAGTCTAATATTTTTAAAAGGTCATTTTACCACCTTTTGATGGAGAACCCTTTTTACTCTAGTTTTTGTCAATTTTATATGTTATATTTGAAAAAATAAACTTCTTCTATAGAATCATGACATAAAAATTTACTTTGGATGAAATTTTGGTATTTTTCTGATAAAGTTCATTTTTTTAATGAATAGTGAAAAATACTGCATTTTAATTCAAAACTATCTTTTAATCTAATTTATTTATATAGTAATATTGTAATTTTAATTGGTTTTAAATTGTAATTGGATTATATTTTTATTATTTAATCCAATGATAGTCATTATAAGTAATTTCACTTTTAAATTGGACATAAACACATGTCAATCTTTTGATAGTTTTTACTTCTTAAAAATCCGCTTTTTGGTTTTGACAACAGGAATTAATTTTAAATTAATTTTTTCCAATTATGTGTTTTGAATTTAGAAAAATGGATTCTATATTTTGAATCAGAAGGTCTAAATTGTGTAAATTGTTACCTTTTATTTTTTAACATTATGAATAGTAACTTCATTAATTATTTTATTTACCATGGTTAAAGGGTAAATCTGGTAATAAGGGAAAAATATTATTATAATAACATTAAACTACCCTAACACGTGTCCTAATACTATTATATGAGATATGTCCAACCATGGGAATCCTTGGGTCGATTTTGGGACCCCATGGATCCACTTTGATGTGAAAATGAAATTTTATAAGAATTAATTTAAAGTAAAAAAAATATAACATAAACATGTCCTTTTTACTAAAATAATTTTTATATGGGGTTATATAAGTGATATTTTTGACTAAATATTCTTTATAAATCTAAAAATATTTTCTACATCATGGTATTTTATTTATAATTTTTAGACATCAAATAAATAAATATATTTATGACATAATGATGATGTAGTGATTATCTTATTAATGAATGATTTAAATAAATGAGATTATAAATATTAAAATAAATTTATTTTAAAACTTTTTATGCCATAAACAAATTTTATGGATGAGTATGACTTGTTATATTTGAATTAATTTTTTTTTTTGAAAGAATCAAGTTGTTATGGATTTTTAAAAAGTCATGATATGAATAGTATAAAAATTGACATAAATGGGTTTTTAAAAAAATAATATTTTATTAAATGATATAATTGTACTAAAAATATAAGATTTATAAAAATGACTTAGATAATGTTTAAAATTTTATTAATGAGCCAATTTATATTCTATTGTCATTTTATAGTAATTATATTAACCATATAGTATGAATATACAAGAAGACGTGCTAAGAGTTAAATTAGTTAACTAAGGGTTAAAACTAAAAGATAAGGTTATATTTATGACCTATAGTTGTATAAAACCTATTGGTTGAGAGTTTTTAGACCAAAAATCATCTTATATTTGAAATAAATGAATTTGGAACAATTTTAAATCGAAAATTATTTTATAATAAAATAATGATTCAAAACTTTCCTAAAGTTCCCTCCTCCCTCTTATAAAAGGGCATCACCCCTACCCATTTAATAAAATCTCTAAATCCCCTTAGATCGTACAAACTCTACCCAAATAATCTCCCAAAATCCCTCTATTCCTCATATAATCCTTTCCTTGTTCATAAGTCAATTCAAAAAATCCTTTTGGCTCTAATCAAAGGGAGTTACGTGTTTTAAGAGGTAGTGTCTTCTCTAAAGTTTATTTTCATTATTTTACTTTTTCACTCTCTATTATATTCTTATTATTTGATTACATAAAAACACCATTATTCTAAATATACTAGGATGTTTTTATAAGAAGTATTCTAACTACACTTACACACACATCTCCATCTAATGGATACGAACATATTATTTCTGTATACGACGAACTGATGCCTCATGAAATGATGATTGTTCGATTTTCTCCTACCACCTCTCATGGTGGACATTATGATAGAAATATATTTATATATGATATATATTATATTTATATTGTATATTTGCTTCTGTTTTTTTATATAAAGCATACCTTTATGATTTCTATAATGTGTAAATATGATAATTTCATTTGAGGAAGTGCGGACTACCGCCCCCTCAAAGTGATATGACTCGTTCATTCCATACATGGAATGTATAAAGTATGAAGTTAATAAACTTAAGTAAGATATATAAAATATGATATTATACTAGAATTATAATATACCTATGTATCATTTATATTTCATTCCTTTAAATATGAAAAAAGAAATGAAAGTAGTGTTCATGCGTACGTACGGCTTACTATCTCCATGAACGATGCATTTAATTTATTATCTCCAAATGTTATGTACTATTATAAATACATATATATACTGGATATATATGATATTTAAATCATGAATATCATTCTGAAGATAATGGACTTTTAACCACATGGACAATTTGTAATTATAATAAGTTTATGTTCAACTCAAGTACCGAATATCGACAAAACGACCGATATGAACTTAAGTAATTATGTAATTTTTATAACATAATGATAAGTAATATAAAAGGAATAATAAACTTTAAAAAGGTTTTGAATCAAGTAGAAATTAACTTGATTTTATTATTTATGAACAATGAGGAACATATGTGATGAGTTAGACTCAAGGTAAGGGATCACGTCTCAATCTCCTTTCATTGAGGAATATTTTGATTTATACACAAATTTCATTTATACAGTGTATAAAACACTTTGAATTTTAATTTTATTCAAAGGGAATCTTTTTTCTATGAAATGTTTTACTAAATGACAAAAATAATGTTTCTTTTTAACATATGCAACGACAACAACCTTTCCACCGCCATGAGTATTATCTGATATTTTACTTCCTTAACAAATCGTAAAGTTTTTAAAAGGAAAATAAATACCATATACCCTTTTTCATGTATTTTGGTATTTAAATTGGTTTTGAGAAAGCATTGATTATATCAATATCTTGAAATGTTATATTTTGATTAGAATGTGGAAATGTTATCTTTCCTTTATGCTTGTTTTATGTGTTTTGATTATGTTATGATTTTTGGTTATTGTTTATGTATATGGGTGGTTCCGTGATAAACCGAGGGAAGGTGATCCTGAGATAGCTCTCTAATTCATTGGGTAATGTGACAGAGGTAAACATTAATGTTTCTCCTAAGATATTTAGGGAATATACTATGATGGTTATTTCAAAAAGTAACTCCCTATGTAGCTATGAAAGCTATAATGTAATTATGTTATGGATTCCACAAGTTACCTTTATGATTTATGATTTCTATGTGTTATTCATAAATCTTATGATTTTATGAAGTATTTCAAAGAGCTTATGTTTTATTATTGAAAAGTATGATTTCATTGATTTGTATGTATTGATGGGATAATGTTTTCTTTCCTTATTTTATAACCCTTACTGAACTTTTTATGCTCATCCCAAGTTTTTTAAATGTTTTTCACGGGGTATAAGGAAGGGTAATAGAAAGGAATAATTCAAGAAGATTTTTATCAATAAAATAATTCATGTTTTAATCAAGGAGTTTTATTGTTGTGAAAAAAATTGGATAGATTAGAAGTGTCTACTTTGTAATATTTGAGATGTAATGTAATAGTTATGGCCTAATTCTATAAAACTCTAAACTTGAAAAGATCCTCAATGTGAATTCTTAACTTAACTCAAGATTATGTAATGTTTAAGGTTGGGTCCTTATAGTTGGTATCAGAGGTAGGTTTAGACAACTTTAGGAGTTAGGATATTGTTAAATTAATATCCATAAATTAATTTATGGCAATATTTAAATGATATAGAATTTGAATATTACCATGTTGCTTTGCCTAAGATATTTCTGTGTTCGGGATGGTTTTCTGTAGAGGAAATAGGGCAGCTATGATGGGATGACATCAAGAGTAAAACAACCTTCCAAATCAGCAACCTAAGAGGATTATAATTGGAAATAATGTTGTAGTGATGGCATAGTTGAATCAGGATATAAATGGTGGTGGTATCCATGCATGAGATCATCTAGATCAACCACAAAGGAACATTTCAATAGTGGAACATTTCATGAGGCAACATCCCCCATCATTTAGAAGATCATATTATTCTATTCTAGTTGAAGGGTGTATTAAAGCACTCAAAAAGATTTTCGAAGTCATGGGGTGTTCATAACATCAAAAGGTTATTCTTGTTGTTTATTGTTTTGAAGGTGAATCCGATCAATAGTGGACAATGGTTAAAAATATCATGGATAGTGAGGAGATTGATGCTATTTATTGGGATGAATTCAAAGGTATGTTTCTTGAGAAATATTTTCCTAATGTGGTTTGACTTAGGATGGAAAAACTATTCTTGGAATTGAGGCAGGAGGATGACTCAGTGGCTACTTATGAAACAAAATTCACTCAACTAGCAAGGTATGCTCCAAATTTCATACAGGATATTGATAGTAAAATCAATCGTTTTTACTCATTATTAAATCCAAATTATCGAAGGGCATTAGCTTCTCGTGATTTCAAAAGTTATGAAATTTTTTTTGATGTGCGGAGAAGTTGGAAATGGAGTTTGTTGATGATTAGGTGTTCTTTGACAAACAAAAAAATAAGAGGTCAAGGTGGAAGACGAAAGGGAAGAACTCTTCAAAAAAATTTGATGGTAAGAAACTTAAGTTTATAGTTTGTGAAAATTGTGGTAAAAAACACAATGGGGAATGCATTTTGAATTCTGGTAAGTGCTTTAGAAGTGGTAAAATGGGACATAACGCTCGTAATTGCACTGAAAAAGATCAGGGTAATGGTAAGACAAAATCTGATTTATAGTTAGTAAAAAAATTTAAGTGCAATGAAATGGTTCATTATGAAAATGAGTGTCCAACGAAGAACTCAAATGATGGAAAGAGGCCATATTACAAGCAGAAAGGGGTGTTGAAATCCTTTGCAACTACTTCAGAAAATGTTGGTCCATCAAATGAAGTAGTATCAGGTACACTGTTTATTTATTCAGATTATGCTAATGTGTTTTTTTATTTAGTGTCTACACGTTCTTTCATTTTTGAGAAATTTTCTAGTAAATTGATAATTCCATCTCAAGATATGAATCCTGAACTTATGGTAAAAACACCTGGAGGAAATTTTGAGAAAAAAATAAATTATAAGAACCTTCCTATACTTGTGTGCGGAAAGAATCTACCTGCAAACCTTATTTTTTGCCTCTAGTAGAGTTTGAAGTTATTTTGGGTATGGATTGGCTTTCTATTTGTCATACTAAGATTTACTGCAAAGCTAAAGAGATTTATTTTTAGAAATAATTTCATTTTGTATACAATAATGAACCCTTACTTTTTATAACATATTAGGAATCTGAGAAACTAGTAAAAGATAGAAATGAATGTTACCTTGCACATATGTTGAAAATAAAGGAACTATTCAGATTAATGATGTGCCAATGATAAATGAGTATCTTGATGTTTTTCCTGATGAGTTTCCTGGTATAATACCTTATTGGGAAGTTCAATTTATAGTTGAATTAGTTCTCGATGCTAAGCCAATTTCAAAACCCCCTTATCGAATGGATCAAATTGAACTTTTAGAGTTAAAGAAGAAATTGAAGGAGTTATTAGATAAAGGTTTCATTCATCCCAATAGATCACCATGGGGTGCTCCTGTCTTGTTTGTTAAAAAGAAAGATGTTTCAATGAGACTTTTCATTGATTATAGATCCTTGAATAATATCACTATTAATAACAAGTATCATTTGCCTCATATCAATGATTTGTTTGATCAGCTCTAGGGAGATCATAATTTTTCGAAGATTAACTTGAAGTTGGGGTACCATCAGTTGAAAGTAAAGGAAGTAGACATTCCTAAGACAACATTTCATACTAGATATGGCCATTATTAATATGTAGTTATTCCTTTTGGGTTTACCAATGCACCTACTGTATTCATGGATCTTATGAATATAATTTTCCGTGAGTTCTTGGATAAGTTTTTGGTTGTGTTTATTGATGATATTTTGGTATATTCTAAAAGTAAAGAGGAGCATGAAAGTTATTTAAGAGTTTTCTTTCAAACCTTAAAAGAAAATAAATTGTATGGGAAATTCAAAAAGTGTGAGTTTTGGTTACAAAAATTTCATTCCTTGGTCACATTGTTACTAAAGATGGCATAACTGTTGATCCTACTAAAACAAAAGGTTGTTAAAGAATGGACAAGACCCACAAATATAATTGAGATTCGTAGTTTTCTTGGTTTAGAAGGTTATTACTGGAGGTTTGTTTAAAATTTTGCATGTTTATCTATCCCACTGACTAAGTTAACTCAAAAGTTGTTAAGTTAATCTGGACAAAAGAATGTGATGAATTTCTTGATGAATTGAAAAGAATATTGGTGAATGATCCAGTTTTGGAAATGCCTTCTAGAAATGGTGAATTCATTATCAATAGTGATGCTTCGTTGAAAGGACTTGGTTGTGTCCTTATACAGAATGATCAGTTAATTTCTTATGCTTTACATCAGTTGAAACCTCATGAGTTAAATTACCCTACACATGATTTGGAATTAGATTCTGTTTTTTTTGGATTAAAAATTTAGAGGAATCATTTTTATGGCATAAAGTTTGAAATATATACTGATCATAAAAGTTTGAAGTGTATATTCACTCAGAAATAATTAAACATGAGACAGAGGAGATGGATATTATTAATCAAGGATTGTGATTTCACGATCCATTACCATCCAAGAAAGGAAAATAAAGTGGTTGATGCTTTGAGTCGAAATAGTAATTCTACGTTTGGAACGAGAACCTTTGGTTTTTGATTTGATGAATTTTGGATTGGAAGTTGTTGGTGTAGGGAATTCCTCTGTTTTGTTTCAGGTAGTAGTGAAATCATCTATATCAGACAGAATTAAGAAAGCACAAAAAGAAGACTATGAGTTGTAGAAAAATGTAGAATTGGTTCAGAAGGGTAAGTTACTTGAATTTAACATTGATAGAGACTATATTTTGAGGCTTAAAAAGATTTTATGTGTGCCTTGTGATTCATAGTTGAAGAAAGAGTTTTTGTTGAAGCTCATAGTTCTCCATTTTCAATTTATCCTGATAGTACTAAAATGTACTTAGATATTCGGGAGTATTACTGGTGGGATGGAATGAAAAGAGATATTAATGACTTTACTATGAAGTGTTTAACTTTTCAACAGGTTAAAGTAGAATGAAAATTACCAAAAGGGTTTCTTCATCCTTTTCCAATGCCAGAGTGGAAAACGAAAAATGCATCCATGGATTTCATAGTGGGATTACCAAAGACTTCTTGAGGTAACAATGCAATTTGGGTTATTGTTGATCGATTGACTAAATATACTAATTTTATTTCTATTCGAGATATTATATCTCTAGATCAACTTTCTCGGTTGTATATTAAAGAGATAGTCAGGTTACATGGAGTTCCCCTATCTATTGTATCTGATCGTGATCCTAGCTTCACTTCTAACTTTTGGAAGGTCCTTTAGAAGTCATTGGGAATAGAATTAAATTTTAGTACAGCTTTTCATCCTCAATCAGATGGATAGTCAGAATGAAAAATTCAGACATTGGAATATATGTTATGTGCTTCTTCAATGGATTACTAGGGAAGTTGGGACCAACATCTTTCTTTGGTTGAGTTTTCTTATAATAACAGTTTTCATTCCAGTATACAGATGGCACCATTTGAGGCATTATATGGAAAGCGGTGTGGAACTCCAGCTTTTTTGGATGAAGTAGGTGAGAGGAAGTTGATGGGACCAGAATTTCTAAAAGAGATGGATAAAAAAGTTAAGTTGATTCAAAAGCACGTGAGAACAGCTTAGAGAAAGCAGAAAAGTTACGCGAATAACCGGAGGAAGGATCTTTCTTTCAAGGTAGGTGATCATGTCTTTCTCAAATTTTCTTCATGGAAAAGTGTGATTCATTTTGGTAAGAAGGAAAAGTTGAGTCCAAGGTTCATTAGACCCTATGAAATCTGGAAGAAAGTTGGATCAGTTTCCTATAGAGTGGTTTTACCACAAATTTTATCCCAGATACACAATTTTTTTCATGTTTCAATGTTGAGAAAGTATATACCGAATCAATCTCATGTTTTGAGTCTAGAGGTAGTTAAATTGGAAGAGAATATTTTTTATGAGGAACAACCAGTCCAGATTCTTGATCGAAGAGAGCAAGTGTTCCGGAATAAGGTAATTCATCAGGTAAAGGTTTTGTGGAAAAACCATATGGTTGAAGAGGCAACATAGGAATATAAAAATGCTATGAGGGATTAATACCCTCACTTATTTGATAAGTGAATATAATTGCAGGGAAGTGATTCCCAAAAGGGGGAAGGATGTAACAACCCAGGTATTTATAGAATAGTACTTTTTCATTTCTATTAATTTTTATGAATAAGATATTATTGTTACATTAAAAGGGATGCTTTTTTCGATAGCATGCTCAACACGCAACAACAATTTTCTTTGAAATCTTACGTTTCACACAAATTTGAGTTATACCGAAAAATAATATAATAATATTTTTATTTTTAACAGTAGTAAATTCCTAGACGTTGTATTGGCGGGAATAAAAAAACTAACTACAATATGATTATACATGTTTGTTAAATGTTTTCATATTTATCCAATTAATATTAGAGTCTAAAAATGAGAATGAATCCAAATTTAAATATGAAATACTCTAATATTTTTAAAAGGTCATTTTACTGGATTTTGATGGAGAACCCTTTTTAATCTAGTTTTTTTCACTTTTATATATTCTATTTGAAAAAATAAAATTCTTTTATAGAAGTGGGACATCAAAATTTATTTTGGATTAAATTTTTGTATTTTTCTGATAAATTCTATTTTTTAATGAATAGTGAAAAATACTGCATTTTAATTCAAAATTGCCTTTTAATCTAATTTATTTATATAGTTATATTGTACTTTTAGTTAGTTTTAAAGTGTAATTGGATTATATTTTTATCATTTAATCTAATGATGGTCATTAGAAGTAATTTCACTTTGAAATTGGATATAAACACATGTCAATATTTTGATAATTTTTACTTCTTAAAAACCCACTTTTTGGTTTTGACAACGGGAATTAATTTTAAATTAATTTTTTCCAATTATTTATTTTAAATTTGGAAAAATGGATTCCATATTTGGAATCAGAAGGTCCAAATTATGTAAATAGGTACCTTTTATTTTTTGACATTATGAATAGTAACTTCAGTAATTATTTTATTAACCATGGTTAAAGGGTAAATATAGTAAATAAGGATAAAAAATACTATTATAATAATATTAAACTATCCTAACACATGCTCTAATACTATTGGATGATATATGTCCGACCATGGGCATCCTTAGGTCGATTTTAGGACCCCATGGAGCCACTTTGATGTGAAAATGTCATTTTATAATAATTAATTTAAAGTAAAGAAAAATATAAGATAAACATGTCCTTTTTACTAAAAAAATATATGGGGTTATATAAGTTATCTCTTCGACTATAAATATTAATTATAAGGCTAAAAAGATTTCCTACATCATGGTATTTTATTTATAATTTTTAGACATCAAATAAATATATATATTTATGTGATTATCCACTGAATGAGGCTAATATTCATTATTAACATATATAATATTCATGTGTTTTATTATTCATAAACACCATTTTAGTTCATTTTACACTTTGAACATCATTTCACATTATGATTGTAAGTCCTTAAAATGCACTATTACATGGTATATTTTTTGAACACCATATAAAATACCCAATGATCTTTATTTTATTTTCATATTTAATTTTCAGGTTCCTCATTACATTGTTAAAAATTAATAACTTTGGAATACTTGAAGATTCACATTGGAAGACTACCAAAATGGGCTTTCATGGCAACACATTTTGGGCAAAGTAAACTGGATAGAAGCCCAATAAATAGACTGTAGCAGCCAAGATCCAATCCCAATGATTCTCAAAATTTACATTAAGATATATGAAATCATGGGGAATATTTCATCCAATAGTGACAAGAGAAAATTCTAATGTTTTAATGGAGTTCCAGGAGACCCAAGTTGGAGATGAAATTTTGGGCAAGATTCTGCGGCCCAGAAAAACACATCCCGCAAATTTAATCATATCTCAAAAATCAAATATTATTTTGGGATGAAATTTTACATATAGTTATTAGACATGTTTATATTCATTTTTCTCTTATATGTACCACTCTAATTAGACCATCTCGAAGGTTATCTAGGCGCCTCTGTTCGGTGGATGCAAGTTGGCTACAACTTCGGGTCAAGGGTGGAAAAGTATCCTCTACCTTACTTTCCACCACCCTAGGCCTATCATACTCAAGTGTGATGATTTTTACTATTAGGGGATCGACCCAAGCCTCTTTAAATTCCTATTTAAGGCAGTGTTGGTGGAGGAGTTTATTATCTTTGATGCTTTCTTTCGTTGTAATTTTAGGATGCGATTTTGTTGTCTCAAGTTTGTCTTTCTCGTGTAAGTTGTTCAATTCACCTTAGTTTCTTAATAAAATTTCTTCTTCTCCTATTATTATATTCTTATTTATATCATGTTTATAATTTCGGTTTAATTTGTGAATTTATTCACATCAAACCTTTTGATATTATCACACAATGGTAGAGTGATCGTTATTTCATTGTTTTTTTTACTTCTCCAATTCCTCCATCATAAGTCTACTTCCTGCTTCCATTGAAACCATAGAATCAATAGAGGGCTAACCCACTTATGGGTTGATAAAATGGATTATCAAGGGTATATATTGGATGTTATTTCTCACTCCATTAATTTCTAATCACTTATTTTAATTGACTTCTTAAATGAACTCTTCTCAAATATAAGAAATTGAAATAGTTGAAAAAGGAATGCATCCAATCCACCCCAATTGATAACCTAGGATCAAATAATTCTTTTAAATTTAATTAACTTAAGTATCTTAGTGTTCACTTAAACACATATAAAATCAACCCAAGTTGGCCACTTCATATCCAAAATCAATCCATAGAATGTACGTGTCTGTAGGTTACTTCTTAGGTCTCTGAGGATTCGACAACCCAAGATAAACTACAAGTGACCGCTTAACCCTAAATCTTGGGTAAATTTGGGTGAGACCAAATTTTGGCGCCATTTTCGGGTACCTAAGTAAGTTATCTTAGACACTAGAATCATTTTCTCACCCCACATCCTATGTTATCAATCTTATATCTCTTATCTTTACCCCTTTCTGTTTGTGTGTCATGAGAATCTAGAATCAAACTTTCAGTATTCTCCAATGGAGTATATTTCAAATTACCATGTCACAAACCCATGCTGTAATAAAATGGAAAATAAATATTTGGAATCCCCTAAATTATTAAATTTATTTAATAAACCCTTGATTAATTACCACACACCTAGTGACATGTACAATCATTGGGATAATGAATATTCAAAGGATAAATTTACATCCCTCTCAAGGATGGTTGAAGAGATCAATATTAGGGAATTACATGATGTCCAGGATTCTATACAGCCTAATCCCCAACAAACACTTGAAAAATTGTGTGAAAAAATGGATAAAATGAATTTGGAAGTTTCATCATTGAGATTAGAACTACAAAGCATTGAGACGTGTGAGGAACCCAACCCTACACTGATTGTCCCTTCTGTAACCTTATGTGATGTTTATTGTTTCCCAAAAAACCCAAATGAATTTATTGAAGAACCAACCTTTGTATTTGGGATAGATGAATAGGATAGAATAATTGTTTAAGGGACTTTAAATCAGGAGGAAATTTATTTTTTTGGATTCAAAAGAGGAGAATTTGACATCATAGATTGAGTCTCCTAAGTATAACTCCATTGATGATTTTTCAAAAACACCAATCACTGAACCATTGTGAGAAATCACAAACATTGAGTCCATACCCATTCATAACACTGATATTTACAATTTTTTGTTTGAATCTTTTATTCAAAAGGAACCGATTCTTTTGAGAAATTTGGAAAATGAAACTGATTTGGATTCAAAATCTCAACTTGTGTTTGAATTCCCTATCCAAACCGAGCTCAAAATTATTATCCTTCCTTCCCCACTCAAGTATCCATTCATAGGTTATAACCATGACCTTTTAATTGAAATTAATTCTTCTATTGTAACCAAAAAATTTGAAATGATCATTGATGTCTTAGGCAAGACTACTGAGGAAACTGGATCAACCATTTCTGATATTCCTTGGATTTTCCCACTCATTATAGAACATAGGTTTTCACATGAAAAAAATTATAAAAAAATAATCAATCTCAATCTAGTGGATATGGAGAAATATGGGGACCTTAAAATGTTGAAAGTTGGTATTGGGTAAGTTAGGGGGTTCATGTTGAGCTAGCGACGTTAAACAAAAGCGTTGTACGGGAGGAAACCCGTGGTTTTCATGTTTACAATAATTGCAAATCATCTTTATTTTTTAAATAGGATTAATGAATCATTTTGATATTAAAAATACTATTGACTTGTTCTTCTATTATGAGTATGGATGGGTATGAAAGGGGAGCTCCATATTCATCCGTGTCACATGGCATGATCCCTGAGTAATACCTTACCCAGAAATTTAAAAAGAAGACAATGTATCATCAGTTTATTTTATTTTTATGTGTTTGTCAGTTAAAATAAATATACAAAAAAATGATTAAAAATAAATTAAAAGGACATGTCGTAGTTCATGGGGAAAACCCCGTCACAACCGGAGAAGTCGCGGGGACTTGAACCCGGGACCGAAGGGAGACAGGGAGTACACCTACCACTAACCTACAACTTATAGTGTTTCCTTATTTTATTTTATTTATTTATATACTTATATTTTAAAATTTATATATCCACATATATATATATATTATTCTAATTTTTACTTGTTCCTAGTATCGGTCTTTGGTATGATTAAATAAAAAAATATATAAACACAAACTACCATCATTGATGAGGCTTCTCCGAGTGACATGGAGACCAAGGGATTAAAAGGGAGTAGAGAGAACTTCAACTTCAACCACCATTTGACTTCATTCCATGATCCTCATTTTCAATTTCCTTTTTGAACTCACCTTCTCTACCCCTACCCCCTTCTAAATTTTCTTTTCTTGAAACACTGGGGACAGTGTTATTTTAAGTTGGGGGGAGATTAAATAAAAAAAATTCTTTTGTGTGTAAAAAAAATTATTTTGTGTGCAAAAAAATGATTTGAAAAAAAATTGTGCCTTAATGGAAGAAAAAGTCCATTTAACCTTAAACTTGATAATAAACATTGCATACTTTGAAATTGAATATCAAATAATTTTGCATGCCTTGATTCTGATTTTAATGCAAGTTTTATTTCATGAGGATAGATTTTGGAAAGTGTGGTTGTCTAATGTGATATTTCATCATTTATATTTTCATCCAAATAAAAAAAAAGATCACAACGCACATCCTTTGGATAGTGGGGTATTAGTTTGAGTTCATGGGGTCCCCCAAATAAATAGAATAGGTTTGGTGATCATTTTAGTTTTAATATGATTATTCAATAAAAAATCAAAAAATAAATAAATTTGCACGTAGAGCAATGAAATGGCCTAATGTGTGGCTTTCGGCACTTGGGGATTGTGACTTCATAGTTTTCTGGCCCATATTTAGTAATTTTATCTCTATTTGTAGTAATTTGACTTTGTTTTCAATTGAGTTAATTCGATATGATTCTCGAGTATGTGGGATTCACTTGGTTTCCTAAGGTCTTTGAGTCTGTGAGTAATCAGCAAAGTCTCGCTACATGGGTTGACTATGTTGAGTGCAATTTCAATTACCATGGAAAAATTGCAAAAAAAAAATAAAAAAAATGAAGAAAAAAAAGAAATAATAACAAAAAAAATATAAAAAAATAAATACTTACCTTAATATTGAAATTTGATTCCACCTAGCGCTTCCATCATTTCTCCCTTGAATAAAGATGAACTCCCATGTCTATTGTGATACACAACACATCATCATGCTTAATTGATATTGGATGAAATATAGAAATGAATTTGTAAAAAGGAATGGGCTTGGGATTAGGATCTGATTATGAAACTATCTTGTATTAAAATATTATTATGGGTTTCATGATTGTTTGGTATAAGGGTTCTTGGTGATCATTTTGTATTAAAATGTTTTGGAAAAGGGAATTCAAATTTCACATTTTTGAGATATATTTTTCTCAGGACTAGAAAAACTCAAATTGGGGGGTTTGATTATCCACTGAATGAGGCTAATATTCATTAATAATATATATATGATATTCATGTTCTTTATTGTAACACCCGAGACTTTTATGTTATATAAATTATCAAAGGAATCTTTTTCTACGCAACACTTGCTTGACTTGCTTTACACGCAATCGCGACCTTCCTCGATAGCTTGCGTCGTACGCAATACCGAGTTTCACTAAACAACAATATGCTATTAAAACTAGCCATTATGAATAGTAATAACCACTTTTTGAAATTTTATAAATTTTATTTTTCAAAATGGACTTCATTTTTGGACTCAGAATATCGAAATTAGCCTAGGGTGAAATTTTGGTATTTTTCTGAAAACTTTCAATTTTTGATGAATAGTGAAACCACTAAGTGGTAGGTTAAAAACTGAATTTTGCATAAAACTTAATTTTACCGCTTCTGTGAATGGAATTTCAAAAATCCGAGAGACACGGTTAATATCAAGGACTAAAATGTGGTTCAATGAGATGAAAATAATTTTTTGGTGAATAGTAACTTTTTACTATTTTTACCGCGGTTAATAGTAAATAGGGTAACTAAGGGTAAATATGATATCAATATTACCCTAACACATGTCCTAATACTATTGGACAAGTGTAATTCGACCAAAAACAAACTTAGGAATAAAATATGACCATTTAGGCCCACTTGGATTAGATTAGGACATTTATTATTAATTTATTTAAAGAAGGGTTAAAATAGTTAAAATCAAAGTTTAACAAGTAAATCATTTTTAATATAGGGTTATACATAAGATAAATTCGATTGTAAATATTCATTAGAAAGCTAAAAAGATTTCCTACATGATGGTATTTTATTTGTAATTTTTAGACATCAAATAATTTAATTTATTTATGACACAAAGATGATGCAGTAATTATCTTATTAATGAAATATTGAAACAATTGATAATATAAATACCAAAATAAATGTAATTTGAGACTTTTTATTAATTCCACTAATTTTCTAGGTTACTATGATATATTAGTGTTGATTTAATCAACTTGGTTCGAACATATAATTCTGTTATGACTTTCACAAAAATCATATATCAAATAGTGTCAAAATTGACACAAAATAGTTTTTAAATCAAATATTATATTATTAATTTTTATTTTATTCCTAAAAATCTATGGTTCGGCCAAATGACTTAGATAAGGATATATATATTAATAATAAACAATTTGGGGTTCGTTTGGCATGTTATAGTAAGTGTATTAACCATATAGTGAAAGAAAACAAAAAGACACGGTAAAAGTTAAATTAATTAACTTGGAGTTAAATCTAATTGATAAGGTTAAAATAATACCCTAAACTTGTCTAAATCCTATTGGTTGATAGGATTTCGACCCATCCCCACTTTAGCTTCGAAATAAGACCCTTTGGAACCATTATAAACCGATTTTGACTTTAATATAAAATAATATTTTGAGATATTCCTAAGGTGCCCCTCTCCTCCCTTATAAAAGGGCACCTCCTCCCCCTCCTCCTCACACCAATTTGAGCACTCAAGCTCGGCCAACCCCTGCCATTTTCCCTTCTCCACTTCCCTAGAATAATCCTAGAGGTCCTGGTCTTCTCCAAATACCAATCTTAGTTCCTTAAGTGGAGGATTCAAAAAGGCGTTCCAAAGAAGAGGTAATATCCATTACCGATCTTTTCAATTTCTTTCTTCTTCAACTTCTTCTTCTTCAGTTGTTTCATGATAAAGTAATAACATCAGTATTAATTACATACTGATATGTTATTATAAATATGAAACAACCCTAATTCACCTTCTATCCATCCTACGGAAAAATGAAATCACCGCGCGTGCGTACGTACGGAATACCGTCTCCACGCCGTGGTGTAATCTATTTTCCACCATCACCTTACAAGGATGGGTATAATGGTGTAATGAGTAATTATATATGATTATTATTAAGTAATATTGATACTGAAATAATATATATATATACTCCAATACAATTCCACGATCATAGGAACGATATCATCACTCGTGCGTACGTACGGAATACCGTCTCCACGATGTGATGCGACTCGTTCTACATGATATTCATTTCATAATGATTGTATAAATGAATTGAATGAATGAATATGGTATATACTACACTAATACCATTCTGGAAATTAATTATCTATAACCTAAAGATAAGAATAAGAATTTATTCGACAAAACACGCATAAGAACAAAAAGTTATAAAGACCCGAGTAACAAGTAACAATGAAATATTACTAACAAGAAGCTAATAATATGACCATATATGATCTCATGTATGATTCTGGAATAAGTCAATAACATTATTTAAACCATTATACAGGAGCTTCGGACACGAACAAAGCAAATCGGACCTAAGGTAAGGGAAATATCACAATCTCATTTTTATCCGAGATTGTTTATTCGTAAGTATTTACTGGGGTGTATTTTATCATCCACATCCATGTTCCCTCAATATGTAATATTGTTTCCATCCACTTGAAATAGTTTAAATCCAATTTTACCCTTAGGTGAGTTTTTAGTAAAGAATATGAAAGGAATCTTTTGTCGTTTTTCCGTACGAGGTACTTTTTGACTCTTCCGACAAAAGTACGAAGAATGTTTTTTTTTAACTTATACGGCATGAATGGATTTTTAAAACATTACTTCAAAGAATCTTCCTTTACAAGTTTTCAAGTTTATTTTTAATCAACTTCTTTTATTTTAAAGTTGTATGACATGTTATGAAAGGAAAAATGTTTTTGAAGAAGAAAGGATATTTTCCTCAAGAATTCAATTCAAGTGTTTTATCAAAATTATTTTCCATCTAAGATAATAAAGGGTTCTGTTTCTATCCATATTTTTACATTGGTTTGACTATGTTGTGATGGAATTATGTTTATGAATTCCTTTATCATATATGAATTGATTTATGATGTCATGATGTTTCAAGAATCCCATTTTTGTTATATGTGTTATGCGATGATGTATGTTTTATGATTATGTGGCACACATAAGAAAGGATTCATTATAAGATGGGTGGGACCTATATCTCCCTCCGATGCATTGGGTAATGATTTTATATCTCATGAGATAGACATGGCTGGAACGGAAGGTTATTTCGGTTCAGTGATACAGGACTGAAACGAGGAGTGAACTCGGTTCAGAAAGGGACTTTGTCCACTAAGATAGTCTTGGCAATGAGTCATGACTAACAAGAAATGATTTTCCATGATTATGTGTGCATGCCACAAAGTTTCAAGTTTTATGTTATGGGGATCTCATTTTCACTTCTATGATTTATTCCATGTTAAGATATTATGATCTCTTTTGCAGGTTTTGATTTTCATAAAGATATGATATGATTTTTTATTTCCTTTATTTGCCCTTGCTGAGCATTTGAGCTCACCCTTTTATGTTTTCTTTTCCCCAGGTCAGGAAGATGGATATTAAGTAGAATATGCTAAAAGGGACCCTAGATATGATGAAATAAATGGGAGACACTGTAGAAGATTTATGAACCAGTTGTTTATGTTTCCCCAGTTTCTAAAGACACTATACATATACGGTCCTTTGTGGTTTTGTCATATGTTGTAATAAGTGTGATTCAATTTTGAAGTATTAACAATGTATGTAAAGTGTGGGTCGTTATAGTTGGTATCAGAGGAAAGGTATAGTCAACCTTTGGAAACTAGGATGTGAAAGCCTTAGTAAGAACCCTAAGGATAAGTCTAAGCATAGAACACAATCTTAGTGTTTTAGAAATGGCCTTGAATAACCTAGGATAAGACCTTAAGCATGAAAATTTTATTCTTGAATTATGTGGTTTCCTATTATAATTAGTGTTGCTCACACTATTCTTCTTGGTTTTAGTCAATGGATGGAACCCGAAGGAACCGTGTTAATGCGGAATGCGATGGGCAATGCAATGATTGTCCCCCTGAGCAACCAAACGATATGGGAGCTGGAATGCAAAATCTTGTAGCCATGCTCACACAACTTTCTCAAGCTATGAATCATGCAGGATTTCCAAACGAACAAAGAAGGGAGCAACATTCTGTTGAATCCTTCATGAGGCAGCGTCCACCATCTTTCAGCGGGTCTACTGATCCATTAGTTGCTGAACAATGGATTAGTACTACTGAAAAGATATTTTCAGTTCTTCAATGTTCTGAGCATGATAAAGTCATCCTAGCAGTGTATCGTTTGGAAGGAGATGCGGATCAATGGTGGAATCTTGTTAAGAATACGAGGCAAAGGGATGAAATTGAGTCTATGGAATGGGACGAGTTCAAGAACTTATTTTTCAATAAGTACTTCCCTCGTATTCTCCGAACAAAGATGGAGAAAGAGTTCCTTGAACTGAAGCAAAGGGATGATGAATCTGTTAGTACCTATGAAGCAAATTTTACAAGACTTGCAAGGTACGCTTCTGGTATTATTATCCAACCTGAGAGTAAGATCGATCGATTCTTTAGTGGCTTAAAACCAAGTCTTCGAAGGGCGTTAGCCATAAGGGACTTCAATAGCTACGAGGAAATCGTTCGATGTGCTCTCAAAGTCGAGATGGAGATTGGAGTAACCCATCAGTCACATGGGTTTGATAAGAAGAGGAAGATGGAATTCAAAGAAAAATCTAAAGAGCACACGGAAAAGAAGATGAACTTTCCCTTATGCTCAAAGTGTGGAAAGAAACATGGAGGGAGTTGTCTTAAAGGGACAAGTAAATGTTTTAAATGTGGAAAGGAAGGCCATCGGGCATTTGAATGCCGTGATAATGGGAAGAAGATGTCTAATGATGCAAACAAAGGAAGGGATACACAGAATGAACCTGCTACACTTCAATGTTTCAAGTGCAAGGAGATGGGGCATTATGCCAATCAATGCCCAAATCCAAGGGTTGATGATGATGGTCGACGTCAACAAACTCTTAAGGATAAAGACAAAGGAAAGTCACATGCAATTTCTATCAGCGATGTGGAGTACGATAACGATGTGGTGAAAGGTACACTTACCATCCACTCTAAAGTAGCAAATGTTTTATTTGATTCTGGATCCACCCACTCTTTTATTTCTGAAAAATTTTCTAAGGGTATCACCGTATTACCTCAACAATTAGATGTTGAGTTAGCTGTGACAACACCTAATGGCACATCAATCGCATCAGAAGTTTATAATTCTTCTCTGATCGAACTTTGTGGGAAAGTGCTTCCTGCAAATCTTGTGATCCTTCCTTTAGTGGAATTTGATGTGATTCTTGGCATGGATTGGCTTTCTCTACATGGAGCTCATATCAATTGCCAAAGAAGGGAAGTCACATTTCATATTCCAGATCAACCTACGATCGTCTATCAATGCAAGGATGAACATAATCTTCCAGTGGAAATTTCTTCCATCTTATGGGTATTGATTCCACTAAATGAAGGTTATTTATCTCAAATGGTTGGTGAGAAACTCACGATTAAGAATATGCCCATTGTACGGGAGTTTGATGATGTCTTTTCGGAGGAATTGCCGGGTCTTCCACCAAATCGTGAAGTTGAGTTTTCAATAGAACTCGTACCGGGTGCTTTGCCTATTTCAAAGACACCTTATAGAATGGCCCCAATTGAGTTGCAGGAATTGAAGAAGCAACTCCAAGAGAATCTTGATAAGGGATTCATACGCCCTAGTGCGTCACCTTGGGGAGCACCTGTTCTATTTGTTAAGAAGAAAGATGGATCAATGAGACTCTGCATTGATTATCGAGAACTTAACAAGATCACTATCAAGAACAAATATCCTCTCCCACGCATTGATGACTTATTTGACCAACTACGCGGAGCTCAATACTTTTCCAAGATTGATCTTCGTTCAGGGTATCATCAATTAAGGGTCAAAAGGGAGGATATACCAAAGACGGCTTTCCGTACAAGGTATGGACACTATGAATTTATAGTGATGCCATTTGGTCTTACTAATGCCCCTGCTATCTTCATGGATCTAATGAATAGAGTCTTTAGAGACTATCTTGATCAATTTGTGGTAGTCTTTATAGACGATATTCTTGTCTATTCAAAGAGCAAGGAAGAACATGAAGATCACTTGAGAATTATATTGAAGACCCTGAGAAAGGAGAAGCTTTATGCCAAATTTACCAAGTGTGAATTTTGGCTTCAAAAAGTTGCATTTTTGGGTCATATAATCTCAAAAGAGGGGATATCTGTGGATCCAGCAAAAACAGAGGTTATCGAAAGATGGTCAAGACCAACAACAGTAACTGAGATCCGAAGTTTTCTTGGTTTGGCTGGATATTATCGACGTTTTGTAAAAGATTTTTCACGATTATCTAATCCACTCACCAAGTTGACTCGGAAAGGAGTTAAGTTTGTCTGGACAGAGGAATGTGAAGAGAATTTCAAGGAGTTGAAAAGAAGGTTATCCAGTGCACCTGTGCTCACACTGCCTTGTAGTGGAGAAAGGTTTGTGATCTACAGTGATGCATCCAAGAAGGGATTGGGGTGTGTTCTTATGCAAAATGATATGGTGATAGCTTATGCCTCACGACAGTTGAAAATCCATGAGCAAAATTACCCAACACATGATTTGGAGTTGGCTGCGGTAATCTTTGCATTAAAGATTTGGAGGCATTACCTTTATGGTGAAAGGTGTGATATTTATACTGATCATAAAAGTTTAAAGTATATTTTCACACAAAAGGAGTTGAATATGCGCCAAAGAAGATGGTTGGAGCTGATTAAGGATTATGACTGCTCAATCCATTACCACCCTGGGAAAGCAAACAAGGTGGCAGATGCATTAAGTCGACAAGACCATGCTAGTTTATCCATAATGAGGATCACAAAAGATCCAATATTTATGGATTTACAAAGGATGGATCTTGGAATTATAATGGAAGGGGAAAAATCTTATCTTTCTCAAATGAATGTTCAACCATCTATACATGTGAAGATTAAAGAGGCACAGAAAGAAGATGTCGAGTTACAAAAGAAGGTGAGAAATGTTCCTGAATTCAACCTTGATTGTGATGGGATAATAAAGTTCAGGAATCGTGTTTGCGTTCCTCCCATCCCCGAATTAAAGAATGAGCTGCTGGATGAGGCTCATAGTTCATCATTTTCTATTCATCCTGGAAGCACGAAGATGTATAGGGACCTGAAAGAGTACTTCTGGTGGGATGGCATGAAAAGAGATGTTGCTGAATATGTCTCTCGATGCTTGGTTTGTCAACAAGTTAAAGCTGAGAGACAGAAGTCTAAGGGGATGTTACAACCATTACCCATACCCGAATGGAAATGGGAAAACATCACTATGGACTTTGTCACAGGACTTCCTAAAACATCCAAAGGCAATAATGCTATCTGGGTCATAGTTGATCGTCTTACAAAGTCTGCACACTTCATTGCTATTAGAGAGGATTTCTCTCTAGATCAGCTTGCCAGGATATATGTAAAGGAAGTGGTAAGATTGCATGGAGTACCACTTTCTATTATATCTGATCGAGATCCGAGATTTACCTCGAAGTTCTGGCGAAGTCTTCAGCATACTCTGGATACAGAGTTGAGTTTCAGCACTGCTTATCATCCCCAGACAGACGGTCAGTCTGAGAGAACAATTCAAACCCTAGAAGATATGTTGAGAGCTTGCTCTATGGATTTCAAAGGAGGTTGGGATCAACACCTACCTTTGGTGGAATTTTCTTATAATAATAGCTTTCACTCCAGTATTCAGATGGCTCCTTATGAAGCTCTCTATGGAAAGAAATGCAGGACTCCAACTTGCTGGGATGAAGTTGGGGAAAGAAAGCTATTAGGACCTGATCTCGTTGATGAAATGGCAGAAAAGGTTAGATCTATTCAACAACACATAAGAGCAGCTCAGAGTCGACAGAAAAGTTATGCCGACAACCGAAGAAAAGACCTAGAGTTTGAAGTGGGCGATAAAGTGTTCTTACGAATATCTCCCTGGAAGAGGGTTATGAGATTTGGAAAGAAGGGGAAGTTGAGCCCTAGATATATCGGTCCTTTTGAAATACTGGATCGTGTTGGGAAGGTAGCTTACCGATTGGCGCTTCCACCGAATCTCTCTCAAGTTCACGATGTGTTCCACGTATCTCTCCTGAGAAAGTACATACCAGATCCTTCACATGTACTCAGCTCAGAAGTTGTACCGCTGGAGCAAGATCTTTCTTATGAAGAACAGCCGATAGAGATTCTGGATCGTAGCGAAAAAGTCCTACGAAACAAGACCACTCGCTTGGTGAAAGTTTTATGGAGGAACCACCAACTTGAAGAAGCTACATGGGAGCTTGAGGATATGATGAGGGAGAAGTATCCTCATCTATTTGTTACAAAGTGACGAATTTCGAGGGCGAAATTCTTTTTAAGGGGGGTAGAATGTAACACCCGAGACTTTTATGTTATATAAATTATCAAAGGAATCTTTTTCTACGCAACACTTGCTTGACTTGCTTTACACGCAATCGCGACCTTCCTCGATAGCTTGCGTCGTACGCAATACCGAGTTTCACTAAACAACAATATGCTATTAAAACTAGCCGTTATGAATAGTAATAACCACTTTTTGAAATTTTATAAATTTTATTTTTCAAAATGGACTTCATTTTTGGACTCAGAATATCGAAATTAGCCTAGGGTGAAATTTTGGTATTTTTCTGAAAACTTTCAATTTTTGATGAATAGTGAAACCACTAAGTGGTAGGTTAAAAACTGAATTTTGCATAAAACTTAATTTTACCGCTTCTGTGAATGGAATTTCAAAAATCCGAGAGACACGGTTAATATCAAGGACTAAAATGTGGTTCAATGAGATGAAAATAATTTTTTGGTGAATAGTAACTTTTTACTATTTTTACCGCGGTTAATAGTAAATAGGGTAACTAAGGGTAAATATGATATCAATATTACCCTAACACATGTCCTAATACTATTGGACAAGTGTAATTCGACCAAAAACAAACTTAGGAATAAAATATGACCATTTAGGCCCACTTGGATTAGATTAGGACATTTATTATTAATTTATTTAAAGAAGGGTTAAAATAGTTAAAATCAAAGTTTAACAAGTAAATCATTTTTAATATAGGGTTATACATAAGATAAATTCGATTGTAAATATTCATTAGAAAGCTAAAAAGATTTCCTACATGATGGTATTTTATTTGTAATTTTTAGACATCAAATAATTTAATTTATTTATGACACAAAGATGATGCAGTAATTATCTTATTAATGAAATATTGAAACAATTGATAATATAAATACCAAAATAAATGTAATTTGAGACTTTTTATGAATTCCACTAATTTTCTAGGTTACTATGATATATTATTGTTGATTTAATCAACTTGGTTCGAACATATAATTCTGTTATGACTTTCACAAAAATCATATATCAAATAGTGTCAAAATTGACACAAAATAGTTTTTAAATCAAATATTATATTATTAATTGTTATTTTATTCCTAAAAATCTATGGTTCGGCCAAATGACTTAGATAAGGATATATATATTAATAATAAACAATTTGGGGTTCGTTTGGCATGTTATAGTAAGTGTATTAACCATATAGTGAAAGAAAACAAAAAGACACGGTAAAAGTTAAATTAATTAACTTGGAGTTAAATCTAATTGATAAGGTTAAAATAATACCCTAAACTTGTCTAAATCCTATTGGTTGATAGGATATCGACCCATCCCCACTTTAGCTTCGAAATAAGACCCTTTGGAGCCATTATAAACCGATTTTGACTTTAATATAAAATAATATTTTGAGATATTCCTAAGGTGCCCCTCTCCTCCCTTATAAAAGGGCACCTCCTCCCCCTCCTCCTCACACCAATTTGAGCACTCAAGCTCGGCCAACCCCTGCCATTTTCCCTTCTCCACTTCCCTAGAATAATCCTAGAGGTCCCGGTCTTCTCCAAAGACCAATCTTAGTTCCTTAAGTGGAGGATTCAAAAAGGCGTTCCAAAGAAGAGGTAATATCCATTACCGATCTTTTCAATTTCTTTCTTCTTCAACTTCTTCTTCTTCAGTTGTTTCATGATAAAGTAATAACATCAGTATTACTTACATACTGATATGTTATTATAAATATGAAACAACCCTAATTCACCTTCTATCCATCCTACGGAAAAATGAAATCACCGCGCGTGCGTACGTACGGAATACCGTCTCCACGCCGTGGTGTAATCTATTTTCCACCATCACCTTACAAGGATGGGTATAATGGTGTAATGAGTAATTATATATGATTATTATTAAGTAATATTGATACTGAAATAATATATATATATACTCCAATACAATTCCACGATCATAGGAACGATATCATCACTCGTGCGTACGTACGGAATACCGTCTCCACGATGTGATGCGACTCGTTCTGCATGATATTCATTTCATAATGATTGTATAAATGAATTGAATGAATGAATATGGTATATACTACACTAATACCATTCTGGAAATTAATTATCTATAACCTAAAGATAAGAATAAGAATTTATTCGACAAAACACGCATAAGAACAAAAAGTTATAAAGACCCGAGTAACAAGTAACAATGAAATATTACTAACAAGAAGCTAATAATATGACCATATATGATCTCATGTATGATTCTGGAATAAGTCAATAACATTATTTAAACCATTATACAGGAGCTTCGGACACGAACAAAGCAAATCGGACCTAAGGTAAGGGAAATATCACAATCTCATTTTTATCCGAGATTGTTTATTCGTAAGTATTTACTGGGGTGTATTTTATCATCCACATCCATGTTCCCTAAATATGTAATATTGTTTCCATCCACTTGAAATAGTTTAAATCCAATTTTACCCTTAGGTGAGTTTTTAGTAAAGAATATGAAAGGAATCTTTTGTCGTTTTTCCGTACGAGGTACTTTTTGACTCTTCCGACAAAAGTACGAAGAATGTTTTTTTTTTAACTTATACGGCATGAATGGATTTTTAAAACATTACTTCAAAGAATCTTCCTTTACAAGTTTTCAAGTTTATTTTTAATCAACTTCTTTTATTTTAAAGTTGTATGACATGTTATGAAAGGAAAAATGTTTTTGAAGAAGAAAGGATATTTTCCTCAAGAATTCAATTCAAGTGTTTTATCAAAATTATTTTCCATCTAAGATAATAAAGGGTTCTGTTTCTATCCATATTTTTACATTGGTTTGACTATGTTGTGATGGAATTATGTTTATGAATTCCTTTATCATATATGAATTGATTTATGATGTCATGATGTTTCAAGAATCCCATTTTTGTTATATGTGTTATGCGATGATGTATGTTTTATGATTATGTGGCACACATAAGAAAGGATTCATTATAAGATGGGTGGGACCTATATCTCCCTCCAATGCATTGGGTAATGATTTTATATCTCATGAGATAGACATGGCTGGAACGGAAGGTTATTTCGGTTCAGTGATACAGGACTGAAACGAGGAGTGAACTCGGTTCAGAAAGGGACTTTGTCCACTAAGATAGTCTTGGCAATGAGTCATGACTAACAAGAAATGATTTTCCATGATTATGTGTGCATGCCACAAAGTTTCAAGTTTTATGTTATGGGGATCTCATTTTCACTTCTATGATTTATTCCATGTTAAGATATTATGATCTCTTTTGCAGGTTTTGATTTTCATAAAGATATGATATGATTTTTTATTTCCTTTATTTGCCCTTGCTGAGCATTTGAGCTCACCCTTTTATGTTTTCTTTTCCCCAGGTCAGGAAGATGGATATTAAGTAGAATATGCTAAAAGGGACCCTAGATATGATGAAATAAATGGGAGACACTGTAGAAGATTTATGAACCAGTTGTTTATGTTTCCCCAGTTTCTAAAGACACTATACCTATACGGTCCTTTGTGGTTTTGTCATATGTTGTAATAAGTGTGATTCAATTTTGAAGTATTAACAATGTATGTAAAGTGTGGGTCGTTATAGTTGGTATCAGAGGAAAGGTATAGTCAACCTTTGGAAACTAGGATGTGAAAGCCTTAGTAAGAACCCTAAGGATAAGTCTAAGCATAGAACACAATCTTAGTGTTTTAGAAATGGCCTTGAATAACCTAGGATAAGACCTTAAGCATGAAAATTTTATTCTTGAATTATGTGGTTTCCTATTATAATTAGTGTTGCTCACACTATTCTTCTTGGTTTTAGTCAATGGCTGGAACCCGAAGGAACCGTGTTAATGCGGAATGCGATGGGCAATGCAATGATTGTCCCCCTGAGCAACCAAACGATATGGGAGCTGGAATGCAAAATCTTGTAGCCATGCTCACACAACTTTCTCAAGCTATGAATCATGCAGGATTTCCAAACGAACAAAGAAGGGAGCAACATTCTGTTGAATCCTTCATGAGGCAGCGTCCACCATCTTTCAGCGGGTCTACTGATCCATTAGTTGCTGAACAATGGATTAGTACTACTGAAAAGATATTTTCAGTTCTTCAATGTTCTGAGCATGATAAAGTCATCCTAGCAGTGTATCGTTTGGAAGGAGATGCGGATCAATGGTGGAATCTTGTTAAGAATACGAGGCAAAGGGATGAAATTGAGTCTATGGAATGGGACGAGTTCAAGAACTTATTTTTCAATAAGTACTTCCCTCGTATTCTCCGAACAAAGATGGAGAAAGAGTTCCTTGAACTGAAGCAAAGGGATGGTGAATCTGTTAGTACCTATGAAGCAAATTTTACAAGACTTGCAAGGTACGCTTCTGGTATTATTATCCAACCTGAGAGTAAGATCGATCGATTCTTTAGTGGATTAAAACCAAGTCTTCGAAGGGCGTTAGCCATAAGGGACTTCAATAGCTACGAGGAAATCGTTCGATGTGCTCTCAAAGTCGAGATGGAGATTGGAGTAACCCATCAGTCACATGGGTTTGATAAGAAGAGGAAGATGGAATTCAAAGAAAAATCTAAAGAGCACACGGAAAAGAAGATGAACTTTCCCTTATGCTCAAAGTGTGGAAAGAAACATGGAGGGAGTTGTCTTAAAGGGACAAGTAAATGTTTTAAATGTGGAAAGGAAGGCCATCGGGCATTTGAATGCCGTGATAATGGGAAGAAGATGTCTAATGATGCAAACAAAGGAAGGGATACACAGAATGAACCTGCTACACTTCAATGTTTCAAGTGCAAGGAGATGGGGCATTATGCCAATCAATGCCCAAATCCAAGGGTTGATGATGATGGTCGACGTCAACAAACTCTTAAGGCTAAAGACAAAGGAAAGTCACATGCAATTTCTATCAGCGATGTGGAGTACGATAACGATGTGGTGAAAGGTACACTTACCATCCACTCTAAAGTAGCAAATGTTTTATTTGATTCTGGATCCACCCACTCTTTTATTTCTGAAAAATTTTCTAAGGGTATCACCGTATTACCTCAACAATTAGATGTTGAGTTAGCTGTGACAACACCTAATGGCACATCAATCGCATCAGAAGTTTATAATTCTTCTCCGATCGAACTTTGTGGGAAAGTGCTTCCTGCAAATCTTGTGATCCTTCCTTTAGTGGAATTTGATGTGATTCTTGGCATGGATTGGCTTTCTCTACATGGAGCTCATATCAATTGCCAAAGAAGGGAAGTCACATTTCATATTCCAGATCAACCTACGATCGTCTATCAATGCAAGGATGAACATAATCTTCCAGTGGAAATTTCTTCCATCTTATGGGTATTGATTCCACTAAATGAAGGTTATTTATCTCAAATGGTTGGTGAGAAACTCACGATTAAGAATATGCCCATTGTACGGGAGTTTGATGATGTCTTTCCGGAGGAATTGCCGGGTCTTCCACCAAATCGTGAAGTTGAGTTTTCAATAGAACTCGTACCGGGTGCTTTGCCTATTTCAAAGACACCTTATAGAATGGCCCCAATTGAGTTGCAGGAATTGAAGAAGCAACTCCAAGAGAATCTTGATAAGGGATTCATACGCCCTAGTGCGTCACCTTGGGGAGCACCTGTTCTATTTGTTAAGAAGAAAGATGGATCAATGAGACTCTGCATTGATTATCGAGAACTTAACAAGATCACTATCAAGAACAAATATCCTCTCCCACGCATTGATGACTTATTTGACCAACTACGCGGAGCTCAATACTTTTCCAAGATTGATCTTCGTTCAGGGTATCATCAATTAAGGGTCAAAAGGGAGGATATACCAAAGACGGCTTTCCATACAAGGTATGGACACTATGAATTTATAGTGATGCCATTTGGTCTTACTAATGCCCCTGCTATCTTCATGGATCTAATGAATAGAGTCTTTAGAGACTATCTTGATCAATTTGTGGTAGTCTTTATAGACGATATTCTTGTCTATTCAAAGAGCAAGGAAGAACATGAAGATCACTTGAGAATTATATTGAAGACCCTGAGAAAGGAGAAGCTTTATGCCAAATTTACCAAGTGTGAATTTTGGCTTCAAAAAGTTGCATTTTTGGGTCATATAATCTCAAAAGAGGGGATATATGTGGATCCAGCAAAAACAGAGGTTATCGAAAGATGGTCAAGACCAACAACAGTAACTGAGATCCGAAGTTTTCTTGGTTTGGCTGGATATTATCGACGTTTTGTAAAATATTTTTCACGATTATCTAATCCACTCACCAAGTTGACTCGGAAAGGAGTTAAGTTTGTCTGGACAGAGGAATGTGAAGAGAATTTCAAGGAGTTGAAAAGAAGGTTATCCAGTGCACCTGTGCTCACACTGCCTTGTAGTGGAGAAAGGTTTGTGATCTACAGTGATGCATCCAAGAAGGGATTGGGGTGTGTTCTTATGCAAAATGATATGGTGATAGCTTATGCCTCACGACAGTTGAAAATCCATGAGCAAAATTACCCAACACATGATTTGGAGTTGGCTGCGGTAATCTTTGCATTAAAGATTTGGAGGCATTACCTTTATGGTGAAAGGTGTGATATTTATACTGATCATAAAAGTTTAAAGTATATTTTCACACAAAAGGAGTTGAATATGCGCCAAAGAAGATGGTTGGAGCTGATTAAGGATTATGACTGCTCAATCCATTACCACCCTGGGAAAGCAAACAAGGTGGCAGATGCATTAAGTCGACAAGACCATGCTAGTTTATCCATAATGAGGATCACAAAAGATCCAATATTTATGGATTTACAAAGGATGGATCTTGGAATTATAATGGAAGGGGAAAAATCTTATCTTTCTCAAATGAATGTTCAACCATCTATACATGTGAAGATTAAAGAGGCACAGAAAGAAGATGTCGAGTTACAAAAGAAGGTGAGAAATGTTCCTGAATTCAACCTTGATTGTGATGGGATAATAAAGTTCAGGAATCGTGTTTGCGTTCCTCCCATCCCCGAATTAAAGAATGAGCTGCTGGATGAGGCTCATAGTTCATCATTTTCTATTCATCCTGGAAGCACGAAGATGTATAGGGACCTGAAAGAGTACTTCTGGTGGGATGGCATGAAAAGAGATGTTGCTGAATATGTCTCTCGATGCTTGGTTTGTCAACAAGTTAAAGCTGAGAGACAGAAGTCTAAGGGGATGTTACAACCATTACCCATACCCGAATGGAAATGGGAAAACATCACTATGGACTTTGTCACAGGACTTCCTAAAACATCCAAAGGCAATAATGCTATCTGGGTTATAGTTGATCGTCTTACAAAGTCTGCACACTTCATTGCTATTAGAGAGGATTTCTCTCTAGATCAGCTTGCCAGGATATATGTAAAGGAAGTGGTAAGATTGCATGGAGTACCACTTTCTATTATATCTGATCGAGATCCGAGATTTACCTCGAAGTTCTGGCGAAGTCTTCAGCATACTCTGGATACAGAGTTGAGTTTCAGCACTGCTTATCATCCCCAGACAGACGGTCAGTCTGAGAGAACAATTCAAACCCTAGAAGATATGTTGAGAGCTTGCTCTATGGATTTCAAAGGAGGTTGGGATCAACACCTACCTTTGGTGGAATTTTCTTATAATAATAGCTTTCACTCCAGTATTCAGATGGCTCCTTATGAAGCTCTCTATGGAAAGAAATGCAGGACTCCAACTTGCTGGGATGAAGTTGGGGAAAGAAAGCTATTAGGACCTGATCTCGTTGATGAAATGGCAGAAAAGGTTAGATCTATTCAACAACACATAAGAGCAGCTCAGAGTCGACAGAAAAGTTATGCCGACAACCGAAGAAAAGACCTAGAGTTTGAAGTGGGCGATAAAGTGTTCTTACGAATATCTCCCTGGAAGAGGGTTATGAGATTTGGAAAGAAGGGGAAGTTGAGCCCTAGATATATCGGTCCTTTTGAAATACTGGATCGTGTTGGGAAGGTAGCTTACCGATTGGCGCTTCCACCGAATCTCTCTCAAGTTCACGATGTGTTCCACGTATCTCTCCTGAGAAAGTACATACCAGATCCTTCACATGTACTCAGCTCAGAAGTTGTACCGCTGGAGCAAGATCTTTCTTATGAAGAACAGCCGATAGAGATTCTGGATCGTAGCGAAAAAGTCCTACGAAACAAGACCACTCGCTTGGTGAAAGTTTTATGGAGGAACCACCAACTTGAAGAAGCTACATGGGAGCTTGAGGATATGATGAGGGAGAAGTATCCTCATCTATTTGTTACAAAGTGACGAATTTCGAGGGCGAAATTCTTTTTAAGGGGGGTAGAATGTAACACCCGAGACTTTTATGTTATATAAATTATCAAAGGAATCTTTTTCTACGCAACACTTGCTTGACTTGCTTTACACGCAATCGCGACCTTCCTCGATAGCTTGCGTCGTACGCAATACCGAGTTTCACTAAACAACAATATGCTATTAAAACTAGCCGTTATGAATAGTAATAACCACTTTTTGAAATTTTATAAATTTTATTTTTCAAAATGGACTTCATTTTTGGACTCAGAATATCGAAATTAGCCTAGGGTGAAATTTTGGTATTTTTCTGAAAACTTTCAATTTTTGATGAATAGTGAAACCACTAAGTGGTAGGTTAAAAACTGAATTTTGCATAAAACTTAATTTTACCGCTTCTGTGAATGGAATTTCAAAAATCCGAGAGACACGGTTAATATCAAGGACTAAAATGTGGTTCAATGAGATGAAAATAATTTTTTGGTGAATAGTAACTTTTTACTATTTTTACCGCGGTTAATAGTAAATAGGGTAACTAAGGGTAAATATGATATCAATATTACCCTAACACATGTCCTAATACTATTGGACAAGTGTAATTCGACCAAAAACAAACTTAGGAATAAAATATGACCATTTAGGCCCACTTGGATTAGATTAGGAGATTTATTATTAATTTATTTAAAGAAGGGTTAAAATAGTTAAAATCAAAGTTTAACAAGTAATGCATTTTTAATATAGGGTTATACATAAGATAAATTCGATTGTAAATATTCATTAGAAAGCTAAAAAGATTTCCTACATGATGGTATTTTATTTGTAATTTTTAGACATCAAATAATTTAATTTATTTATGACACAAAGATGATGCAGTAATTATCTTATTAATGAAATATTGAAAAAATTGATAATATAAATACCAAAATAAATGTAATTTGAGACTTTTTATGAATTCCACTAATTTTCTAGGTTACTATGATATATTAGTGTTGATTTAATCAACTTGGTTCGAACATATAATTCTGTTATGACTTTCACAAAAATCATATATCAAATAGTGTCAAAATTGACACAAAATAGTTTTTAAATCAAATATTATATTATTAATTGTTATTTTATTCCTAAAAATCTATGGTTCGGCCAAATGACTTAGATAAGGATATATATATTAATAATAAACAATTTGGGGTTCGTTTGGCATGTTATAGTAAGTGTATTAACCATATAGTGAAAGAAAACAAAAAGACACGGTAAAAGTTAAATTAATTAACTTGGAGTTAAATCTAATTGATAAGGTTAAAATAATACCCTAAACTTGTCTAAATCCTATTGGTTGATAGGATTTCGACCCATCCCCACTTTAGCTTCGAAATAAGACCCTTTGGAACCATTATAAACCGATTTTGACTTTAATATAAAATAATATTTTGAGATATTCCTAAGGTGCCCCTCTCCTCCCTTATAAAAGGGCACCTCCTCCCCCTCCTCCTCACACCAATTTGAGCACTCAAGCTCGGCCAACCCCTGCCATTTTCCCTTCTCCACTTCCCTAGAATAATCCTAGAGGTCCTGGTCTTCTCCAAAGACCAATCTTAGTTCCTTAAGTGGAGGATTCAAAAAGGCGTTCCAAAGAAGAGGTAATATCCATTACCGATCTTTTCAATTTCTTTCTTCTTCAACTTCTTCTTCTTCAGTTGTTTCATGATAAAGTAATAACATAAGTATTACTTACATACTGATATGTTATTATAAATATGAAACAACCCTAATTCACCTTCTATCCATCCTACGGAAAAATGAAATCACCGCGCGTGCGTACGTACGGAATACCGTCTCCACGCCGTGGTGTAATCTATTTTCCACCATCACCTTACAAGGATGGGTATAATGGTGTAATGAGTAATTATATATGATTATTATTAAGTAATATTGATACTGAAATAATATATATATATACTCCAATACAATTCCACGATCATAGGAACGATATCATCACTCGTGCGTACGTACGGAATACCGTCTCCACGATGTGATGCGACTCGTTCTACATGATATTCATTTCATAATGATTGTATAAATGAATTGAATGAATGAATATGGTATATACTACACTAATACCATTCTGGAAATTAATTATCTATAACCTAAAGATAAGAATAAGAATTTATTCGACAAAACACGCATAAGAACAAAAAGTTATAAAGACCCGAGTAACAAGTAACAATGAAATATTACTAACAAGAAGCTAATAATATGACCATATATGATCTCATGTATGATTCTGGAATAAGTCAATAACATTATTTAAACCATTATACAGGAGCTTCGGACACGAACAAAGCAAATCGGACCTAAGGTAAGGGAAATATCACAATCTCATTTTTATCCGAGATTGTTTATTCGTAAGTATTTACTGGGGTGTATTTTATCATCCACATCCATGTTCCCTAAATATGTAATATTGTTTCCATCCACTTGAAATAGTTTAAATCCAATTTTACCCTTAGGTGAGTTTTTAGTAAAGAATATGAAAGGAATCTTTTGTCGTTTTTCCGTACGAGGTACTTTTTGACTCTTCCGACAAAAGTACGAAGAATGTTTTTTTTTTAACTTATACGGCATGAATGGATTTTTAAAACATTACTTCAAAGAATCTTCCTTTACAAGTTTTCAAGTTTATTTTTAATCAACTTCTTTTATTTTAAAGTTGTATGACATGTTATGAAAGGAAAAATGTTTTTGAAGAAGAAAGGATATTTTCCTCAAGAATTCAATTCAAGTGTTTTATCAAAATTATTTTCCATCTAAGATAATAAAGGGTTCTGTTTCTATCCATATTTTTACATTGGTTTGACTATGTTGTGATGGAATTATGTTTATGAATTCCTTTATCATATATGAATTGATTTATGATGTCATGATGTTTCAAGAATCCCATTTTTGTTATATGTGTTATGCGATGATGTATGTTTTATGATTATGTGGCACACATAAGAAAGGATTCATTATAAGATGGGTGGGACCTATATCTCCCTCCAATGCATTGGGTAATGATTTTATATCTCATGAGATAGACATGGCTGGAACGGAAGGTTATTTCGGTTCAGTGATACAGGACTGAAACGAGGAGTGAACTCGGTTCAGAAAGGGACTTTGTCCACTAAGATAGTCTTGGCAATGAGTCATGACTAACAAGAAATGATTTTCCATGATTATGTGTGCATGCCACAAAGTTTCAAGTTTTATGTTATGGGGATCTCATTTTCACTTCTATGATTTATTCCATGTTAAGATATTATGATCTCTTTTGCAGGTTTTGATTTTCATAAAGATATGATATGATTTTTTATTTCCTTTATTTGCCCTTGCTGAGCATTTGAGCTCACCCTTTTATGTTTTCTTTTCCCCAGGTCAGGAAGATGGATATTAAGTAGAATATGCTAAAAGGGACCCTAGATATGATGAAATAAATGGGAGACACTGTAGAAGATTTATGAACCAGTTGTTTATGTTTCCCCAGTTTCTAAAGACACTATACCTATACGGTCCTTTGTGGTTTTGTCATATGTTGTAATAAGTGTGATTCAATTTTGAAGTATTAACAATGTATGTAAAGTGTGGGTCGTTATATTTATTATTCATAAACACCATTTTAGTGCATTTTACACTTTGAACATCATTTCATATTATGATTGTAAGTCCTTAAAATGCACTATTACATGGTACATTTTTTGAACACCATATAAAATACCCAATGATATTTATTTTATTTTCATATTTAATTTTCAGGTTCCTAATTACATTGGTAAAAATTAATAATTTTTAAGTACTTGAAGATTCACATTGGAAGACTACCAAAATGGGCTTTCATCGAAACACATTCTGGGAAAAGTAAACTGGACAGAAGCCCAATAAAGAAACTGTAGCGGCCAAGATCCAAGACCAATGATTCTAAAAATTTAAATTAATATATAGGAAATCATGGGAAACATTTCATAAAGTAGTGACAAGAGCTAATTCTTATGTTTTAATGGAGTTCTAGGAGGCCCAAATTGGAGATGAAATTTTGGGCCAGATTCTACGGCCCAGAAAAAACATCCACCAATTTAATCATATCTCGGAACCCAAAAATTATTTTGGGATGAAATTTTACATATAGTTATTATATATCTGGAGATTAATTTTTCTATTCTATGTCCCACTCCAATTAATCCATCTAGAAGGTCATATAGGTGTCTCTGTTCGGTGGATGCAAGCTAGATGCAACTTTGGGTCAAGGGTGGAAAAGTCTCCTCTCCCTTACTTTCCACCACCCTAGGCCTGCCATACTCAAGTGGAATTATTTTTACTATTGGGGGATCTACCCAAGCCTATTGAAATTCCTATTTAAGGTAGTAGTGGTGGAGGAGTTTATGATATTTGGTGCTTTCTTTCGTTGTAATGTTATGTTGTGATTTTTTTGTCTCAAGTTTGTGTTTCTCATGTAAGTTGTTCAATTCACATTAGTTTCTTAATAAAATTTCTTCTTATCCTATTCTTCTATTCTTATTTATATAATTTTGATATCGTTGGATTAAGGTGTGAATTTATTCACACCAAACCTTGTGATATTATCACAAAACGGTAGAGTGATCGTTATTTCATTGTTTTTTTTTAACTTCTCTAATTCCTCCCTCATGAGTCTACTTCCCGCTTCCATTGAAACCATAGAATCAATGGAGGGATAACCCACTTATGGTTTTATCCAATTGAGTATGAAGGTTATGGATTGTATGTTATTTCTCACTCTATTAATGTCAAATTACTTCTTTTAATTGAGAATTTGTTTTGACAATCTTTAAACTCCTTCGTCCTTGTTGAATTTAAGGCCACACACTTCAAGTGATAATATGAACCTTTGCCTTAGAGTGATCAAAACATTGATCCTTAAAGTGTATAGGTGATTAGTATTAGATTTTTTAAGCATTAAACCATTAAGTGATGATTTTGTTTTATCTTCTTAAATGAACTCTTCTCAAATATAAGAAATTAAAATAGTTAAAAAAGGAATGCATCCAATCCACCCCAAGTGATAACCTAGGATCAACTCATCCTTTTAAATTTAATTCACTTAATTCTCTTAGTGTTCACTTAAACCCATATAAAATATACCCAAGTTGGCCACTTTATAGACAAAAGCAATCCATATAATGTATGTGTTTGTAGGTTACTTCTTAGGTCTCTGAGGATTCGACAACCCAAGCTAAACTACAAGCGACCTCTTAACCCTAAAATCTTGGGTAAATTTGGGTGAGAACATTATGACATAATGATAATGTAGGGATTACCTTATTAATGAATGATTCAAATAAATGAGATTATAAATATTAAAATAAATTTATTTTAAGACTTTTTATGCCATACACGAATTTTATGGATGATTATGACTTGTTATCTTTGAATTAATGAAGTTTTTTCAAAAGAATCAAGTTGTGGATTTTTAAAAAGTCATGATATGAATAGTATAAAAATTGACATAAATGAGTTTTTAAAAAAATACTATTTTATTAAATTATATAATATTCCTAAAAATATAAGATTCTGCCAAATTATTTAGATAATGTTGAACATGTCATTAATGAACCACTTGAGGTTTGATTGGAATTTTATAGTAACTATAGTAACCATATAGTATGAATATACAAGAAGATATGGTAAGAGTTAAATTAGTTAACTAGGGGTTAAAGCCAAAAGATAAGGTTAAATTTGTGACCTATACTTGTCTAAAACCTATTGGTTGAGAGGTTTTCAACCCAAAATCATATTATCTTTGAAATAAATGAATTTGGGACCATTTGAAACCGAAAATCATTTTATAATAGAATAATACTTCAAAACTTTCCTAAAGTGCCCCTCCTCCCTCTTATAAAAGGGCATCACCCCTACCCATTTAATCACACCTCTAAAGCCCCTTGGATCATCCAACCTATGTCCAAATAAGCTCCCAACATCCCTATATTCCTCTTATAATCCTTACCTTGGTCATAAGGCAATTCAAGAAATCCTTTTGGCTCAAATCAAAGGGAGTTACACATTTTAAAAGGTAGTGTCTTCTCTAAAGTTACTTTCCATTATTTTACTTCTTCACTCGCTATTATATTCTTATTATTTGATTACATAACAACATCAGTATCCTAAATATACTAGTATTTTTTATGATAAGGATTCTAACTACACTTACACACAGACCTCCATCTAATGGGTACGAACATATTGTTTCTGTGTACGGTGAACTGTTGCCTCACGAAACGATGATTGTTCGATTTTCTCCTACCATCTCTCATGAAGGATATTATGATAGAACTATATTTATATATTATATATATTATATTTATATTGTCTCTATGCTTCTATTTTTTTATTTAAATCATATCTTTATGCTTTCTATAATGTGTAAATACGATAATTTCATTTGAGGAAGTGCGGACTAACACCCCATCAAAGTGATATGACTCGTTAATTCCATACATTGAATATATAAAGGATGGAGTTAATTAACTTATGTAAAATATATAAAATATTATATTATACTGTAATTATAATATACCTATGTGTCATTTAGTTTTCATTCCTTTAAATATGAAAAAAGAAATGAAAGTAGCGTTCATGTGTACGTATGGATTATCGTCTCCATGAACGATGCATTTCATTTATTATATCAAAATTTTATATACTATTATAAATATATATATATATATATATTGGATATATATGATATTTAAATCATGAATATCATTCTAAAGATAATGCACTTTTGAACACATGGACAATTTGTAATTATAACAAGTTCATTTTCAACTCAAGTACCGAATATCGACAAAACGACCGATATGAACTTAAGTAATTGTGTAATATTTATAACATGATGATAAGTAATATAAAATGAATAATAAACTTCAAAAGTTTTCTGAATTAATTATAAATTAACTTAAGTTTATTATTCAGGAAGAACAAGGAACATACGTGATGAGTCAGACTCAATGTAAGGGACCTCGTCTCAGTCTGCTTTCATTGAGGCATGTTTTGATTTATACACGACTTTCATTTATACGGTATATAAACCCCTTTAATTTTAATTTTATTTAAATGGAATTTTTTTTCTATGAAGAATTTTACTAAACGACAAAAAGAATATTTCTTTTTAACATACGCGATGACAACAACCTTTCCACTGCCGCGAGCATTATGTGATATTTGGATTCCTTAACAAGCTGTAACATTTTTAAAAGGAAAATAAATACCATATACCCTTTTTTATGTATTTTTGTATTGAAAATGGTTTTGAGAAAGCATTGATTATATCAATATCTTGAAATTTTATATTGTGATTGGAATGTGGAAATGTTATCTTTTCTTTATGCTTGTTTTATGTGTTTTGATTATGTTATGGTTATTGGGAATTGTTTATATATATGGGTGGTTCCATGATAAACAGAGGGTGGGTGATCCCGAGATAAATCTCCAATGCATTGGGTAACGTGACGGAGGTAAATTTTAATGTTTCTCCTAATATATTTAGGGAATATATTGTGATGGGTATTCCAAAAGTAACTCCTTGTGTAGCTGTGAAAACTACAATGTAAGTATGTTATGGATGCCACAAGTTACCTTTGTGATTTGTGATTTCTATGTGTTATTCATAAATCTTATGATTTCACGAGGTATGTTAAAGATTTTATGTTTTATGATTGAAAATTATGATTTCATTGATTTTTATGTATTGATGGACTAATGTTTCCTTTCCTTATTTTATAACCCTTACTGAGCTTTTTATGATCATCTTAAGTTTTTGAAATTTTTTTCACAGGGTATAAGGAAGGGTAAGAGAAATGAAGAATTCAAGAAGATTTTTATGAAGAAAATAATTCTTGTTTTAATCCAGGAGTTTTATTATTGTGAAAAAAATGGATAGAGTATAAGTGTCTACTTTGTAATATTTGAGACGTAATGTAATAGTTATGGACTAATTCTCTAAAACTCTAAACCTGAAAAGATCCTCAATGTAAATTCTTGACTTAACTCAAGATTATGTAATGTTTAAGGCTGGAGACTTATAATTTCTCCCCATAAAATTGACTATGACATGAAAATTACCCCTACTCAACCTCCAACAACCCCTTTGACCCATTACATAGGTCAGATTGATAGCACTAAGCCTATTGAAGACACATATCCAATATGCCTCCCAATTACACCATTAACTCCCTTAGAAATATCATACTACATGATAAATTGTAAATGATACCAGTACAACCCCATAATAATGAAAATATCTTTTTCATTTTCTGAATGAGAGCAATTCTAGGATTTTTTTTGATCTATACCTCTCAGCACTAAATGGGAACCTTTACCCATCTACTCAACAATACATTTCCATAGAACTATTAAAACCCATCCATATCACACTAAGGATGGATCCATGGGGTCTTATACCAACATGATAGAGTCCCATAAAATCCCTCTCTCATAAGAGGGAAATATAAATCTTTCAACCCCTATGAGAAAAGGTTTGATCACCACCAGTAAGAGTCTTCGGCTTAAGTAGTCTAAATAAGAGCTCCACTGGAATATCCAATTCTATATCAAAAATAGGATAACAAAGGAAAGGCCCCAACCAACATTAATTATAATAAGAGTTTATAAGACACTTATTATACCTCGAGTCAGGTTAATACTTCCTAACAAGAACCATATAGTGAATCAGACCACTATCAGTCTACCTATTGAAACACATTATCAAATGAGGATTACCAAAAGGAGGTGATGGAGACATTCTAAATCATATCCTATCTCTAGATACTCCAAAATCACAAATTCCTCTACTAGAACATCCTCTATAAAGGCTACAAATCGAACAATAGGAATTCATTATGTCTCCAAAATCTCCTTAATATAGAGGTCTATCTACAACACTGCTCTATATAACTACAGGGAAATGTTGACCTAACCCGATCTAGGGTCCACATCTAACATAAAACACATAACTACCTATACCTTTTCAAGGTCTCTAGTATTGATGGGGGAATGAAAAAAGGAATAAACCCAGCTCAAATCTCTCCCTAGTGATATCCCTCAAACTCCAAAGCTTGAAAATAATCCATCCAAATCATTACTAAGAATTACCTCATCCTTAAATGTCAACACATGATTAGCCATGATATTTCTACCTTTAAGAGTGTCCATTTATTTCAATACTCAACCATCATCGATAGTGATGAATATGACCACTTGATCAAAAGTTCAAACTCTAACAGTAGTTGAGTTATACAATCACAAGTTGCAGAAAATGTCAAAAAAATGATTAACTAGATTGGGAAATAAAAATTATCTATAAGAACTATTATTTAGTTAGTCGATGGGAAAACAAGATGGGAAAACAAGAATGTTTTAATTCAACCAATCCTCTCTCACCCAAGGATTATGATTACATTGTTTACCTCTACTGAATTAATTTCTAGAACATATATAGCACACTTTATCTTTAGATAGTTCTATTTAGATAAGTGAGAACTATCATATCCTCTACATGAAAATCCATATTAGTCACAAATAGTAGAGGATATTCCTTATTATTTAGAGGAAACAATACCTCACAATCGGAACACAAAATTAACTCCTTATTACTCAACTGATCGATAGAGAGAGTTTCAAACATAGGTATGGGAACATCGCAACCCCATCTCTAAATATGAGTTGGTTGTTTTTCAGTAATATCCTCTAGTTTATGGGATGAATCCTATGATCACTAGAGGTGTATGTGCGTGCTAACATACAAATGGAATGAATGATAATGAATTACCACTACATGATACATGTGAACACTACATGAACCCTACAAATGATACCTTAGAGTTCTAAGTAAACTAATAGGTTATAAAGGTCTTGGAAAAATGATATGTCTGTCACCACTCTTATACCAGGTTTACTGGTAAGATAATAAAACTCATGAAAACCATAACATTACTTCCAAAATTAATAATCCAATTCACATAATATAACTAACTATAAATATCATCCTCTATTTTATAAGTATTGGAACATCGCAACCCCATCTCTAAACATGAGTTGCTTGTCTGTCAGTAATATCCTCTATTTGATAAGATTAATCCTATGATCACTAGAGGTATAGGTGTGAGCTAACATAAAAATGGAATGAATGATAATGAATTACCACTACAGGATACATGTGAACACATACGTGAACCCTACAAATGATACCTTAGAGTTCTATTTATTTATTTCATTTTTCTTTGTTTTCATCAACCATGTTTGATTTACTCCCTACTTCAAGATGCATAAAAAGTGGTTTTGAAAGCTTGGAGAAATAGGTTATCCGCTATATAGTTGCATCAGTGTGGTGTTCCTCCTTCAAGCCCTAAATCGGTTTCTTCATTTGATTTATATTTTATTCCTCTAAAATGTTACTTTTTTTATATTTTTTCTTATGATAATTTAATGTGTTATGGGAAATAGTTATTTTCAGGTCGTTTGAAGACAAAATTTGACTACCACAAATTTGATCACTGAAAGGTATGTATTTATTTGTATTATAGGTTGTCCTCATGACCATCATGAAAAAACTATTACTAAATTTATGTTCGGGTATCTTTTCTAATGAAAAATACTTTTATGATAGGATTATATGTTGTCTTAATGAGCATTATGCATTATCATGTTTGTTTGTTTTTCAAATGCATAGTAGGTTTTCATGCTTGTATTTTCATATGCATATGACAGGTCCTCATGTCTGATTTTACACATGAAATCTATTTTTTCCATATGCAAACCTGTTTTTTTATATGCAAATTCGTTTGCATTATGTTTGTTTCATATGAAAACCAGTTTTTTCTTATATATTCCTGTTATTTTGTTATAATTATGTGCAAACCTGTTATTATGCATGCCTATATTATGTATGTTTTTTTACAACTATTATCATGTTACAAGAATTATGAAAATTTGTTTTTTGTATTGTACACACATACATTATGTGAAAACATGCATTATAATTATATGCAAACCTGTTATGCATTTTGTAAACCTATTATAATTATATAACAGTGCATTATGTTATCTGCATTATGAAAACCTGCATGATATATCATTATAAAAAAATAGGTATGTTTAACATTGCATTATGTTACCTGTATAACAGTGCATTATGTTAATATATGGTGTTCAATGATTCAACTTTCACTCCCCCTTTGTTTAGTTTCTTAAGCAAAAATGATGTTTTGCATTTAAATTAAACTCCCATCAGCAAGTCAAAAGAGGATTTCATGTTTGTTTTTCAATAAAGGAGGCTCGACCCTCAACCTGTTAAAAAAACTCCCACCAGTGAGGGGCATGCTATTTACCAGAAGCTGATAATCAAACATGGCAGAGAGTTGTTGCTTCGGTGTCTGAATTTGGAAAGTATGCATGGATCGGGTTGCCAAGACCGGTTGTTACGAAACCAGACTCATAATGATGGTGATGTTGTAGAGTTCTTGTTTCCATGCAAGCGATCTACAGATGGATCAAAGAGGATTCATGCCCCACTTGTACCCAACCAATGACCTTGTGAGGATGATTAGAATCCAAGGAAGACCAGAAGAAGAGAGTGCAACATACTGATGGGTTGATCAGGTAAAAGATGAATGGTGTGGTTCCATTTCTTCTGTGTGTTTGTGTATTTGGTAACATAAACAAATTGCTACTCCTGTAGTTTGTGGATTCAAGCATTTATGTTGTGTGTGTGTGGATTCAAGCATTTTTGCTACATGTGTGTGGATTCAGACATTTACAGGTAAAACATGTTTGTTTTTTATGCCATATAAAGGATATAGTCACTGTTTTAACTATGACAGTATCCACTAATTTCCACGGTTAAACTGTAGTTGTATTAAGCAATAGCCATAGTTAAAACTGTGACTATAGAGGACCTACTGTCACGGTTTTAATGATGGCAATAAGTTCCAGTTTCCACGGTTAAATCGTGGGTGTAGCTTGAAATAACCACGGTTTAAAATATGACAATAGGATCCAATTGTCACGGTTAAATTGTGGCTATAGATGGCCTATTGCAATGGCTCTAGTCGGCACAGTTTTTGAAAACCACAATCATAGGCTATTGCCACAGTTTTTTAGTCTATGGCCACGATTCCAAACTGTGGGTGTAGGTGAATTTTCTAATTGTGAATGATCCATAAGTAATTTGTGACGTATGGGAATCAGTCGCACCTCAATCTCACGTACAGTGTGACCGGTATAACTTCAAATGTGTCTATTTAAAATTGACATTAATTTCATTAAAAAGAACAATTGACATACTCAAAACCGAGCAAACACATTCGAATTGTTTTGATACTTTAGGACAACGATCCATACCTCGTTTGTGATGTGTTGGAATTAACCGCACCTCAATAAAATGCATGATGTGACTGATATAACTTCAAGTGTGTCTTTTTATTTAATGTTGACATTTTTTTTATACTTGTGGATTCTTTTGCTCGGGTTGAGGTGATTTGTTCGACAATGGATACCATGGACAGACCTTTTTGAGAGGGGATCACGGGTACAAAAGATAATAAAATAATAATGTTTTAAATTGTTTGTGAATAGTAATTGTAAATGTAATTATACAAAACATTATTTGAAATGTATATAGTAGTGTTTTTTTTATATTCATGATGTAAAATTTATTTTAATTAAATTATATATTTTGTGTACAGGTTACGGGAGGTTGCTGCAATGTGGTGTTATACAAACAGCACACTACAGTAGATGGGGTATTTATCAGCGCTGTTTTTAGCGCTGATAAAAGACACATCTATAGTACTGATGCATGCGGGAAAGCTTTATTTTTGATGATTTATTTCGCTTATAATTGTCTTTGACATTCTTGTAGGAGTTCAAGGCTATCCCATGACTCCAACCGTCGTATCATTCATCATTGATAATAAGGCGGTGAAGTGGTCATTGGGGTGATAACGGGTGATTCACCAAGGACATAACCACTTGATGAAAAGAGTGTTGTGAACCTTATATCCCTTGTGTCTGTGTGTTTTATCTCTCCTCTCGTCATTAATATCCTTATTTTTGTTGGGATCGCCGTGTGATTCATGCACCGATCAACAACATGGGGAATTAGTGTAAAAGGTAGAAAAGGGAGGAAAAGTTCTTATTAAACTTCGACCACTGATTCACCCCCCCCAACTTCTCAGAGGTCGGGCAACTTTTTCTTAGGTCTCTCACTGATAAAGTGTTGTGCAATAGGATCGTGACACCAATTGAAACCACACAGTATTTTGAAATTTGGACGTTGTCAATTGTAAATGAATTGCAACGTCGATCGGAAGCAACTGTGATGACGAACGAATGTGAGCATACAATTGCAAAGAAAATATAAGAGAAAATGAAGACAAATTATAGAGAGAATAATTGAGTCTCAAAGTCTCATTTCATTATCACATTATCACGCATATATACAAGATACATCAAATTACAATCAATGGTCCAAATTAATCATCATCATCCATGTCCAATCCAATAGATAGATTTATCTCCTAATTAATTGAAGATAATAGAAGGTTGGAATATTAAGAGTTGGATATGAAAGGTTTAAATGGGAATTAAGAATGCTCTTCCATGGATAATGATGACATCCGCCCATAAATATTAAATTTATAACAGAGAGATGGTAATGTTGATTTATTTATTGAATTTGGTTGGGTGGGTCATATTTGATTTGATAATCGGAAAGGAGCTATCATCCTCCGTTTTTATAGGATGTCTTCTTTTTGGTCGTCCACTCCCGTTTTCCCTGCTTTTCATTATATTTTGGGAATAATGATTCCCATTCACACCGCCTCATTCAACACAATTAATATATATATATATATATATATATATATATATATATATATATATATATATATATTACAAATAAAGGGGCTTGGACTTTTGAAGTGATTATGCCAGAATTGAGACAAATGTTTTTAAAAAATAGTTTTATTAGTTTTATAATTTTCAAATATTTGAATGGAATAGAATTATGATTTGTTATTCTCATTAACAAGAATAATCAAGATTGATTGTACCTTTGTAATTCTCTATCCCGTTTGTAATATAATGAATAAGATTTTTTTTCATTTTTTTAGTGACACGGTATCCATAACTAAACTTGGAATCTTCCAAGAACCAATTATATAGCACTCAAATTGGGTCTTCTTTTTTAGAGAGAGAGATAAAGGGAATCTCACACCTTTATCATAAGGAAACAGGAAGATAAAACAAAATTAGATATAAAATCCACCCTCAAAATTTGACTGTTTAATCGTAAAGTATACAAAAAATGACTCCCCATTTAATTCATAATCTGGATCATTTATCCCTCTAAAACATCGGTTCAACTGAAATAAAATATTAAAATAAAGTCAAATCATATTGCTATTTTAACATTTCTCGACCACCTTGTCCAAATTTTCAAATAAAAAATCCTTAATTAATAATTATTATCTTATAGGTGGAAACTTAACATGTATAAAAAGCGGGCTTAAAACTCTCTCGGCCGGAAAAAAACGATAAACAAAGGGGGCGGGGTTAATATTATAATTTAAATTTATTCTCCCTCTTCACAGGCCAATATATACTTACAGATGACCCATGTTAAAATTATGACGTGACAACCTTTTAACGGATATAAATAGGACGGTGCATTGATCCTTCAGTTAAAAAAAAAACCCCTAAAGAATATGTTGTTATACCCCATTAAATGTTAAATGGAACTATTCCAGTGGTTGATTCTATATGGGTCTCGTGGGATGTTTCAGTATCAAGTCTTTCCGAGTACTTGTAACCGCAGCATGTCTGTTTTTTTTTATAATCCTCCTCCTCAAATTGTTGCAATTAAATTGTGCTTTTTAACCTTTGCATTTGGATTAAAGAATTTAAAATTACCAATTAATATATTTTAGTATATTACCTTTTAAAGTTAATGAACGCTATAAATGTTAATATATTTATTATATATTTTTAATTAATCCATAATTAATTTAAATTTTATAAATTAACTTTTTTATATAAAGTTTTTATTGGCAACTCAATATTTTATTTTATTTTAAAGAACATAAACCTTATTTAAATTATTCATTAATTTAATAAATTTGTACAAAACCCTTTAATCAAATTTTAAATTTATAAAAAAGTTATATTGATTAAATTAATTATTTAGGACAAGATTGACGCAATAATTGAATTTTGAGGGAAATTATAAATTGTTGCACCGCCACTATAAAGGAGCATCCTTAATCATCCCTAATTTATAGTGTAGAAAAACACATTTTGATTGCTGAAATTTATTTCACATTATTATACTATATGATCAATAAAAAAAACAGATTAAGATACCAATATATATTAAAAAATAATACATCACATTACAACAATTTCAAACAATAAAATTGATACAGATTGAGTCTCTCTGGGTGCGAGAACGTTTCCTCCTAGGTTTGGAGTTTTTCTGCGCTTCCTCTTCGCGAAGCTATTTCCCTCGACGTCTTCCCTTCTCGAAGGTGGTGCGGTGACGGTGTGTTTCTGCCGGCGACCTCTCCGCTCAGGCGCTTATGGTGGCTGCGTTTTCATCAGCGCCCTCCCTTACTCGGGCTTCCTCTTCGCGAAGGATCTCTTTTGACGAATCAATGACTCTCATATTCCGGTTGACGAATCTTTTCCTCAGATCTCGATCTTGATGTTATGACCGTAAAATGATTGACCCATCGGTGCAGCGATAACCACGAGATAAAATAAAGTGTAAAATGCGGAAATAAATGACATCAGATGTAACGTGGAAAACCCCCCAAAATGGAAGGAGTAAAAATCCACAAATAAATAGAAGGATCACTATGGGTAAAAGTGGGTATACATTCCCTCACTATTACAAGTAGAAAACCCTCGTAAATTCTCTCGTGAATATGTGGGGAAAATTGCCTCCCAAATACCGCAAATAAAAAATGAACTTGTGATGAGATGCGAAGCTGATGGGATCTGCTGGTGATGAGAAGCTAATGCTGATCGGGATGAGATGCCCAAAACATTGGGAGAGATCCCCTTTTATAGGCTGCATCTCCCTCCTCTTGTTGCCTTCTCTCGCTAGAGGTTTGGTGGGGTTTGGCTACCAACCACCTACCCAGCTGTCAGCCACGCTTACCTTCCATTGACAAATCAAGAGGGTGACACCGTCCAACAAATGATCTGTCGACACATCTTCCACTTGGAGATTTGATTGAGAGTTAATCACATCTTCATACATCCTTTCTATCTGCCAAACTATGCTGCTTATGTATCTGCGAGGCCGCTCGAGGATCTTCACCATCTAAACTTATCAAAGTCAACCACATTCATTAGGAAATCCGCCAGATTTTCTTTAGTGTGAATTTTCTACATGTCCACACTTCTTTCCTCCACCAAAACTCGGACAAAGTGATATTGTACCCCAATGTATTTCGTCCTGGAATGAAAAGATGGATTCTTTGCAATGTGCAAGACGCTTTGACTGTCACAAAACAACGAAATCTTCTTTTGTCTGTGCCCGAGCTTCTCCAACAACTTTCCCATCCAAATCGTCTCTTTGCAAGCCTGTGTAGCTGCCATATACTCTGCCTATGTTGTGGATGAAAGCACAACTGAATGTAACTTTGAAATCCAGCTCACAACTCCTCCAGCAAGAGTAAACACATAACCAGTAATGGATTTCCTCCAGTTAGAATCACTTGCAAAATAGGAATCAACATATCCTTTGATAGTGAAATCTGATCCTCTGTAACATAATGCAACATTTGAGATCTCCTTGATGTATCTCAGGATCCTCTTCACTATGCTCCAATGCTACCGTCCTTGATTCGCCATGTACCGACTAACTGCTCCCACTACACGTACAATGTTTGGTCTCGTACAAACCATGACGAACATTAGACTACCCACTGGTGATGCATACGGTACTCGAGACATTTCCATCCTCTCTGCTTCACTGTTAGGACTCATCGTGCAGGATAACTTGAAATAAATGGGAAGAGGGGTTGAGATTAGCTTACAGTCTTGCATGTTGAACTGTTTCAAGACTCTCTGTAAGTAATTCTTATGTGATAGCTAAATCTTCCCATTATTTCTGTCTCGATAAATCTACATCCCAAAAATCTTGTTTGCTGGTCCCAAGTCCTTCATATCGAACTCCCTAACCAACTGTGCCTTCATCTCCTGAATCTGATCATTGTTGGAGCCTACAACCAACATGTCATCCACATACAATAGAAGAATGATGAAATCATTACTATCTGAACCCTGAAATATACACAAAGATCTGAATGAAGTCTATTGTATCCAAGGCTCATGATATAGGAATCAAATATCTTGTATCAACACCTCGGTGCCTGCTTGAGACCGTACAAAGATTTGTTCAACCTGCAAACCAAGTTCTTTTTTCCTTCTTCTGTAAAGCCTTCCGGTTGGAGCATATAGATCTCTTCATCAAGATCGCCATGGAGAAAAGCAGCCTTCACATCCAACTGCTCTAGATGTAAACTGTATGTAGCACACATCGCCAAAACTAACCAAACAGTCGTAAGTCTAACAACATGAGAAAATATTTCATTGAAATCAATACCTTCCTTCTGAGCACATCCTTTGACCACCATTCTTGCACGATATCTTTTCACCTGTTCCTTTCCACCCCGCTTGATCTTAAAGAACCATTTGTTTCCGATAGCCTTCCTTCCATGAGGTAATGGAACAAGATCCCAAGTCTTGTTCTTGTGCAGGGCTTCAAGTTCCTCCTGCATCGCTGCCATCCATGAAGATACATCCGGACTATGGGTCACCTCCACAAAAGAAGATGGTTCTTTATCCTTCACCAATAAGCAGTATGCAATATTGCTCTCAGTCACATAGTCTGAGTGCCATATTGGTGCTCTTTTCTCCCGAGTTGACCGTTGTGGTCTAGACTCAACCGGTACTTGATCATCGTGCTCTGGTAATGCCTCAGAGAAAACTGGTTCTTCCTTGGATTTTTCCTCTACTTTGACTGTTGTAGTTTTTGTTTTCTCCTTCTCCATGTCTCCATTAATTTTTATTTTCACCTTTTCTTCTGAAAAAATGACATCTATGCTGATGATAAGTTTGCGGGCAGTGGGGTCCCACAAACGATACCCCTTCACACCATCAGCATATCCCAAGAAGATACATTTCCTGGATCTCTAATCCAACTTCGATCTTTCATGTTCATTAAACAATGCATATACAGGACTTCCAAAAGTATGTAACCGAGAATAGTCGGCGGGTTTATCAATCCAAATCTCCATCGGTGTTTTCAGATCAATCACCAGTAAAGGAGATCTGTTGATCACATAACATGCGGTATTCACTGCTTCTGCCCAAAATGTTTTGGCAATTCCTGTAGTCTTCAACATTGCCCTTGTTCTATCCAGTAGGGTTCTGTTCATCCACTCTGCCACTCCATTCTGCTAAGGACTGTACGCCACCATGAACCGTCTCTTAATTCATTCTTGTCGACAAAAAAGTATCAAACTCCTCGCTTATATATTCTCCACCATTTTCAATCCTCAAATACATGATCTTCTTTCCAGATTCAAGCTCCTCTCGTGCTTTGAATGTTTTGAAGACTTCAAAAACATTTGTTTTTTTCTTGATTGGGTACACCCAACATCTCCTGGAATAATCATCAATGAATGATACAAAATACCTTGCTCCTTCCAGAGATATAATCGGTGCTTGCCAAATGTCGGAATGGATCAATTCTAAGATCTCTCGACTTCTTGTTGTTAACATCCCGAACTTTAACCTATGTTGCTTGCTCAAAACACAATACTCACAAAATGGTAAGGATACCTTTATAATCCTAGAAAACAACTTATGATCCACAAGAATCTTTAGGCCTTGTTCTGAAATATGGTCAAGCTTCTGATGCCATAACGTCATCAAAGCTTCTGTTGAGGTAGTTGATGAAACAACTATCTTCGCCTCCTTGTATGTTTCACCCATAAGCACATACAGGTTCTTCGAGATCTTCTCCGCCTTCATCATCACAAGCACGTCCTTCACAATTCTCATCACTCCATTCTCGGTGTGAGTCTTGCATTCGATATCATCAAATTGTCTCAAAGACAATACGTTCTTTGTTAGGCCTTTCACATGGAGTACTCCTTGGATGGTTCGAACAATACCATCATGCATCTTCAATTTGATAGCACTGACTCCAACAATATTCAAGGTGTGATCATTCTCCATGTACACAATTCCTTTCGAGATAGTTTCTTACTGGTCAAACCATTTCTGTCGAGACATCATGTGTCATGTTGCTCCGGAGTTGATTATCTATGCATCATTGAGATGTTGCATGCTTCTAGAAGTTGTCGCCGCTTCACCGACTAGTATATCTCCACTTACAGAAGTACTCACCACATTTTTATCCATGGCATGATTCTAGCTCCCACTGAAACCACGCACCTGTTGGAGTTGGTGGCCTAGAACCAACAACTTTGTACTTTATTCATTAATAAATACCTTATCACATCTTTATTGTTCTTCTGCGTGACAATGCATGTGATAATGTCCTAATGATAGTTGTTGCATTAAAGGGTCATAGTGGATCCCTGCTATGATGAGAACCCGGAAGTTCCATAACACTGTTCTTGAATATATGTTCTATGGCCAGATGATGTTATTTGAGGGACACAAATAATACATGCCATTAGGGGTGAAGACTCATAAAACTTTGAGGCACCTTATCATGGTGTGTACCCTTGGTAATATCCAGGAGGATATTATGAGAACGAGACCCGCCAGTAGAAAATCCACATTTCATAGTGTCATTGGATGTTTCTACCTACAAACGTGTGTATTGGTCCTTAGACATTAAGATTATTATTAATGGGTATTACAACTCACACACTTAGATGTATTGATGAAAACTGTGATGACACACTGTTCGCAGCGAGGTAGGATACATTGGGTGCATCATGAGTAATACTACATTAATAGATAATGCGAGAAAGGATTTGTCCCTTCTGTTCCATAATGGAAGTAGATATCTCAGGCCTTTTGATGGAATTGATATTGCCTAAATAAATCCATGGCCATGGTGAGGAATGGGCAAGCTCAAATCCAGAAAGTCAAAGAAAGAATAATCGAGCACATGAGTTGACGACACTAGCATGCAACCTGCTTGATTCGAGATAACATGACAAAGGGATTATATTACATGGTAAGCATTCGTAGGAGGTGACACATCATTGCGGTGTTAACTTCTTTCTCTATGGGTGCCTTGGCGTGTTGCTAGATGCTAACCTTGGACTTTAGGCAGGCTCCGCCTAATGCCACTAAGAAAGAGGCCTAGAGGGTCACACACTAAGTGTCCATGTATATCAGTTAAATATTAATTTAACAAGTTAAATAAAGATTATTCCCGAACGTGGTTTAATAATTATTTAAGGATGTCTGATCGCATTTATTTCGACACTAGTTATTCAAGAGAATATATTGTAGGCGAAATAATATATATTTATTAGTGAGTAATGCAGTTACATTTATTTAATAAATAAATAACCATTACTCAAGGTCTAATAAATGTGGAGGAGGAAATAAAGGAAATAAAAACAAGTACACGCCGTGTATTAATGATTACACGCTGTGTAGTTTTTAGTCGGGATTTTGAGGAAATAATATTGTTTTATTAAATGATATTTATTATAATCAGTGTGAGTGCATGTAAAGGAATTAATCATTCGACATGGGGGGTTTTAATAAGAGTTAATGAAAGAAATAAAACACGTACCACGTTTATTTATTGTCATAACTCTATAACCTCAAACCCGATTATAAATATCTCCACAACCCCAACACTTTTCCCCAATCGTTGTGCACAACAATTCTGGAGAGTTCTCTCAAGGCCGAAAGAACTCCTTCCTCCAAGAACGCTCTCAAGATTGAGAGAGATCCACCACCACCGGATCAAGGCGATCGAAGGCAGACATCACAAGCGAAGGTTCTTCCGTGCTAGCACCCAGATATCCCTTCGACGACGTCCAGAGATACGTGGAGCACGTGTGGAGCACCGATAGAGGAATCCTACACTTGGATTCTACAACGCAACGACGGATCATATCAGATCATAACCGGAGACATCAATGAAGAAAGAATTCAATCAAGGTAATTCTTGTAAATTAATTGAATTAATTATAACCAACATATGATTATCCTATCTCTATGGTTCTGAGACTCTCTCTTTTATTTTTCGTTCTTCCTTCTATTATGAAGATCTGACGTTTTACATCGTGACAGATCTCAGATTGATTGTTGTTAACGCTAAAATTAAAGTTGGGCAAACCCACAAACGCGCTTCCACTGTGCCTGGAACCTACAAGTGGTATCAGAGCGGTCATACCATTGATTATAATTATTTAGTTTTTCGTTGGTGATTTACGCATTTAATAATTTAGTTGTTTCAATTCAAGTTAATCGTTCTTTAAAATCTGAAACTCGAGATCTGTTCCTCCCTTCTCGTTTCTCGTTCACCTTACAGAAATGAATTTTTCTTTTAATTTTGATTAAAATAAAATAGAGGAACTCATCTGGAGGTGCCAAACATTCCTGTCCGTACAACACCAGAATACACAACATGTATTCAGAAGTACATGCCATGTAGTCTAGGTTCAATGCATTGGACTGGTCCGCCAAATCAGGCCGTGTATTGGATCCTATCTAAGTCATTTATGACACTATGTGTTGACCAGGAACAGGTGGCACATGGTTTCTGAATTACACACTGTGTGGTCCACTGAACACGGTGTGTAGTCCTTTTGGGCTGGGATTGGACCGTGTACCCTGTACACGGCATGCCCGGATGGAAACCGTGTAACGCGGATACTACACGGCGTGTGTCCAACTGAACACGCCGTGTACTCCGAAAATTTCCAAATTACATCAACATGCCATGTCCCCGGGTGTGTACTTCAGATGGATGGTGAAGAAAAGTACACGCCGTGTACTCACCCAAATTACGCAGATTTATTAAAATTTATTATTATATTATACAAACCCTTGAGACGTGTACCATAGTGCAGGCGTAAAGCTTAGGCACAACACGTGATAGGTGTTATATATATGTGTGTTAATTTAACATCTGCATAATGAACGGGAATTCACTGGGTTGCCTCCAAGGTACAAGTTACGTAGAAAGATAATTTTAAATGAATTTATTTGTTTAAAATTATGATGGATGAGAATCTCAAGGAAATTCAGAAAAGGGTTTAAGATAAAAGGATTGATTAATTAAAGATAATTAATTGATTTGAGCGTGATTTATCTTAAACAATAATGATTAAAGAATTGAATGCTAGTTTTATTTATGCATAAATATCATTGCATGTATGGATGATCATGATCTAGACCAAGACCTTTCTATGTGAATGGTTTATTTTAATTTATTTATTTAAATTAAATTTGTTGGCCCATGAGCCTTCTCCTCATTAATATGTAGGGCCTGCATGCCCAAGGATTCTTTTATGTAAAAACCCATTTTTACCCCTCACCTGCGCGTGAGATAAATGCATATGTAATGGATGGAACTCCCAAGCTGGTGGAGGCGGCTCAAGTTAGGAGCCAAGGTGAAACCAATCCAAGGAGATACAAAGGTGGACAGGTGGAAAGCTGTAAACATGATCTGAAAAGCTCAAGGTGTTTTCCCCCTAGGTCTTGGGTTAGTTTATCAACCGCTAGATAAACTAACCAATAGAAAAAGCTCATGATCATACCATTTATTTTATTTCTGTCAGTTTCATGGTTTATTTATTGTGGGTGTGTTTTCATGATCACACAATTAATGAATTAAACGAGCATGCAAGATGAAACTAAAATAAAACTGGCTTATATGTAAATATTATCTTAGACATGGTTAATCACTTAAGTATATCCCACTTAATATTAACAAGCATGTAACAAAAGATAATAAAATGGTAATTTACGTATAAGGATAAAATCCCTCAAAGAAATATTAAGTCAGTATAGCCTTCCATAATATTGGTTAGAATCAAACCATAGTTTAAAGTGCTTGACCAACCCTAGTTAGGGTGATTTCAATTATCAGGGAATTCTAATTCAAGGTTTTGGGTTGACTTGACTTGGTTCACATCAAGGGTTGACTGCCACAGTAGGACTTGGTGTGACCAAGAGGCAAAGGTTGAAGAAATCCAAAATAAAAGGATTTCAGGATTGGGGAGTCCACTCAGTGGATCAAGGAGATGCGAGTTAATACAGTTAGCATTTGGAATGCCTTCCTAAAACCCTTCAAGTTTCTTGACCAACCCTAGTTGGGGTAATGCGAAGGGAAATATGGATCCTTTCCACTAGAATATTCAGGAAACAGAATATTCCGAAGTCAATGGTGAGGGCTGTTGGATTTTGATAAAATAGTGGGAGGCTAATAAGTATTAATTTATTTATTTTTCTCAGTTTTTATAATAAATTACTAAACCTTTGCTCATTTTAATTTGTAGAAACTATAGAAAAAATGTCTTCAAACATATCATTGTGAACCATACTCGAGAAGGAAAACCTTCTCACTGGCACCAATTTCCAAGAGTGGTAGAGGCGTTTACGCGTCATCCTTCGCCACGAGAGGAAATTGTATGTGTTGGAAGAGCCTATTCCAGTTGTGCGTGGAAACGAACCCAATGATGAGGAACTATCTATTTATATGAAACATATGGATGATGCCACAAATGTCCAATGTTTCATGCTATCGTCCATGTCTAATGAGCTCTCGAAGCAACATGAAAACATGGATGCATATAGCATGATGTCTCACCTTAAGGATCTCTACCAAGAGAAGGAGAGACAAGAGAGATATGAGATCTCCAATGTTTTGTTTACAACTAATCTTGGAGAGTCTGCGCCAACTGGGCCTCATGTAGACAAGCTTATTGGCTACATCGAACACCTAGACATCTTAGGGATTAAATTCCCAGATGAGTTGCGTACAGATCTCATCCTATCATCACTTCCCAAGACCTTCTCAAGATTTATTGTCAACTACAACATGAGAAATAATGAGAAGAGTCTATCAGAACTTCTGACCTTGATTCGCCAGGTAGATAAGGACATGGGGCGTGACAAACCCGCAATCCTTATAGTGGATAAGAAAAGGAAGGACAAGGAAAAGGGGCCAAAGACATATAAACGGTCTGAAGCCCCCGAGCACCGTCCCTACAAAAAGGGAAAGATCCATAGGCAGGGAAAGGAATGGGAGGTGGTGTGTTTTGCATGTGGAAAGCAAGGCCACTGGAAGAGGAACGACATTCAAAAGCATGGGGATGCTAAAGGTGCGTTCATTATCAAGTGTAATATTTCTATTTCTACACATTGGGTATTAGATACAGCTTGTGGGGCTCACATCTGTATTCAAATGTAGGAACCAAGTAGATTTAGAAAGATTTCTAGAGGAGAGGTGGATCTTCGAGTTGCCAATGGTGCAAGGCTGGCTGCATTGGCTATTGGTGATTACCACCTCTCACTACCAACTGGGATTATTTTGGTTTTACATAACTGTTATTATGTGCCTAGTGTTACCAAGAACATAATTTCGGTATCTTGTTTGGATATGAATGGATTTATTTTCAAGTTTGGAAATAAGGGTTGTCTATTTTATAAGAAAAACGTATGTTATGGTATGACACATTTAAATAATGGTTTGTATGTATTAAATTATGAAAACCAAGTGTTGGAAATCGACAACGAAACAAACTCACATGACTCATACATCACCCAGTTGTGGCATCACCATCTCGGTCATGTAAACAAGAAGCGCTTGACAAAGCTCTGCCAAGATGGTTATTTAGACTCTACTGAGCTAAAACCACTTGATAGATGTCACGCTTGTTTACAAGGTAAAATGACCAAGACGCCTTTCGGTGGACATGGTGAAAGGGCCACAGAGCTTCTAGGATTGGTGCACACGGATGTATGTGGACCATTTTCAGTAGAAGTTAGAGGTGGATATTCTTATTTCATTACTTTTACTAATGATTTGAGTAGATATGGCTATGTCTACTTAATGAGGAATAAGTCAGAAGCCTTAGAGAAATTTAAGGAATTCAAGAATGAAGTAGAGAATCATCTTGGTAAGAAGATAAAGAAACTTCGATCAGATCGAGGTGGGGAATATATAAACCAAGAGTTCATCAATATTCTACGAGAGTATGAGATTCTATCTCAGCTCACTCCTCCTTATACACCACAATGGAATGGTGTTAGTGAAAGGAGGAACCACACCTTGTTGGACATGGTGAGGTCGATGACGAGTCATGTAGATCTTCCATTATCCTTTTGGGGATATGCATTACAAAATACATCATACAAATTAAACCGAGTACCGACTAAGGCGGAAAATGGAATTCCCTCCGAGTTATGGAATAGAAAGAAACCCATTTTGTCGCATACACGTGTATAGGGATGCGAGGAATTTGTTAAGGCCTTATCAGGAAAAAAACTAGCATCCCAGGGCATGAGGTGCATCTTTATAGGATATCCCAATGAAATAAAAGGATATTACCTATATAACCCTCAAGACAAGAAATTGATTGTCGCCAGACAAGCCTTCTTTCTTGAGAGGGAGCATATCCTCAAAAGGTATAGTGGGAGAAAGATTGAATTCGACGAAGTTGATGCTCAATATACACATGAGTTGGTACAGGAACAAGTTCTATAGGTCCCCGTGGAAGAGGTTCCAGAAACACAAGTACTACGTAGGAGCTCAAGAGAGGTAAGGGAACTTGAGAGATTTGGTTTCCTAGTCACCGGGGATGGTGAATCATTATTGTTGGACAATGATGAACCTATATCCTACAAGGAAGCAGTAGAAATCTCAGAAGCTGCAAGATGGCTAGAAGCTATGAATTCTGAGATGGATTCCATGTATCAAAAACCAAGTTCGGGTTCTGGTTGATGAACTAGTTGATGTAAAGCCTGTTGGATGCAAATGGGTATTCAATAGAAAACTAGACATGGAAGGTCAAGTTAGTACCTATAAAGCAAGGTTATTGGCTAAAGGATTCAGACAACGTCAAGGAATTGACTATGATGAAACCTTCTCGCTAGTTTCCATGTTTAAATTCATAAGAATCATACTTTCCATAGCAGCTTACCATAACTACGAGATTTGGAAGATGGATGTCAAAACAACATTGCTTAATGGGAACCTTCAGGAAGATGTTTATATGACACAACTAGAAGGGTTTGTGACACTAGGTGAATCCAAACGAGTTTGCAAGTTGCAGAAATCCATTTATGGATTAAAGAAAGCATCCAATTCATGGAACATTTGATTTTATGAAGCCATAAAGGAATTTGTTTTCATTAAGAACGAATGTGAACCATGTGTTTATAAGCGGTTTAATGGGAATGCAATCGCTATCCTAGTAGTATATGTTGACGAAATATTGCTTATTGGAAATGATGTACTAGTCTTACAGTCAGTTAAGGACTGGCTAAACAAGTGTTTCTCTATGAAGAACTTGGGTGAATCATCCTACATTCTAGGGATCAAGATCATTCATGATAGATCCAAGAGGCTGCTTGGACTAAGTCAGGGTACATACATTGACCAGATACTAAAGAGATTTAGTATGGAATAATCCAAGAGGGGATTAGTTCTAGTGTCACATGGATTACATCTTTCTAAGAAAATGTGTCCCCAAACACAACAGGAGAAAGATAGAATGAGTAATATACCATACTCTTAATCTATAGTATCCATCATGTATGCCATGTTATGTGTCAGGCTTGATGTTGCCTATTCACTGAGTATGGTAGGCAAATATCAATAAGATCCAGGAGAATAACATTGGACTGCTGTTAAGACTATCCTTAAGTATCTGAGAAGAACTAAGGATATGTTCCTGGTGTATGGAGGAGACGAGGAGCTTTTCATCAAAGGGTATGCTGATGCTAGTTTTCAGATAGATCAGAATGATCTGAAGTCGCAATCTGGATATGTTTTCTGTCTCAATGGAGGACCTGTGATCTGGAAGAGTTCAAAGCAGCCAGTTGTTGCTAATTCTACAGTAGAGTCTGAATATATAGAGGCTTTCGATGCAGCTAAGGAAGCCTTCTGGATTCAGAACTTTTTCCAAGATCTTGATGCGGTGCCCAGCAGTAAAGATCCTATCACGTTGTATTGTGATAATACTACAACGGTGGCTCTTGCAAAAGAACCAAGGTCCCATCAACGGAAAAAGCACATAATCCGGAAGTATCACATTTTGAGGGATTTCTATCAAAGGGGTAAAGTTGCAGTGAGAAGAGTGTCCACGGAAGAGAACGTGGTGGACCCCATGACTAAAGGCTTATCTCAACAGAAGCAAGAATATCATGTGAGAGCTAGCGGGTTAAAGGTTGTTAGTAGTTGGCTCTAGTCTAAGTGGGAGTCTGTTGGAGTTGGTGGCCTAGAACCAACTAATTTGTACTTTATTCATTAATAAATACCTTATCACATCTTGATTGTTCTTCTGCGTGATAATGCATATGATAATGTCCTAAGGAAAACTGTTGCATTAAAGGGTCATAGCGGATCCTTGCTATGATGAGAACCCGAAAGTGCCATAACACTATTCTTGAATATATGTTCTATGGCCAGATGATTTTATTTGAGGGACACAAATAATACAGGGCATTAGGGGTGGGGACTCATAAAACTTTGAGGCACCTTCTCATGGTGTGCGCTCTTGGTAATATCCAAGAGGATATTATGAGAATGAGACCCGCCAGTAGGAAATCCAAATTCCATAGTGTCATTGGATGTTCTTATCTATGGATGTGTGTATTGGTCCTTAGACTTTAAGATTATTATTAATGGGTATTACAACTCACACACTTAGATGTATTGATGAAAACTGTGACGACACACTGTTCGCATCGAGGTAGGATACGTTGGGTGCGTCACGAGTAATACTACATTAATAGATAATGCGAGAAAGGATTTATCCCTTTTGTTCCATAACGGAAGTAGATATCTCAAGACCTTTGATGGAATTGATATAGCCTAAATAAATCCATGGCCATGGTGAGGAATGGGCAAGTTCAAATCTAGAAAGTCAAAGAAAGAATAATCAATCACATGGGTTGATTGCACTAGCATGCAACCTGCTTGATTCGAGATATCATGACAAAGAGATTATATTACACGTTAAGCGTTCGTAGGATGTGACAGGTCATTGCGGCGTTAACTTCTTTCTCTATGGGTGCCTTGGCGTGTTGTTAGACGCTAACCTTGGACTTTAGGTAGACTCTGCCTAATGCCACTGATAAAGAGGCCTAGAGGGTCACACACTAAGTGTGTCCATGTATCTCAGTTAAATATTAATTTAACAAGTTAAATAAATATTATTCCCGAATGTGGTTTAATAATTATTTAAGGATGCCTGATCACATTTATTTCGACACTAGTTATTTGAGAGAATATATTGTGGGTGAAAAAAATATATTTATTAGTAAGTAATGGAGTTACATTTATTTAAAAAATAAATATCCATTACTCAAGGTCTAATAAATGTGGTGGAGGAAATAAAGGAAATAAAAACAAGTACACACCGTGTATTAATGATTACACACCGTGTAGTTTTTAGTCATGATTTTGAGGAAATAATATTGTTTTATTAAATGATATTTATTATAATCAGCATGGGAGCATGTCAAGGAATTAATCATTCGACATGGGAGTTTTCAATAAGTGTTAATGAAATAAATAAAATTAATAACACATTTATTTATTGTCATAACTCTATAACCTCAAACAGGATTATGAATATCCTCACAACCCCAACACTTTTTCCCAATCGTTGTGCACAACAATTTTGGAGAGTTCTCTCAAGGCTGAAAGAAATCCTTCCTCTAAGAACGCTCTCAAGACCGAGAGAGATCCACCACCACCGGATCAAGGCGATCGAAGGCGGACATCGCAAGCAAAGTTTCTTCCATGGTAGCACCCAGATATCCCTTCGGCGACATCCAGAGATACGTGGAGCACGTGTGGATCAACGCTAGAGGAATCCTACACTTGGATTCTATGACGCAATGACGGATCACATTAGATCGTGACCAGAGACATCAACAAATAAAGAATTCCATCAAGGTAATTCTTTTAAATTAATTAAATTAATTATAACCAACATATGATGATCCTATCTCTACGGTTCTGGGACTCACTCTTTTGTTTTTCGTTCTTCATTCTATTCCGAAGATTTGACATTTTACATCATGACGGATCTCGGATTAATCGTTGTTAACACTAAAATTAAAGTTGGGAAAACCCACCAACGTGTTTCTGCTATGTTCGGAACCTACATCACCATCGTCACATCTGTCGTTCTTTTACCAATTGTCAGTTGACAATTATCCTTCCGCGGCACTGCCTGCATCTTCATTTTCCACAACAAAAAATTGTTCCTGTTGAATTTCTCAATCTTGAATTTCACTGCCATCTCAACACGCTGTCAGTCCAGAACATCCTCTATTTCACAATGGTGTATTTAATAATATCAATAAAATTTCTCTGATGTGAAAGATCAACCAGAGTTTCAATCATAGAGCATACTCAAATTTACGAGAATTATTAATACCCAAAAAAGTGAACAACACTGGGCCATAACCTACCCTCTGATACCACTTGTTGGGACTGTAAAATGATTGGACCACTGGTGTAATGATAATCACGAGATAAAATAAAGTGAAAAATTCGGAAATAAATGACACCAGATATAACGTGGAAAACCCCCAAAATGGAAGGAGTAAAAAACCACGGGCAAATAGAAGGATAACTATGGGTAAAAGTGGGTACACATTCCCTCACTATTACAAGGAGAAAACACTCATAAATTCCATCTTGAATATCTAGGGAAAACCACCTCCCAAATACCGAAAATAAAAGATGAACTCGTGGTGAGATGCGAAGCTGATGGGATCTGCTGGTGATGAGAAGCTGATACCGATTGGGATGAGATGCTGAAAACATCAGGGGAGATCCTCTTTTATAGGATGCATCTCCCAACTCCCACCTTCTTCTCCCAATGGAGGCTTGGTGGGGTTTGACCAACAACCACCTAACCAGCTACCAGCCACACCTACCCTCCCTTGACAAATCAAGGGGGCGACACCATCCAACAAATGATTTGTCGACACCTGATGCATCCACAACCCCTTGATGGATCTGTGGTTCTTGAGTTTCTTCAATCAACAGATCTTAATCGAAAAACTTGTGGTGCCTGAGTTTCCTTGAATCTGGTTTTTCCAATCTCTGTGGTGTTAAAGTTTCCTTGATGGATCTGTGCTTACGGTGCCCCTCATTTCTCAAGGAAAGGGTGGTCATGTCTCCTTTGTTTTGGGTTTCCCTGTGCGGACCTTTGACAGATCTACGATCTGTTGGGTGCAAACCCAATCTCATATCAGTTTCCACAAAGGATGATGGATCACATATAATCTTGGATGGAAAATTCCTCATATCACCCAAGGGTTTTAGGATGGAACCCCAGAAGGGGCTATGTGTTGGGCCTGGAAGACCTAGCGCTGGAGGAAATTGATTTTAACAAGTGGTATCAAAGGCAGGTGCAACCCATGTGTGATGTAGGGTGGAGTATTCCCCAAACTGGTTTGACAACGATACTAGTTTCTCATTTTAATCATGTAAATCCATAATACCTTATTTCAAAAGTCTTCCTGATAAATGGTGGTTAGGCGGCGAGTCCCGATGATGAGAAAAACGATGGTGCAAGATGGTTGGATCTGATGAATTATCGTTGAAGGGGAGGCCTATGCGGTATTTGGTTTGAGGGGAGGATTGTTGGTTTCAAACCCAATCCCACATCAGGTTTCACAAAGGATGATGCCACACATATAATCTTATATGGGAAATTCATCCTACCACCCAAGGGTTTTAGGATGGAACCTTAGATGGGCCTATGTGTTGGGTATGGGAGACCTAGGGTTGGAGGAAATTGATCCTGACACAATCACCAGTGAGCCTCGAGCCCTTATATCATTCGCAATCTCCAATGATCTTCTGAAATCACCATTGTTCTATAAAAAATTGGAGTGATTCGCATTCATTGGCGTTTTGTGCCGATCCTTCTCTGTTATCGGCGATTTTCAATTATGATGCTTCTGTTTAGAAATCTGAGTCGGTTATGAATTTTTTTGTTCTGATAGGAATTTGTGACGGTTCCTCGTCTCTGCCTCTTCCCTCCGAAGCAATGGAGGTTGACCTGGTTAACCTTTGGGAGAAGTTTTCAATTACTGAGCTGGAACAATCGACTCTAGAAGTATGTACTGCAGAGGAAACCAATCTCCAGAATCACTTTTCCTATCTTTTGTTGGGAAAAATTTCATCCAATAGACCCTATAACTTGAACAACCTGAAAAAATGATGTAGTTAATATGGATATCAGAAGATGAGGTTATTATCAGAGATATTGAAGCCAGAATGATTATCTTGGAATTCTCCAGTGTGTCTAATAAGACCAGAGTTCTGAATGGCCTTACATGGTCCTTTAAAAACCACTTTATTATGCTCAATGACTTTGAAAATGGATTTAATATTAGTGAGATGATTTTCTCCCACTCCCCCTTTTGAATAAGGGTTAAAATCATTCCCTTTACTGGTAGAAATAAGCAATTTATACTTGGGATTAGAAATTTTATCAGGGAATTCATGGAGTGGTATGATTCTGATCCGATCCATTGGGGTTCCTCTATGCGGATTAGGGTTATGGTAGACATATCCCAACCTATTATGCGGGTTTTTTTTGAAACTCTCAGAAGACAAGATCTGGGTATCTCTTGAATTTATAAAACTCCCTTCTTTCTATTTTTTATATGGCATCATTGGCTACGGTGTTAAAGATTATGAAACAAAGATATCAGATTTAGAGGGTCGATTGACGTTGCAATACGGCCCTTGGCTTTGGGCTAAACCCTCAGAGCAAAGTCCCACTTCAGAGGCTAAAAAAAGGCTTGAGTTATTCTCAATAGGCGGGTGGCCCAAGGCCCTTCAGTTTCTAAGGCAGTGATCCCGTTGGGTCCGACTTGTTTCCCAATTTCCCCAGATGGATCACTCCTTCCTCATCCGGTGGATCTGAGTCCCTCTGCTCCTAGAATTTATGTGCAGGGGATTGTTGATAAGGTCTCTTGGGATGTCGAGGTTTCTTCAGCCAAGAATTTTATTCTGAAGATGCCAGGCCATCCTTCCACTAGGAAAAATTCATTTGTTGCTACAACATGCTCGATTTCAGGCTCTCCACCTTTTCATCAGATCAAACTTACTTCTTTGGAGGTTTAGGAGGCTATGGAGGTTCCCTCTTATGATAACATGCTCTCATTTATGGGGGCGTGGAATCATGTTCATCTAGGCTGAGAGAGGTGTCATCAATAGACCCCCTTCCCCCTCTTCTCTTCACTCAAGACCTAGAAGTTCTGCCTCCTGGTGCATCTCCACCCATTCACCAGGGCCTTGCAACTAAGTCTTTGATGAAATATCCCCAACATTCCCCTAGTGCTTCTGATATTTGTCCTATTTGGGAGGATGTTTCCCATTCATAAATGGATGTTCCACCCTCGAGAATAGGATCAGGGTACGAGTTTTTATCTAAGCCCCACTACAAGCCGAACTGGATCTCCTCCGACCCTTCAGACCCTAGACTCACCCCGTTTTCTGATCTTCATTTACCCTCATCCGGGGAAGAAACCTATCCCCATGGTGGATTAGAGTCAGGTACTATTATTCCTAAAAAGTGGAAGAGGTTTAACAGAGGGGAATTGGGATCTGTTGGTCACGACCCAGTTTCTTGTGGCTCTAAGAGGGGTTTCAAGGCCTCATTGCTTGAGGATAGTCTCCCCAAAATATAGAGAGTGACATATGAAGGTTCTCTTATTGAAGTCTCAGGGGTGAAGTATGGAATGTATGAGATACACCTTCTGCAATGAAAACCTTATGTTGGAACGGTTGTGGGCTTGGAAACCCATGGTCATTTTATATGCTCTGCAAGCTCTAAGTTCAGCCCCGATGTGGTTTTTTTTGTCTGAGACCGTGTTAGAAAGCAAGTACATGAGAGGAATTTCTTCGAAGGCCGGTTTCCAGAATTGTTTCTTGGTCGAATTGTCGGGCCATGATGGAGGACTTTGTTTTGCATGGAAAGATGAATTCAATACTTTAGTGGTTAACTTATCCAATCATCTCATTGCTATCTCAATCCGCCTGCCCTTGGAACCTATGTGGTACTTTGTGGGTTTTAATGGCTGGCCTGGTGCAAGAAATAAATGAAGATCTTGGGAGTTGATCAATTCTACCAGAAATCAGCTTCAAGGCCCCATTTTTTTTGTGGGTATTTAAATGAGATCTTGTACCATTATGAGAGGCTTGGCGGTTCTAGTCAGAGTGTTTCTTCCATGCACCTCTTATGGGACTGTTTTCTTTAGGTTGGGCTTTCAGATCTTGGTTTTTTAGGGAGTCTGTTTACTTGGTTTCATAGATGTGATCAGGCTTCCAAAATTTTAGAAAGGTTGGATAGGTTTGTGGTCTCTTGTGACTAGATGTAATCGTTTCCTAGGTACAAGGTTTCACAATTACCTCTGATCTCTTCTAACCACTGTCCCATTTTACTTTAGCCATAGGTTGTTCCCACAGGAAATAATCCAATGTGGAGATTTCGTTTTGAATGCATGTGGCTCCACAATGATAGTTGCAGTGATGGTGTCAAATTTGCTTGGTCGTCCTCTCACAACCAGGTTTGGGATAAAACTAAGAAGGTGGCCACTCATTTACAGCGTTGAATCTGACATCACTTCAGGGACTTTGATTATAGAATTTGTTGGCTCAAGAAATCTCTCTCCAGATTCTATGAAAATCCTTCTATTGGTTTTCCTCTGTAGGAGGTTGTGAATCTGGAAAGGAACCTATATGAGGCCCTAAGCGACAAATAAATTTATTGGTTTTCTAGGTCAAGGGAGGTATTCATCAAACAAGGTGATCATAATACTAGATTCTTTCACCAAAATTCCTTTACTAGAAGAAAGAATAACCTTATGTCCAAGTTGGAGGATGGGAATAGAAACATTACTCCTGATGAGTTGGAAATTCGGGAGATGATTGATGTTTTCTTTAAAAATCTGTTTTGCTCTGAGAGGGGTACCTTCCAAGGGAAACTTCTAAGCTCTATTGATCCTAAGGTTACTAAGGTCATGTCTACAAATCACGAGGTAGATATATTAGGGAGAAGAAGTTATGGCAGCCCTTAAAATCATCCATTCTTCTAAGCTGCCTAGTCCTGATGGGTTTCATGCACTTTTCTTCAAAATATTTTAGCATATCGTGGGAACAAATATTATTTCTTTGATATAGGGGTTATGGGACAAGTCTCCAAGTATGGACAAGATTAATGAAACTATTATTGTACTGATCCCAAAAATCTACGGCCCGATTAAAATTTATGATTTTGGGCCTATCATCTTGTGTAATGTGGTGTACAAGATCTTATCCAAAGTTCTATCCTACTGTATGGGTAGAGTCCTCCCCTCTATTATTTCTCATAACCTGAGTGCTTTCATCCCCAAGAGTCTCATTAAAGATAATTCCATCATGGCCCATGAAATATTTCATTCAATAAAAACTCATACAACCTCAAAGAGGGGGATTATGGATATGAAATTGAATATGTCAAAGGCTTATGATTGGGTTGAATGGGCCTCTCTGGAAGAGGTTATGAGCAAATTGGTCTTTGGTCCAAAATGGGTGGGACCGATCATGAGTTGTGTTAAAACTGTTTCTTACCGCATCAAAGTTAATGGCTTCCTCACAAAGAATTTCAAACCTTCTAGAGGCCTACAACAGGGTAACCCTCTTTACCCTTATTCATTTCTCCTTGTTGCAGATTTTTTCTCTCATATTTTATCTAAAGAAGATCAGGTTGGTCGTATTCATGGGGCCAAGATTTGTCAAAAAAGTGTCCCCATCACTCACCTTTTTTTCGCTGATGATTGCCTCCTTTTCTCAAGAGAAATTTCTCAGAAGTGCCAAGAGATTCTCAAAATAATTGACTCTTTCACCAATGCTTCAGGAAAATGGGTCAATTTCTCTAAGTCTGAGATGTCTTTTAGTTGCGGTGTATAAGAGGGGACAAGAGATACTATTGTTGTTCTGTGTGGCATTGGGGTCATTGATAAACATAATAAATATCTAGGGATCCCGATGGTATTCAAATACTCCAAAAGAGAGATATTCTCTTTTATACTTGATAAAGTCCACAGGAAAATCTAGGGATGATCTAGAAAAAATCTTTCCAGGATAGGTAAGGAGGTTCGTATTAAAGCTATGGCCTAGGCTGTTCCATCTTATGTGATGTCCCTTTTCAAGCTCTCGGAATTCTTTATCCATAAACTTCGTTCTACCTTCACTAATTTCTGGTGGGGTTATGATAATGGGAAAAATCATTTACATTGGCTCTCTTGGGAGAAGATATGTGCTCCTAATTATTACAGCGACATGGGGTTTCACGATTTGAAAGTTTTTAACAATTCCCTCCTGGCCAAGTAAGGCTAGAGCCTTTTACAGAACCCTAATAGATTGAGCGCTAGATTCTTTAAAGCTAAGTAATTTTCCCATAATGATTTCTTGTCTTCCAGCATGGGTCCTCGACCCAGCTATTTCTGGAGGAGTGTTTGGGTTCAAAGTTAGTCTTGAGCCGTTACACTTTTTGGATAATTTCTAGTGGTGATTCGATTAATATTTGGCACGATCCCTGACTGCATAGTTTGGAGGGATTGATTCCTTCTTCTTTGCCTGTGCCCAACCATGAGCATGTTGTTGTCAGAGAGCTCATGGTTGATGAACTTTCTAGCTGGGACCTTTAGAGGATCGGTCAATGGTTCACTAAGTCCGATCGTAAGGCCATCCTGGCAGTCCTAGTGGTCCACAATGCTGGCCCGAACAAGCTGTGCTGGTCTCTTGATTCATCTGGTTGCTATACAGTTTGTTTGGGTTATAGGGAATGTGTTATAGGCAGCGAAGGTTCCTATCCCCCATTTGGAAACATCTTTGGAATCTTAATGCTCCGCCGAAGGCCATTATTTTCTGTTGGAAAATGTGTAGGGGTATCCTACCCATATATGCCTACCTAGCTGAGAGGAACCTCCTTGATAACAGTCTGTTCCCACTCTGTGGGGTTAAGGATGATATGGATTTTCATTCCATTTTTTCCTGCCCTTGGGTCACCGGGATTTGGTCCATGTGTGCGACACAAGATCTTTTTCATTTGAGAAATATTGGGGATGTTAATATCATTGTAAGGGATTGGTTCATAACTTTTCCAGATCAGACTATCGTATGACTGTGTATCCATTCCTAGATTATATGGTTTCATTGTAACATCATCATTTTTGAGAATATTTTTAAAGACGATAGGGTATGGATTTCCAGGATACATAATTGGGGCTCTCAGTGGCTTGATGCTAATGGGGGTCGTCCACCTTCACCTGTTCATTCCCCTCCTATCAGATGGATCCCCCCTTTACGCATTCTCAAACTTAATACTGATATAGTGATTCCTGGGGATGGTTCTGTTTTCCTAGGGGTAGTCCTCCAGGATCATACTGGCTCTATTATTATGGCTTTCCATTCCTTGGACATTATTGGTTGGTCTCCTCCTGTGGCCAATGTTATGTCTATTTAGAAGGGTATGCAGTTCATCTCATCTCTTGGCTAGAAGGATTTTATGGTTGAATATGATTTTCAAGTTATTATCAATGCTCTGAAGGAGGATGAAGGTGGAAACCAAGCCTATGGGTCTATTATCGACATTATCAGATCTTTGGTACCTTTATTCTCTTCATATTGTTTCTCCTTTGTGAGGAGAGAGGGAAATCATGCAGCTCATTTTATGGATGCCTTTGGGAATCATCGGGGGTCAAATTATTGCCTTTCATCTTTTCTTGTGGAATTATGTACTTTGGCTTTGGATGATATCTAAGGTTTGAGGTTTTCTTGCAAAAAACAATAAAATTGATTAATTACAATTACACAACTTCAAACATCACAAAAAATAACTTTTTCAATTTTTGTGAAAATTCAATCTTGTTATCTTAATTTTGTTCATCTATGCAGTGACATGGTCTAGACATTAGGTTTTTCATGATCCATGCATGGTCCTGAAGAACATTTATGGTGACTTTTCATCTCTTAAAGTTGACCTAAAACTCCAAATTTCATATCTATACTTCCCAAGACACATTGTAATTAACTATTAGATTATTATATATGATATTCTGAGTGTTTAATTATGATTACGTAAGTTATGAACAAAGTTTAAGATATTTAAATTCAAGTTTTTGTGAAATATACATGTTTTCAGGTCACTTATATTTTGGTTTATTAATATTATCACATATATGATATTTTTCTTATTGATTATAAATATATTTTATGGGAATATTATTAGCACTACCACAATTTGAATCTTTAACATCATTCAAAAAGGGCTTTAACAACACTAAAAAAGCATTGTTGTCCTTAACACCTGATGTGAGCATTTTTCGTGTCGTAAAACCCTCAATCAATATTTTCCCTTTTTATGTAGCACAGTGGTGACCACAGGGTTGTCTCTCGAGGAAGTTGCGGTTCGAGTTGTAAAAAACTGTCACTTTTGTTATTTTTTTTGTTTTTTGAAAAATGAAAATGGGAATTTGATTAAAAATTTGAAAATAAAATTTTAATTAAATACTAAACTGAAATAATTTTAAAGTAAAGATAATTTGGGTTTGAAATCAAGAATAAAAACAGCGGTCGCAGACAAGATTCACCCTCTCAGACACTCCCCTCTTCCTTGTATATAAAAAAATATCTCTTATTTTAAATTCCTAAATGTACCCCCAAGGAGCCCCAGGTTTACACTCAAATTTGAAAAGACACCATATTTAAGACTTCAATATGATTTTTGTCCCGCCTATAGAAGTTATTCAATTACTTAAATACCTCCAAGTAATTTAACCTAATTGAATTCGCTATGCTCAATGGAAAAACCTCACCAAAGAATTTTAAATAGCGAAGTCAATTGTTCTAATTTATAGATGGAACAACGATCAAAACAAATGTGTTGAAAATATATTTAAGAAATAAAGCAACCATATTCATTAAAAAATATAGGTTCAAGAGAAATTCAAAAAGAGATTACACATTAAAATCCAAACTCGGAAGAGAGTGTCCATCGGGTGTCGTCGTCCGCAACCACTTGCCGCTTAGCCTTCCATAACTTGAGAAGCCTTCATATTATCTATTGAATCTTAAAAGGATTTCATCTTCTTAAGGATCAAAATCTCCAAATTCCCCTTCACTCTCTCAATCCAACTCCCTTTGTGACGGATGGTGTGGTGAAGAATGGAATATTTTGAGAGGTAGGAGCCCCTCTCCTTTTATAGGCAGATTTCATCATCATAAATTTGTCGCATTTTAGTCCCATTAATTGGCCGATTCACGCATGTACCTATTCATAAATATTGTTCATAAATGAGTTTTCCGTCCACCCTCAAAATTTCAGATTAATTGGACGTGTATTAAATGAGTTATAATTTTTCTATTGAACATCGCTTTCTCTAGATGAAGCTTCTTGGAAGTTTCCTTCAAAATTCTATCACTCAACGTCCATCATAAAGGATTCCAAACGGATTGAAATTCATTGTGGAGACGCGTTTGGGAGTCCTATGTCATATACAGGTGAAATATCATCATTTGGAGGTGTTTAGGACGAAATTTTCTTCTATTACTATGGTGTAGTCCATGTAGTCTTCCCGGAACATTTGTCAACTTCATTGATTTTTTTGGGCATCAAGATGCATGAATCATTTCTTGGGCCTAAAGAAAAAGATGATTAAAATAAAATAAGGATTCCAAAAAAATTCTAATCACAAAATTTGGAAATATATTTTATGATAAATGACCAAAATACCCCTGTGATAAAAATCTGTTAAAAATCCAGAATTATGAAATTTAAACTTTTTATCCCAAAACACACTCTAAATCCAAAATTGTTACAAATAAGATCAAATTGTTAAATTTGTGAGTTTTAAATCATTTAAATAGACATTAAAAATATTGGAAATATTATCTCTATCAATTCCCCCACACTTGGCTCTTGGACTCCTGGACAAGTGAGCACGGTATCAAGAAAAATAAAACACATACCAATGGAGTTTACCAATTTACCACAATGAATTAAAAAGATATCATGCCTCATTAAAGGCAAATATTTAAAATTCTAAATTCAAATCATTCAATCCATTTCCACTTATTTTGTCTTCTCATGGACACAACACACTTACCTCACATTCATTTTCTCTCAGCACACAATATAGATTTGAAATAAGGATTTTCTCATCCAACTCATGCAAGAATTACCATAGGCTTGATAAATTTCTACATCTCCACCCGATGTGAACCAAGAACATGTGATTATCATGAGGACTTTATAGGGTTTTTTCTGTGGCTTGGGGTTGGTAGGTTTCAAATGTGAAAAATTCTGTGGCTGAATAAGGAGGGTTTGGCTCTTTTTGAAGCAAAAATGCATGATTCTAATTTTTACTCAAGTATGGTCTCCTCCATATTCTCCTAAAATAATCAGCTCTGATCTTTTGTTTTCCACCCCATTCCATCAATATTTCAGTAGTAAATATGAATTTTTTTTTGAAAGCTCCAGATTGGGCACAACTTATTTCCATTGCGAGCTCCAGATATGCACAGCTCCATTTCATTTGAGAGCTCCAGATAGGCACAGCTCTCAGAAAAATATATTCCAGCATCACAAATACGCCTTCAATGTTTAAATGTTCTCCCAAAGAAACACCAAATGAGGTAGCACATCATGAGTCATCTTCCCCCCCCCCCACACTTAAGTTCAACTAGATCATGCATTTATACTTCCAGAGTAGGTTGGAAAGGGAAATTTGGCTTGTAATGTGGCTAAACTAACAGGCTATACATGGCTACTAAGGGCTCAAGAAGGATAAAATGTTCAAGTAAGGCCGAAATAAAAAGGATAATCATAAAAAGGAGGCTCCAATATTTAAAAAAATTCCTCAATCATTTTAATCACAAGTATCTCAGCCCTCAAGTTTTGAGATAAATAAATCAAGTTCTAGTTTAAACAAACACGAATTGGTTCTCTCAAGAAAGAGGTAAATGTGAAGAAGATGTAAAAATGGGTACAGAGGCCTCACAAGAATGAGAATTTCAATCACAATTCCAGTGATATGTGCCATGAGATTTAAAAATCAGTGGTCATTTCAATAATTTTCCAAATTTTTGAACTTGAAACAATGTCATTTTCAGCATTCATTTATGTTCAGTTTCAAAGGATCAGTTGGTTCACTCCTTATCATGAGTTTCAAATGAAATTCAAGAAATTCCAAAACCTTTTTTTTTGAAAAAGAAACACGAAGAAAGAAAAAAAATGGAAAGAAATTTTGACAACAAAAAATTTCAAAAAAAAGTTCGTAAAAATCTACTCTACCCAGCATTGTGTCCCCCCACACTTATTCTATGCAATGTCCTCATTGTGTAGTTTTTTTAGCATGAAATTCAGGAAATTAAAGACAAAAAAAATAAATGATAAGGAAAGACACAACCTGGCACCAATTATATTCTGCATCATGAAGTTGAATCTCCTCCCCTGGAGGATCTTGAAAATTTTCTCGAAATAGCTTCAACCGATGCCCATTGACAGTGAATGATGTCTCTTTGTCTGGATCTTTAATCTGTATTGCACCAAAAGGAAAAACATGAGTAACAATGAATGGGCCAGACCATTTGGAACGAAATTTACCTGGGAAGAGTTTCAATCTGGCATCAAATAGCAGAACTTTGTCTCCCTCCTTGAAGTTTTTGTTGAGAATCCTCCCATCATGAAAGGATTTGCTTCTCTCTTTGTATAACCTGGAGCTTTCGTATGCATTATTTCCGATCTCCTCCAACTCCTGTAAACAATATTTTCTTTCTTTCCCAGCTGAATATAGGTTCATGTTACATGTTTTTACAGCCCAAAAGGATTTGTGTTCTAACTCAACTGGTAGATGAAAAGATTTTCCATAGACCAATCTAAATGGTGACATTCCAATGGGGGTTTTGAAAGCAGTTCTATGGGCCCAAAGAGCATCATCAAGTCTCAAAATCCAATCCTTTCTATTGGGTTTCACTGTTTTTTCTAGTATTTGTTTGATCTCCCTATTAGACAACTCATCCATTCCATTTGTTTGAGGATGATAGGGCGTAGAGACCCTATGATTATCACCGTATTTTTTCAAAAGTGATTCCAAAGTCATATTACAAAAATGGGTACCTTGATCTGTAATTAGAAAATTTGGAAATCCAAACCTTGAAAACAAATTTCCTTTAAAAAATTTAGACACAATCTTTGCATCATCAGTTCGGGTGGGGATAGCCTCTACCCACTTGGACACATAATCAACAGCCAACTAGATGTAGAGATATCCAAATTAATTAGGAAAAGGCCCCATGAAATCCATTCCCCATACATCAAAAATATCACAAAACAAAAATGGGTTTTGTGGCATCTCATTCCGCTTGTAAATGTTTCCTTTGAATTGAAAATTTTTACAGGTTTTGCAGAATTCAAAAGCATCTCTAAAAATGGTGGGCCAATACAATCCAGAATCAAGAACTTTTCTTGCTGTTCTCTGTGGTCCAAAGTGTCCTCCACAGTTTAATGTGTGGCAGAAATGTAGGATGGATTGAAATTCAGAGTTTGGAATGTATCTTCATATCATTTGATCACTACCAATGTTCCATAAATAAGGATCATCCCAAATGTATTTCTTTGAATCACTCACAAGTTTATCAATTTGATTTTTTCAAAACCAGTGGGGGTGTTCATCAGAAGCCAAATAGTTTACAAGATTAGAAAACCATGGTATTTCACTTTGAGCAGCAAATAAATCCTCATCTGGAAAGGTTTCCTTAATTGGGGAACACAACTGAAATGTTCTATTCCCAATATATGGTATCCTGCTCAAATAATCAGCAACAAGGTTCTCACATCCTTTATTATCTTTTATTTCAACATCAAACTCCTGTAAAAGCAGAATCCATCTCAGAAGTCTTGGTATTGCATCATGTTTCTTCATCAAGAATCTGATTGTAGAATGATCAGTAAAAACAATCACCTTGGTGCCCAGCAGATAAATTCTAAATTTGTCTAGAGCAAAGACAACAGCCAACAGTTCTCTCTCAGTTGTTGTGTAGTTTTATTGGGCTTGATCAAGAGTTCGGGAGGCATATGAAATCACATGATATTTCTTTTCTGTCCTTTTACTCAATACTTCCCCAAGAGAAAAGTCAGATGCATCAGTCATTATTTCAAAGGGAATGTACCATTTAGGAGGTTGAACAATGGGAGGGGTTATCAATCTTTTTTTCAGCTCATGAAACGAATTTATGCAATTCTCATCAAAGACAAATGGAACATCTTTTTGGAGTAATCTGGACAATGGAAGACCAATCGTACTGAAATCTTTAATGAATATCCTATAAAATCCAGAATTCCCAAGGAAGGATCTCACATCTCTCATAGTTTTTGGGTATGGTAATGAAGAAATGACCTCAACTTTGGATTTATCAACTTTAATTCCATCACGGGACACAACATCGCCAAGAACGATCCCTTTAGCAACCATAAAATGACATTTTTCATAATTTATAACAAGGTTCTTTTCAATGAATGTTTTAAGGACACGTTCCAAGATTTTCAAACAACTTTCAAAAGATGATCCATACACAGTGAAGTCATCTATAAAAACTTCCATGCAAGTTTCCAAAAATTCAGAGAATATTCTTATCATACACATTTGAAATGTTCTCGGGGCATTACATAAACCGAAGGGCATCCTTTTGTATGCAAAAGTTCCAAATGGGCATGTGAAGGTGGTTTTCTCTTGATCCTCAGGTAAAATGTGAATATGAAAATATCCAGATAATCCATCTAGAAAACAACAGTGGGTTTTTCCAGCTAGTCTTTCAAGGACTTGATCAAGGAATAGTAACGGGAAGTGGTCATTCCTTGTAACCAAATTGAGTTTGCTATAATCAATGCACATTCTCCATTTATTTGGAATCCTTATGGGGATAAGATTACCAAATTCATTCCTTGAGATTGTAAATCCACTTTTTTTAGGAACAACATGGACTGGACTTACCCATTGACTATCAGATATGGGAAAAATAATTCCAGCAGCCAACAAGGTGGTGACTTCTTTCTTCACAACCTCCAAAAGTGTTGGGTTTAGTCTTCTTTGAAATTGTCTTACCGGTCTAGCATTCTCCTCTAGTAAAATTCTGTGCATGAAAACTGATGGGTTGATTCCTATTATATTAGAGAGTCCATCCTATGGCTTCCTTGTGGGACTTGAGAACTTCCAACAATTGGTTTTTCTGGACTTCTGACAAATATTTTGAGATGATTACAGGGAATTGTTCATTATGACCTAATAAGGCATACTTGAGGTTATCCGGAAGGGGTTTCAATTATACAATAGGTGGGTTGGTTTCATTGATAACAGGAAACTCTTCCGAAGTTAGGTTGTTTAGTGAAGCTCCATGTTCATCATGGTGATCTCTTTCTATGATCTCAAGACTTGTTTCATGTGAAAAATTGGAAACCTCTCCTGGAATACCACTAACAGATTCAGTGGTTTCTAGAAATTCATCTTCATCATTGCTCAGATATCCAGTCTCAACATCCCAATACTCTTCACAGTCTCTAATTTCATCCTCATTTTGATCTGATTTAGTATCATACAAATTTCCATCTTTTTCCACATTAGTTGGTATTTCATCACAGAAAAAATCAGGTAACATGCCAGATGAAAACCAATCAATCATGTTTACATGGGGAGTTGAATGATCCTCAACTGGGTGTTTCATTGATTGAAAAATGTTGAAATGAACAAAATCTCCTCCAAATTCTAGTGAAAGTGTTCCCTTGTGAACATTGATGATTTCTTTTGATGTTTTTAGAAATGGACTCCCTAGGATGAGGGGAGCATGTGTGCTGAACCGATCATCTTCCATATCCAAAACATAGAAGTCAACAGGAAAAATCATGTCTCTCACTTGAACGAGAACATCCTCTATAACTCCAGCAGGTTTGGTGGTACTTCAGTTTGCGAGTTGAATGATAATTCCAGAGGGTTTCAAGTCTCCAACCTGAAGAGATGAGTAGACAGAATGTGGCATGACATTGATTGAGGTCCCTAGATCAAGAATAACATATTTGATTTCACATTTCCCAATGGTACAAGGAATGGTAAATGTCCCAGGGTCTTTACACTTGATAGGAAGTTCATGTTGAATCATCGATGAAACATTCCTTCCTAAGTTTACTTTTTCACCCCCTTTGAAGTTTCTCTTGTTGGTACACATGTCTTTCAGAAACTTAGCATACCTCGGAATTTGTTTCACAGCATCGAGCAATGGAATATTGACTTGGACTTTCTTGAATGTTTCCAAAACCTCCTTATCCAATTCTTTTTCAGCACTTGACTTTGGTGGTGGTTTACACCTTGGATAAGGCAGTGGAGGTTTGAATGTTTCTGGGGTATTCTGAGTATGTTTTGGAGGAACGTAAGGATAATACATCCTCTTCCAATCATTCTTTGTTCTTTCAAACAATATTTCCTCTCTTGACTTTGAGTTTCTATCAACTTCATATTTTTCAAAATTTTTATCAAGGGTAGGATTTTCATCAACAGTATCAGAAGAAGGCTTGATGTTCTCAATCTGAGGGTTCTTCAATTTTGTTCCACTCCTAAGTTCAATTGCACTCACATTTTCCTTCCCATTATTCCTCATATTTACTTGTGGCTGTGAGGGTAAACCACCACTCATTTGATTTGTTATGCAATTAATACCAGAGGCAAGTTGGCCCATTTGAGTCATCAAGGTATTCATTTTGTTATCTTGTTGTTTTGTGTATTCTTTTAGTTCCCTCATTTCCTCTTGTTGTTTCCTAATTGCTTCTTCAAGGTTCCTATCAGAGTTTTGAGTGGGAAGGGTAGGGTGAAAATTGCTTCCAGAATGAGCATTGGCTTGCTCATTGAAATATATTGTTTGAGAATTACTTGATTGTCCTTGGAAGAATCCTCTTGGTTGTTCAGGTTGACGAAATCTTTCATTTGAGTTGTTGTTCCATCCTTGATTGAAGTTTTGGTTGTTTTGAAATGGTCTTTGCTGGTTTGGTTGAAATGGTCTTCCAGGAAAAACTGTATTGCAGTTCTCAGGAGGCTCTTGCATTTGCGGGCATTGGTCACTAAAATGTTCATTCGAAGAACAAATCCCACAGTGGACATGTAGTTGGAAAGCCGCTTCAGGTTTGGGTTGGGTTGGTGGGGTGTTAGGAAACATTATTGACCTTACCATGGTGGTAAGATCAGATAGTTGACTTGCAATTGTGTTGTTTTCGGGACTAGTAGTAGGGAATTCTTGTGCAGCTTTTACATGAAGAAGGCCTCTGGTTCCAAATTGTTGGGAATTCTGGGCCATGTTTGCAATTAAAATCCTAGCAGCAGCTGGTGTCTTATCAACTAAAGCTCCTCCTACAGCAGCATCGATCATACTTCTATCAGTGAGACACAATCCTTCATAAAAGTATTGAATTAGAAGCTGGTCAATGATTTGATGATGGGGGAAACTAAAACAAAGACGTTTGAACCTTTACCAGTATTCGTGAAGTGTTTCTCCTTGTGTCTGCCTAATTCCACAAATCTCCTTTCGAATGGAGGCAGTTCTAGACGCAGGGAATTTTTTTTCAAGGAAAATCTTTTTTAATTCATTCCAATTTCTAATCAAGGTTGAGTGAGAATAGAAAAACCATTCCTTAGCAACTCCATCTAGAGAAAAAGGAAACGACCTAAGCTTTATTTGATCGGCAGCAACTCCATGAGGTTTCATGTTGACACATAGGTAACTAAATTCTTGGAGGTGTTTGTGTGGGTCTTCACCAGGAAACCCATTGAATTTGGGAAGCTGGTGGATGAAACCGGACTTGATTTCAAATCCAATAGAGGAATCAGGGTACTCTACAGGATTCTCGTGATTTTCGTCATAGGATAAATCCAGTTCTTTCAAAGTTCTATTTCAGCCATTTGGATTTCAGTTTCAACTAAGTCCCTCCTAGGTGTATTGGTGGAATATTCACAACTTGAAACTTGTGGATTATTACCTCTAACCCTAGTGTGAAAAGTTCTATCAATTTCTGAATCTAAAGGTAACAAGTTCGGTTCAGAAGTTCGGGTCATGCAAGAGAAAAAAAACTAAAATAAAATCAACTCTAGCAACCTCACCGGCAACGACGTCAGTTGATGTGAGAATTTGTCATGTCGTAAAACCCTCAATCAATATTTTCCATTTTTATGTAGCACATTGGTGACCACAGGGTTGTCTCTCGAGGAAGTTGCAGTTCGATTTGTAAAAAACTGTCACTTTTGTTAATTTTTTTTGTTTTTTGAAGAAATGAAAATGGGAATTTGAATAAAAATTTAAAAATAAAATTTTAATTAAATACTAAACTGAAATAATTTTAAAGGAAATATAATGTGGGTTTGAAATCAAGAATAAAAACAGTGGTCACAGACAAGCTTCACCCTCTCGGACACTCCCCTCTTCCTTGTATATAAAAAAATATCTCTTATATTAAATTCCTAAATGTACCCCCAAGGACCCCCAGGTTTACACTCAGATTTGAAAAGAAACCATATTTAAGACTTCAATATTATTTTTTTCCCACATATAGAAGTGATTCAATTACTTAAATACCTCCAAGTAATTGAACCTAATTGAATTCGCTATGCTCAATGGAAAAACCTTACCAAAGAATTTTAAATAGCGAAGTCAATTGTTCTACTTTATAGATGGAACAACGATAAAAAAAAATGTGTTGAAAATATATTTATGAAAGAAAACAACCATATTCATTAAAAAATATAGGTTCAAGATATATTCAAAAATAGATTACACATTAAAATCCAAACTCAAAAGAGAGTGTCCGTCAGGTGTCGCCGTCCACAACCACTTGCCGCTTAGCCTTCCATCACTTGAGAAGCCTTCATCTTCTCTATTTAATATTCAAAGGATTTTATATTCTTAAGAATAAAAATCTCCACCTTCCCCTTCACTCTCTCAAGCCAACTCCCTTTGTGACGGATGGTGTGGTGAAGAATGGAATATTTTGAGAGGTAGGAGCCCCTCTCCTTTTATAGGCAGATTTCATCATCATAAAGTTGTCGCATTTTAGACCAATTAATTGGCCGATTAACACATGGACCTATTCATAAATATTGTTCATAAATGATTTTTCCGTCCAACCTCAAAATTTCAGATTAATTGGACACGTATTAAAGGAGTTATTATTTTTCTATTGAACATCGCTTTCTCTCGATGAAGCTTCCTGGAAGTTTCCTTCAAATTTCTATCACTCAACAGCCATCATAAAAGTTTCCAAACGACTTGAAATTCATTTTTGAGACGCGTTTGGGAGTCCTATGTCATATCCAGGTACAATCTCATCATTTGGAGGTGTTTAGGCCGAAATTTTCTTCCATTACTATGGTGGAGTCCATGCAGTCCGCCCAGAACATTTGTCAACTTCATTGATTTTTTGGGCATCAAGATGCATGAATCATTTCCTGGGCCTGAAGACAAAGATGACGAAAATAAAATAAGTATTCCAACAAAATTTGAATCACAAAATTTGGAAATATATTTTATGATAAATGACCAAAATACCCCTGTGATAAAAATCTGTTAAAAATCCAGAATTATGCAATTTAAACTTTTTATCCCAAAATACACTCTAAATCCAAAATTATTACAAATAAGATCAAATTGTTAAATTTTTGAGGTTTAAATAATTTAAATAGACATTAAAAATATTGGAAATATTAGCTCTATCAACACCGTTAAAGGGGGAGCCCCAGAGAGGACCAGTTTGGGATATACCTAACATTGAGAGGGGGTGAATCAGTGTTGGGGAATTTTTAAAAAAATTCCAACTTTTATCCCTATACCTCTTGACCTATTAGGATCTTGATTCTCTTATTCTCTTTTCCCTGTCACATGTAATAATAGAAAGCGGTAAAAATATGCACACGGTATTTTTACAAGGTTCACCACTCAATAAGAGTAGCTACGTCTTTTCCATGCATGAGTATGACCAATGCATGGATTCTACATTATAATGTGATATTATTTTACAATGGAGTGGCTAGGAAAACAATCCTCTATCCAGTGTGAGTCCCTACACTTTGGAGGGGGGTGAGAAACAATCCTCTTCCCTGGACTGGTGATAGCCTAGTCCAACTTGCAGCCTCTAGCTGGTTCTTTATACTACCTATGGAGATAGTATTCTTCCTTCTTTAAAAGGTAGGTTCTGCTCTTGGTCTTCTTTAATACTCTTCACTTGATTACTTGAAAAGTAGTAGGAAATCAATTCTTCCTTCTTTAATTCTCTTCTTTTTTAGTGAAACACCAACTGCACTAGGATTCTTCTTTCTTCTTCTAAGTGCAACAACCAACTGCGCTAAAACTTCTTCTCTCTTCTTGGCTAAAATCACATATACCAATTTGATTATTCAGACAGTGAAGATCGGTTCACTTGGAATCATTTGAATTAAACTGCCCTAAATAATTGTAGTCTTAAATTGGGCATACTCTGTTATTCTTCTTCTTCTTCTCTTCTTTCTATGCAGCAAACCTGTAAGCTGCACACTCTTCTTCTTCTTCTTCTTCTTCTTCTTCTTCTACTTCTTCAATGAAAAACCAGCTTTATTGAAACCTGTTCTTCTTCACACATTCTCTTTCAGTGAAAAACCATCTGCACCGAGCTCTTCTTCTTCTTCTTCTTTAGCTTGTGCTCCACTCTGCATGCGCGCCTCCCTGCTTGCGTACCACCTGCTTGCACGCCTCCCTGCTTGCATGCCACCTGCTTGCGCGCCTCACTGCTTGCGTGCCTACTCACCACGTGCACACCACCATTGTGCCCTGATCACAACTTGCGCGCCACCTTTGGCTTATACACAACCCACTTCTTGAAAACACCTCCCTTCTTGCGTGCCTCTATAAACTTGGGCGACAAAACTTGCGTGACACCCTACTTGCACACCTTATAAATAACCCTAAGCTTGCACACCACTTCAGCTTGCGCGCCACCCTCTACTACTTGTGCAATCAGAGCACCTTCTACTACTTGCGCTATTAGAGCTCTAATTTTCTCTTAAGTGTTGGGCATTAAAAAATGAGGAGTCTAGTTATCTATTTATAGGAATTTTGGTGATTTGTGCGCCACATACACTTGTGTGCCGCTCCATCACTTGCATGCCTCTCCAGCACTTACGCAACACTTTCTTTCCTTTGTCATATTTTGATATGATGATGTTGAAAGATGACTTGCATGCAACATACACTTGCGCGCCACATATACTTTCGCGACACACTTGCACGCCGCTTATACTTGCGTGCCACTTTTTGACTTGCGCGCCAATATTTAACTTGTGTGCCACTTTATTTCCTTTGTCATATTTTTATGTGATGATCTTGAAATATGACTTGCGTGCAACATACACATGCACGCTACTTATACTTTCACACCACACTTGCGCACCGCTTATACTTGCGCGGCACTTTTTGACTTGTGCACCAACCTTTAACTTGTGCGCCACTTTATTTCCTTTGTCATATTTTGATGTGATGATCTTGAAATATGACTTGTGCGCAACATAAACTTGTGCGCTACTTATACTTGCACGCCACACTTGCGCACCACTTTTGACTTGCACGACAATTTCTTTCCTTTTCCAAAAACACTTCTTTACTCTCCCTATCCTTCATAAGGTTTGCATCACAAGTTCTCCAAACTTATGATATTTGTGAAATAAAAATCAGAAAAGCATCGTCATAGTTTTGTCCATTCTTTTTGGAATATAAATTCCAAAGTACTTCTTTATCCTCACTTTAAATCCTCAATTCCTTTTGGAGTGTTAATTCCAAAGAAATCCAATCATCTCTCTTCATCAAAAAGTGAAGGCTTGAGGATTTTTCAAATACCTTTAATGTTGCAGACAATGTATCAAATTTGATACATGTATTTGGAACTTTAAGAACAATGCAATAATCATCTGATTTCAAGGCAATGTATAATTCATGACCTTCTTAGAATGCCAAGCCCTTCCACACTCTCTCTTCTTCTTCAACCATCATTCTCTACTTCATTAAAATCATATGATTCTTTTCTTCAAGTAAGCTCTTGCATGGTTCTCATGCAATCATGAAGCATTACATGGTCTTTTTTAAATCCTAATTCTTCTTCAATCATCCTTAGATGGATGATACTTCACCATTCTTCATTGTTTTAAAAAATGTGTCACCTTTGACACATGTTGTTTGAACTTAGTATCAGTTCAACAATCATCTGAATTGATCTTCTTAGAGAATTGCTCAAGTATGGAATCCAATTCTATGATTCCATAACAATTCTCTAGGCAACCTCACTTCAGCAAATCTACACAAACTTTTTAGTCCTTCTTCATCTCCTTCTTCATTTTGACCAGTATTGACAACTGTTGACAACAAATACAATCTTCATACACAAAGTGGTCCCAACAGCCCCTTTATCAGTGCTAAAAAAACACTAATAAAGGGGGACCTTATCAGCGCTAAAAAAAGTATTGATAAATTTGTTATTTTATCATCACTTATTTTAGTGCTGATAAAATATCACCTTTATCGGCACTGATAAAGGAGGGCTTTTATCAATGCTAGAAATAGCACTCATAAAAGCCCTACTATTTCAGTGTGTTGTTGGAATTACAACACACTGAAACATTAACCTCAATACATAGTTTAAATTCATAATTTAATTGAAATAAAAATTACCTCACAAATACAAAAAACAATTATATTATAAACATTTCAAACAATGTTTTGTACTATTAAATTAGAAATTATTGTCACAAAAATTCAAAAACACCAATATTTAAATGTATTTGACACCCAACCCCCTCTCATAAATGTCAGATCAGGGTATCAGTTGCTGAGAAAACCGTCTCAATTCGAGCAAAAGAATTAACCTGTATAAGAAAACAATTCTTATGTTAGTAATATTATAAATAAATAAATTAAAAAAATATGAAAAAATACATGAATAAAATGTTAATTTTAAATAAAAGGACACACTTGGATTCATACTGGTCACACTGTGCATTAGATTGAGGTGCGCTTGATTCCTACACCACTACCACATAAACAGTTTTATGCATCGTCACCCTTTAACAATGTTAAAAAAACACTGATAAAGGGATACCTTTATCATTGCTAATAAAAAGAAATGATAAAGGGTGATTTTAACAGTTCTAAAAAAATAACTGTTAAACGTAACCATTTATCAGCGCTTTTTTTAGGACTAATAAAGGTGCCCCCTTTATCAGTGTTTTTTTAGAGCTGTTAAAGGGGCCCCCTTTTTCAGCATTTTTTATTAGCGCTGATAAAGGGGGTATTTATCAATGATTTTTTAAAATTTCTAGTAAAAGGAATCTTTCACAAAAAATTATAAATCATTAAAAATAATATATTAATATATATATATAATATTTTATTAAATATGATTTATAAAGCCTAATACACATTTACACTTAATATATAAGATATTTAGTGAAAAAAGATTATAATATAATTAAAAAAATAATATTAATTAATAATTTTCTAATTATTATCGAGTAATAGTCATTTAATAACAATTTAAAGATAGAAAAAATCAAAAAATTAATAAACGCTCCAAAATTAATAAATGCTCCAAAATTAGTTGAAAATGTGACTCGAACTTCAACCGGTCATAACTTTTGATTTGGGTCCCTGCTTGGGCTCTATGACATATCAAATCAAAGCCCGTGACTATCTCTATGCACTGGTGAGAGGGGGAACCCCTATCACATTTTTTGAGGAAAAAAGAGGCACATAAGACCTCCAAAATTGAGTTTTTAGTCGGGATATCCTAATTTTTTAACATTTAATGGACTTTCTGCCTCATTTAAGGGGGTCTTTTTGCACATTTTCAGTGGGGGATGAATTTATTCCCAAGCCTTACATTGATATTGATATTATGGTTTTGAAGTTTTATCATTCTTCATAATGTAGTTTTATATATAATCAAAAATATAAAAATATATACATATTTTGTATATATTCGCACCTAAAAATTTAATTTTATAAATATATATTTGTAAACATATTTACATGTAAAGTATATTTTAAAATATATAAACCTTATCTAAATAAAAAATAATATCCATTTTATTTAAAATGAAAATGTATGAATATTTATATACCTATATAATTAATGTATATATAATGTTTATATATATATAAATATATTTTTCTGTGTGTTGACAAACAAATATATATTTATCTATATATTCTAATATATGTATATAAATTTTAATATTTAATATATGTAAATAAATATAAATTTGTATAATTATATTTATTAATGCACACAGATATATATATATATATATATGTATGTATGTATGTATGTATTTATAAACACACACACACACAAAATATATTTTATATATGTATTTTTTTGAGAATACAAAATTGAAATGAAAAAAATTAGAATATAGAAGAAAGTTGAATAAGAAAAGAAGATGGATAGTTTATTGATGATGCATCATATCCTTATTTTGTTCCATGTCCCTTCTATCAGGGGATGCACTGCCTTTTCTAGAAAGTGTAGAAAGGAATTGGTAGGGGTGGGAAGCCCACCCCTGTTGAATTGTGCAGCTGCTGCCGACTTCCTAACACCCCCCAGGATGCACACCCCTACCAATGTAATACATGTTTTGATACCACCTCACTAAAAACCTTTTTCAAAAAAACCCAGTGGGATAAAAACTAGAATAAGGAAAAGAGTATAGTCATGTAGACTCCCCCTAAAAGTTAATTTACAAATTTTGAAATCTACACATCCCTATATTATGTACAAAATTTATAAAGATGACAGTTGTTAGTGCCTTTGTAAATAAATTTGTAACATTGTTGTTTGATCGAAAATATTGCATGTTGATATCTCTGTTCTTCATTTAACTCTTGTGTGAAAGAGAAAAATTCCAGTAATATGTGTTTTGTCTGACCATTCTTGATGAATACTTCCTTGAATTATGTGATGCACACAATATTATATTCAAATAAAATTGTTGGTCTACTATCCATAGGCAATCCACTTGCCTATCAAATGTGTTGAGTCATAAACTGTAACCAAACATATTATCGACATGCTTTATGTAATGCTATCACTTCTTCATGATTTTAAGATGTTACGATGATTATATGCTTTTGTGATCTCCAAGATATGGTAGTACCTCCTACTATGAACACATAACCAGTTTATGATCATGCATTATCCAGATCAGATAAATAACCTGCATCTGCAAAATTGTCCATCTTCCTTTATGATTTTTTAGAATAGAATAAACCCAAATCAATAGCGCCATAAAGATAACGAAAAATATGTTTAATACCATTCCAATATCTTTATGTAGGGACTGAAATAAATCTTTCCAATAAATTAGTAGGAAAAGATATATCATGATGAGTATAATTAGAAAGATACATTAGTGATCTGATAGCACCGAGGTATGGTACTTCTAGACCAACCAACTCCTCATTTTCTTCACATGGTCAAAATTGATCTTTATCAATATTTAAATATCGGAAACCCATTGGAGTAATTAAAATATTCTCTTTATCCACATTAAATCATTTTAAGACCTTTTTAGTGTAATTTGACTGATGTAAAAATATACTGCTTGGCATATGCTCAATTTGTAATCCAAGACAATACTTGGTTTCTCCTAGGTCTTTCATTTCAAATTCATCCTTTAAGTTTCTCATTGCGTCATTGATCTCTTATAGAGTTCCAATGATATTTAAATCATCAACATAAATAGCAATGATTTCATATCCAAATGTTGTTTGCTTAATAAAAACACATGGGCGTATGGGGTTATTTACATACCCTTTATTTAAAAAATATTCACTTAAAATGATTATACCACATACGCCCAGATTGTTTTAATCCATACAGAGATTTCTACAATTTAATTGAATATAGGCATTTGGGTTTTGATTTCAATACTTTGGGTATTTTTAATCCTTCAGGGATTCTCATATATATACTATTATCAAGTGACCCATATAAATAAGTTGTAACAACATCCATAAGATGCATATTATCCTTCTCAACTAATGCAAGGCTGATTAGATATCGAAATGTAATATCATCCATAACAGGAGAATATGTCTCCTCATAATCAATTCTAATTCTCTGAGAAAAACCTTGTGTGACAAGACAAGATTTGTATCTTACAATTTCATTTTTCTCATTATTCTTACGCACAAAAACCCATTTATATCCAAAAGTCTTCACAACTTATAGTGTGATCATGATATGTCCAAAAAATCTTCACCTATTAAGTGAATTTAATTCAAATTTCATTGTGTCTTTCCATTTATTCCAATCAGGTTATTTTTGAAATTCCATAATAGACCTTGGTTCAGGGTTTTCATTTTCTATATCGTGTGACATAGAATATGAAAATATTTCATCAATATTTTCCATATTACTCTGTTTCCATATATCACCTATAGTGGTATAATTAAGAGATATTTAATTATTTTCCAAACCTTCAGGGTTTTCTATATCCTTTGAATTCTATTTATAATTATCATCACGTGTTTCTTTAAGAACACTTAAAATACATGTTTCTTATGGAACACATGCCTCCATAATGGGGTCTTCAATTATACTCGTCACTTTTCTTTTATAAGGATTTATATCCTTAGATACAATTGGTATTCCATGATTCAAGCGTGTTTTTGAGATTTCTGTAACATCATTATATAATTGTGTCTTCAAGACATCAATTATATCCAGTTCATTTATAGCCAATATATGTGATTTAGTCACGCCCTTTGAATTAGTAAATGCATCAGGAAATTGATTTTATAGTTCTTGAAAATGTAAAATCTTTTTCCCTTCCATCTCACACTACCGAGTGAGAGGATATAGAAAAGATAACGTTTTCACATTCTAGTAAATCTCCTCTTTTGTTTCTTTTCTCACCCTAATGATGGAAATACTTCTTCATTGAAGTGACAATCAGAAAAATGTGATGTAAATACATCACCAGTTTATGGTTCAAGATATTTGATGATGGATGAGGATTCATATCCTCTATATATTCCCATTCTCCTTTGAGGTCCCATATTTTTACGTTGTGGGGGAGAAATTGATACATATACTGCACAACCAAAGATTCTTAAGTGGGAGATGTCAGAATCTTGGTAAAAATTCAATTAGAGTGGAGAGTGTTTATGATACGCACTTGGTCTGATGTGAATTAACGATGAGGCCTGAAATATTGCATGATCCCATACATAGCTCGACAACTTTGTTATCATTATTAATGGTCCAGTAACAAGTTGAAGGTGTTTTATTAGTGATTCAGCTAAACCATTTTGTGTGTACACATGGGTGACTAGATGCTCCACAATAATCCCCATTGTCATATAATAATCATTGAAATCTTGAGAGGTCAAATCTCTAGAGTTATTAAGCCTTAATTTATTGATTAAATGATCAGGGAATCGTTCTCTTAATTTAATTATTTGGTAAATAAAACATGAAAACACAACATTATAAGTTGAGAGCAAACATACATGTGACCATCTGGTGGATGAATCAATTAATACCATAAAATATTTAAATATCTTGCACGATGGATGAATTGGTCCACATATATCCCCTTGAATTCATTCAAGAAAGGATATCATTTCAACCTTAATTTTAACTGGAGATGGTATCACGATCATCTTTCCAAGAGAATAGGCCTTGCATGGATTTTTTCTTAGTGGAGAGATCTGCTGGACCTTTACTGAATGTCCATGAGAACTTTCAATTTTTTTCGAATCATTCCTGAACCAGGATGAATTAATTATTCATGCCACAAATCAATGATTTTTCCATTCTTTACTAACATATGTGATTCTATTGAACATATATATGTATAATGAAATCCAGATGGTAATTTTGGTAGTTTTTCTAGCACATGACTCTTACCAAATTTATTAATGGTAATGCACATGTAATTTTCATTTCTCTCAGATATAGTTTGAGTATCATACCCATGCTGGTATATATCATTGAAACTTAACAAGTTTCTTTTGGAATTTAGGGAAAACAACACATATTTTATAAAAAATTATGTCCCATTGGGTAAAGAAAAACTCACTTTACCAGTCACTTCTATTAAACCTGTAGGAACTGATATAGTATTCACAATTGGTCTTGTTGATTTAAGATCATAAAAATATTTTTTATTCTTAATAATTGTGTGTGTTATTCCACTGTCTCGTATGAAAATATCTATCCCATTTAAGCAATCCATTTCAATGGTTCAAATTAAAGAGAATAATATTATAAGAAACACCTTGTGAAATTAAAATAATACAATATCTAAAATATAAAACATATAGAACATAATGACATATCATAACTATTGTAAATTTCTAAATTATTTTGAGCTATCATCTCATCAAATTCATAATTAAAATCACCCGCTTTGAGGTGAATGAAATCATAATTTGATGGCTCGTGATTCTCAATAAAATTCACCACATTTTCTTTCTCTTTATAGGATGTCTCAACAAAGTGTGGTTCATTATTTTTTGATTCAAGAGATTATTTGTAGAGCTTAGAAAGATGTTATGAGGTTCAGAAAACTTGAGACCAATGTCCCTTAGAACTACACCAGTGGTAGGAATCTTCAGGATTCCTCATAGTGTTTGAGTTGATATTTATTTGATCCAAATATTCATTTTGAGTAGGTCTATGGTTATGACCATGTCCTTGATTTCGTTTGTTTCCAAAACCACATCCACCATGAGAATCATGTCCTCAAATTATTCCATGATTATTTTCATGAAATATAGCATTTTCTTCAAGAAATGCTATCGCTAAACTAGTAGGACGCGAATGATGATTTTTAATCAAAATATCACTATTCTTATCTACTAATAATAATGAAGATATGAGATCATAATATTTTAAATACCCTTGAAAGCGATATTACTATTGTAGGGTGATGTGAGATGAATGAAATTTTGTATATTTCTTTTCAAGAATATCAGTATATATAATCCCAATACCAAAATAATTTATTTGTGATACAATTCTATACATGGAAGAATTGTAATAATTTACCCTTTTAAATACTTATAAGTGTAAAGAATTCTGTTCATCATGGGTTTCTGTAATAACAACCTCTTTTTGATGATCATACCTCTCTTTCAAACTCTTCTAGAGCTTGCATGGATCTCTTTTTATGAGGTATTCACATTTCAAATCTTCACCGATATGTATTCTTAGGAAGATCATCACCTTTTCTTTTTTTTGGAGGGTTTGTAAATTATTTTCTTTAATTGTTTCTGTGAGATCTGTTGATTTGAGATGCATTTCCACATCCATCATCCACGACATGTAATTACTTCCTATAATGTCAGGAGGGGTGAATTTGAGCTTTATGATATTTGACATGATGATAACTAGAAAATATTAAAATTAGGTTAATATTATCATTTAATATTATATATATATATATATCCCACCCTAATCAGTTAATAAATTTTCACGTGGGGTTTTGAAATAAATAAATCAATACATCACATTACTCATGTAAAACATTCTTATGTGTGCTGATTTATTATTTATACCATCCAGTCAATCAGAGAAAAATAAATAAATTTAAACCACATAAACCATCCAATCTGGTGATAATTTTAAGATAAAAAGAATAAGTAACTAGAACTGTCCAACCAGGAGGTGATAATAAAAACAAAAACATACCTTTCTCATTTTTGAGCGTTCGTGCTGATAACATGTTGAGAATAAAAAATTGAAATGAGAAAAAATAGAATAGTGAAGAAAGATGAATAAGAAAAGAATACTGATAGTTTATTGATGATGTAGCATTTACTTCTTCCATTCCATGTCCCTTGTATCAGGGGGTGCAATGACTTTTATAGGTAGCACAGAAAGGAATTGGTGGGGGTCGGCAGCCCACCCCCATTGAATTGTGCAGCCACCACTGACTGCCTAACATATTTAAATATATATATATATGGATAGAAAATGAAACAAAAAATATATAAATAAATAAATATATAAATATATCATAAAATGAAAAAAATAATGTATATGAGTGGAAGAGGAGTATGCGCATGAGGGGGAGGTCCAAGGTTTGAAACCCAACAAAGGCAAGGGTAGGTGAAACATGACCTAATGCTATTAAAGTAGGGGGCTTCCTAGTGCTATTAAAGGGATGGGTTGGGGGGATTCTTAGTACTATTGAAAGGGGGGGTCGTCTAATGACCCAAGCTTGATGTACATGGACATTACATTTATTTTTCAGAATACATAATACATTACACAAATAGACTCCCAAAGACCGTATTAGTTTAGTGTCTTTGGAAACTTGGAAAATAATCTTATAACTTGGTGAAATATCTTCAACATCTCTCATAAATATCTTCCCCTTTTGTTTTCTTACCTAAAACCTTTCTTTATATCCTAGGGAAAAGAAAACATACAAAGGGTGAGCTCAAATGATCAGTAAGGGTAAACATGAAGAACATAAAACAAAACATAAAGATAAGAATGTAAAAATATGAACATAAATTTTGAATATCAAAATCATGAGTCGTGAAATAAATCTTTGTAGTTTGTAAGGCATAAATCATAAGTGAACACGAACCATGATAAAATAACATTTACATAAAACATGTAATTGTGGAAAGAAAATAAGCACATAATATGATTTACATAGTAGTCAAGACATTTTTTACAAGACCATCCTAGTGGACAAATTCCATTACTGAACCAGGTTTACTTGTCGTTCCAGCCATGTATTATTGAACTAGATTTACTTGTCGTTCCAACCCTATATTACTGAACCGAATTTACTTGCTATTCCAGCCTTGTATTATTGAACTAGAATTACTTTCCATTCCATTCATATCTATCTCATGAGATATAAATATTTACCCAATGCATTGGAGGGAGATATAGGTCCCACCCATCTCATAATTAAATCATTCTTACATGTGCCACAAAAACATAAATCATTCATCATAGAATAACCCATGAAATAAAATGAGTTTCTTAAACATCATTCCATCATAATCCATATAAAATAAATGTATTTAATAAAAATAATTACATTATAAACACAATCAAATAAAAGTAATAATAGGGATAAAAACATAACCCGCTGTCATCTTATATGGAAAATAATTTTGATAAAACACTTGAACTTAATTATTGAGGAAAATATCCTTTTTTCTTCAAAAATGGTTTATTTTCTAAAAATGTCATGAAATTTTATAAGAAATGAATTTATTTGAAAATAAAATTGAAATAATTTAGAGGAATATTAATGAAAATAAGTATATATGAATACGTAAAAATCAATTCATGCCGTATAAGTTAAAAAAATATTTTTCTCGTACTCTTGTCGGAAAATTCAAAAAGTACATCATATGGAAAATGAAAGAAAGATTAATTTTAATAACAATTCACCAATGGGTAAAATTGACTTTAAAAAATAGTAGAATAATATAAATAATATTATATTTATGAAACATGGATGTGGATGATAAATATATCCTAGTAAATACTTATGTATAAACAATCTTGAAAAATAATGAGATTGTAAAATTATCCCTTACCTTAGGTCTGATTTCTTCTGTATGTGTCCGAAACTCCTGTATAGTGGGTTTAAATATATTATTTACTTGTAAAAGAACCATAATAATATTTATTATATCATATATAATTCTCTTATGATTTTATATTACCCGTTTATTTATCAGTTCCATGTTAAAGCAACGTTTTGGGTAATAATTGTTTTATTTATCATACGTGTTTTGACTTTTTATTCTTGATTTTATTACTTAGATTATGATTTACTTAAATAAATAATGTAAAACATGATTTATATATCATAAATATTCAGTATATAAATATATATAATAGATATATAAATGAAATGGAATACACCATTCATGGAGACAGTAGGTCGTACGTTCGCATGAACACTGTTTCCGTTTCCTTATTCAATTGAACAAAAGAAAGTAAATGACATATATATATATATAAATAGAATTATTATGTTATATATTTCATGATTATTTATTATATATACTTTATATCCATTCTTGAATGGTTAACGTGGGGAATGAATCTCATCATGTCGTGGAGACTATAAGTCGTACGTACGCACGAGCGACGATATCATTCCCTTGATGGTTAAATGGTATGTAATTGGATGGTATATGAATTGTAAAGAAAAATTATAATGTTATATTAATTATTTAGATCCATTATACTCATCATTATACCCATCCAAATTATGTGTTTTTGAATAACAAATTACACCACGTCATGGAGATGGTAAGTCAAACGCACGCACACATGGAGATATTGTTATTCGTAGGATGGATAAAATGATGTATAAGGTTATCACATAATTATAATAAAATATCATCATGTATAAGATAATTTATTTATTACTTTATTATGGAAACAACATAATAATAGTAAGTAGAAGAAGAAAAGAATTTTGAAAGAGGTGATAAAACAATTACCTCTTTTTTGAGTATCTTCTTTTGATTTGCACAAAAGGTATCCTTAGGCTGGATTTCTTTCTAAAGTGTGGACTATAGGATGAAGTGAGGGAATTTGTGAGAGTAAATTTTCAGGTTTTGGATGAGAAAAATTTCTTTAGAGGTGTGATTAAAAGAGAAGGAGAAGTTCCCTTTTATAGGAGAGGTGAGGGGCACTTTAGGAAAGTCTTTAAATATCAATTTATTATAAATTTATTTTAGGTTTATAATGGTCCCAAACTAATTTATTTAGAATATAATAAGATTATGGGTCAAAATAATCTTAACCAATAGGTTTTAGATAAGTTTAGGTCACAAAATTAACCTTATATTTTAGCTTTAACCCTTAGTTAAAAACATTAACTCTTACCATGTCTTCTTGTATTTTCATAATATATTGTTACAATAATTACTATAAAATTAAAATAGAACCAAAAGTGGATCATTAATAAATTTTTTAACATTATATAAGTTAGTTGGAAGAATATTATATCTTTAGGACTATTATATCATTTAATAAAATAGTATTTTTTTAAAAACTCATTTATGTCAATTTTGACACTATTTAGTAATTTATTTTTGTTAAAGTCATAAAAACTTGATTAATTAAAAAAAAGGCATTAAATCATCCCTCAAATTTCAATTTCATCAAAAAAAATTCGTGTATGGCATCAAAATTTTCAAATTACATTTATTTTAATATTTATAATATCATTTATTTCAATATTTAATTAATAAGGTAATCACTACATCATCATTGTGTCATAAATAAATTTATTTATTTAATGCTTGAAAATTATAAATAAAATACCATGATGTAAAAAATATGTTTATATTTATAATTACTATTTATAGTCAAATAGATATTTTATATAAACCAAAATAAAATTGTTTTAGTAAAAAGATACATGTTTATGTTATATTTACCTTTACTTTAAATTAATTATTATAACATGTCATTTTCACACCCAAGTGGTTCTCAAATGCCAAAATTTAGGCCTAAGGATTTTTTTGGTCACCTATGACTCATAAAATAGTATTAGAACACATGTTATGTTATTTTTATATTATTATAATATTTTTTACCCTTATTTACCTGATTTACCCTTTAACCATGGTAAATAAAAATAATTACTGAAGTTATTATTCATAATGTCCAAAAATAAAAGGGACCTATTTAAATAATTTGGAACTTATAATTTCAACTATTAAATAATTTTTTCTAAATTCAAAATATATAATTGGTAGAATTTAATTTAAAATTAATTCTCACTGTCAAAACCAAAAAGTGGATTTTTAAGAAGTAAAAATTATCCAAAGATTGACATGTGTTTATATCCAATTTAAATTTGAAATTACTTAAAATGTTGAAAATTGTATTAAATGATAAAAAAATAATATAATTACACTTTAAAACCATTTAAAAATATAATCTAACTATATAAATAAATTAGATGAAAATGCAATTTTGAATTAAAATGCAGTATTTTTCACTATTTATTAAAATATGAATTTTATCAAAAAAATACCAAAAATTCAACCAAAGAAAATTTTGATGTACTAATTCTAAATAATAAGTTTATTTTTTCACATAGAATATATAAGAGTGTTAAAAACTATATTTAAAATGGGTGTCCCATCAAAAGGCTGCAAAATTTCATTTTTTTGAAAAATACTTCTTTTATCTGAAAAATTGAATTTGTTCTTATATCATGTATAGAAAATAAATAATATGAATTTTAATGTTATATAAAATTCAAAATGTGTTTAATACTATTCATAATGGCTAGTTTATATCCTATTAAATAATAATATTTTAATAATACATCGTTGTTTAGTGAAACTTGATATTGCATACAACGCAAGCTATCGAGGAAGGTCTCTCTTGCATGTAACACAAGCCATGTCAGTGTTGCATGTAGTGAAATATTCCTTTGGTGTTACTTATATAAAAATCCAAACACAATTCTTTTATACATTGAACAAAATCTATACTCAGTGTTGCGTGTATCGTACGCCAACTCGATGTTGCATGTAACATACGGTAAGTCGGTTTAGTGTGAAAGGAATGTTTGACTTAGTGCATTGCAAGATATAAATAAAAAATTTAATTTATTCAAAAAGAATGGTCCATAAAAACTTGGGGCGTTACAGATCGAGCACTGTTAAGGGGGGGGGGGGGGTGAGTCTACCCTTTGATTAACATATTTTTTTAATTTTTTTTACTTTTATCAGTGCTTTTTTAGCACTAATAAAAGAGATGCTTGTCATCAATTTTTTGAGCACTCATAAAAGTGACCCCCTTTTATCAGTGCTGTATAGACCCGTTTTTTCCCGTGTAAGACTTTGGAATATTTATACACATATTTCCAGAGCTATGTGCTGAGACAACATGTGATTCTAAGGCCTGGTGTGCCCGAAATTAATTTTAAAAAAATATTAAGTATATTTTATACTATGCACACAATGAAAATGGGATATCTCTTAAAAAGTATCTCGGATCAGAAATCCAAGGGTACGTTTGAGTCTAGAGCGTGGTGTTTACCCAAGGCGGGGCATAACTTTTGTTGGCGTGCGCCTTATGTAGAAAATGCTACGGAGGATGTAACCATAAATAAAATAATAAAATTATTTTATTTTATCTCGGATGTTAATTAGAATAAATTATGAACGGGGAATTGGATTAAAAATATGAAACCATCATTGAGTTTGTAGCATAGTGTTTTCCCTAGGGGCGACCTTAGGTGATAGGGTGTGGGAGGTTCGGATTTTGCAACTACTGGTGGTTTCTTTTAAATAGGAGTTTAAAAAGATGAGTAAGATGTTTGTCTCATTTCTTCCCACGGCTGGAGGAGATCCATCCTCTCCTTCCAATGGTGATTTGACGTCAATTTCTTGGCAGATCGAGACAAAACTTTAGATCTGAGGATATCAGAGCACGATAAACCCAACGGCGAATCCAAAATCTTTGTAGAATTCTTATTTTAGAATCCACATTACCCAATTGAAGTTTTTGTAATCAGAATTTCTCCTTTAACATTCTTGCTACTTTGAAATCCTTTGTTGATGGCCAAACTGACAATGACCATCATCCGTTTAATTTCTGGATCGCCCGTTCTTCGTATTCTTTGTCTGTTCTTCATCGACAACTTTTCACCATGTCAAAATATCGACGAATCATTGGGAAAATCATAGATCTGTGAAGCTCTCAATCCATGGAGTCTAGATCTATTCTCAGGTTCGAGTTTTGGGTGCCATAGGAGGTACAATAGTGAGCGGAAGATCCACCGACTTTTTGTCATGTTGAAACGTCGACGAATCTTTGAGCAGAGCACATTTCTATGTAGATCAGGTCCCAAGGATCCCAAATCTGGTCTCAGTTATATTTTTTGATCACTAAAGTGATATCGATGCTCCATGGAAGGGACTGCCAGCGTGGGTGGTCCGGTGGCAGTCCAACGGCAGCGACGGTCGTAGGTGCCGGTGGGGACGGTTGGGCGGCGCGGGGCGTGTGGGGTGCGAAAGGGGTTGGGAGCCAGAAGCGGTCGGAAAAGGTCAGCAGGCCAAGGCGGATGGGCTGTTTTCTAGCATGGATGGGCCATAGGTTGGCGTGGCTGGGCTGGCTAGAGTGGTCCAGACCGACTAGAACGACCCGAGTTAGGCAGGCCTTCGGGCCAAGGCAATTTCAAACCTCCATATCATTTAAACCGGACATCTGTTTTACATGATGTCTACAACCATGTGATCATACTTTCGAGACGAACATTTTTAGATCAGTTTGAGAATTTTATATTTTAGGCTCATGGATTGGGCCCCTGAAACACTCAAATAATAATAATATATTATTATTACAAATTTGACCCGCCATAACTTCTACATACGATGTCCGATCGACGTGCCATCAATGGTGTTGCAACCCTAAAATTGAGGCAGACGTATCAAGACTGATTTCAGGCACTTAAACCAAAATCAAGGTGTGGGACTGACGAGGCCCGGTTTGGGCATATGTGGTGAAATGTGTCTTCTTCACTGGGTGTCCGTTTTGGATGAATAAATAGCCAACCTCAGGTATTTTTTAATGAGGATCGCAATGGTGCAATATGTATGATGTGTTTCAGGATCAATATGTGGACCCCATAAAGTATTGTTTGTGTATGATACTGAGAGATGTAACTTTTTCACTGGGAGTCTGATTCGGGTGAATGAATAGTCGATCATCTATGATTTTCTGCAAGGATCGCAATAGTGTGATCTATTTGGTCATCTACATCTGAGGAGGCATGCAAGTAAAAGTACATTTTTTCCCTTTGGACCAATGACGAGCGCCCTGTGCTCATTAGCCTATTGGCCAGATATTCCATGTACTCTGGGAGTACACTATCACACCTAGGGGTACTAGTGCATAGTTAAATACCTGAGTATGTATGGGTACACATCCAGGTGATGAGGAGGGTCCACACGTCGTGGGGTCCCCACAGGCACCGTGTACCACATTACGAATATTCTACCCCTCGTATCTCCTTCTAAACTCATATTTTGGCCCTTGAGTAGCCTATCCTGAGTTTTTTTCCATGTAGAACACGATGATTACCTCCTTAGTGGATTTTGAGATACGATGAAAGATTTTATGAGTGCAATGCCTATACAAGGTGTTGCTCAATGTTTTGTTAATGATGCCTATCCAAGGCTATTCTCGACGACAGTAGTGTTTAGGCGATGACATCAGAGTATTCCGAGTGGAACCCTCTAGCTGGGTTGGGCATGGGTCCTCAACCTATTCTGAGTGGAACCCTCCAATAGGGCTAGTCATGAGTTCTCAATGACACTAGAGTGGAACCCTACAGCTAGGATGGTCATGTTTCCTTGACCTATTCTGAGTGGAACCCTCCAACCAGGCTGGGAATGTTTCCTCGATGACACTAGAGTGGAATCCTCCATCTAGGCTTGGCATGGGTCCTCAACCTTGAGGCAATGACCTTTTGAATATGAAGATCAGTGATGAAACATGGTTTGACGTACCTTTGGACTCACAAGAAAGGGGGACACTTTTCCCACTGAGACACGTCCTTGTGATGTGACCTAAAACTGTGTGGGCAAGATAGAGCCGCCCAAAGTGGATAGTATCAAGGTGTGGTGATTGAGTCCCTTTGACTTATGTGTTCAAGACAGACATGTGGGATGTAGGGCACTGTTGGTGGTTACTTATAGAACTATTGGTGACTCTTTTCTTGGGGTACGCTATGAGATGGATATACCCTTACTCTCTCATTTGGGATTCTTTGACTGATCATATATATATATATATATCTTGTTGTAGTACCCACTCCTTGGGATTTGGGTACTATCCTTCTAGGAGAGGTGAAGACGTGTGGGGTATTCCAAGTGCTTTCCATGTCGAGCTTCTCATGGTTAGACGAGTCTACTCCCCTACTATAGGTAGCAAAGAATCGATGAGAAGTTCATTTTCTCATTGTGTTGAGATTCTTGTGTTTGGATGAGTTTTCTTTCACTATCTTATTAGGTTGAGTTGTACTCTTTACAATAATTTTTTCTATCAGCTGCTTTCCTCTTCAGGGTATCTATTACGTCTCCCCTTCTCCTTTTTGGGGCATCCTACTAAGTATTTTTATACTCACCCCTGCATGATATTTTCCCGCACGTGTCATGCCTTATACATATAACAGATAGGTTGATTGTGACTTCATGGGAGCTTAGGGATATGGGTTCTTGGACCGTGTATGGTGGTCGTACCTTAGGATCTAGGAATATGGCTCTCTCATCTATTTTACCTTTTCAGTTATTACTAGGTTGTGGAACTTTTCTGGTTGGGTGTTTATTTTTACCCTTTTTTTTCTTTCAGTTTTACTTTACAACACTTGTATTTGTACTATTTAGAGGTTGATGCATGTTTGTGGTTTAAATATAGTAGTGTTGTACCTTTTTTTCCTTTCCCTCTACACTTTTGCATTAAGTTGGATGCGTGTGTGTGTAAAAGTTCTTAGTAAAATTCCTCCATGAGATTTTGTGCCCTAGGCACTTATTTCCACCCCTAGATTATGGAGGTAAACTTAGGGTAGTTGTGGCTTGAGCCCCAACATGGGTCGAGTTGTGAAAAAGTGGTATCAATGGTGGTTCTACCCTTGGGATGTTGTTCACATATTTCCATAAAAAGGTCTTGGTTGGTTTTAGGGAAACAAAGTCATTGTGTCTTGAGAGAGACTCTCAGGCTAGGGAGTCCAGTGAAGTTGCGAAGGCCGACGTAGCCATTCACCAGGACCCTGATTACCTTCTTGTCAACTCGGCATGTTGAGACATTTGTTATAGAGAACTTTGGTACATGCATCCTATAATATTCAGTCATTGATTATCCTTCTTGAGTCATCTCCCCATTGTGGTTGATATATATATATATATATATATATATATGCTCATTTTACTATGGTACTCCTTAATAAGTTTCAAGATGCCTCCACAATGATAGCCCGCCTCGATATTAGCTTTGGTTCACAATGATGAACCTATGAGCGATGAGGACTTAGTCCAGAATCCATCTTATGACCCCTCTTCCTCTAGGTGGACAGGTAGCATCACCTCCACCTATTGAGTAGTAGTTAGTCTAGTAGAGAAGGCTGAGGAGGTGCGCAGGTTGAGTGAACTCCACATGTTCCAGCATTAAAGACCGTTGAGCTTCTATGGTGAGCCATATCCTCAGGAAATAGAGGATTGGATAGAGTCAATGGTCTGCGTCTTCAGGATTTTTTAGACACAAAAAAATCATATGGTGGCTTTGGAAACTAGTCTTTTCCACAGAGAAGCTGGTCGTTGGTACAGTTTGGTTACTCAAATGCACGATGAGTTAGTACTCTTGTGGGATGACTTTCAGAAGTTATTCTGTAAGGAGTACTACCCCTCCTGCTTATGTTCTATCTAGATTTAGAATCTTTTAGAGATTCATAAGGGAGGGATGATGGTGGCTAAGTACATTTTTTGGTTTACAGACCTTACATGCTACTCTCCAGACATGATCCATGATGGCTACTTCTGGGCAAAGAAGTTTGAGCAGGGACTCCATAGGGAGATCCTTGCCAGTATATCACCCTTGTGCATCCCCACCTACACCAAGGTGATGAATTAGATACTGGTCATAGATATATTTTTGTCAGTGAAATTACAGTTAGCTAGTTTTGGTAGTGGGCGCGTTAGAGCTGAGATGTCTGCCACAGCTAGCAGATGTCAGTTGGGAGGGCCTCGACTTAGGATGCCTTCCCATGATCAGACTCAAGCACATGGTCTGGGATATCATAGAGTAATGGGTTAGGCTATGGAGTTATAGTGTTATTCTTATGAAGGGTGAGGTCACATGGCATGAGACTTCCTGACCAAACATGTTGAGCTTCCTAGGAAGATCTTAAACAAACCGCTGTGACAGAGATAATGTCATGATCAGGGATCTCCCAGGTGAGGACATAGTGGTCCCTAGGGGAGGCGGTGTTGGAAGAGGAGTAGGAGGAGTTTTGGTTTGTGGATGATGCTATGAGGTCCTTCCACTACCACTAGGCGGCCCACATCAGGCTCAATGAGCTAGTGACTGGGGCTACAGGCAGTTGCATGCTATGGATGTTTATGCTCCTGTAGCGTGCGAGATGATAAGAGGGACACTCTATGTATTTTCAACCTTTTTCAGTAGAACTTATTAGAAACCATGTGAGATACTCCTTACTCCCTTATTCTTTCTTGGTGTTTTACCAGTGTCACATAGGGTGTCGGTGTAACCCCGTGTTAGTGCAGTTTGATATATCTTTGAATGCACAAGGAAGAGGGGTCCTTCCCCCACCGAGACACATTTTTGTGACGCGAGAAAAACCGTGAGGGAGAGTTAGTGCTGCCCAAAGAGGATAGTATCTAGGTGTGGTGGATGAGTCCCTCTGACTTGTATGTTCATGGTGGGGTTGTGCAGTGGAGTGTCAGAGTAGGTCCTAGGATTGCTAGTGGAGTTTTTCTGCTTGACCTCCTTTCTCTTGGGATGCCACTAACGGGTATGACAGAGTGTTTGGTTTGGGGTTACTCTCCTTCCAAGAGAGGAAAAGATGCATGGGGTATGCCATGTGCTTTCCATGTATAGCCTCTTGTGGTTGGATGAGTTTTCTCACCTTCCCTGTTCGTTGGTACCTTTTTGTGATCAACGTCAACCTTGATATGACAATTATCAAATATGGGTTGAGGTGATGGAGACCCCATGAACAGAACTACATGACTCACTAACTGGTTCTGGCAGTGGTAGTCTTCTCTTTGAGGATGTGGAGACACTACCTTATAGGAGAGCACTTTATGTTTTGTTCAGACCACCAAATTCTTAGATATGTCTCTAACCAGAGAGACTTGAACCTGATACAGTCACGCTAGTTGGAAATTACTACAAGGTTACAAATTCAAGATATTCTATACTTTAGATAATTGAAATGTCATAGAATATTACCTTATTAGGAAGTCTCAAGATCGCCTAGTGTGGGAAGTTTCAAAGTAGTTAGCTTCCCGGTAGCTGATCCTAGTGGAGCAGGAGGGTATAGTTTTTCTTCAGTCGATGATGTTGACTTCTTCACTTCTCGAGCATGTGAGAGAGTCCCAGATGTAAGAAATAAACTGAGAGATCTTGTGTAACTCAGATATCTATAAGAAACAAACCAGATGAATATTATAAAGGATGGAATCACGAGATCTTGTTTCAGGGACAAACAATGGTTTCGGTTGCAATGCAGGAGAAGGTGATGAAAAAGTTCCACACTTCTCCCTTATCTATACATCCCAGTGTGGGAAGGATGTACCCTTAAAAACATTTTTGGAGGTCTAACATGAGACAAAGCATAGCTGAGTTTGTCTCATGATGCCTCACCCATCAGTAGGTGAAGGCTGAGCACCGAGTTCCAGTGGGTTGTTGCAGCCTCTTGAAACCCCAGAGTGGAAATGGGACGACATATCCATGAACTTTTTCACAGGGCTTCTACGCACAATGAAGGTCTATGACACCATCTGGGTAATAGTATACCAACTCATGAAGTCAGATCACTTCCTTACTATCAGGGAGTAGAGTTCGGTGAAGTGTTTGGGGTAGTTGTACGTACAGAAGATCGTACTCCTTCATGGGGTGTCATTAATGATTGTCTCCAATCGTGATGTGTGATTTACGTCACAATTGTGGAGAGGCCTGTAGGATGAATTCAGGACCCAACTATAGATGAGTACAATATTTCACTCCCAAAATGATGGGCAGACCGAGCGTACTATCCAGGTGTTGGATGATATGATGAGGGCTTACGTGCTGGTTTTCGTCCAAAAAGGCAAGCTATCCCCAAGGTTCTTTAGATTTTTCGAGATCATGCAGAGGGTTGGAGAGGTTTCCTACCACCTTTCCCTACCCCCATAGCTAGAGCGTGTGGACAACGTTTTCCACATGTCATAGTTGAGGAGATATGTGCATGATCCTATGAACGTCATCAACTGGAGCGAACCTTATGAGGACAGACCATCCCCATGGTTCGCATGTTATGGCATCACAGAAACATACAAGAGAGTTCCTGGAAGTGGGAGAGCCAGGTGTGATTTTAGTATCCCAAGTTTTTTTCCTAGTTTTCTTTTTGGGGATGAAAATATTGAAGGAGGGAATGATTTAGAGACCTAGTTTTTTCTGTGTAAGACTTGTAATATTTCTACACATATTTCCAGAGCTAGGCGTTGAGATGACGTGCGATTTCAAGGCCCGGTGTTCCTAAAATTAATTTTACAAAAATATTAAGTATATTTTATACTATGCATGTGATAGAAATGGGATATCTCTTAAACGGTAGCTCAGATCAGAAATCTGAGGACACAGTTGAGTTCGGAGTATAGCATTTACCCTAAGTGGGACATAACTTTTGTCGGTGTGAGCCTTCTATAGAAAACACCATGGAGGACATAACCGTAAATAAAATAATAAAATTATTTTATTTTATCTATAATGTCAATTCAAATAACTTCTGAATGGGGAATCAGATTGGAAATCCAAAACCACTATTGGGTTAGTAGCATGGTGTTTACCCTAGGGGCGATATTAGGTGAGAGGGCGCGAGAGGTTTGGATTCTGTGACCCCTGGCAGTTTCCTATAAATAGGAGTTTAAGTAAATAATGAAGGGTTTGTCTCATTTTCTCCCATAGCCAGTGGAGCTCCATCCTTTCCTTCTGACGGAGATTCGACGTCGAATTCTTGGTGGATTGTGAAAAAACATCATATCCGAGCTGATCAGAGCACGGTGAACACAATGAGAAATCCAAAATCTAGGTAGGATTCTTATTTCAGATTATGCATTCTCCAATTGAAGTTTTTGTTGTCATAATTGATCCTTTAGCGTTCTTTCTTCTTTGAAATCCTTTATTGATGACCAAACTAACAATGACCATCGCCTGTTTAATTTTTGGATTGCCCATTCTTCACATTCTTTGTTCATTCTTCATCGACAACTTTTCACCATGTCGAAACGTCAACGAATCATTGGGTGAAGCATAGATCTATGAATCTATTGATTTGAGGAGTCTAGATCTATGCTCGGCTTTGAGTTTCGGGCGTCAGAGGAGGTGCAACGGCGAGAAGAAGATCCACCTACTTTTTATCACGTCAAAACGTCGAAGAATATTCTAGCGGAGAACATGTTTGTGTAGATCGAGTTCTGAAGATCCCGGATCTGGTCTCAATTCTAGTTTTTAATCATCAGAGTGATCATGGTGGTCCATGGAAGGGGCCACTAGTGCAGGTGGTCCGGTAGCGGTCTAACCACGGATGGCGGTGGGGGGCCACACAGTGGTGGCAGCGGCCGCAGGTGTCGGTGGGGATGGCTGGGTGGCGCGGGGTGTGCGGGGTGCGAAGGTGCCTGGGAGCCAGCAGCGGCCAGAGTGGGCATGTGGAGGTCCAAGGCGGCTAAGTCGGCCGAAGTGGGTCGGACTAGATGGAACGGGCCGGGCCGGGCAGGCCTTCAGGTCGGGGTAGTTTCAAACCTCCATATCCTCTAAACCGAACATCTGTTTTACATGATGTATGTGGCCACGTGATCCTACTTTTGAGACGGACCTTTTTAGTCTAGTTTGAGAATTTTATATTTTTGGATCGTGGCTCGGGCCCCCAAAATTCCAAAATAATAATAATAATATATTATTATTACAACTTTGACCTGCCCCAACTTCTGCATATGACGTCCGATCGACGCACCTTCAGCAGTGTCGCAACCCTAAAATTGAGGTGGACGTTTCAAGATTGATTTTGGGAACCTAAAAAGAAATCAAGGTGAGGGCCCCATGAGTCCTGGTTTGGGCATATGCGGTGAAATGTGATTTTTTCACTGGGTGTCCATTTTGGATGAATTAATAGACGATCCCTTGTGTTTTTCAATGAGGATCATAATGGTACGATCCATATAATGTGTTTTGGGATCGATACATGGGCCCCATAAAGCATCGTTCATATACAATGCCGAGAGATACAACTTCTTCACTGGGAGTCTGATTTGGGTGAATGAATAGTCGATCATGAGTTCTTTTCTGCAAGGATCACAATGGTGTGATATGTTTAGTCATCCAGGGCCGTATGAGGAGTAATTCTAATAAAATAACTTTTTTTACCTTCAGACCAATGATGAGAGTCATGCGCTCATTAGCCTTTTGGCCATATATGTCATGTACTCTGGGAGTACACTATCATACCTAGGGGTATTAGTGTATAGTTTAGTACCCAAGTATAGCTAGGTACATGCCCAGGTGATGAGGTGGGGTCACATGTCGTGTGGGCCCCACATGCATCGTGTACCACATTACGAATCTTAGACCTCTCATATCTCTTTATGAACCCAGATTTTGGCCTACGAGTAGCCTATCCTGAGTGTTTTTCTATATAAAATGTGATTAATGTCATCCGTAGTGGCTTTTGAGATATGATGTGAGATGTTCCGAGCACGACGCCTATCCGAGGTGACGCTCGATATTATGTGCATGACACCTATCTAAGGAGATTCTCAATGGTAGTAGTGGTCAGGCGATGACATCAGAGTATTCTAAGTGGAACCCTCGAGATGGGCTGGGCATGGGTCCTCAATGACACTAGAGTGTAACCCTCCAGCCGGGATGAGCATGAGTCCTCGGCCTATTTTGAGTGGAACCCTCTAGTCAGTTGGGCATGAGTCCTCGATGACACTAGAGTGGAACCCTCCAGCTGGGCTGGGCATGGGTCCTCAATGAAACTAGAGTGGAACCCTCCAGCCGGGCTGGGCATGAGTCCTTAACCTTAAGGCACAAACTTTTGACTATGTGGATCAGTGATGAAACATGGTTTGACGTACCTTTGTACTCATGAGAAATATGGATGCTTTCCCCACCGAGACACATCCTTGTGATGCAACCTAAAACCGTGCGAGCAAGATAGAGCCACCCAAAGAAGATAGTATCAGCAGAATTTATCTACTATTTAATATCCACCAGAACTGCCATTACCGCAGTCTGGATTCTGACAGAAACCATCACCCAAGGCTCTCTTTTATAAGAGCGCTTGCCCAGGAAATCATACTGCATTTCCGATGTGGGATTCAGGTTCTCTTTTCCTGCATAAAACATTCTGCATTTCCGATGCGGGATGCTGTTTCAAGTACGTGACTTTGAAAGACTGTAAAATACAAACTATACGACCAATATAAATGAAACTTAAAACATGTATTAAACATATAAGAAATAGTTGAAAATGAAAAGAATTTCGTAAAAAGGGTTGATGAATAATAATTTATAAGCTTTCAAAACCACCAACTTGAAACTTAAAAAAGTTTCAAGTACGTGATTTTGAAAGACTATAAAATAAAAACTATAAGATCAATATGAATGAAACTTAAAACATGGATTAAACATACAAGAAATAGTTGAAAATAAAAACAATTTCATAGAAAGTGTTGATGAATAATAATTTATAATCTTTCAAAACCACCAACTTGAAACTTAAAAATGTTTCAAGTACGTGTCTTTGAAAGATTATAAAATACAGACTATAAGACCAGTATGAATGAAACTTAATATACAGATTAAATATATAATTATTAATTACATAATAATTAATTAGTTAATTAGTAAATTAGTAATATAATAAATAATTATAACTATTCATTACAATTATGAGTTATTAATTATTAATAATTAATTATATAATAATTAATTAGTTAATTAGTAATATAATTTTTAATTATTATTATAATTATTAATTATATAATTAATGATTATATTACTAATTAACTAATTAATTGTTATGTAATTAATAATTAATAATTATATTACTAATTAACTAATTAATTAATATATAATTAATTTTTAATAATTAATAATTATATTGGTAATTAACTAATTAATTATTATATAATTAATAATTACTAATTATAATTAATAATTATATTACTAATTATAATTACTAATTATATTACTAATTATAATAAATATTTATATTACTAATTAATATATAATAATTATAGTTAATAATTATAGTACTAAATAACCAATTAATTTTTAATAGTTAATCATTATATTGGTAATTAGCTACTTAATTATTATATAATTAATAACTAATAATTAATAATTAATCATTATAATAAATAATTATAATCACTAATTATATTACTAATTAATCAATTACTTATTTTATAATTAATAATTATATTACAAATTAACTAATTAATAACTATAGATAAATAAAAAATAATTATAATTAATAAATATATTACTAATTAGCTAATTAATTATTATATAATAAATAATAAATAATTATATTTAATAATTATATTATCAATTAACTAATTAATTATTATATAATTAATAATTAATAATTAATAATTATAATTATAATTAATAATTACTATTAAGATTTATATTACTAATTAACTAAGTAATTATCAATTAATAATTATACTACTAATTAACTAATTAACTATTATATAATTATATTACTAATTAACTAATTAATTATTGTATATTAGTAATTAATAATTAATAATTATATTAATTATTAAATAATTAATAATTATATTACTAATTAACTAATTAATTATTAACTATTTGTTATATGTTTAATCCATGTTTTAATTTTCATTTATATTGGTTTTATAGTTTGTATTTCATAGGCTTTCAAAGGCACGTAAACATATTTAAGTTTCAAGTTGGTGGTTTTGAAAGTTTATAAATTATTTTTCATCAACATTTTTTATGAAATTCTTTTTATTTTCAACTATTTCTTATATGTTTAATCCGTATATTAAGTTTCATTCATATTGGTCTTATAGTTTGTATTTTATAATCTTTCAAAGACACGTACTTGAAACATTTTTAAGTTTCAAGTTGGTGGTTTTGAAAGCTTATAAATTATTATTCATCAACACTTTTTATGAAATTGTTTTTATTTTCAACTATTTCTTGAATGTTTAATCCATGTTTTAAGTTTCATTCATATTGGTCTTATAGTTTTTGTTTTATAGTCTTTCAAAGTCACGTACTTGAAACTTGTTTAAGTTTCAAGTTGGTGGTTTTGAAAGCTTATAAATTATTATTCATCAACCCTTTTTACAAAATTCTTTTCATTTTCAACTATTTCTTATATGTTTAATCCATGTTTTAAGTTTCATTTATATTGGTCGTATAGTTTGTATTTTACAGTCTTTCAAAGTCACGTACTTGAAACAGAATCCCGCATCGGAAATGCAGAATGTTCTGTGCAGAAAAAGAGAACCTGAATCCCACATCAGAAATGCAGTATGATTTCCTGGGCAAGCCCTCTTATAAAAGAGATCCCTGGGTGATGGTTTCTATCAGAATCCAAACTGCTGTAATGACAGTTCTGCTGGATATTAAATAGCAGATAAATTCTGCTGAATTTTATGTTTTGTTTGTATATATATATATATAAACAAAACAAAAAATAAAAATAATTTTTTTTAAAAAAAAGTTACTGTAGGATGCGTGAACCCCGTTCACGCATCATTCATCAACTTCGTGAAGGATGCGTGAACGAGGTTCACGCATCTTTCAGCGCGGTTAAGATGCGTGAACCCCGTTCACGCATCTTCCCGGGGACAGTGATGCGTGAACGTGGTTCACGCATCTTGGACCCAGTTTTAAAAATATCGGAACCCTAACCCCCTTTCCCTAATTTTTGTTTTCCTAAAACCCATATTAAAAAATTAGCCCCGACTTTCAGGTTGTCGCGCTATCCTTCGGACCACCGAGGTACTCCTATGCAAAGGGCTGGGCAGGTCCACCCCCACCCGGTATGGGTCAAGGCAGGTCTGTCCGGCCTAAAACACCCATGCACAAGAGCTGCACGAATCGGAGTGTACGGGTTCAGACTGATCTCCACCGGCCCTTCGCAGGGTTTTGGGACCTGAGAATATTTTATTTAATCAAAATTAATTAAGTTAATTAATTTAATTTCAGTATTAAATTAAATTAATTAAAATTAATTTTGGTTTAAAATATAATTTTAATACCTGGGAAAAATTAATTTAATGTTGGTATTAAATTAATTAATTAATTTAATTTTTGGAATTAAAATTAAATTAATTACGGGACCAAATAAAATAAAATTATTTCAATTTAATTATTTCATTTAATTTAATTAAATACTCTCGTACTTTAATTTATTGCAATTTAGTTTTTATCGCACATTTTTTTACCCGTTAACTGATCTTGAGAAAATGACTGATTTGTATATGTTTGTTATTTATTTAATTAATTATTAAATTGCGTGCGATGATTTTATTTAAATAAGATGGTATGCACATCATCATTTTTTCGATCAATATGTATAAGTGTATGCACATCCAAATTTATCTGTTGTATTTTGCGCCCCTAATCTCCATCAATTGCGTGTGAGTATTATTGTATCATGATGCGTATGATGTAAGATGTAGACCATGCCAAGGAAAGGTGAAATCTAGACGACTAGTGGACATACTAGATGGGGGATGAGCCGCATCATGAGTCTAGCGACGATTCAGGTATGATACCCATAGGCCGTGGTTGATCCATTGAGTTTAAATGGATCAACCAGTTTTAGATGCTCAAGACAAGTCAAGTATTTATTTCCTTTATGCATTTTTTTTTATTATCTTATGCATTTGCATGACAGTGGGAAATACATAAAATAATAAATAGTAAAATGCATAAGTAAGAGATGAATGTTTTTCTATTAATGTTTAGTTTTGAGTGCGACAAAATAGAATAAACAAGATTAATAGAAATGGATTATATTTATTGATAAAAATATAAAAACCCTCAAAGAAATATTAACTCGTTAAACGCCTTCCATCAGTTGAATTTGAAAAAAACCGGGTGTTCAGGGTACTCGTCGTCCAAAGTTAAGGGTGCCTCTTACTATTAGGGAGTTCTTATGAGAGTGATGAGTTGACTTAACTGAATTTGGTAGAAAAGAAGTATCCAAAGATAGTTTGATGCAAATTTTGAGGCAAGCGTTGAGTAAATCAAGTTTATGATTTTAGAATTTGGGACTTCACTCACTAGATCAAAGAACCATGAGTTAATGTGGTTGGATAGTTAAACACATACCTTGAACTCTCAGAGTAGTGTCATAGCCAAAACTTGTAGACTATGAGGGGATGTTCAAGGATCCGTACGACTAGAATACTCAAGCGATAGAGTGTTCTGATTCTAATACAAAGGGTTCCTAGAATTCAACAAAATAGTGAGAGACATTTAATGATTTAAATAATTAGTAATGTCTAAATCAATAATCAAGATAAAAGTACAATCTTCTAGATTTTATTTTTGTAGAAAATGGAAAGTAATACCACCAAATACACTAATAATCATGGATAAATCAAATGTCCAAACTAACACAAATTTCCAAGTGTAATATAGGTGCTTTTGCATAATACTACGATATCTGAAATTCAAGGTGCTGGTGTCCCCAATACCTATTAAGCCACCTCAGGATGCAAGGGTGTTAAAAATACTTATAGGAGATTCTTGAATGATGAATATTATGGTTTTTTCATAATGCTATCATCAACATTCGATGTTAGTTGTGGTTACAAAATCGGGACATAGATGATTTCACATGTTGTCTCTTCTCTAAGAAGATTATGAGGAGAAAGTGAAGTGAGATATGAATGAATGACGATACACTATTTACATGTAAATATGAAAGACAGACCATGATCTTTCAAGACATCCCATTCTTACCATTTTTTCACCCATTTTCTCTATTTTTTTAAAGGTTACAAAACAAATATGATGGAGAAAACTCTTTAGTACCTTTTAGGTAAGGTTCTCCAAGTAAATAAGAACTTAAAGAAAGATTAATCTTTAATTTTTATGGTGAACAAATTGAAAGACAAGATGAAAAGACCAATGGAAAGAGTGATGCCAAGGAAACCTTCAGAATATCCTTCAAAGAGTAGAGTTTAGTTATTAAATAGGAGGTTATTTTCTTTTTATATCATGAAATAATTCTATGGAAGATAAATGCAATGAATTGAATCGAATAAGCAAGTGCTTGCTTCTTCTTCAGTGAATATTCATCAATTATAAGTATTGTTTCTAACATACTTCTTGAGTATTAAATACAATATGTTTATCACATATGTGTATCAAAATACAGTAACCAAGTAAGTATAGAAACATTATAAGAAGTAAGGTGTGTTCTCCAAGCAACTGAGAAAGGGTAGTGCCTAAGTCAATGGTGAGAAGCACACTAATTCTAATTTCCAATTGAATGATTCTAGTAGAAATTTTATCAAGTATAACCAAAAAAATAATCTCATGTTTCCTTTGGAAACAACGAGACAATATTCCGGTTTAAGAATGAATGTTGTTTGTGGCATTTTATACTCAACCACTATTTCAGTGATACATAAATCATGGGAAGTACATGATGAATATAAAAATGTAAGACTTATATACCTAGTTGTGGAAAGATATTTTTTTGTCAAGTAAAAACTAAAAGTGGACATCAATGATATACCCATTCTGGTATTTAGAATTAGAAGATCTAAACACCTGAGGCATTATTGATGTATATACTTGTTTAGTTTGGACAAAGAAACCTTTAGAAATAAAGGTACGCCACAAAGCTTACAAAATTAGTTCAGAAAGAGAGCGTGGACTATTCTAAGGGTAATCTAGTAGTAAATATACTTCATTAGATTCATTTAAGTGTTTATTAAGGAATGTGAAAGTGTATAATGATATATGCATGGTCAAAAGATATGAGTTGCTTCAGGATGACATACTGAAGAATATCTTGACCAAGCATTCATTGATCATTATAATATAGCATGGAGTAATTCCAAAATGCACATTACCTTATCCAGATGAGAGCTATGATTCTAATAAGGAGGATCAATGATGAGGATTACATGTTAACATTGATAGAAAAAATGTAGTGTGGAGTAATTCCTAAATTCACATTTCTTTATACACATAAGAGACATGATGTAAGTATAAGGAGCATCAATGTTGTAATATATATGCATTATAGAAACTTCCATTATATTTCAAGATGTGATTCAAAAATAATGATGATATCCCATAACCATATTACAACTATAATGAAATATGGATATCATATGAGTTATATTATTATGGAAATCCATTATGTCATACGAACATGTGTTAAGATGCAAAGAGTGTATTACAATATAAACAAACTTGCATCAAGTAAAACACAATGTTCATATAAAGTAATTATCCTAAAAGTTTCTTAGTATATTACATAAAAATCCCTATGATAGAAAATATGTAGTCAAGTGATAGATTACATTTCTATAAAAGGGTTCAAATATCTAATTGAGATAGTGGGATCAAGATTAAGTTGGGTTTATTCAATGCTAGAGTTGAAAAAATACATGACTTAGGAACAAGTTCCACCATAGGTGTGGAAGAGTAATGTTCCAGAGACATACTACATAGGAAGGATAAAACCATTAGGATTGTTTTATATTCACTGCAGTCGTTGGAACATTATTCATTAAGAATAATAAATCCTACAAGTAGGCAATATATGGAAATTATCTAAAATTGACAAGATCAATTAAAATTCAATAATGGATTCCATGTATCAAAATACAAGGGGGTTATAATTTTGGATACTATAGTGGGTATTTAAGTGAGAAGATACATGAATGGTACAAGTATGGTACCAATAAGGATCAATTGGTTATACCAAGTCGTTATACCAAAATACATTATAATTTTACTTGTCATGGCTAATGTTTATGATCATATTATTGAGTTTGGATGTCAATACCACTAATCATGGAAGGTGTCTATACGATGAAACTGAAAAGGGATAATGACATCACAGAATGCCAATACAGGGTGCAAGTTATTAAAATCCAGCTTAGGATTAAAGTAAGAAACAAAGTCATAGAATATTCATTTGGAATGAATCTTTTCCATGTATCTACAAGAGTTTAGTGGGAGCACCATTGTTTTCTAAGCATAATATGTTCGGTAACATATAGAAAATACTCTAGTGATTGAATTAAAGTAGCTACTTAAGTTCTAGGGAATAGGATCTACTGAGGTAGATCTAACAGTTTCTTAGACTTAGTCAATCATACATATACAGACAAAGTATTGAAAAATAAAAGTTGGAATAGTTTGAGAGAGGACTGTTTCCAGTGAAACATGTCATAAATCTCTCCAAGTAGACATGCATGGGCATAGGAGGAGATTAATGTGGTGAGTTTAATTCCATATGCTTTTGCGATGGATCAATCACATATTCCATGATATGTACAAGAAATGATATTGCTGATATATACTTTATGGTAGGAAAACATCAGTTATATCCTGAAGAACTATAGGGGAAGAAGTCAGAACTATCCAATAGTACTAGAGAGTATAAAAGATATGTACTTGGTATGTGGAGAAGAAGGGATACTAGTTTTGAGGGGACAAAAACTAGTCTTTCTTATATCAATGTGATGTAATATCGTAGTTAGGCTAATGGAATGAGAAAGAAAATCTCTTACAATCTAGTGGTATCCATACCTACAAATAATGAGTACGTTGTAACTTCTATGAAAACTAAAGAAGTAGTGTATAAAACATAAAGATTTGTTCTAGTTCTTGGAATCATACCTAGTAAGTAATGTTTTATCATGATGATAATTCTATTACCAGTACTATCCAATATGTTAAATTTTGATAGTGGAAAAAGGGATATACTTGGGGATTCCATCTCTTGAGAAGTTTTACTCAAAGAGGTGTGGTCACACTTAACAGAACTGCCACATAGTGGAGACATCACAGACCCAGAAACTAAAGTTGCGACTTGTAGAAACACGATATTAATCTTGCAAGAGCTAACAAGGATGGTTCGAAAGTTGGATCTAGTGCAAGTGGGAGTGTTGTAATAGTGGGTACCCTGGAAACATCTATACAGTACCTTTTGATTACCATATTATGTATACAGTAAGTTATGTATGATGTACGCTTACCATTATAGTGTAGACATTTCTGCGTCTACTATTTAAAGGAAATGTCCATATATTAATTGTCGTATCAAAAGGTTATAGCAGATCCCATACTATAATGAGAGCCTTGAGATACTATGAAATTAATATTAAATATATGTCCTATGGTCTAGATACATCATACTTATTGGAAAAAATATATTTATAACTATCAGGTCCTGGGGGGTTTATAAGCATTGAGACTTATTCTTATGAAGTTCTCACTTGGTGATATCTGGTAGGTGATATCATGAGGACATACCCGCCAATAGGAACACCACATGTTTTGGGTGTCATTGGTTATTCCTATCCACGAACATGTGTATTGGTCTCTTGAATTGAGATCATTATCAATGTGTGCCATTTGATCGCTTACTTTGATGCAAGAAAAAAAATCATGATAATGAAATCATGGTTATCTAGCTTGTGTTGGGTGTGTCATTGGTAGTATGATAATGGTTTAATGGTCAAAATAGAAATTTTCACTTCTGAGTTGAGGAAGTAATATATCTCAGGTCTGGTTGATCAGGATGGTAGTACATTCATAAATCCTTGTCCAAGGTAGTCGGAGGTAAATCCATCCAGTTATATTAACAAATAATAAAACAAGAAAAGACGATGAAACAAGTGTGCATCCTGCTATATGAGATATCTAAAGACAAAGAGATTATATGACACAGTATGTGTTCATAGGTTGGTTTTCATTGCTATGACTATTCTTTATCTCTTTAGGGGCCTTCATGAGTTTTTAGACTCCACTCCTGGTCTATGAATACTATTTAATGCTATTAAGAAAAGGGACTATAGGGTCACACACAATAGCATATTCAAGAATCTATCCCATCTTGGTGAATAGTTATATAAGACATGGTGGGTCCCACCATGGGGTCTGAGAGTTTTCCATGTTATCGATCACCCATAAATAAATAAATCCATTATTATTCAAGTAAAGAATAATTAGGTTGAATTTATTTATTAAAAGCATTTACAAGTGTTTAAGTAAATAAAAGAATTAATATTATTCGAACAAAAATAATTTTAATATTACAAGTTCATTTAAAATTAGTGGGAATGACGAGTTGAGTTAAATTACTTGGTTTTATCACATAATATATTTAATATATATTACAGGTATGTGATAAAATATAAATAATATTTATGATGAAGTTTAGTTCGTCATAATTAGTTATTTATTTCTTATTTAGTGGGAGTTAAATTTTCAGGGGTTGGGGAACCCTTTCCTAGTATTTTCTCAACCCACTATATAAATAGGAGAGGAGAAGCTCTTGATTGGGGGTTGTTCATTCCAATAGATGAGAGATTATCGCTTCTCCTTAAAGAGAGAGAGAGAGAGAGAGAGAGACCCTCTCTTTATTCAAATGATCCAAGGAACCTATGATAGATCAAAGGAAGAGGATTATGGTGATTATCGCGATGTTGAAGAGATTTTAAGAGATCCAAATTAGCACCTAGAATTCAACGAATGACATGCGTATAGATTGTTAGTGCATGCATGGATTATCAAGAGGGGTTCAACTTTGGATCCTTCATGCAACGATTGCTGATAACTTGCTGCAGTAGAATGCTCCACCAAATCATAAAAGGTACACATTCATTTATATTTCAATGATTTTTTTAATTCACATGTGATCCTTAGACTGTATCTGGGATCAGATCATCAGAGACAACAAGTCTCATCATCTCAACGATGATTTTTTTAAAAAAATCCCCGACCCACAAGCTTCTGTTGCAAGCCTCGATACCTTAAACACCGTGCAATGAATTATGGTTTGTATGATTCCTACAAGACAAAAATGACTTATGGATTATTTTACTAAAGTATCAAAATCGTTCAAATGCGTTTGATCAGTTTTGAGTATGTCACTTATCATTTTTACTAAAATGTCAATTTTAAATAAAAAGACACACTTGGAGTCATACCAATCACATCATGTATCATATTGAGGTGAGTATGATTATTACACATAGAAAATAATTTATGGATCATTTTACTAAAGTATCAAAACAATCCTGATTTGTTTCCTCAGTTTTGAGTATGTCACTCATATTTTTTTACTAAAATGTGATTTTAAACTAGAAACACAAAATTTGAGTCATACTGGTCACACCGTGTGTTAGTTTTACATGAGAATAATTCCTAAATGCCACAAATAGCTTATGAATCATTACCCTAAATTATCAATATGATCCGAGTGCGTTTTCTCAATTTTCATTGATTGACACGCCTTTTGAACTCAAATGTCAATTTACACCGATAACGAACAATTTGAATCATATTGGGAACACCATGTATTAGATTGAGGTGTTGATGATTCCTGCACATCAAAAATGACTTATGGATCATTTTACTACCGTATTAAAACAATCCGAATGCGTTTTATTGGTTTTGAGTATGTCACTTGTCTTTTTTAATAAATTGCCAATCTCAAATAAAAAGACACACTTAGAGTCAAAACGGACACACCATGCATCATATTGAGATAAAGATGATTTCTAAACATCAAAATTGACTTATTGATCATTTTCCTAAAGTATTAAAAAAATATGAATGTGTTTTCTCGGTTTTGAGTATGTCACTTGTGTTTTTTACTAAAATGTCATTTTAAACTCAAAACACACACTTTGAGTCATACCAGTCACATCATGTGTCGGTTTGATATGAGACTGATTCCTACATGTCAAAAATGAATTTTGAATTGTTATCCTAAATTATCAAGACAATTTTAGTGTGTTTTCTTGATTTTTTGTGAGTGATACATGTTTTGAACTAAAAATGTCAATTTGACACTAATAACAAACACTTTGAGTCATACCGTGCACACTGTGTGTCAGATTGAGGTACAAATGATTCCTACATTTCAAAAATGACTTATGGATCATTTTACTAAAGTAACAAAAGAATTAGAACGTGTTTGCTTAGTTTTGAGTAAGTCACTATTCTTTTTTACTAAAATGATATTTTTAAATATAAAGGAACATTTGGAGTTATACCAGTCACACCATACAAAAAATTTAGGTAAGGATGATTCTTAAATGTCTAAAATTATTTATGGCTTTTTTTCCTAAAGTATCAAAACAATTCGTATGAGTTTTCTTAGTTTTGAGTATGTCACTTGTGTTTTTTACTAAAATATCATTTTAAACTGGAAACACATACTTTGAGTTATACCAGTCACATAATGTGTCAGTTTGACATGAGAATGATTTCACACATTAAAAATGACTTATGAATAATTGTACTAAATTATCAAGACAATCTGAGTCCGTTTTATCATTTTTCAGTGAGTGAAAAATGTTTTGAACTAAAATGTCAATTTTACACTGATAACAAAAACTTTTGAGTCATATCGAGGACACTATGTACTGGATTGAGGTTCAGATGATTCCTAAAAATCACATATTAATTATGTATAATTTTAATAAAGTATAAAAACAATATGAATACATTTAATCAGTTTTGAGTATGTCACTTTTCTTTTTTACCAAAATGCTAGTTTTAAATAAAAAGACACACTTGGAGTCATATCGGCCACATAGTGAATCAGATTGAGGCGAGGATGATTAATACATGTAAAAAATTTCTCATGTATCATTTTCATAAAGTTCAAAACAATCTGAATACATTTGATTAGTTTTGAGTATGTCACTTGTGTTTTTTACTCTCTTTTAGAAAAGGGAATCCTCAGGAGTGGCCTTTTCTAACCCTCCACACCAGGGAACCCCCCCCATAAAGAGGTCACTCCATAGAGATCCCTAGCTAAGAAAAAATAATTTATAGTTGAGATGGAATAGAATATCATGGGTGGAAAATGCAAGCAGTGATGGTTCGACACAACAATCCGTCAGGATAGGTGGGCTGCGCCCTTCTGCCCACCCAGTTCAGAATTGGGTGACCCGGAAAGATGAGAGAATCCTAGGGAAGGAGAAATTGACCCAAGATTAGGATACTAGGAATAAAAATCTTCACATCTCAAAGAGAAGTGTGTTTTATACCACCCTCCTTCACTTTTTTTACTAAAATTTCATTTTAAACTGGAAATATTCACTTTGAGTCGTAACGACTACATAGTGTGTCAGTTTGACATGATACTAATTCCTACACATCATAAATGACTTATGAATAATTTTTATAAATTATAATTACAATATGAGTGAGTTTACATAGTTTTCTATGAGTGACACTCATTTTAAACTAAAATGTCAATTTTACACTGATAACAGACACTTTGAGTCATACCGGGCACACCGTGTATCGAATTTAGGTGTGTATAATTCCTATATTCCAAAAACGACTTATTAATATTTTTTTCTAAATTATATACAAATTCATTTTATTGGTTTTGAGTATGTCACTTTTCTTTTTTACTAAAATGTCAATTTTAACTAAAAAGACACACTTGGAGTTATATTGACCACACTATGCATCAGATTAAGGTGAAGATGATTCCTACACATCAAAAATAACTTATGGATTGTTGTACTAAAGTATCAAAACAATATTAATGTGTTTTATTAGTTTTGAGTATGTGATGTGTGTTTTGAACTAAAATGTAAGATATAAACTAAAAACATACAATTCAAGTCATATCACGCACACCGTGTATCAGATTGAGGTGAGAATAATTGATTATGTGATCTATGTTTTGCTTTAAACTATATGTAAAAATCCAAAAAAGAGAGAACATGTTCCATTCTGATGGAAGAGGAAACCTCATGACACCTTAAACACTTCACATTTTAGGTAGCATGGGGTTTCCTCTTTTATTAGAAAAAACATGTTCTTTCTTTTCAGGATTATTGCAGATAGTTGAAAGAAAATTATGAATTCAAAAAATATATGTGAAAATAAATAAATAAGTATCAGATAAAAATGACAAGTAAATTAACATACAAATAGTATATAAAATGATGACAAAAATAATTAAATAATTAATAGGAATTCACCTTTTCATGATAGATATATATATTCTTGACCCATTTCCTTATTGTAGTTATCTTAATTATAGCCTTGAATTCCAATCTCTCACAAGTACGAGCATCTTTGAACAAACCACCCCAACCCGATAAAAAAAAATCCACCTCTATAAGAATTTTTTTTATGTTAGTGATGCTATTAAGAAATAAATTAAACATAAATATGAAACAATTCATTTATAAAATTTCATTTTTAAACTGAAACCATACCATTTGATTCATAATATAGGAGTGAATTATCCTTGTTTATGAATTCATTTCTTTATAATATCTATGAAAATTAACAAAATAAGTATTAGATAAAAATGATGATGAAATTAACTAAAAAAAGTTGATAAAATGATGAAATAATCAACCAAATAAGTAGTAGGACGTCACATCTTCAATATATATGTGTACATTCTGACATCAGGTATGCTTCCAAATCATTTATAAACAAATCTATTCCATCTTGTGAATATTAATAATTTCTACAGTCATGGAAGCACTGGAAAAATATAAAAACACAAAGGATTAATAAATATTTTAAATGAAATAGTAATTATCATAAAAAATACCACTTTAAGGATTCTATTTTTTTGTTGGTATATGATATCTCTCATAAATTTGTAAACATAATAACCAAAATCTTTTCCATTGGTTTGTTTTGGACACTACAGATTCATTGAAAAAAACAATGTGTTTTGATAGTGAAATCTTATTATATATACCCTAATACTTATCCACTTATAGAAGTCGATAGGCTCCTTGTATGCATGGAATTTCCTTATGCTATAATTTTCACTACATTTAAATACCACCCTATAATAACATAATTTTAATTAAAACATAATATAAAATATATAACTTGAAGTTTAGTTAAAAAATGTTGGATGTAGTGTATTAAAAATTGGAAAACATCATCACGTTTGGTCGGTTTGTTGGGTATCCATGCAGTGAATACATGAAATAAATCTTTGGATTATCCAAATTGACTATAATGAGCACCCAATGCTACCTAAAAAAAGGAATAATTAATGAAAGTAATGAAAATATATTTGATATAATTAAATTGTAAAGTGTTACCCCTGCATCGATGGTAATAAGAAAAGTCTATCATCTGTAAGTTTTCTTTCAAACACTATGGACAATTTTTTCACTATTGCATCAATTTTAGATGATTCCATTTTGGTTTTCTCTATAGAAGTTATGTGAAGACTAATGAACCAATATTTATGTTCATAGGGGTTTTCCTTCAAATATCATTAATATAGATTCCTAAAAAATATCAATTATATCTAGTCATAATTAACATAGTAGATCAGCTATTGGAAAAACCAATCATGAAAACACATCTCATAAATACATTTACAACTGAGAAATCTAGCCATTCATACTTTAGGATTTCATTTACATTATCAAGAGAGATTAAGTCTGAAATGGCCTCTCCATACATTTTCTTCTTCAAAATCAACAATGTGATTACTACCACTTTGTAACCTTGCATCCACATGGACCTTTAATGTTAGTAAATGTGGATATTTAATGGGTTAGGTAAAGGTTCATTATGAAGATATTTTCAATTGGTCGGTTGATTATTTATACCATTTTAATTCGACCTTTCATTTCACCACTTCCCTTTTTCCATCCGTAATAACATTCATCGGTTTAGACCTTTTTTCATTAATTGTTATATGTTTAGGATGAAAAATAAATTAGAAATGAATACCTACTTATTGAAATATTTTTTGACAAGATCTGATGTCCATGCTATAAATGTCACATTAGTTTTCTCAACAATATAAATATCTACATCATCAATCAGAATAAATATCTCGGTGCTTGGATCATGATCTATGCTAATCTCCACTCTCACATGACCTCTTGGAAATTGTTTATTGTGTAGGGTATCTTCTTGGATATTGAACACAATAGCCCTTTCAATAAGGTGATTGGTGGGTGTTTATAGATATAAATCAAAATAATTTTCACCCTATAGAATATCAATACATGAAAGGTATTCAAGTCTTCCTGATTCATATTTAATAGAAAAAATTATGGGAATATTTATTTCCTCATCTAAGACAGCTCTTTGAGGGGAATGGATCACCTCAAAGTTGGTGGGGGGTGGGGGTTGGGTGGGGATCTTCACACAGTGGTTGCTATTGACCCGTTTCTTCTCTTTTATTCCTCTATAAAATTTTATAGCAACTCAAAATTCAATTTATTTTCTTCTTCAAGGGAATATAATCATGTTTTTAGATCTTCTATTTGTTTATCTTTATTCCCCCTATTCTTTTATTTTCTCAAAATATGTTCAGGGTGTCACCGCAAAACTAGAACCTTTGACACCAGCATACTGTTCTAGCTGCTTCAAGGACACTGATAGTAGGTGTTCATCTAGTACAAATATTGATGACTCTTGTGTCTAAGTTGGATAAAAAATATAGGAAAATAAGTAATCATTGTTATGTAATAGAAATTTAAAGAATTTTTTTTACTATGTCATACTTACACATGATTCCCATACTTTTTGTGTGTGTTTAATCTATTAGTATCCCATATTTATTTACATATGCCTCCTTCCATAGCACATTATGTGGGAGAGAAGTGGATTTGGATTTAGATTCATCAATCTACATATAAATAAAGGAACATAATTATGTTGTTGATTCATATCACATAAAATTATTTTGGTATATTTAAAAAATGTACCAATTTTTTTTCAAGTGAAGCATACCCCATCCTTACTTTAGGATAGGGGTATGTTGATTTTTATACCCATTGTTTATTTTCAACACTCAGTTAATGTTTCATAAATTAAAAATTATTAATCAAAGTGATTAATACATGTACTTTAAAAAAATGTTTTACCAGCTAAAATGTACCTGAAAAGACATCTCCTCATGATGGCCAATAAACACATCCCATGCTTATTGGATTATTAGCTGCAGATACATATGCGGTGCATGAAGGTTTATTTTCTCTTCAGAATATTTGAGATGAAATTTTGTTAGAATTATGTGAAATACTTTGTGAGACTTTATAGTAATAATTAATACATATTTCTTGTGTGAGTCATCTATTATAAATGAAATATTCAAGGGATTTTGAAGAGTAAGTCAATGTTTCATTATTTTATTTTTTAGTAAAAAAAATAAAGGATATCATAATGTTACCTTAATATATTCCCCTATCAGTGTATTAAGCATGAGCACAACATGGTGCCACAAATCTACATCAATCGGCACATGCTGCCAAGTGATGAGCCCAATGAAACTACTGAACATGGCCTTATTGGAGTTAATAGGCTGGCCGCACACATTCCATCCAACCTCAAATTTTATGCCTTTGATTTTTTTCCTTAATAATTTTTTCTAACACGATAACAATAAGACACCCCTATTTTTTTGGGAATCATTTATTCAATTTCTACCATTTCCTCAACTTAAACATTATAAATATATTTTCCCTCTAGATTGGTAGCATCATCATGTGTAGAAGGTTATTGTTCTTTTTCACTAGGAGAAACAACAGGTTAAGAAACCTATTATTCCTCAGAATTGGAAGCATCAGTATGTGTAGAATTAATTATCCGTGTAAGTGGTTCAACATTTAATTTAGATTACATAAATACATGAGTGAAAAAATAATAACATGAGGTAACACAATGTATATCATAAAAAAATACAGCCTAATTATTGAAAACTATTTTTTAAGGTTAAATGGATTTGACCACTCTTTCGAGTATCCAAATTCCTTCATTGTAGTCTTCTATAACATAAAATACCCCTTCTATATTGGGAACATCACAAAATAATTGCGATGTCCCAATGAAAGGGTCATCCTCAATTGAATTTTCATCTCACCCTTCATTGGTTTTGTTTGATAATATAATAATTGACCACTTTTAGTTTGCGGGATCTAGAAAATAAAATACTTGTACTTTATGTGATTCTATTCTAAACAATTCATCTTTGTACCCTTCCTTACTGAAATCCAATTTCACAAATCCAAATTCATCTATTTTAACACCATTCTTATTATTAACCCGCTTTCATTGAAAAATCGACACTTGGAATGTTGTATAATCCAACTCCCATATTTTTTTGATGATTCCAAAGTATGACATATTCACATAAATTAGATTTCTATCCTTGGTACCAAATACATGTATCACTTTATCCACAAGTGTAACTCCACTAATTTTCATGGTACTGACTTCATCATGTTCATTTTATAGAATGTATAACCATTAATTACATAAACATTATAAGATAATACATGAACACTTGTTCCTCTGTCTATCCATCAAATTCATTCTAAAATTGAATCCGAATTTTCATATAACTCTTTAAAAATATGGTCTTGAAACCATCATATAAACTATTGATTATCTGTATTTTATATCTAGCTTTCATCCCTTGATGGATTCAAATTACTTAGAATTTCTTTGTGGGTTTCAAAATATGGTGAAACCTATAAATTGTTATGAAAAATGTAAAGGTGTTTATGATCCCGATCTGTAATATTGATTGTGAAAACATCTATTCCAAAAATTAATTCACCCAAAATCCTCCCAATGTGATGATATTTTGGTAGATCAATGCTTTTCACACCAGACAGGTAGTCAGTAAAGAATTCAATGACTTTCTCAACAATATATCGATCTGCAATACAACGCTTATTTTGACTTCTATTTTTGACACACCCTTTCAAAATATTCATATACAGTTCAATGGGGTACATCCATATATAATGTATTGGACCACATAGTTGAATCTATCTTAACAAGTGAACCATCATATAAAATAATTCTATCTAGAAGAACATTTTCAATTCACATAATATGATGGAAATTTTCTTTTACATAGTTGGAAACTTAGCAGGGTCTATAACTTTGCTGCATATATCTTTGAAAAAGAAATAGATCTTGGTTAATGTATGAAAGAAATTATTGGAAAAATTCAATGTAAAGATACATGCATAATATCTTGCATCAAAACATGATAGTCATGTGATTTTAGACCCTTTAACTTTAAATTAATCATTGAAACAATATTCTTAATATTCGATGAATATCCCTCTAGAACCTTTACTTTATTCAAGAAGTTACAAAAATAATATCAATCCTACCTGGAAAGAGTGTAACCAACTAGAGGAATAAAATTCTATTTTCACCCTTTACTGACACCAACTATTCCTATATTCCCATTCCAATCATGTCCAACCTAGCCTTAATTCCATCCTTCATTTTTCTAGGTGCATTTAGTAACATTCCAATGACACCATCACATAATTTTTTTTCAACTTGTATAACATCAAGAAAATGTATGATGTATAGAAAATTCTAGTATAGCAATTCAAAAAGAAATTGATATATTTTTACAATCAGTTTTTGTAAGGTTTTTCAAAAAAGTTTTTTCCAAAAGTAGTGTCCATATCTTTTAATTTCTCAAATAGTTGATCACTCATTAGTGGATACGGTGTTGTACATTATTCTAAAATCCCATAGAATGATGTTGTCCAAGATATATACTTATGTAACTGGGGTAGAAATATATTATGTCCTAGAAACACAGTCTTTAATGAACGTTTCAACATAATTGACTATGTACCTTGTTCACAAATGGGACACCCTTGAGTTCCTTTAATACTATATCCTAACAAATTTCCATAATCAGTAAATTCATTTATCATCCCATAAAACATGGATCTCAATGTGAAGTCTTCATTTCTATAAGAATCATATAACCTAACACCCAAATCCCACAATAATTTCAAATGTTTGATCAATGGATCACAATAAACATCAATGTCATTATCCAGTTGTTTTGGTCCTAATATAAGAATATATAACATAATGTATTTTTGTTTCATGAATAACCACAATTGTAAGCTATAATTTACCAACATAACCAGCCATATACTATGAGCGATGCTTTGAAAACTAAAAGGATTCGCTCCATATATAGATATCATAAGATGAAGGTTTCTTAGATCGTTTCCAAATTCAAGATACTGATAATGAATTCTCTTCCACTAAGGAGAGTCTTCTAGGTGACAAAGTTTCCCATATTTATTTCTTGTTTCTACATTCCATGTCATTTTCCTTGCAATCTCCTCACTTTTATATAGGTGTCTAAACCTTGGAATTATTGGAAAGTACCATAAAACTTTTATAGGACTTGATTAATCTTTATTTTATCAAGAATTACCATAATTTGGGAATTATTTAAGTGATTTGTGGTCCATAAATAGTATACATTCATTTGGATATGCATTTATTCCTTCGGAGATCATACTCATTGAACATAACATTCTTTTAGCATCATATGTTCATCTAGGAATATCATTATATTCCAGGATCATATCATTCAAGAGAGTAAGTAGCTCAGTAAAAATATCATCACTCCATCCATTGATATCTTTTAAATTATATAGCTTCAGTACGACTGACAATGTTATATATTTAGTACGAACAACTTACAATGGTGTATTTTTACAACTCTTTAACTTCTCAAATAATTCTATACAATTATGGAGTTCATCTTCAACTGTCATTATCATTTCCTCAACATGATCTTCATTATCATTTACACCTATAATCACATCCTCAATATGGTCTTATTTATTTTATACACTTGTAATCACATATGATGGTCCATAAAATGTAGTGCAACCCCAGTCACTAGATACATTCAATTTTTCCCCGTGTTTAGTCTAACATTTAGAACTTTGATCTATTCCATGGCAGATCAAGTGTTATTCCAACTTCTATGGACTAATTATTCATGAATAAAAATAGTGTAAACATGAAAAAAGTATTTGAGAAGGGTCATATGCATGATCTTTTTCAAACTTGATAAAATATTTCATCCCATCTTCATACTCTTTTGTCATACGATTGACATCCATCCATTTTAAATTCATATCCATCCTATTTTATTTGGTAATATTAATATTTTAAAAAATAAATAAATACACAAAGGTGGCCTTTAAAATACGGGGAACCTAATATTTGAATGTTTAAAATAATTTCATTATAGTTTGAAGGAAATGGGTAATTGAATTTAAGAAAAGAATTATTCCATTGGTGGTAGGCATTATCCTATGAATTCATCCACAATGATCACCGATACCTGGTATGGGATGAATAATACTCAAGGTAGTTAAATCAATATAGGTTCACATCCAGAAGAGATGGGTCATGAGTCTCAGGCAAAAAAAATTCCATAATAACTGTTCAGGAGATGAAGCTAATGAGGATGACAATTGTCTCCTTAAATATAAATGTTCCTAGGCTAGGGAGTTGGCGAAGTGCCAGAAAAAATTTCTTATTTTTCTATCTAGATTTGAAAAAAGAAGTAACAACAGTCTGCTCCCCACAAGGGGCTCCTTGATTGGTGCGACCATGAGAAGGCTTAGCTGGATGGTCTTACACACACTCATACCGAGAAAACCATTGCAGTATCAACATTTAAAGCAATCCTTCAATTACTCCATGAAAAGAAAAAGGCTTTTGGTCTCAGGATTGAATTTCAGTAGTATTAGATTCCTATGAGGCCAAGGTTGTAGGAGTGAGATCATGATGGATATCCTATGGGTTGGATGGAGTTTTATGACATGCCATTTCCATGGTGTTATTATCAATCTATATTATATAGGATGTGATATTATGTGTATCTAAGAGGTATATAAAAGTTAATATGATAATATAAATATAGATAGAACCCTTTTTCTATATACATGGTTGCATTTCTAAATACAAATACCACTCATCCCGTTGATAGAGCATATTATATTATAAAAAAAGCCTTTGAATCTATTCATTCTAATTTCAAATCACAAAACTCCATTTAAAAGTCAATGTTAATTTTAAAAGATAATTTATTTAGATCATCATTAAAATCCAAAATATCACCCTCACTTTAAAACATCATAGAAATCCAATTTATTAACTTTAAAACCAACCATTTACCCTTAAAATCACATTTAAATTATAAAAAACCGATGAAAATATAGCCACTGAAAATAATGATGGATTAAATAAATAAAATAAAAGATCTATTATTTGAAAACCATTTTCATAATAGAAAATAATACTATTGAATATAATAATGGTTTCAAAAAAAATTATTATATTTTTTTAAAATATTTTCAACACTAAAAACACCTATCAAATTTGAAATCTATAGCCATCAAAATAAGGCAATCATCTTCAAGGATTACCTCTACCATTCCAAAACCCAACAATAATCAATATTATTACTAATTCTATTGGTTTATACCTTTTCCCCAACTAAATAACTAACATAGTTTCTCATCCCATCTATCATCAAATTTTTATTGATATCAACCCTTAGAAGCAAAAAAAAATTAGAGAGAAGATGTAGTTATGGATGAATCCCCCAATTTAAACCATGCAGGTGATATTGGTTGCAAAGTAAGTTTTGGAGTTGCAATGGGGATAAACATTAATTCACATTTTGATGGTGGTATATATAAAATTAAATTTGAAATTGAATTTCTAGTCATTAATTTTTTACTTGGATTGTGCAAGAAAAGAAAACTGATCAAATATCATATCTTTCACATCACACCTCTTAGGCCTATCAACATTTTCTAGTTGTTGAATTGTTGATCTTTTATAGTCCTATACCTCATAGTTATTCAAAATCTAACCCTTGTGATATGATAAATTACTTATTTATAAGTAAACTGTGGTCTAATAATGAAATTATAAAAGGGAATCAAATATGTTCCACCTTAGATAAATTTAAGAACATGAAATACAAAAAAAATCAAAGATAATTTTGAAACTCATTCAATACTCAATTAAAAACATACATCCAACTTCTATATATTATGATTTAAAACATAAAATATTGTATATAATAAAACAAATCTTAATTAGCCAAATGAATTTGTTGAAAATGTAATAATCATATTATAAAATTATAAAAATATAAAAGTATAATTTATTGAAATAAAGTTTATGAAAGTATAAAATTATTAACCTATTAATAAATTGAAAAATGTATACAACTATAAAAGTATAAATTACAAATGTATATATATTTATATTAGTATATAAAATTATATATGTATATGGAAGTATAAAATTCTATATAATTTATAAAATAATATATATTTTAAATAAATATAAATAATTTATAAAGAGGGATATATTTCCTTAATAGAAAAGGGGGCGGTGCCCCTACCTATTAAACAAAAATCTAGAAGACTATAAAAGTAAAAATAATTAATAAAATTTTATATTTAAACTATATATGTATAATATGATATACTATAAAATTTATAAAAGTATATAAATTTATAAATGAATAAAACTATAAAATATAAATATTTAATAAAAAATTATTATTAAATTATATTAGTATAATACGATATACTATACAATTTATAAAATTATATAAATTTAAAAATTTATAACACTATAAAATTATAAATGTTTAAAAAAAGTTTATATATAAATTATATAAATATAATAAGATATTCTATGTAATTTATAGATGTATATATAAGCATAAAAAATCATATCTAGAAGTATAAATATAAAAAATTATACTTATAAGAAATTATAAATTTATATTGATTATTTTTTACAAATATTTAAAATTAATGATTGGTGTCAATAAAACTAAATGAAAACCCTAATTAACATCCTAAATAACATGCATTTTTAAAAAAAAAATCATTTGAAAATATTGATAATAATATATGGAACATCACTCTATCAATCAACAAATAACAAAAGAAAACACCACATGAATCATTGAAACTCATGAACTGCCCAAACCTAGCTATGCAACTAGAACCACTGTTCAAGGAATGTAACCAACAACTCCCTCAAATCATTGTATACACAAACCATAAACTATTAACATACACAATATCTACTGAAAACATGAGAACCCCAATCAGTAACCTTGGAGAAATGGGAGATGTGGGTAGTGTTTAGAGGTATGTGGTTTTAGGTGTTAAATGTGTGTAGGTGAGTGTTAGGTTATTGTGAAGGAGATTAAGGCATGGAAAAGGTTAGTAGTGGTAGATATGTTGATCCTATACAACAAAGATGGTTGTTTTTGGAGTTATTTGTTTGGTTCATCGAGAATAAGTGATGACGCGCAACAGTAGGGTTCAACAAGGTGCAATTGAAGAAATGAGTGCGGTCAGAGGTGCTAATAAGATAAATCAACACGTACCTTAGATCTGGAGAGATATATTCTTCGAGAAATTCAACTGATGGTAGTAGTAGGGTTCAGCAACACTGGAGGCAGTAGTCTGGTTCTGCAAAATCTTTAAGGCACAAGCGGCGACAATATTCTGTTAGTGTTCTTTTTATAAGAACCCATAAGGCTTTTATCAATGCTTTAAAAAAAGCAATCATAAAGAGTAGTTTTATTAGTGCTAAAATAGAAAGCGCTGATAAAACTACTCTTTATCAGTATTTTTTTAGTGTTGATAAAGATCAAATCTTAATAATATAGTTATATTATTATATATATTTATAAAGTTATAAATATAATAAATAAATAAATAAATTTAATTATAATTATAATTATAAATAAAAATATTTATAAAAATATTTATATAATTATGTATATTTATATTATTATATATGTTTATACTATTATATATATTTATGTTATTATATATATTTATAAAATTATAAATACATTTATTTTAACTTTATAATTATTTAAATAAATAAATATATATTTATAATTATAATTATAAATAAATATATTTATAAATATTTGTATATAATTATAAATATAATTATATATATATATATATATTTATTAATATATAAATATATATATTTATTAATATATAAATATATATTTATTAAATTATAATAAATATATTTATTGTAATTTTATAATTTTTTAAATATATATTTATTTATTTCTAATTCTAATTATAAACAATATATTTAAAAATATTTCTATATAATTATAAATATATTTATATAATTATACCTCATGGTTTGTTGGTTCAGGAAACTATGGAGGCAGGCCGTGGTTCCCCTACTTCTCTTCATGCTGGTGGACATGCTGCTCAGTTTGGAAAAGTAGGAGATGAACTTGTTGTGATAATTTTAGAATCCTTTGTTGGGACTCATGGAAAGTGGAGTAATGAAAAATATTGGGATGAAATATTTAAAGATGATGAAAATGTTAATAAATCTGGTGTTAGTGTGAAAGGACAGGATCAAGAAGTTGAGTAAATGAATGAAGACGAAATTCAAGGGGTGGTTGATCAACGGTTCATGGATGACCAAGAGATTGCCTCAAGTCACCGCAAAGGCAAGAAGAAGGCGGATGTTGCTTCTCACGTAAAGCCTTAATAGAAAGTTCTCATGGATTCTGAGGGATTCCAGATGGTCCCTTCTTAGACAAAATCAGATGAAAAAAAATGCACCTTCTGATGCCCTATGAGAGGAACAGACTCCTGTTTCCAAATCTGTCCCTCTTGTAGAGGGTAGTATTGCTCCTATTTATCCCAGATCATTAGAGGATAATATAGAGGGAGCTTGTATTCAAAAAACATATAGACGAGTTCATGATCAAGGGTGTGGGCGTGATGATTGGATTGCAATATGGGGGGTGGTCCACCAGGCATTCTTCCAGGGATCAACTTACACCGGAGCAACAAAGGCTTAGGGAGATGTATTCTACGCTCCTTAATAAAAAATTTCGCAATCTAAGTGGGAGTATGCTGATGATGGTGCATCCTCTAGATATGATCATGGTGATGAGATTGATCCTTTTAATATGTAGCTTTTCCATTTGGGAGAGGGTTTGTCTCATTTGTTAACTCTGTCACTCTAATGCTTGTCTGTTACTTTTCTTTTTATTTTTAATAAATAGTTAGGAGCCTAGGTTTTTGACTGGACTGACTTCGTATACCTCATGGTCTGCACCACTTTTGTATATTTATATAATTATATATTTTTATATCAATAAATCAATATATAATTATAAATATAATAGATATATTTATTATAATTTTATAATTATTTAAATATGTATTTATTTATTTATAGTTATAACTATAAATAAATATATTTAAAAAGTATTTATATATAATTATAAATATAATAAATATATTTATTATTTTAATATATTTATTATAATTTTACAATTATTTAAATATGTATTTATTTATTTATAATTATAATTATAAATAAATATATTTAAATAGTATTTATATATAATTATAAATATATTTATACAAATACATATATTTTTATTAATACATAATTATAAATATAATAAATATATTTATTATAATTTTATAATTATTTAAATATAATTATTTATTTATAATTTCATAAATACTTTAAAAAAATTTATATATATTTATAATCATATAATTAAATATTTAAATTAAAAAATTATTTTAAAAATAATTTAAATAGTTTAATTATATAAATTTCAAACATATTTTTAATGTTAAAAAATAAAAAATAAAAATAAATAAATATTATTCATAAAAATTACAAACATATTGAAAATATTACATGTATTGTTAATAAATATATGTATAAATAAAATTTTCAAAATGATTAAATATATTTTTAACATTATTAATGAATATATAATAACAAATGGATAAATTAAATTAAATAAATTACAAAAATATTAAAAAGTGAATTGGTAAAATTTACGTGAATTACGAACATACATTTTCACACATACACTTCTACACACACATATACATAAGCACATGTATACACACACATACACATACATACATGCAATTATACATGTACATATATTCTAAATTATTTAATATCAATATAAATATATATCTAAATAAATATATTCATTTATATATTATATAGCTATTTAAATAAAATATTAATATATTTTATTTATTTTAATTATATGCACATTTTGTAATCAATGTATATAAATAAACTATTAAACATTTTGACTAATATAAATTTGATAATTTTTTATATATAAAATAATGAAAATAATTTTTTATTAAAAGTTTTATAATTCATATTTATATATTACTTAAAAAAAATATATACTTATTATAATATAAATCTTATTTACAAATATATACTAAAATGGCTTAGTCAGGGATTTGACGACCAAACCCATGACTTCAAATTTATTAAGAAAATATAAAAGTACAGCAAAGAGATGAGTCATACAAAGCATAAAGCCACATCAAACTAGAATAAAGAAAACGAAGTAATTAATCTCTTGAAATTACCTCTATATCCCAGGTTTCTAGGGTATTTCCCTCTTACCTTTGGATGAGAACCTCTATGCCATGTCTTCATTTGCGGGATCTCCTCTTCTCTATTAGATAACGAGTCAGAGGAATCCTTAGGAGTGTCACAAATCCTGAATTTCAAAGAAAAATCATGAAAATCCATTTCTGGATTAGATCGAAATCCATACTCAATATTAATGGATAAGAAATTCTAGATAGATAAATAATCATTGAATTCGAAAATATCAGGTTCCATCAGAGAATAAATGAAATCAAACTGTGAAAAATACCAAGTAACCACTTCCTTATTAAGACCCTCAATGGGTCTTTCACCTTTGTTATCATTAGGAGGTTTGATATTAAAGTTCCTATCTTGTGCCTTATCACATTCTTGTTCTGATTCCTTGTAAAAAGTGGAATATGATTTTTTAATTAGATCATTGAAATGAAGTGGGTAGGAATAGTCCACATTTTCATTAGCACTTGGATAAAAAACCTCCAGAGGAGTAATCGGCGAAGAGTTGCTACTTTGTGGGTTAAATGATTTGGATTTCTACGGGATTACCATTTAGAATCCCTCCTCTTCCATAAAATTTTTCTTACCGTTACGAGTCCTTAAAAAAATCATCTACTCCTTTCCTATCTGATGAACAACCAATTCTTGAGCAATATCCTCATTGATGAAATGATCACCCATCAATTCCTCATCAAATTCAGTATCCACACCTTGGTGTTCATCCAAGATATTACTTTAGATTCATTCTACACCCACCTGTTTGTGAGATTCTTGTTGAGATTGAATATCATTTTTAGTATCCTCTGTTGATTTCATTTTATGAATCTCAGTCACAAGTTCACCACACTCCTTCTGGCCACTCCCAAAACTAATAGAAGATGGAGGAAGAGCAATAGATTCCTCCCTTGAGGTCCCTTCTCTACAAGACTATGATTCCCACAGTCCCAACACATTACCATTCTTGGCCCCCAATAATTATTCATGAGAAATCACTCCTACCTGAGGAATCTAACCACTTCTTTGAACCCTTATATTACTAGAATCAATTACCCCTTTCTCAACCATTTCAGGCCAAGATTTGGTGAAATGTTGTTTGCTAAGATCACTTTCCATCACCCAGTTAGTCACAACCGTGGGTGCAGTAGGAGGTCCTCTTATACCAATCCTCTTCTAGGCAGACTCCATTAAGGACATCTGAGCATCATCCTGTAGCAGTTACTTCCCAACATTATCAGGAACACTTATAGAGTTATGCTTTAAAAATTTGATCTTTTTATAGAATGAGCTTTCCTCATTCCCACGCATAGATCACTAGCTATAAACAATGTCTCTTTCAAGTTGAATCATCATGAACTATTATCTTACAATCTAGACATAACCGAGGAGCTATTTAATACTCCATTATCAACTCTATTTCATCATAATTAGTGGAAAAATGACCTTATAAACCAGTGTATAGGACAAGTCTACTTCCACTAAGAATATAGCATAGTGCCCGAATCTGGCAGCTTCCTTTTCTTTATCCATTTTAATAGGAACACCTAATGAAATTTCAATATCATGAAGTATCTTTGGGTGACAAAGTATCCAATTAATACCAAATACCTTGAACCAAATTTGAACAGAGGAATTTCCCACTTCAAATGGATTGAATTTTCTATCCCATTCCCTCATGTGCATGAATCCCGACTAAAGAGATATTGATCCAAATCCCCAATCCCCCATCTTTAAGTCTTTAGAGGGGAACAGAATGTGATAATAACCATGTCTTAGTGACATGCAGTTCCAATCTGAGAAGACCTAAATTTCTAAAATCTGTTTAGACAGATCCCCAACCCACCACAGAGAAGAACCTCTCAGAAAATGAGACGCGTGATGATTAAATTCACACCAATCTCTAAATGCTTCAAAATTGAAATTGGATCTGCCTTAATATGGGGAACGTTTCCCTTACTATGGATACCACCTGCAACTGGTCCTTTGAATAGAGAGAAGTCACGATGCACACTAACCTTGGTCAAGACATTTGCAGTAGTTTCTTGACAGGAGATTCTCTAATCTTCCAGTCCATCACCCACATGTTTGTGAGAATCAAATTTCCCCTTCATGAGAAAGTTGTTCACCAAAGATTGAAACGTCATAAAATCCATGAAAGAAAACCCTAATCACCATTATACCATAGAGAGAGACTCTATCGCTGACACAAACCCATCTTCATATATAAATATAAATATATTTATAAATAAATATATTTATAAATAAATATATTTATAAATAAATATATTTATAAATATTTGTATATAATTATAAATATATTTATATAATTATATATAATTATATAATTATATATATTTATTAATATATAAGTATATATAATTATAAATATAATAAATATATATTATTTAAATATATTTATTATAATTTTATAATATATATATATATATATATATTAATTTTTAATTATAATTATATATAAAACAATTTAATTTTTTTTATATAAATATAAATATATTTATATAATTATATATATTTATATAATTATATATAATTATATAATTATATATATGTATATAATTATATATATGTATATAATTATATATATATTTATATAATTTGATATGATAGATGGTGGATGCACTACCACAAAAAAGGGTTTCCGTAGTGCCACCGTTTATCAACACTTTTTTTAGTAGCGCTGATAAAGGGGGGGCTTTATCAACGTTTTTTTCCTAAAGTTGATAAAGTGTATATTTCAAAAAAAAAAATTATTTCATAAAAATAATATATTGATATATAAGTATATTTATATTGATATAAATATAATAAATATTTTTTAAATATGTTTTATATCGATTTGATATGAGGTAGACGCAAAACGGACACTCGGAGCAAAAATTATGGCTGTTTGGAGAGATTAAGGACCTTTTCACGCCTTTAATAATATTAGAATGTGTTCTAGTGGTCACTGTAGTGTAGGTCTAGTCTTAAGATTCCATTTGATATGTGTTTGAGGCAAAACAGACACTTGGAGCAGAAGTTATGGAAAAACGGACACCTGGAGCCAAACTTATGACCGTTCGGAGAGATTTTGGGCCCTTTTGAGCCTTTGAGAATGCGAGAAGGGGTTCCATTGGTCAGTAGAGTGTGTATATTTTCACAAGTTTGGATTTGATATGCGGTAGAGCCAAAACGGACACCCGGAGCAAAAGTTATTATCATTTGAAATTTAGCAACCCTCATAGCGTCTTAAAACCTATGAAACTCACAACTCACTAAAATAGGCATAAATTCTACTTCGGGTGTCTGTTTGAGCACCAAAACTAGTAAAATCAAAGATCGTGAGATGAGTGAGGACCACGTCTAATCAAAACTGTGACAAGATCAAAGAAACAGAAGATATATCAGTTATACCACTCTAAAAAAACTCCAACTTCAAATGGTCATAACTTTCACTTCAGGTTTCCGTTTGGGATCTACCCCATATCAAATCAAAGGTAGAAAAATTATCTACACATAATATGAATTGGAACATAGTTCCAATCAAGTTTGGGACCCTAAAACCCCAAAAAACCATCAGAATGCCTCCACAACATCGTTTCCGTGTCCGATGCCCTTTCAAATTTTTCTTAAAACAGAAATAACTCTCGATGCTTGTGTCTATTTGGAGTTATCCACATATTATATCATAGTTAATTCCATGATCTTAGGTTTGAATGGTCATGGAGCTGAAACAAACACCCGAATCATAAGTTATGTCCATTTCAGTAACTCTGCGGTTTGTTAGGTTTTTCAAGCCCCTATTTCTAGCACTTTTGTCTTGTCTGCTATTTTTTCAAACAACTATAACTTATGATATACCTGTCCATTTGGCCTCTACCACCTATAAAATAAAATATCTTTTGATGATCTTCGATTTTATTGGTCACAGAGCTGGAATGGACTCTCAGATCAGAAGTTTTCGTCATTACCCTAAGTTTAGGGTTTATTTGACTTTCTGACTATATTTACGGGTTTTGAGGGTTTTTCTATTTTTTACCCGTATAATGTGTATGTGTGTGTGTGTATATATATATATATATTTGTGTGCATCTGTATTGACAAACTGATATATATTATCTATATATTCTAAACATATGAATATACATATTAATATTTAATATTTGTAAATATATATAAATATGTATAATTATACATACAAATATACATATAATATATATATGTGTGTGCATGTGCGTGTACTGTATATATGTATTTATTTATTTATAAACACACATAAAAGAATATTTTATAAATGCATTCAAAACTGACCTTATAAATATATATTAATATACGAATAAATATATAAATATATAAATATAACTATATATATATATATATTAATATACAGATATTCTATATATATTTATATATGGATATATATATATATATATTAATATAACTATATATATATATATTAATATAAATAAATAAATATATTTATACAGATATATATATATATTAATATAACTAAATATATATATATTAATATAACTATATATATATATTAATATAAATATATATATGTTAATATATATATATATATATATATATTAATATATGAGTAAATATAACTAAATATATATATAAATAAATAGATATATTAATAAATGAAGAGAAAAACAATATGGTGGAGTGGTAAAGGCTTAGGGTGCGAAGACAAGAGGTTCCGAGTTCGAATCCAGGGGGAGGTAGGTCACGTGCTTGGGTGGAATAACAGCTAGCACTGTTAAAGGGGGCTGGGGGAACTGTTAAAGGGTGTGAGCGAGGGTGGTGGATGGGGGCTGTGTAGTGTGGTGGTCGGGGTGCTGTTAAAGGGGTGGGGGGTGGGGGGAGCTATTGAAGCCTCCCCGAATTGCAATTTTTTAATGATTTTTAAACTTTTATCAGTGCTCAAAAAAAGCAATTATAAAAGGGGCCTTTATCCGAGATTTTTAGAGTGTTGATAAAGGGGACCCCCCCTTACCTTTGCCTCGATTATCAATGCCTTTTTAGCGCTGTTAATGCCCTTTTCTAGCACTGATAAAGGCCGTATTTGAAGTAGAGATGGGGGTTTGGGAGCTCTAGTTTCTGGTGATTCAATGGCAGTGTGGAAATCCTGGATTTCTTGGGTTCATCAACCATGATGGACATCATATCTTCTACCTCAACAATTCCACACTACCTTGGAACCATTCTTATGGTTGGTAGTGCGGATGTTGTACATCCAATGGTGCACAACATTATTCGATAGGACACCAAGATGATCAGGGTGGTTGTTGGGTCTTCCTGTCGATCTGTTTTGGATTTTCTCAAATTTAGCAGGGAGACAACATCAGATGGTGTGGATGTGCGTCAATCGTCTTTGAACGATCCTATGGTTCCGACTGGTTTTCATAGATCTTCTGTAGATGATGGGGTCATATCGACTATGGAAGCATTCAAGGAATCTTTTTTAAGGAAAACACTCCGAAATGGATCATTGGTACGCGTTAAAGTGAATCTAGGTGATTTTGGTTAGAGGATTGAAATGATGAAAGAATTCATAATTTCACAACTTGTATTTCCTAAGGGTTAAAATCCCTGTAAGTTTGATGAATCGATCCATTAGATTTCATTTTTATGGGTCTTTTCTGGTTAGAGGTGTGTTTCCCTTGGTAGAGGTCTTTTTCACTACCTATTTTCTTTGTATGAGGATATGAATTGATTATGGAGCATTAGATATCTGCTTTTAAAGCCTGTAAGGATGAATTTTCATGAGTGGTCAATGGAATTCAATGTTTCATATGCAAGGAATACATTTGTGTAGTTTTGGATCCATCTTCACGGACTCAACTGGGTCCTCTGGTACCCGATGATTCTTCATGATATTGCTAGAGCAATTGGGACTCCTATACGACTTGACAAGTGGATGGAGAAAGTATGTCTTGGCCACTTCACCAAGTTTTTGGTGGAGATTGATCTTTTATCCACCATGGATTAGAAGGTTTTTCTTTCCACTCCTACTAATTATATTTTCATTGATGTTGAGTATGAGAAGAAACCACTATTCTGTGATTTTTGTATGGATACTTGTCACTTTATAGATTCTTGTTAGAGGAAATCCTCTTATGATAAGTGAATGAAAGGGAACCTCACTACCCAATGTCGAAGGAAGGTTGATATGAAGGGAAAAGCTTTTCCAAAGCCTCCTGGTCACGCTGGGAGACCTGTGTCCAGTGGTGCTATACGGTTTTCTGAAAAAGGTAACTTGTTACTTGGAAAGGGTCTTATGGATGTGCATCCTCTAGTTGGGATAGGTAGTGAACCTTCTAATTGGGCAGATATTGGGTATGATCAAGATGATCAAGAAGTTATGATACATAAAGATGACTGAAACTCAATTCAACAGTCCCTCTCTTTTAGAGATGTTCTAATATCCAATGTGGAGATTGCTGAAGCAAGACATTTTTTGGATCATGTTGCAGCTGGAATGCAGGAGAGTGGTGAAGTTCTGGTGGGTAGGACTTGACACTCTAAATTGGTTCATTGAGAGCTTGGTACTTATGAGTAAGTTCTTGGTTATGATGAATCTATCTGTGAGGTTTTTGTTTAAGATGAAGTTGATACTCTTGATGGTGCTCAATGTCTCGAAATTTCACCTATGAGTGTGGATGAGGAAGGCTTATTTCCCTATTGGGAATCTAATGATAAAGTACTAGTTAAATCAGTACCTACTCACATAGACAGTTCCGATGAAGTTGTTATCCCTTCTGTGGACACTGAGATTCTTAATGATGAGGAGAAATCTCTTATGGAGAAAGACATTTCTGAATTGGAGAGGTCCGGGTCAGGAGGGGCTTGGAAACAAGCTATGTCCTGAAAGTGGGGTTTTCATCCTAAAAAATGTGGCCAAGATGATTGGGAACATTCTCAAGGACATGTTGGAAATGTGTCTACTAAGTATTCTTCCAAGAAGATCACCCTGGAGCAGGAGAAGATGAGGGAGAAGTATATTGTGCTCTTTAATCAAAGGAAATCACAGTCAGAATGGGAATCTTCTGATGAATTTGGAGATTCTGGTCATGATTCTAATCATGATTATGGCGACTCTTGATTTGTTGTTTTTTCCATGGATGAGGGCTTGTCTCTTTGTTTGACTCTATCCATATTTCTTGTGCTTGCTTTCTTTTTATCTTTATTTTAATAAATGTCCAGGAGCTTTAGCTTCTGGCTAGACCTTTATCAGTATATATATATATTTATTAATATATAAATTTATATAATTATAAATATAATAAAAATATTTCTTATTTAAATATATTTATTATAATTTTATAATTATTTATATATATATATATTTATTAATAATTTTAAAAACACTTTTTTAAAACATTATATATATATATAAATTATTAAAAATTTATATTAATATATCATATTTATATTAATTATAAAAATGTGTTTTTAATTAATCTATATAAATAAAAATATTTTTTGAATATGAATATATTAATTGTATATATATTCATAATATTTTTTATTAAAAGGTTTTATCAGTGCTATGAATAGCACTGATAAAGCTCAACCTTTATCAACACTAAAAAAACACTGATAAAGGGTAAACCTTTATCAATGATTTTGTTAGCACTGATAAAACTTACCTTTATCAGTTCTTTTAGCTATAATTGATAAAGTTACCCCTTTTATCAGTGCTTTCTGTTTAGTGCTGATAAAAGCAGGCACTGCATATGCGCCAATCTATAGTAGTGCAGTATTATGATCTTGTTATTATTAATATTACCTTATATTTATCAATAATTTATTATTATTATTATTATTGTTATTATTATTAAAATCTTAATATATCTTGGGGTCCTCCGAATTCTCCCCATTTGGGGGGAATCTATTCGTGAAGGGAGAGGGATAACTCATCCCCATTTCTATAGGATTCCTCCCACCTCTTCCTTGAATGAATCCAAGGGGAGTCCTCTTTTTTCATCATCTCATCTTCTTATTCTTCTTCCTCTATTGTTTTTTTATTATCTCCTCTCTCATTATCCCCTTTTATAGGGTTTGTGAAATGATGGGGGGGGGGGTGTCTCCATGGTAAGGTAATACACCTATAAACCATGGGGATTTTCCTCTCGGATTTTAGAGTATCCCATTACATGCCACCTGCACATGGTTAGAGGTTGTATACTCATCCTAGGGATCATCAATGAGTATTTTGACGTTTTGGGATTCAAGAGATTAATTTTATTATTGATTTATTGTCTTTATAAATTATTTTTAGTGATTCTATATGTTTTTAAGGGGAGTGTATGATAGATTTTTACAATAAAATCCCGACCAAATATAGTGGTTTAAACCATGTCACGGTCTAACCTTACATGCACCATAGTGTAGTGTGAGACATTATTATGGAAGCTATGCCTGGGGATTATCGTACTATACAATAATCCTTGGTTTGGAAACTATCTTCCACTTTCAACCATCATTCTTAGTTGAATCATCATGTGATGATGATTGGATGAGTTTGAATTTCCAAGGAGATTTGCTTAAATGTTGAATGATTATTATAAATATTGAACCATGTGTTACAATAATTATAACGTTTAAAGTGTTTTTTGAAATGCTCCATAAATATGGTAGAACATTTCCTATAAAATGAGGATGCTTGGATTACTATCTAAAATGGTTCGATCCTTATATATGTGCAAGATTATTCCATCATGTTGTGACACAATGAAACTCCTTGGTGGAATTTGTTATTAACTCTCATTTTTCTCATGCATTTAAACCCAAGGTTCTAGCTAACTATGGATTGGGAGAGATTCTTCTTGAGCATTGGGATATTCTCATGATCAATGTATACCTCTATATAATGGATTCATTTGGTTGATTATCACTGATCCATTGTTGTAAGTGAACTTAAAATACATGAATGTGATGTATGAAAAATAAATATTTTCTTGCGATGTGTGTATATATATATAATCACATAGAAAGTATATTTCATGTGATGAAACATGTCCAGGTTTCTTTATATAGACTAAAACTATCATTTCCTTTATGATTTTCCAGATACAAATCCACTATGAATTAATTAATGGATTGTATAGGCATTGAAAAGAGTTCAATACATTTTCCAACAAAATGTATATGGAATTTGATGACACCTAACATGGATGATGGGATTTACATTAAATGGAGGAGTTTTGTGGATCCTTAATAAAGTGAATGATTTTCCTCATTAATTAGTATGGTGATGATCATATCTTTCATACAAATCCTTATATATCTATCTTTGATCCCATATCTTTCTTCATCACTTCATAACAAAGGCACTAGCATCCCTTCGAGCATATACGAATCCTCACATTAAGAATATGGATCCATTAGCCGGTGTCCTCCCATTGAGGATAATAGGAATTATTCAACTGATCTTTCATGATCATTATCAATCATACTCCCTTGAATTAGAAATATGATGTCCGTTGCAACTGCATACTAAGCATTCTTTGTTTTATAATATTTTTTGTGTTTTTATTTCTTGAAGAAAAATCATTCTATTTTTGGGTTTTCTTCCACCACCAAGGATTGTATAATGATCTATCAAAACCCATTAGTGGTATCATAGTGAGTTTCTTCAATGAATCATTATGTTTGGGGTACTATTTTTTAAAGAATTCAAAAAATGTGAAATGACTTTCAACAATATTGAAAAATGCAGATGAGATTACCTATACATTTTCCTATATGTAAGAGTAATATCAGATTACCCTAACATAAAGTATCCCATGTAAGGGTCATCCTAAATTTACCTTTACATAGAAGGTCTGTGTAATGGTAACCAAAGCTTACCTTTATGAAAAAGGTATTGGTAAAGGTAACCAAAATTTAACTTTGTGCATAAGGTTCACATAATGGTAATTGAAGTTTAACTTTACACATAGGTGTGCTATGTAAGGGTCACCCAAAATACCCTTATGTAGAATGATATCTAACATAACGGTAAATGGAAAGTTAAGAAAAACTTATATTTTGATAATTTTTATCATGGTTTATAAAATGATTATAAATCATAGTAAAAAGTATTTTGAACATATTTTGATCAATAAAGATTTATAAATTAATTAATTATAAATATTTTATAACTAATTATATAAATATTTGTGAAACATTCATTAAAAAATATTCCAAATATTAAATGTTGATATTTAAAATATCTTTTTACAACATTATATGGAATGGATTAAGATCTTGAAATAAAGTGTTTATTTAGAAATCATATGGGAAATTTATATAGTTTTTAAATATCATAAATAAGGAAAAAAAGGATTTTATATTTAAAATTAATAATTTTTCATAATTAATTAATTTGAATTGTTCAAATTAAAGGGGCCTTGTTTAAGAAATTATTTAGACTGCATCAGAAGTGTTTTAATGATTGATTTGATAAAAGGTTTAAATAATGATAAGTGTGTGATATTTAGGTCATTTAAAAATTCATTCCTAATAGAAATTGAATTATAAAATGTTTGATAATTCATAAACTATCATACATTTAAAATTAAAATTCCATATAATGTATAATATGAAAATTTTATATTAAGAATGAGTATAAAAGTGTTTGTATTCAAGATTATGGAATATCTATAATGCACCTGATAATTTATAAAATTTTTATAGTTATGAAATATTCATAAATAAATATCTAATGTTTTGAAAAAAGAATAAAATGCTTATTTATTTGTTAATTAATTTAATATTAATGTTTATTAAATTATTTAATCAATGTGAATATTGTTTATAAAAAATTTATGTGAAAAATTGATTTTAGGATATAGAGCCCTTCATTACATGCTAGGCATGACACAATAAGATTTAGTTTTCATCTACCTTTTCCTTTGTTTGTAATTGAAGCTATTTTCTTGAATTTAGTAGTTGGGAATAGTTTTTTCATATTAGAATTTATAATTGTTATGAATTTTATTCTTTCTTGAGAAAAGTATCATAAAGTAGAGGGAATTTGCATTGGACTTCCCACTGGCTTGGAGGATTATGATTTGTTCTAGAAAGTTGGGATGTTGGTTATCTGTGGATCTTGGATTAATCATGCAGAGATTATTAATCTTATATAGTTCAAAACCTTTATATGAAAAGTTCATATACCTTATGAATAAGATACATATAAATATGTATGAATATGTCTGGATTCTAAATTTGGGTGAATATAAAAAACTATGGGTTGTGTAAATGTTACAAATTAATGTTATGTGAACACATTAATTTGGTGGATGGAATAGAGATTACAAGACTAAATTGTTAGAAGCATGTATACATGAAATGAATAAAAAAAGAGAATATAATGATTTCATGACGTGAAATAGTTATGAATTTAATAAGAATATGATGTATATTAAATTGGATATACTTTAACAAAAATCCTTTGAATACTATGTGTGATATTACTTTAAAAGTGACACTTTTAAAGAATACGATCATCCAACCGAGTAGGTCATACTAAAGTAGGGTGTCCATGGATTATCTTGTTCAAGTCAAGAAAGTTATAAGTAACTATAGATTATCCCATTAGGTAGGTCATGTTAAAGTTGGGTTACCCTTGATTATCCTTTTTTTTCTTATTCATGACATTTTCTTAGGGTTACACTAGATGAGAAAACCTAATATGTTTAGGTTACAAGAGGAATATATTTTAGTATATCCATATTATGGATTTGGATAAAGGGTTATCCACACAAATATCCAAGAATCCTAGATGTTAGGAATATAATGGTTTCCTACCTAAACAACTAAGTAGTGCAAGAAATTCAAAATCAACCCTAAACTTAGTGAAATATGGATCTTGGCACACTAAATGGATATGATGTACAAGTTTATCATTTTTAGTGGGAGCCCATTCATTAACATTCCTTGATGGAAATATATAAAACATGGTATTAACCCACTAATATATACTTGTTATAGATTTTTGATTACTCCATGATATTCATATTGAGATCACTTATAAGCATGACTTATAAAATAGTTAGAGAATGGTATCTAGGGTTGAGAAGTGGTCTTAATGAGAAGAATTTAAAGCCACTGAATTTGAATGTTATAATGATCAATTTCAATAAATCTAACTATTGGGTATTAGATACTGGGTGTGCAGGTTCTATATGAAATAGAAGTACCTATTGGGCTATAACCAACTCAAATTTTTGTTGTAATTAATGAATAATCCAAGATGTACATAGCGATGAATAGTTATGACCAATGAATTAATATAAAGACTAATTAATATAGATGTAAGAACTAGGAAGAGACGATATTTTCATGTTAAATGTAACACCCCGACCCCAGTTACCCAGAGTCGGTGCATTATTACATAACATTGGCATGATCACAAGAAAGATCAAATCTCGAAAGACCGATTGGTTTAGTAGCCTTGGAAACACTAGATATATTCATAAGTTTTACATTACATCATAAAATGAAAAACTACTACAACAACATAATGTTTCCACAATCCACACTATTAACCCCTCATAAAATCCCTGCAGGTCATTCATAACTTACTTCTTCACATCCTGGGAAAAATAAAACATAGAAAAGGGGTGAGCTCAAATGCCCAGTAAGGATAACAATATAGCGGAAACTTTCATAAATAAGAATAAACATTTAAGGCAATGTATAACTAAAACAAAAGCCTTTTAAATATGAACTTTCAACATGGTATGGCATAAATAAAATGAAATAATTCCATTTACTTATTCACATGGATATTCTACTAATCGAATAATCACATGCAAAAATCAATAACCACTTTCATAATGTTGGAATGCATAATGCCAGACTATCATAACTACATAGCCAAGGCCTCATGCCAAGACTAAAAATAAGATTTTGTCAAGGCCTTGTGCCAAGACACTAGTTTGTCTCATGAGACCTACCGATGCATCGAGGAGCTATAGCGGGCTCCACCCGTCACATATTAAGTCCAATGCATTCCCATATGAAAAGGTTTAAACATAACATAAACATTCGTATTAAAATTAGCATACGAAATGTCAATACTTTCACCGTAAACCATGAATGGTATAAAAATAGCACATCCACAGTCAAACATATCACAAAACCTTCAATACAATATAGAAGTTTTGTATCATAATAAATCAACTTCAAATAATCTTAAAATCCATCAAAGGATGTTGACATAGATGAAATCAAAATTCTTTTTAAAGAAATATATCCTTTTATTTTGAAATAATTTAAGATACATATAAAATAAAACATTTTCTTTGAAAATATTCTTATAAGATTGTAAGGGAAGCTTTGGAGATTTTATAACGGCGGAAAATAGCCGCACCCGCCGTATAAGTTAAAAAAATCATTCTTACCTTAATTCTGTCGAAAAGGTTAAAAAGGACCTTGTTTTGAAAACGACCGAAAGATTCCTTTATAAACCACTTATAAAAGTCAAAAGGGGTATAAATGACTTTAACTCATATTCTAGTAAATAGTAAAAATGTTTTGAAATGCATTTTTAAGAAACATGGATGTGGATGATAAAGAGATCCCAGTAGATTATTACGTATAAACAACCTTGGATAATGAAGAGGTTGTAAAGTAAACCCTTACCTTGTACTTTTCCTTGGTTGGGGTAGGTTAACCTCCTGTATAATGGTGAAATAGTTGTTATTAAATTATACAAGAATCATATATAATAATATGATATCATATATGATCTTTTAACATTGATTTGTTAATAATATCTTATAATTATCGTCGTTTCGGGAGTTAACTTACTCATTTTCTTTTATATGTTTTGTTACATAAGCCATGGTTGTTATATCTTATTCATATCCAGAATGATATCTAGTCCTTGAACATCATTTTTAAATCATCAAATGATAATTATACTTGAATGGATACGATGGAGAATGAATCTCATCGCGTTCGTGGAGACGGTAGTCCGTACGTACGCATGAGCGACAATATCATTCTTTTGATATTAAAATAATATATAAATGGATGGTATATCATATATACAGAATCATTAACATGTTATATTTATTATTTACATGAGTTACACATCATTATTATACCCATCCAAATAATATTATATTGAATAACAATTACACCACGACGTGGAGACGGTAGTCCGTACGTACGCACGTATGGTGACATGTTATTCAAAGGGTGGATAGAATACTGAATATGGTTGTACCATATTTATAATAACATCACAGTATATGTGAGATACTGGAGTTATTATTTTAGAATGGTAAGAACAAAGGAAGAGGAAGTGGAAGAAGAAATGAACTTGGAGAAGGGTGGTGAAATCATTACCTCTTCTTCGGGTTCTTCCTTTTGATTTGATCAAAAGGGCTCCTTAGGTTGGCTTTCTGATCAAACTAAGGCCTCTAGGTTGTAGTGAGGGATGTTGGGAGAGTATTTGGGCAGAGTTTGGCCGAACCAAAAGGCTTTGAAGGTGTGAAGAAATGAGAAGGATGAGTGCCCTTTTATAAGAGGGGTGAGGGGCACCTTTGGAAAAGCTAGAAATATTAATTTATAATAAATTCATATTCGGTTTCTAATGGATCCAAAGTTGATTATTTAAATGTTAAGGTGGGGATAGGTCGAAAAAAACTCAACCAATAGAAGTTAGACAGGTTTGGGTACTTATATTAACCTTATCTTTAAGTATTAACTCTAAGTTAATTAGTTTCACTTTTACAATGTCTCTTTGTATTTTTATATAATATGGTTAATAAACTTACTATATACATCAAAGAGACCCCCAAGTGGTCCATTAATGATGAACCTATCATGATATAAGTCTCTTGGCCGAACCTTAGATTTTTAGGAATTTAATATCAATTAATAATATAATATTTGTTTTAAGAACTCTTTTATGTCAATTTTGACACTATTCAATAGTTGATTTTTGTGAAACTCATAACAGATTGATTACTTCGAACAAAGTCAATTAAATCAATCCTAATATATCATATTATCCTAGAAAATTAGTTTAATTCATTAAAAGTTTCATATTATATTTATTTGGGTATTTATAATATCAATTATTTTAATTTTTCACTATTATAGTAATTACTGCATCATCATTGTGTCATAAATAAAATAAATTATTTAATGTCTAAAAATTATAAATAAAATATTATTATGTAGGAAATATTTTTATCTTTCTAATGAATATTTATAATCTAAAATACAACATATATAACCCTATGTAACAATTGTTTTTCTAAAAGATATATGCTTGTGTCATTTTTGTATTCATTTTAACTTAATTAAAATAAAGTGTCATTATCACTTACAAGTGGATCCATGGGGTCCCAAAATAGACCCAAAGATTCCCATGGTCGACCATGTATCAACCAATAGGGTTAATACACGTTTTAGGGTAATTTAGTATTATTATAATATTATTTTTTAACCCTTATTTACCGGATTTACCCTTAACCATGGTAAATAAAATATTTACCGCAGTAATTATTCAAAATGTCTAAAAATAAAAGTTACCTATTTACACAATTTGAACATCCTGATTCCAAATATGGAATCCATTTTCCTAAATTCAAAACACAGAAGTGGCAGAAATTAATTTAAAATTAATTCCCGCTGTCAAAACAAAAAGCGTGTTTTTAAGAGATAATAACTATCAAAAGATTGACACTCGTTTATGTTCGGTTTAATTGTAAAATTATGTCCAATGACCAACATTATATTAAATGGTAAAAATATATTCTAAATATACTTTAAAACCACTCAAATTCATAATTTATCACTATTAATTATTTTGATTAAAAAAGTTGTTTTTAATTAAAACTTAGTAATTTTCACTATTCATCAAAATATGAAAGTTATCCGAAATGTACCAAAATTTCACCTTAGGCTAAATTCGATATTACGAATCCAAAAATGAAGTCCATTTTCAAATATAAAATATATATAATTTCAAAAAGTAGTTATTACTATTCATAACGGCTAGTTTGATTAGTTATGGTGTGTTAGAACTCGGTGTTGCGTACAACACACGCTATCACATTATTCAAAGAGAAGCGTACCGTAGAAGCTTGGGGTGTTACATTAAATTTATAATTAATTTAAATAAATAATTATGCTGGTCTTGAGAATATCTCTATAAAGAATATGTTTTTAACATCCTAATATTTCAGCATATATATTCTCCTTTAAATAATAATGATTTTTGATATCTTTCTTCACACATACCAAAACAAAGGTTGTGATAAATTAATAAATTAAAAAAATAATATTTAAAATATAATTATGATAAAATTTAATATATATATATATATGATATTAAATATTAAAATTATTTAAATTAGATTTTTTTGTGAAATAATTTTTGAAATACTTAATGTTTAAGGTCTTTTAAATAAAACCCGTTGATATTTCTATTTTGTATTTTATACTAAAATTTAAATAAATAAATTTTAAAATAGAATTAGATAAAATTAACTTTATTTTTAAAATTATAATATAAAAATTTACTTATTATGAATTTTTGAGCATTTTCTGAATATATCAATTTTTTCAGTCGAAAACGTGGTTTTTACAAAAAATATACTTCTAATGAATTTATCAATATATAAGGATAAACTAGAAGGTCATAAATCCATTTAAGTGATCAAATATGAAACTAAGGAAAACAATTATACGTTTTAAAATATTATTTTGACTTAGAAAACCCATGCCCAAATTTTTTAAAACCAAAGTAAAAGGTTACTTTAATAAAGAAAAATGTTTTATATATTTTATTTTAATTAATTTTTTTTAATATTTGTTTATGAATTTATTTTAATATCACATAACCTTATTTTTTTATAATAAATCTTTTTATATTTTGAAAATAAGTAACCATGAAAAATTTATCTTATATGTAAGTTTAAAGTTTAAAAACTCTCTTTTATTTAAAAAACAATTTTCATGAGTTATGTGTGTTTAATTTAAAATAATTTTTCTCATATTTATGAAATGAATTAGGTTAAATGGATCCAAAATTTATAATAATCATGTAAAAATTTGGTAATAAGGGTATACATATATTTTTAGCAATAAAATAATTTACAGGATTAATATTTAATTAAGAGTAATAAGTGCTAAAATGACTATCTAAATAGATCAAATTTTCATAAGTTTACTTGAACTTTAGACCTTATAGAATACATTTTTCAGGTTTTAAAGGGTTTCCTATTTTTTTCCAACCACAACACACATAACTCATCTAATTTTCATGCCTTTCCAGTCTTACCCCTTACCTACCATTATTTTCCATGGAAAAGTCCCTCTTCCTCACTTATAAAAGGGGATCACTTACACCCTTTAAATAATACAATAATATTTATAAATTTCCATGAAAACATAACCAAATTTCATATCATTTAATTCCATTAAATTCCATAATTTCCATGGTCACTAAAAATTCACCTAAGTCCCTCAAATCTAAGGCCTTCATCAAGATGAAGTTCAATGTCTCAACATAGGTATCACATCATTCTTAACGTTTCTTTCTTATTATTTCCTTTATAGAAATATCATAAAAATTTTATAATAATAAATTCATAATAATTTGTGTCTTTATATGTTATTATAATAATTAAAAAACATTTCTTTATTCTCTTCCATCTATTAAGAAAAATAAGAATCGTCGTTAGTGCGTGTGTGCGAATTATTTCCTCCATGAAGTGATGCTTTAATGTTTTCATCACCATCCCTAATGGATGGTATTAATGATGGTATTAGAAAATAAATATTATTTATATAATTTATTTATTATTATTAAATTATCAATTATTATCCACCTTCATCCATATCATTTTTAATGGAAATTCTAATCACGCATTGTGCGGACTACCATCTACACAAAGAATCATTTTTTTCTTATAATATTAAATTATCTATAAAAAAATATTAAAATATGGTTAAAAATAATAAAAACATAAAAATAATATAATTATTCTTCTATTATAAGGATATTATGTCAAAATAATCACCTCATTAAGCATACTCACCAATCAAGTTAAAAATTGTTCAAGTTTGGGTTAGTTTGACCACCTACATGAACAATGCTATGAAATTATGTCATGGATGATTATGAAAACTTAATTAATGGTATAATATTATATAAATATGTAAATAATTATTTTTTATTGGTTCTATAAAGTATACAACAATATTTAGCTCAAAAATTAAGAAAACAACCTTCACGGATTGAAAATCACCGAAACATGTTTGCGGTTGATTTCATCTTCTAGGATAAAGATTAAATTACTCATGGAAGGAAATTTAAACTTAATAAATAATTATAATAAATAGAGTTCATTGAATTTAATGAAATTGTGATGATGAACTCTTTAATAGGAACTAAAACTCACACTCCTCCTCACTATAAACAGTCTAAACTATAAACACCCGATGTGGGAAAATAGTAAAAAGCCAACTAATATACATGTATATAATGATTATAAATGGAAATTATAAATATTTTTAGTTATTAATGTGTTTATTAAAGTATTAATTAATCTATTTATTTTTTTCATACATTATCATAGAGTGCATCCGACCAAGTAGGGAAACAAGGTAAGGGTTTCGTCTCAAAACCTCCTTCTTTGAGACACATGTTCTTTTATGCACTTAATTTCCTTGAAATGGTGTATATAATTACAATTGGATATTTAATATCATTTATGATACTTATTAATGGTATTTTAATTTCAAATTAAACCTCTCCTTCTTTTAATGGTATTTTATTATAATGTTCTTAAGCCATAAGGGATTTTTGTCTCAAACTCCCTTTATTGCGACACACTTTGCTTTTTTCACAAATTTATTTTTATATGGTGTATATGATACCCAATTGATATTTTATCATGAAATATAATTTATTTATTGTAATTTTGGTTTATATTCAACCGTTTTCTCCTTCAATTGATTTGATCAAAATTTCACTCAATTTACAAAAGTTTTCTCGACTCAGGTTCTTTTTCCACGAGTCATGCATAATATTCTTGACTTTGTTATTACAAGTATCCTTTATCATACCATTTCATTTTATTTATTCTTGATTTAATTTAAATTTTAAGAAAGCAATCCCTTTCTGTTGGACTCCTCATGTGTTAATCATGTTTTAATGATCACAAATCTCTTTACTGTTAATTAATCTCGATCTTCATTACACATCTTGCTAATGCTCTTTAATCTCAATAATAGCTACACATCATGTTTTTATAATAACAAAGCTTATGGATGTTAATTACTCTCTTTATTATTTACAAGTCCTATGCATGATCACAATTCTCACATATATTATCACACCTTTATATTTATGATTCACATTCTCTTACTCTCTAATAATTAACCTTAATCCATATTCTGCATATCACTGTCTTAGTCCAAATACAGATATTTGTCTAAGTACCCAGACACCGTGACCAGACACCGTGACCCAGACACCGTGACCAGACACCGTGACCAGACACCGTGACCCAGACACCGTGACCAGACACCGTGACCCAGACACCGTGACCCAGACAACGTGACCCAAACACTGTGACCCAGACACTGTGACCCAGACACCGTAACCAGACACCATGAAGCTCATACCGTGAACCACATACCGTGAAGAAGACATCGTTTCCATAATCATTGTGACACCGTTTCTTAAGTTTTTGTCAATATTATTTAAATAATGCTAACGGTCATATTTGTTGGTTTTAATGCAATTAATGTTATTTAATGATAGTTGTTGGAATGTCAGGAAACCGTATCTCGTACCTATGAAAAGGGAATAATTCCTACTGCCAGTACTCATGGAATATAAGAAAGACTGAGATGCAGTACACGTACAAGAAGCAATAAGGAACAAGGAACGAGAAATAAGCAACAAGCAACAACACGAAGAACATACGTACATCTGAGTGCACTGTGCTGAACAAGAAGAATAATCCTGAACAAGAAGAAGATTGCAAGACCTTCAGAGAACTCTCATGAGTGCAATCCAATACTGTTGAAGAACACACGACGAATCAAGAGATCTTTCTCACTCCTGAGGAAGACAAGCTTAACTACGACACTCTGTTTTTAAACAGAAAAACCAGAGAAGGAATCAGAAGCATTCCTGCTAAATACAACGAGTCTAGAGATACATTGATAATCACTAGAGCTTTCTAAACTCTCATCTATCTCCTCTATGTGATTTATTTATTAAATTTTGAGCAGTGTGGTGTACTCTGTATATCTTTACACACACTGTCTTCTGCACTGAACTGGAGGATATCAAAATCCTCACTCAAATTCTCTTTACTTCTGTTTATCCACGTCAACTATGGAAGAGGTCCTTGTGTGACCTGGTCTTTGTTTTGTCTCCCACGAAGAACAGTGGTAGAGGTCCCTGCGTGGCCTGGAAAGTTTTGTGTAACTTTTGTTAACCCTGATCCAGGGTGTGGATCAAATTTTTATATATATTTAAGAGGACTAAGTCTCAGCTTGAGACTGAACCTCTTGTTATATCTGCTGTGCATCTTTTATTTAAGTTTAAAGTATACTACATATATCTTATTTATTCCGTTGCTATTACTTTGAAATACAAAACTATTTTGAAGCTACTTTGATAGTTAAATTAGAAAGTTTTTACACTTATTGTAAATCAATAGGTTAGATTCAAAAGTTAGTTTGATCTTGTGGTTAAATTAACTGAGACTTAATCAATCTTTGAGAAGCTAAGTGAACACTTACAATCTGTATAAATTCACTACAGTTTAACTTATTTTATAAATCGGGGGATTTTAACTAGACAATATTTTAACAGAAATTTTAATTGGAACTCAATTCACCCCCCCTCTTGAGTGTCCACTCCGACCAACATTTGGTATCAGAGGATTAGTTTTTGTTCAAAGATTTTCAAAATACTCTGTTTTTAAACTATGATTTTAGTTGCATCTTTAAAGATCTTAAATTTTTGTTAGTTCTAAATTTTTATCTCTTTACTTATCTTTCTAAAATCTAGTTATGGATAATAGACTAGAGGGTGATGCTACTAATAGGCCACCTTTCTTCAATGGTACAAACTATGCTCAGTGGAAACTTAAAATGAAAATTCATTTATAAAGAATAGGTTTTGATATTTGGACTACCATAGAATCAGAATATAAACTTCCTACTACTGCTAGATCCACTTGGGATGAACCTATAAAGACTGATTACAATAATAATTGTAAAGGCATGAATGCCCTGTACTGTGCTTTAGGAGATGAAGAGTTTAACAGAATTTATGCTTGTAAAAATGCTTTTGAAATTTGGGATACTTTGGGTGTTTCTCATGAAGGAACAACCAATGTTAAATAAATGATATTAAATACTTATACTATTAAATATGATAATTTTAAAATGAAGACTGATGAACCCATTTCTGATATGTATCTCAGGTTTAATGAGATAGTCAATACAATGAATTCACTTGTAAAGGCTGTTATAGAAAAGGAACAAATTATGAGGATTCTGAGATGTTTACCAGACCGATGGAGAGGCACATCTGTTTCAATCAGAGAGTCACGTGACATTACTGCTCTACCTGTCAAAGAACTCATTGGTAAGGTTATGATGTATGATGAGGAACTCAAGGTGAATAAAGAGGAAGATGATGAACGTAATAGGAAATCAGTGGCTTTCAAGACTACTGCTTCAAAGAGCAAGGACAAAGATAAAGCTCAACTACCTACTAACAGTTCAACTAGTGAACATTCAGACTTTGATAGTGATACTGAAATGGCTCAGATATCCAGAAGGTTTAAGAAATTTTATAGGAAGAAGAAATTATTCAGAAAATCACATTACAAAGGAAAGTATGATAATAAGGGACATTGGAAGAAGGATTGGAAAAAGCCAGATAATGGTGATGAAGTTGTCTGTTATGAGTGCAAAAGAAAAGGACATATTAAAGCAGACTGCCCAAAGCTCAAATTCAAGAAGAAATATGATTACAAGGACAGTAAGTACAAAAAGGATATGAAGGCAACTTGGAGCGCTTCTGAGGATAGCTCTAGTGCATCTGAAGATTCTGAGATTGACACTAGAAATAAGGAAAACAAGTGTTTTATGACAGACACATCTGAGGTAATCTTAGATACTCCTGCTTTAAATTATTATTATTCTGAAGATAGTGCAGAATATGATTCTGATTCTGAAAACATGATTAGTGAGAAATTGTTTGAATATTGTAATATGCTGGAAGAGACATGCAATGAACTTAAGGATAAATACAAATCATTAAAGAAACAACATGCTCTCACTACTACTTTTAAAACTGAACTTACTATTGAAAAATAGAAAAATGCTCAACTGTTAAAGGATAACACCGAACTGAAACTGTCTAATGAGCAACTCAGAAAGGATTTAGATAAATTCACAAATGGAAAGGATACACTAACTCAAATGCTAGGAAATCAAGTTGCACAAAAATACACGACTGGAATAGGCTACAAACCTGGACAGAGATAGTTTACTAAGAATAGATTTATTCCTAAATCTGGACAGAATACTGCTAGTTCTAGTTCTGGACATTTATATGATTCAACTAGTTATATTCATAGTTACGGATCTAATAAAGTTTATCTTTCAAAATCTGTTGATTCTAAAACTTTTATGAGACCCATAAGACAAATTTGGGTACCGAAAGCTTTGATTGCTAACCTGTCTGGACCCAAGAAGATCTGGGTACCAAAATCATTTCCTATCTAAATCTGTTTTGTAGGAAACCTGCTTAAAGGGCTCCTATAGGAAGACTTGGTACTTAGATAGTGGATGTTCAAGACATATGTCAGGAGAATTCTCATGCTTTAAAAGATTAGTCAGAATTGATGGAGGCTTTGTCACCTTTGGTGATAATTCTAAAGGGAAAATCATCGGCTTAGGCCAGATTGGTAACACTGACTCAGTATTAATTTCTAAAGTTTTATTCATTAATGGACTTAAATATAATCTGCTAAGTATTTCTCAGTTATGTGATGATGGTTTCAATGTTAAATTTGAAAATTATTCTTGCAATGTTTTTAATTCTAAAAATGCTTTAATATTTTCTGCCCTGCGAAATGAAAATGTTTATGGCGTTGATTTAAATTCTTTAGCCATGCAAAATATTACTTGTTTAAATGCTTTTCATAAGGAGTCTTGGCTTTGGCACAGAAGATTAGGACACTGAAATATACACTCACTTAGAAAACTTACTAGTAAGAACTTAGTGAGAGACCTACCCAAACTTGAGTTTCCAAATGACAAAGTTTGTAATCCCTGTCAAAAGGGAAAGCAACACAAAATATCTTTCAAACCAAAGAAATAAGTTTCAACTTCTCAACCTCTCGAGTTGGTTCACATGGATTTGTTTGGACCATCTAGAGTTTGTAGTTTAAATGGGAAGCACTAAGTCTATGTCTTAGTAGATGACTTTTCTAAATATACTTGGGTATACTTCTTAGGTCACAAAAGTGAAGCTTGTTCTTACTTTGCTAAATACTCCAAATCTGTAGAGAACCTTAGTGGACTTAAGATTAAAACTCTAAGAAGTGATCATGGCCATGAGTTTGAGAATCATGAATTTGAATCCTATTGCTCACACAATGGCTATAGTCATAACTTTTCTTCCCCTAGGACACCTCAGCAAAATGGTGTAGTAGAAAGGAGAAATAGAACCCTGCAAGAAATTTCTAGAACCATGCTTAATGAATATGACATGCCTATTTATTTTTGGGATGAAGTTGTAAATATAGCTTGTTATATTATCAATAGAGTCTTGATCAGACCTGTTCTTAAGAGGACCCCTTATGAGTTGTGGAACCATAGGAAACCTAAGGTTAACTACTTCAGAGTTTTTGGCTGCAAAGACTTTATTCTTAATACCAAAGATAATCTTGACAAGTTTGCATCCAAGAGTGATGAAGGAATTTTCCTAGGTTAATATATTTCTAGTAAATCCTATAGAGTTTTCAATAAAAGAAACAAGTGTGTGAAAGATTCTATTCACATCAAGTTTGATGAAACTGATCCACATGATCCTAAAACCTCTCTTGAAAATCTTGAAGAAGATTTATCTGTTCTAGACCTTAATGACAAATAAAATGAACATGCTATAAAGACAACCAGTTCTGGAAATTTTCCAGAACCTGCTTCTGTTGATTCCCAACCTGTTGGTGAACCTGAAGTTTCTAGTCCTAACTTTACTAGATCAACTAGAATTCTAAAGAATCATCCTTTAGATGCTGTTGTAGGAAATCTTGATAGAGGGACACAAACTAGATCTTCTCTTAGAAATCAGGTTGAACATCAATCCTTCTTGTCACAACTTAAACCTAAAAACATTGATGATGCTATTAATGATGAATTTTGGGTAATTTCTATGCAAGAAGAACTCAATCAGTTTCAAAGAAATAAAGTTTGGAATATTGTTGAAAGACCTAAGGACACTTTCACAATAGGCACAAAATGGGTGTTTAGAAATAAAGTAGATGAATCCGGAAACATAGTTAGAAATAAAGCTAGACTAGTTGCACAAGTCTATAGTCAAGAAGAAGGTATTGACTATGAGGAGACTTTTTCTCCAGTAGCCAGATTATAAGATATTAGGATTTTACTTGCTTATGCTGCACATCTAAATTTCAAACTATATCAAATGGATGTCAAGAGTGCATTCTTAAATGGATATATTGCTGAGGATGTTTTTGTTGAACAACCACCTGGATTTTCAAACCCTCATTTTCTAAATCATATTTTCAAACTATCAAAAGCTTTATATGGTTTAAAGAAAACTCCAAGAGCTTGGTATGATAGATTAAGTACTTTTCTAACTTCTAAAGGTTTTATAAAAGGAATAGCTGATTCTACTCTATTTAGAAAACGAATTTATAAAGATGTTTTAGTTGTAGAAATTTATGTAGATGATATTATTTTTGGATCTTCAAAAACTACATTATGTACTGATTTTTCTAAAATGATGAAAAATGAATTTGAAATGAGTTTAATGGGTGAAATTAAATTCTTTCTTGGTTTTCAAATCTTTAAAAATGATGATGGAATTATTTTAACTCAAAGTAAATATACTAGAGATCTTTTAAAACATTTTGGATTGGAGAGCACAAAAAGTAGTGACACTCCCATGAGTACCACCTGTAAGATGGATCTTGATGAAAATGGTAAATCTATTGATCAAACCACTTATAGAGGAATAATTGGAAGTCTACTCTACCTGAATTCTATTAATCCTGATATTATGTTTAGTGTGTGTATGTGTGCTCATTTTCAAGCAAAACCTAAAGAGTCACATTTAAATGCTGTAAAGATAATTTTCAAATACCTCAAGAATACTCCCAATTTAGGACTGTTCTATCCCAAAGGACAATCATTTGAATTAGTTAGTTATTCTGATGCTGACTTTGCAGGATGTAAGCTAGATAGAAAAAGCACCTCTGGAACATGTCACCTTTTAGGCAAGTCACTAGTATCATGGTGTAGTAAGAAAAAAAATTCTGTTGCATTATCAACTGCGGAAGCTGAATACATAGCTGCTGGAAGTTGTTGTGCACAAATTTTGTGGATGAAACACACATTACTAGACTATGGATATCAATTCAGACATGTCTCAATAAATTGTGACAACACAAGTGCTATTAAAATTTCTAAGAATCCTGTTTCTTATTCCAAGACAAAACATATTGATGTAAGGCATCACTTTTTGAGGGATCATTATCAAAAAGGTGATATCACTTTGGAATTCATTGGTACTGAATATCAACTTGCTGATATATTCACTAAACCATTAAATTCTGAAAGATTAGACTACATCATACATGATCTTGGTATGATTAATCATAAATGAATATCTTAATGATTTTAATGTTTAATACTTTATTGTACTTTACTTTACGGTTTCATACTTACTGTTTCTAAGTTACTGTTTTATACACACGGTTTGACAACTCACTGTCTCACCGTGACTATATAAAATGCTCACTGTCTCACTGTGACGACTACAAACTGTCTCACCGTGATGACTAGTTTTCTATCTCACCATAATGCCTACTCACGGTTTCACCGTGCAAATTATGTTAATTTTTATTTCATCACTATTTGATTTCCCGTGTTTTGTTTTTATGCCGTTTGACATTCCCAAATGATAAAACTTAAGGGTTTCACTCGTTTCCTTACCCGAACTCTCTCCTGAACCTTCTCTTCCCTCTTGCCCGAAACTTTAGTGAATGCCAAGGATGAAGCGTCCATCCTCACCCTCGTCTGAGAAGCGCCGCTCTAAGAAACAAAAGAGGATACCGAGGATAGCTCCTGAAGGACCTCTAAACCTGAACCTAGTAAGCCGTACAATTGTACCTGAAAAAGAGGTTTGCCCTGAATGGTTTCTGTCTAGCAGATCGTTAGTTTTGAAAGTTTTAAGAGAACAAGGATGGCTTGAATGGTTCACCGAACAGAATAGACCGATTTACCCAAGGCTTGTATCTCAGTTCTATCAGTATGTGAAGTTTTCTTTTGAGTTTGGAGAAATCTTTATGGTGACCAGCTGGATCAATGGTCAGAAGTGCTCTTTCTCTTCAAGGCTGTGGGCTGTATGCCTAATAATTCCACATGAAGGAATTTGTGAAGATTACCAGAGAGAACCTCCTCCAACATCCGACATCTCTGACCTAGAGACTTCTTTGGAAAGTCTAACTGGAAATGGCACCAAGCGAAGGGCCATAGCTGCTGAACTAGATGGGGAGACAAGACTTCTGTTCAAGTTTGTTCAGAATTTGGTTAGTCCAAGAAAAGGGGATTTTTTTGTGATGAAGTATCAGTATGTGTTCCTGATTCACCTGTTGAAGAATGGCCATACAATCAATCTGTGTAAGTATGTTATCAACCATATCTGTGAGCTGATCAAAGTAACTTCCAAATCCACCTCCCTGTTTTACTCAAGGATGATTTCAGCTATGTTAGTTGAAAAAGGGATGGTTGGACCGAATGAATAAAAGATAGAGGACCTTTATTTCTGTCTATCCATGCCTATCATCAGAAGGATGAAGATAAGCAGGAATCCCTGGAATAAGTAATGGGTTGAGGATAATGATCAACTGTATAAAAAGTTTAATCCTGTTGACTTTCCAAGAAGGCCTAAGAACCTAGCTGATCCTGGTTTGGAACCATATGAAGTGGCTGAGTTTTCATAAGAAGAAGAACAAGAAGAAGTAACAGCTGAAGTACCACCTAGAGAAGAACCTGTAATACCTCAAATGGAAACAGTTCCGGTTGAAGAGGAAAGGGCTGTTGGCCCTGCTGTTATCCCTGCTGAAATACCTTAAGGAGGGGAAGTTGTTGTTGAAAAGGAAAGGACTAAGGATCCTTCAGTTGTTCTTCATGAGGAATAAGCTCATCCCAATGCTGCAAGGAAATTGTTTTTTCCTGTTTCAGAATAGCAAGCAACCTTAGAGGCAGATCTTGTTGAAGAGACTCCTTCTGTTGAGAAAGAAGCAAGTCTGGAAGCTTATCCAGTGGAACAATCGGTTCCAGAGATTATTCCATCTGATGAAGAAAGAATGGAAATTTCCTTTCAGCTGGCAAGGAAAGAGTTTGCTGAAGAGTTTAGGGATGATCCTGTGGATCTTGTCCATGTTCCTAAACCTCAAGAATCTGGAAGGGAAACACAAGTTGAGGGGGAGGAACCTCAAAATCTTGATATTGTGGAAGATGGATCTACTGAAGCTTCTCAACATTCTATCACTTTTTCTGTGCACTCTCGGTATGAGTTCCCAAGTTTTTATGATGTGAATGAGTCACAGCAAGTAACTGAAACTAGAATGGATCTTTCTTATCTGTTTCAACTGAAGTCCTTAGCTTATTCAGAACCAGAACCGGATCCCCAACCTCAATCTGAATTATAATCTGAGTCTGAAGATGACTCTGAACCTCAATAAGAATCTAATCCTTTACCTTTACCAGCATCCTTACCTGAGCTTCACTCCTTTGTGACCAAAGATGATCTGAAATTTTTTGTAGAGAATTTGTTAGCTGGAGTTGAGAAAGTTGTCTCCACTCAACCTCTCCCAGTGACTCAATTAAGTCAAGAAGATGCATCAATTCTATTGGAAAATATTATCTTGCATATTCAACCAAGGATGATCCAAGAAATTCAAGAAGTCAGAGTAGAGAATAAGCTGCTGAGTGATGATGTTGCAAATCTGAAAAGTATGGTAGCAAGTCTGCATAATGAGTTATCTGTGAGATCAGAGCCTGCTCCTGTTTCTACCCCTACACCTGCTGCTGTTTCTCCTGAGTCTTCTGATTCCCTCCTTGCTAGGTAGATTGTGTCTCAAGTTCATCCATACCTACTATCTTTTGATGAAAAGATTGAAAAAAGTCACACCAAGATGCTGGAACGCATGAGAGAGCTTGTGGAAAATATGAATAAGCTTATAGATGAATACACTGGATGTCTGCAAAAAGTTCTGAAACAACTCAAAGTTCTAACCGAAGCTGTCAATGCTTCACCTGTTTCTGGTCAGACCTCAACACCTTCTTTGGATGATTATATGATGAGATCCATTATAAAGGAAGAAATTCATAATTCCTTCAGTGGTCTGGATATATCTTCTTTTTCAGAAGTGATTAAGAATAGTGATATAGCATTGGACTTGGTTAGGATTCATTCTAAGATAGCCAATGATGCTCAACAAGAGATCTCCAAGAAAATAGATTTGTATCTTTCCCAGATTTTCTCTAAAAGTGATATGACAGATCACTTTAGATACCTTGTGGAAAATTTGAGAATCCCTCCGGTGACTCAAGATTTTAAAGCTCAAGTTCAGAAACTTTCAGAGTTCACCAGATTTTTGGACAGATTTCTGGAGAATAAGGATGATTTTGAAAAGGCTATGCAGTATGGTGGTGAAATCATTACTGATTTCATCAATCTTTTGAATCCGTATCTTCATGTGCAGAATACTGCTATAGTTGCTCCTGCTGCTACACCCCTTAGACCTGGACTACCTGCCTTAGCCTCAAATGCCATGACAGTTAGTCAAGCTCTTTCTCAAATCCGTCCAGTCATTCTTGACCAACCACAGCCTAGATCTTCTACTACTCCTACTTTGGCTCCATCTGTTTTTGAAGGTCTACCCTTACCCTCGTTGTCTACCACATCTCTACCTTCTTCTACTTCAGCACCAGCTCCTGCTACTGATAAAGGCAAGGACAAGATGGATCCCTAAAGAGTTCAAGGATTTTTAATGGGATATCTTTTTTTGTTTCATGTTTTATTGTATTCTACACTCTTTGTTTAATACCAAATGAAATGTTTCATTTCATTATCTCTACTTTTTGATAATTCCAAAAGGGGGAGAACAACTACAAGTGTCGGTTCTATAATCGTATAAATGGGGGAGAAAAACTACAAGTATCAGTTCTATAATGTTTTTGCTATGATAGTTACTATAATTTTACATGTCATTTATATTCTACTAATATATGATTTGTGATCATCAAAAAGGGGGAGATTGTTGGACTCCTCATGTGTTAATCATGTTTTAATGATCAAAAATCTATTTACTATTAATTAATCTCGATCTTCATTGCACATCTTGCTAATTCTCTTCAATCTCAATAATAGCTACACATCATGTTTTTATAATAACAAAGCTTCTGGATGTTAATTACTCTCTTTATTATTTACAAGTCCTATGAATGATCACAATTCTCACATATATTGTCACACCTTTATATTTATGATTCAAATTCTCTTACTCTCTAATGATTAACCTTAATCCGTATTCTGCATATCACTGTCTTAGTCCAAATATAGATATTTTTCTAAGTACCCAGACACCATGACCAGACACCGTGACCCAAACACCGTGACCAGACACCGTGACCCAGACACCGTGACCAGACACCGTGACCCAGACACCGTGACCCAGACACCGTGACCCAGACACCGTGACCCAAACACCGTGACCCAGACATCGTAACCAGACACCGTGAAGCTCATACCGTGAACCACATACCGTGAAGAAGACACCGTTTCCATAATCACTGTGACACCGTTTCTTAAGTTTTTGTCAATATTATTTAAATAATGCTAACAATCATATTTGTTGGTTTTAATGCAATTAATGTTATTTAATGATAGTTGTTGGCATGTCAAGAAACCGTATCTCGTACCTATGAAAAGGGAATCATTCCTACTGCCAAAACTCATGGAATATAAGAAAGACTGAGATGCAGTACATGTACAAGAAGCAAGAAGGAAGAAGGAACGAGCAATAAGTAACAAGCAACAACACGAAGAACATACGTACATCTGAGTGCACTGTGCTGAACAAGAAGAATAATCTTGAACAAGAAGGAGATTGCAAGACCTTCAGAGAACTCTCATGAGTGCAGTCCAATACTACTGAAGAACACACAACAAATCAAGAGATCTTTCTCACTCCCGAGGAATACAAGCTGAACTACGACACTCTGTTTTTCAATAGAAAAACTAGAGAAGGACTCAGAAGCATTCCTGCTGAATCCAACGAGTCCAGAGCTACATTGATAATCACTAGAGCTTTCTAAACTCTCATCTATCTCCTCTACATGATTTATTTATTAAATTTTGAGCAGTGTGGTGTACTCTGTATATCTTTACACACACTGTCTCCTGCACTGAACTGGAGGATAACAAAATCCTCACTCAAATTCTCTTTACTTCTATTTACCCACGTCAACTGTGGAAGAGGTCCTTGTGTGACCTGGTATTTGTTTTTTCTCCCACGAAGAACAGTGTTAGAGGTCCCTGCGTGGCATGGACAGTTTTGTATAACTGTTGTTAACCCCGATCCAGGGTGTGGATCAAATTTTTATATATATTTAAGAGGACTAAGTCTCGGCTTGAGACTGAACCTCTTTTTATATCTGTTGTGCATCTTTTATTTAAGTTTAAAGTAGACTACATATATCTTATTTATTCTGCTGCTATTACTTTGAAATACAAAACTATTTTGAAGCTACTTTGATAGTTAAATTAGCAAGTGTTTGCACTTATTGTAAATCAATAGGTCAGCTTCAAAAGTTAGTTTGATCTTGTGGTTAAATTAACTGAGACTTAATCAATCTTTGAGAAGCTAGGTGAACATTTACAATCTGTATAAATTCACTAGAGTTTAACTTATTTTATAAATAAGGGGATTTTAACTAGACAATATTTTAACAGAAATTTTAATTGGAACTCAATTCACCCCCCTCTTGAGTGTCCACTCCGACCAAAACTTTCATTTAAAATTTTCTATTTGGGGGATCATGTTCTCTTTCAAAATGAACCACTGAATGGAATGATTCCCAAATTAAGCACACAAATCTTTTTCTTCCATTTCCATGTTTTACTTGTCTAAATAATTTTATATAATATTGAAAGTGAACTACATGTTTAACTTAAATGTTATTAATTAAAGGTTTTAATATCCCTTTTATGATGTGGGTTTCACAAAATGGTTTTAACGAACTTTAAAAAATTTCCACATGTTTAGTTTTCAATAATGTTTTATTCTAAAGTAATGTTTTAAAATGTTCCAAAATTTCTTATTTAATTTTTTTTAAGTAGTGAATTTTAAAATACCTTGAAATTATTAATTTTTTTAAAAGGAAATATTTTAAATATTTCTACATGGGTTGTTTTCAACCAAAATGAATCTATTTTACAAATTTCTGTGTGGATATATCTTTCTGCCGGATTTGTTGTTTTCTAAGATACTTCATCTCTACACTTTCAAGTTCTCAAAAAAGGAAATTATCATTCTAATGGTTAAATAAAATCTTTATTTTTAAAATTTTTCAAAGGAAAATGGATTTTCTTATTTTGAAAGTAGTTTTCCCAGTGCCTTTTAGAGTGTTCTTAATCTATGTCATATTCTTGATCATGGGTACTCTTCTAATGATACTATCCAACTTATTTATCTAGATGAATTATGACATTCTCTTTTATATTTATGCTATGATCCTAATTGATTTTTTATTTCCTAATCATACATTTATATATGAATTATTTACTTCCAATGCCTTCCTCTATAAATGAACTATGTTCAATTACTTGATTGATGGGTGTTCACCTAGATTCTCAATACATCAATTGATTCTGGAAATTTTGTCTAAATCATATATTCATTTCCTATATGGTGTAAATTCCATATGCATAATCATATTTTATATTTTTATTTACCTATAATAATTCTTAAATTCTTTGAATACCCATTTATTTTCTATGGGTTTATCATGTCATGTTTATTAATGAAATCATAAATACTTCCTTAGAGAACCACTTTCAAAGGACATAGAACCCATTTTATTTCCTTGGGTTTTTATGATATGTTGATTTAAATCATATGGAACACATATGTATGATTTTTTATTATAATGGGTGTACTCAAATAACACTATAATACATTGGGTTATGTTAATGTCTCATGAGAAGCTACATATGGGATTTGGGAGTAAACCTAATCCTTTTTGATGGACTAGGGAGTAATCCTTGGCATATGATAATGGGACAGAGAGTAATCCTTGGAATATTATAATGAGTTCATAGGGATAAATTATTATTATATGTTTATGATATCATGTTTATGTTATTCCCACATTCTAATGATTCCATGCTCTTATGTTATGATCATTGTTTAATCCATGTATTTATGATATAATCTCTTTATTCTATTCTCTCAAGATTATGATCATTATCATTATGATATCATGTTATGCCTCACATTACTTAGATTATTATTTATTATCATGTGTACCCTTACTGAGCAGTTGATCTTTTCCCTTCTTATGTTTCCCTTTCCCCAGGTTATGCAATAAATTACCAGGTATGATAATACTCAAAGAGTATCTTGTGTTGAGAATTTTTGGGCAATGTTGAAGACCAATTATGGATTTATTAGCTTCTAATATAGTGGAAAAGTGCCAATATATAGAGAATAATTGAGTATTACTAGTTTATGATTTGTCCTAAATCTCTAAAACATTAAAATTAATGGTCCTTGGTTTGTAAATGTGAGAAATATATTTTAATCATAGATATGTATCAAATAAAATGATGTAGGTTATGGTTTTTGGGCACCAGATTTAGGAGTGTGGTTATGGGGGTGCTACAACATTGACCATTTAAAACTATATTTGATTACATTATAATTGTGTCAATAGGATAAAAAGTAGAACCACTATAATAGCGATCCAAACATGTTCCTATGATATAAAAGCATCACCGATGGTACTCCATGTAGTGCTCTAGACCCACACTCCTAAGACGAATGAAAATAACATATACTTTACATATTGGATTTGATACCAAATATAGATTCCCAGTCATAACTGTCCCATAATTATATAACGTAAATCAAAAATAACATTACATATATTCCCAATACCTTTTATGTTTATATATTTAGAGAATTAGGAAATAACATAAGCTAATAAATCCCATATACTTTCTCAACTAAAGGATATTTTTCCACTATAAGAAACTACTTAATCCATAACAAGTCTTGAAAATCTCCCAAAAATCCTCCACACAACATATCCTATTATAAATATCATGTGTAATGATTTGATTAATAACCTAGGTAAATGGAAACATAAGAAGGGGTGAGATTAAATGGTTAGTAAGGGAAAAAATACAATAAAGGAAATCATGGAATAAACATAGAATAAATATTATGGTATAAGTAAGTAGTCATCATAATTCCATAATCAACTGAAAATGAGGGTTTTCTATATCCATGATAATAAATTAAAATATGGATAATAATAATAATTAATGATCTCCTATTGATGGAATTGATAATGTCAGACATCAAAGCATGCTGTCAGGGTCTTGTGCTAAGACACTACACTGATATGGATAGAGGTATACACCAATGCACAAGTTGTTTTGTCTCATGATAAATTTTGATGCCTTGAAGGGCTATATAATACTGAGCCCCACCTCTCACTTGTTTAAGACCAACATATTCATCATATGAGAAAATTTATAAACAATACATAATCATCATTTACAATAATAATACTTATTATAATAATAACATAGGAAACACACATAATTTCACACATGTCAATAAAATGGATAACATTATCATAACACATTTTGAGAAAGAAGTTGTATTGTTAAATAATACATAGTTATCTTGACAACAATCATCTGTATTGGGATAAAAAAATATGGAATTCCAATACATTTCCCCATTTTAATAAAATGGATAACATGATTATAACCCATATGGTGGAAGAAAGTGGATGGTTAAAAAATTCATAGCCAAATATCCTGAGTAATTAATAATCATATATATTAGAATAACAAATATACATATTTTCAATTATTTCCTAAGCATTAAATGGAATATATTTCTAATTAAAATCCCTCTAGCTAAAATAGTATGGAGTAGTAGTATACAGTTAAGTCAACAAAGAAATAATATGATCATAATCCATAAATAAGAATAAGGTGGGTAGTTTAAAAAGAACATAAACTTGGTGTATAAAAGGAAATATTGAAGGATGTTGACATAGATGAAAAACATCCATGTCAAATAATGCTTGAACGATACCACCAAAGAAGGGATGATGAATTAGATTGTTTGGTACCATGAGTTTATTCCCCAAAAATACAAATTTATATTATAGTATAAATAATTAAACATAAAATCTATTAGGGTAAATCGTTTTGAAAATTAAAAGGTAAATGGAAGTTAAAACTATAAATATCTTTTAGAAAACATTTTTAACATTGATGTAAAAGATGATGTTACAGGTCACTTCCACAAGTATTTTTGAAAAGGTGAATTGAAAAATCTTTGAAAACCATTAATTTAAAAACAATAATCAATAATATGTCCTGAAAAATACACTTGGTTTATATTGTATAAATGTGGATAAGAATATAAAACATATCAAAGTGAAATGAAAAAAATCTTTTTTAATAAATTGAAAAATACTGTTGTTCAAAACTGACATTTTAAAAAGATTAATTTTTTTTGTATAAAAATATATTTTCCCCATATAGGTAGATAAATTAACATTCAATAATATATTATTTTGGAAGAAACCAGGAATAGAATAAATAAGTTCATGATGGAAGAAATATTACTCAAGGAAGTGAGATCCAATTTGTTAATATACATTATGGGAAACATACTCCTTAAAGTAAGAAATATTTCAAAAAGATATTTCATGCAGTAGAAATGTAAATTCATAGAAAAAATATAATTCATCATAATATAATTAAATGGTATAATTTACCCAAATTTTATGTCTTAGAGGATGATAAAAACTCAATGAATGAAAATTGAGTTACCAAAAATCATTACAACTGTGGTAATAATTGAGTAAAAAATCCATTTGAAAAAATTGAATTGATTTGGAATAGTATTTCCCATTAATAAAAAATATACATGATAAATATAAATCTATGGGTAATAAATACACCATTAAAAGTAAAACATGATGTATAACCTAAACAAATCTCAAGGAATTATGGTTTGAGACAAAGAATCCTTACAGATTGAGTAACATTTTAATAAAAACCCCTTGAAAGATACATCTTGTAATTAAACTTAAAATATAATTATTAAAACATAATTAATTATATGAAATTACAAATATTTATTATGAAAACATTATAAATTAAATTATATTCATAATAAAAAACCTATCTCAAAGGAAGCAATTTGAGATGGAAAAACCCTTATCTTGCTCCCGATTTATTCTACGCGTTTGCCTATACTCCATAATAATAAAATTAATTTTATTTGATAACTTATTTGAAATATTATTATTATAAATTTAATTTAATATGGTCTATTTATTATCATATTATATTTATTTCTTTTATAGTTTTTTCTTATGTTTGCGTGAAAATTGAATTGGTGTTGGCTAATTTAAGTGATTTTATTGATCGAAGATGATATTTTAATAATTATTTAAATAAATAATATAACCATTCCATAATAATTAATAATTAATTAATTTATTAGTAACTTAGAATAATATTAGTATTTAAGTTCTAACAGTCATCGATGATAGATTTTTATAGCATCGATCAAGTAGGTGGTTAAACCAACCCAAACTTGAACATGCTATATCTCGATGGATGAGTATGGTTAAGGAAGTGTATAATATCATTATAAAATATGAATAATCATATTATTTAGATTTTTTAAGTTGTTTAATCATATTTTAAGTGGTTTTATAAATAAATAAAATCAATATGAAAAATAAAAAACATTACTTCATGGATGCGGCAGTCTACACAATGCATAGTTAATGCCCTTTTGTTTTTATGAGTGGATGGAAATAAATAAATAAAGTTTAATAAATTAATATAATTACAATTAAATATGATAATTATATTTAGGTTTTCATTTTACTTTGTAAAGGATAAGTTTGGAAGATAAATATTAAGAATAAATTTTTAAGGATTACGAAATACTCACTTTGGGACTTTAAACATTCTCTTGAAAGTATCCTTAGAAATGAAGGGATTATGAAAACTAATTGAGACTATATGATTATAAAAAATATATATTATTCTAGGAGGATAAAAATTGAATATTTTTATTTTGTAATTCGAAGCAATGGGTGTGGCATGCTTGGGAGGAAGTGTCCCCTTTTATAAGGGAAGGAAATGGAAATTTTGAGAAAAACCTTTAATTTTCCATGATATAATTACACTATTCAAGGGTTAATAACTCCAATAGTTATAAATAATGGCATGTGGGGTAATATTGGGTCGATAATAGTAATACAAAATGGGTGGGTTTAGGTGGGGTGGGTCAAGACCACATGGGTTTTTCTATAAAAGCTCGCATATAATGAGAACAAAAAAATTCAAGTATGCCCCGCCCCACATAAGAATGTGAGGTGCCTGTGGGATTGCCCGCATTTAAAAAAATATACTATTTATAATAATTTAAGTAATTTATTTTTTTCTTATTCTTAATAGTAATTGTGGGGAGAAGTTTTCATTGACAATATCTAGAGTGTTAAGGGATGTGATGGAACCTTTTTCTATAAGTTAATAGTGGCATGTAGCGATCCTGATGTGTTGGAGAACTATTGAGATGCAATATAGGCGAGTGATCAGTGAGGGGTGATGAATGATGATGTTGGTTATGTGGTGATACAAATGGATAGACATTTGAATGAATGATAACTCTCTAGTTAATGACCAGTTTCAGAGGAGTCTATTAGGGTTCCCATGAGGTCCTCTCTTATATTCTTAATAAAAAAATAAAATTAACTAATAAAAAAATTAAATCTAATAAAAAATATTAGGATTATAATAAAAATTTTAGAATTGAAACCATGTGTAGGGGAGATAACTTCCATTTTTTGAGATGTGGGACGACACACCATGTAAATATGGTTAATAATTACTATATAAATAATATAATATGATATTAAAATAATAAATATAAACCTATTTAAAATTCACATGTGAATTTGTATGACCATTATGGTGAGAAATGAAATGTCAAGGTTTAATCATGTTTTTTTATTAAAAAAAACTAAAATTTTAAATAAGTATAAATTGTAAAAAAATATATTTTTTAAATCAGGCCTGCGGGTAAGCCTACACCCACACGAGCTCAACCCACCTTGGCCCGCACCCACATGGGATCAACCCGCATTGGCTTGCGCTTTAAATAGTCAAATTTTTTGGGCCTTCCCCACTCCACATCCACCCCATACCCACAAATCCCATGGTCCACAAACTTTTTTTTCATCACTACCCAATAAATCCTCAAACAATTATTTCCATACATTTTTTAAACATTTTGGAAGTCATTTTTTGGGTTTTTTTCTTTTACATTTTTGCTGTTTTTACCTTGGTAACTAGTTTTTAAGTAATTAATTTATCTTTTAATAAATTATAAAATAACCCCTATTAAAAAATTTGGGTGTTCTAAAACTAAATTTAATCTCTATTTAATCAAATTTAATTTATAAATAAGAGTAAATTATATTTTAAATTAAAACATTTTATATACTGAAAAACTATTTTTATAGAAAAATGGTGTTTTAGCTATCATGTGTTAATAATATTATTTATTATTGTTTACCAATTAAATGTATATTTATATAATTATATATGTTTTTAAATATAATATTATATTTATCATTTAGAATATATTAATTTAATTTATTAGATAAAAATTACACAGTATTAATAAAATAATTCTTTGAAAATAATAGTTTTACCATTATCATGGTCATTAACTTAAATCATGTCAATCATAGTTTGATTCCCAAATATTGAAATTGAATGTATTAAATAATATTAAAATGTTTTTATAAAATATTAAATCCATTTTTATAGATTTAATTTCTACATGTGGTGAAAAGTAATTTTTAATATAAGAGAATAAAAACGATTTTTATGAGTAAATTATTACTTATGTTTCCAAAATGATATATGTGGGTTTAAAAAATAAAGAGTAATTTTAAATGATCTATTATTTATAATTTTTTATTTTATAGAAATATGTTTCAAAAAAAATTTAAGTCATTCTTGTATTATGATAATGTCATAAAAATGATCTTTTTAGCAAAATGAGTATTTTTTCACTATTCACCTAAAAACTAATTATTTTAGAAAAATTAAAAAAATTCATCTTATGTTAATAATTTTATTATAAATCCAAAAAATATTTTCTTATTTTAAAATTAAAATTTTAAATTTTATAATAAAATCAAAAAATATTGTGAAAAAATGTTTTTATAGAAAAATATCTTTTTTAGAATATTTATCATCTTTATTAATATTTCATATAATTTTCTAATTAAATTAGTATTAACCAATTATTCATATAAAATATATTTTATAACCATTAATCATGTGTTTCCTGAAATATAAATGAATATGACATAAAAAAATATATTTAGAAATATACCTTTTTAAACAATAAACGACCATATTAGTCATTTTAGATAAAATAATTGATTTCATTCATATTTAAAATAGAATTTAATTTGATATATATATATATATTTCATAAATATGTTACTCTTATTCATTATTTCTAATTTAGTGTCTAGGTTTTAATGGTCATGATTAAATATATTTATTTTATCTAAATATTTCCCGGTTTTGTTTAAGTTTAATGTCATGTGTAGAGAAAGATATTGAATACTTTTATCTCTTTTAAAGGAATTTATATATTAAAATTTTGGGGTGTTACATTCACCCCCATTAGATAAATTTCATTTGTGAAATTTGACTCATAAGATCAAAGTAATTTTTATAGGGAACTCATAATTAACCATACACTACTATATGATCATGGGTTTATTTTAGATGTGGAATACAATTTATCTACATAAAAAAATTATTTTATGTGATTTATAAATAGATTTAACCCATTCCTAATTTCAAATAGAAATATATTAAGGGAATACGATATTTATATATAAGGAATAACTTCCCACAAACATTGAAAATTATTTATATGATAATCATACCACTAGGCGTTTTTATTTATAACTCAATATCTTGTAGTTGGTGAAAACTTACATGACATAGGACACTAAAAAATCTGTAGTTAAAAATCACTATCCACTACATTAGTAGCAATTTCATAGTACTTTTTTATTATCATGGTTGGTGGTTACTATTTCCCTTGTTGGCCTTTGGATTGGGTCATTGAGTCATATAATGCCCAACTCAAGTGAAATTAAAGAAAACAATTTCTTTAGCTTCTCCCTTTACCTTACTCCTGTGAGTTAGATGACCTTCATATCCACTCTTACAATATTTACCTGTCTCTTTAAAGAAATTTCCCCCATGATTCTCCCCATATTTTTGACATGTAGGAAATTTATTTTTCTTTCCTTAACCATATTTGTCACCCAAATTTCTATGAGATTTCATCCTTCTTTTCTTTGGTGTGATTCAGATTTAAAATATATTCATTTTTTTAATTTTAATTCTTAATAGCTGTTTTAGAATAATCACATGATTTTTCACTCCACGCCTTAACCCATTAGGTTGTTCATTGGGACAATTTTTGGGTTGTACATGGCATCCATTTTTGACTTGGTTCCTTTGGGATTTATCCATTACTAAAACTAAAATAATCAACATGATTTATGATTATTATAAGATAATTATCATAAATAACCATAGGAAAATTTAACCTTAAGATGTCTCAAATTATAACACTATCATTTTAGCTTATAGTTCTTACAACTCAATTTGTATCAGACTTGGTTCAACCTTTATCACCCTCAGTTTAACCTATATAATTATTGGTTCAACCTAGGTTATTTTTTGTTGGGTTATCTCATACTTCATAACCTAATTCTCAAAATAGAGATCCGAAATTACCTTGGAATTTCTTAAAATATTCTAAACCATAAAATTATTGAAATTTATGCTCTCAAAATCCAAGTTATCGCTTATCTAGGAAAGGACATATTAGTTAATCTGTACCTTAACTTAGGAATATTAATGTTTTAATCTATGTTATCCACAATCACTTTCCTATTAGGTTATCCAACCAAAACATTTTCAAATCCCTCATAATGGTTCATAAAAAGAATGAAAATCAAATAAAGCATATTACCTAGGAGTGTCAAACTAGGTATATAGTTAAGAATATTTTTTACGCACTAAGTGATGATTATGTTAATACCCAATCCTTCCCTTTTGGGGTTATTGACCCTAGGAACATCTATTCCATAACCTAAATCCACTTATAGTATCTTAACAGGGATGTAATTGTTAAAAGAACAAAAAAATATCTATTTTACCAAGACTTCAGGATGTTATCCTATACTTCTAATTATCTCTTAGACTTATCCCTAGGGTTTTCACTAAAGTTATATTACCCTAATACCCAAATAAAAAGTGAATTTGTACCTTAACTTTAATAATATACTATCCCAAATGGTTATAGATACTATTTAAATTATGATCAAACCTAACTTATCAACCCTTAAATTATCCAAAAAAACATCATTATCTCTAAAGTTATCAAAAGCATTCTCTAATAAAAAGTATATCACCCTGAACCCACACTCTCAAGTCTAGTGTGAATAATGCATACTTTACATACTATCTTCGATACTAATTTTATATTTTCATACATAACTATCCCATAGATAATGGCTTAAAGTTAATATTTCATTATATACATTTCCAATAACTTTTAGGTTTGTAGATTTAGATAATTAGGAAAAAACATAAACTAATAAATACCATGTTATTTATTAACTAAAGTATATTTTTCCACTATAATAAATTACTTAATCCACAACAAGTCCTAAAAACCTCCCACAAATTCTCTAAACAAGCTATCATGTCAGACATATTATGTGTAATTCTTTTCTTCTTAACTTGGGGAAATCAAAACATAATAATAGGTTAGCTCAAATGATCAATAATTTAAAACATAAACTTTAGTAAATAATGGCATAATCATGTAATAAATATGGAATAAATATTATGGAGGGAGTAATTAATCATCATAATTCCATAATAAACTAAAATTTAGAGCATTCTATATCCACGAAAATAAATGAAAACATGGATAAAAAAACTTATTAATCTCATACTAATGGAATTTATAATGTTAGACACCAAACCATGTTTTTAAGGCATTATTACAAGACACTATACTAATATGGGGAGCGGTATACACCAAAACCCAAGATTTATTGTCTCATGAGACTTTTCTATGAATCTAGGGGATATATCATATCAGGACCCTCCCATTTCTTGTTTCAGTAAAATGTATTCATCATATGAGAAAATAAATAAAAAATACATAATCAACTTTTCCAATAATCATTGGTATTAGAATAATAACATATATAAAACAAATAATTTTCCTAATGTAAATAAAATGGATAACATGATCATAAATCATTCTAAGAAAGAAGGTGGATGATCAAAAAATATATATTCAACTTGCTAAAAATCATATATATTGGAATAAAAAGATATTTTTTTTAATAATTTTCCCTATGTTAATAAAAGGGATAACATGATCATAAACCATCCGATGGAAGAAGGTGTAGGGTTAAGAAATATATAGTCGAATTTCCTAAGTAATCAATAAATATCCATATTGTAATAATAAATATATGGATTTCAATAGTTCCCTAATCAATAAATTTAATAACTTTATATGTAAGAATCCATCAAGATAAAACCATATAGAGTTGTGGTATGAAGTTAATTAAATGCTATAATTAAATTATCATAATCCATCAATAATAAGTAGGTGGATTTTTGAAAAATAACATAGCCTCAATGTAACAAAGGAAACATTTCATTATGTTCACATAGATGCAAAACATTATTGTAAAAGAATAATTGAACGACACTATCCAAGATGGGATTATGAATTAGGTTGTTTGGTACCAAATTTCATTCCCCCAAAAGATAAATATGCATTAGATTATAAATAGTGAAACATAAACCCTATTTGGGTAAATAATTTTGAAAATTAAATGGGAAATGGAAGTGAAAACTTAAAAGATCTTTTAGATTTTTTTTTAAAATTGACATAAAAGATGATGTTACATGTCACTTCGGAATGTATTTTTGAAAAGGTTAAGTGAATAATATTTTAAAAAAACTAATTTTAAAAATATTATTCAATAATAGGGCCTTTAAAATACATAAGGTTTATCTTGGAGAAATTTTCTGAGGAAGAAAAAATATATAAAAGTGAAAGGTAAAACCCCCTTTTTGAAAAATACTGCTGTTCAAAACTCACATTTTAAAAAGAGTAAAAAAGTATTATTTTGTATCAAAATATATTTTACCATTTGAGGTATAGGAATTACTATAAAATAATATATATGGGTGGGATATCCCATGCATGAAATAAAAAATTTTATGATGAAACAATATAACTCAAGGAAATGAGATTTGAGTTATTAATATACCTTTTGGGAAACATACTGATTGAAGTAAAAAAGATTTCAAAAATATGTTTCACAAGGTAGTAATGTAAATTCATATAAAAAGGTTAATATAAAATAATATAATAAATTGGTATAATTAACCAAATTTTAAGACCAAGAGTATGATCAAAACTCAATGAATGAAAATTGAGTTACCAAAAAGCTCTACAACTAGGGTAACTATTGAGTAAAAAAGGCATTAGAATAAAAATAACTATTTTGGATTATTATTTCACATGAATAAAGAAAATATATTATAAATATAAATCAATGGTTATTAAATAAAAAATTCATAGGAAAACATCGTGAATAAAATAAACATGTCACAAGGAATTAAGTTTTGAGACAAAGAACCCTTGAGAATTGATAAACATTTTAATAAAAAACCATTGAAATAGAGGATAGTAATTGAAATTAAAATATCATGAGTAAAATATATTCCATGATATTATATACTAAATAGGTAGTATTTTAACCTTATAAATAAAGTTAGGTACATAATAAAAAACATATCTCAAAGGAAGGATTTGTTTAGTGAAAAACCCTACACTTTTTCCGGATTCATTTTATGCACGAACCTAAGTTCAAAAACAATCAAATTAAGTTTATTATATAAATTATCAGGAAAATTATTATTCTATATTTAATTTAATATAAAATATTTATTATCATATTCTATTTATTTATCATATAGTTTTTTCTTATGTTTTTGTGAAAATTTAATCGGTGTCGGCTTATTTCGGTTATTTTAGCGATCAAAGATGATATTTTAATAATTAGTTAAATAATTAATATAACCATTCAAAAACCAAAACATATAATCAATTTTTATTAAATTATAATAATAATATTATTTAATTTCCCATTATAATACATGATAGAGATTTATTGCATTATTCAAGTAGGTGGTTAAACAGACCCAAACATGAACATGATATATCTCAATGGGTTTGTATAGTTAAGGAAGTGATAATATAATCACAACATAATAAAAATGATATTATTTAGATTTTTTAACTTTTTGAATCATATTTAAAGTTGTTTTATATATAAATAAAATCAAGATGAAAAAAAACATTACTTCATGGATGCATTAGTTCGCACAACACACAATTTACGTACTTTTGTTTTTAGAAGTGGATGGAAATGAATAAATAAATTTTGTTACATTAATATAATAAAACATTGGTATAATAATGATACCAAGGTTATCATATTACTATGTAAATGATAATTTTTCAAGATAAATATTAAGAAGAATATTAAGGATTATGTAAAACTCACTTTGGTACATTGGAGTTTTTATTGAAAAAATACTTAAAACTAAAGGGATTAGGAGAAATAATTGAGAAAATAGGATTTTGAAAAAGATATAGTATCATATAAGGATAAAAATGGAATAATTTTGGTAAATAGTTTAAAGGAAGTTTTTGTGTCATAAAGTGAAGTAAGTGTCGCCTTTTATAAGTGAAAAAAGATTAATTTTGAGAACACCCATTAATTTTCAATGATATCATTACACTATTCAAGGGTCAAAGACTCCAAAAGTTATAAATAATGTATTTTGGGGGTGATAATAGGTCAATAAATCCTCAAAAAAATATTTACACACATGTTTTAAACATTTTGGAAGTCATTTGTTCTTAGGTTTTTTACTTTTACCTTTTTTTTGTTTTTACCTTAGTAACTAGTTTTTAACTAATTAATTTATGTTTTAATAAATTATAAAATAAAATGGCTTAAATTTTTTTTGTGATGAACCTAAATTTAATATTAATTTAATATAATTCAATTTATAAATAAGTTAAAATAAAATTTTAAATTAAAACATTTTACCTATAGAAAAATATATTTTTGTTGAAAAATGGCGTTTTAACCATTATATGTTCTTAATATTATTTATCATTGGTTAACAATTAAATAAAAATTTATATAATTATATATTCATTTAAAAATAATATTATTTTCATCATTTAAACTATATTAATTTAGTTTATTATATAAAAATCACAAAATATTAATAACATAATCTTTAAAAATAATAGTTTTACCATTTTCATGGTCATTAACTTAAATCACGGTAATCATAATTTTATGCATGAAATTGAAATTTAAATAATTAAATAATATGATAATTTTGATCTAAAATATTAAATTCATTTTATATATTTAATTTCTATAAGTGAGGAAAAGTAATTTTTAATGTAAGTGGTTAAAGATAGTTTTTTTTCGAGTAAAGTATTACCTATGTTTCCAAACTGATATACACTGGTTTTATAAAAACAAAATAGTAATTTTAAATGATTTATTTTATTTATAAATATATATTTTATATAAAAATGTTTAAAAAAATTTAATTTATTCTTGTATTATGATATTTTTATAAAAGTGACATTTTTTAGCAAAATCAGTATTTTTTCACTGTTCACCTAAGAACCAATTATTTTATAAAAATACCAAAAATTCCTATTCAGATAATATTTTTTTTTATAAATACAATTTTTTTTTATTTTTTTAAATTAAAATTCTACAATTTTAAAATTCAATTTTTGTTGAAAATAAAAAAAATATAATGAAAAAATATTTTTCTAGGAAAATATATTTTTTAGATTATTTACTAATCTCATTCATATATCTATAATTTAATAATTAAATTAGTATCAATAAATAATTCATTTAAAATATATCTTATTATCCTTGATCCCAACTTTCTTGAAATATAAATGCATATTTCATAAAAAGGTAAGATTTATAAAAAACATTTCTAATTAATAAATGATCTTATTAGTCATTTTAGGTAAACTAATTGAATTTAATTCATAGTAAAAGTACCCTTTATTTTATTCATACTTATATTTCATAAATTAGTTACTCTTATTTATTCTCTCTAATTTAATGGCTTGATTTTAATGTCCAAACTTAAATATTTATGTTTTATCTAAATATATCATGGTTTCATTTAAGTTAGGTGTTTCATGTAGTGGAAGTTATCGAAAACATTTTTCACATTTAAAGGAATTAATATATTAAAATATTTGGGTGTTACACTTCAGGTTCTAGTGCAATGGTTCCGATCCTCTTATATTTCTCCTTTTGATAGCCACTCAATCCTCTATGGTTGAATGATTGATTCATGTTTTCTCATTCTTAAGAAGATGGAGGAAGGTGGAATAATTTCTCTTTATCTTGAGAGAGTTCTAGAGAATTTTATCTTTAGGGTTGAAAGAATCTATATAAGGGTGTTGTAAGATACTAAGTTTTTCTATGAGGCATGAATCTTTTGTTTTTTTTGGTTTAAATGATTGTTTGTGGATTGATGTGAGTTCCCTTTGAGATCATGGGTGTATCGAGGGTGTTCGAGGCTTGTTTGGAGCCCAAATCCCTGATTTTTGGAAAAAAATAGACAGGCCACAAGGTTAGGATAAACTGTACAGGAGAGGACTCATGGTTACCCATAACCATACGGGTCTTGATAATGGGTTGCATGAGGTCGCAATGTTTGAGGAAACTATGCGGATCGGGCACACACCCGTGCTAAGGGCTCTATAATTTTTAGCAGAGGCTTAGTATATGGTTTGTGTAGGGTTTTTCTAACCATTTTCCCTAACCATGTAAGGTTTTCCCTTAACACAGTGAAGGGTGAACAGTTGGCGCATAGTTTATCCAACAATATGACCAAATCGTGTGACCTAGTATTTTTTGGGGAAATTAAAATTTCACCCTTAAATCTTTTATAACTTTAAAATATTCTTTTATTCTCCCACCAAATAGTAGCTTCACCATAGGGATATCCTCTTTGAAGATAAAGTTTAGGCTTGGATCCCATTTCTTGATCTGAAATTAGATTCTAATTCCATCAGTCTCATTGTATTTTCACCGGTTCCTCATCCGTTCTTCATTTTCCTCTCAGTTTGGACTGAATCAGAGATTGATACTATATGAGTTCTCTATGATGGACCTATAGTAGGTGTTATATACCTTTCCTTCATGGTTTAGTGGTTTATATTCCTAGTTATAGTTGTTCTACATGCCAGAATTTCCAATGGTTCCCCTAAAATGATATGAATGCCTTGGTTAAATGAATTGAAACCTATTTAGGTTTCCAACCTATACCTCTGAGACCTTTGGAGGTTGTTTCCCCAACCTAGGCCACCCATGGGTTGTCCCTTTGTAATTTCCTTTTTTAATACTTCCCGTGGGGAGTGAGTATGCTTTCCTAGTTTGAGGAAGCCATTTTTATAAATGGAATGATTGAATTGAATTGTTATGAGTTAGTGCTTCCTCCTTTTCCATGTGATAACATGATATGAATTGATTTAATTATTGAATGGATTTTATAAAAATTGTGGAAATGGGTTGATAAACTCATTGAATTTTTATAATTGTAAATTGATGAATGAATGTGATGAATTGAAATGGTAGTGGATGCCTTGGTTGGTATACCCCAGATCCTGATTCCATTAGATTCCATGGATGTTTCTCCCAAGGATCTTGTTTTCGGTAGTGGATGACTTGGACCTATTTCATTCTTAGATCTTTATTCTATAGGATTAATCGTGCATTGATACCCCTTGGATCTAAATTTCTTAGGCTCACAGTGGACATGCTCTGTTGACATGCTCCTTGGACCCCACCCATGTTTTTATCGAGTTTCCATCGAGATTCTCATGGGACTCGACATGGATGCCTTGGTATTCTATACCTTGGATCCAGCCCTCCATGGTATGATACTTTTGATTACATAGAAAAGAAATTGTGGATGACTCTGATTATAAAACATGGCCATGATGCATATTGTGCACTGGTTATACAGTGCATCCATTTTGGATTTTTGACATGTTATAAAAATACCCCTTGTATGAGTATCATCTTCTAGTTTTTAGACTGGATATTATTACTAGTTTATTTATATTTACTACTACCCTTGATATGGGAGATTGATAGTTGGTTGTAGATTTCCTTGTTTGGATAGACAATTTTAATTTACTTATATTACATATGCCTTGGGAACTTTAATTTTAGTACTTTTATACCCATGATATATTTCTAACTTCCTTTGTTTATATCACACATACTGTATTTTTTATAGACATCGTTGGTGGTTTCATACTCTCACACCTTGTTTAGGCTGCCATTGGGTACCTGGATAGATTTCTTGGATGTAGGTAGGGGTAGGGAAAATACCCATTGTTTGATACTTGATTGGCCATGATTATTAGCTGGGGAGGACAAGACCATGTCGAGGCGCATGATGCTATCTAGTGATAGTCCTTTTTGAACTTTTTGGTATTTTCATACATGTATTGTACTAGAAGTCTGTATACCGGTTTTCTTACTTTGTAGAGACATGAAATGACACATCATATTGTATATGAGATTACTTATGGAATTATTTTTCACTCCTTCCTTGGATGCTTATATTCTTCTAGTGATTTATATTATGATTCTGCTATTGACTATTATTATTATTCTTTTGTGTAACACTCTAACATGAGGTTATAGTCTCCCCACAAACAAACCCTAGGCCCTAACTACTATTCAAAAGCCTCTGGCATACGGGGAGGTGTACTTGAGGCCATGTGACCCACTAGCTTGGGGCACCGTTTAGTGGCATCTGGTTTAAGATGTTACAAAGTGGTATCAGAGCATTCTTTTTCTGTATTGATACAATATTCATGGGATTGGGAAGGAATTGGAATTTGGTGATCAACTATACCTAAGAGTATATGACCCACATATAGGAAAAATACAAATTTTCTAGAATATAAGTTGCTATTTTTATAGATTTTTCCTATTACAGTTGATTTGATTCCACCATTGGGTGATGTACTTGAATTGTGAAGTTATTATGATTTTGGTTTTTTTTATTACCCAATGAGATGAGGGTATGAATCTCATGCATCATTTTAGGAACCTCCTGGTGAAGTCATGTTTGGTTTCTCACTTTTTCCTCAAAAGTGTTTTCATTATAATAAAAAACAATTTTCAATCATTTTAGGAACCTCCTATAATTCACATCACATGAATTTTTCTATACCATATAGGGTGAACTACTTGAATACATGATATTATGACATGTGCCCTAAGTGATATATATACTATTTTGGTAGATGATCTGTGTAGATAATTGAGAAACATGTTTGGTACTTAGAGTGCCTACCATAACCTAAAAAGTTTTTTCTAGATTAGTCTACAATAGGAACCCTAAGTGGTCAACTATAGCACATTGAGTCATGGAACATCGGTCACATGGACTAGAATATGGTATGGTCTAGATTAAGTGGTTGCCACATTTCTGTTTGTGAGGTGTATGAGACCTTATGGATCAGAAGTGGTGAACCGTTTGTTTTAACCATTCACTAGTAGAAAAATGGTCTTAAACGTCGGTTTTTAACCGACGTTGATGCCAGTGATGTAAGAAATTTGACTTTTGATGTCATTTTTTTTAAATCGATTCCAAAAAAACCCACCAGTATCATTTTTGGCATCAGTTTTATTAAAAACCGACACCAAAAAGTTAAAAAAAATTATTTTTGGCATCATTTTTTATAACAATAGATGCCAATAATTAAGTTTTTTATTCTATGTTTTATATCATTTATTGATCTTCAATTTGACTAGTCATGAATCTAAAACGGAGTTAAAGATCAAAATTTATGTCCGTTGGAAGTTGAACTTGTCAAAGTTTCGATTGATACAACTCGTTTCAAAGAAAACATGAGAAACATGAATGAAAATCACATACACCAAATGAAATAAAATAAAAACAATATTTATAACATATTTCAATGGTTTTAGGAGTTTTCATCACAATGATATCTTTTTTATCATCATATATCTTTTATTTAGGTTAGAACACACTCGACAATGAAAATGGTGATCGATAATGATATTTACACCTCAGTTGGTAAATATCATTCATATGTTTTATATTTTTAACTCAATCATAAGAATAAATCATCATTATGAGAAATCTAATCAAGTTGTTTATAAATGAAGGAAAACAATAATAAATAAAATAAATGATTATAATAGATACCGTGTTCAAATCAATGATTGAAGCCACATTGAAAACTTTATTGAATAGAAGAGGTTGTTGGTCGGAGTAGAGTAATCAATAGGGGGGTGAATTGAGTATCTATAAAAATTTTTGTTTGAAAATTTTTCTTAAAAGGTTCCCCTATAAAAATAAATACGGCCTAGTTAATCAAAGTAATACAGTTATGAAAGTTTGACTGTTTAAATAACTTCTCATAATATTGATTAATTATTAGTAATCTACATATCATATATTGATATTAATTTTGAAGCTATTATAATAAGGCAAAACAATTATAACTTATTTCCAAGATTAACTATCAAAGTAAATATAGTGATTTCTAAATTATACAATAAAATAGAGAAAACTAAATTAAAAAAAAATCGGATATAAAATAAGTGGTTCGGTCTAAATCTGAGACCTAACCCACTCCACTTGGTGATCACCTGCCACCAAGAAGTTTATATTAATAAACTTTATCCACACCATGGATCAGGGTAAACAATGCACAAGACTGTCTAGGTCACACAACCTCTTCCACCGTTTTTCATGGGTATAAACTACCAGGTCACACAGGGACCTATTCCACATTTATTCATGGGAGTAAACAAGTGTAAAAAGATATTAGAGGAAGGATATCATGTATCCTTCAGTTTAGTGCATGAGACAATGTGTGTTTTAATACAGACACACACACACACTTCTCAAAATCTAAAAACAGTACACAATAATGAAAGGATGATGAGATAAGGTTAGAAGTGCTCTGAGTGTTATTCTATGCAACTATGGACTTCTAGGATAGAGTAGATGCAAGAATCGAGTCTTCTTGTGAGAAATTGAGTATCGCAAGTCTGGTGTTTCCAGTTGGATCTGGCTCGTGTTCTTCGTGGAGTGTTTGTTGTGAAGATGTTCTTGATTCTGATCTAAGGTATCCCATATTTTTGGATTCTTGAATGCTTCCTATGTTCTTTAGATGTATCTTGTTGCATGTGTCAGTTGTTTTCCTCAATAATGCTTGTGATTTTTCTGCTATTCCACTTCTCTTTGTTTCAGGTCCATGCTTTTATTTTTATTCTTGGAGTATATGCATTATATCTGACAGGATGCATGTATTCTGCACCTCGTACATCTTAATTTCAGGTGACATGCCTACAAAGAAATATTAATTATGTTTGTGCATTTAAAAGACTAAAATATGACCGTTAGAAATTAAATTGAAAATGGAAAAACAAATTAAAGAACGGTATCACAGTCTGTCTGGAAACAGTGTCACTTGGAAATAGTGTCACCACAAAATGGTGTCTTATTCTTTGCCTTTGAGCGGTGAGATAGTTATGATGGAATGGTTTTATAGAGATCAGAAACCATCAGCATAGATGCGGTGTTAGGATTATGGTGTCTGGTCATTTTCCAAACTTCGAATGATGTCTTAACAAGGAACCAGTGTCACAGTTTTCCACAGATATGAAACTGGTTACGGTGTCTGGTCATGGTGTCTAGTCACAGTGTGTGGGTCTTGGTGTCTGGGTCACTGGGTCTAGTTCACAGTGTCTGGGTCACGGTGTCTGGTTCACGATGTCTAGCTCATGGTTTCTTGTTCACAGTGTCTGGGTCATGGTGTCTGGGTCCTTTTCCAAAAAATCAGAACCGGTGGCAGACTCATGATTTCTCAGACTTAGCCAAATATCTGTATATAGATTTAAGTAGTAATATTAAAAAAATATATTAGACTTAATCATTCATGAAAGAAATCATTATAGAACAAAGTTAAATATAGTTTACAATAATCAAACATGATTTATAACAATTAATATCTTGAGAAAATTTATGTAAATCATAAAGAAATCAACCATCTTTACACATGATTTGAAATAGATTAAAGAGGATGTATAGGATTTGTGATCATTAAAATATGATTAAAACATGAGGAGTCTAATAATCTCCCCCTTTTAATGATCACAAATCATATGGGTGAGATATCTATTCTTAGTGTTCTATGTTTCCCTTAGTGTATGGGTCTCTCCCCATTTTGGGATTATCAAAAAGAGTACAATGGTAAATAAGAGAATAGTTAATAAGAGTTCACAGTGCATTAAATGGAGAAAGATGTGTCATTACAACCAAAAGTCAAAAAATAAAAAATAAAAAAAATCCCTATCAAAATATAGTGTTCACCATTCTTCATCACTGACCGCCTTCTATTTTCCCTTGGAAGCAACATCAGGAAAAGCCACAGGAGCAGAGGTAGAAGTGGAAGAGGGAACAAAACCAATTGAAAAAGACGGAAGAAGAAGTCCTTCAAAAATATAAGGGGCCAAGGTAGGTTTGGTGGAAGACTAAGGTAATTTTTGTTCAAGGATAACATGTCTGATCTGACTCATATCCTGATAAATAGACATAGAGGTAGAGGCAAAGGTAGTGAATGAGGAAGGAGAAAAACCAGGCCGCCAGGGTGCAGCTGCAGGAGCCACAATAGCAGTGCTCTTCATATGAAGATAAGGCCTCAATAATTGATGATTTCAGAAATAATCTCACCACCATACTGAATTTATTTATCAAGTTAATCTTCTTTCTCCATGAACTTGTCCAGCAAAGGAGTTAAATCTTTCAGCTTTTGAACTTGAGTTTTGAAATCTTGAGTGACAGGATGGATTTTCATATTCTTTACAAGGTACTTGAAATTGGTTGTCATATCATGCTTCGAGAAAATCCTATTAAAGTAGAAACCCACCTTCTTAGTAATTTCTTCTTGACCATCATTTTAAATATAGGAATGAATTATTAATAAAGAAAGAACTCCGTCACTATTCTTGACAATCAAAAATAGATACTCTTTGTCAAATCCACTGTGCACTGATTGAATTTCTTCCTTAACAACCGTTCTGAGCAGATCATTGTCAAAGGAGGGTTGAGATGACTATCTAGAGGTACTATAAGCTGAAACAGCTGATGTAAGGGACTTTTGTTGATTCATTAATTTCTCAAGAAATCCATTATATTCATCAGTAAATTTTTTGAGACCAATAAAAAGATAACAAATTTCGTGAACTATTTGCTTGTTTCTTTCATCCACTTTGTCAGTTAAGGAAGTTAGGTTTGGTTGAAGTAGAGAGACAAATTCCAGTAGAATCTGACATCTAACATCCTAAATAGGATGAGCAACAGGATCTGGTATCGATTTTAATACTCTTTTCATACCTTCATCCATTGCTTTGAGAGACTTCACTTCATCACTCTACTGTTTGTTCTCAATTCTAACCTCTTTAATTTTCATGAAGCATTTTTGGCTGAATCTTCCATATGATCTTTTCTAACAATAGAGCATTATCTCTTTCACTAAAGTTTTTTATAGGAGAAGGTTGAGTGTTCATGATATTTTCAAGGCCAAACAATAAGGTAGGTCCAAAGGCTTTCAAATCATCCTTACTTACTAAGGCATATGTTTCTTGTGAAGGTTCAGAAACAGGAGCTAAGATAGGCTCAGGTTCCTTTGTAGAGATAACTTCAAGATCATTGACCGGTTTCAATTGAAACATTCTATATAGATCTATACCTTTAATTGAGGCTTCTTGGGAATCAAACACTTCAAAATAGCTAGATAATTTATACCATGTATCCACAGTGATTTGATCAACTGGATTAGGCATATCAACACTTTGTAGATTTGGGTGCTTCTCCCCCTCAATAAGTGCATCTCTCACAGGACTAAGTGATTTAGTTCTTTCATTTAATTCGAAAATTTCATCCCCAATAGCCTCACCCATTCCTTTTCTATCCAAATGAAAGGCTTGCTCCATTATTTCCTCAACAGATGGGATAATCTCAGGAACATCTTGTTCCTTTAAGTGCTCCTCAAAAGCAGCTTATTTCTCAAGAGAAATTTCTTCTTCTAAATTTTCTTCCAGAACAACCTTTTCCTTTAAATGAAAAATAGATTCTTCTTTAAAAGAATGTTATTATTCCAAATCAAAATTTTTTTAGGAACAAGTACTTTCTTATCAATTAGTACTTGAGGAAGAGGTCCACTGTCTTCCTTATCCAGGACAGTTTCCCCTGTAGGTGTAACTACCTCTTCTTTTTCTTCCTCAATAGGATACTCAACAATTTCATCTGGTTCCAAACCAGGATCATAGATGTTCTTAGGTCTTGAAGAATGATCAACCGAGTTGAAATTTTCATAAACCTTTTCATTATTCTCCACCCATGTCTTTCTCCATGGATTCCAACTGATTTTCATTCTTTTGACTGTAACCTTTGAGATACAAAATTCATAGTCCTTAATGACTTCTTCATCTGGTCCAACAAACCCTTTATCACGAAGTATAGAAGAGATTATCCTTGAGTAGAAAAAGGAGGTTGACTTTGAGGTTGTCTTCATCAATTCACACATATGAAGTATAACATACTTGCATAGGTTAATCTTGTGTCCATTATTCATAAGATATATCAAAAATACATCCCGATACTTGAGTGTAGAAAAATCTCCTTTTATTGGACTAATCAGATTCTGAAAAATCTTAAACAATAGTCTAGTTTCACCATCTAGCTCAGCAAGAATAGATCTTCTCTTTGTTTTATTTCCAATCAAGCTTCACAAGGATTCTTCTAAAACAAATATATCACTAGGAGGAGTAGGACCTCTCTGGTAGTCCTCAAAAATTACCTCATGAGGTATCCTTAGGCAAGAAGCCCATAACCTCAAAGAAAAGGTATATCTTTGACCATTTATCCAGCTTCTCACAACAAATAAATATTCTGTATCAAATGAGAATTGAATGAACTGATAAAACTGAGCAACTGGCTTTGGATATATCAACCTAGTATCCTTTGTGAACCAATCCAGCCATCTTAGTTCTTTTAGTACTTTCAATACGAAATAATTACTTGAAAACAACCACTTGGGGTAGATTTCCTTTTCTGGGACAACTATTCTATAAACAAGGTTTGGATTCAAAAGACCTTCGGGTGCTATTTTTGGTGCTATTTTCATCATCTTCTTTGATCTGCACTTATCAGGAGTTGATGAGGATGGGAGTTTCATTATAGTCATTAAACAAAGGTTTGAGAGAGACATAGAGAAATGAAGGATTTAAGGAGGTCTTACGGTTTGATAGAATAAAGCTCGAGTGATGAAAAGAGTGAAAATTCTTTCATTTTTATCATTTAGGGATATCAAGCATCACAAAATCAAAAGCGAGGGAAAGTAAAAGAATAAAATAATCAATTACCGCGATACAGGTTATAATATATAGATAAAACGATAAAGTGTCTTTATAGTGAGACTGGAATATACTTTCATGGTGAGACTGTAGCAAGTTTTCATGGTGAGACTGTAAACATGAAACTACAACTTATAAGTCAGTAAACTATAGAACTGTAGGAGTTAGACAGTAATCTCAAGACACTGACTTGTGAAACTGTAAACTGTGAATCAATAAGTTGTGAAATAGTACACTTACTACTTAAGATTTATTATTCCCAATTCATGTATGATGTAATCTATTCTTTCAAATTTTAATGGTTTGAGGAATATATCAGCGAGCTGATATTTAGTTCCAATGAATTCCAAAGTGATATCACCTTTTTGATAATGGTCTCTCAAAAAGTGATATCTTACATAAATATGTTTTGTCCTAGAGTGTGAAACTGGGTTTTTTGAGATGTTAATTGCACTTGTATTTTCACAATTTATAAGTAAATATCTAAATTGATATCCATAATCTAGTAATGTTTGTTTCATCCACAAAATTTGTGCACAACAACTACCAGCAGCTATGTACTCAGCTTTAACAGAAGATAATGCAACAAATTTTTGTTTCTTACTACACCATGATACTAGTGACTTGGCTAAAAAGTGACATGTTCCATAGGTGATTTTTTTATCTAACTTACAACCACCGAAATCAGCATTATAATAACTAACTAACTCAAATTATTGTCCTCTCGGACAGAACAATCCTAGATTGGGTGTATTCTTGAGGTATTTGAAAATTATCTTAACAATTTTTAAATGAGATTCCATAGGGTTTGCTTGAAAATGAGTACACATACATAAAATAAACATAATATCAGACCGACTAGCAGTTAAGTAGAGTAATCTTCCAATCATTCCTCTATAAGTGGTTTGATCAACAGATTTTCCATCTCCATCAAGATTCAACTAACAAGTAGTACTCATTGGAGTGTCACTACTTTTAGTGATACACAATCCAAAAAGTTTTAGAAGATCTCTAGTATATTTGATTTGATTTAAAATAATTACATCATTATTTTTAAAGATTTGAAATCCAAGAAAGAATTTTAGTTCACCCATTAAACTCATTTAAAATTCTTTTTGCATAATTTTAGAAAATTCAATACATAAATAATTTTTTGAAGATCCAAAGATAATATCATCTACATAAATTTGAACTACTAAAACATCAGTATAAACTTGTTTTATAAAAATGGTAGGATCATCTATTCCTTTTGTAAAACATTTGGAAATAAGAAAAGTACTTAATCTATCATACCAAGCTCCTGGAGGTTGTTTTAAACCATATAAAGTTTTTGATAATTTAAAAACATGATTTGGAAAATGAGGATTTGTAAAACTAGGGGGTTTCTCAACAAAGACATCCTCAACTATATACACATTTAGGAATGCACTATTAACATCCATTTGATATAGTTTGAAATTCAGATGTGCAGTATAAGCAAGCTGAATTCTGATGGATTCCAGTCTAGCTATTAGTGTAATGGTTTCCTCATTATCAATTCCTTCTTCTTGACTATAGCCTTGTGCAACTAATCTAGCCTTGTTTCTAACTATGTTAGAAACTTCATCTACTTTATTTCTAAACACCAACTTAATGCCTATGGTAAATGTGTCTTTAGGTCTGTCAAAAAGTTTCTAAACTTTTTTTCTTTCAAACTGATTAAGTTCTTCTTGCATATCCATCACCCAAAATTCATCATTGATAGCATCATTAATGTTTTTAGGTTCAAGTTTTGATAATAAGACTTTATGTTCAACATGATTTCTAAGAGAATCTCTAGTTTGAGTTCCTTTATCTAAATATCCTAAAACTGCATCTAAAGGATGGTTCTTAAGAGTCCTAACAACTTTAGAAAAAGAAGGACTAGTGAATTTATGTTCCTCAACAGGTTTGGGTTCATTATGACTTGAATTTGAAGAATTTACAGAACTGGAAGTTTTTATAGACCCCTTTACAAGATGGTTAGATTATTTTGAATTAATGCCCAGATTTGACACATCATCCTCCAGGTTCTCTAGAGTGGTCTTAGGATCATGTGGTTCTATCTCATCAAATCTCACATGGACATACTCTTCCACACATTTAGTTCTTTTTTTGAACACTCTATAGGATTTAATAGAGATTGAATATCCTAGAAATATTCCTTCATCACTCTTGGATGCAAATTTATCAAGATTGTCCTTATTATTAATGATATAGAATTTGCAACCAAAAACTTTGAAGTTTCTTACTTTGGGTTTTCTACTGTTCCAAAACTCATATAGAGTTATTTTAAGAATAGGACTAATAAAAACTCTATTAATAATATAGCATACTGTATTTACAGCTTCATCCCAATAATAAATAGGTAAGTCATATTCCCTAAGCATGGTTCTTAAAATCTCTTGCAAGGTTCTATTTCTTCTTTGTACAACTCCATTTGGTTGGGGTGTTCTAAAGGTAGATAAATTATGACTATAGCCATTTTGTGAGAAAAAGGATTCAAACTCTTGATTTTCAAACTCACAACCCTGATCACTTCTTAAGGATTTAATTCTAAGTCCACTAAGGATTTTCAAGCTCATATCCATGATCAATTCTTAAGGATTTTCAAACTCAGGATAATATGTATGATCTTGATGAAGCCATAGGCCATAAGGGTGTATGTTCAAGAGCCACAATAGCAATTCTCTACACATGAAGATAAGGCCTCAATAACTTGATGAAGTAATAAATAATCTCACCACCATACTGCATTGCACTCTCAAAGTAATATTTGTTCTCCATGAACTCTTCCAACAAAGGAGTGAAATCTTTGAGCTTTTAAACTTGAGTTTTGGAAGCTTGAGTGACAAGATGGATTTTCAGATTCTCTACAAGGTACTTGAAATGGTTTCTCATATAATGCTTTTAGAAAACCCTATTGAAGTATAAATCCACCTTCTTAGCAATTTCTTCTTGAGCATCATTTGTAATCTTAGAATGAATTCTTACCAAATCAAGAACTCTGTCACTATTCTTGACAATGACAAATAGAGACTATTTGTAAAAGCCACTGAGCACTGATTGAAGTTCTTCCTTAACAACCATTCTAAGCAGATCACTATAAAAGGAGGGTTAAGATGACTGTTCAGAGGTATTAGAAGCTGTAACAGCTGAAGTAAGGGACTTTAGTTGATTTAGAACTTTCTAGAGAGAGCCCTTATATTCATTAGTCAATTTGTTGATACCAATAACAAGCTCACAAATTTTGTCAACTATTTTATTGTTTCATTAATCCACCTTGTCAGCTAAGGAAGTTAGGTTAGGTTGAAGTTGAGAGAAAAATTCCTGTGGAATATGACCTCTAACATCCTCAACAGTATGAGAAACATGATTTAGTCTTGATTTCAAAACTCTCTGCATATCTTTTACCATATCTTTGAGATACTTCACTTAATCACTCAGCTGTTTGTTCTCAATCTTGACCTATTATATTTCATGAAGCATTTTTGGATGAATCTTCCATATGATCTATTCTAACAACAGAGCAACATCTCTTTCACTCAAGTTTGTCATAGTTGTGGGTTGAGTGTTCATGATATTTTCAACGCTAGCCAATAAGGTCGCTCCAAAGGCATTCAAATCATACTTACTTACTAAGGTAGAAGGTTCTTGTGAAGGTTTAGAAACATGAGCTGAGATAGGATCAGGTTCCTTTATAAAGATAACTTTAAGAGAAGAGACCAATTTCAATTAAAACACAATATATAGATCTATACCTTTAACTTAGGCTTCTTGGGAATCATCCACATAAAAATAGCTAGGGAATTTATACCATGTATCCACAGTTCTTTGATCAATTGGATTAGGCATATCAACACTTTTCATATTAGGGTATTGCTTCCCCACAACAAGTGCATCTCTCACATGACTATGAGATTTATTTTTTTGATTTAATTCCAAAATTTTATCCCCAACAGCCTCACCCATTTCTTTTCTAGCTAACTAAAAGTCTTGCTGCATTCTTTCCTCCGTAGATAGGATAATTTCAGGAATAACTTATTCCTCTAAGTGCTCCTCAAAAGCAGCTTCTTTATCAAGAGAAAGTTCTTCTTCTAAATGTTCTTCTAGAATAGCTTTTCCTTTACATTAACAAAAAATTCTTATTTAGAAGTAGGTTCTTCTTCCAAATGAACAATTTCTTTAGGAATAGGTACTTCCTTCTTAATTTAGACTTGAGGAATAAGTCCACTCTCTTCCTTATCCAGGAAAGTTTCCCCTATAGGTGTAACTACCTCTTATTCTTCTTCCTCAACAGGATACTCAACAATTTCATCTAGTTCCAAACCAAGATCATATATGTCCTCAGGTCTTGAAGAATTCACAACCGGGTTGAAATTTTCATAAACCATATCATTATCCTCCACCCATATTTTTATCCATGGATTCCAATTGATTTTCATTATTTTGATGATAAAATTTGGGATACAAAATTCATAGTCCTTAATGAAATTTTCATATGGTCCAACCAACCCATTAGCATGAAGCATAATAGAGATTAAACTTGAGTAGAATAAGGATGTTGACTTTGAGGTTGTATTTATCAACTCACACATATGGAGTATAACATACTTTCATAGGTTAATCTCATGTCCATTATTCATAAAATGTATAAAAAATACATCATGATACTTGAGTGTATCAAAATATTCTTTTATTGGACTAATAATATTCTGAACAATCATAAACAGTAGTATGGTTTCACCATCTAGCTCAGAATCAATAGCTATTCTCTTTGTTTTATTTCGAGTCAAGCTTCCCAAGGCCTATTCTAAAATAAAGATATCACTGGGAGGAGGAGGACCTCTCTAGTAGTCCTCAAAAATCCCCTCAAGAGGTATCCTTAGAAAAGCAACCCATAAAATCAAAGAAAAGGTACATATTTGACCATTGATCCAACTTATCACAACAAATCCATCTTCTGTATCAAATGAGAATTGAACGAACTAGTAAAATTAATCAAATAGCTTTGGATATATCGGCCTAGTCTCTTTTGTGAACCAATCCATCCATCCCTATTCTTTTAGTACTTTCAATACCAAAGGCTTACTTGACAGCAACCACTTAGGGTAGATTTATTTTTCTCACACCACTATTCTTTCAACAAGGTTCAGATTCAAAGGACCTTTGGGCACTATTTTCAGTGCTATTTTCATATTCTTATTTGATTTTCGCTTCTTAGGAGTTGATGAGGATGTGCGTTTCATTCTAGGCATTCAATGAAGGTTCGAGAGAGAGAGAGATAATTGAAGGATTGAAGGAGGTGTTACAGTTCAAGAGAAGAAAGACCGGGTGAATAAAAGAGTCAAACTTATTTCGTTTTTATCATTTAGGGATATTGAGCATTGAAAAATAAAAATCATGGGAAAGTAAAAGCATAAAATAATCAATTACAACGATATGGGTTATAATATATAGATAAAACGATATAGAGTATTTACAGTGAGACTAGAATAAACTTTCATGGTGAGACCATAACTGGTTTTCACGGTGAGACCGTAAACATTAAACAAAAATTTACAAGTTAGTAAACTATAGAACTGTAGGAGTTATAAAGTTATCTCAAGACAGTGACTTGTGAAACCGTAAGCTGTGAAAAAATAAGTTGTGAAATAGTACACTTACTACTTAAGATTTATCTTTCCCAATTCATGTATGATGTAATTTATTCTTTCAGAATTTAATGGTTTGGTGAATATCTCAGTGATCTGATATTCAATTCTAATGAATTCCAAAGTGATATCACCTTTTTGATAATGGTCTCTCAAAAAGTGATGTCTTGCATAAATATTTTTTGTCCTAGAGTGTGAAACAAGATTTTTTTGAGATGTTAATAGCACTTATATTGTCACAATTTATATGTACATGTCTGAATTGATATCCATAATCTAGTAATGTGTGTTTAATCCACAAAATTTGTGCACAAAAACTACCAGCAACTACGTACTCAGCTTTGACAGTAGATAAAGCAACAGAGTTTTGTTTCTTACTACACCATGATACTAGCAAATTTCCTAAAAATTGACATGATCTAGAGGTGCTTTTTCCTTTTAACTTACAACCACCAAAATTAGTGTTAGAATACCTAACTAACTCAAATGATTGTCCTCTGTTATAGAACAGTCCTAGATTAGGTGTATGCTTGAGGTATTTGAATATTCTCTTAACAAAATTTAAATGATATTCCTTAGGGTTTTCTTAATAATGGGCACACATACATACAATAAACGTAATATCAGACCAGATAGTAGTTAAATAGAGTAATCTTCCAGTCATTCCTCTATAAGTGGTTTGATCAAAAGATTTTCCATCTTCATCAAGATGTAACTTACAAGTAGTACTCATTGGAGTGTCACTACTTTTAGTGCTATTGAAGACAAAATGTTTTAGAAGATATCTAGTATATTTTATTTGATTTAAAATAATACCATCATTATTTTGAAATATTTAAAATCCAAGAAAGAATTTTAGTTCACCCATTAAACTCATTTCAAATTCATTTTTCATTATTTTAGGAAATTCAATGCATAAATAATTTTTTGAAGATCCAAAGATAATATCATCTACATAAATTTGAACTACTAAAACATCAGTAGAAATTCATTTTATAAAAAGGGTTGGATCAAATATTCCTTTCATAAAACCTTTATAAATAAGAAAAGTACTTAATCTATTATACCAAGCTCTTGGAGCTTGTTTTAAACCATATAAAGCTTTTGATAATTTAAAAACATGATTTGGAAAATGAGGATTTGTAAAACCAGGGGGTTGCTCAACCAAGACATCCTCAACTATATAACCATTTAAGAATGTACTCTTAACATCCATTTGATATAGTTTGAAATATAGATGTGCAACATAAGAGATCATAATTATGAGGGCTTCAAGTCTAGATATTGGTGCAAATGTTTCCTCATATTCAATTACTTCTTCTTGTCTATATCCTTGTGAAACCAATCAAAGCATTGTTTCTAACTATTTTACCATCTTAATCTACTTTATTTCTATACACCCAATTAGTGTCTATGGTAAATGTGTCTTTAGGTATTTCAAAAAGTTTCCAAACATTATTCCTTCCAATATGATTAAGTTATTATTGCATATCCATCACCCAAAATTCATCATTTATAACATCATTAATGTTTTTAGGTTCAAGTTGTGATAAGAAGACTTGATGTTCCACTTGATTTCTAAGAGAAGCTCTAATTTGAGTTACTTTATATAAATATCCTACAACTGCATCTAAAGGATGGTTCTTAAGAGTTTTAAAAGATTTAGAAAAAGAAATACTAGTGACTTAAAGTTCTTCAATAGGTTCGAGTTCATTATGACTTGAATCTTAATAATTTCCATAACTGGAAGTTTTCATATATTCCTTTAGAGGATGATTAGAGGATTTTGAATTAATGTACAGATTTGACACATAATCCTCCAGGTTCTCTAGAATGGTCTTAGGCTCATGTGGATCTGTCTCATCAAATTTGACATGGACTGACTCTTCCACACATTTAGTTCTTTTTTACACACTCTATAGGCTTTACTAGAGATTTAATATCCTAGAAATATTCCTTCATCACTCTTGGATGAAAATTTATCAAGATTTTCCTTAGTATTAAGGATATAGACTTTTCAACCAAAAACTTTGATTTAGATTACATTGGGTTTTCTATTATTCAAAAACTCGTATGGATTTATTTTAAGAATAGGTCTAATCAACATTATATTAATAATATAGCACACTGTATTTATAGCTTCAGCCCAAAAATAAATAGGTAAGTCATATTCACTAAGAAAAATTCTTGCAATCTCTTGCAAGATTTTATTTATTCTTTCTACAATTCCATTTTGTTGGGGTGTTCTAGGGGCAGAGAAATTATGACTATAGCCATTTTTTGAGCAAAAGGATTCAAAATATTTATTTTCAAACGCATGGACATGATCACTTCTTAAGGATTTAATTCTATGTCCACTAAGATTTTCTATAGTTTTATTATATTTAATGAAATGAGAGTAGTATTAAATTTTGTGATCCAAAAATAAAGTCCAAGTATATCTAGAAAATTCATCTATAAGAACATAAACATAGTGATTCCCATTTAAACTAGAAACTCTAGATGATCCAAAAAAATCCATGTGAACCAATTCGATAGGTTGAGAAGTTGAAACTAATTTCTTTGGTTTGAAAGAAATTTTGTGTGGATTTCCCTTTTGACAAGGATTTCACACTTTATCATTTGGAAAGTCAAGTTTGGGTAGATCTTTGACTAAGATTTTTCTAGTAAGCTTTCTAAGAGACTGGATATTATAGTGTCCTAGTCTCCTATTCCAAAGCGAAGAATCCTTGTGAAATACACTTAAACATGAATAATTTTGAGAAACTAAATACTCTAATTTAACAAAATATAAAATTTCATTTTCTAATACAGAAAAAACTAGTTCATTTTTAGAATTAAAAACATTACAAGCATCATTTTAAAATTTAACATGAAATCCATCATCACATAGTTGTGAAATACTAAGAAGATTATATTTCAATCTATCAAAAAAAAGTAATTTGGAAATTAAAACTGAGTTAGAGTTACCGATTTGGAAAAGACCAATGATTTTTCCCTTGGAATTGTCTCCAAAGGTGACATGTACACCATCAATTTTTATCAAGTTCTTGAAGCATGAATAGTCTCCTGTCATGTATCTTGAACACCCACTGTCCATGTACCACAATCTTTTACAGGAGATATTTAGGAAAATTTCCTACAAAATATTCATATAAATAGATACTTTGGTACCCATATTTGTTTAGATCTAGTAATATTAGTGACTTGTGATTTGGGAACCCATATCTTCCCCATAGGCTTCCTATAAGAATTATGTAAAGTGCTTGAAAAATAAACTCTATTTAGTCCAGAAAATATTGAAACAGTAGAGAGTGTATCATAATTTGAACTAGCTGAATGTTTTCCTAAACTAGGAGTAAAGATGTATGTCCTGGATTTAGAAACAAAATTGGTTCTTCCAAAGTTTCTTTTAAAAGGTTGATAGCCAATACCAGTAGTATATTTTGGATAAATCTGTTTACCTAGAATTTGTACCATAGTGTCTTTACTATTAGTAAACCTTTCAAGGTCCCATTTCAATTGCTCATTATTTAGATTTAGTGCATTGTTTTGTTTGAGTAATTGAACATTTTTCTCCCTTTCTACACAAAGTTCAGATTTAATAGTTTATTTAAGAGCATAATTTTCTTTAAAGACTTGTATTTATCTTTTAGTTCATTACATGTCTCTTCAAGCATATTACAGTACTCAAACATTTCCTCTTTATACATATTTTAGAATCACATTCATCTCTAGAATAATAGTAATTGTGTACAAGAGATTCTAGTGTTACCTCTGATGTGTTTGTCATAAAACACATATTGGATTTGTTATCCTATTCATCATGTGAAGATTCCAAGTCACTTGAACTTCCCTCAGAAGCACTCCACATTGGTTTCATTTCCTTTTTATACTTTCTATCTTTGTCCTCATATGTGTTTTTGTAATTGATCTTGGGATAGTTAGCCTTTACATGTCCCTTTCATGTACATTCACTACATTCATCAGACTTGTACCTTCTTTTCCAATCTTTCTTCCAGCTTCACTTTTGATCATATCTTCCTTTGAAGTTAGGATTTATGAAAAATTTATTCTTCTTGTATAATTTCTTAAACCTTATAGATAATCGATCCATCTCCTCATCCCTATCAGGTGATGATTGTTCACTGCGGAAACTTTCTACAGAGATTTCCAATTTCCCTTTTTCTTTGTGTTTATAGGTGGTGGTCTTAAATGCAACAGATTTTTGTTTGGGTTCATCCTACTCTTCCTTGCTGACTTTCAACTCCTCTTCATACATCATTAGTTTCCCAATGAGCTCTTTTATAGGTAAATTTATTATGTTGCATGACTCACTTATAGAGATAGAGGTTCCTCTCAATCTATCAGGTAGGCATATAAGAATTCTCATGATTTTTTCTTTAGTAGTAACTTCTCTTCCAAGAGAAATTATTGTATAGAAAATTTATTTGAACCTAAGATACATGTCAGAAATAGTCTCATTAGGTTCCATTTTGAAGTTATCATATTTAATAGTATAAATATTAAGTCTCATTTCTTTCACACTAGAAGTTCCTTCATGTGAAACAGATAAAGTATCCCAAATTTCATGGGTTGTTTTACATGTAGGAATTTTGTTAAATTCCATAGGCAGTCTTGATTAGGTCATCCCAAGTGATTATATCAATAGTAGGAATCTTATACTCATCTGTAATTAAAGACCAACTTTCAAAACCCATTCTTTGAAAATGTGTTTTCATTTTAATTTTCCATTGGGAATAATTGGTTCTATTAAAAAATGGTGGTCCGTTTGTTGCAACACCATCCAGTCTATTATCCATAACAAAGAAATACTTTGAAATAGCTATAAATTTAGAATTAACAGAGATTTATAGATCTTTAAAGTAGAACTAAAATCACAGTTTGAATAGGTTCAAAAAATAGAGTCTTAACAGGAATAAAAAACTCCTCTAATACTAAATGTTGGTCATATTAGAGTACTCAAGAGGGGGGTGAATTGAGTATACATAAAAATTTCTGTTTGAAAAGTTTTCTTAAAAGGTTACCTAATAAAAATAAATACATCCCAGTTAATCATAGTAATACGGTTATGAAAGTTTGACTCTTTAAATAACTTCTCAGAAGATTGATTAATTCTTGGTAATATCAATATCAGTTATTGATATTAATTTTGAAGCTATTTTAATAAGGTAAAATAATTATAACTTCTATCCAAGATTAACTATCAATTTAAATCTAGTGATTTATGAATTATACAATAAAATAGATAAAAATAAATTAAACAACATAGCAGATATAAAACAAGTAGTTCTGTCTCAAGCCAAGACCTAATACACTCCACTTGGTGATCACCTACCAACAAGCAGTTTATATTAATAAACTTGATCCACACCCTGGATCGGAGTAATCAAAAGTGCACAAGACTATTCAGGTCAGACGACCTCTTCCACAGGTTTTTGTGGGTATAAACTTCCTAGTCACACAGGGACCTCTTCCACACTTATATGTGGGAGTAAACAAGTGTAAAAAGATATGAGAGGAAGGATATATTGTATCCTTCAATTTTGTGCATGAGACAGTGTGTGTTTTAATACAGATACACACACACTGCTCGAAAGATGAAAATAGTTATAACAGAGCAAGGATGATGAGATAAGGTTAGAAGTGCTTTGACTGTTATTCTATGTAGCTCTGGTCTTCTAGGATGAAACAGATGCCAGAATCGAGTCTTCTTGCGAGAAACAGAGTATCACAAGTTTGGTGTTTCTAGTTGGATTTTTCTTGCGTTCTTTGTAGAGTGTTTATTGAAAATATGTTCTTGATTTTGATCTACGGTATCCATGATTTTTAGATTCATGAATGCTTTGTGTGTTCTTCATATATATCTTGTTGCATGTGTTTGTTATTTTTCTCAAGAATGCTCATGCTTCGACTGATATTCCAGTTCTCTTTTTTTGAAGGCCACACTTTTATTTTTATTCTTGGAGTGCATATTTTGGAGCCTACACGATGCATGTATTCTACACCTCATACCTCATACTGTTAGGTCACATGTCTACAAGGAAATATTAATTATTTCAGTGCATTTAAAAGACTCAAATATGACCGTTAGAAATTAAATTGAAAACGATAAAACTTATTAAATAACGGTGTCATAGTCTGTTTGGAAACAATGTCACTTGGAATCAATGTCACCATGAAATGGTGTCTTATTATTTTCCTTTGAGCGGTGATACAATTATGATGGCATGGTTGTATAGAGATCAGGAACTGTCAGCACAGATGCGGTGTTAGGATCACAATGTCTGGTCCTTTTCCAAACTTTGAACGGTGTATTTACAAGGAACCTGTGTCATAGTTTTCAACAGATCTAAAATTGGTTATGGTGTCTGGTCTCGGTGTTTGGTCATGGTGTTTAGGTCATTATGTATGGGTCACGATGTCTAGGTCCTTTTCCAGAAAACTAGAACCGGTGGCAGACTCACATTTTCTCAGACTTAGCCAAATATTTGTATATAGACTTAAGCAGTAATATTCAAAGAATGAATTAGACTCTATCATTCCTGAAATAAATCATTATATACCAAAGTTAAATATAGTTTACAATAATCAAACAAGATTTATAACAATTAAGAACTTGAGAAAATTTATATAAACCATTAGGAAATCAACCATCTTTACACATGACTTGAAATAGATTAAACAAGATATATAAGATTTTTGACCATTAAAACATGATTAAAACATTAGGAGTCCAAAAGAGGTCTAAAATGATGTATGAAATTGATAATGGATTTATATATAGTAAACAAAAATATTTTCAATAGCGTTGTATGAAAATTTGGGTAGTATTTTAAAAAGTTAAATGCGTGCTGTGAAAAAAATTGAAATACCGATCCCACATATTAGAGAATACTCTTTTCCATTGGTTTTATTTAAAACCAACACAAAAGAAAATTTACATTGGTCTTTTAGCATATATTTTTTACAAAACCAATGCCAAAAATTCCAATAGATATCATTTTGGCATTGGATTTTAAATAAACCGATGATAAAAGGTTAAAAAAATTATTTTTCAAGTCTTTTTTTTAAAAATCGACACCAAAAACTAAAACAAAATTACTTTTGGTGTCATTTTTAAAAAAAAGTGACGTAAAAAATAATTTTTTTACATCGGTTTTCATGAAAAATGATCCCAAAAATGATTTTTTTATGATGTTTGAGATCATTTCTTAAGCTTCGATTTTACTGGTCATGGAGGTAAAATGGAGTTACGGATTAAAAGTTATGGCATTTGAAAGTTGGAATTATTTAAGGCTTCTCTTATAGAAGATCAAATTCTAAAATCCATAAATTTTAATTCATAACTCTATTTTAGCTCCATAACTAGTCAAATCTAAGATTATGAAATAATCTAAAACATAGTAAAAAAATATAATTATTATAATTGTTTTTAAAAAAAACCGACACCCAATATATGTTTCTTTTTCTTTTTGGCGTCTCTTTTTTAAAAAACTGATGCCAAAAAAGTCTCCGCGAACATATTTTACATTAATTTATAAGAATACAATGTCAAATTTTTGACATTAAAGAACATTTTTCTACTAGGTATTTGAAATATAATTGTGAAATGAAAGTGGATTTAAATGGAAATGAATTGGAAATTTGTGAAATAGAGAAATTGACCTAGACTCAGATTTTGAGTGGGTATTAGGGAGCATCTCTAGAGATGTTTACGGATGTTTCTTTTACCTAGTCATGGATTTAGGAGTTGTAAGAGGGGCGTGACCTGTTATTATGAAAGCTTTGACTTTTCCTAACCTTTCATTTATGATCTTTTTGTTATTGATCTTTTCTGAGGCATGTGTTTGGAATTGTAGAGACATGCCACCATGATGACCTCCAGTCGTACACCAGGAGGGTGGAGACAAACATGCTATAAAGGTGGTGGTCCATGAGATACTAGTATATCATCCTATATTTCCTATTGTGGAACCAACGGTTTTACCAAAAATAGGTGATGAGGTATAGTTTCGTAAGGGGTTTTATGTTATATGAAGACTTTTCAGGGAGCATTGCAGCTTGCCTCATTTATGAAAGAGATGATGCGTGTGTTCCAAAAGTTTTATCCTCCCATTTTTTTGGGGGATGGGGTCCATAGGCTGTTGATCTATGGATGGAGACTAATTTTTTATCTTCAAGCATCTGGAGACACATCTTGAGAGGAGATCAAATCTCGCAATATATATGCTTTGGGGAGTAGCAAAGTGTTGGTGGGATGTTTTGAACTAGGATGATGTGCTGTGAGATATGGTTTGGAGGAGTTTCTAATCCAGGTTTTATGACTAATTTTTTTTGAGACCCTAATATTTTAAAGGTCTAGTGTGTTTATTCATCTGGAGCAGGGCGTGGTGAATGTTCTGGAATATTCATAAATCTTTACAAAGTTGCTACATTTTGTGCCAATATATCTTACTGATGATATATCGAGGGAGAGACACTTCGAGGAAGGTCTCAAACATGCCTTTTGATCATATTTCAATGTTTTTAAGTTCATGAATATTAAAAAAATAATAAACCAGGCACTAATTATAGATCATAACTTGAGGGAAGTTGGGGGAATAAACTGGAGAAGTGTAGCCTCTCGAACCTATGGATCAACTTACAGTGGTAGGAAGAGACGTTTAAAGGCTTCCTGTGAGATGAGTACGAGATTGGATGTTAGTGTTGTAAATTCAAGTTTCTATTATCAATGTGGTAGATGAGGACACATGAGGAATCAGTGTGATTAGGACCCAGTCAAGTGCCGAGCTTGTGGCAGGATGGTCTATGTACAATGTTTTTTAGGGCCTTCCCTCCAGCAATCAATGGTAGGGGTTAGCTCTGAATCTAGGTTCAGAAGTTGGTTTCACATCACCAAATAAGGTTAGGAGATGGAGTGATACCAATCGTTTAGGCTAAGGTGGTGGTCATAGCTGAGATAGCCAGACACCAGTTGTACCTAGACAGTAGATTGGGACTACTCTAGGTAGTGAGGTTGTGTCATAGGGCCACAATTTAGGCCAAATATATATTCTATATATCCTAAAACTGAGGAGAATATTTCTAGGTCATGTATGGTGAGAGGTACAATCCTTATAGAAACTATGTTAGTTTCTTCTCTTTTCGATATAGTCCCATCTCATTGTTTCATATCTGTACCTATTGTGAAAATCCTTGGGCTTATTGTTCAATTTTCTAATGGTGTTATGGCACTTGATACTCCTTGGGGAATCAGAGTAAAGGGTGTACTTCAGTGCAGGGAGTTCCCCCTTGAGAGTGATGGGTGTCACTTCATATGGAATCTTTTTGTCCTCAAGATGATTGGGTTTGACGTCACACCACAACAGAAATGCCGTTTAGCGGCGGTTTGTTTTGCGTTTAGCGGCGGTTTAAACCGCCGCTACATGGTTTGGAGGCAGTTTACAGAAACCACCGCCTAATACGGCGTCGCCAATCTATTAGCGGTGGTTATTTCCGTTTAGCAGTGGTTTAAGGAAAGTGTCATAGCTGCCTCATTTCACGGAGGTTTTTTCTGAATTTAGCGGCGGTTTTTACGAGCTATGGATATAACTTTATTCACGGCGGTTCTAATCGCCACGAATAAACTCAAATCCAGCGGTTGTAAAACCGCTGCTGAAGTCACGAGAATCGCTACGGAATGAGGCAGCTACAATGAGAATATATAGCGGCAGTTAAAACCACCGCTAAATGTAAAAAAAATTTACTTTTAGCGGCGGTTTTCACCGTTTAACGGCGGTTTAAACCGCCGCCAATATACATGTCACGGCGGTTAAAACCGCCGTGAAAAGCTGATCAGAAAAAAAAATAATTTTTTTTCTTCCGCTGCACCACTGCCCTGAAAAAAAAATCAAACCATAAATATAAACCAACTGAGATAAATTATAACCTTCCTTCTACCATTCATAACCCACATCATGTATCATCATCACCACTATATTATTGAGTCAGCGGTATATTTCATTCTTATAACTTTAAGCCATTAGATCTAGCATCAAAATTCATACTTCAAGCTATCAAAACCCTTGAATATAAACCAACTGAGATACATTATAGCCCGTAAATTTTCACTAGCCCTCCTCCTTCACCACATCACATTCCCACAATCACTTCCTCAATATCAAAAATAACAACATGACAATCACACACCAAAACATAACTTTCCACAAAAAAATCATCACCGATAGCATAACCAAATCCACAAGAGAAGAAAACCACACAATCAAAAACTTTAAATTTTCTACATCATTTTAAAATCTCATTATTTACTATTTACTAGCCTCATTAAGATTATTATTACATTAATTTAGCCATTCCATACCATTCATAAGCCAACATCCCACTTCAATCCATTTATTTATCTTTCAACACATTCGTTCCAATGAAGTTAATACATTTCAATCACCAAAGATTATTAACAATTCATTGCTTATTTAATTTCATCCAATACCAACTCATAACCATCCCATTATCATATTGACATAAAATTACCCATTGATTCATTTCATATTCAATTTCACCATTAGTCATTAATTTTATTGACACTAGATTCCCCAGTTCCAGCTTACTCTATTAACCCATAAACCAGTTTATAAATGTTTAATAAGGGGTACAACAGAAAAACATACACCAAAAATCCTTTCTTAGCCTCACCAATTAAAACCAAAAAAGTTCACCCCAAATAACTAGAAGTCTAGAAAACAACAATTACAACATTAAACCTCAATGATCAATAGTAATATAAATTATTATATTCTAGTTTCCAAAAAATTTCTTTTTACTACCATCTTTAAAAAATTATCTTATTATAATGGCCGAGAGTTTATTAAATGATAAAAACAAGAAGTAATCTATATCATCAATTATCAATCAATAAGATTCAACTCATAGTAATATCATGAAAATCCATAAAGTACAAGAGACTCACTTTTCCCTTCTAATTTACTCTTAACTACTTTACTATATTTATTTAGTTTGTTCTTCTTTAATGAGTGTTCCCCCATGTTCCCATTCCTCATAACCATGAGTAATAAAGTAGTCATAACCAAACACATATAAAAAGAATAATATAGGACCCTTGGAAAATTTCTTAGTAGGCTAGTCAAACAATTTATTCATAAAGATAGAAGATAAGTTTAAAAATATTCTACCTCAACCAAATATATGATTCCTATTGTGTAATGAAGGATAAAAAGAATATGGTGACCTAGAAAACATTAGGGGAGCCTTAATCAACCTAAAACATAGTTATTTCCCATAAAAACCAAATCCAATCCACAGTACAACCCCTCTGATACATGGTTAAAAATCTTAAATCAATATCATTGAGGAAGGTCACAATATGAAAAAAGAACTAAAACATAACGTTACCCAAGGACGAACCATTATAAATTGACCTCTAGGTCCTTGTGTCGTGATAGAGGCAGACACACCATAAATAACTAACTGGAAGAACTCTAAATTCATTCTTTGAACACCATGTCATATCCAGAAAGTACCACTCTATGAAGGAACACATCAACAATGGATTTAACTTCTACTCATCCAAAATCTCGACTACCAATTCAAACACAGGACTAAATGGAATGATGTATACCACACTCGAGAAATCAATACATAAAAAGAAACATCAGAAATCAATAAAATGCATAAAAGGAAACATGAGAAATCATGGAAATTTTAGGACATGAAAATGTGTGGTGGAAACTATGTGCCACAAATGTTACATATACAAACCAACTATTCCCATATTTGTTCAACACATCAACAATACAACTACTCATGGTCCGATGATGCATCGTCACCCTCTCCACCTTCATCTCCACTTTCTGGTGTCACCTGTAAGAACATTATTTTGAAAATTAAATACGGTTGCATATTCATATTAAAACCTAAAATCAATTAAAGTTAGAAAACTAAATGATTTTTATTTTTTGTGATTTACCTGCATACCACCAGTCGATGCACTACCACCAGGGGAATATTTTCTCATTTGCTGACATATTTCAGTCAACTCTTTCTGCAAATTAGATATCTGATTCCCTTACTGGTGAACTGTGTTTCGTAAAGAAACAATCTCTTTCTTAGCGTCTCTGGGTATGGGCTGAATAAAGTCAGGAGTAGACGCAGCTACCATTCTCGGTGGCCTACTAAAAACCTCTAATGGTATGGGTCCCAAACCCATCCCGCGCACTCTCCTAGGATTCTCCTTCCCAAGGACTTTAACAACCGGGTCATCCTGGGAGACTGAGTAGGACTGCACCGGATTGGCATCCCATAGTTCTTTAATTTTTACCTATAAATAAAATATCAATATATATTAACACAGTAAAACCTGATAATAAGTTATTATGATAAAAAATTGACTTCAGAACCCAACTTCTTTAGTAGGCTCATTAACAAAACTTCATTCTGATTTCTTGTGAACATCCAACCACAGTTCAGTTCTGGATGCTTCATGCCCTAAAATCTGTGACTGAATTAATCAAATATAAATAAACAATTCAATATATTAAATAGATAATATTTTCTTATAAATATTTAAACTAATTAAAAGATTACCAATGTCGTTCGGCTTCTAGAAAAGATTTTTGAGCCCGCAGTGTGCGGGATGACTTGCTTAGCCCGGTTTGATGCATTCTGTCTTGAGAGATCCTGAAATAAATAAAATGAAATTTAATAATAATGTATTGAATGTCATGTCCTTTTCATATACATGTATAAATGTAAAATGAGGATAATATAATAATATATATTTCAATACCATCCGCTTCTGATCACGATGTCTATCAACAAACACTTTCCACTGTTCTTTTGGTACCCCACTGGGTAGCTTCTCAAACATTTTTTGCACGGTCAATGAAGTATCGTTGAAATCACACCACAATCTCCATTTTAAATCTTTCCATTTCATACCTAGATTTTTCAACGTCCACTTCCATGCTATCACATCATCAATAGTAAAATGGAAGAACATCTGTATACAGAAATTAATTTTGTGCATATTAGTAACGTGACATTCAATTAAACCATAATGTAATAAATTTACCTTTATTTGAGAATCAAAAACTTCATTTTTCCAGTTTGGAGGCATATGTATCCAATAGTCATATGAAATGGGAAGGGAAATGGGCTCCGCTGCCAGCTGGCCTAGAATCTGGCCAAGTAACCCCGCAGCGTCAGCCGTAGGGACCCCATAAGAATCAAATGTCACGACTATCTTCTCGCCAGTCATATTAAAAACATCTGAACTTTTTATGTTTTTCTCCACGGTTGCATTTTTTTCATCTTCAATGACCAAACATTTAGTTTAAGAAAAATACAATAAATTTATTTAATTAAAATTTGTACCTATGACAGTGACACTCCAGTATGCCCGTGATGAACTGGAAGGGGCGTGTCTCTGCCCCACTGCTGAGGATACTGAAGAGGGAGTCACCAACTCAGACTCTAATGGGACATCCACATATGGTGTGAGAGATGGTACATGGGGAGATGGTGCAGGGGTGAAGGCAGCCGGTGCCTCAGATGTCGTGGGGAGGGAGCAAGATGGATCGTCATCTGTCGCAGAACTAGATGAAATAGTGTATCACTTCCTCCTTGGAATTCCTGTCATTTAATCAAATAAAATTATGTTCAGAATATATATTTCAAAAAAATTATGCATAAAAAAAAATTAAAAATGATAATAGATGCCCGGTACTAACATACAAAATATATATAACAATGATAATGAATGATTGTAGAAATGAAACAAGTGGTTACTGAATAAATAAATAATTGTACATAAAATCATTTCCCCCTTCAATCATGTCAGTTTCATGATCCATTTCTTCATCCACTTCATTCATCCTTACAAGACTAATATTTTCAATATCATGATGGAAAAATAATTCTTCTTCCTGTTGTTGATTAAATTAAATTTCAGAGGTCAAATTTTCCACTTTATCACCCATATCATACAAATCTCTTTGTATTACCTTAGCAACTACACTCCACCATTCATCAAAAACTTCATTCACATAATATACCATTTTTTCTTGTGATGCTAAGATATATAGATCATGCAGTTCAAGATCACCAACATCCGTCAAGCGAGAGAAGTTCACAGAAGTAAATTGCAAGGAATCTCTTCTAACACCTCTGATAATATCGACCCATTTTCATTTGAATAAAACAACAGAAAAATGTCCATGGTAGTTTAATTCAATAATATCATGCATCTTTACATAGTATTCCACTTCAAAAAATGTAAATATACCACTATTCTATGTTTTCAAACCCACTTCTAGATTGACTGTACGAAATCTAAAGCCATTCACATTATAAGCGTCGAACTTTCTAACTTGTTTTAGAGGACCTCTAACAAGAAACTTCAAATCTTATGACACCTCTGCCCGAGTATCAATTTTCATGATATAAAAAAAGAAATATACTTTATTAGATTTAAAAATTGTATGTGTCAAACTAATATTCATATTTATTGAAATATTTATGAACTTACACATCGTGAAAACCATTCTTCAAGCTCTTTATTAACAACTTTCGTTTTATATTTTTTCATTTTGTGTTCGACCTCTCATTCGTATCTTTGTTTGTATCCAAAACTCTTTAATAAATGGATCTGAAATTTCACTATTCAGCAACACATATCTATGTGCCTGTAATCATTCCAATTTAGTCAGTGTCACATTTGAGGTCCTCCCAACTGATCGCCCAATAGGAGGAAATATTTTGGATTTCTGATGTATTTGAGATTGAGTCGATGTGTTTTCAACACGTCTAACTCGATTAAATCTTGTCTCAATATTATCCTAGTATCGAGAACAAAAGGTAAGACACTCCTCATCCAAATAGCCTTCATCAATAGAGCCTTCTAGGTGAGATTTATTTCTCGCGTATGATTTCACATGCCCAAGATATCTGTGAAATAAAATAAACATAATTATGCATTTAATTAAGTACCAAAAATTGTTTACTTAACTGAAAAACATATAAATAAAGTACATATTAATTGGATACATCCATCGATAATGAATGGGGCCTCCTAATTTAGCTTCCTCAACCAAATGCACAGTTAAATGCATCATTACAGTAAAAAATGAAGGAGGAAAGATCATCTCCATTGCACAAAGGGTCAATAAAATCCTTTCCTGGAGGTTGTCAAGATGAAATGGATGTAGAGATTTCTCACATAGTTTTCTGAAAAATGTACAAAATTGGTGTACAACAGTAGTAATTTTTTCAGGTAATAATGTACGCAATGCTAATGGTAGTAATTGTTGTAAAAAAATATGTTAATCATGACTTTTCAATCCATGTAACTTACGATTCTTCAAGTCAAAACACCTCGAGATGTTACTTGAATACCCATTAGATACCTTAACATTCTTTAAAAATTGAAGGAATGTATCTTTATCCCTATTTTTCATTGCAAAAATTTTCGGAGGATACTTTTTATTCTCATCTGGCCAGAGATCGCGTTTTATGTTCATTGCTTGTTAGTCTTTGTGAGCATTGAGATGATCCTTCAAATTTCCATGGTCATTAAGCAATTTGAAAATAAAATTGTCACAAACATTATTCTCAATATGCATCACATCAAGATTATTCCGCAACAAATTAAATTCACAATACGGAAGTTTGAAGAATATACTTTTTTTCTTCCATTGTTGCATTCCGATTTCTCTTGACGATGCACTTCAGACCCATTTTCCACTATCATTCAAATGATGAACCTTCCCAAATTCTATTTCAACATTTTCAAGCTATGTCAATATTTTAGAACCAGTTAAAAAATTTGGAGGTGGTCTACGATCAATGGAACCATTAAATTTTGATCTGTTCAACCGAAATCTATGAGATGCATCGAGAAATATTCGATGACACAAGAAGCACCATTTTCTACTATGAGGTAGCCATTTGGGCTCAAAATCAAAGTTAAAAATGGGACAAGCCAAACCCTTGTAAGTGTTCCAACCAGATAAATTCCCAAGCCCATGGAAGTCACTAATGGTCCACATTAAAGAAGCATGCATTTTGAACATTGTTTTAGAAGAAGCATCAAATGTCTCAACACTGTTTCTCCATAACTCCTGCAATTCTTCAATCAAAGGCTGCAAGTATACATCAATATCATTTCCAGGAATTTGTTTTCCAGGAATAATCATCGAAATGATAAAAGATGTTTGTTTCATACACATCCACGGAGGCAGATTATAAGGGATCAAAACAACTGGCCAAATGCTATAACTGGTACTCAAAGTCCCAAATGGGTTGAATCCATCGGCAGCCAATCCCAATCGAATATTCCTAGGATTAGCTGAGAAATCGAGATGTAATGAATCAGATGTCTTTCATGATTGGGAATCTCGTGGATGTCTCATTAACCCATCATTTTTATTATCTACAGAATGCCACTTCATGTATTCAATGGTTTTCGATGACATTAATAATCTTTGTAATCGAGGCTTGAAAGGAAAGTAACACAAAACCTTTGCAGGTGTGTTCCTTTTCTTCTTCTCCATGAAATTATATTCATTCAGACTTCCAACATCACCCTTTTCCTACTATCTAGAAGAAGAACATTTCTTGCAATTCTATCTACTTGAATCCTCTCCCCAATAAAGCATACTATCATTAGGGCATGAATGTATTTTAGTATAATTCAGACCAAGCTTGTTAACAACTTTTTTCATATCATAAAAAGATTCTGGGATTTTTGCTTCAGGAAATGCATCACAAATCAATTCCAATATCATGGACATTGCCTTATTTGTAATTCCACATAGACATTTTATATGGTACAACTTCAGCAGAAATGAAAGCTTTGAATATTTCAAAAACCCACTATATAACTCTTGTTTTCCATAATTGACTAAATCATGAAACACATTTTCCTCAGGGAAGTTTTCTCTTACATTTGGCTCCACAGAATCAAGAGGAGGATCCAATGATATGTTACAATCTTGATCTGCCTGTGTTACAGTCTCAAAAACATCAATTGTCATGTTACAATTTGTAGCACCCTCTTTTGGTTGTTCTAATATGTTTTATCCTGATAGTGGTGTCTTGTAGTGATGAATGCATCATTTATGAGGTTTTACATTTCATTTTCCATTTTCGATGAACTTGGGACCTCATTCTGGGGATTAACATCAGTGCTCAATCTTTCTGTAACGTTCAATTCTCCATGCCAAATTCAACACAAATATTGACTAGGGAATTGCTTCAGTATTAAATGTTCATAAACTTCATCTCTCTTCAACCATGTTCTAAATTTACATTTTGGACATGGAAATTTTATTCTCCCTTCAACGGATCGATTAGAAATTTAAAAATCTAAAAACTCATTCAAACCCTTAACATACTAAGGTGTGTTCCTCGGTAATGTAATCCAGCTTTTATCCATGTATATCACAATGTGCCTACACAATAATAAAAAAATTAAAACACATAGTTACTAATAAATAGAGAAAGAGATTCTTATATATGATGGTGTAAGATTACAGAAACATAATATAATAAATATGAGCCCCTGAGTTATATATGAACCCTCTAGTGTTTGGGATAGGGGAAGTTTCTTTGGTAAAGAGATACAGTGTGCTAACAACGTGGTAGCTACTTTACCATGAAAACCAAAGAACATTATTAATTTGTAATAACCCCAAACTAAGTTCTCTATAGATTCTTCATATAAAACTCTAATATCGAATAAATATATTATAAATAATGTTTAGGGAAAACCTTATGATGCTTACAAAACTCAACACATTGTTAATTTGGAGTGGCAAGAACCACATGAGGGATGGTAGTCTTGAGGCATGATAAGTAGTGGTGTTCATGGAAATGCATGATGAAATAACTTGGGAGATTAGGTTTTGAGGTTCTACGAACCTTGTGTGGATCGAATTCCTAGACCTCTCTTTGGTGTATTCACATAGAAAAGAGTTGTGGTGTGATTTGAGGGTGATTTGGATCATATATGTGTTAGTGCTCATGAGTGGAGAATTATGGTTAAATGGGACGATCTAGGATCTGACCATGGAGTTGAACTAAGAGTCATATTCAAACATCTGTGTGGTTATTGAAATTATTTGTTATTCCTTGAGTTTTAAGGCATCGTGGTTGGGATATGATAGCAAATTGGTGGGTGGGATTGAGCGCCTTTGGTATAATTCATCTAGAGAAGGACTTACTAGTGTTGTTGCATAAAAATTGATGTGGTAAGGTGGAGACCATATCATAAATGACATTCAAGATGCGGGTAATGTGGTTTGGGGATCAAACTAGGGTATTTGAAGAATAGTTGATGTGTCTGGGATTGGTGTTTGGAGTTTCATAGTAGAATCATGTTGGGAATTTGGAGATGAAATGTGAGGTGTTGGTACTATCATCCAGGATAACATAATAAGATAATCAAAATCACAAAGGTGGAAATATATCCCAGAAGGAATTCTCTCTAAACATTATATTCGGGAACTTGGAAGAATTATATTCATCCAAACCACTACAATAAGTTAGAATTAATTCAATACCATTAACTTCAACACAGAAAATAAATTTATGCAAAGTAAAGGGATTCTATGCTTGAGTAACACATGTTTGATGGAATCCATGATCGAGTATCAAAAGTATAAGGAACTTCATACCTAAGTGTCATAATTCATTATAGTCAAGTAAGCCTTATAAATAAATAGGTTATCCATTTTGAAAAATAATGAATAATACAAAGATACATATTCAATGAAAGTGATTACTTTCATCCAAGACTATACATATTAATGAAAAATCATCTAGTTTGGATAACATATAGAGAAAGAAAATACAAATAAAATTTAAATATAAAATAAACCTAGGTGAACTATCTCACAATAAAATTTCCCAAAAAAAGTCACAATCATATTCACAACTCAAAACATCTCCATGTGATCCCTGAAAAGTCACAACATTCCAATGTCCATTAATGGAACAAGAGGAAACAAATAACTAGAAATCACAATCTTGGAATTAGAATTAAAAGATAGAAGTTACACACACACATGAATGTGTATGAAAAGTGTGATAGAAATAGTCCTAGAAATATTTCACCATATATTCTTTGTAATTCATTTTGTAAAAAAGATTCAAAAATACTTATTTTTGATAGAACTCTACCTAGGAATTTTCCAAACCAAATTACCATGATGAAAAGGAGAAAATAGAGGAAGAGGTAATTGTGAAGGAATAAGAGGGCCTAAGATGAAGGAATAGACAAGAATCAAGGTAAAATCATGATGAAAACACCATGGATAAGAGATAACCAGTAGAAGAGGAGGTGTGAGGCATTGGGTTATTGGTTAGGGGTCATGAACCACACAAGTGGGACACCGGTAGGCATAGTGAATTATAGTTAGGTGTATGTGAGGATACAATTAGAGGTTGATGATGAATATTAATGGATGAGAGTATGTGGTGTCTACCTTGGGTGCAATGTCATTACACAATGAGTGGAGATTGATAGTGGGGGAGACCTGGTTTTGGGGTCTTCTTCATATCATTATTAAATTTTTATTGAACATCATAACATGTCAATAAACATTTTATCCCTAATATACATATATATAATACACCCATATACACCCATTTACAAACTTAATTTTTATATATATACATATATATATAAATTACATAACTTGAATAATATATACACACACACATATATATATATGTTGCACCCACTTACATCACTTGAAGAAATTAGTCATAGAGTTTGAAATTTAATACTTAAATATACTTATATATGTTTATGTATGACGAACATGAAATCACATGCATATATTTATACGAATTTAAATTCTAAAAAATTAAATTTGGGAATCACTTATGTAAAAAACATGGAATTTGAGATGAATATATATATATATATATATATATATTAAATTCCTCTAACAAAATTATAAATTCATGAATTAAAGTTTTTAAAATAAAAGTAATCACTTACTTTGGAACATCAAAACATGATAAAATATAATTCCCTAAATAGAACTCAATTATAAGAAGATAAATTTATAAGGACAAACTAAAACCTATCTTCTAATTCTCAAAACATGATTTAGAGAAACATTAACATAAGAACTAAATTATAAAAATGAAATGATCCCTTAAAATAAGTTTTAGCATAATAGTAAATATTAAAGCCCTTACATTATATTTCCTAAACTTAAATACAACATAATCCAAATACATTAAATGATCCCTTATAGAAAATAAGGTCCACAATCCAAAATATAAATTGTATAAAAAATATATGTTACAACAAATGAATATAATTTTACTAAATATAATCATTTACTGCAAAAATGAAAATTCATTACACAATCATGTTTTGACCAAAGAAATTCCTTATTACAGACCATAGCTTTGATAAATACAATTCATTACTTATTGGAAATCAAAAAACCATAATTTGAAAATAAAATTTCACCCTTAGTTGATATGATGGAACAAAACAGGAGCTGTTGCAGACTCCAAAACAAAACAAACAAACTGCAAAATGATGAGACAAAGAAACATGAAAAAAACTAAAATTAGTTGAAATAGAAATGAACACAACAACGAATGGAGATTCATTCACCTACTCTATATAAGTTCTTGAGTGATTTTTAACTCAACCTACAATAAAATTACTAGAATTCAAACCTTAGGGTTCATATAGGTCGCCGGGGTCACGGGGTTGCCGGGGTCGTGGGGGCTAGGGTTGCGGGGGAAGCGGGGGTCACGGGGTGAGAAGAGGGGTCAGGGTGGGGGGGGGGGGAAGGGTTGGTGCTATAAAAAAAACAAATGATTCATGACAGTTTATTATAAACCGCCATGAAACCTTTTTTAAAAAAGGTTTAGCGGCAGTTCCCAGAACCGCCGCTAAAAAACTACCACTAAACGACATTTCTGTTGTAGTTTCATACTCGGTATGGACTAACTAGTTTGTTATCGATCCCATGTTGACTTCTATTGTTGGAGGGTTATGTTCACATCACCAAAGGGTGGAGTTTTTACTCACAAGGGTGAATGGGATGTCCAGGAAAGTTGATATAGACCAAATCATCATGGGTTGGGTGGAATGACAACCCAGATTGCTAGTTTATATATAGATTATTAGGGATCACGTTAGGCATATTTCCCTCTAGTGGTTGATCATTTCAAGGACATTTTACTGGAAAAAATTTCTAGTTTACCTCCAAATAGAGAGGTGGAATTATCCATTGAGCTAGTTCCAGGAGCTACACCTGTATCTATTCCTCCTTATAGGATGGCTTCTATAGATTTTCAAGAGCTCAAGATGCACTTAGAGGATTTGAAGGTAAAGAGGTTTATATAACACCTTACTTATCCATGGGGTTTTCCAGTCCTTTTTGAAAAAAAAGGTATATGGTACCCTCAGGATATGTGTGGATTGTTGGAAATTGAACCAATTGATGGTTAATAACTGGTATCCCTTACTAAGGATAGATGAACTTTTTGATCAGTTTCATAGATCTCAGTTGTTCTCAAAAATTTATTTGAGATTTGGATATCATCAGGTATGTGTTCAACCTACATACATAACTCATACAGGTTTTCATATCAGGCATGGTCTATATGAGTATCTAGTTATGTCTTTCGGTCTCATGAACATGCTATCTATTTTCATAGAACTGATGAATTGAGTTTTCCATCCTTATCTAGATTATTTTGTGGTGGTTTTCTTGGAAGATATCATGGTGTATTCTCATAATAAACATGACCATTACAAACATAGTGATATTTCTTTGGATAAAATGAGGGAGCATCAGTTATAAGATAATCTCTCAAAGTTCCACTTCTGTATGGATAATATTTACTTAATGGGTCATTTTATCTCAGACGTAGGAGTATCAGTTGACTTAGAGAAGGTCAGAGCTGTAGTTTACTAGGAGCATATAGAGAATATCTTTGATATATTGAGTTTCTTAGGGATAGATGGATATTATAAGAATTTCATATAAGACTTATCATGCTTAGAATCACCTTTGACATGCTTGACTAAGAATGGTGTGAAGTTTTTATGAATAAATACCAGTGAGATAGCCTTTCAGGATTTGAAAGGGAGACTAACTTCAGCACCAGTCCTGATTCTTCTAGAGCTGGGCATGAGCTACAATATGTATTGTGATGCATCAGGTATTGATCTAGGAGAAGTTTTGATGTAGGGGGATAGAGTCATGGGGTATGGGTCTCGTTATCTAAGGCCATATGATAAGAATTAACCAATGAACAATATTAAGTTATCTATAGTTGTTCATGTATTACACTATTAGAGACATTACTTATTGGGAGAGAGTTTTGTGGTGTTCATGGACCATAAAAGACTCAATTACATATTTACAAAAAGTGATCTAAATTTGAGGCAGTAAAGGTGGTTTGAGTACCTGTAGTATTTTGACTCCAATATTTTCTATATGCCAATAAATGGAAATGTTGTTACTGATGCATGTAGTAGGGGGAATCATATATAGGTAGTTTAGGAGTCCAATAGTGATTGGAAGCTTATGGCCTTGTTTTCAGAGATGCACTAGGAGGTATATGATGGTCAGGGGGAGAATTTTATTTCATCCTTAGTTGTGACCTCAACCATACTAAATAAAGTGAGGATTAGTCAACTATCAGATTTAGAGGACCTAGTCCTATGAAAGATTATAGAAGGTGAGGACCCACCTCTTGGTTGGGCTATATGAGAGGATGGAATTCTTTGTATACATGGTTGCATTTGGATTCTATTAGAAATACATGAGGAGCTAATGTGGGAGTTTCATGCCTCAGTTTGGGCAGTGCATCCCAATGTTACCAATATGTATCATGATTTATGCCACTATCATTGGTGGCTGGGGATGAAATTTGAGGTATCTAGTTTTGTTACGAGGTGTTCCACCTATCAGTAAGTGAAGGCAGAATATCAATGTCTAGCCATACTTTTACTAAAGTTACCCATTCCCGAGTGGAAATGGGAAGATGTTGCAATGGAATTCATGATTGGTTTTTTGAGGCTACCTTGTGGATGTGATTCTATTTGGTTTTTTGTTGAGAGGATCACAAATGTTTCTCATTTCTTTACGATTTGGGAGAACTTCTCAATGGATGATCTTGGGAGGTTGTATATCTCTGATATAGTATGAATTTATGGGGTTCCTCGAAATGTTGTATCAGATAGGGAATCTCGGTTTACCTATTAATTATGGTAGATTTTGCAGAGGGCCTTAGGTACATAGGTGATTATGATCATAACATACCACCCTCATACTGATAGCTAGTCAAAGAATATGATTTAGGTGCTTGAGGACATACTATGAACATGCATTCTAGATTTTGGGGGTTCTTAGGAGAGGCATATACCCCTAGATGAGTTAGCCTACAACAATAGCTATTAGGAGACTATAATTATGGCACATTATGAGTATTTTTATCATAGGCCATGACGATTTCACATTTTCTAGTTAGAGGTAGGAGTGTCAACTTTACTAGGACCATGTCTTGTGTAGGAGATTTCTGAGTTGGACAATTTGATCAAAAAGGATATGGATACTGTATAATATCAATATAAATCTTATGACGATCACCATCAATGAATTATAAAGTCCAAGTTTAGGGATGAGGTCTTTTTACACATCTCACAGTGTCTAGGACACAAGAAGATTATGATATAGGGTAAGATTTCACCACGATATGTCGGGCTATTTGATATTCTGGAGAGAGTCGGATGGTAGCCTATCAGTTTCAATTACCTCAGAGATAATGGGACATGCATGATATCTTTCATGTATCTCATCTACAACATTATCACTTAGAACCATCTTGAAATATACATCTAGATGAGGTGGAGTTATAGGTAGATTCATCCTTCAAGGATTAAAATATTTGTATTGTTGATAGGAGAAAAAAGGTTCTCTCAGGATAGTAAGTTACTCTAGTATGGGTGATATAGAAGTATAACACTTTATAGGATGATACTTGTAAGCGGGAGGCCAACATAGATGATCAGTGGTTGGAGTTATTCTCATGCGATTCTTGACCACCCTTGAGAGGGAAATTCAGGGACAAATTTATTTAAGGAGGAAAGACTACACTACTGGAAATCCCATTTTTACCAACTTTTACATCCCAACGGTTTATCAAACCGTTGGGAATGGTTATTTATACCAACGGTTTTAGAAAAACATTGGTATAGAGGCTTTAATGAAGAATTTTACCAACGGTTTATAAAACTGTTGATATAGGCCCCAATTAAGACACTTTTACCAACGGTTATACACTAACCGTTGGTATATGTTGGAATCTATAACAACGGTTTACACAAACAGTTGGTATAGGACTTAGGTAAACATACATTCCCAACGGTTTTTAAAAACCATTGGGAAAGTTTTCCCCTAAATCCAGTTCGGGTGTCCAGTAGCCCCTCCGCTCGATTGCAGTCCCCCTCCGCTCGACTGCAGCCCTAAATTGAAGCTCTCCTGATGCACTCTCGTTACCCAGTCTCCAAAACTCCATCCATCCTCTTCAATCAAACAATTTTTCTGTTCTACATTTCAAATCTGTAAGTTCTAACGTTCTTCATCTATTTTTTTATTTTCTATTTTGATTTGACCTAAACGTCTGGGATCCCTCTATACAAGGACTCATAAACTCGTTCCACTCATAGATCCATCTTAAATCAAACAATTTTATATTTCTACACTCTAAATATGTAATTACTAACTTAGTTTTAATGTTTTTCATCTATTATTTTTGTTTTCTATTTTAATTTGGTATAAACTAGGTTGTGTTGTTTATGGCATGCAAAGGCTAGTGATATTAAGGATGAATTGGATGTTGGTTGGGTGATGGATTGGAATTGTGATGTTTTTTGGATTAAGTTTAGTTAATTTTAAATGAATTATTTGGGTATTTCCTCCCTTTAACAGAGCCCCCACTCCTCATGGACCCTGGACACCCCCCTCTTGGACCCTGGATAGTCCCCCCTCCTGGAACTTAGACAGCCTGGCCCCCCTCTTTCCGGAAACTTGGACATCCCCCCTTCTGGACCCTAGACAACCCCCTCCACCATCCTCCCAGGACCTTGTATAGTCCCCCCTCCTTCTTGGACCCTAGGAAGCCTCCCACCCTCCACCCTAGACCCTGGATAGTCCCCCTCCTCGATGGACCCTGGACAGACCCCCCTTCTTCCTGGACCATGGACAACCCCTTCTCCCCTTCTCCTTGACCCTGGACAGCCCCCACCCCCCTTCCTAGACCCCAGACAGCCCCCACCCCTCCTTCTAGACCTTGGACATCCCCCTCACCCCCCTCCTCAACCACAAAATACCCCCCCACACTTCAAAACTTTGACCACCAAACTTGGACATGCTGGATTTTCTCTAAAAAGATAGATTTATCCTCAAACCACCTCAATAATATCCTAAAAAATGCTTATAATGTGGTTTTCACCACATAGGATCCAATTGTATTCCAAGTCACTAGTCTATCCTCCTATTGGTCGGAGTGGACACTCAAGAGGGGTGGGGGGGTGAATTGAGTTCCAATTAAAATTTCTGCTAAAAACAATTTCTATTAAAATCCCTCAATTTCAAAAACAGATTAAACTGTAGTGAATTTATACAGATTATAAATGTTCAATTAGTTTCTCAAACATTGATTAGTTCTTAGTAAACTTAATCTTATGATTAATTTAACTTTTGAAACTAACTTACTGGTTTACAATAAATATAAACACTTGCGAGTTTAACTATCAAAGTAACTTTGAAAGTAAATTATATTTCAAAGTAATAGCAGCGGAATATGAAATAAATATGTACTGTATTGATATAAAATTTAACTAAAAACACAGAGGAGTTAACCAAGAGGTTCAGTCTGAAGCCGAGACTTAGTCCTCTCAAAAGTTTATAAAAGGATGATCCACACCCTAGATCGGGGTTCAACAGTTTACAACTGTCCAGGTCCAAGACCTCTACCACTGTTATTTGTGGGAAACAAAACAACAGCAACCAGCTGTCCAGGTCATACAAAACCTCTACCACTATCCATAGTGGGAAAATGAATGAAAAGATAGTGAGTGAGGATTTAAAAATCCTCCAGTTAAGGTTCAGGAGACAGTGTGTGTGTAAGATACAACAGATAACACACACTGCACGTAATGTAAAAAGTAAATCACAAAGATAAAGATTTAGAGATTAGAAATGGCTCTAGTGATCTTCGTTCAGCTCTTGACTCCTTTTTTTTATTAGAATTCGTTCTGAGTATTCTTCTGGTTTTTGTCTGGAAAATAGAGTATCATCTGTTTCCTTGACTTCCAGGTTCAGCTTGCTTATCGGCTCAAAGAATGAAGAGTTTTGTGCAGTTCTTCTTTAGCATAGATTGTTCGATGTATGCTCTATGTTCTAGAGGCTGGTAGTAGTAGTCTCATGAGTGCAAGTTCTCCAGTTGATCTTGGCACGTTTTGAGCTTGATCGCAAGTGTGTTCTGTGTGCTTGATCTCTTCAAGTCTATTGTCTCTCACACTCCTTTTTGATACATACACGATGTCCTTTTTATGCCCTTTTTTTGTCTTTCTGAGAAGAAGGAATGATTATACTTTTTGATCGTACTTGGTATGGTTTCCTGAAATGGCAACATAAATCATTTAATAACATTAAATGCATCAAAAGTAACAAATGTAACCGTTAGTATAATAAACAAATAATGTCGAGTTCATTATAGGTAGCCGTTTGTTTGTAGACGTGTACGGTTGACTCGGTGTAGGATCTTCCATCGGTAGCTCTTCAAACTCTTATCGGTGGATCTTATCGGTAGCTCTTATCGGTAGATCTGTGTCCATCGGTAGCTCTGCGTCCATCGGTAGCTCGGTGTCGATCGGTAGCTCTGTTCATTGGTAGCTCTGTGCATCGGTAGCTCTGGCTATCGGTAGCTCTGGCTATCGGTAGCTCTGGCTATCGGTAGCTCTGGCTATCGGTATCTCTGGCTATCGGTAGCTCTGGCTATTGGTAGCTCTGTGTGTCTTATGCAAACCACATCTAATTGACTTAGAACTGTTTCAAAGCTTGTATAAACAAGGATAATCGAGATTAACATAAATCAGAGATTATTTAAACATTATTATTAACTTGATCACTGATTTGAAAGAATTAAAATGTAGATCAACAGTAATTGAGAATAGCATAATATATGAACACATAATTGGGATTATCAAAACAGGTGAGGTCAATAATCTCCCCCTTTTTGATAATCACAACTTATGATATGACCAAAAATAGTGAGAATATAGTATAAGAGAATATAACATTTATATTCAAATTTCTCAAAGAAAGCAGTATCACAGGAAATAGAGGAAATAGTAATAGAATGAGATAGATAAAAAATTATCATAGTTAGTATTAAATACAATAGTATCAGAGATAAGCTTTGAAAGAATTGGTACCAAAGAAGGAAATGTAAGAATAGTATCAAAGGCTCAAATTTCTCCCCTTTGATATTTCTCCCCCTCTCTTTATATTTTCTCCCCCTTTCTTTATCTTTTTCTCCCCCTTTGTGATAATCAAAAAGTGGGAAAGCAGACACAGAAAACTGATAAAAAGAGATAGTGCAAAGAAAAGAATTTGTATTAGACCAGACAAAACATACATAAAAAGAAGAGAAAATAAGAAAGAAAAAAAAATTCCTATCAAACATCCTGGCCACTTTAGCAATCCTGATCTTCAACATGAGATCATCCTTGTGGATCATAAGAGGATGCAGGAGGTGATGATGTGGGTGAGGGCTTTGGAATTCCAGAAATGATCACAGGAGGCTGAGCCACTGATACAGTGCCTGGACTGTATGGGGAAGTTCGTTGAGTGATCATAGGTGTGAGGCTTCTAATGGCCTGATCAGGAGTCATCTAGACGGGAGACTCAGTAGAGGTAGAGGCAGGCAAGGCAGGAGGGACAATGACTGGTCTGGCATCAACATGCAAAAAGGGCAGCAACATATTTCGGAAATCCATAATGATTCCTCCTCCTCTTTCCATAGCAGATATAAAATCATCTTTGTTCTCCATGAATTTTTCTAAGGCAGGAGTCAGCTGCCTTAGCTTGCTCACTTGTTCTCGGAAGGCTTGAGTTACAGGGGGTAACTTCATGTTTTCCAACATCATCTTGAAATGATGGTTGAGTTGTTGCTTGGTAAAAATCCTTTGGAAATAATAATACACCTTGTTCTTGATTTCCTCCCGAGAGGCAGAGGCCTATTTCATATGGTCGTGGATGATTTTCACTATTTCCCTGACTGAATCTCTTTTAGAGAGCACTACTCGGCTTAGATCTGATGAGTCCATAGAGCCACTGGTTGAAATAGAACCAAGATCCTCCTTCATCATAGCTCGTAATTTATTCAAATCAAATGCAGGTTTTGAAGCTAGAGGACCAACTGAGAAAGATACAGTTTCTTTGAAACTTTTGGTCAAACCAATAATCAGAGTTTTCAGTTGAGAGTCCTGATTTTTAACATGATCCTTTATAGAAGATTTTAAATCTTCAAATACTGAGACCATTTGGCTTACAACACTCTTCACATAGGCTAAATCCTTATCAGCTTGAGGCTTTGAGATCATGTAAGAATCTAAAGAAGTAACAAACTTCTTTAAGGCTTCAAGATCTGCTTATATTCTAGAAGATTGGGTCTGGCACTCTTTGACTGCTTCCATTAGCTCACCCATAAAAGTTGATAGATTGAAACCAAGAGAAAGCTCAAGAGATTGTTCTAACAACTTCATTTCTTCATGAAAACAGTGCTTCATCTCAACAACTGAGGCACTGAAGGATTCTTTCATCTCATGCTTTAGGGATTCGAGATTAGACTTTGTAACAAAATCAGTAGGAGCAACTGTAGTAGATACTCTTGCAGAAGCTAAACTGACTACAGAATCATTCATGACTGATTGAATCGAGGATACTAAAAAAGATTCCATTGTCTTTACTTCTTCTACAAAACTGACTTTGAGATTTTCTTTCAGCACATCTAAATCATGTACTCGGACCACATCATCAGGTAATAACTCAGAATTGATATCATAGATGATCTTTGGTCTATTCAAGGATACTTCATTATCCGAATCAGGATAATCCAAACCACAGACTATAAAACCCGGGTCTTCTACCCAGTCTTCAATCTCAACAACCACTGTAACATTTCCAAGATTGGAATGATGCTCCCCCTCAATGGGTGCATTCTTATGTACAACAACTACATTCTCTGCTGGTCTTTATTCATCAGAATCTTCCACAATAACTTCCATCTCAGCAGCAGTAAGGAGATTTTCTGGAAAAGGTACAACTTCTTCTCTTTCTTTTTCTACTTCAACAGTAGGCACAACTGAGTTTCCAATCAATGGACTCAGACTCAACCTAGCAGAATCAGGCGATTCAGATACATTCTCCTTTTCTCCTTCTTGCTGAGGAACTGGCTGGTCTTCCTCAAGAATAGATAACACTTCCTCTACTTTTCCTTTTCTTGAGTATACAAACTCAGTAACAGGACTTGGAGGCAAGTCTGGATCTCCTCAAATATCCATAGGAGTTTCTTCCTCTTCTTCTTCTTCTTCTCCTGACTCATCACTGTACTCGGGTTCCTCTTCATCAGGTCCTAAACCTGGATCTCTTTTATCCTTTGGCCTTGAAGGATAATCCACAGGATTAAATTTATCATACACCTTCTGGTCATCACTGACCCATTCTCCTTTCCATGGGTTCCAATTGATTTTCATGTACTTACAAACTGTAGTAGTGATACAGAAGTTATTCTTAACTACAACTGTATCATCCCGAGACTCAGCTATCCCTTTCACTTTTATCATCACAGAGATCATTTTGGCAAAGAATAAAGCATTAGTCTTTGATTTTGGCCTAATCATGTCTTCCATTTGACTCAACAGCAGTCTGCACAGATTAACTTTCACACCATGTCTTAACAGATGTAGAAGATAAATATCTTGATATCTCAGATTAGAAAAATCTCCTCTCCTCGGTATCAAAACATGTTGAACAAATTTGAAAAGCAATCTGTTCTCTCCATCCAATTTAGTAGCAACCACTTGCCTTTGACTTCCATTACCCGTTAGTTCTTTTAAAGCGGTCTCATAGTCAAAGATGTTACTGGTAGGTGGAATTGCTCTTGAGACATACCCGGATACACCTTCATGTGGGACTTTTAAACATTCAGCCCACTCTACTGAAGAAAACGACATTTCTTTTCCATTTAAAAAAGAACTTACCCGATTCTCATTCTCAGACTTCTCTAAGCTTACGAATTCGTAGAACTGTTTCACTAACTTCGGGTAGTAGGGACCATTGTTATTTGAAAAACAATCTACCCATCTCTGATCTTGCAGAATTTCAAGCACCAATGACTTGCTTGGTAGCAGCCAATCTACGCATAGCTCCTTTTCAATCACAATATCTCTATTCTGCAAATGAGGGTTTACTGGTCGCTTTCCCGACCTAGTTCTGACATTACCTCTACTAACTTCTTGCTGCACTTTCTGCTTCTTTTTTTTAGGCTCTACACTGTCATCTCTACTGGCAGGAATCTTGGTTTTTGCCATCGCAGATTTAGGGTTGTCAGTCGATTAGGGAGCTAAGATTCGAAGGTGAAAGGTTTTGGGTCCGATGGAGTGAGAAGCGGCTTAGGCTTAGTTTTATCATGTAGGAATCATAAATAAATGAATAAAGTAAAATAAAATAAAAATAAAACGATTCATATTCTTGGCGGCAGACAGAAGTTTTAAAACATTGCATCGGTGAGAATTGATCATCGGTGAGAATTGATCATCGGTGAGAATTTCAACATCGGTGAGAATTTCAACATCGGTGAGAATTTAACATCGGTGAGAATTTCAACATCGGTGAGAATTTAACATCGGTGAGAATTTCAACATCGGTGATAATTTAACATCGGTGAGAATTTCAACATCGGTGAGAATTTCAACATCGGTGAGAATTTCAACATCGGTGAGAATTTCAATATCGGTGAGAATTTCAACATCGGTGAGAATTAGACATCCCCAGCTCATGCCCAATGTAACTTAACCTATCAGAACCTAAAGGTTTAGTGAAAATATCGGCCAATTGATGTTCAGTGCCAATAAATTCAAGAGTAATATCACCTTTTTGATAATGATCTCTCATAAAATGATGTCTTACATCTATGAGTTTGGTTCTAGAGTGAGATACAGGGTTCTTAGATATGTTTATTGCACTAGTGTTGTCACAGTTAATTGAAACATGTTTAAACTCAAATCCATAGTCCAATAAAGTGTGTTTCATCCACAGAATTTGTGCACAACAACTACCAGCAGCTATATACTCTGCTTCGGCAGTAGACAATGCAACTGAGTTCTGTTTCTTACTACACCATGACACTAGGGATTTCCCAAGTAAATGACATGTTCCAGATGTGCTCTTCCTTTCTAACTTACATCCAGAAAAGTCAGCATCTGAATAGCTAGTTAGGTCAAATGATTGTCCTTTTGGATAAAACAAACCTAAATTTACAGTATGCTTAAGATATTTAAAAATCCTTTTAACAGCCAGTAAGTGTGATTCTTTAGGACTAGCTTGAAATCTAGCGCACATACATACACTGAACATAATGTCTGGTCGACTAGCAGTAAGATAAAGTAAGCTCCCAATCATACCTCTTTAATTGGTTTGATCCACTGGTTTCCCAGCTTCATCTGTATCCAACTTACAGGTAGTACTCATAGGTGTATCATTTTCCTTAATGCTATCCAATCCAAAACGTTTTAAAAGATCTTTTGTATATTTACTTTGATTTAAAATAATTCCATCTCTAGTTTGAAAAATTTGAAAACCAATAAAATACTTAAGCTCTCCCATTAAGCTCATTTCAAATTCATTTTGCATAATTTTTGAAAAATCAGTACATAACGAGTGTTTAGAAGATCCAAATATAATATCATCAACATAGATTTGTACAACTAAAACATCTTTAGAAATTCTTTTAATAAAAAGAGTTGGATCAGCAATCCCTTTAGTAAAACCTTTTGAAATAAGAAAATTGCTGAGTCTATCATACCAAGCTCTTGGAGCTTGTTTTAAACCATATAAAGCTTTAGAAAGTTTAAAAACTTGATTTGGAAAATGAGGGTTTGTAAATCCAGGTGGTTGTTCCACAAAAACATCTTCAATTATAAAACCATTTAGAAATGCACTTTTGACATCCATTTGATATAACTTGAAATTTAGATGTGATGGATATGCAAGTAAGATCCTAATAGCTTCCAGTCGAGCTACAGGTGCAAAAGTTTCTCCATATTCTATACCCTCTTCTTGACTATATCCCTGTGCAACTAGTCTAGCTTTGTTTCTAACTATGTTTCCTGATTTATCAACTTTATTTCTAAAAACCCATTTTGTGCCTATTGTCAAGGTGTCCTTGGGTCTGTCAACTAATTCCAAGACTTTGTTTCTTTCAAATTGATTTAACTCTTCTTGCATGGCTATTACCCAAAATTCATCATTGATAGCATCATTGATATTTTTGGGTTCTAGCTATGACAGAAAAGCTTGATGTTCAACCTGGTTCCTTAGAGAAGCTCTATTTTGTGTTTATCTATCAATATTACCAACAACAGAATCTAAAGGATGATTCTTTAGAATCTTAGTCGATTTGGTAAAGGTTGGACTGGAAACTTCAGGTTCATCTATAGGTTCGGGTTCAACAGAAGCAGATTATGGAAAAAGTCCAGAACTGGATGTTTTTATAACAGGTTCTTTAGATTTATCATTAAGGTCCAGAATAGACAAATCTTCTTCAAGATTCTCAAGAGTGGTTTTAGGCTCATGTGGATCAGTTTCATCGAATTTGATGTGAACAGATTCTTCCACACATTTAGTTCTCTTATTGAAAACTCTATAAGCTTTACTTGAAATAGAGTAGCCCAGAAAAATTCCTTCATCACTCTTGGATGCAAATTTGTCAAGATTGTCTTTGTTATTGAGAATAAAGACTTTGCAGCCAAAAACTCTGAAGTAGTTAACCTTAGGTTTCCTATGGTTCCACAACTCATAGGGAGTCCTCTTAAGAACAGGTCTGATCAAGACTCTATTGATAACATAACAAGCTGTATTAACAGTTTCAGCCCAAAAGTAAATAGGCAGTTCATATTCATTGAGCATGGTTCTAGCTATTTCTTGAAGGGTTCGGTTTCTCCTTTTTACTACACCATTTTGTTGGGGTGTCCTAGGGGTAGAGAAATTGTGACTATAGCCATTGTGTGAGCAGTAAGATTCAAACTCATGATTTTCAAACTCATGACCATGATCACTTCTTAGGGTTCTAATCTTAATTCCACTAAGGTTATCTACAGACTTGGAATATTTAACAAAGTAAGGACAAGCTTCACTTTTGTGAGCTAGAAAGTATACCCAAGTATATCTAGAAAAGTCATCTACAAGGACATATACATAATGCTTACCATTTAAACTAGAAACTCTTCATGGTCTAAACAAATCCATGTGAACCAACTCAAGTGGTTGAGAAGTTGAGACTTCTTTCTTTGATTTAAAAGAAACTTTTTGTTGTTTTCCCTTTTGACAGGGATTACACACTTTGTCATTTGGGAATTCTAATTTAGGTAAGTCTCTAACTAAGTTTTTCCTAGCCAGTTTTCTGAGTGAGTGAATGTTGCAGTGTCCTAATCTTCTGTGCCATAGCCAAGATTCTTTATGAAAAGCATTCAAACAAGAAATATTTTGTGTGGCTAAAGAATTTAAATCAACAACATAAACATTTTCATTCCTTAGAGCAGAAAATACTAAAAAATTTTTGGAGTTAAAAACATCACACGAGTCATTTTCAAACTTGACATTGAAACCATCGGCACATAATTGAGATATACTAAGCAAGTTATATTTAAGTCCATTAACAAATAAAACTTTAGAAATTAATAATGAGTCAGTGTTTCCAATATGGCCTAGGCTGATGATTTTTCCTTTAGAGTTGTCACCAAAGGTGACATGACCTCCATCAACCTTTATTAAGCTCTTGAAACAAGAATAATCTCCAGTCATGTGTCTTGAGCACCCACTGTCTAAATACCATATCTTCTTGTGACAGCTCTTCAAGCAGGTCTCCTATAAAACATATTTAAACAGGAAATGACTTTGGTACCCAGATTTTCTTGGGTCCAGATAGGTTAGCAATCAGGGCTTTAGGTACCCAGATTTGTTTTATTGGTTTTATACAATTAACAGAAGTAACAGATTTTGAAAGATAGACTTTATTTGGTCTATAACCATATGAATATCCTGTTGAAGCATATGAATTTCCAAAACTGGAACTAGCAATATTTTTTTCAGACTTAGGAATAAATCGGGTTCTGGTGAACTGTCTCTGTCCTGTTTGGTATCCTAAACCAGTAGCATATATAGGTGCAACTTGCTTTCCTAGAATTTGAGTTAGAGCATCCTTTCCATTTGTGAATTTTTCTAAATCCTTTCTAAGTTTCTCATTTGACAGTTTCAGTTCTATATTTTCCTTTAGTAGTTGAGCATTCTTTTCCTTTTCTATATCAAGATCAGATTTATGCTTAACACTTAAAGCATACTGTTTCTTTAAACCTTTGTATTTGTCTTTAAGATCATTACAGGTTTCTTCCAATATATCATAGTACTGAAATAGTTCAGATTTTGACATGTTTTCCGAATCAGAATCATCTCCAGAATAATATAAATTTAAAACAGGAGTGTCAGATGTTACCTCAGAAGTATTTGTCATGAAACACATGTTGGCTCGATTCCTTTCAGAGTCCGAAGATTCGGCTTCACTAGTACTATCTTCTGAAGCACTCCAGGTAGCCTTCATGGATTTCTTGTACTTCTTGTCTTTGTAATCATATTTATTTTTGAATTTTAACTTTGGACAGTCTGCTTTGATATGTCCTTTTCGCTTGCATTCATAGCAGGCAACTTCATCAGTTCTGTCAGCCTTCTTCCAATCCTTTTTCCATTTGCCTTGTTGATCATACTTTCCTTTGTAATTTGTTTTCCTAAAGAATTTCTTTTTCCTATAAAACTTCTTGAATCTCCTGGCTATTTGAGCCATCTCGGCATCACTGTCAGATTCTGAATTTTCACTCGTTGAAATCTCAGTCTCCATTTGTAGTTTATCCTTGTCTTTACTCTTAAAGGCAGTAGTTTTAAAAGTTACAGATTTTCTTTTGGGTTCCTCATCTTCTTCTTTATTTACTTTAAGCTCTTCTTCATACATCATCAGATTACCAATTAACTCCTTGACAGGCAGTGCTCCAATGTCACAGGATTCTCTAATTGAAACGGATGTACCTATCCATCTATCTGGAAAACATCTCAGTATTCTCATAATTTGTTCTTTTGCAGGAACAATCTTTCCGAGTGAGCTCATTGTGTTTACTATCTCATTGAACCTGAGATACATGTCAGAAATAGGTTCATCAGGCTTCATTTTGAAATTATCATATTTAATAGTATAAGTGTTTAATCTCATTTCTTTAACATTAGTTGTTCCTTCGTGAGAAACAGCCAAGGTATCCCAAATTTCAAAAGCAGTTTTGCATGTAGAAATTCTGTTGAATTCTTCATCTCCTAGAGCACAGTACAAAGCATTCATAGCTTTACAATTATTATTGTAAGCAGTCTTTGTAGATTCATCCCAAGTAGATCTATCAGTAGTGGGAATTTTGTATTCAGATTCAATAGCAGTCCAAATATCAAAACTCATGCTTTCTAGATGAATTTTCATTTTAAGTTTCCACTGAGCATAGTTATTTCCATTAAAGAAAAGTGGCCGGTTAGTAGCAGCACCCTCAAGTCTATTATCCATTATAAACAAAATTTAAAGAGATAAAAATTTAGAAATAACAGAAATTTTAAGAACTTTACAATACAATTAAAATCACAGTTGAAAACAGAGTAATTTAGAAGATATTAACAACCCTCTGATACCAAATGTTGGTCGGAGTGGACACTCAAGAGGGGGGGGGGGGGTGAATTGAGTTCCAATTAAAATTTCTGCTAAAAACAATTTCTATTAAAATCCCTCAATTTCAAAAAAAGATTAAACTATAGTGAATTTATACAGATTATAAAGGTTCAATTAGTTTCTCAAAGATTGATTAGTTCTCAGTTAACTTAATCTTATGATTAATTTAACTTTTGAAACTAACTTACTAGTTTACAATAAATATAAACACTTGCGAGTTTAACTATCAAAGTAGCTTTGAAAGTAAATTATATTTCAAAGTAATAGTAGAGGAATATGAAATAAATATGTACTGTATGGATATAAACTTTAACTAAAAACACAGAGGAGTTAACCAAGAGGTTTAGTCTCAAGCTGAGACTTAGTCCTCTCAAAAGTTTATAAAAGGATGATCCACATGCTGGATCGGGGTTCAACAGTTTACAACTGTCCAGGTCCAAAACCTCTACTACTGTTATTCGTGGGAAACAAGACAACAACAACCAGCTTTCCAGGTCATACACAACCTCTACCACTATCCATAGTGGGAAAATGAATGAAAAGATAGTGAGTGAGGATTTACAAATCCTCCAGTTAAGGTTCAGGAGACAGTGTGTGTGTAAGATACAACAGATGACACACACTGCTCGTAATGTAAAAAGTAAATCACAAAGATAAAGATTTAGAGATTAGAAATGGCTCTAGTGATCTTAGTGCAGCTCTTGACTCCTTTTGTTGATTAGAATTCGTTCTGAGTCTTCTTCTGGTTTTTGTCTGGAAAACAGAGTATCATCTGTTTCCTTGACTTCCAGGTTCAGCTTGCTTATCGACTCAAAGAATGAAGAGTTTTGTGTAGTTCTTCTTTAGCATAGATTGCTCGATGTATGCTCTATGTTCTGAAGGCTGGTAGTAGTAGTATCGTGAGTGCAAGTTCTCCAGTTGATCTTGGCATGTTTTGATCTTGATCGCAAGTGTGTTCTGTGTGCTTGATCTCTTCAAGTCTATTGTCTCTCACACTCCTTTTTGATACATACACGATGTCCTTTTTATGCCCTTTTTTTTGTCTTTCTGAGAAGAAGGAATGATTATAATTTTTGATCGTACTTGGTACGGTTTCTTTAAATGGAAACATAAATCATTTAATAACATTAAATGCATCAAAAGTAACAAATGTAACCGTTAGTATAATAAACAAATAGTGTCGAGTTCATTATAGGTAGCCGTTTGTTTGTAGACGTGTACGGTTGACTCGGTGTAGGATCTTCCATCAGTAGCTCTTCAAACTCTTATCGGTGGCTCTTATCAGTAGCTCTTATCGGTAGCTCTGTGTCCATCGGTAGCTCTGTGTCCATCGGTAGCTCGGTGTCCATCGGTAGCTCTGTACATCGGTAGCTCTGTGCATCGGTAGCTCTGGCTATCGGTAGTTCTGGCTATCGGTAGCTCTGGCTATCGGTAGCTCTGGCTAGCGGTAGCTCTGGCTATCGGTAGATCTGGCTATCGGTAGCTATGTGTGTCTTATGCAAACCACATTTAATTGACTTAGAACTATTTCAAAGCTTGTATAAACAAGGATAATCGAGATTAACATAAATAAGAGATTATTTAAACATTATTATTAACTTGATCACTGATTTGAAATAATTAAAATGTAGATCAACAGTAATTGAGAATAGCATAATATATGAACACATAATTGGGATTATCAAAACAGGTGAGGTCAACACCTCCCTTGGCTAGATTTTACAAAAAGCGTTCAACCTTAATGATCCAAATAAAAATAAATTGATATAAGACATTTGATAATGGATTAAAATTTCAAATTGGGATCCAATGAGGAATATTTGAGATATTATGCATCATGTCCATGAGTAAATCCATTTTTATATATCCGATAAGTTATTTTTCAAAATTTTCACACATTAATTGTTTGTAAAAATGGAACAAACATTTAGAAAGGTTATAATATATAAAAATGAATCTATTTGTGGATGCAGCTTAACCAACAATGTCTAGCTTGTCTGTCTCTTCCATGATCATCGATGTGCACGTCCCGTCTCCATATGACCTCGCACAATGGGTGACTCAGTGTCTGGCTGATGAAGAGCACCATATTCTCTTACTTCCACACCAGATTCATGCCCGCTACGCTACTGAAGTGATCAATCCCACTAAGCATCCCTGTGAGCTTGATGACACGGCCACCAGTTCTTGTAAGAGGCAGAGGAGTTCTGAGCTGATGGACCAAGACGATTGACCAGTGCCCATCCATCTGGCTGAAGACGTAAAACATAGCACTTCCTGGGAGGCAACCCATATTCTAGAGTTTCATCATTTTTCTTTTTTTTACTTTGTTTTAGGAAATAAACATGGCATGTATGCAACAATTTTTTAGCTGCTTCTGATCTATATGTGCACTTGTCATTACTCTGCATGACTGCTTCTATTTTGTCTGATCCTTGGTGTTATTTTTTATGACATGATGCGGCTATGTGATGTATATGTGTAGATTTTATAGGTACATAAGTATGTGCACTTTTCATTATTCCATTCTTTCAGTGCTTAGGCCGATGGTACGAGGGAGGTTCGTACTAGAGGTAGACGAGCATCTCCACGTACACGACTATACCCTTCCCCTCCGACGAAACACATTTGGATTCTACTGAAACTTAAGGGAAATGATCCATGGGTCAAATGTGACGTGTATAAGTCAACCCCACCTCAATAAAAGGCACAGTGTGGCCAGGATCACTCAAACTACCTCTCTTTTGTTCAAAATTGACTTATTTTTAAGTGAAATAAACAACTGACATATGGGAAACCGACCAAACACCTTCGGATTATGTTGAAACTTTAGGAAAACGATCCATGGGTCATATGTTACATGTAAAGGTCAACTCTGCCTCAATCCGATTCGCGGTGTGTCCGTTATCACTCCAAGTGTATGTATTTTGTTTAAAATGGACAATATTTTACGTACATACACCAATTCAATCAAACAGTTTTTTATTGTGTTGATACTTTTTCACAATGATCAATGACTCATATGTGACATGTACGAGTTAACTCCGCCTCAATTAGAGGCCCTGTGTGGCCGATACCACTCAAAGTGCCTCTGTTTTGTTAAAAAAGGACTTAATTTTAAGTGAAATCAACAACTGACATACGGCAAACCAACCAAACACATTCGTATTCTGTTAAAACTTAAGGAAAACGATCCATTAGTCAAATGTGACATGTATGAGTCAACTTTGTCTCAATACGAGGCTTGGTGTGGCTGACACCACTCAAAATGCCTCTGTTTTGTTAAAAATGGACTTAATTTTAAGTGAAATCAACAACTGACATACGGTAAACCGACCAAACGCATTCAGATTCTATTGATACTATAGGAAAACGATCCATGGTTCATATGTGATGTGTAAGAGTCAACCCTGCCTCAATCCAAGGCGCGGTGTGGACGGTACCATTCAAAATGCATCTTTTTTGTTCAAAATGACTTTAATTTTAAGTGAAAACAACAACTGGCATACAGAAAACTGACCAAATGCGTTCCAAATCTGTTGAAACTTTAGGAAAAAGATCCATGGGTCATATGTGACGTGTACAAGTCAACCCCGCCTCAATCCAAGGCACGGTGTGGCCGAAGCCACCCAAACTGTCCCTCTTTTGTTTAAAATGGACAATATTTTACGTACATACTCCAAACAGATCAAACAGATTCTGATTGTGTTGATACTTTTGAAAAACGATCCATGACTCATATGTGATGTGTATGAGTCATCCCCACCTCAATTCGAGACCCGGTGTGGCCGACACCACTCAAAGTGCCTCTGTTTTGCTAAAAATGGACTTAATTTTAAGTGAAATCAACAACTGACATACAACAAACTGACCAAACGCATTTGGATTATATTTAAACTTAAGAAAAACAATACATGAGTCAAATGGGATGTGTATGAGTAAACCCCGCCTCAATACGAGGTCCGGTGTGGCCGACACCACTGAAAGTCCCTCTTTTTTTTTTAAATGTACTTAATTTTAAGTGAAAACAACAACTGTCATACAGAAAACTGACCAAATGACTACGTATTATATTTAAACTTTAGGACAATGATCCATGGGTCATATGTGACGTGTACGAGTCAATCCCATCTCAATCCGAGGCACCGTGGGGCCGGGACCACCCAAACTGCCTCTCTTTTGTTGAAAATGGACTAAATTGTAAGTGAAAACAACAACTGTCATACGGGAAACTGACCAAATGCATTCCAAATCTATTGAAACTTTAGGACAACGATACATGGGTCATATGTGATGTGTAAGAGTAAATACTGCCTTAATAAGAGGCGCGGTGTGGCCGACACCACCCAAACTGTCTCTCTTATGTTTAAAATGGACAATATTTTACGTACATACGTCAAACCGATCAAATGGATTCTGATTGTGTTGATACTTTTGAAAAATGATCCATGAATCATATGTGACGTGTAAGAGTCAACCCTGCCTCAATCCGAGGCCCGGTGTGGCCGAAACCACTCAAAGTGCCTCTGTTTTGTTAAAAATGGACTTAATTTTAAGTGAAAACAACAACTGACATATGCCAAACCAACCAAATGCCTTCGGATTCTATTGAAACATTAGTAAAACGATCCATGGGTCATATTTGATGTGTACGAGTCAAACCCACCACAATATGAGCCACGGTGTGGCCGGGACCACTCAAACTGTCTCTCTTTTGTTCAAAATGGACTAAATTGTAAGTGATATCAACAAATGACATACAAGAAACCTACCAAACACCTTCGGATTCTATTGAAACTTTAGGAAAATAATCCATGGGTCATATGTGATGTGTACGAGTCAACCCCGCCTCAATCCAAGGTGCCGTGTGGCCGGGACCACCCAAACTGCCTCTCTTTTGTTCAAAATTGACAATATTTTACGTACATACGCCAAACCGATCAAACGGATTCTGATTATGTTGAAACTTTATGGAAATGATCCATGGATCATATGTGAGGTGTACGAGTCAACCCTGCTTCAATCTGAGGCCCAGTGTGGCTGAAACCACTCAAAGTGCCTCTCTTTTGTTTAAAATGAACTTAATTTTTAGTGAAAACAACAACTGACATAAGCCAAACCGACCAAACACCTTCGTATTCTATTGAAACTTTAGGAAAACAATCTATGGGTCATATATGACATGTAAGAGTCAACTCCTCCTCAATACGAGCCGTGTTGTGGCTGAGACCACTCAAACTGTCTCTTTTGTTGAAAATGGACTAAATTGTAAGTGAAATCAACAACTGTCATACGGGAAATCAACCAAACACCTTAGGATTCTATTGAAACTTTAGGAAAACGATCCATGGGTCATATGTGATGTGTACGAGTTAATCCCGCCTCAATCCGAGGTGTGGTGTGGCCAAAACCACCCAAACTGTCTCTCTTATGTTAAAAATGGACAATATTTTACGTACATATTCTAAACCGATCAAACGGATTCTGATTGTATTGAAACTTTAGGAAAATGATCCATGGATCATATGTGATGTGTACGAGTAAACCCCACCTCAATAATAGGCCCAGTTTGGCTGACACCACTCAAAGTGACTCTCTTTTGTTTAAAAGAGACTTAATTTTAAGTGAAAACAACAACTGACATAAGCCAAACCGACCAAGCGCCTTTGGATTCTGTTGAAACTTTAGAAAAACGATGAATGGGACATATGTGACATGTACGAGTCAACCCTGCCTAAATCCGAGCCACGGTGTGGTTGGGACCACTCAAAATGTCTCTCTTTTGTTGAAAATGGATATAATTTTAAGTGAAAACAACAACTGACATACGCCAAACCAACCAAACAACTTCTTATTCTATTGAAACTTTAGGAAAATGATCCATGGATCATATGTGACGTGTACGAGTCAACCCCACCTCAACCTGAGCTGCGGTGTGACCGGGATCACTCAAACTGTCTCTCTTTTGTTCAAAATGGACTAAATTGTAAGTGAAATCAACAACTGACATACGGGAAACCAACCAAACATCTTCGGATTCTATTGAAACTTTATTACAATGATCCATGAGTCATATGTGATGTGTAAAATTCAACCCCGCCTCAATATGAGACACTGTGTGGCCGGGACCACCCAAACTGCCTCTCTTTTGTTCAAAATGGACAATATTTTACGTACATACGCCAAACCGATCAAATGGATTCTGATTGTGTTGAAACTTTATGAAAATGATCCATGGATCATATGTGATGTGTAAAAGTCAACCCCACCTCAATCCGAGGCCCGGTGTAGCCGACACCACACAAAGTGCCTCTGTTTTGTTTAAAATGGACTTAATTTTAAGTGAAAACAACAATTGACATACACTAAACCAACCAAACGCCTACGGATTCTATTGAAACTTTAGGAAAACGATGCATGAGTCATATGTGACATGTATGAGTAAACCCCGCCTCAATAAAATCTGTGGTGTGACCGAGACCACTCAAACTATCTCTCTTTTGTTTAAAATGGACTAAATTGTAAGAGAAATCAACAACTGACATACGGGAAACCGACCAAATGCCTTCGGATTCTGTTGAAACTTTAGAAAAACGATCCATGGGTCTTATGAGACGTGTATGAGTCAACCCCGCCTCAATCCAAGGCACCATGGGTCCAGGACCACCCAAACTGCCTCTCTTTTGTTCCAAATGGACAATATTTTATGTACATACGCCAAACCGATCAAACGAATTATAATTGTGTTGAAAAATTAGGACAATGATCCATGGATCATATGTGACATGTACGAGTCAACCCCTCCTCAATCCGAGGCCCAGTGTGGCTAACACCACTCAAAGTGCCACTTTTTTTAAAATGTACTTAATTTTAAGTGAAAACAACAACTGTCATGCAGAAAACTGACCAAACACCTACATATTCTGTTGAAACTTTAAGACAATGATCCATGAATCATATGTGACGTTTATGAGTCAACCTCGCCTCAATCCGAGACGCGGTGTGGCTGGAACCACTACAACTGTCTCTCTTTTGTTGAAAATGGACTAAATTGTAAGTGAAATCAACAACTGTCATACGGGAAACTGACCAAACGCCTTCCGATTCTATTGAAACTTTAGTAAACTAATCCATGGGTCATATGTGATGTTTATGAGTCAATATTTCCTCAATACAAGGTGCGGTGTGACCGACACCACCCAAACTGTCTCTCTTATGTTAAAAATGGATAATATTTTATGTACATACGCCAAACCGATCAAACAGATTCTGATTGTGTTGAAACATTAGGAAAATGATACATGGATAATATGTGACGTGTACGAGTCAACCCTGCCTCAATACAAGGTCCGGTGTGGCCGTCACCACTCAAAGTGTCTCTCTTTTGTATAAAATGGACTTAATTTTAAGTGAAAACAACAACTGACATACGCCAAACCAACCAAACGCCTTCGGATTCTATTGAAACTTTAGGAAAACGATCCATGGGTCATATTTGATATGTAAGAGTCAAATCCACCTCAATCCGAGCCGTGGTGTGGCTGAGACCACTCAAAATGTCTCTCTTTTGTTCAAAATGGACTAAATTATAAGTGATATCAACAACTGACATACGGGAAACGGACCAAATGCCTTCGGATTCTATTTAAACTTTAGGAAAACGATACATGGGTCATATGTGACGTGTAAGAGTCAACCCCGCCTCAATTCGAGTCACTGTGGGGCCGGGACCACCCAAACTGCCTCTCTTTTGTTCAAAATGGACAATATTTTACGTACATACGCCAAACCGATCAAACAGATTCTGATTGTGTTGAAACTTTAGGAAAATGATTCATGGATCATATGTGATGTGTACCAGTCAACCTCGCCTCAATACGAGGCCCGGTGTGGCACTTATGGAGTCACAAGTGATGAGACTCCTAAGAAAATACCTTTTCACCATATATTAGAAAAGTGGTTGTCATATGAAGATTGAAATGGGTGTAAATAATATATATTTAAGATATTTAAACTCTTATTCAACTATACTGGATGAATTTTGTCATATGAAGATTAAAATAGGGAATTATTCACCATTTCTCTAATCAAAGAGGTGGTCTTTTTTTGTTGTTTTAAGTTTGTCACTGTTTTAAGTGCTGTTTTGTATGCTGGTGTATGCACTGGAGGGGCTACTGGAGGGGCTACTGTGCAAAATTTTTGGAAATACACAATACCAACGGTTTACAACCGTTGGTATACTTTGAGAAAGAATTATACCAACGGTTCAATAAACCGTTGGTAAAAAACTATTCCAACGGTTACAAACCGTTGGTATAATATTTTTTATTGAACATATGCCAACAGTTTCATTGAAACCGTTGGAAAAAAAACTATACCAACAGTTGTAAACCATTTGTATAATATTAAAATCATAGAATTCTCAATGGTTCTAAACCGTTGGGTAAACCTATACCAACGGTTCAACAAGAACTGTTGGCAAATCAATACACAGAGTGGGCTATTCCAACGGTTTAGTTCAAACTGTTGGTATAGATCTTTCCCCACGCCTTACTTCCCTACGGTTTGGATAACCGTTGGTATAGAATATACCAACGGTTTTCTAGACTATTCCAACGGTTTATAACTGTTGGTATATCCTCCATTTCCAGTAGTGCTATAATATATCAAGTTTTCCTTTGATGTATTAATATTTTATTTTTTGGTTTAAATTATTGTTTAAAGCTTGATGTGAGTACCCTTTGAGATCATGGGTGTATTAGGTGTGTTCAAGGATTTTTAAAAGCCTTTTTTTTTAGAAAAAAATAGAAAGGCCACATGGTTAGGAGAAACCATGCAGGACGGGATGCATGGTTACCCATAAACATACAGGGCTTGATAGTGGGGTGAAGGAAGTTACATAGTTTAATGAAACTGTACAGACCAGGTTCACACCCCTGCAAGAGGATCTAAAAATTTTAATAGAGGATTAGCATATGGTTGGCACATGATTTTTCTACTATGCACCCAAACCATTTGCGGTTCCCCCATAACACATTGAGGGGCACACGGTTGGCTCACAGTTTGGCCAACCGTGCTGCCAAACTGTATGACCTAGTACTTCTTGGGAAAAATACCATTTATCCCTTAAATATTTGATAACTTAAACCTTTTCTATTATTCTTATAATAGATTATAACTTCAACTTTTGGATCACCTCTTTGAATAAAAATTAAAGGATTGGCTCCCATTTCTTGATCTAGACTCAGATTTGAACACTATCAGTATCATTGTATTCACACTAGTTCTTCATCTGTTATTTATTTCTCTCTCGATATAAATTGAATTAGGGATCAATACTATATGAGTTCTCTAATATGGACCTATATTAGGTGGTCTATACCTTTCCATTATGGTTTGGTGTTTTATATTCCTAGTTTAAATTGTACCACATGCTGTAATTTTTGACAGTGCCACTAAAATGAATTGAATGCCTTAGTTAAATGAATTTTAACCTATTTAAATTTCCCACTTTTACCTTTGAGACTATTGGAGGTTGTTTCCCCAACCTAGGCCACCCATGGGGTGTGCCTTTGTAATTTCCCTTTATTATACCACCTATGGGGTGTGAGTATTCTTTCATAGTTAGAGGAATCCCTTTTTATAAGTATAATGATTGGATTGAATTGTTAGGAGATGGTGTTGGATCCTTTTCCATGTGATAGCGTGATGTGAATTGATTGAATTAGTGAATGGATTTTATTTTAATATTGGAAATGGGTTGATGAACTCATGGAATGTTTATAATTGTAAATTGATGAATGAATGTGATGAATTGAAATAGTAGTGGATGACTTGGTTGGTATACCCCAGATCCTGCTTCCATTAGATTCCATGAAATTTTCTCCCATGGATCTTGTTTATGGTTGTGGATTCCTTGGACCTATTTCCTCATTAGGTCTTGATTTCGTGGGATGCCTTAGGCCTTTCTACCCCTTAGTTCCATCTTGGTTGATCTCATAGTGGACATGGTGTATTGACATGCTCCATGTAACCCACCCAAGTATTTATTGAGTTTCCATAGAGATACTCCACGAAATCGACGTGGATGAAATGGACTTATATTCCTTGGATCTAGACCTTCATGGTTTGAAAATTTCAATGACATAGAGAGGCCACTGTAGACGGCTATGATTATACAGAATGGTTGTGATGGATATTTTTTAGTGGTTATACAATGTGCTCATGGTGGATCTTTTTCCATGTTTTACCGATCGCCCTGGTATGGGTATCATATTCCAGTTGTTAAACGGGATAATATTACTAGTTTATCTATATTTTAAGGATACCCTTGATATGGGAGCCTAACTGTTGTTTGTAGGGAGCCTTGTTTGGATAGATAGTTTTACTTTACTTGTATCATATATTCCTGTCACTTTACTTTCAGTACTTTTATACCTGTGATATATTTCACATATCTTTTTTTATATCACAAAAACTAGATTTTTTATAGACACCATTGGTGGTGGCCTACTGAGTGTTATCTCACACCCTATTTGGGATTTCATTGGGTATTGGTAAATACTTCTTGGATGAAGGTAGGGACCCCAACAAGTGTCCCTTATATGATTCTTTATTGGTTCCACTTAGTATCTGGGGAGCATAGGACCGAGTTGATGCTCATGATTATGTCTAGATATAGTCCTTTTTGGTATTTTAATACATTTATTGTATTGGATATCTATATACCAGTTTTTATGATCTGTAGATACATGACATAACACATCTTATTGTATACGATATTACCACTAGAATTGTTTATTTTTTCCTAACTTGAATGTTTATATTCTTCTAGTGATTTATATTATTCTTCTACTGTTGAATGTTAATATTATTTTGTTGTGTTACACTCTAACATGAGGGTATAGTATCCCCACAGACACCCTATCCCCTCACTTCTAGTCATCAACATTTGGCATTCAGGGAGGTACACTTTAGGCCATGTGACCCACCGGATTGAGCCACTGTTTAGTGGAATCCGAGTTGGGATGTTATAGGTGTGTTGTGCACAACAATGTCTAACATTGTGAAATGATATAATTAGGTATTATCTTAATCCCTATCAAAACCCATATATATATAATAATAATAATAATAGTAATATTAATAATATTATTTTTTACTTAACATGAAATAAACTAGTGGATAAAATAAATACCATTTATTTAAATAAATAAATTAATATATATTTAAATTACATTTAATATATCATTCTTACCAGACATGAACACTCAGTCTGGACTTCCTCTATATTTACTAAACATTTAATAATAAATATTATTCATTATAAAAGTAAACAGATCACTACAAAAAAATTAACCTATACTAATGGATTTAAACCATTGTTATAGGCCTAATTACCATTAATATAACTTAGACCAAGAGTTCCCAAAATTTTTGGGAAGTTGGTTATTAGGATACCCCTATACTAATGGTTTTCTAGAAACCATTGGTATATGTTGTTAGAAATTTCCTTTTACCAGTAGTTTAACAATTCACAAGTATTGTTTTTTATACCAATGGTTATAGAACCATTGGTATTGGCTCCCACTACACCAACCTAATAACGATCTTGCACTTTCACCATAAATAACATTAAAACAACATATTACATACAATAAAAAATTTCTATATTCAACCAATCACAATACACATTAAATATAAAAAATATACTATATAATTCACATTTAATGAGTTGATAATTTAAATATCAATTCATATCACACATATATTCCGTTTTCATCATCAAACACCACCCACATGATTGTCTCATAAATATAAAGTTAAAAATAGAGGGGATCAATATCTCCCTCATGAAAACCATTACTATCATTATCACCACTATCACCACCACCATCATGAATATCCTCACTAGCATCATTGCTTTCAATATCATCATCACCAATACCTCTAAAAAATTATTCACCCCTAAAAACACTTGGAATGTCATATCTCATTGCATCCTAGTCATTAATATCATTTCCATCATCACAAAAATCCTTACAAGAATCGTTAACTTCAATATCATCTAATGAATTAATCACTTTCAATTTTTTTTTTCTTATATATCTCTTCAATATTTTTTATTTTATACATTTAAAAATAAAATAAAATTTAATTATAAATTCATTATTAATACACAAGTAAAACAAGACATAAAAGGTGACATGATATAAGTGGTTACATAACATATTCAAATAATTGAGAATTTATTCTTACTAATAATGATCAATTGATGTTTGATTTATTAATATTTTTCTTATTTTAAAATTTTTCTAATTTTGGATAATACATAAACATTTACAATTTATTTAACAAATGTTTCCCATATGATGTTTATGAAAATAACTCAATATATTCCTAATGAGTTCTCTTTTTCATAGTGATTATAATATCAGACCATTATGGAAAAATGGTGGTGGTGGTGACACATGAGGGTGTTTGGGTGTCACATAGAGTTGACAATAAATTTATTTTTTATTTTTATAATGTTTTATTAGGTTAAGGACTATCATGGAATGAGGTTTTCAATAATTATTTTAATTTCTTATTGTTATAATTATTTTGAAATTAGTTTGTAAATAAAGGTGTATGAAATACACTTTGAAATATAATAAATTTAAATGGTTTGAGTGGGTATTAATAAAATTTCATTGAAATCATTTGGTTTTTATTTAAATCAAGGCAACATATTTTATTTATATTTTATTGAGATTTAAAAAAAAATAAATTATGTATTTTGATCTTATTATATGGTTTTCACTTAATGTTACTGTTGTTTTAATGGTATTTCATTTTAAGTATTTTTTGTTTTCAAATTATTTAATGTAATGTTTGTTTAATTTTGTATGTTTATCAATGTATAGAATTATTCCATAAAATATAATGGATCCTAACTCAATTTAAAATTTATGGGGATAATCAAATAGCCTTTAGTAAATAGTTCTTTCTTTGGATACCTAATTACTAAGAGGTTTATATTTGATTTTTTGGGTTAGTGTAAATTTTGTATTTGAATATTAGTGGTTATAAGTTTAAACAATAAGGTTCATAATTTTTTTATAGAATATTCATTGATTTCATTTTTAATTAATAATTTTTATAGAAATTTTCTATTTTGTTTAAATTTCTTTGATATAAGTAAAAGATATATTTTTTTGTATAGTTAGGTTTATTAAAAGTAAATCTCATTAGAATATATTTTTATTTCTATTACGTAAATTTTATTAATAAATGAATTTAAAACTTTATTTTAAATCAATTATTGATTTGATACTAAATCATCATGATTATTTGAAACGTGACTTTGAAACCATAAGTTTTTTGAATTATTTAAGGTAATTTAGAGGAAGATTTTATGATTTGTAGCTAGTAAATATGCTCATTTTTAATGTTTTAATGTCATTTTGAATGTTAGGATTGGTTTATCATTTAATTGGTTTTATGTTAAAATAAAAATTTATTCATTTGTATACTTAAAAATAGAAATAATTAATGGTTTTCTTGAAATATTAATTATTAATTACTTTAATTTTTAAAATCATGGATATATTGAATTAAAGATAGAATGTGCATGTTTAATCCTATGTTTTCATTGGTTTAGGTTTTTAAGAACCAGTTACTTGAAATAAATTAGATATTTAAATTCATTAATTTAATGGTCTCTAACTTGTAAATTATTTTTTTAATATAGTGGTTTATGTTCTTGTTTATTTATGTAGTTTTTCTTAATTAAGGTCTTGTTTGGACATCATAAATTACGTTAAACACACCCACACACACATAGACATATATATATGCTTTTATTATAAGTTTTATTTAAAAAAATTATATAGTTTTGAATATGGATACTTATAGTTAAAATACATTTTTATTATTTTTGGGTGGTTATATTTGGGATAAAAAGTTTTGAAAGGGTTTTGTTAAAATAAAATTTATGGTCTTAGTGCAAGATTTTTTTCAAAATGGAGGTTTTGTTTAAGTTTTTGTGTGGAAAGTGTTTCAAGGGGAATCAGTCTTAATTTATAAGGGATTGTTCTGGTGTGATTTATTTTAAAAAATGAATTTTTAAAATAATGTATAGTTTTATGATTTTATTATTATCATATAAGTATTTTTATATTAATTTTTATAAATAGTTTGGAGTTGAGATAAATTATTTAAAATGGTTTTTGATGATTAAAATTTTTATGGTTTAATATTTTTTAAACTTGTGGTATGTAAAGAATATTTATATTGAATTCCATTTTTAGATCCTAAAATTATAGGTTAAGGCAATTTTTAATTTGTGCATATATATTTTAATTTTTTTTATTTCTAGTATATTTTATTTTTTTAGATGGTATAGACTATTTTGGGTCAAACATAGATTCAAAATTTATCATTCAAGTTTAAAACATGTGTAATATTCCTAAGTAGGCATCTTGGATTTTTTTATTTGATTTTAGTCATGAATTGAAATAATGAAATTTTATGTAAATGAAATTCCATGAAACTTATAAATTTTCTTAATAGAATAAGTGATGTAATTAGGAATATGAATTGAATTGTTTTTCGAAAGGTTGAAATAAGCCTCAGAAAAATTTATTTTAGTTCCAAAAAATTCTTGGGAAATTTCAAGATCAAAATTCAGAAAAATGGGAGAAAAACTAGGAAATTTCAACACATTAATCGGTGTTTCATGGGTAGAAATTATAAATTCAAATAAAATTACTTCGTAGAAAAATAATTTTAAAATAAAAAATATATTTTAAATAACAAGAAATATTATATCTTTGATATATATGGTTTTATTAGAGAAAACATTCATAACACTAGCATGAGAAAATTCAATATCACGTGTTTGTATAAGATATACAAAAAATATAATATGAATACCTATTTTAATTTGGAAATATTTAAAGAATAATATTATCTTTCCAAATATATCATAAGATAAGGAATATTATATAATCGATGCATAATAGTAGAAACCCCAAAAAATTATAATACATGGAATAAGAAATAATTAATACAAAATTTTAGATTAATCTTAGTTGTACATAAAAAAATACCTATGTTTTCTCATGCTCTAGCATAATAGTTCACTAAAAAGTGTGTATAATACCCCTGTCTTGATGTATGTACTTATATTTCTATTGTTTAAATCCCTTTTCATGTTTTTAGTTAGGGTTATGGAGTTTAGGTGAGGTTGTTGGAGTGTTTTAGGGGTTTTGGCCTACTATGGGTCTACCATGATTAGGAACATTCCATTTTGGTGGGAGTATTGTATTGGGTGTGTCCCTATGCAACATGAGGAGGTGAAAAATGGGTGTGGTTCCTTGGATGGCTCATTTTGGTCCATGACCATAGAGGCCTCACCACACCATTGTTTAGGGGGCGGTAATACCAAAACATCCAAGACCGTTGCACAAGGGAGTGTTGGGTGGCTATGTCATACCTCCTTCTTGTTACCCATTTGAATGGACCATGAAAAGTTTAGCTCCACCATGTTGTGATGATGGTAAAATCTATTTTAAATGGCCATTTCTCATGTTTTTTTAAGGGAGGAGTTTATATCCATGTTTGTTCTTCTTGGGAGTATTTTAATTCACATTCTAATAGGAAAACACTTTTTATAACCTTTTTCTTTCCTCATTTTAGGTATTTAAGATATTTTGTTTTAGGTTGAGCCCGTGGATGAATTATTATTAATTGAATATGGAGTATCTAGGGGGATAATTTTCTGTGTTGTGGTTGTATTCTCACCCTCATTGTTGTGGTGATTTTTTGCTTAATGTTGGTGGATGATCTATAACTCTATTTCTGGAATTAGAAGGCTTAAATTTCTAAATTATCTTTTTGTGATTTTTAATAGAAAACTTATGCTATGTGTTTGTTTGAAAAACTTGGTTTCTATGGATTAAAGTAATTCTTACATATTTTTTTTCAAAAATGGTTTATTATTCAATGAATTTTTGTTCAAACTTTTGTAATCATTTATTTTAAATGGATTGAGAATGAAATTATTATTTTTTAAATGGTTTTGAAAAAATGAAGAAAAAGGTTCAATTTTTCACAAAATAGTTCTGAAATAAAGTCTTATAATACATGATGATGTGTGTTCATATTTTCATTATACAGGGCCTTGTTGTTACTAGTATTTTCATTCAGTATACATGTATTTATGTATGTGTGTGTGTGTGAAACAGGGGTTGGTTATTCCAATTTGAATGGAATAATTAACAAATTTGTTTAGTTCAACTCTTTTTTATATTTTTTTCTTAAGGTAAGCTATTTTTTTATTATTAAATGGTTTTTATTTAAATTTTGAACTATTTTGTTTCTAGTACTAGTGGTATATGTTGGGAAGTATCTTATGGAGATCATACTAGCTATGATTACTTATACCTTGAATATTCACTTTTGTGTGTATATAGATATTGTTTTTCATGACTTAGGTAAAGGAATTTTCTCATACCTCTCTGGTGGATCATCATGATTCTAGTTCCTCAGGATGAAGATGGAGCTTAAAGTTTCTATTTTAGAGTCATTGGAGTGATTCCACATTGGTGTTTCTATATCGAGATATCCTTTGGTTTTCTTTAATCTTGTATTATACCCTATCACTACTACTATGATGTTATTGTTTTATTGGATATTCTTGCTCTGTACTATTTACACCCATGAATCATATAATTAGTTTGGTTATTTATATTTTATCTTTTTAAATTATGTTTCTTCTTCAAGGAAAATTTCCCCCATCATCATACCAAGCCCATGGAATTTATTTCTAGCCTTTGGTGTCTTAGATATGTTACCTAAGGTTAGTGGTTCCTCCAACCTCTCGCAATCCAATGGGTTGGGATGGGATGATAAATATGGAATCTTTATTGTTTTTCATTTCATCTTGGGATGGTTTCAAGGAGAAAGGAATGTAAAAAACTTAAATTTATAGCATAAAAATATACTGATAACCTCTTTATGCTGAACTTCAAGTTACCAGGGTGGTGAAAGTACAAAAAAGTGCTTTAAAACACTTCTAGGTAAAATTTTACCTCATCGTCATGTATTTAGCCTATGAGTGTAGTATCTCATGCATTAGTAATGAGACCTCCCACTATGTATTCATTATTCATAATGTGTTTAATGATTTTGAAAATTGGTTATGATGATTTTTGTTTTTGATGATTTGGAATATTCTATGACTTCATTTTTCTAGTGAGTGATATCCAAGTGGTATTGTGTTCTATATATAGAGAAATGGCACCGATTATGTGAGGTAGAAACTAGTAAGAGAGGCCCCAAAAAACATGGTTTCACCTGAGCCATAGGTGAGATTACAACTTGTTCAGAGCATTGTTAAATATTTTCAAGTTGTTGATAAGGGAAATCAAAATGATGAACCACATCAAGTGGATCATTCTATTAAATTTCAAAAACAATATAAACTAATATTTCATGGGGATTTAGAACCTAGAAAGGTAGAAGTGTCGATTAATAGAATGGACATGATTTTTGATTTCCTTAGAATCCCAACTAATTTAAAGGTTAAGTTGGCATTTTACACGCTGGAGGATCTTGAATGCCAATGGTGGGATTTAGCTGTCCAAGATAAAGTTGACCAAGGATTTAAATGGGAGGATTTTGAAAAATTTTAAAACAAAAAATTCTAACCACATATATTTAAGTAGATCAATTAATAGATTTCATTAGTCTTAAGTAAGAAAACCAATAAGTGGTTGAGTATGCGACTAAGTTTATGAACTTAGTTTGTTTTCTAGTGCATCCTTGAGGGCACATATCTTTGATTCAGGACTATGAATAGAGATTCATTCTATGATAACTATACTCTATATTGCTGATTATATAAAGATGGTGAATAAATAAAAAGTGGTGGAAATGGATATATCTGGAAATCCAACTGGGGGAAATATGTTTTTATCTATGGGAACTGGTGGGAACTCTAATGCTGGGAACAAGAAGAATAGGGATGCCTACTTCCAAGGTGGTGGATCATATTAGAATCAGACTACTAAATCAGTTAACTTTCCCCCTTAACCCATTACTAATATTGGATGTTTCCAATGTGGTTTATTTGACCATATAAGGAAATATTATTTGAAAACACCTAGATCATGTCACAACTGTAATAAGATGAGACACCTCCAGTGCTATTTTCATAGTGCTCCAAAGTCAGTTGTTGGAAATACATCACATGTGTAATGAGCTTCTTATGCTTCAACTAGATTATCACATTAGAATAGTTCTCATACTCATAATCAGGTGATCCATTGTGATTCTAGGAACAACATGAATCCTCATACAATGCAACCAAAATAAGGAAGCAAGAAAGAAGGGAGAGCGACTAACTTTTCATATGGTGTTGATTAGATAATCACAGAAGATCAATCAGTTCCTTCAAGTGTACAAGGTATAATTTTTCTAAACTCAACTCTTATGAAATTTCAATTTGATACTGGTGCATCCCAATCTTCTATTTCTTTATGTTTCATTGATATAATGGTAATTAATATCAAGATGATGCTGCACATCACGAGTATCTTGAAACCTCTCAAACAATGATAGTGTGTGGGATTTGATTGTGGAGTTTGTTCAATAATAACTAATAGTGTCCAGTTTGATTGGGAATTTTATATTTTTGAAATTCTTGTCTTTGAAATGATAATTTGAATGGAATTTTTAGTTTATTTCACGGTCCGTATCAATTTTTTTTCTTGAAAAGTAAATTTACATCACTTAATGGTACAATGAATATTTTTAATGAATATTTAGATGTGAATGGTGGAAGATTAAGACCTTCAATACTAATGGTTGAAGAAATTTCTTATCAATTAGTAGTGGTCACTTGGGGGATAATGACATAATTGAGAATCGATTTTTTACTATTATAGTAGATTGATATCTAAATGTGTTTTCAGAATATTTCACTAGTTTTCCACCTAAAAGTTAAGTGTAATTTTTTATAGATCTATTTTCGCGTCACATACTAACTCGATATTTTTCTAATATTTAATTTATTTTTGGTATTTTTTTAATTTTATGGTTTTACTGGGTATTTTACCCCTAAAAGTAGAAAATTTTGAAGGTCTAAGGGTGGTGATCAATTTGAACACAGTTAGGGGAAACCATGCAGTGACATAGGGAAAACTATTTTAGTTATTTTCTCTATCTTGGATGCATAGTCAAGTGCACGACTATGGTCCTGAATATCAAAACCATGTGGCCCACCCTCCCTCAAAACCATGTAGCCTACACTACTACTACTACTACTACTACTACTAATACTACTACTACTAATACTACTACTACTACTACTAATACTACTACTACTACTACTACTACTACAACTACTACTATGACCACCACCACCACCACCACCACCACCACCACTAATACTACTTATACTACTAGAGGGGCTCCCCATTCACACACATGCCACCTCCCCCCCTTAGGTTACTGTTCTTACCTCTAATTCTGGCTGTGATCCTCACTAACAAGGATTTATCCCCTTTCATTATTCTTTATTTCCTGTTCTTCTTTATTTTTCTTCTCCCCTCCCATGGTGTACGTACCATGGACAAAGCCTAACTCATTTTAGGGTCTTATTTTGGGTAGTTTTTGGTGTCTTGGCCCTGTGAGGCCTGATTAAAGCTAGTTCTAGCCACAACATTTGTAGACAGTGTGCTTGCCTTCGGTTTTGGGTATGGTTTCATCTAATTTTCAACTTTGGTTGTTTTTTATTTATGGTTTTTGTGATTTTTGAGTTTCAGATATTTTTCTAGTATACCTTGTACTTCATTGGGGTAAATTTAGACCTCTTTTCATGAAGGTGACATATAAACATATACATGGGTAAGGAATATATATATACACACACCCTCTTTTTATATATTCCATCCCAGAATAGGGAATATATATATTGTAACTAGGGGTATATATATATAGGTGAATATGTGTACAAGTGTAAAAGGAGGGTCTCTTTAATGAACTGAACTTAAACATTACATATTATAGTTATTTTAAACCTATAAATCACTTTATTTTCCCAAATATATTTTCAGTTTAGAGTTTTAGATAATTATAACAAACTATTACATAGTAAACCCATACATTATAAGTGGATGCTTATACTCTGTATCCATTTTTCCTCCAAACAAAACTCTTTTAAATAAAAAATGTTTTCTTTTAATTGAATAATCTTCAAAATTATGATGTTGAAATCATCCTTGTCCTTAATATTCCTTAAAATCATGTGATTTTTTTTTAAAAAATATGGTATGAGCATAAAAAGATAGTAAGGTACATAAAAATAAATAAAAAAAATCATTAGTTCATAAATACTTATTAAAATTTACCCTTTTTCAAAAATAAAAATTGGGCTAAAAATAAACATTTTATTACCAAATAAATTGCCTTTTCTGCCCAAAGTTTTCCATAAAACACTTCATAATAAATCTTAATGGAAAAATAAAAACTCAAAATGGTTTCTTGACAATTTTTCACCAAGTTATAAATTCCATCCATAAATCATAAGCTCTTTATCTTACCTTATGAAACCAAAAGTTTCCTATAAAATCCATAGAAAGAATAAATCATAAAGGTAACTTGTATAATCATTTTTATACCACTCTTACTTATACTATAGATCTCATGAATACACTATGAGTAACCATCACAATTACATTTGTAATAACCATTGCAGTGTATTCGTATAATCTCTTAGGAGAAACATAATTGGTTAACTCCCTCTCTTTACCCAATGCATTGGAGAGAAACAACAGGCACACCTGACCTCAATTTAAAATGGAACCACCCATCCTCATAAATAATTCTCATGAATCAGAACATTATAAAAACACATAAATCTTATATAAAAAATATTATTGAGGAAAATAACATTTCTATTTTGAAATCATTTTTCTTTTTAAAAAGTTTTGCACTTATAAATGAAAACATTTTATTTTAAAATAAACCTGTAAAAATTTAAAGTAATATTGAAATAATTGTGGCGTAATTACTATGGGAAAATCGTTTCAATACATATAATTTAAGAAAGGCATTCCTTTTATAATTTTATAAAAAATGAAACATGAACTTTGAAAGATGATTTTTAAAATAATTTCCCCTATATAAAACACTAAAAAGATTCATTTCTGAAAATATTTTAGAGAAATTATAAAATTTAACTTTTTAAAACATTCATGTACATATAAATAAATTCATAAAAATTATTTTATAAACATGTACACATAATATATATATTTATAAAATAAATCTTTAAAACAATTAAAGCATGGTTTTTTAGTTAAAGAGTCTATTACCTTGAGTTTGAATCTCCATGTCTATTGTTTATATTCAGGAATAATAAACTTAGGTTAATTTTTTAATTTCTTGATAAATTTTTTCAATTTCATTGTTCCCTTTATTTCACTTATTACGATGATATAAAAATTACTTAATTATTTATTTTTACCTAAGATGTTTTAGAAATATTCGGTTATGCTGTCCAAATTGACTTAGAAAAGTGGAATATAGTCAAAGATATAATCATTAAATCATATACATAATAATATTAAAAACATAATTATCATTTTTATACCTAAATTATACATTTTAATCAAATCATTAAACATGGTTATGAAAAATTAACTACGTCACAATCATGGAGATGGTAGGCCGTACATTCACATGAGTAACATATAGATTTTTCAACAATCATTATGGAAATAATATAAGTATAATTTTATCTTTAAAAAATTATAATAATATATTAAATATGATATTAATTCTTTAAATGTACTTATATATATCATTAATATGATTTGGTGATGAAAATGAATCACATCTCTTTATGGAGGTAGTAATCCGCACGTACGCACAAACGACATTATCATTTTTCTATGCATGGTAAGGTAAGTGAATAAATGGTATATTATCTTTTATTAATTATAAATATGTCATAAATATAATACATAAATATTAATACCATGATTATAACTAATATTAATATATGGTGATGGAAAATTAATTAAATTGGTTCCTGAGGCGGTAGTCCTCCGTGCACATGAACGACGACTTCATTTCCCTTTTGATGGAAGTGGAGATTGATATAGTTTTTGATATAAAAATAATGAAATATAATTATATTGAGTATATTTATGTTATTATTTAATCATTATAGAAGAATATTTGAAGGAGTTGTAATAAGAAACAAAATTAAGACAAGAAGATAAAACTATACCTCTTCTTTGGAAATGATCTATTTATTAACACAATAAAACCAATAAGGATATTGTTCTTCAAAACATAAGGAGTTTATAATGAGTTTATTTATTCAATGAATTTATTTGGGTAGATATTTTATAAACCAAATGGGTTTTCAATTTTGAATAAATGAGAAGAATAGGTTCCCTTTTATAGGGGCACTCTTGGAATTTCTCAAAATTTTAAATTAATATAAATTAATTTTCAATTTAAAATGGATCTAAATTGAGTCATTTAGAATATAAAATGATTTTGGGTCTAAATAATCTGACCCAATAATTTTTTTGGACAATTTTATCTCACATTATTACCCTTATCTTTTAGGTTTTACACTTATTTAATCCCTTTAACTCTTACCATGATAACATGGATCTTTACCCTTTAACGGTGAATATTGTTACTATAAAATGTAAAACAACCTATAATTGGATCATGGTTGATATTTTAAATCTTATAATAATCACTTGGAATAATTTAATATTTTTATTAATTTTATATCATTTAATTAAATATTATTTATTTTAAAATATCATTAATGTCAATTTTAACACTATTCATTACTTTGACCTTTAAAAATATCAATAAAATAATATATTTAAAAAAATATATTAATACATCATTAAAATATCAAAGTAATCAATAAAATTATTTTATTTCATTAACTATCTCATATTATAATTATTTTAATATTTTTAATATCATATATTTTATTTTTCATTTTATTAAATAATTACTCCATAAGTGTTATGAAGGAATTTAAGATAATTATTTATTCATTAAAAATTAAAAAATAAACTTCCATATTGAAGAAAAATCTATTATATTTAAAAATAGTATTTATAGTAAAACATATCATTTGAATAACACCATATTAAAAATATTATACTTATTAAAAGCTAGAGTGTGGCATGTTTGACTTTTCTTTAAATAAAATATTATAAAGGTTATAATCTAATACAAGTGTCCATAAATTGTCATATAAACAAAATATAAAGGATTATAGAAGATTATTACTCATATAATAAAATTGGTTCATGTTTTAGGGTGATTTTCTAGTCCTTATCATTTTATTTTTATCCTCAATTACCCATTTTATCTTTTATCATGGTAATAAAAATTACTAACTTTACTATTCATATTATCTAAAAGTAAAAGTAAAATATTTATTAAAATTGGAAATAATGATTCCAAATATTTAATTCAATTTAAAAAATTCTATACAAATAATTTTCAGTATTTAATTTAAAATTAAATTGAAAAAATGGAACGAAAAATAGTTTTTTTCCTGAAAAATGCACTTTTTAAACATAAAATGTTATTATACTAAATTCAAGTATAAATTCCATTTTAAAATTAAAAATTGGATTATTTTATATCAAAATTAACAAATTAAATTTTAAAAATAATCTAAAATATAATTTTAATTTATAAATACTTGAAAAAAATACAATTTTCAATAAAAATCACTATTTTTCACTATTCATTGAAAAATCAAACTTTTTAGGAAATTATCTAAATTTAAAGATATGATAATTTTGATATGATAATTTTGATATGATAATTTAAAAAATTATATTTATCTAATTATTTAATATTTCTAAAATTTCTATAAATTATTTATATTGTTCGCTCACAAAAGAAATAAAAATCATTCATGAAGAAAGTGAATTTGTTGAATAAAATGACTTTACTAAAATTACGTGTATAATTTTCTAAGAATTAATTTATAATTTATTAATTATTAGGATCATTTTATATTTCATAATTCAGTTAATAATATTCATTACCACTAATTTAACAACTTGGTTATAATGGTCACATAATAAAAATATTTAGTTATTCGTTTAAGCTCTGTGTTGTGTATCTTGTACGCTATTGAAAAAAGTATTTCCTTTTAAAAACTAGAGGTGTTACATTCTTACCCCACCTTTGGAAATTTTGAACTCAAAATTTTGAAATTATAACTAGTAACTAAGTTTTCAATTTTCAAATTATCTTTATTGAAATCCCACATAGATAAAAGGATTAATAAAACATCCACTTTAACAGAAAGGAAGGGAAGTATAAAGGTCATCTAAAAAAACACATTAATTGGTTTCCATGTAGGAAAAAATTGAAATGGAATTGAAAATATTACAACCATTTATTGACATAGATTGATAGAGAATATGGTCATGAGAAAGTGAACAATCACAAAATGGTAAATCAGTAATGGGTCAAAAGGTCATTGACTTCATCGGTAAGAAATATTAAAGAATAACATTTTTGTTTCAAGATATTTTTCATAGATTAAGGAATTAATTTACTTCCCTATCTAAGAACATGATTAAATATACTTACTTGACAAGTAGAGTTTCACCCTTTTATAAATTTCCACTACAATCTCATATTTTTCTCCAAATAATGAGTATTGAAGATGATTTTTTCATGCCTAAAAAATTAGAATCAATTTCTACTGGTCAATAAATCCAAAAAGGATGATAATATATTACTAATTTGTTATAAATTAACAAAAAACAAAATGGGTAAGCAAATATAAGATAATTCCCCAAAAATATTAAACTATTATATGGTGAAAAACTACTTTAATCTCCAAAATTTAACAGTAATACCCAAAGTTCAACATAGATCATTCAATAAATAAATATACTTAAAATTAATAAAAATAGTATTAAATATTATTGAAACTCAAAAATTATAGGGATTTGATCACATATTCTTCCAAGATAATTTTAAAATTTGTCTCCAAATAACATTAATTACTCTCATACAAAAAATTATATACCCAAACCACATAATCTCTAAGATATTATAAATATTTCCATACATCACAATGACAAAAAAATATATTTCAACCTTTATTAATGAAATAAAATCTCATAGTATTTCTTATAATTATTCGTACAATTCTTCCCAAAATTATAGTGATATTCTTCCAAAATAACATTAATCACTTGATCCCCAAATAAATTTTTAATCCCACAGTAGGATTTATAATAATACATATGTTCTCAAAATCAACTTATTATTTATACATAAAATAATTTTAATAAAAAATAAAAATTCATACTAACAGGGACTTCACGTAGGCTAGTGGTAGGTGATTCACCCTTGTCGCCCTTCAGTTGTGGGTTCAAGCCTCACGACCTTGCTAGATACAGTGGGTTTTCACAGGGTCTACAGGCCGTCCTTTTCTAAAGCTATGTAATTCTTATAACATTCCCAAAAATATGATAAAATCCTCAAAATATCCTTAATATATTCAACATTAAATAAAGGTTTTAACCTCAAAGGTTATCTCATACTTTTCAATTTTCAACCCAAAAAGTAATAACCTATAATTACCTTAAAAAAAAAATGTCGCAAAAAATATAATTATTCACCTTAAAATTTCATAACATAAATCCTAAAAAGGGATTTATAATACATTGATCTTATTATCAAACATAAAATTATATACCCATGATGGTATTCATAACTATTAGGATAACCTCACCTTAAAACATCCTAATCTCCAAAGTAATCTGAAATGGAACATCACTCGTCCAACTCTCCTCTCCGCTCTCAACAACACCTTCTCCCCTCTTAGGATTATTTCATCCCTCCTCCCATCGATGGGTCTCCCTATCTTCTCCTGCCCCTATGAATTTGTTATATTTGACTTATCCTATCATTTTTTTTGCTCCAATGCTCGCTGTTGTGGTTCACTTTGAAGCTCACAATGACATTTATTCCGTTCCGATTTTCTTCAAGATCTCTAGAGCGGTATGGTTTTCCTCTCTTTCACATCTGCTATATCGGTCAGGGACGAAACACATTACCCCATCATGGTTGTGTATGTTGTTCTCTTTATGTTGGGTTGGGATTGTTTGGTGGGAGTAGTGGTTCTATGGGCTTCTTTGTGATGTAGTTTCTCCCCTTGGTGTGCCTTTGTCGTTCTGATTTAACTCTTGCTATTCATTGTTTGTTGTTTTTGGTTATTCCTAGATAATTTTATTTGAACTCAGATACCATTATTATTTTTTCTTTTGATGAATTTACATTGGTTTTATTTGGTTCTTTCAGTTAACTTTTCAACTTTTAAGGTTGGATGTATTTTTTTGGTGTTTCTTCTATAACACTGATAACGGTTCTAAATTTTGTGGTTCATGGTCTAGTAAAAGGTCACCACTATCTAATTAGGCTTTAACTCTCCAAACTCTACTCTAGTCTTTGGTTCCTTATTTCCAAACCAGGTCGGTCTGGTGCATTGGATCTTGGTGAGGTTTTGGGATGGTGCTGTTTGAGCTGCGGGTGGCATTCCCTGAGGTGAAACCTGGAATATGGTGTTCATACAGATCCTAGTTTGGTGTTTCTAGCTTTCACAGTAATTTCCAATATTCATGATTGTGGCCCACTATTAGTGATTATTGATAGAAGGGATGCTCTTATGGTGGCTCATTTGTTCACAACGGTGATGCTGCAAGTTGTGTGTTTTCATTGGTGACCTCCTGGAAAGTTTCCCAGGGTGGGTGTGAGACGGAAAGGCCAATAACTAACAGACCAGGCATCTGATTGACGCGCCGTCTATTTCGTTGAATTCCTCTTAGTGAGACAGATCTTTTGGCTTACTCCGCTCGAGGTTTGGATGCCGACGGAGTGCGGTTGGGTTGGTTCGCTCATGAAACCAACCGGGCCCCTGGAACGAAAAAGCCAATAACTCTCAGACCGGGCGTCCGATTGACGCGACGTCTATTGCGTTGAGTTCCTGTTGATGATACAGAACTTTTGGCATCCTTCGCCGAGTTTTGGATGCAGATGGATAGTGGCCGGGTTGGATCGCACCGAAATCCAACCGGGCCCCTGGAATGGAAAAGCTGATACCTTTCTGACAGAATGTCCGTTTGACGAACCGTCAGTGGCGTTGGTGATCTCGTTGAGAAATGGTCCCTATGAGTATACCCTATGAGAGTTCGGGGTACAGTTGAGATACGGACGAATTTGGTTTGCTCACGAAACCAACTGGGCCCCGGGGACGGAAAGGCTAATAACTCACAGACCGAGCGTCCGATTGACGCGCCGTCTATTGCGTTGAGACCCCTATGACGAGGCGGTCATTTGAGATACTTCTTTGTGGGACTTTGAGATACTTGGAGTATCGACTTGTAGCTCGTGGAGCGGACCCTCCCAGAGAAGAGCGTACGGAGTACGGAGACCGTGTAGCCGGCAGAGACCTGAAGACTGCTTGTCCGATTCGATTCGGAGTGACTTACGTAGCCCAGTGGGGAGCACTACTTTGTGAGGTGGCAGACCCACAACGGAGGAGCACTACTATGTGAGGTGGCAGACCCGCGGTACTCGACAGGAGGAGTACCTCTGTAGGCTATGAGGGGGGAGCACTACTGTGTTGGGTGACAGACCCCGGCGGGAAGCACTACTGTGTGAGGTGGCAGGCCCGCGGTACTCGACAGGAGGAGTACCTCAGCAGTCTTAGGTTAGTGAGAAGTACCTCAGAGTCGTGACAGGACCACTGTACACTCTAGAGACGGAGCTCTTCAGTAGTTACGGTTTCGATAATGAAAATCCTGGTTTGAGCTGAGACTTTTGGCCTTCGTGTTTACCTCATGATTGAGATGGGTCACTTGATAACTTAGGTATATGTATGGGCATATACCTGGGTAGTGGTTATCCGTTGATTTCATGATCCTTGTGTTTCCTCATGATTGATATGGGTTACTTGATAACTTAGGTATATGTATGGGCATATATCTAAGTAGAGGTTATTTGTTGAGATCTTCTTTTGGTTGTCCTTGTTGGTTTAGTGAGACATTGAGGGTCTCGGGGTCCCTACTGAGTATCATTATACTCACCCCTGCACGGGCTATGCCCGCACCTCGTTGTGTTGGTTGCAGACGACAGGCAGTGCTGACGGAGTCCGAGTGTTCGAGGACTGGACGGTACCTAGAGGTGGACAACACGACGAGTCAGTACCCAGAGGTGGACTACACGACGTGACGAATCACAGAGGAGGTTGACGGACGAGAGCGTGGAGGAGGCTATCTGTACCTACCCTTCAGGTAGGATCCGTGGTGGACGACCAGGAGCTACGCTATCTGTACCTACCCTTCAGGTAGGACCCGAGGAGGACGACCCATGAGCTGCTTCCCTCTTCCAGATGTTTGTCTCTTGCTGTTGTACCTTGTTCAGTTGTAGTTGTACTTTCTTTTGGGTTTGTATTCTGGACCATTTACTTTTCAGCTTTTCTTTTGTACTTAGTGTTTTGTTTCCGCTTGTACTCTGTGGTGCTTGTTTTCTTTTATAAAGGCAATGCCTTCCCAATTATCGGCATTTATGCCTTTGGTTCTAGTCGCCAGCCCCTGGCCTATGGAAGGCGGGATTGGGGTAGTCACGGCATGGGCCCCGAGGACGGGTCGTGACATTTTGGGATGGTGCTGTTTGAGCTGCGGGTGGCATTCCATGAGGTGCAACCTGGAATATGGTGTTCATACAGATCCTAGTTTTGTGTTTCTAGCTTTCATAGTAATTTCCAATATTCATGATTGTGGCCCACTATTAGTGATTATTGATAGAAGGGATGCTCTTATGGTGGCTCATTTTTTCACAACGGTGATGCTGCAAGTTGTGTGTTTTCATTGATGATGATGGTTTTTAATGACGATGATGAGGGATTGGGGAGGTTTCCTCACTAGTGATCAGTGATGGGTTGCGACGACGATGGTGGATTACCAATGCTAATAATGGGTAATGACAGGTGATGCGACCCCAGATGACACAAGCAACTCATGGATCGAGGCATTGGGTTCTATGTTGAAATTCAAATTTGAAATTTGGAAACTAGTTATGTTTTTGGATCTTGAATATTTGGATTCCCACCTATTGGATGAAGTGAATTTGGGTCTTGTAACTTTGGTTACTACTTATCCTTAAAGCAGCTATATTGAAATTAAAAATTAAATTTTTAGTCAGACCAAAGTTATCTAAACCCCAATTTGATACCGACTATAAGGAATTAGCTTTCATCATTACATATTCAAGTTATTTTAAAACTAAAAAACACTTTATTTTCACTATGGTATTTTAGTTTCATATTTTTATATAATAAGGAAAAACTCTTACAAAGTAAACCCATACATTACATGTGGAAATCTATGCTTAGTATCCATTTTTTTCACCCAAAAAAACTTATTTTAAATAAAACATGTTTTGTTTTCATTGAATATTCTTTAAAATTTTCAAATTGACGTCATACGTTTCCATAATATTCCTTAAAATCCTATGATATTTTTTAAAAATGTGGTATGAGTACAGAAATCTCAGTAAGGGACACAAAAATAAAGAAATAAATCATTAGTTCATAAATACGTATAAGAAATTTCCATTTTTCAAGAATAAAAATTGGGCTAAAAATAAAAATTTTATCACCCAATAAATCACCTTTTCTGCACAAAGTTTTCTATAAAACATTTTATAATAAATATTAAAGTAAAAAAAAACTCTTAAGGGTGTCTTGAAAACTTTTCATATGGTTATAAATTTCATCCAAAAATCATATGCTCTTTAGCTTAGCTTATGAAACCATAGGTTTGCTATAGAATCAATAGTAAGAATAAATCAAAATGGAAGCTTGTGGAATCATTTTCACATAAATATTACTTATAATATAGATTTTATTACTACATAGGGAGTAACCATCACAGTTATATTTGGAATAACCATTACAGTATATTCCCATAATCTCTTAGGAGAAACTTAATCGGTTAACTCTATCTCTTTAACCAGTGCATTGGAGATATATAATGGGCTCACCTCCATTGATTTATAATGGAACCACCCATCCTCATAAAAAATTCCCAAGAAGAAGAACATTATCATAACACATAAAACATTCATAAAAAATTTCTTCAGGAAAATAACCTTTCTATTTTGAATTCACTGTTCTTTTTAAAAATTAGTGCACTTATAAATGAAAACATTTTCTTAAAAATAAACATCTAAACATGTAATGTAAGATTAAAAGTGTTGAGGTGTAATGATGGAGGGAAAATCCACTCATGCAATATATGTTAAAAAACATTCCTTTTAGACTTTTATAAAAAATAAAAGAGGAACTTTAAAAGAGGTTTTTTAAAAGAAAGTCCCTTATGTAAAACCTTAAATAAATTCCTTTTTGAAAAAAATTGAGAAAAATTAAAAACATTAACTTTTTAAAAAATTAATTCCCATATAAATACAAACATAAAAATAATTTTAAAAATATTTACATGAAAGATAAATATATAGAAAATAAATTTATAAAACATTTAAAATAAGTTTTTTGGTTAAAGAGTCCCTTACTTTGAGTCTAAATTATCACATATGTTCTTTATGTTCCTTAATTAAAAACCAAGGTTAATTATTTACTTTCTTGAAAAAAAATTTCAAGTTTATTATTCATTTTATTTCAGTTATTACCATGTTATAAAAATAACTCAATTATTTAAGTTTACATTATATGTTTTGGCGATATTCGGCTGTGAAGTCCAAAATGACTTAGTTATGTGGAATAGGGTAAATGTGGTCATCATTTAAAAATATTACAATTAATATTAATGAAATAATTATAATTTTTATAAATCAATTGTACTTTTAAATCAAACCATGAAATATGGTTTTGAAAAATGAACTGTGTTGCAATCATGGAGATGGTAGGCCGTTCATATGCATGAGTAACGTTTCCATTTTTCAAAGATCATTAAGGAAATAAGGTTAGTATAATATTATCTTTACATAATAATAATAATATCTTAAATATATAATTACCTTTTTAAATATACTTATATATCATTCCTGTGATGTGGTGATGAAAATGAATCACATTACCTCATAGAGGTGGCTGTCTGCACATATGCATGAATAACGTTAACATTTTTATATATATAGAAAGGTAAGAGAATAAGTGGTATATTAACTTTTAATAATGATCAATATGTCATTAATATCATATATAAACCTTAATTACATCATTATAACCATTCTAAATATATGGTGATGGGAAAAAATTTACATCGATTCACAAGGTCGTAGTCCCTCGTACGCACTGACGACGAATTCATTTCCCATTTGATGGAAGTAAATATATATATAGGTTATGATATAAAAATAATAACAAATAAATATATTTATAATATTTTTTCATTATTTCATTATGTTTTAATATTATTTTAAGGAGTTGTAACATAAAACAAAACTAAAACAAGCAGATAAAACTATACCTCTACTTTGGAAATCCTCCCTTGATTAACTCCTTAAGACCACTAAGGATGATATTATTCCAAACATAAGAACTATAGATTGAGGTTAAGGATTCTAGGAAGGTATTTGGGTTGATATTGGCTAAATAATGGGGGTTTTAAGTGTGAAGAAATGATAATAAGAGGTTCCCTTATATAGGAGTGGGGAGGGGCACTCATGGAATTTATCAAAATATTAAATTAATATAAATTAATTTTCAATTCCCAGAAGCTCCAAAATTGAGTTATTTTAAAGATGAGATGAGGATGGGTAAAAATAATCTCATAAAATAATTGTTTTTACAATTTTATCTCAAAATCTTACAGTTATTATTTAGTTTTAAACCATATTTTATCTCTTAAACTCTTACCATGACAATTTTTTTTTCCTTTTTTTTCTTTATCTTCTAGCTTTAGTAGATTGAGGTTAAGGATTTGAAACCAAATTTATCTTTTACCATGTTAATAAAAATTACAAAGTTTACTATTCATATTACTTAATAATAAAGGTAAAATATTTAATAAATTTGGACCTCATGATTAAAAATATTTAATAATTTTTTATAAATTTAAAATAAAGAAGTCACAGCATTTAATTTTAAATTAAATCGTAAAAACACAATGAAAAATAGTTTTTTGGAAAAATACCCTTTTTAAACCTAAAATGTTTTTATTCTAAATTCAAGTATAAAGTCTATTTAAAAAACCATAATTGGATTATTTGAAATAAAAAAGAACAAATTAAATTTTAAAACCAATCTAAAATATAATTTGAATTTGTAAATACTTGAAAAAAGTACAATTTTCAATAAAAATCAGTATTTTTCACTATTCATTGAAAAATCAAACTTTTTAGAAAAGTATGAAAATTTCAAGATAAGATTATTTTGATATGATGATTTAAAAAAAGGTAATTATTTAATTAAATAAAATTTATAAAAGTTCCAAAAATTATTTATATTGTTCACTTACAAAAACAATAATTTTTTTTTTGAAGAAAGTGTATTTGAAGAATAAAATGACTTTTCTAAAATTAAGTGAATAATTTTATAATTATTAATTAATAAATTATTAATGATTAGGACCATTTTGTATTTCATAGTTCAATTAAAACTATTCATTCCTTCTAATTTAATGGCTATTCTATAATGTTCACATAACAATATTTAGTTATTCGTTTAAGCTCGGTGTTGTGTATCTTGACACTATCAAAAATAGTCTTTACTTTTTAAAACTAGGAATGTTATAGTCTCTTTTGTTTATATGGAAATTTTGGGCTGGTTTTGGGTTTTCATCGTCAAAATAAAGGGGTTTTGAGGTAGGTTCCCTATGTACGAGTCATTGATATCAATTCCTTAATTGATTGAGTGTTTTAAAAGCATGTTTTAAATATTTAGTAGTATGTATATTTTATGAAAAATGTTTTTGATGCTTGGTATTGGAATTTACCATGTTTTTTGGGTTTTAATTTAGTTTTTACATTTATATTATTTATTTAAATATGTTTTCAGGCTTGTTTAAAAATATTAAACATGTTAAATGCTCAAAAGTGGTTTCTAAATTGTTTTGTGTGTGTAAAAGGTGCTTTGCAAGGATGTTTGTGTGTGTATAAATTTGAAAATGTACTAAACCATCTTTAAAGGGTTGGAAATGGTGTGATTAAATGTGTTGAATTGAGACAAAAAGGGGTTTGGTGGATTTTGAGTTAAATAAGATCACTTGGGAACCATGGGTAACAAGGAATGTTGCTAAGGACTAGTACGTCGGTTGAGTCGGCAGGGCACTGACCCGGGATCCCTGGTAGGATTCCACTAAAACACTAAGAAAATAAAATGATGATTTTTGGTTACCTCTAGTACTTTTTATTTGACCTCTATAAGGCTTGTGTATAAGAATTGATTATATGGTTCAATCACCAAGGTACGAGGATACTTGGACCTAGTTGACCTTGATTATTAGCGATTTCCCATGGTGATTTCTCTCTTTTACTCTTGTTCTTTCATAGTACTATTTTAATAATATCTTCTGTATGGTTTCTTATATTTTTATTGTTTATTTATAAAATGACATATTTGTTTTGTTTTCCATAATGAGACACCATTTTAGCACATGTTATCATTTATAATGAATTCACTGAAAATTTTTCCATGCTTTGAAAACCATTTTGAAAATATAATGGAAATTAGTTTTACTTAAAATGAGAGAGTGTTTCTTGTTTTTCATAAATGATTTGAAAAAACTATTTTTATATTACTTATTTTAAAAAAATCACGACTCACATTTATTTTTAATGTTTTTTCATAAGGAATATTTTATTTGAGAAATCCTACTGAGTTTTAATACTCACACCTATACATATATATTTGTTCTTATCCCATGGTGCAATTTTTGTATTGGTCTCGGTCACAATAGAGTGAGTTATTTCAGTGGATGATGGTGAACCACATAATCACGTAGAGGTATTTCTAGTGTTTACTTTCATATTTTAGTTACTTGTTTCTTTTACAGTACCAGTATTATTTTTTCTTATTCTATTATATTTATCAGTTTATATAGGATAAATATTTCCTAATTGAGTTGCGGTTGATACTCGACACTAGTTTCCATCCCAGGAGGATCAATAACATGTCTTGGTCCTTGTTGAAGGTCACATAAAGTGACCAATATGATGTTGACCTGTGTTGGTTAATGAAATTTCAGGGAAAAATTCTATTTCAATTCCATCATATAGAATTATTCCTACAAAATTGAAGGATTTGAAAGTCCAATTATGAGAATCAGAAAGTAAAGGGTTCATAAGACCGAGCACATTGACTTAGAATAATTTGATTATTTTTTTTCTTCAATGAAAATTGGATTTTAATACTCTTTTTTGATTATCATAAGATAAATCATATCAAAATGAAGAATAAATATCTAATTACTCAAATTTATGACCTTTTTGATCAATCTAAGGGAGATCAATGGTCCTCTAAAATTGATCTACACTCCGAGTATCACCAACTTTGTGTTTAGAAAGAGAATATTATAAAGAAAACTTTTAGCAGTCAATAAAAGTATTATGAATATTTTGTCATTACCTTTGGTATTATAAATACACTATAATTTATCTTAACATTGATAAATCATGACTTTTATTGATATATAGACTATTTCATTTTTGTATTTGTGGATGGAATTATGGTGTAGTCTTGACCTTGTAAAGAACTCGAGGAATATTTAGATATTGTATTGAGAATTTTTTGAGGGCACCGGTTATTTGAAGGATTATATAAATTTAATTTTTAGAAATAAGGAGTTATCTTACATGGGAATTTAATTTTTGAGAAAGGATTATTAATAGACCCTGCAAAGATAGAAGATGTTGTCTTTTTGAAACTGATGAAGAAAGTCTTTGAGATATGAATATTTTTGTTCATAAAAGGTTACTATTATTGATTTTTTAAGACTTATCATGTTTTTTATATCATATGAGATCAATCTACAAAAAGTGAAATCAAATATTTTTTAGTTAGGGTTATCAAAAATTCTTTTTGGATCTCAATGCACAGTTCAAATCATCCCAAATTCATTTCTTTCTATAGCCTAGGAATGGTCATGTGATTTTTTATGATGAATTTGGATTTGAAATTGGTTGTGTTCTCAAGAAAGGAAACCATGTGGTATCCTATGAATCACGACAATTTTGAATTCATGAAAATAAATATTCAAACCATCATTTTGAATCTGATGCGGTGGTTCGTTCTTTGAAAACATTGTGTCATTATCTCTATGGTGATAAATTATCTTTGTTCAGATAACATAAAATTCTGAAACACATATTTTTATAAAGGTATTTAAACTGAAGACAAATAATAAGGATGGAATACTTCTAGATGTTCAAATCTAACTTTATTTATACATTTATAAAAGGGAATTCCACAGTAGAAGCTTTAACCAGAAATTTGTACAATAAATTATCCAAAGAGGATTGTGATTTGTTGAAATTAATGAGCATGAATATGTAAATGAACTTGGATCATACTAAGAAGAATGAATTTTCATATTTCCATTCAGTGACTATTATTCTTATATTAGTTGAACAAGTTGAGTATGCTCAAAGATTGGATTATTTTTTCCTTACAATTATTTCAAATCATAATGGTGGGGAGAATATTGATGGATGGAGACAAGATAAAAACATTGTTTTTCTTTTTCAAGATCAAATATTTGTTCCAATATCTTTTTATGAACAAGTCCTTTATACTTATCACCATTAGAAATGGGATGTTCATCCTATAATTCATAAGATGTATAAATTTTTGAAAACTCATTTTTGGTGGGATGGAATGAAAAGGAAAGTTGAAGAGTATGTCCCGAGATACCTCACTTGTCAATGGGTTAAGATTGAGCACCAATGACCAGATGATATAATACAATCCTAAATTATTCTAATCTAGAAATGGGAACACATAATTGTGTATTTTGTACCAATTCTACCAAGAACTATTCAAAAACATGATTTCATATTAGTGATTTTTGATTGGTTCACAAAGTAGTATCACTTCATCCTCATTCATGAATCCAACATGGTGGAATAATTTTAAAAAATATATATTCTAGAGATCATAAAGTTTCATGGAATATCAGTTTTGATCATCTTTGATAAATATCCTCATTTTACCTTTTATATTTGATGATATTTATGGAAATATTTGGGTACCAAGTTGACCATGGGCATAGTTTATCATCTTAAAATGGATGGAAAATCAGAACAAGTGATCCAAACATTAGAATGCATGCTTCGATATTGTGTTATGGATTTCAAAGGCTCATGAGAGGATAATATTTCATCAGTGGTGTTCTCATAAAATAATAAATATTAGGAATTGATATTAATGGATCCTATTGAAGCATTGTATGATTTTCCTTTCTAGTCTCCACTTTTTTGAATAGATACCAGAGAAGAATTTATGTTTGGATCTAGTCTTGTTCATGAGATGATTGAGAAACATTAGATGACCAGGAAAAGGATAGAGATGGATCAAAGTCACCATAAATCTTATACAGATCATTTTTCTTAACCATTATTATTTTCTATGGGAGATAATGTGTTCTTGAAAGTCTGTCAAAGGCTATGGTATAGACATTCGGGTAAGCATTGTAAATTTTCTCATCAATACATCAAACCTTTTCAAATACTAGAATGTATTGTTGATGTAGCTTATCAACTACATTTACCACTATTATTTATCTCTGTACACAATTTATTCCATGTATCTCAATTGAATATGTACCATCCAAATCCCAACCATATGATTAGATATGACCACTATAATCCTATACTAGATATTAATTTTCAATACATTCCAAAAAATATCCTGGATAAACAAGAAAAAGTTTTATAGGTAAAGTGTATATGTTTAGTGTGATTTTTATTGAAACATGATCAAATTTAAGAGGAAACATGGGAATGTGGGAAATAGATTCTTAAACAATGGACCGAACATTTCAAAATCATTGAAAATTTATATCTTTCCAAGGATCAAAAGTCTAATGGTTGTGAGAATTTAATATCCTCGATTTTAGGTTTTTCATTATAATCATACTATTTTTAATCATTTTTATGGTTTTAGTTGGTTTTAGGGATCTTGGGTGAGGTTATTAGAGAGTTTTGGGGGTTTTATCCTATTCTAGGTACACCACAGGTAAAAAAACACTATAGTGGTGGGCTTTTTGTTTGGGATATATCCCTATGAAACATTTGAAATACAAAAATAGGCATGTTCGGGGTTCTTGTTCCTTGACTGGCTCACTATAGGACATGGTTAGAGAGAATACACTATGACACGGTACCAGGCATGGTGAGCTCAAAACAGAAAAGATAGTTTCACCAGGGTGTATTGGATAGCTATTTTTCACCTCCAACTTGTCACCCATTTGAATGGAAAATGACTATTTTAACTCCACAAATCCATGGTGTTGGTTAAATCCATTTGTTAATGTCCATTTATCATGCCATTTTTGGGGGAGGAGTTTGGATCTACAAACATTATTCTTGAGAGAATTTTTAGTATATATTAAGAAAATATTCTCCTTATAACCATTATATTTCCTCCATCTTGGTTTTTTATATGTGAAATTTTAGGGTGAGTCCTTAGAAGACTTCTTACCTTTCAACTATGGAGTTTTTGGGAGGCTAGTTATTAGTGTTGTGGTTGTCTTATCTCCCCTATTTTTGTGGTGTGTTTGGATCAATGTAGGTGTATTTTTATCAATCCTTTATTTTTTGAATTGAAAGGCTTAGATTTTTAAATTATCTTACTAATATTTTCTATATAAAACTCACACTTCAGGTTTATTTGAAAATATTGGTTCCAATGGATTAATGTAATTATTACTGTTTTAAAAAAATGATTTTTATTTCAAAGAATTTTTTATTGAACCTCGTGAAAGCCCTTGTTTTAAATGGTATAAGAAAGAAATTGGTTTTTTTAATGCATTTGTGAAATTGAAGAATTTTTTTTAAAAAAAATTATGAAATAACGTATTGTCACACATGTTAGTGTTTTTTCATATTTTCATTATATGGGGACTTATTGGTATGAACTTAGTTCTTGGTTCCACTTGGAAATAAAGGTATATCATATAGTGATGGATTAGTGAAGGAAATATAACAAATCACAAGAATTTGAATCTTTATTTAGTATACATGTTTGTGTGTGTGAAACTAAAATTGTTTATGATAACTGGAATGGAATATTGAAAAAATTGATTTAGTTAAACTATTTTTCTTAAACAATTTTCTTATCAAAAACTATTTTTGTATTCTCACATGTTATTTTATATAAACTATGATATAACTTTTTTGGGTCCTAGTGGTGCATATTGGGAAGTATCTTGGGGAAATACTACTAGGTATATTTTCTATCCCCTATATATGTAATTTGGTGTGTATAAAGACATTTTTATTCATTATATAGGTATATGAAAGGCTTCATACTTCTGTAATGTGGAATCATGATGCTAGTTCCACAAGATGGAGTTGGAGCTTGGAGTTTCTCTTTTACATTCATTAGAGTAATTCCACATTTTCATTTCTACATTGATATGTCCTTTAGTTTTCTTGAGTTTTGGTTTATGATTTATCATTTCTACTTTGATATTATTTTTTTATCAGTTTTCATTTGAGTTATATTGTTTATACCCATGCATCCTATATTTGGTTTTGTTATTTATATTTTATCTTATTAGGTAATGCTTTTTCATTAGGTAAAATCATCCCTCATCATCTTACTAAGCCCTTGTCATTTATTTCCAGCCTTTGGTGTCTTGTGGATGTCACCTAAGGTTAGTGACTCCTTTAACTAAGACCAATCCAATGGGTTGGGTGGGGATGTTACAGTGAGGATATACTTCATTGTACTTGACAATCACCTATGTTTGGAGGTTCCATAATTTATGACCACGAACTCCATTCAGCATGCTACTCTACAAAATTTAAAGAAACCAGAGGAATAACATCCTTTATTAATACCATATTGTATGAAAGATGCAACAATTCTTGGGATAAATAGGTGAAATACAATGGATTATTATGCTGAAAGGAGTTCTAAATCAATTCCAACCACATTAAAATTCATCTCTTCTTTAAATAAATCTTCTATAAATGAAAATAAAAATTTGGGTAAACAAAAAATCTTTAAGTAATTCTAGTGTATAAAATATTCCATCTTAAATGTAAAATATTTTTTTAAATATCACATTATATAAAAATTCAATTCCATTATGCAACACCCTAGAATGGTTCAAGTGTATATTTATTTTAATTTTCATATAAAGTCTAATCCCATTATATATTTAATTTAAATCCAATATTTTAATTTAAATATAAAATTTCTACTTTTGAATACTATTATTGGTTTAATATGCTGTGGAAATACTAGTGTTCAGGGTTATTTTTTGGATTCATTATTTTTCAGTTATTATTTTAATAGAACGTGAATATTAATTAGTTTTTTATAAGACATAAACTTTTGTAATTTTTTCTTTATAAAACACTTTCTTAGGTAATTCCTTATTCATTAACAAATTTTTTTGTCAAAATCTGGTTTTTAAATCCCACTTTTCCTTTTCATTTTTTAAATTTATGGCTGTATATATTTTTAATAAAGTGATAAGCATGATGATAATTTTTAAACCACTCTTTTACAATAAAATCAACCTATATTTAAAATGGTTTCATGTTTACTTATAAACTATAAAACCATTTTAAATGTAAATTAATTTTTCAAATAACATATAAATCATGTCATGAAATGTAAAAAATTAGTTATTTTATAAATGGGCCTTTAAATCCCATATAGAAAGTAAAGAAATTAAAATTCTATTTAAAAACAGTCTGTCAAAACTAAAATATTAATTTAATCACTCCACTTTCATAAAACTCCCTTATAAAAAATAAGATTTCAAATATTTATATAGATTCATAGAAAAACATATGGTAATTACATTATATTTTAGGTTATTCAAAATACAAGGAATGAAAATAAAGAACAATGGAAATAAAATAATAAAAAAGGAGAATAAAAGAAACATACCTTTATGATTTAACCTAAATTCACTTCATATTTCCTAAAACACTAATATAAAAGTATTATTCATAAATAATAAAAAAATTAACATGAGCAATTAATCTGAAATTATAACATAGTTAAATATAAAATCATAATTCATAAATAATAAAAAATGTACATTATAATATATTATCTAGTAAAAAAATAGTTAAATTAACTAAAACATTCATCATTATTGAAATTAAAATGTATAAAATGATGCATACTATTATCAAACTATGATAAACAGGGAATATTCTTTGTTTTAAAATTTTTACACTCTAAATATTAAAAAAACTCAATAAAATTTATAAAATATAAAATCCTTGGCACCATTGAAATCTAGAGATTAAAAATATAGAAAATAGAGAATGGAATAATAAATAATTGGGAAGGAAACAACCAACCTTGATGATTCAACAAAAAAACAATTGAAAAGATGAGGTGTAATGGAGTAATATCCAAAAGAATTAGAGGTGTGGGAGAACCTTTCAAAAGGTATCTTAACACACAATGGGAAAGAGGGGGGTGGGTGGGGTGGGGTGGGTTCACACCTCTAGTATTGGGGGGGGGATACCAATAGTTTTAAAAAATGATTTTTATAGGATAATAATATACCAAGAGTTTAAAAAAACAATTGGTACAGGTTTATTTGTATACCCTATAACTCTAGTCATTAATATTTATAATATTAATTGGTTTTGTAACACCCCAGGATTTCAGAGTGTGTTATTTCTTAAAAATAATTCAATAACTTGCACTACACGCAACACCGAGTTCAATCACACCATTAAAAGAGGTCATGAATAGTATTAACTACATTTTGAACTTTATATAATCCTTATAATTTTAGAATCCCTATTATGAGTTTCTTAGTCATAATGCAAGAACAGATTCATTTTCAGTATTTCACTTTTATCAACTTCTAATAGTGAAACCTTTTTAAATACAATATTTTAAGCTTTTTGACTAAATGGGGACATCAAAAATTTAAAATGAAACACCCCAAGCTTCCACGGTACGTTTCCCTTTGAATAATGTGATAGCGTGTGTTGTACGCAACACCGAGTTCTAACACACCATAACCAATCAAACTAGCCGTTATAAATAGTAATAACTACTTTTTGAAAATATATATATTTTATATTTCAAAATGGACTTCATTTTTGGATTCGGAATATCGAATTTAGCCTAAGGTGAAATTTTGGTACATTTCAGATAACTTTCATATTTTGATGAATAGTGAAAATTACTAAATTTTAATTAAAAACAACTTTTTTAATCAAAATAATTAATAGTGATAAATTATGAATTTGAGTGGTTTTAAAGTATATTTAGAATATATTTTTACCATTTAATATAATGTTTGTCATTGGACATAATTTTACAATTAAACCGAACATAAACAAGTGTCAATCTTTTGATAGTTATTATCTCTTAAAAACACGCTTTTTGTTTTGACAGCGGGAATTAATTTTAAATTAATTTCTGCCACTTCTGTATTTTGAATTTAGGAAAATGGATTCCATATTTGGAATCAGTATGTTCAAATTGTGTAAATAGGTAACTTTTATTTTTAGACATTTTGAATAATTACTGCGGTAAATATTTTATTTACCATGGTTAAGGGTAAATCCGGTAAATAAGGGTTAAACAATAATATTATAATAATACTAAATTACCCTAAAACGTGTCTCAACCCTATTGGTTGATACATGGTCGACCATGGGCATCTTTGGGTCGATTTTGGGACCCCATGGATCCACTTGTAAGTGATAATGACACTTTATTTTAATTAAGTCAAAATGAATACAAAAATGACACAAGCATATATCTTTTAGGAAAACAATTGTTACATAGGGTTATATAAGTTGAATTTTAGATTATAAATATTAATTAGAAAGATAAAACGATTTCCTACATAATGATATTTTATTTATAATTTTTAGACATTAAATAATTTATTTTATTTATGACACAATGATGATGCAGTAATTACTATAATAGTGAAAAATTAAAATAATTGATATTATAAATACCCAAAAAAATATAATATGAAACTTTTAATGAATTAAACTAATTTTATAGGATAATATGATATATTAGGATTGATTTAATTGACTTTTTTCGAAGTAATCAATCTGTTATGAGTTTCACAAAAATCAACTATTGAATAGTGTCAAAATTGACATAAAAGAGTTCTTAAAACAAATATTATATTATTAATTGATATTAAATTCCTAAAAATCTAAGGTTCGGCCAAGAGACTTATATCATGATAGTTTCATCATTAATGGACCACTTGGGGGTCGCTTGGATGTATATAGTAAGTTTATTAACCATATTATATAAAAATACAAAGAGACATTGTAAAAGTGAAACTAATTAACTTAGAGTTAATACTTAAAGATAAGGTTAATATAAGTACCCAAACCTGTCTAAATTCTATTGGTTGAGTGGTTTTCGACCTATCCCCACCTTAACCTTTGAATAATAATCTTTGGAGCCATTAGAAACCGAATATGAATTTATTATAAATTAATATTTCTAGCTTTTCCAAAGGTGCCCCTCACCCCTCTTATAAAAGGGCACTCCTCCTTCTCATTTCTTCACACCTTAAAAGCCTTTTGGTTCGGCCAAAATCTGCCCAAATACTCTCCCAACATCCCTCACTACAACCTAGAGGCCTTAGTTTGATCAGAAAGCCAACCTAAGGATCCCTTTTGATCAAATCAAAAGGAAGAACCCGAAGAAGAGGTAATGATTTCACCACCCTTTTCTAAGTTCATTTCTTCTTCCACTTCTTCTTCCTTTGTTCTTACCATTCTAAAATAATAACTCCAGTATCTCACATATACTGTGATGTTATTATAAGTATGGTACAACCATATTCAGTATTCTATCCACCCTTTTAATAACATGTCACCATACGTGCGTACGTACGGCTTACCGTCTCCACGTCGTGGTGTAATTGTTATTCAATATATTATTATTTGGAAGGGTATAATAATGATGTGTAACTCATGTAAATAATAAATATAACATGTTAATGATTCTGTATATATGATATACCATCCATTTATATATTATTTTAATATCAAAAGAATGATATTGTCGCTCGTGCGTACGTACGGACTACCGTCTCCACGAACGCGATGAGATTCATTCTCCATCGTATCCATTCAAGTATAATTATCATTTGATGATTTAAAAATTATGTTTAAGGACTTGATATCATTCTGGATATGAATAATATACAAACTATCCTTTACAAACATGTCTTACGTAACAAAACATATAAAAGAAAACAAGTAAGTTAACACCCGAAACGACGATAATTCTAAGATATTATTAACAAATCAATGTTAAAAGATCATATATGATATCATATTAATATATATGATTCTTGTATAATTTAATAACAATTATTTCACCATTATACAGGAGGTTAACCTACCCCAACCAAGGAAAAGTACAAGGTAAGGGTTATTTCACAATCTCTTCATTATTTGAGGTTGTTTATACGTAATAATCTACTGGGATCTCTTTATCATCCACATCCATGTTTCTTCAAAATGTATTTCAAAATATTTTTATTATTTACTAGAATATTAGTTAAAGTCATTTATACCCTTTTTTTACTTTTATAAGTGGTTTATAAAGGAATCTTTCCGTCGTTTTCAAAACAAGGTCCTTTTTAACCTTTTCGACAGAATTAAGGTAAGAATGTTTTTTTTAACTTATACGGCGGGTGCGGCTAATTTCCGCCGTTATAAAATCTTCAAAACTTCCCTTACAATCTTATAAGAATATTTTCAAAGAAAATGTTTTATTTTATATGGATCTTAAATGATTTCAAAATAAAAAGAGATATTTCTTTAAAAAGAATTTTGATTTCATCTATGTCAACATCCTTTGATGGATTTTACGCTTATTTGAATTTGATCTATTGTGATACAAAACTTCTATATTGTATTGAAGGTTTTGTGATATGTTTGACTGTGGATGTGCTATTTTTATACCATTCATAGTTTATGGTGAAATTATTGACATTTCGTATGCTATTTTTAATACGAATGTTTATGTTATGTTTAAACCTTTTCATATGGGAATGCATTGGACTTAGTAAGTGACGGGTGGAGCCCGCTATAGCTCCTCGATGCATCGGTAGGTCTCATGAGACAAACTAGTGTCTTGGCACAAGGCCTTGACAAAATCTTATTTGTAGTCTTGGCACGAGGCCTTGGCTATGTGGTTATGATAGTCTGGCATTATGCATTCCAACATTATGAAAGTGGTTATTGATTTTTGCATGTGATTATTCGATTAGTAGAATATCCATGTGAATATGTAAATGGCATTATTTCATTTTATTTATGCCATACCATGTTGAAAGTTCATATTTAAAAGGATTTTGTTTTAGTTATACATTTCCTTAAATGTTTATTCTTATTTATGAAAGTTTCCGCTATATTGTTATCCTTACTGGGCATTTGAGCTCACCCCTTTTCTATGTTTTATTTTTCCCAGGATGTGAAGAAGTAAGTTATGAATGACCTGCAGGGATTTTATGAGGGGTTAATAGTGTGGATTGTGGAAACATTAGGTTGTTGTAGTAGTTTTTCATTTTATGATGTAATGTAAAACTTATGAATATATCTAGTGTTTCCAAGGCTACTAAACCAATCGGTCTTTCGAGATTTGATCTTTCTTGTGATCATGCCAATGTTACGAAGTAATGCACCGACTCTGGGTAACTGGGGTCGGGGCGTTACAGTTGGTATCAGAGGAAGTTTAGTACAAACCTTGGAAGCTAGATTTAGATAAACTCTGATTAGAGCACGTATACCTAAGATGAACTTTGAGGATTAGTATAGAAGAACTTCCTAGAATTTTGGTATTGTAGAGATTTTGTGAGTTTTCCGAGCAATACATCCCTGTCTGGATACGAGCAGGTAGAGGCGGCTCTGGCACAGATGTACCTAGGGGTAAAACCCGAAAACACCGCTTTGAGCTAGACTCGAACGGGAACTGGTGCACGACAACGGGCCTTGCTGCACTCTTGGTTACGACACTCCCGGGGGATATGCTTAGGATAACTCTCATTTTCTTTACAAATCATTTTAAAGGGATTATGAGTATATACTTCCTCAAAGAAAACATTCTTATGATTATGGATTATATCCATAAATAGTTCAATTTATGTTAAGTGTTTTATAAGTATGGGATTATGTATTTTGATTCATAAACTGATCTAGTGTATGCCATTGTTTAGAAATGGCACCCAGTAGAAGGAATGAGAACTCCAGAAATGCACATGATCCAAAGAGAAGGAAGGATCATATCTTTCATGGTCTTAAGCTAGAATTTATAAGAGAAATAGTCTCCCATGTATTATCATCATATGAAGAAATAATATCATGTGTTGATAAGATAAGTAAAGAGTTTACTGAGTCCTATGGCTTTGAAGGGAAGCAAGAGAAGAAAAGGATAGAAGAGAGAAAGATGGATAAAGGGAAGAGGGAAAAGAAGAATTTTCCCATATGTGGTAACTGTGGAAAGAAACACCCTGGAACTTGCCTGAAAGGAATGGGAGTTTGTTATAAGTGTGGAGGAAAAGGGCACAAAGTACGTGACTGCAAGGGTAAGAAAATGGTTTTAAATGTACAATGCTTCATTTGCAAGGAGTTTGGACACTACGCGAACCTATGCCCCAATCATCAGACTATGCCGCAAATGATGCTATTGGATAATAATCAAGTTATGATACTACCACATATGAAGAGGAATGATTAGAGTTCTTATGTTGATTATGCCAATTGAGTGTTGTATCAACAATGTACTTGTTACAATAATCATGGAGTATATAAGGATTGTACTGCAGTACTATTTCATTAAGGACTTGAGATTGTGTGGAACAAAGAAAAGTGACTCAGTAGCAGGTTAAATGTTTGGAAAATATATGGTTGAGAGAAAGATAAACCATAATATGGTTCAGATACTGAGGTGGTGATTTTAGAATAATACATGATTGATTTGGATAAATTATATTGGATATTATTGACTACCTTGAAGCTGATTAATGATTTGTATATTCCATCATTGTTGGGGTTTAAAACATTTTTGGATTAATGAAGTATATCCATCATTCTATATGGAATAAGGGAGCATGAATGTAATCAATAAGGAATATGGTAATACATGATGAAGGTATTCATATGCTATTACGGGGTAAAAAGGATCTATATTATTTTTACCTTCCTTATAAATGTTGGACTGTGAGTTTGGACAGAAGTATTTTGGATAGTTATAGTTTGGATTATTTAGGATTGCCATAAAAGGACAACCCGGAGGTCGGGCGGCAACCCGTCGCGTCCAGCAAGGCTGCGAGACTTGAACCCGCAACCGAAGGGCGACAAGGGTGTATCACCTACCACTGGCCCACGAGATGTCCTGGATTAAATAATGTAGTTTTTTTTAAAAGATCTGGTAGATGAATTATAAATTCATTTATTTTGGAACCCTGTACGAATAGTATAAATAGAAATTTTTTTTACGTTCTATTATCTTTTAGAGTGAAAGATGAGTTTGTGGTAGAAATTTATTAATGGACAAAATTATAATTATAAAGTAAGTATATCTCCTTATGATCTTATCCAATATCATAAATAAATTCGTCAACATTAAGAAAAGGAACTTATAACAAAAATGTTGTCCTAGATGGTACCTTAAATCATCACTAATTTATGGCTTTGGGATTGTTGGCCTTTTCATAGACATGTTCTCTACCACTCTCCATCAGATAATTGATGGTTAGATTTCTCTTCCATATCCATATTTTCCTACATGGAACCCTAGTATGTGTTATTTTCGGTAATCTTCATACTTTCCACTCTTTATTTTAAATAGAGGCCTCATTAATTCATTTTTCGATGTGGGATTTCAACTAAGATATTTTGAAACGTCAAAAATGTGTTATCCTAATACCCTATGTTTTGTTGAACCGATGGTATTTCAAATCATCATGGATTGATGAGTTTAAGGACCTAAATTTTATACTTGTTTGTGATTGATGACCTCAATCACTACCTATAAATATTTACGTTTTTCCTCCAATTATATGTCTCTAATTGCCACCAATGTTCTCCTAATCGTGATCATAATTTGGTGGTGACCCTTTAATTTCTCTTTTCCTCATATTAAGACTAAATTTTAGTAACCCAATTTCCAATGTGGGGTTTCCCACAAATATATTTTCTACTTTCATCCTTTTATTTTCGAAGAACAATTTCAAATTGCGAGGACGCAATTTATTGAAGGAGGGGAGAATGTAACACCCCAGGATTTCAGAGTGTGTTATTTCTTAAAAATAATTCAATAACTTGCACTACACGCAACACCGAGTTCAATCACACCATTAAAAGAGGTCATGAATAGTATTAACTACATTTTGAACTTTATATAATCCTTATAATTTTAGAATCCCTATTATGAGTTTCTTAGTCATAATGCAAGAACAAATTCATTTTCAGTATTTCACTTTTATCAACTTCTAATAGTGAAACCTTTTTAAATACAATATTTTAAACTTTTTGACTAAATGGGGACATCAAAAATTTAAAATGAAACACCCCAAGCTTCCACGGTACGTTTCCCTTTGAATAATGTGATAGCGTGTGTTGTACGCAACACCGAGTTCTAACACACCATAACCAATCAAACTAGCCGTTATAAATAGTAATACCTACTTTTTGAAAATATATATATTTTATATTTCAAAATGGACTTCATTTTTGGATTCATAATATCGAATTTAGCCTAAGGTAAAATTTTGGTACATTTCGGATAACTTTCATATTCTGATGAATAGTGAAAATTACTAAATTTTAATTAAAAACAACTTTTTTAATCAAAATAATTAATAGTGATAAATTACGAATTTGAGTGGTTTTAAAGTATATTTAGAATATATTTTTACCATTTAATATAATGTTTGTCATTGGACATAATTTTACAATTAAACCGAACATAAACAAGTGTCAATCTTTTGATAGTTATTATCTCTTAAAAACACACTTTTTGTTTTGACAGCGGGAATTAATTTTAAATTAATTTCTGCCACTTCTGTATTTTGAATTTAGGAAAATGGATTCCATATTTGGAATCAGTATGTTCAAATTGTGTAAATAGGTAACTTTTATTTTTAGACATTTTGAATAATTACTGCGGTAAATATTTTATTTACCATGGTTAAGGGTAAATCCGGTAAATAAGGGTTAAAAAATAATATTATAATAATACTAAATTACCCTAAAACGTGTATTAACCCTATTGGTTGATACATGGTCGACCATGGGCATCTTTGGGTCGATTTTGGGACCCCATGGATCCACTTGTAAGTGATAATGACACTTTATTTTAATTAAGTCAAAATGAATACAAAAATGACACAAGCATATATCTTTTAGAAAAACAATTGTTACATAGGGTTATATAAGTTGGATTTTAGATTATAAATATTCATTAGAAAGATAAAATAATTTACTACATAATTATATTTTATTTATAATTTTTAGACATTAAATAATTTATTTTATTTATGACACAATGATGATGCAGTAATTACTATAATAGTGAAAAATTAAAATAATTGATATTATAAATACCCAAAAAAATATAATATGAAACTTTTAATGAATTAAACTAATTTTATAGGATAATATGATATATTAGGATTTATTTAATTGACTTTGTTCGAAGTAATAAATCTGTTATGAGTTTCACAAAAATCAACTATTGAATAGTGTCAAAATTGAAATAAAAGAGTTCTTAAAACAAATATTATATTATTAATTGATATTAAATTCCTAAAAATCTAAGGTTCGGCCAAGAGACTTATATCATGATAGTTTCATCATTAAGGGACCACTTGGGGGTCTCTTGGATGTATATAGTAAGTTTATTAACCATATTATATAAAAAATACAAAGAGACATTGTAAAAGTGAAACTAATTAACTTAGAGTTAATACTTAAAGATAAGGTTAATATAAGTACCCAAACCTGTCTAAATTCTATTGGTTGAGTGGTTTTAGACCTATCACCACCTTAACCTTTGAATAATAAGATTTGGAGCCATTATAAACCGAATATGAATTTATTATAAATTAATATTTCTAGCTTTTCCAAAGGTGCCCCTCACCCCTCTTATAAAAGGGCACTCCTCCTTCTCATTTCTTCACACCTTCAAAGCCTTTTGGTTCGGCCAAACTCTACCCAAATACTCTCCCAACATCCCTCACTAAAACCTAGATGCCTTAGTTTGATCAGAAAGCCAACCTAAGGATCCCTTTTGATCAAATCAAAAGGAAGAACCCGAAGAAGAGGTAATGATTTCACCACCCTTTTCTAAGTTCATTTCTTCTTCCACTTCTTCTTCCTTTGTTCTTACCATTCTAAAATAATAACTCCAGTATCTCACATATACTGTGATGTTATTATAAGTATGGTACAACCATATTCAGTATTCTATCCACCCTTTGAATAACATGTCACCATACGTGCGTACGTACGGCTTACCGTCTCCACGTCGTGGTGTAATTGTTATTCAATATATTATTATTTGGATGGGTATAATAATGATGTGTAACTCATGTAAATAATAAATATAACATGTTAATGATTCTGTATATATGATATACCATCCATTTATATATTATTTTAATATCAAAAGAATGATATTGTCGCTCGTGCGTACGTACGGACTACCGTCTCCACGAACGCGATGAGATTCATTCTCCATCGTATCCATTCAAGTATAATTATCATTTGATGATTTAAAAATTATGTTTAAGGATTTGATATCATTCTGGATATGAATAATATACAACCTATACTTTACAAACATGTCTTACGTAACAAAACATATAAAATAAAACAAGTAAGTTAACACCTGAAACGACGATAATTCTAAGATATTATTAACAAATCAATGTTAAAAGATCATATATGATATCATATTAATATATATGATTCTTGTATAATTTAATAACAATTATTTCACCATTATACAGGAGGTTAACCTACCCCAACCAAGGAAAAGTACAAGGTAAGGGTTATTTCACAATCTCTTCATTATCCGAGGTTGTTTATACGTAATAATCTACTGGGATCTCTTTATCATCCACATCCATGTTTCTTCAAAATGTATTTCAAAATATTTTTATTATTTACTAGAATATTAGTTAAAGTCATTTATACCCTTTTTTGACTTTTATAAGTGGTTTATAAAGGAATCTTTCCGTCGTTTTCAAAACAAGGTCCTTTTTAACCTTTTCGACAGAATTAAGGTAAGAATGTTTTTTTTAACTTATACGGCGGGTGCAGCTAATTTCCGCCGTTATAAAATCTTCAAAACTTCCCTTACAAGCTTATAAGAATATTTTCAAAGAAAATGTTTTATTTTATATGGATCTTAAATGATTTCAAAATAAAAAGAGATATTTCTTTAAAAAGAATTTTGATTTCATCTATGTCAACATCCTTTGATGGATTTTACGCTTATTTGAATTTGATCTATTGTGATACAAAACTTCTATATTGTATTGAAGGTTTTTTGATATGTTTGACTGTGGATGTGCTATTTTTATACCATTCATAGTTTATGGTGAAATTATTGACATTTCGTATGCTATTTTTAATACGAATGTTTATGTTATGTTTAAACCTTTTCATATGGGAATGCATTGGACTTAGTAAGTGACGGGTGGAGCCCGCTATAGCTCCTCGATGCATCGGTAGGTCTCATGAGAAAAACTAGTGTCTTGGCACAAGGCTTTGACAAAATCTTATTTGTAGTCTTGGCACGAGGCCTTGGCTATGTGTTTATGATAGTCTGGCATTATGCATTCCAACATTATGAAAGTGGTTATTGATTTTTGCATGTGATTATTCGATTAGTAGAATATCCATGTGAATAAGTAAATGGAATTATTTCATTTTATTTATGCCATACCATGTTGAAAGTTCATATTTAAAAGGCTTTTGTTTTAGTTATACATTGCCTTAAATGTTTATTCTTATTTATGAAAGTTTCCACTATATTGTTATCCTTACTGGGCATTTGAGCTCACCCCTTTTCTATGTTTTATTTTTCCCAGGATGTGAAGAAGTAAGTTATGAATGACCTGCAGGGATTTTATGAGGGGTTAATAGTGTGGATTGTGGAAACATTATGTTTTTGTAGTAGTTTTTCATTTTATTATGTAATGTAAAACTTATGAATATATCTAGTGTTTCCAAGGCTACTAAACCAATCGGTCTTTCGAGATTTGATCTTTCTTGTGATCATGCCAATGTTACGAAGTAATGCACCGACTCTGGGTAACTGGGGTCGGGGCGTTACAGGTTTGAAAATAAATATTTATTTATTATTTAACTCACACATAAATATAGTAACTGAACAATTGTGATCAATAAATATCGAGTAAATAATAATCCATGGTCCCGAGAATAATATTTATTCTAATAATTAAATTCAAAAATAATTTAATTGAGATTAATAAAAACACTAAGTGTGTAACCCTCTAGGATTATTACACAAATACATTAGGTAGATTTTCCTAAATTCCAATATCAATGTCTAGAAACACATAAAGGTACACAGGAAAAATTTAATCTTACGATGATGAAAACCACATATAAAAAATCACTATATAAAATAATATTTTTTTAAATATCTCATGAATAAGGTTGCATACTCATGTAATCAACCAATATAATTCATATGAATTTCTTTAAATCTATAAAATGAACTTGTCATGAACCATAGGCATGGAATTTAGTTCAATATTTTCATTCAAATCCAATAGATACTGTATCAACTTCCATAAAAATGGAAGGGTCAAATCCTTTCTTGATGTATTCTTTAATAACATTTCATTTGTAACACTCCCAATATACCCTATCTTCTGTGAATATCTGACATTGTTATTTTGGTTAGTACATTAAATTACATAAATCATAACATGTATTGATAATAATAACAACTTATAAGGATCATTACATGTATTCTCAAAACATGAATATCCAATAACATGGAAACATGCGGATTTCCTACTTACAGGCCTCTCCTCATAATCCACCAACTTAGATATTACTAAGTGTTAAATTCATGGGATGAAGTCTAATCATCATTTTTGTATCCAACTTTTGAACATTTGAAACATCAATATCCCCTCATAAGATATCATGTGATTACAAAAATAATGTTAAGAAATATGACCATAATAATTTAAGGTTCTTATAAAAGTAGGGAACTTCTATAACCATTTCAATGTAATATATACTCTAACGAATTATCACATTAATGTTATACAGAAGAAAAATAAATATGTGATATTAAATTAATATTCAAATCTTTGAATATATACATGTAATCTAAATTTTAAATAAGTTATTGCTAGGAAACCAACTCAAAAAGGCTTCCGTTTAGACTAGAGTTAACTTCTAATGACTTTTAGTCTTCTATCTCTCACATGATGCTCATGATTCTACTGAGAAAAGGATTTTGTCAATGATTCCACCATGTTGTCTTCCATGAAAATTATTCTTATTGTGACATAAAATATCTAATAAAAATACATCAATAGATGAAATTTTTGACACATGTTATTTGTCTATTGATGCTAACTAAACTCTATTTCAAGATCCGTCACTATAGTATTATGATAGTATAGCGTGATTGGGTCTTTAATACTAAGAACTACATAATGATCTTGGTAATAGTTTTTTATCTAAAACACTTAATTAGATTTATTAGAATCCATAATATACTCAGACTCTATAAATAGATCTTCTACACTTGTATACTTTATTGGAATTATTTAAGGAAACAAAAACTTTCAGTTGTGTCATATTGAAATCTTCCTGAAGTTTCCCATTAAGGGAAACTATTTTTACATCCATATTCAAAATCTCATAGTAATGGTAAGATTCTATAGTGAGTATAATTATAATGTATTTAAGTATAAAATCTATAGAAATGGATTCTTTATAGTCCATTCCTTGATATTATTTGAACCCCTTTTCAATTAGTTATTTCTTATAGGTACTGATTTGTCCATACATGTCTAGTTTATTCTTAAATACCCATTTATAACTAATGAGATTTATTTACAATAGAGGATATAACAAAATATATACATGGTTTTAGTACATTGAATCCATTTTAGAAATCATAGATTCTTTTCACTTGGAAGATTCTATACCATTCACTACTTCCTTTTAGATTATAGGATCATTATTATCTACTAATGAAGCATCAGCATCCTTGGTGACTAAAAAACTACTGCTTTTAGGTTCTCTAACCTCTCTTGTACTCTTACATAGTACTTGTGTCTCCAAAATATCCTCATCCTTGGGGATTTGTGTAATATATTCCTATTCTAAATCCTATGTTCTTAGTTTATGACTTCATTGAAGACTATCTCACTCCCATTACATCTTTTAGATATGTTATCCCTCTTAATAAAAATGGTGCGTCTTTACACTAATACCCTTTTATCTAAGAGTTTGTTTAGGTAATAACCACCCTTTACTTAGGAAATCCTATAAAGATACACTTTGTGCCATAGGGTGTTAGTTTGTTACCTTAAGAGTCCTTCACAAATGATTCATAACCCCACACATGTATGTTTGAAAACATAGATTTCCTTTCATAACATAGTTCATTTGGAATAACAATTTTCACTTTTGTTTGAACTTGGTTTATTATGTGTTACAATGTATATAATGTGTACCCCTAAAAGGATAATGGAAGAATTTCATGAATCATCATTGATCTCACTATGCCTAATAAGGCGTGGCTCCTCCTTTCACATATACGATTACATTATGGTGTATAAAGAGGAGTAAGTTCAGATTGAATCCCGAACTCCCATAGATAATCAAAGAATTTCTATTTTAGATATTACTTTCCATATTCTGTGTGAAGTTTCTTTTTCTTACTAAGAAGATGGTTTTAAAATTCATTCCTACATTTCAAGAATTTATCAATGGAATCTGACTTATACATCAATAAGTATACATATACATATATACTAAGGTCATCAGTAAATGTTATGAAGTATGAGTATCCACCCCTTACTTCAATAGAAAATTTTCCACACCCATCATTATAAATAAACTCTAGAAGATCTGTGACCCTTTCACCTTTTCCACTAAATAGGGAATTTGAAAAATTTCGTTGAAATCAAGTATGTCATATGCTAAGTGGTTTTAGTTTAGAATAATTTAAATATCTATCTTGGTATAATTTAGTCACGTACTTTTCCTTTATATGAACAGACGTTGATGCCATAGTTGGGCATGATATGATCCATTTGAACTTGATTCATCATAAATTTCCAATACATGGTTCATTCAATATATGACATAAACACTATAATTTGAATGTTCCTTATATAAAAAATGATTTCTTAGTAAAATAAGAAAATTTAATTTCTAAATTTGAAAAAAACTATCTATATCAAGTTTAGATATTGAAATAATTTTTTTGTAAGAAATAGAACATACTAATAGATCTTTAAAAACAAGATCATTTTAGTTGGAAATTTGAGGTAGTAGTCTCCAATAGCTACCACACTAATTCTATCTTTATTTCCAGCTCACATATCCACCTCACCACATGTAACTCTTCTGAATATAATTGGTTCCTATAATTAGATACATATGTGAGAAACAAAACCCATATCTAATACCCAATTTATAGAAAATAAATAAATTACATGCAATAATTAATGAATATGAAGATCACCCTTTCTTATTTTCCATGGTGAAAATTTTCTTCCAGCGTCCCTTACTTCCTCATCTAATATTGAAGGCAAAATTTTCCCTTTCTTTCTCCTTGATCTTACTTCTCTTGTAATAACGTTTCAAAAAGTCCATAGATTTTGTGTTATTATTAGGACCTTTCAAATTATCCTTATTATTTTTACCAAAATAACATAAGGATTTTCACACTTCATGTGTAAATAAAAGTGTGGATATTTAGAAGATACTTCACAATGTTGTTTATATTTAAATTCACAACAAAGCTGGAGAATCTCCAAGGGAGTATAGAAAGTATGAGATCAGTGTGAAATTCTTTAGGAAAATTAGAACCTAGAACCTCTATAATCATAATGAATCCAATAATAATAACTAAGAGAGGCCCAACTGACATACCTTATCCAATTTTTATCATGAAGTGTACCTTAGGGAAATCAAATTATTCTAATCTATCTCTCTCCTAATAAAGAATATAGAGATTCTTGATCATGCTTGTAATATCCTAAGTTTAATGAAATATATTATTTAAAATTAATTTAAATTATTTAATAGACTATGCTATATGAAATAAAATTTTTATCTGGCATCACATGCAACAATTTTTTTTTATTTCATTTCACACAACGTCGAGTTCCTTTGATGACTTATGTTACACACAAGCCCGAGTCTTACCGAACAACAATATACTATTGATATTATTATGATAGTTATCACCTAGCTATTGGAATAATGAGAATGAATGATATTAACTAAATTATAAAATTATATTTTATACAAGTTACTAAAATTAATTCATTGGTAACTAATTAGTTAGAAATGAAAATAAAGGCCAATTGAATATAAAGGATGTGTTTTTTTGTAAAATTATTTTTATGACTATAATGGAGTTTTGTCTTAATGAATTAAATTAATCATAATTATTGAAATATATTAATGAAATTTATATTTTATATATTTAATAAAATGTTTTTAAATTAATAAAAAATGTTTTATAGGTTTAATATGAGAATAAATCCAATTTTAAGCATAAATGGCTGTATATTTTTAAAAGGTAGTTTTACCGCCTTTTAAAGGAAGAATTGTTCTAAAAGTAAATTTTGAAATTTTTTAATTTTTATTTGAAAAAATAAAATTAATTTTTTAAAATGGAACGTAAAAATTTATTTTGGGTTAATTTTTGGTATTATTCAGAGAACTTTTATATTTTGATGAACATTGAATGACACCAAATTTTAATGGAAAAATATTTTTTTTTCTAAATAATTTACAATGTTAAATTATATTTTAATTGGTTTTACAGTATAATTAAATAAATTTTATATCATTTAAACCAATTTAGGCTATTGGAATAAATTTCACATGGAAATCGGATATTAAAACATTTCAATCTTTTGAACTTTTCTCTTTAAAAATCTTCTTTGTCATCCCATATGCGGGATTAATTGTAAATTAATTTCTTCCACTTTTTTTATTGGAATTTGAAAAAAATGGATTTCATATTTTGAATCAGAATAATTTATAATTTATAATATGGTAAATTTTTTTAGCAAAAAGATTAGTGAAAGTAATTGAAATTAATTACAGCGATTAAGGTAAAAATGAGTTTTCTTAGTGGTTAAACATTAATCTTAAGTGGATGAATGACCTATAAAAATTTAAAAAACCCATTTTATTGAAATTATTCAACCATATAACATATTTTATCCAATTTGGATCATTATTGGTAGAACAGGAGGTAAGAAAGACCCCCTAATAGTGTTTACCTTTTTATATTTACAAGAATGCCACTCCCCCTCCACTATAAAAAGACACCCACCCTCCCCAATTATTAACACATATAAAAGAACTTTGGATTGTAAAAAATATGAAAAAATAATCTCCCAAAATCCCTCCTCATATCATAGAATGCACAATTTGGGAATAAAAAAAACTAAGGAAGTCTATTGGTTCAAACAAAAAAAAGTTACACAAAAAAGAGGTAACATTATTCAACGAGAAATTTTGTTTTGTTTCTTTATCCACACATTAAATTATTCATATTCCATGATTATATAATAACATTTGTTTCATAAATATAATAATATGTTTTTATTTTAAGGTTTCTATCTACACATACACACACTTCCATCAACTGGGTAACGAAATCACCATTTGTGTGTACGTCGAACTACCACCTCATGAAACAATGTCATTGTTTTCTTTTACTACACATTATGGTTGATAATTATGATGAAAATAATTTTTTTATATTATATATATGATTTTTATAATATATTAATACTTATTTAATTATTATATAACACATACCTTCATGTTTTCCATTTTTTGGGAATACAATAACATCATTTGTGGACGTGTGGACTACCGCCTCCTCAAAGCGACGTGATACGTTCACCTTTTACATGGAATGTATTAAGGATGGTTTTAATAAAAATATATGATATAAATGAAATATTTATGATATTAATGGCATAATTATCTATTTTTACATATAACATATCATTTTCTTCTTTCAATTTCACACATTGAAAAAGTGATAGCATTGTTCGTGCACATGTGGACTACCACCTCCTCGAAGCAGCATGATTCTTATTTTTTCATCACCACATAAAAATAATGTAATATATAAGTATATATAATTAAATATTATTTTATTTATGATATAATATTCATTCTATAAAGTTAAACATTACTTACCTTCTTTCCATAATGATCATTGAAAAATGAGAACGTTACTCATGCGTACGTGCGACCTACCATCTCGATGATCGTAAAATCAGTTAATTTTTCATAACCATAATTATGGTATTATTTTAAATATATAATTGATGTAAAAATGTGATAATTATTTCATTATTTTTATTCTGGATATTTTTAAATAATGACCTCATTGACCATAGTCGACCAATCAAATTTAGTTTTGACCCATAAGCCGAATATGGTCAAAACATATGGCTTAAAAATTATTGATTTTGAAATTGTAGATTACTTTTTTATAAGTGAAATAAAATTAATAATAAAATTTTAAAAGGTTATAAATCAAGTAAATAACTAAAATAATTTTATTATTTAGTAATATAGTGGACAGACATGACAAATCGGACTCATGGTAATAGATTCTTGTCTCACTTTTACTTTCATGGGGCATACGTCATAATCCCTACTTATTTATATTTTATGATGTATATAATACCTATATTGTATTTTCTATCATGAATAAATTCTTATAGATGGTATTTAAATTTTCATTAGAATTTATTTCTTTCATGGGGCTTATGATTCAAAAGTTACCAATTCGTAAGGGATTTCTTAACTAAATTTCCATTCATTGGGTTAAACTTCTATATCATTGATTATGTTATGAAAAGAATATGTATTAAATGAACACTGATTATAGTAATTTTATATTTTAACTTTTATTTTTTGGATTTAAATTTTACACACATAATTATTTCATTGATTTATTCTCACTCCAATGATACAATATTTGTAAGGGTTTTTCTTATATCACTTTTATTTATATGATATATATTCCATATTAACCACTTATTTTTGTTTTGTGGTGTATATAACAAACATGAATGTATTTTATGATTATAATCCTTAATTTTTTTGGGTTTTACATATCCTTTTGATTATATATCTTTCACGGGGTTTACTATTTCAAAGTTATGAAAGTGGTAATGGATTTTGGTCACAATTTACCTTCTCTGAGACATCTGTTATGTTAAACAAATACATTCTATAATGATGTGTATATACTTCACCTTTGACATTATATATATTGAATATCCTTTTTTAGGATATTATAAGTTTCATTTAATGTTATTCCTTAATGGGGATTATGATTCAAATGTTATAAGGTGGTATGGGACAGTTTAGAATTTTTAAAGATTATTTTCCTCATGAATGTTTTTAATGACCTTTTAAGGGAATTTATATTCATTAACATCAACAACCATCATTGTTACCTATACTCCACTGGGGATATTTTTTATTGATACCATCCTCATTTTTTCTTTTGATGTCTTAGTATTTATTCAAAGATATTGTTTTGAAATCCATTTCTTTTCCACTAACTAACCATGTTTCGAAAAGATTGTTATGGAACACATTTATTTTTCATGGGTTAATAATGTTTAAAAGAAATTATTATTCAACCCATTTCATTTCTATGAGTTATTAATGTTTCAAAGATATTTTTTTGGAACTCATTTATTTTCCATAGGTTAATCATGTTTCAAAGAGATTGTTATGGAACCTATTTCGTTTCCATGGGTTATTCATGTTTCAAAGAGATTATTATGGAACCCATTTACTTTACATGGTTTAATCATGTTTCAAATATATTTATATTTAACCCATTTATTTTCTATAATTTAATCATGTTTAAAAGAGATTTTTATAGAACCCATTTCTTTTCCATAGTTTAATCAAGTTATGAAAGGTGTTATTGGTTGACCCAATGAGTTTATGCAGGATTTTATGTGTGTTGATTTTTAAATGGTACTTGGGAATTTTTTGGGTGGTTACATGATAAACCAATGATGGGTGGTTTCATGATAGATTGAGGATGGGTGGGTGTGTGATATCCATCTAATACATTTGTTATGGATGTCAGTCATATGGATATTCCATTTGTAAGAGTGACATGTATGGAAGTCAAACCCATGATTATTCCATTTATAAGAATGTAAAGTATAATGTTGTACCGAGATAACTTTATGAATTTATTTATTCTTTATATAGATTTTTAGTGTTTCTAATGATCGAGATTGATATCACCTGTCTCCTGATTATTGATTGTAATAACTATTTACTTTTCCATATTTTTATATTTGATGATCCATATATTTATGGGAATGAGTTATTTTTTTATTTTATCTTGTTCTTAGATCATGTAATCACACCATTATGCACTCTTATTCTCATTGATAACATTCAATTGTTAGTTATTACGTTTACCATTACTGAGTGTTTGAGATAACTGTTATTTTGTTTCCTTTTCCCTAGTTTTTTAAAAATTATATTGAATGATTTATTTATATAAAGTATTTCACAAGGATGATGTCAATGGGATATTGTGAAATATAAAAATCTAGTTTAAATGGGAGAAATGTTCTTTTTTTGAATTACGAGTCTAAGTTGATATGAGTTGTTAATGTAAGAATTTTTCCAAATTCTCTAAAACTATAAACCAAAAAGGTCATAGTGGTTGTACTTGATACAAGTTTTACTTTTGATATTTTCAGGTCTAGATGAAAAATTTGGGTTGCAATTATTGGAATCAAATCCATAAATATAATGTTATGGATTTTAGCACAAGATTTGGGAGTGAGGATCCTAGGTTATTATAATGCTATAGGCATCCATGTTATCATGTGAATTTATAAGTTTTATAGAAATGTATGATAACACTAGTAATATAATACATTATCCATGTTTTTTATAAAAAGATAACTCTCATCAGTCACCTCCTTAATAGGAAGATCATAAATTTGGGATTCTAGTATACAAAGCTCCCATCTATGGTGCAATACAACGTGAAAATGATTTCACTATTCCTAGAATTTATTTCTAGTAAGTATAATGTATTTACCCTTATTTATATGTATAATTTGGTTATAGAACTTTACATTTTAATATTCTATAACAACATAAAATTAAATTATCATTACTTAACTTGATTATAAAAAATACATGATATGAAATAATTTTAATTAGTCACCCACTATTTTATCTCATATCAATATCCCTCACCATTTTCCTAAAAATTTTATGTTATGTGGAAATTATAGAGGATAATATTTATACTTCCTTTCTCATGACTTAATTAAGGGCCTGGTCAGAAGGTATTTTTGTAGATGGGATTTCTAATTATGGGATTTCATATTTTGTATCCATTGAATGGAATCCTCAATCATGAAATATTTAATTATATTTACTAAATAATTTCATCCAAGACACATTTAGTCTATTAATGGATACTTCTCATAATTCCAACTTTGTTAAGTAAACCCAAAACCTTCATAAAAACTCCTTGATAAAAGTAATTTCTTTGATATGGGTCATATCAACACATACTTCTATGTAACTATAATAAATCAATTATAGAAGGGTATCCCAACCTAATATTTTATTGAGGGGTTTTTATTATGTTTAAGTTTCATTATTTTATCATTTCACATGTATTTTCAATATTAAGTGGATTTTAATTAAGTGATTAAACAATTATTGATAAAATATTTTCGTATAATCCTACTATTTATTTCCATATGAGCATGATTTTTATTTAATTAATTTATTTACGTGATCACAATAAAGCATCCATAAAATAAATAACCAATAAAAAATATAGAATAAAATATATGGCATGATCATGTTATTTATTTATTAGTTCATTTATTTAGTGAAAAATAAACAAACCATTTTCCTTAAGTGAAAAAAATCTTCAGTCTTTCTTGGATAATCATAAAACATTAATTTTTTTTCCTATGTATCACCTAGGTTGTCAGCAACTTAGATACATCTAGAACCACCTCTATAGGCCTGAGAGCTCCGTCCTTATATATTCATTATTCATATTCAGGTGGAGGGAAACAATGGAAATGTTAAAAAGTTTACATAAAAGAAATCGTGGATGTTTAGTTCCTTACATAATAAAAATATGGGATGGAACACATACCATCATTTTTTATTTAATAATAATAATTGAAAAAACCATAAAAAAATTAAATTAATTTTTTTGAACTAATTAAATTAAATTAAATACAAACCATACATATTTCGGTCAAGATCTTTATCACCCACATATGTAATGAATATAAATTTAATAAACTAGCATTCATTTTACTTGTTATTAATTAAGATAAAACACACTCGAATTAGTTAATTATATTTATTAATTAGTTAATTTTTTTTATATTAATATCCATCTAAATTTTCCTTGAGATTTCCATCAAATATAATTTAAAAAAATTAATTAATTTTATTTAAAATTAACCAAGTATAAAAAATGTACTTGGAGGGAATATAGCATCTACCCATACAAACTACCCAATGTGTATTATTGTTGTGTACTATGCACTCATATGAAATATAGAACAAATATCATGTTACATAATTTAATGACATGTACTATTAATAAATGACAAACCAAAAGATGTTAATTTATTTGGTGTGTAATACTTTTAATTTATGAAGAGTACTTAGTGTTTTGTGACTACAAATGATATGAAGTTCTAAATTTTATGAAAAAATTAGTTAATAATTTGTTATTTTATAAAACCTGTCGCATGATTTTTGATATCAATAAATTAAAAACATACATATATTGATTAGGTTTAATAGATTAATTAATTATTTAATTATTTTTGCATAAATAAGTACAAGATACATGATGTGTACAATATATCTGCACACAGTGTATTCTGTTCGTGGTATATCCATGCCACATTCCTAGGGATAGGGTATGTTTTTCAGCTACATACATTTATGAGGAACATGGAATGTACATCAACTATATACTGTGTGACCTCGATGTTTCATGACTATCAGTCCTATGCATTGTGTAATAAATAGATGATTCTCTTTTAACTATGTGCTTTCCACAATAAAAATTCATGGACTATATAATGCGTATGAAGGTTACACTATGTTTATATTGAAAAAAATGTACCAGCCTATTCTAGTTATCACATGAAGTGTTGATGATCCCGATTATTTTACCCCACAAATATCCATTTTTGAAACTAATTTCTCTTAGTTCATATAATATGGGTAAACATCATGTACCTTAGGGTTACACACCATGTGGTTCCATGTTATTCGGCTAGAAATATCGACACCTCTAGTTGTGTTCTATGGATGTTCTTCATCAATTATTAACCCAAGTTTTTGGTTATATGAAAGGGAGTTAATATGAATAAGAAATAATGATATTCATCTTTAAAACAAATATTTTCTAAAAAATGAAATATAATAAAAAATATAAATAAAGATCAATAAATTAATTAATTATAAATTTTAATGTGATCGCTCTGATACCACTTGCAGGTTTAGGATGTTGTGGATGCACCTATTGGGCTACAAATAACTCATTTTTTTTTCAGAATCAATAAATACTTTGAGATGTACATGGTGATGAATATTCATGACCAATAAATTAATCCAAATATTTATTGACTATATTCCATAACTAATAAGAGAAGATATTTTTATGCTAAATTTATAAGTAGTTTAAATAAAAAATTACCTTGATCTTGAGTTTCTTTGTTCAAAGAATATGTTAATCATTAAAACCATTATTTGATTACACTATCATTTCATCTAGATGATCCAATGTAGAATATATCTAGTGGTGATCTGTACTCATTCCTATATTATTGAAGTTTTACCGATGGTACTTCAGGTGATAACATGGTGGTACCAATCATCTTGCATCACTTCCTTTAATCGATGCTCAATCCTTTGAGGTTAAAGTATTTATACTTTTTTTAATTATTATAAATATAGAAGATTATAGAATAATTTCTCTCTATCCTGAGGGAGTTCTAGATAATTTTATTTCAAAGGTTAATATAATCTCTAGAGGGGTGTATTGTTCGCAATAACATCCAACATTGGGAAATGATATAACCGGGTATTTATAGAGCTTGGCTAGAAAAAAAATTGCACACAGACCCTTTATTATTATCTTAATACATAAAAAACACGATGTATAAATAAATAAAATAATAACAATATTATTATTTACTTGACATGATCTAAATTGATAAATAAAATAGATATCATTTCTTTAAATAAATAAATTAATATTTATTTAAATGATATTTTATATATAATTCCCACTGAATACAATATATTGATTCAAACTTCTTTAGTATTTACCAAACCTTGAATAATAAATATTATTAATTTGATAAATAAATAAACATTTATAATATTTATTCCCTTTTGAACAAAATTTAATTTAATATTTAACTCACACATAATATGGTGATTGAGTATTTGAAATCAATAAATCCCAAAAAATATTAAACCATGGTTGGGAAAATAATATTTATTCCAATAATTAAATTCAAATAAGATTTAATTGTGATAAATGGAAACACTAAGTGTGGGAACCTCTAGGATTCTTCATTAGTGAAATCATGTGGGTTTGCCTAAAGTCAAATATTAACATATAGAAACTTGTAAAGGCACCCAAGAGAAAGAAGTTAATGTAACAATGATGAAAACTATATATGAACACTCACTATGAAATATATTCTCTTTATCTCAATATCCCATCAAGAAGGTTTCATACTCATTTCAGAAACCTATTTTTTTGATACATATTTATTTGAATACCTAAAATAAACCCATCAATTCACCAAAACCATTGAGTTTAGTTCCATAGTTTCATTCCAATCTAAGGGTCAAGATATCAAATTCAATAAAGATGGAAGAGAAAAATAATTTTTTAACTTGTTGAGTAATAACATATTCTTTGTGACGCACCCAAGGTAGACATCCTCCTGCAAACATATGGGGTCATGGTTTTTTAGAGTACATCAAGGAATGTGATTCATAACACATATCAATAATAATGTTAAAGCCTATGGATCATTACACATGTTTACAAATAGAAATATCCAAGGACAGAAAAACATGTGGATTTACTACTTGTAGTTCTGTCCTCATAATCTTTTATCTTAAAGATTAAAAAGTGAGAAATTAATGAGATGAATTATAATCCTCCTATGAGTATCCATCCCCTGACGGTCTACATCATCAGTCTCACATCAGATGATGTCATATCAACACAGGACTTATGTTTATGAATGTAGTTATAGAAATTCATGGTTCTCATTAATCTAGGAACAAATATGAACATTTTAATGAAACAAATACAACAGGAAATTATCACATCAATGTTATATAGAAAAATAAATATATGATTATACATTAATGTTTAAATATTTTAATATAAACATGAAATCTAAAGTGTAAAGAAGTTGGTTCAAGGGAACTAACTCCAAGATGGTGTGGCCACACATTTTTGGGGAAAAACATAAAATCAGATATAGAAGGGAATTTAAAAGGTTAAAAGTATATATTCATGTTGGAAAAATAGAAAAAGTTTCTACATTAGAGATTGAAACTTATGTTCTAATTTTGCAAAGTGGATCAATCCTAGAATTAGAAAACTGTTATTATGATAGCTCCATAAATGAAAATTTTATTTCTATATCTTGTTTGAAAACGATGGTACATTTATTCACTATATATAAGAATGAATTTTTTTATAGAATTTGGAATATGGTAAATGGTTTATATATTATAGAATTTGGGAGAGAAGATTAAAGGGTTAGTGGATTGTTGGATCTCATACACAGTGATGTATGTGGACCAATTAGAACATAATAAACTAGTGGTTTTAGGCACTTCATTACCTTTACATATGACTTTAATCTATCTGTTTATGTGTTTATAATGAGAAAAAAAATTGATGACTATGTCAATGCTGTCCTGGATGTTATTGAGCATGAGTCTTCTTCCAAAAGTGTAGCTTCCATTCAGGATGAAGATCCTCATGCTGGAGTTTTTGAGGTTAAAGAGAGTATTGTACCACCCCCTACTGTAGAGGAACAACATAATTCGATTCACTCTTTAGAAGACAGAAACAAAGAGTATGACTTGGACTCTAGTGATTCTTCACATGATGAGTCAGATCATCCTATGCAGGTTGAAGAAAATTATCTGAATTCAATGGCCAAAAAAGGTAAAAAGTCTATGGTGGATGATGATGGTTTCATCACTCCAAATCCTAAAAAGACTAGGAAGTATAGGGATTAATCTCAAATGGAAAGGACCGTTGTCACACGTTCTCTGGATGTGGCTAAGAAATATTATTCTCAGAATCCCCAAGACTCGAATTATATTTCTCAATCAACTAAAGAGTCTTCTCATCACTGTACTGAGGAGGTGAAACAACAAGCCTCTTACATGGAGGGACAAATGGACATTGATTTTCAAAAATTTCAATAGGGTGAGATTTCAGTGGAGAGATATCTGAAGGTGAAGAGATATTATTTTAACCAGAAATTAAAGCTATCCATGTACGCTTCCTAATGCTTCTGTCTTTTCTTCTCTAAATTATGAGTCTGGTTTTAACTTGAAGATTCTGGTTGGAGGGATTTCTGACTGATTGATTTTCAACATGCTGTCTCTTCTGGTGTTGCTATCCTTATTTTATTTTGGTGTTTGCTTTATAGTCTTCTTAATGCGTGATATTATGATGTTGTTGAAGTATTTTATTGGAGGACAAGAATTCCTATTTATTGGCATGATGTTGTTGTTCCTTATGGATGAGGTTGAATGGTTGAGAAGTGAGGTCCTTAAATACTCTCCCTATCCTGCTGTTAACACGCCACAAAGTCTGGATTTTCTGAACCTCTAGCTTGTTCTTGCATGGACACTGGTTTATTTTGAATATTTTCTCTATCTTCTTAAAGTGATGTACTTAAGTATTCTTATTCCTTAGTTTGATCAGTATTCCTTTTTTCTATTTGACGGCTGTGGCAAGGATACTATGGCAGCAAGATGACCTTTTTCTACTTTTTCGTCTGCTCCGCATGGTTGCAGTTCATGATGACTGCAGGGGAGGAAGGCTTGGACTAATCTATTTTCTCCAATAGGATAGCTCGCTGATTTTATGGATGGACTGCATTTTGGAATATCCAGCTTTGAAGCAATTGAATGGTGATTTTTCTGGGCTGTCTTCAAGAATTAGTTTATTTGGATTGAGTATTTTTTATAACCCCTTTAAATCCCTGTTGGTGTAAGTTATTTAGACCTCAAGGTTGTACTATCCTTTTTTGACTTTAATAAATTCCATAGGCGACGTGAATTGGGAAACCAATTCATGTCACCAATTTTCTTAAAAAAATGAGAAACAAGTATGAAAATTTTGAAACATTTAATGTTTTTTAGATCAAAGTAAAAAATATTTTTCCAAAAGTATTAATATTTTTCTATAAAATTTGGGTGGTGAATAATTGAGCCAAAATTCTGTAATCATAAAATTTAATGTATAATTGTTACACAATGCACAATACCTAGAACACCATAATTTAATGGTGTATCCAAAAGTAGGAATCATACATTGTTAGACATAGTTCAGCCACTGATGAGTTTATGTGACCTTCCCATTTAATTCCAGGGATACACTCTGGATACAATTGTATTCTTACTAAACTGTGTTCTATCTAAATCATCCATAAAGACACCGTATGAGATATGAACTTAGAAACATCCCAAAATTACTTTTATTAGTATTTGGTGTTGTGAATCACTTGTATGATTATTTTATTTAGCCCAAATTATTCTATAATTAGATAAATATTTATTTTTTGGTATCCCAAAGAAACTATGGGATATTATTTCTGTAACCATACTAAAAAAAGTGCTTGTGGCATGAACTAGTGTTTTTATTGAGATATAACACATTGGTTGAGGAGTCAGTGGTAGGAAATTTTATTTTTTATAAGTTAAATACCATCAAATAGGAAGTTTTCTTTAGATGAAAGTTGATTCGGTTCTATAAAGAGGTGTAGATGAAAAATCAATGTAAAAGAACCTCAAAGGTCTTGTAGAATTCATTAGAAACCTGTGAGATATGGATTTATCATGGAAAATGATCATGAAATAACATTAATAGGAGATTAAACTACTTTATACCAAGAGTATATTAACTTTTCTAATTCTGATAAATGGCTAAAAGACATGGAATCTTAGATAGAGTCCATATACACTAATAAAGTTTGTAACTTAGTGGATGAACCTGAAGGGGTGAGACCCATAGTGTGAAAGTGGATATTTTGAAAGAAAAATGACATGGATGGTAGAGTGTCTACCTATAAATCATGATTAGTGGCTAAAGGTTATAAACAAATTCATGAAATTTATTATGAAGGAAAGTTTCTATAGTTGCGATGATAAAGTCCGTTAGGATTTTTATAGCTACAAGAACTCATTATGATATTGAGATATATCAAATGGATTAAAAATATTCCTTTAATGAAAATTTTGTCAATGAGGTGTATTTGGTATATATTGAAGGTTTTAAAGTTCCATATGATTCTGGTAAGGTATGAATGTTAAAAAGTGCCATTTATGTGATAAAGAAAGCTTCTCAGAGATGGAATATCCAGTTTGATGATGCAATCAAAGAGTATTGTTTCATTAAGAAATGGGATGGTTCATGTGTATGCAATCAACTTAGTGAGAGAACAATGGTGTTTCTAATATTCTTTGTGGATTTCATACTACTCATTTGAAACTACATCTTGAATCTTGACTTGATGAATATGTGGCTGGGTAAATGCTTCTTTGTTAAATACATTGGTGGAACTACCTATATATTGGGTATGAGGATCTATGATAATAGGTATAAGAGGTTTCTTGGAGAGTCACTGTATTTTTTGTGAAGAACATTATTAAGTACTTGAGAATAATTAAGAATATATTCATGATCTATAGAGGGGAATATGAATTGTGTGTAAAGGGTTACACATATTCTAGATTATAATCTATTGAAGATGATATTAAATCTCAATATATATTTATTTTTTCCTAAATGGTGGAGATATCACTTGGAAGAGTTCAAAATAATCCAATGTAGAAGACTCAGAAACAGTGGCCGAGAACATCATGGCATCATATTCTATGAAAGATGTTATTTGGATTAGAAAGTTCATCTCTAAAATTGGCTATGTTAATACCATTAATGGATAAATTGAGATTTATTATAAAAACAATATATTTATTTCTTAGTATAATGAACCAAAATCTCACCAATGAACCAACCAAATCATTTATAAATACCATCTCATATGGGAAATCATTAAGAGAGGTGATTTTAGGATCTGTAGAGTGGATATAGGGGATAATTTAGTATATCTATTGATGAATCCATTACCATAGAAGGAAAATGAGTGTCATGTTAGATATCTTGGTATATGATAAATTATGTATTTATTATAATGACTATAAAATGTGTAGTGATTTTATAATAAAGGAAATATTTATTATCATTCATTCATGTGTGTTGCAATTTATTTTACGTGAATGATCAAATGATAATATCCCCTAAAATTATGAATTTGAGTTATCCCCAAAAAATGATCATAATAGAGTTGTATGGGTAGTGATGATATATTAATATTATCTAGAATAGAGTTTTATACTCATTGTAAATATCTTGATCAAATAATTATGAAGAGTTTCAACCTGAAAAATTTACTTGTGTATGGTAAATCATTCTTATTATTTTTATATTAATTAAAAACATACAAATCTATTCTAGGATTAACAGTGTTTTAGAGTTTTTATTCCCCTATATTTAGGATGTTATACATCCCTATGAAACTCATTCGTTATTAAAGATCTAGTATTTAAATGTTTGGTTTGAATTTCGAAAGAATAGAGAAAACTGGAAAGAAAGTTTTCCCAGTTCCATGACATAGCCAATGCCAAAGAGATATTTTTAGTTCATAAGAAATTAAGACAAGAAAATATCCCTATAAAAAAAGTAATTTCTATTCGTATTGCTGAGAAACTAATATATTGTTTGTATGGAATGATCCTTATTATATTTGATGAAATTTCATCAATAATGGATCATTGTACGACAGTGCGCTATGTAATGGCCTGGTTGTTTTTATTGTGGATGAGATTCACCACAAGGACTTCCACCACAAAGTTTAAGTTGTTTTCATGCTTTGAACATGTAATCTAAATAGATGGGAGAACCAAAATGTCTTGGCCAAAACACCCACTATCATGATATAACCATGACACAAAATAGCTTACAAAAAATTTATAACTCAGAATGTTTTCAGTGGACCAAAATAAAATTCATAATACCATAGAACAACCCATTTTAGAATTTTTTAACAATTTATTTAATTCTCAAAAACTATGTCTAGCATGGGCCCTCCATGACCATGCTTATTATGTGGGGGGGGGGGATTTAAATCATACCAAAAAATATTTTGTTATAATTGATCAAGGATTAAAAGCGGATTTACATGGTAAATAATTTATAAAGTATTTATAAATTTAATAGATGGAAAATATAAGTGTTTATATTAATTTATGAATAGTTTATAAATGACAATATAAAATTTTTATAATAAGTCCTTATTTAATCTTTTTTCGGACTACTTTAAATGGAATTTTAGAGTTTCATATATAAAACGGTTTAAATATAATCCAATGTGATATATAAAATTTATATAATTTTTTACATAAATATGAAATTTTTATTATTAAATAAAAAAGTTTTCATAAAAAATATCACATAATTTGAATATAGAGGAGTTTATATTAAAACCATGTAAATAATTATATTAATTGTTTATATTGGATATTGAATTGTTTATGTTTATCCCTGATAAAACTATAATGTGTTATTTATAAATTATTGAAAACTATTTTTATCATGTATAAATGTTGTTATTGTTATTTTATTCAGTCTATTAACTTCTTTATTAATGAATATAATTTTTACATTATGAATCAATATTTATGATTTAGTTAGTAATTTTAAAATTACTTTAACTTATTATACAAGAATTTGAAGAGTTACATGGTATGATTTTGTTTAAAATGACACACTTTTTTTATGTTATCATTCATGAGTTTGAGGAGTTACATGCTGTATATAATAAATGATTTGGTTTTATTCTATGTTTATTTTGGGATATACAAGGTTATATTATTAAATTTAAAGTTTTATTTTTATTTATACATATTTGGGGTTAAAATTGTGATGTAATTGATATTTAACTTGAGTAATGTATCCCTAGGTAGAGAAACTTTGGGTTTGACTAATCACTATATTGGTGGATTATTTGTTATTTAGAAAGGTAGGGGTTGTATACCCATCACTCCAGGCTTAATATTATTTTGATTATTTATTTCATATGATTTTAATCCTTTAAATTAAAGTGTTTCATATGATTTGTGCATGTGATGAATTTTTTTATGTATAAATATAGTTAGATTTTAATTTGGATTAGTAACAAAAGCTACGATTTGTGTAAATAACTACACTTAAATATTGTTTGAACATATTTATTTGGGGGAAGGAATATGATTCCAAGATAAATCATTAGAAGCATGTAGGCATGTAATGTGAATAACATGAGATAATATGGTGATATTAAATATTCTTTACAAAATTCTAATTGTTATATTCCTTACAAAGAAAAATCATATCAATACCTTGATCATCCAAATAGGTAGTTTCATGCTAATATTGGGTGGTCTTGTATTATCTTGTGTAAGTAAAATAAGTAATAGGGTGACCCTATGAGTTAGGTTCCTCGTTTTTTCCATTTTCTTTGGGTTATATAGCACTACCATTCCATTGGGTGTGCAAAAATATTTTTTTCCTATGTTAAATGTAGTGTTAATGGTAACACTAGGGTTGTCTCTAGAGAGGAGTGCTCAAAAATCATTTCGCACTTAATAAAAATGGGGTGTTTTAGTTTTGATTTTTGCATAAGAAATATAATGCACTAATATTGAATTTAGTTGATGAAGAAAATGAGGGGTTTGGGGTTGTATTTACATTTTTAATGCTATCATAGTCTTAAAAACTATTTTACTTATATTCTTATTACTTAATAAAAGGAAGATTCTTTAATCAATATAATAATTACCTAAGGTTAAAGTCTATTGTATAGACTAATATAAAAATGATTACTCCTTGGAAAAACACCTTTTTGAGTGTATGAAACATATCAAAGAAATGGAAATAATAAACGATTGCTAAACTACCAATCCAATACCTAATTGTGTTTTGTTTCTCCCTAGTAATTCGTAAGTATATCACTATCTTCACACATGTGCCAGTAATTTCTAGACCCTCATCACTTAATACGGCCTATTCTTTCATAGAAAAGATACACTGGGTGGAGGAATATTAAAATCTATCAATCTAGAGTAGTAAATTGTGAAAATGATCAAAATATTAAACATAATTGTACAAAAAGTATCAAATAATCACTAAAATAAAAAATAAATCATTAAAAGAGAGTTTTACTCATCAAGTGTAAGACTCAATCATTATACTGGATCCTTTTTTCCATTCCCCAATCATTCATGTTTTATGACTCTAATAAAATGGTAACAAAGATAAATGAGGTAGAATAAAGAATAATATAATTAAAATGAGTATAAAATTAAAACAAAAGCTATAAAAATTATCAGCATCAAACTCTCTAAATAATATCAAACTCATCATATTCTTCTTTCTGATTATTCTCACTACATCGATACACTGATCAAATCTTAAAATAATGTCGAAATCATTATTATTCCTACTTATTCGACACCCAAATGAAAAATTTAACTAACACAGTATCAAAATTATCTTCTTATTCACCTGTGAATGATTCTTTAGTTATTCAAAACTTCTCACCCACTTTTTATAGAGTTCTTGAACTCAGACATACCAACTCCCTATCCTTCATTTTATTTTTATACTTAGTTAAATGATATTTTTATTTCTTTTATTTAGAATACATAAAACTCTTAATATTCCCTTTTCCTCATTAACGACTATCTTCTATAGATTTAAATGAGTACCCTTGATTTTTTTTTGATTTATCAAAAATATTTTCCATAATATATTATTAAATGTTCTTATAGTAGTCTTGAGTTACTCCACATCATATTATTCTCAAAATATCTTAAATAAATCCATAAAAAATAATCAGTATGGTTGTAAAAATATTATTCAAAAAAAAATATTGCAGCATGGCTCTGTCTTCATTTTGTCACTGAATCAGCTCAAGTTCATCTTCTTTAACTCACTCAAACACACAAAAAATGTTCACTATAAAAATAATCAGCTTTATTTTTCAAAAAAATTAGAACATATCTACTTAAATACTCTAATAAAAAATAACTAGCTTGAATCTTAATTAACTTTGTAATTTTTATAATAATGAACATAACTCGAGCATTTTCATATTTTATTTTATATTTTGATCACCAATGATGATTTTCAAATTTTATCATTTTAAAATCATAATTTAAAGAACAATGATTCTAAAAATCTCATAATAGTTCAACTTTTCTTAGAAAACTAGGATTGGACCAGACTTAATATTTTTATTCTTTATCAATAAAATTCATATCATGATTTCATAGATTTAATTTCATTAGAATTAAATAATTTTGGAAAATACATTTTTTCTGACCATAAAAATATCTCAAAACTCTAATTTATTTGATTTTATATTTAGTCATTTTAAAGATAAAAATATTTAAAATTCAGATCTCATATCACATTTAATTTATGACGTTTTAATCCATGAATATCCGTCCATGCATCATTCCAATCAGTTTTTTCTTTAGAACAAAAATATGGATATCACATTTTTTTAGTCTAACCAGGTCTTAAATTTTTTCTTGATTTGGAATGAAACATAAAAATTGGATAAATTAAATATAAACATTTTAAAATTACTCATAAACCCTCAATCACATATAAATAGGTTCTATTGACCTATACACTACACATCATATGGGTGAATGACTCATATGAACGTTTCAATGAAACATATACATACATATAATGAATCATTTGCAAGTCCTAATTAACTCATACAAATATTTTAATCACTCATGTACAACTCCTTAATTTTCCAAATATTCTCTTCATTTGGTCAATGACTCATATGCAACACTTGGAAATGACTCACATCAAATCCATATTTTATCCACTACTTTGAATTCTAGACCTCTTTAAAATTAACTAGAATATATTAAAATATAATTAGGTTCATATATATCACTTCAAAAAAACTTAATTCAACTAAAACGACTTTTGGTAATTTATAAAACTTACTCAAATCAACTCAACACCATTCCCAAGGTCTTAAAACTTGTGAAATACCCACATTTGAGTATTCCATGACCCTTTAGTGCCTCTTAGAGCTTCATATTCACTTCAAGATTAAAAAAACTTCATCTATATAATATTAATCATTATATTCAATAGTATAAATGAATAATATTCCTTGGATGGTTCCTCCACACCTTGATATATCTTCTCCAGTGTCTTTGATCATAACCATTATTAGTTGTCAACAACCTATTCAATAACCATCTACCTTCTAAAGCTACTCCAATTCTCTAGATATTGTAGATAATAACCTCAAACACTTAATATCAATCATATAAATAAATACTAGATCAACAGATAATCTTATATTAGGGATTCATTAAAAGCATCCATCACATCCAAAATTCTTTTCTAATATATGAATCTCCCTTTTCAAATTTGACGGTATCCAAATCCACTTTAATTTATCCATATACATGTAATACTTTTGGTATATGGATACATACTCCATCATCCATAATACATGATCATTGAAAAAAATTCATATTGACATGATCTATTGACTACAAGAACAATAAAAAACCAAAAGGAAGCCCATTGTCCCCCTTTATATTTTTTTTCAGTACAATGAACTGAAAAATATAAGATATGCATGTCAATATTCCACTCAATGTTCATTTTTCTAATACCATTTAATGATAATAAATACAAAGGATGAAAATGGAGTTCTCCCCCCTTATATGTTCAACTTTCCATTAGATACAAGGTGAGGTCTTCTAAGGGAATTTCCCCCCTTTCTCTTCTAAATTAATAACTTTCTTCACCCATTTTGTTCTTCCACTTCCATTTAACATAGGTAATTACATGAGATAAGGGTGAAAGAACAAGTTTATTAGCAATGAGCCTTACGCAATTAATTTCTATGTATAAATGGAAAAACTCATAGTATAAAATAAGAATGATTGAACCAAAAAAATAAAGATTTCTTTTCACATATCTCAATGTGGTACCATTTTAGGATTCAACTCTTTTTGGTTTTCATAAATAGATTTTTATGAAAGTTCATAAACATAGAATCAAATTTGAGTACACATTAAAACATTCAAGTGAAAGTTATTTTACTTCCCATTTTGTTAGATAAACAGTATCCCTTGATGTTTAGAAAAATCATAAACCATAACAGGGATGGTATAGTGAGAATCATACCTTAAACATTAACTTTTTATAGGGATGTACATATTTCTAGTTTTAAAAAGAAATACCAAATTTATAGTAGTATCCTTTTCTCTCGAATCTTCCAATCAAGGAACTATTTTAATACATCTTCATCATTTTAGTCTTCTTATATAAATAATCTACAAGAAAAATTGATTATAGTTGATGTTTGATAGCACTTGAAAATAAAATTTACTTGAAATTTCCTCTACGATGGATATATTTTTGTCTATAAAAATACCAATGAATTCCTCATTTATTTATTTTTATAATTTACCTTCAATTCTCTCTACAAAGAATAATCAGACAAGTATGGGAATATGGTTGTTTTAATTTCTATTTGTTTGGAGAATTGGGGTAGAGAATTATTTCTCAATCCAAATTACTATTTATTAGAGGGTCTATAATTTCTAGATTGTTTATCTATTTCCTATTATTTATCTTCATGGAACTATTCTTCTTTGGAAAACGTAGAATCCTATTCTATTTTAGATTTCATCATAATTCGAATTAGATTCTTCACTTGATAAATAAGATTACTCTTTTTTCTACATGTTCTATAGTCCTTTACAACTTTCACTGATATGGACATACAATCAAACATTGTTTCTCTTAATGTTAAACCTTCTTCATCGGTTTGGATTCTGTAAGGACCCAAACTTTTATTAATGAAAATTCCTCTTGATCTAATTAAATGTCTTATTATGTAAAATGGATATATAAAATATGAACTTACTTGGTTTTATGTTTTTGGATTTTAAAATACCATTAATAATTGTGACTGTTTCTAAAATAGCTATGGAATAGTGATCACTTGATTAATATAAATATAGGGCTTTAACAAATCTAATTTATGCAGAAAAAGGAAGTAATGACATTTTCTAGTAGATTTTCTCCATACGAAGCCCATTTTTTAGAGCTTAGAAAGGAGGTGGTGTCACTGGGATTTGCTCTTGACTAAGCTCAAGAATATCTTCAACATGTTAAGCGTTAATGGAACCATCTATGGGAGAAGTGGAATTTGATAGAGATTACCACCCGAGCGATGTTATCCGAGCCACCCCAAGAGTTTTTAACCATTGCACACCTTACCCTTAGGTATTATGCGGGTGTTATAAGGAGGTATGTAACAATACCCTAGCACTATGATTATGTGCATTATTTTTTGTAAAGAATAAATAATATACATTCATTTTATTATTATTACTTTGTAAATAGTTTTTAAAGCACAAATAGTATTTTTAGTTAATATTCAATTAAGAAATATATTTTGATGAATTAATGGACTTTTGAATTAAATAATTTTTTAATAAAATATTTTTACTAAATTACATTTTATTAAATATAAATGATCATATAATTTTTATAAATACAATAGTAATTTTAATTAAGGTTTGAAGGTTGTTTTCGACAAAACCCATGAATTTTTGATAAATGTAGGTTTTTATTTTAAAGGTAAAAATTCAAATATTTATAAAATTATTAATATTAAATGAGTATTATTTTCTGAATTAGGATATCGAAGTTATCCAATGGTGAATTTTTCATAATTTTATGAGACAATTGAATTTTTGGGTAAAAATTTAATATATTTTTAATATATATTGTGTTTTATGACATCATAATGAATGAATAATGATGTAATAAAATAATATAAATGGGTTTTTAGGCCAATATATGTTTTAAATTTAAAATAATGTTATTTTATATTTTTTTGATTAATTTTATGGTGCCTTAGTGGACCCTCCAAGACTTATAAAATATTTTAACATTTTAAAATGATTTCCTTGAGAGTGTGACTCACCTCCACATAAGAAAGCCTAATATTTTAACAATTTCGTCCATTTTCATTATAAAAATAATATTTTTCACTCCCCTTTGGAAAAAACCATGCGAAAAATCCATGTGTTGGTTTGTGGTTTTTATTAGTTTAATGTGTGGTGTCCAAAACCTAAATAATAAAGAATTCCCTCTCTTTTCCTATACAAACTCACTCAATCTCTTACTTAATCTTCACTCAAATCCTTTGGAGATCAACCAAACCCTATCCTTATCTCTATATAATCCTCCCAAGGTTCCCCAATCTCCCAATAAGCCTCTATCAAGCCTCTCCCAAGCCTTTGGGATCACACTTCCAAGTAAGGGATTTCTTCCTTTCTCATTTTTATCCAAATTTCTTTATGTTGTAATACCATTTTAATTTCAATTAAAAATGTTGGGGAATGATTTTTCACCTCTACTATACTTCCCTCCTTATTTTAGAATGATAATATACCCCTTTATCTCTCATTAATTCGTTCCATGTATAGTCTTTACTATGTCAAAATTTCGTAAGGGATTTATCTCTCCTCATTTACATTCAAGTACTTATTTTATATTATGCAAATAAAATAAATTACATATGTTGGGACATATATCTATATGACTGAATTACTATATATTTTATGTACATATTATTAAATACCCTTTTCTCTCTCATAAACCATTTTTATGGACTCTTATGTCATGCCGTTATGCTGCCAAAATTGAACCGCAATTTTCCAATCCAAAGTCATTGTGTAGTGAATACCATACCCATTTATATATCAAGGGTACTCACCTTTATGAACATTTAATTATTTATTATAGAGTTTTATGTATGAATTCCACTTTCCTTTATCATGGAATAAATGACGATGTTTAATGAATCCATGTTATATGATCTATGTGGAACACTTATACATGAAATGAAATTATTAAGAAGGGTGTGCCCTGAGAGTGCTGCAATGCCTTGGGTAAAGATTAGTATCATTATATGTCAAGTGAAATTTGGGTTTACTCCTGATAATTCAAGTTCAATGAGGGTTTACTCATGCTACATGTGAAATGAGCCTTGGATCATGCTAATATCATGTTAAATGTTGATGCCACATTTCCATGTTATAATAATCATGTTATATCATGCCTTTATGTTCATGTTTCTATTATGATCCATTGATATGCCTATTTACTAACATTTCTTGTATTATTCATGTTATGAATTTTTTAATCCCTTACCAAGATTTATAGCTCAGCCTTTTCACATGTATGTCCTCAGGTTATTCCATGCAATGATAAGTACGAGGGAATGTTGTCGTTATTTAAGAATGTTTTCAATAAAGATATTGTTTTTTATGTATTAAGTTGTTATTTAGTGTCCCTAATTTCCCAATACACTAGAACTATCGATCCTCAGAGTTGTCTTAAGTGCAATTTTATGTATAAATCATGTTTAAGTGTGTAATAAAGATCAGATTTGTTATAGTTGGTATCCGAGGATAGGTTTAGTTATTTTTGGGATTAAGATTAAAAAACCCTAGTGAAAGCCTTAGAGATAAGACCAAGTATAATAAAAATAATCCTAAATTTTGGTGAATATTTAGTAAGTAGTTTATCAAGAAAATACATCCCTATCCGGATATGAGTAGGTAGAGGCGGCTTTGGCATCAATGTATCTAGGGGTAAAATCCTAAAACACTGCTTTGAGCTAGACTCGAACGAGAACTGGTGCACGAAAATGGGCCTTACTGCACTCTTGGTTACGACACTCCAAGGGGATTTGATTTGGAAAATTTATAAGCTTCGTATGAACCATTAGTAAGGGAATTAAACCTCCCCCTAAGAATATAGGTTGGGAAGTAGATCATGGATAACATAGATTGAAGCCTATAAATTCATAAGTTACGGAAATAAAAGTAATTTATAAGTCATCCATTTTTGTCTTTGGATTACCCTTTATGTGTTCCCCCAAAATTTCCTTTTATTCTATCCAATGGCCAATAATTTGAGGACTCGGGCTAACAAACAATGTGAAGATCAATGTGATGACTATTCTAAAGATATAACCAATCCGATGGGAGTGGGAATTGTGAACTTTGTCACAATACTCTCTAAGGTAACTCATGTTTTTAACAGAAACATGGGTCAAGAGGAACGTTCAACCCCCCCCCCCCAAGAAAGAACAATTTTCAATCAAGAGCTTAATGAGACAAATTCCTCATACTTTTAATGGATCATCAGATCCCTCAATTGTCGAACAATGGATCAACTCCATTGAAAAGATGTTCTCCATCCTTCAATGTTCTGAACAAGAGAAGGTTCTTCTGGATGCTTATTGTATGGAGGGTGAAGTTGATCATTGGTGGACGTTGATCAAAAATAAAAAACCTGAGGAGGAGATCAAGGCATTAGAATGGAAGGATTTCCATAAATTGTTTTTCGATAAATACTTTCCTCGCACCCTCCAACTTAATATGGAAAGAGACTTCCTTTAACTCAAGAAAAAAGATGAAAAATCCATCAGAGCATATAAGAAAATCTTCACACGACTTTCATGATATGCCACCAGCTTTTTCGTTACTCCTAAATACAAGGTTAACTGCTTTTTTGGTGGGATAAAACCTAGCCTACAAAAATCCTTAGCGATCCGTGACTTTGAGAGATATGAAAAAATTGTATGATGTGCCCTCAAGGTTGAAATGGTGATCGGAGAATCTCAGGGGTATCATGGGGATAAGAAGAATAAGGTTAAATTTAATTTTGGAAGTCTGATGTATAAATATAATAGTGATAAGAAAATATAGCACCCCACTTGCCAACGGTGTGGAAAGAAGCACCCCGGAAATTTCCTGAAGGGGATGAGGAAATGATTTAGGTGTGGAAGAGAAGGGCACCTGACCATTAACTGCCGAAAAGAAAAACCCACAACTTTGATAGAGAAGAGTAATTCTTAGTTCAACCCTCAACGTGTTGTTCATTGATTCAACTACAAAGAACCAAGGTAATTTGAAAATCAGTTCCCTAATCCAAGGGTTTTAGGAGGCTACCAACAAACTCTAAGGAAACAGGGGTAATCTTTTTCCATCACCACTGCCAAAGTGAACCCCGACCACAAAATGGTGAAAAGTATGCTAGTTATTCATTCAAGAATATCAAATTTACTTTTTGATTCAGGTTCTATGAGTTATTTTAGATCCCAAAATTTTAGTAGAACAATACCAACACCAACACAAATCATGGAAGTAAATATGTCATTGAGAACGACCAATGGCGAAATCATTGAATCCCATGAATATAACACCTCCCCTATCATAATTTGTGGTTTAAACTTCCTGGAGAATATCTTCATACTACTTCTAGTTGAATTTGATGCAATTATTGGCATGGATTAGCTTTCCTTATATAGAGCCAACATAAATTTCCGTGAGAGGGAAATCACTCTCCATATAGTGAATGAACCCCCAATTCTGTACAAGTGTAAGGAGAATGATGAATCTTCCTTAGCACCATCATCTCAAGTGTGGATATTAAAACCCTATGATCTTGCATATCTTGACCAGATGGTTGATTTTAAGGAAGCAACCATCTTTGAAGACATTCCTATTGCGAGGGAATTTGCTAAAGTGTTTCCTAAGGAATTGCCAGGTCTTCCTCTTAGAAGAGATGTTGAATCCTCAATTGATCTTATACTTGGGGAATTGCCAATATCCATGGCTCTGTATAGAATGGATGTTGTGGATCTTGATGAGATGAAGACACAACTATAGGAGAATCTGGATAAAGGGTTTATACACCCAAGTGCTTCACCATGGGGAGAACTAGTCCTCTTCATCAAGAAGAAGGATGGGTCAATGCACCTTTGCATCGATTATCATGAGATCAACAAAATCACGATAAAGAAAAAGTATCCTCTTCCAAGGTGGATCTGCAGTTGCGATATTATCAAGTAAGGGTGAAGAAGGGGGATATCCCCAAGACTGCTTTTAGTACAATATACGTCCACTATGAATTCATAGTAATACCTTTTAGACACAATAATAATCTAGAAATCTTCATTGACATGATGAATATAGTCTTTATAGATTACCTTGAAAAATTTGTGGTATTATTTTTAAAAGATATCATAATATACTCAAAAACCAAGGAGGATCATGAGGATCATCTAATCACTGAACTAAAGACCCTGTGAAAAGAGAATCTCTATGAAAAGTACAACAAGTGTGAGTTGTGGTTGAAGGAGGTATCATTCTTGGGTCAAATCATCACAAGAAATGGGATATCTATGGATCCCTCTAAGATAGCTGTGATTGAGGGATGGCCAAGGCTAACATCAGTAATGAATATCTGTATCTTCTTGGGGTTAGCTGGATATTATTTCTGATTTGTGAGTAATTTCTCAAGGTTATACAACCCTATTAGAAATATAACTCAGAAGGGCATAAAGTTATCTTGGTGTGATGAATGTGAAGATATTTTCAAGGAGTTGAAAATTAGGCTTATCACTACTCCTGTGCTCACATTACCCACAAGTGGAGAACTTTTTTTGGTATTCAGTGATGCTTCGAAGAAGGGCCTGGGCTGTGTGCTGATGAAAAATGACAAATTCATTGCCTATAGTTCAAGGAAATTTAATGTTCATGAGAAAAAATAACTAACACATGATCTGGAGTTGGATGCAGTAATATTCTATTTAAAAATTGGGCGACATTACCTATTTGGGTAGAAGTGTGAAATATATACGGATTACGAAAGCCTCAATTATATATTCACACAAAAATATTTGAACATGCACCAGTGAATATGGTTAGAGATGATCAAGGACTATGACTATTCAATCCATTACCACCCTGGAAAAGAGAATAAGGTGGAAAATGCTCTAAGTAGAAGGGATTCAATGATTCTATCATTGATTATAATTGAAAAGGATCCAATATTCTTAGATTTGATGAATATGGACATGGGAATCATAAAGAAGGGAACATAATCAATACTTTCACAAATGATTACTCAATCCAATATTTTGGAAAGGTTAAAGGATGCTCAAAAGGATGATGTGGGAATTTAGAAGAAATTGGAAACTAGTAGAAAAGGTAAATCCTCAGAGTTCAATGTTAATGAAGAAGTATTTGTGAGATTTGGGTGAAAACTATGTGTCCCATCAAATTCGGAGTTGAGGAAAGGAATTTTGGATGATGTACATAGTTTAAATTTCTACATTTACCCAGGAAACAAAAAGATGTATCGAGATCTATAAGAGCTTTATCAGTGGGATAACATGAAGAATGAGATCACTGAGTATAAATCAAAGTGCTTGGTATGTCAGCAAGTGAAGGTTGAGAGGCAGAAGTCTAAGGGTAAGATGCAAACTTTACCCATACCAGCCTGGAAATGGGAGAACATCACCATAGACTTTGTCACCGGACTTCCAGAGACATCCAAATTAAAAAATTATATTTGGGTTATTGTGGATCATCTTACAAAGGCCGCACACTTCATTGCAGTTTGAGAGGATTTATTATTTGATAAACTAGCATGAATATATATCAGAGAAGTGATAAGGATGCATGGAGTACCACTATCTATTGTATCTTATAGAGATCCAAGATTCACCTCTAAGTTCTAGAAGATTCTCCAACACACTTTGAATGTGGAGCTGAACTTCAATATGGCTTATCATCCTTAAACTGATGTCCAATCTGATAAGACTATCCAAAAACTTGAGAACATGTTGAGATCATGATCAATGTAATTAAAAGGAGGATGAGATCAACATCTTCCTCTATTTGTGTTCTCTTACAACAACAGTTTCCACTCAAGAATCCAAATGGATCCTTATGAAGCCCTGTATGGGAAGAATTGCATAACACTGTCATGTTGGGATGAAGTTGGGGAGCTAAAACTTCTTAGTTCAAAAATGGTCAAAAAATGGTGGAGAAGGTTAATACCATCTAACATCACATTAAAGCTGCTCAGAGTTGACAAAAGAGTTATGATTATAATCATCGATGTGAACTAGAGTTTGATGTCAGAGACATGGTATTCCTCTGCATATCACCGTGGAAGAGAGTTGTGAGATTTGGGAAGAAGGTAAAGCTTAGTCCAAGGTACATAGGCCCTTTTGAGATCCTTGATCTTGTTGTAGAAGTGTCCTATCGACTGGAACTCCTTCCGAACCTATCTCAAGTACATAATTTATTCATGTATCACTTTTGAAGAAGTACATACCTGACCCATCTCATGTACTCAATCCAGAGGTGGTACAATTGGAGAATGACCTCTCTGATGAAGAGAAGCCAGTGAAGATCTTAGATCATAGGGAAAAAGTTATACGAAATAAGACAATTCCCACATGAAAGTGTTGTATAGAAAACACAAGTTTGAATAGGAAATGTGGGAATCAAAGGAAGTATTGAAGTAGAGTTACCTACATCTGTTTTAGGGTAGAAAAAGGAAATTTAGAGGGTGAAATTTCTTAATAGGGGAAGATTATAACGACCGAAAATTTTATTAATGAAAATTCCTCTTGATCTAATTAAATGTATTATTATGTAAAATGGTATATAAAATATGAACTTACTTGGTTTTATGTGTTTTGATTTTAAAATATAGTTAAGAATTTTGACTCTTTCTAAAATATCTATTGAATAGAGATCACATGATTAGTATAAATATAGGGCTTTAACAAATCCAATTTACTCAGACAAAGGAAGAGAAGACCTCATCCAGTAGAATTGCTCCATACGGATCCCATTTTTTGGAGCTCAGAAAGAAGGTGGGGTCACTGGACTTTGCTATTGACCAAGCCCAAGAAGAGTTTCAACACATTAATCTTGAATAAAACTTCCTATAGGAGAAGTGGAAGTTAATAGATATTACCACCCGAGCGATGTTATCCAAGCAACCCCAAGAGTCTGTCACCATCACACACCTTACCCTTAGGTTTTATGAAGATGTTATATGGGGTTATGTAACAAGACCCTAACACTATGATTATGTTCATTATTTTTGTATATAAAAAACAATATACATTCTTTTTATTATTGTTACTTTGTAAATAGTTTTTAAAGAAAAAATAGTATTTTTAGTTAATATTCAATTAAGAAATCTCTTTTGATGAATTAATGGATTCTTTAATTAAATAATATTTTAAGAAAATATTATTACTAAATTAATTTTTCTTAAATATAAATTATTATATAATTTTTATGAATACAATTGTATTTTTTATTAATGTTTGAAAGCTGTTTTTGAAAAAACCCCAAGAATTTTTGATAAATGTCAGTTTCTATTTTAAAAGTAAAAATTAAAATATTTAGAAAATTATTTAGATAAAATGAATATTATTTTTTGAATCAGGACGTCAAGATTATCCAATAGTGATTTTATCATAATTTTCTGAGACAATCGAAATTTTGGGTAAAAATTAAATACCGTTTTGATATATAACGTGTTTTATGACATAATAATGACCCAATAGTGATGAAATAAAATACAATAAATGGGATGTTCTGAAAAAATGTAATGGCTCAGACAGTGTCTCATTAAGGAGTTTCCAAAAACTGGGTTCCATGAAACGGTTCCACTGAAAAGGGGACATCGGCCACGACAACACCGTGACAGTGGCACTGGTCACAGTCGCACACTGAAACGGTGGCACCACTTATGGTGTCCCTCTGAATCGGTGTCCCCATGAAGGTGGCACAATGACCGCAGAACCTTAGTATTCGCACCATCACAGTCACACACCGAAACAGTGGCACCGCTTACGGTGTTCCACCAAACCGTGGCACCATGAGGGTGGCACCGCTTACGGTGTTCCAAAAAACCAGGGGCACCGTAGTGGTCATACCATCACGGTCGCACACTGAAATGGTGGAACCGTGACGGTGGAACCATGAAGATTGCACTGTGACAGTGGCACCATTACGGTGTCTCAACAAACAGTGTCCCACCCTTTGTTTTTTTCCAGTTCTGCCCCATAACGTATCTTTTGACATAAAAGTGTTTTAATACCACTTTTAAAGCCATTAAAAGATCATAAATGATATCTAAAATCCCCCAAGATCCGAGTGACCCTTGAATTACCAAAACATGTGTCTTTTTCCTCAGTGTCACACCCTTTTCCTGTACTTTCCTGTTCCTCCCCAGTTATGCATTTTCCTCTGTTTAAAAAAAACCCTTGAACTCACAACCATTATGACCACCCCTCTAATGAGAATTATTAGATGAAAATTAATTACATCATGTGTAACCACTAAAAAATGTGGACAAACCCTAATCCTCATTTAAATTGCTTCAAAAATTAATATCCTGTAACTCCAGGATCTCACCTTTTATCACACAAGGATTGTTTCTTCTTCTTGGCTGGTTTATTTCATTTCTTTGGTGCATTTGGAGTCCCCCTTCCCAAGTCTAGTGGTACGCCTATGCTGGAGCCTTTCCTTCTCACTCTTGAGTGCTCAGATTTTATCCCCTGTAAGTCGTGCATCCCCAGTTCTTGGCACATGGAGAAAAACTTTGATCATTGATCATCCAAGTAAGGGTTTTCCTTTATCTCTCTTTATTGTGTATCATACGGGGTGGGTATGATAATGTTACTACAGGGATGGATGAAACCAAACCTTAACAAAGATAATAAATGGTTTTTAAAGAATGAAGGGGTGTGTTTGATAATGCTGCTTTACTCTTTTACCTTTTCTTATATGTTGTTGATTGTATGGGATTATGTCCACTAAAAATCATAGTCGTTGGTGGTCTTTTCTTGTGCACTAAAGAACCTCTATTTTTTGTATAATTATGGGATTTAGTAGATGTAACATGGATACTAGTTAATCACTTAAACTCAGTTGATTAAATGGATGCCCAATGAATAAGAATCCTTGTGTGGTCACACCGGTTAACCAAATGGAAATACAGAACTAAAGGAATGGTGTGTTTAAATATGAAAACTCCCTTTCTCTGTTTTGGTTATGTGTATGTTTATTCTATTTGATACTTGTGAGGTGACATGGATAGGGATGGGATCCCCTATTGTGTAGTTATTAGTTTGTGGATTTGGGGCTGTGTGGGGCCGTATGTTGGGGATTTTTTTGGTTCCAGTACTTCGAAGGATCTCACAGATCCCTTTTCTTTTTGTGAATTTATAAGAGAACCGGGTGTGAATGCTTAATTTGCTACTTGGCTATTTTTCATTCCTTGGCTTGTGTATATGCCTGTTAATTTACCAGTAGTGAATAATTATTTCATTGGAACCACTTGAATGTGATAACAAGAATGGGTTCAGTGGGAAATTATTTTCAAGGAATGAGTTGTGACTTGGTTGTGGCTGTTGTGCTTTTTATGAATGAATAGTAACAAGGGTGTTTGTGTATGGGATGGTTTTGGAACCCCTAGGTTGGGATGATTGATTGATTACCTATATGTATAATTTAGTTCTTATGTTTCTTATTTGTTCCACACTCAAGTTGATCAATTCATTCCAAACAACCCCATTTCATTGGGGATGGTGTTTTCCCCAACACTCCTATGAGTGGCTGGTTATTTTCTCCTTTTCTGATCCCTTTCCCAAGTATCCCAGTACTCTTTGGGCAGGTTGTGATGGCCTGAGGTCCATTGTATCCCAATATTCTTCAGGTAGGTTAGTTTTTGTGGCCCAGGTGTCTAAGGGTAGGTATGTGTGTGGTTGTTGTGGCATAGGTGTATGAAGGCGGGATGCGTGGCTGTGGTGGCCCAAAAGGATGTTGTTGGGGTGGCATTGAGACTGCAGTGAAAATAGTGGGGGAGGTATGACGCATAGGATGCCTTTAATAACCAGTGGGAAAGTGGTGCAGGGTACCCAAACATCGATGTGTTATTACTATTACTTTACTTGACTTGAGTTATTTGGGGAGTGTTTCTTGGTGAGGTTTGGGTGAATAGTTTCCTTGCTAGTTGCTTTGGTTATCTCCTTTTCTCACGGGGCATTATAATGCCTCCCCACTTGTGAATGAGAGATTTTGGTCTTCCCTACTGAGTATACCTGCATACTCACCCTATATATATAAAACTGTTTTTAGGTTTCCAAGAGGAATTCAAGGACCGTGTGAGACCCTATTAGCTCAGACACTGGGACCGTTAGTGTTTCTTATTTTCTTTTCTTTTTCTACTTCCCTTTGGAGTTTTATTGTACTTTTAGTACTTTATATTGGAACATCCCTATGAGAATGGATTGTTTTTGGATATTCTTTTCCTTCCAGTTTTGGTGTTGTTTGGGATTTAATATCTTATCTCTCGATCCTTCTCAAAAAAATGGGGTAATGCCTTCCATATCACATACGATTTTATACCCTTGGTAATAGTCACCACTCTAGGGCCTATTGAAGGTGGGACTCGGGGGTTATTATATCTCCTTCAACTTGAAGTGGGAAGGGTTTAGAAATTTACTATCACTTCCCTCATCATGGTAAAGGTGGGTCATGATAGAATGGTATTAGCGGTGATGGTTGAGAGATTGGATAGATTACAAGGTTAAACATAGTGAGGATTACATGGGATGGTTGGGAAAAAATGTTAGGCAATCTTGGTGTGTGAAATAGTCCAGGGAAGACCGGCTAGGATGCGGGATTTTAGGTCCCCCATGATCCTATGTAAGGACTCTGGACCTACCGAACGACCAAGTGAGGCTATATTAATTGTAGGGTAGAGACCCTAGGAAAGGTACATGGATCAAAATGACTTGTGTTCTTATGTGTCTTGGGTATTTTGGGGATTTAAAATAAATAAAATGTCTAAGAAAACTTTAAAATCAATCTTCTACACTACTCGGGTTTAGGCATTCCTTGTTTACCATGAAACTATGGTACCCGAACGACAACGATAGGTAGTGCAGGCGATCGAGGCCCAGGAGCCGGATTTGGATGATTAGAAGAGTGTTGATTGAGAGGAGTAGGATGACTAGTGGCACATGAGGCTTCATGCCTTTTAGTGGTAGACCCTCGGGAAGTACGAGGGCAGTGCCTCAAACATGAAGACAAAGAGCTGGCTCGAGGAGTTGGTGATAAATTTTAGCTTGATCCAGGATCCGACGGAGTACTAGGTTCCTATGGCTGTTAGCCCGATACGGGGAGTGGAACATCAGTGGTGGATGCTCTATCTTTGGGAGAATAGGGATGATGAGGTTTTGTGGACATACTTCAAGATAGAGTTTCAGGGGGAATTCCTCTCTTCCACGATGATGGATGAGAAGAGGCAGGAGCTACTCTCCCTTCAGTTGGGGAGAATGTTATTTGGGGAGTTGGGGATCAAGTTCAAGGATATCCTTCACTTTTCTCCAAACCTCTTTCCAGATGAGGAGTCTTGGGCATGACGTTTAGAGGAGGCACTCTGACCTTCTCTTCAGTATGCTATTACTCCCTTCACCATACCGATGTACTTGGAGGTTCAGAAGAAGGTTGAAGTGGTGGAGAGGATGCACATGCTGGGAGGTGTAATGTGAGAGGGGATTCAGTTGGGTTGATCAAAGTGGAAGGCCATCATTAGAAGGCCTCCAGTGTTAGGGCCTTCTAGGTTTCGACCAGTGGGGAGTAGGCCCCAACAGTTTCAGCTTAAATATCCCGGTCCTCTCCCCTTATTTGCAGGCAAAGGACCGAGATGCTTCATCTGTGGAAGTCATGGGCACATTCGGAATCAGTGCTCAGAACAATTTTAATATAGTGGGGGTGGGCAGGTTCAGCGCCCACCTTAGTAGCAACAGTTTCTAGCCAGGCCCTTTCAGCAACAGTAGCAACATAGACAGTGAGATCCCTCTCCTCCAAGAGCAGATGTTGTAGGAGGAGACTGAGCTCAGGGCACTCCTCAGGGACCTCGACCATGGTGTGGTTAGGGAGGAGGTTGACAACCTAGGGGAAGAGGAGGTGGGTATGGGTGGTTTCACGCCGTAGAGGAAACTGTTCCAGTGGGGCCAGAGGTTGTTCGAGGTATGCTCAGCTTGTTTAGCACTCTTGCCCGCACCTTGTTTGATTCAGGAGATTCACACTCCTTTGTTGCAACTAGTCTAGCCCATTCTTTGGGTCTAGATTAATATAGACTACCAGTGCCACTGGTTTTGAGTATGCCAATCGGAGGTCAGACCATGTTATCTCATGTTTTTCGGGGATGTAAACTGATGTTGGGACCACATTAGTCTAGTGGTTACCTTATATTGAAGAAGATGTATCCATATGATGTCATTTTAGGCATCGACTTTCTATTCTCTATGTGTTTAATTATCGACTGCTTTCAAAGAGGGGTCATGTTTTTAGATATGGGTGGACAACGTGTGACTTTTGTCGGCAAGCAGGGTTGCAAGGAAGGCAACTGGTGAGTGGAGCCTCTTTTTTCCTTGTTAGGTGAGCTGATAGTGGAGTTAGCAGATACAAGGATGGTGGAAGTCCTAGGGATCTCCATTGAGTTCCTAGACATCTTCCCTGGAGAGGTGGTGACTCAACCCCCTCGACATGATGTCGAGTTCAGGATAGACTTGCAACCCGGTGCTCGTCTGATTTTTATGGCTTCCTATCAGATGACACCTTCTGAGTTGCAAGAGTTACAGATTTATATTGACGAACTGATGAAAAAGATCTTTGTTCGACCATGCATGTCACCATGTGGTGCTCTATTCTTGTTAGAAAAGAAGGAATATGGTTGTCTTAGGCTGTGTATAGAGTACCAGAGGCTGAAATAGGTAACATTCAAGAACTATTACGCCCTCCTGAGGATCGACAAACTTTTTGTTCAGTTGAAGGGGGCATGATGGTTATCCAAGATCGACTTGTGGTTAGGATATCACCTGTTTAGGGTGAAGGAGGGTTACATCTTGAAGACTGCCTTCAGGTGCAGATATGGGCACTTTGAGTTCATGGTCATGCCATTCTGCAATACAAATGCACCAGCCGTGTTCATGGGGATCATGAACTCCATCTTCCAAGAATATTTGGACCGATTCATAGTTGTGTTTATCGATGAAATCCTGATCTACTCATGATCAGAGGAGGATCACGCCGTGCATCTAAGGACGGTTTTAGAGGTCCTCCAATAGCACCAACTCTCTGAGAAGTTTTCCAAGTGAAAGTTATGGACACAAGAAGTGCACTTCATTGGAAACATGATGTTTGAGCAGGGGATAGTAGTGGACCCATCAAAGGTAGAGGCGGTTTATTCTTGGGAAGCACCCAATAACGTGGCAAAGGTTCATAGTTTCCTGGTTCTAGCTAGTTACTACTGGAGATTCGTGCCCAAATTCTCTCAAGTTGAAGCACCCTTGACAGCCTTGACCAAGAAAGACTAAGATTTTATAAGGAGTGAGAAGTGCCTGGAATACTTCAGTTATCTGAAGGGGAAGTTGGTTAGTGCCCTAGTATAGAGGTTAACAAAAGAAGGGGTGATGTTTGAGGTGTTATGTGATGCTTTATGCCAAGGCTTTGGGTGTGTGCAAATGCAACAGTAGGGGTGATCTCTTATGGGTCTTGGCAGTTACATCCCCATGAGCATAAATATGACACCCACAATCAGAAACTTGCAGCAGTCATGTTTGCACTAAAGTTTTGGTGGAATTACCTCATTAGGGAGAGCTTCATGGTCTTCATGGATCACAAGATCTTAAGGTATATCTTCTCCCAGCGGGACCTAAACTTGCGGCAGTGGAGGTGGATGGAGTTCCTTAAGGACTAAGACTTCTAAATCTCTTACACTGAAGTTAATGGGAATGTGTTGGATGATTCCTTAATAAGGGAGTCACAGAAGGATATAGTTAGAGGATCAGAAGATGCTTGGAAGGCGATGGAGTAGTTGGGTTCCCTACACCCTGATGCAAGGGTGAAGGATGGTAGAGGCTGTCTATTTTAGATGAAAGTACAATCCAATTTTTTTAAACAGGTAGAGGAGTCTCAGTGGGGGGGAATTTGAGGCTGAAGTGATGCGCGATTGTTTTAGTCAGGGCGATGCTCCAGGAGGATGGTCAGAAGATGGGAAGAATCAGATTCTTTTCATGGGAAGTTGTTCGTCCTGGTGCTAATGCGCAAGATATTTCTTTGTGAGTTCCATAACTCACCCCTGAAAGTATACCCAGAAGTTTCCAAGATGTACTGGGGTATGAGGGGTCAGTTTTGGTGGCTCGAGATGAAGTGGACAGTGGAAGAGTTTGTGGAAAAGTGCCTCGTGTGTCAGTATGTGATGGATGAACACCGCGTCCCAGGAGGTCTTTTAGAACCTTTAGATGTCTCCGAGTGGAAATGGGATGACATATCGATGGATTTATACATGGGACTACCCATAGTTCAAGGTTGTTGTGGTTCTATCTAGATAGTGGTGGACCAGATGAGGAAATCAACTCACTTCTTAGAAATCAAGGAGTCGAGTGTGGTGGATGCCTTAGCACAGAGGTACATGGACGAGGTGGTGTGGTTTCCTGGAGTTATGAGGTCCATATCCTCAGATCGGGATACTCGGTTTACCTCACGGGTCTGAATGGGATTTCAACATGATTTTGGCACCTAGTTATGCCTTAACACAGCCTTCCACCCCCAGACAGATGGGCAGACAGAGTGGACCATCCAAACATTGGAAGATATGCTACGGGCCTGTGTTTTTGACTTTCAGGGATCATGGGTATGACACTTTCCTCTGGTTGAGTTTTCCTACTACAATAGCTATAACTCTACCATTGGAATGGATCTGTTTGAAGCCTTTTATGGGAGGCCATGTCACTCACCCGTGTGCTGGACAGAGGTCAGCGAAGCAGATGTTCTTGGCTCAGAGTTGGTGTAGAGCATGAAAAATAAGGTTCAAAATATACGGGAGAGGATGAAGGTGGATGAGGACCGGCATAAGTCATATGACGATCATATGAGGTGACCCTTGGAGTTCCAGGTTTGGGAGAACATGTTCTTTGAGGTCTCTCCTTGGTGTGGGAAATGGAGGGTCAGCAGGGGAAGTAAAATTTATCCCAGGTTCGTCAGACCCTTCGAGGTGTTGCATCGGGTCAGTGAAGTGGCTTATCAGCTGGTGCTACCACCGCCGCTACGAAGGGTGCACAACTTATTCCATGTGTCTCAGCTCTATTGGTATCTACACGATGATTCACATTCCCTCAACTGGGCGGAGATGGATATTGAGGACGATGCGACGTTTGTATAGCGACCAGTGAGGATCGATGATTATGAGGAGAAGGTGTTTCATGGACAAACTATCCCCTTGGATTGTTTGTTATGGAGGCATGGTGGCCTCGAGGAGAGTATCTGGGAATGAGAGGAAAAGATGTGAGCCTAGTACCCAGAGCTATTTTGAGTTTTGTTCTGTTTTGTTTTGTACTTGTTTGTGTTTTAATAATTGACCTTGTTAACTATGAAATGGACTGTTTCCCTTGTTCTCTGGATGTGTGTGAAGATTCCTGACTGTGGGGAGGGGAAAACTTGATCCGTAATCAAGACACATTAAAGTGTATGTGGTTAAACCTATGTGGGTGAGTCAGTTCCACCTAAAGCAGATAGTATCTTGACATGGAGGATTAGACTACCTAATCCATATGACTAGATGGTAAGACCTTTACATGTTTGCGTGGTTACTTGGGAGAGAGGAGCAGTTGTGTATCCATGGTTGTTTAGAAGATAGATGAGGGTGAGGTGTTCCTAGAAGTTGAGGAGTTTTACTCCTCAGAGGTATATTTTGAGGTGGTTGTTCATAGCCCACTCTTTTATTCGAGTCTAGTTTCGATTATTGAGGGTAAGAATAGTTTGAGGGGTAACTGATATAATATCCCAGATAATGGTTCATTAAGTAGTTTTAAAAAAACTCGGTTCCACTGAAATGGTGGCACCAGTCACAGTGACACCGTGATAGTGGCACTGGTCACGGTCGCACACAAAAACAGTGGCACCCCTTATGATGTTCCACCGAACCGGTGGTACCGTAGCGGTCGCACCATCACGATCGCACACTAAAATGGTGTCACTGCTTATGGTGTTCCACCGAACCGGTGGCACTGTGAAGAAGGAACTGCTTACGGTGTTCCACCAAACTGGTGGCACCATGACGTGGCACTGTAGAAGTCCCACCGTCATGGTCATACATCAGAACGGTGGCACCGTGATAGTGGCACCATTATGGTGTCTCCCCAAATGGTGTCCCACCATTTGTTTTTTTCCAGTTCCACCCCCTCAATATATCTTTTGATGTAAAAGTGTTTTAATACCCCTTTCAAAGACATTAAAATCCCATAATGGATATTTAAAATCCCCCATTTCTAGGCGCATGGAGAAAAACTTCAATCGTTGTTCATCCATGTAGGGGTTTTCCTTCACTTCTCTTTACTGTGTATCTTGCGGGGTGGGTATGATAATATTCATGTGGGGATTGATGAAACCAAACCTTAATGAAGATAATAAATGGTTTTTAAAGAATGAATGGGTGTGTTTGATGATGCTGCTATACTCCTTTACCTTTGCTTACATGTTTTGAATTGTATGGGCTTATGTCAACTAAAAATCATGGCCATTGGTGGCCTTTTATTGCACACTAATGAACCTTTATTTTCTAGATAATTCTATGATTGAATGGCTATATCATGGAAACTAGTTAATCACATAAACATGGTTGATTAAATGGATGCCCAATGAATAAGAATCCTTGTGTGGTCACCCCGGTTAACCAAAAGGAAAGGCGTAACTAAAGGAATTGTGTGTTTAAATCTAAAAACTCCCTTGCTCTGTGCTGGTGAAGTGTATGGTTGTTCTGCTTGATGCTTGTGAGGTGACATGGATGAGGATGGGATCCCCTGTTTTTCTATTGTTAGTTTTTGGATTTGGGGTTGGGTGGGGCCATATGTTGGGGATTGTTTTGGTTCTAGTACTTTAAGGGATCTCACAGATCCATTTCATTTTTTTGTGACTTTACAAGAGAGATGGGTGTGTATTCTTAATTTGTTTCTTGGATGTTTTTCCTTCCATGGCTTGTGGATATGTCTATTAATTTCCCATTAGTGAAGAATTATTTAAATGGAACCACTTTATGTGATAACAAGAGTGGGTTCAATGGGGAATTTTTTTCCATGAATGACTTGTGACTTGGTTGTGGTTGTTGTGATTTTTATGAATGAATAGTAATGAGGGTGTTTGTGTATGGGATAGTTTTGGAAACCCTAGGTTAGGATGAGTTCTTGTTTACCTATATGGATAATTTAGTTCTTATGTTTCTTATTTTTGCTCCACCCATGTTGAGAACCTCATGCCGAACACACACATTTCATGTGAGAGGGTGTTTTTCCCAACACTCCTATGAGTGGCTGGTTATTCCCTCATTTTCTTCTCCTTTTCCCGAGTATCCCAAGATTCTTCGGGCGGGCTATGATGACCTGAGGTCCATTATAGCCCAAGATTCTTAGGGTAGGGTAGTTTTTGTGGCCTAGGTGTCTGCGGGTAGGGATGTGCGTAGTTTTTTTATCCCAGGTGTCTGTGGGTGGGATGTATGGTTGTGGTGGCCCAAAATGTTGTTGTTGAGGTGGTAGTGAGACAACAGTGAAAATGACGGGGGAGGTCTGACACATAGGATGTCTTCACTAACCAGTTGGAAAGTGGTGCAGGGTACCCAAACATCGATGTGTTATTACTATTACTTTACTTGACTTGCGTTTTTTGGGGAGTATTCCTTGGTTAGGTTTGGATGGATAATATCCTTTATAGGTGCTTTGGTTATCTCCCTTTCTCACGGTCCATTAGAATTCCTCCCCAATTGTGCATGAGAGCTTTTGGTCTTCCCTACTGAGTATACCTATATACTCACCCTATATATATAAAACTATTTTCAGGTTTCTAGGAGGACTTCAGGGACCGTGCGGGACCGTATTAGCTTGGATGCTGGGACCATTAGTGATTCTACTTTTCTTCTCTTTTTGTACTTCACTTTGAAGTTTTCTTGTACTTGTAGCACTTTATATTGGAACATGAATATGGGAATGGATTGTTTTTTTCTTTAATTTTACTTCCAGTTTTGGTGTTGTTTGTGATTTTCTATCTTTTCTCTCGATACATTTCAAAAAAATAGGTAATGACTTCCATATCACATATGATTTTATACCCTTGGTGCTAGTCATCACTCTAGAGGCTATTGAAGGCAAGAATCAGGGGTCATTATCTCTCCTTCAACTAAAGGAAGGAAGGGTATAGTAGTTTTCTGTCCCTTCCCTCATCTTGGTGAAGGCATTTCATGACACAATATTTTTTTTACCTTTAAAATAATGTGATTTTATATTTCTTTGATTAATTTTGTGGTGCTTTAGTGGACCCTCCAAGACTTATAAAACATTTTAACATTTTAAAATTATTTCCTTGAGAGTGTGACTCACCTCCACATTAGAAAGCCTAATAGTTTAATAATTTCATCCATTGGCCTTATAAAATAATGCTTTCCACTCCCCTTTGGAAAAAGAAATGGGGAAAACCATGTTTTTATTTGTGGTTTTTATTAGTTTAATGTGTGGTGTCCATAACCTAAATAATAAAGAATTCCCTCACTTTTCCTATATAAACCCACCCAAGATCCCACGTCCTCTTCACTCAAAGCCTTTGGGGATTGACCAAGCCCTTCCCTATTCTATCTATAATCCTCCCAAGGTGACCAAAACTCCTAATAAGCCTATCTCAAGCCTCTCCCAATCCATTTGGATCACACTTCTAAATAAGGGATTTCTTCCTTTCTCATTTTGTCCAAATATATTTATGTTTTTTATACCCTTTTAATTTCAATTAAAAATATTGGGGTATGATTTAGTACCACACCTATACTACCTCTTTATGTTTTAATGATGAGACACCCCTTTCTCTCTCATTAATTACTCCCATGTATACCCATTACTGTTCTGAAATTCCGTAAGGGATTTCTCTCCCCTCATTTACATTCAAGAAATTATTTTATATTATGAATCTAAAATCCATTAAAAATGATGGATCATGTATCTATATGACCCCCTTACTATCCATTTCATGTACATATGATGATATTCCCCTTTCTCTCTCATAAACCATTTTTTTGAACTCTTATGTCACGTCGTTATGCTGCCAAAATTGCACAGCTATTTTCCAAGACAAAGTCATTGTCTAATGAATACCATGCCCATTTTTCTATCAAGGGTATTAAACTTTATGAACATTACTTATTGATTATAGAGTTTCATGTATGAATTCCACATTCGTTTATCATGGAATACATGACGATGTTTAATGAATCCATGTTATATGATCCATGTGGCACACTTATACATGAAATGAAATGATTAAGAAGGGTACACCCTGATAGTGCTCCAATGCATTGGGTAAAGATTAGTATAATGATATGTCAATTGAAATGAGGTTTTAATCATGACAATTCAAGTGCAATGAGGTTTTACTCATGATCCATTTTCAAAGAGCCTTGGATCATGCTAATATCATGTTAAATGTTGATGCCACATTTCCATGTTATGATAATCATGTTATATCATGCCTTTATGTATCTGTTTATATTATACTCCCTTGATATTCCTATTGCCTAAAATGTATTATATTCTTCCTTTAATGCTAGGTTTACTCCCTTACTGGGATTTATATCTCACTCTTTTCACATGTATGTCCTCAGGTTATCCCACTCAATGCTAAGTTTGAGAGAATGTTGTGGTTATTTAAAGAAGTTTTCAATAAAGATGCTGTATTTTAATGTCTTAAGTTGTCATGTAATGTCCCTAATTTCCTAATAAACTAGACCTATAAATCTTCAGAGTTGTCTTAAGTGTAATTTTATGTAATTAATCATGTTTATATGTGTAATAAAGAGTAAGGTTGTTATATATTCCATCTTTTTTGTAATAAATTTTGAACTTTAAACCACTAGTGATTTACCATTTTATATTTTCTACGGCTTTTGTCAAGATATACATGTCAAGCATATTAAAACAATTTTAACAATAAATTTTCACCTTACACACACTTATTCATTAACTATTTAGTTTCATTTTCGAAGAAAATTCTCAATCTCACCATTTATGATGTCTTAAACCATGTTAATTTTCTTGTGCATCTTCATGATTGACTCTCTATTAGTTTCTAGATTTTTCCAATTACATTTTTTGAATATTTTTCAATGAAGCATAATTCGGAATTTTATACCATTGTAGAAGCATATTATATTTTATAGTGTGATATATTTCTTACCATTTTTCACTAAATTCTTGGGAATAATATTATCAGCAGTCTTCTTCAATGATTTCTTTCCCAAGGTAGACCTTTTCTTAGTTCTCTATTTTTTAAGTTGCTATTTTTACCTTCTATTCACATAAATATATGAATTTTTTATAGTTTTAATATACCAAAATTCATCATATATGAGGATATCTAAATTGTAATACTCATAGAATTTTCAAATCTGTGAAATCTATTTCTACTAGAAATATTTTTTTTTATTTTTTAAATTCTATCTAGAAGGGTTCTTATCTTTTTTTGAAATGATACCCCTTTTTTCAAGACTTCTTACACTTGTATAAGTTGATAAATTATGGAAAATATCCATATACATATTCCCAAATCTATAGAAGCACTAACATCTACCAATAAATATCTTTCTCTTATCTTTGGTAACAAGATATCTATATTTTTCTGATCTGCATGCTTGTTGATTTTTGGTTAGAACCCACTATTTCGAGATTCATTAGGGGATTTGATTTTATCACACTTACTCAAATAAATTATTGAATTGTGGGTGGTATTTTCATAAATTTTGGTTACCAAAATAAGTACAAAAATTGAATTCTTTAAAATAATTATATATGATATAGATTTAACACTCACAACTTCATCAGGGAAGTGTCTTACCTTCTTATATGAGCCTAAGGTGGAGGATTATCCACATGTTCTCACATCTCTTTACAACTAGTATGAGTCCATTTTAAGGGAAAAAATATATCTAATACTTGAGTGGTGTCACTTATCTTTATTATATATCTTGGTAATCTCATATAGTGAAATAAAATATCTTATACTCTTTTTTCTTTCACATACCTTGACATTCACTTTGAATTTCTTAATTTCCCTAATTAATTTACTACTTCATTAATTCAACCCTTAAAAACTTCCTTCTCAATAACTATTCTTGATCAATTTTTCATTAATCAAAGAAATATTATTTGTGAAATGCACAAAAATTTCTACCTGATATTTCATCATTTTTGAGAGAGTGTTATGTATACTATCCTTTTAGATAATTATTATTCCATGGGATGCACCTTATTATCTAGATGTGTTTTATTTTCAAATAGGTCCTTGAAAAAATTCAGTATAAAGGAAAAAAATCAGAAAGAACCTTCATCAAATAATCTATAACATGATAGTAGAAGTATTCAATAGTTTTAATTACTTCGTACTCCTCATAGATTATACTTAAACCATTAAAAGAACCATTATAAAAATATTCACTAGATGATCAATTACCACTTAGAACAAATTCGAATTGTGTTTTATGCGTATCCTTATGCATAATTTTCCTTACATTATTTGACTGTTTCTTTTGAATATTCTTCAAGGTATTAAATGAAACTTCCATTTATGATTCAGTATAAATTGAGATAGAATTATTGTTAAATGAATATTCTTCAAAAATCTCAAATATGTACTTCAACAAAAGGTAGATAAGTTATTTTCATTGGTAACCTGAAATTTTCTCTTATAGTAGTTTAAATTTAAAAGGATCTATGGACTACAAAGATGAAATGATTGAATCATTAGTAATATAAATTTTTTTATGAATTATTTCTTTTTTAATCTGACCTTATAAACTCCTACAAGCCACAATCCACTAAATATTGTGTCACAAAACCTCTCATAGATAAATAAATAAATAAATAAATAAATAAACAAGGAAACAAATATTTACAAGGTTTGGTAAAATTTCATACTTCTTTCCTTGATTTTTTATTCCCATGAATAAAATATTCTACCCTATAATCAGATGTTGACTACAATGGTTGGTGCTTCCCACACCTGAACAACAATTCACCATGCATTAAACTTCTCATTAATCACAAGACATTCCAAAATAGCTTAACGAAGTAATCAAAACTTCAAACTATGGAATCCTTTCATACCCTAAGTCAAATAGGTTCCACAACTTCCCACTATGTATAAAGTGTTGTCTGTCTAACTCCCCTTCAAGTAGAATAACTCATAAGATCTAGATGATTCAACATCATCAAATATGATCTCTATATTGTTAGTAGAAAATTCTTTGAATTTAAATAGTTCTTTAACAATAATGAGCGTAACTCAGTCTCAGAACACAAATTAGCTTCATAAAATCTTCACTGAATCTAATCACATAAATTTCTCAACTCAGTGTATTCTCATATAATAATATTTAATAAAACATCTCCTTATATTTTTTTCTTTTTATCAAAATATCAACAAAATAAACATATATAAAAATAATTAAACGATAATTATTCTTTATACTACTTTGATACCCATATGATTTATCCATTCAGCATGACATCAAAATTATTTTCTTATTTACCATTAATTTTTTTTGGATCTTCACAACGAGTCAAACTATCAATAAAAAATTCTTGAACTCAATTAAACCAACTCCATCTCCTTATTTTTCATTTTTTACATAGGTCAAAAAATTATGTTTTCTAATATCTAGAATATATAAAATCCTTCAAATAATTTCCTTCGATCCTCTATTTAATTTTATCCCTTGTTTTTCTTATATGGGTGATCCCATGATCTCATTATTCTATTTGTCTCATCAATTATTTTCTCCTATTTATTTATAGGATTACCCTTGATTTTTTCTTTTTATTTATGAAAAATAAAATCCAAAAAATATTTTAATCACTTTTTATAGTAGTCTTGAGTTTTTCCTCATATTCTTCTTCTCAAAATACTACATAGAAATTCACTACAAAAAATCAGCATGTCTGTATAAAAATTACATAGAAAATAAACTTCTTGAAAGTATCCATATTCAATTTATCAGTGAAGCAGGTTGAGATTATCTTTTTCAACTTACTAAAAAACACTATAACTATTCACATTATAACTTAGTAGCTTGAATATTAAAACATTAGAGAACAAATCTACTTGGATACTTAGATTCAAAATACCCATCTTGAATATAGATTTACTTTCTGATTTTTGGAAAGATGAATATAAATTTAGTATCATCATATTTTATTTCATATATTGATCACGCATGATGATTTTAAAATATTCTCATTTAAAATCATAATGTAAAGAACAATTATTATGTACATATTATATTACTTTAATCTTTATCATAAAACAATGCTTATATCACACTTAATTTTTTTATTCATAATAAATCAAATTCAATACATAAATCAACACATTTAATTTTATTAGAGTTAAATAATTTTAGAAACTCCATTTTCAAGAAATAAAACGACTCTAAAAAATACTCTTTATTTGAACTTCTATTTTCTCAATTCAAAGATCAATATCTCAATAATTCAAATATTGTATTACATTTATTTTGTGATTTTTTATACATGAATATTGATCCAATCCTTATCCCAATAAATTTATTTCTTTAGATATCAAATCAACAAATCACATTTTTCCATTTTCCCAAGTCTCAAATTTTCTCAATGTTTGGAATGACTTGTACACAATGTCTAAATGATACATACGTAGTTCAAAATAACACATAAAAGACCCTGAATAACACATATATAGGTTCCATTGACTCATAAAAAGCACTTCATATGAGTGAATGAATCATATTTACTTTTTAGTGACACATATGTAGACACCTAATGACTCACACACAAAACCTGATTGACACAAACATAACTCTGATGCCTTTACAAAATTTTATTTTCCTCAGGAATATGACTCATATACAAAACTAAGAAATGACTCATATAGAATATAAACATTATCAAATTTCATTCATAACTTTGAATTACATAATTATTTATAATTAACTCATAATAAATTCAAATCAATTTTGGTTCATCTCCAACACTTCAAGAAACTTTTAATTTAGCTCAAATTTATTTTGGGAATTTATCAATATTAATCAAATCAACTCAAGACCATTCCCAAGGTTTCATATCTTATTAAATACTCAACTTTGAGTATTCCATGAACCTTCCCCACCTCTTATGATGTTAGCTTTACTTAAGACTTCAAACCCTATATCAATAGAATATTAACCATTGTATTTAGTAATATACACGTATAATATTCCATGGATTCTTCCTATACACGCTGATCTAGCTTCTCCAACAATGTTGGTTAAAGCCTTTACAAGCTATCAATAACCTATCCAGCAACTAGCTCCCATTCACAGCTACTCCACTATAATAGTTGTTGTAGAAAAAAATTTCACACACTTAGAACTTTTCATATACACGAATATACACTCTATCCATCATATTATGTTAGGGATTTATGCCAAGAAACAATAAGTTTTAAACTTCTTTTCCAATATATGAAACTACATTTGAAAATATTATGGTAGCCAAATCCACTTTACCTTACCCATACACATGGGAAACCTCAGGCCATCCTTTTGTTGGGTGGATACTTACTCAGTAACCCATAAAACATTTACATTAATAGTATATATATTGATATGATGTATTGAAAACAATCATAATAACACACCAAAGGGAACTAAAATTCTAATAAATCCAAAGATATATAAAATAATTAAAAATTATCAATTAATTATTTTCCACAGTTAAATACAAAATAATCCTAAAATAAGAAATATAAAAATTCATCTTAGAATTATAAAATGATGGGATAAAAATTTTGAACATAAAAGTAAAATATAAAAATTATTGGCTTGATCGATACCCCTACTCTTAATCCTTGGACTCCTTGAAAAGTGATATTGAAAAAAATTACAGAAGAAAAATTCAAACATAATCCTATGTGGGTTTACATTTAAACACCCTACTTATAAATATTATCATGCCTAATTTGTTTTATTAATTCCATTTTATCCATTAATTATATTCAATTTATTTCTACCTGTTATATCCTATCATGCACACTTATACCAAAATTTCTAGAAAAAATTCACTGAACACTGAAGTATGATTTTGTAGAAAAGTTTTTCACATCCAAAATTAAATAAATTTTTACCATAGGATTTATGAATTTATTTATAACTTCCCAATGTATTAATTATTTGTGAATATCATTATGAATTTTTAGGGTTTTTTTGGATTAAGTTTGGTGGTTTCTATTGAAAATATTTTTAGGTATATTATGAATTTTTGTTTGATGTTAAAGAAAAATACCTGACTTTAATTTCATATAATAATGGAACCATCCTTCTCAACCAATTTAATTAATTTAACTCCATCTATTTGATTTGTGATAGAAAATATCAGACTGTCAATATTTCAACATCAGCATCATATCTTCTCTTTGTTTCCTTTAGTTTATTCATTTTTTACTTTCATTGTACTCTTAAAGGAAGAGACATAATTTATATCTTTCAGTTGATTTATGATATTTTTTTCATTGGATTATGAGTAGTTTTTCTTCATTTTTATTTTTGAACATGGAATATTTCTAAAAAAAAATAGTTATTTGAATATATCTTCTCCATAATACCTTAATAGACATCAAAATTTAAAACATATTTCAAGTCCAATACCACTTTAGTTTTCCATTAAAATCCTCTTCATATTCTTGGTTTTTCCACATTAGAGAACATCAACATAAATGATATATTTATTCTCTCTTTATCCTATAATTTCATTGTTTTAGTTTAATTCATATCTTTTTTTTGTTTAGAATCGAATATTTGAGGGGAATAGAGGCATATTTCACTTCAAAACAGTGGTACAGTTCCATGAACATCTTTTTATAACATCTAAAAAATGTTAGTATTCTTCACAATTTTATTTTTCCCACAAAAAAACAACAATTTTTTTAATCTTTTCTCATTTAAATAAATAATATTTTGAAAAAAAACTTGTTCCAACTCACTTTATCTCTTCATGCTAAATTAAATTCAACCTAGATCATGTATAAAATTCTAGAGAAAGGTTGATAAGTATTTTTGGATTGTAACATGGATGTATAATAAGGTTATTCATGGATTCTAAGGGATATATGGGTTAAATTACATGGTAAGTATAAAATATGAGTTCATTGTAAAAGGGGATTTTAAATAAAAATATTGTATCAATGATTTATAACAATTATCCTTAAATTATCTAAGGTTTTGACTAGAGTATTTATAAATTTATATTTATTCAATATTTCCTAGGTTCTATAAAGAAAAATGACATTTTAAGGCAATGTCAAAATAGGTCAAGAAGCCTCTTAGGTAAGTGATAAATTTTTTGGCGAACATACCATGGAATGAGATTAAAAAAATAAATGATTTTTGCAAGAATTCTACTCACATGGAATTTGAAAACAATTTCATTTAAAAATTTCTGTAATGTGAATAAATGAGTCAAATAATTTCCACTGTATTAAAATATATTGAAAATTTTCAAGGTAATTTAAATTAAGCTCAAAAAGTTTCAAAACAACCTATAATTGATAAGGAAACACACAAAAAACATAAAAAAGGAAGAAAAATTGAAAAAGAAAAACTTCAATTTGAAAATTCTAAACAAAAAAGATTCAATCCCTTACACTTAAATTATTCAATCAATTCAACAAATTCTGAAAAATTCATCATGTAAATAGAAATTTAAATGGAATAAAAAAATAAATCAAGGTTTAAGGAGAGTTACAACATAATGGTTCTCATTGATAAACAAGTTAGAGGAGTGTGATATCCTCCACTAGTTCATGTGGAAATGATCCATTGAATTTTTTCAGTATGTGACCATTAATAGTTAATGGGTTCTTGTTTCTTTCTTTATTAATCTATATAACCAAGATGGGATATACGTTAGTAACTATGAATAAAACTTACCATATGGAAGTAAATTTACCTAGAATTAGCATATGTATTGAGTTGTATGACCACAATGGTCCCATGGATGGATGCATTTTTTAATTAGATTTTCATGAACCACTTTAGTCCTTTTTATAAATTCTACAATTTTAAAATTATTCACTTTTAATTTCCTCCATCTCTTATGACTATAATTTTCTATCATTTAAATCTCTATACAAGTCCAAATTCACCCCTATAACTACTCAGTATACTTCATGTTCTAAATCCATAGGTATGGGTGAACACTCTTTTAATAAATCATTCTATATTAACTCATTAATTTGATTGTTTTTAGGATATATTATAATCCCACAAGGTTACTTATATCCTTTATATATAATATTATTGATTTTTTAATAGTTTTATATAAAATCCATTTGATCTCACCATTAGATAGTTCATCTTGGCCATTTGTTTGTGGGTGGTAGTGTGTTGATATCTTATGATTCCCTACATGCTTCCTCATCAAAGCTCCCATGATTCTATTACAATGTGGGTTCCATGATCAATGATGATGAATCTATAATTCCAAACCAAAAAAATATTAGTACTAAAACAAATCAAATAAAATAGTAGAATCAATGGTTTTAGTGGCTTTGTCTTCCACCCATTTTGAAACACAATTAACTATTGAAATAATGTACAAGTTTCCAAAGGAGATGGGAAAATGTCCCATCAAATCAATTCCCCACAATTGATTTTTCTTTAAAAATATTATCGTTTTTTTTGAATTTATAATATATTCTATATGTTTATAGTGAATTTTCATATATCACAATAAAAAAAATCATGTTCATTATTAAACAAAGTTGGAAAATAAATTCTCAATTTTAAAATGTTCCTAGAAGTATTTTGGGGTCCAAAGTGTCCTCCAAGAGCAATGGTATGGTATAATTCAAACATATATTGAATACCACTCTTAGGTAGGAATATTATTCTCATTTTATCATTATAGATTTTTCAAAAATAGTATATTCCCTAATATAAAATTTTGGTTCATATTTTTACCTATGATTTCTCTGGGTCTAGGTGATATGGGTCTTTAGAATTTACTAGTTGGTTGATAATTTTAGCATAAAAAGGTACATATACTTAAAAAAAGTACAACTACTACACTGGAATATGTTTATTCACAAGTTTTTGTTATGAAATTTGAACTTATACTATGTTTTAAGCCTACTTATGTGACTGACCACTTGGTTCTCAAATCATTTCTTATCATTAATATTTAAATGAAACTATTTATTTAAAAAATTAAACCTAACAATAATGGGTTTGGATTAAAACTTATTTATAAAATATTTAGGTTTTACATGATTAGAAAAAAAAATTTAGTGCCTAACAAATAATATTTAAATTTATATGAAGAGAAACAACTGCTAAAAATTCTTATTTTTGTGGTTGTTTAGTTGGGATAGGTAGAATCCAATAGTATTGAATCGTAAAAAATAACAAGTACTTTTAATTTAATATTTTTGGATTGAACTACTTCCATATAATGGTTAGAATCATCAAAAATTAGTTTAAAGGGTTGTTCCCAATTTGGTGGCTACATCACTTGTGGGTAGATTAATCTACACTTCAATTCATCAAATTCTTCATTTCGATCAACATGAAAGTAAAATGAAGCTTCTTTAAAAATTAACCTATAAATGGGAAGATAAATATTTATAAAATCATTGATAAACCATCTATAAAAGACTTCATGGGATATAAAGTATCTAACAAGTTTCACACAAGTTGGATAAGGTAATGAATTTATCACTTTAATTTTAGATTTATTTTATTGAATTAATTTTTGTGAAGTGAGATTCCAAAGGACTATTATCATTTACTCTATAAAATTACACTTTTAAAAATCTAGAAATAGGTTTTTTTTTTCAATTTATGTTTTCAAAAACTTTTTCTAGTTTTTTCGTGCAATCGTAAAAAATATTACAAAAAATAGTTAAATAACCAAAAAATACCTCCAAAAGAGTTCAATATTATTTGAAAATATTATTACCATACAAATATAAGAATTAACCGGGTAATTAAATATTAAAAATGGAATTATTTTTTAAGAAAATTATCCAAATTATAGTTAAATGTAGTATTCTCTTGATCATCGGGTGAAATAGGAACCTGAAAATATCCTTGAAAATCCAACTAAATATTTTTAGTGGGTTATTCCTACTAATATTTACAGAAATTTGTAAATAAAAGGAATCATAAAATAATCTTTCCTAGTGACTTAATTCATCTTTTTATTGTCTAGACAGACTCTCCCCCTATTTTTAATTCTAACATGCATAATCTCATTTTGCTCATTCCTGGCTATAGAGAATACTATTTTATTGGAACAATATGAATGGGGATGACCCATTATGGGTTTAAAATGGGGTAGATGATATAAACATCCAATAAATTCTCTATATCCTTCTTTCCAACATCTATAATTGTTGGGATGGTCCTTTTAAAGGATACTAAATAGGTTTGTAGTTTTTATTAAGTAGAATTTAGTGCATAATTTTTTTGGAATTTATACCTTTGATATATCCTAAAATCCAACCTATTTATTACATATTATAGTTTAAAATTTAAATAAATTGGTGTTCTCAGGTTTGGTAATGTTTATTAGAAATTATTAGTGGTAGTTTTTCTTCTTACCTTAGGTAACATAATTGATATCATTGGGTAGAAATTTTAATTATAGATTTGGAGGATACTATAAAGATGAAATCATATTTGGGTTTCTCACTTACATATATTGAATTTTATATAGATAATATGACATATAAAATATCTCGTTATTAAATAACCAATTTAATCCATCATGGAATTCAAAGGTTACCTCTTCCTCCAAACTATAAACAATTCCTTCAGATTTTGGAACATATCCTTTTTTATGGTGTTTTAAATAATTAAGTGTTTCTATATAGTAAATATTTCATGAAACATACCTTGATATTCACTAGTTTCATCTTCTTTAATAAGGGGAAGTGTAATAGAGTAACTATCCTATGAAGGGTGCTAATGGTGTTCAAAATTATGAAGTTAACTATACACTATCCAATATCCATGGTGAGGGTTACTTCATGAACATTGATGGTGGTATTGGTTGTAATAAATAAATTTATACAAAAAATGATGGGTGAGTGGGATATTTTTCTATCATTTTCCATGTCGGGTACATAATATTCAGTTGGGAAGATCATATTTTGACTCTAACTAGAATATCCTCCAAGAATACCACGAAATAAGTAATGGATCTATTGAAAATATTTACAACCAATATCTTGGGATTTAAATATCACATATAAAAATAATTAAACACTGAGTGCAGAATGAAATTAATTAAAGCACCTAGATTACATAAATCATCTAAAAAATCTTGTAAAACAATGGTAAAAAGTAAATGAAATGTCCTGAGATCTTGAAATCATGTGGGTAGTTTTGGTGTGGTCAATACTGATAAAATTATACCCAGGATAACCCTCTAATTACATTGAAGCCTTGTATGTTTTTTTGATAATATATTAGAGAAACTTATCACATTTGGGGATTTTATTGATATATTACAAATGGGTCTTATAATAACAATTTTTTTTAATATTTTCAAAATTTACATCTAAATTTATTCATATTTATATACTTCTTCTTTGGGAAAGTTATCAAGAACTTATCCAAAATTTTTAGTTTTAATTTTTTCATTTTATGGTTGATTTTGTTCAGTTTTATATGTGGTTGGTTGATGAAGTTATTTTCTACTTATTTGCTTCACCATTCTCATATTTACCTTAGGGTTAGAGACTGATTGGGTTGCTAGTTTCCTTGGGTTTTGAATAGAATATCTACTATATTTCTACGATGATTCTATGATGTCTTAAATTAATTTATAAGGTCCTCAAACTTGGATCCTAGTTTCAATTGTACTAGGGATGAGTTACTGGTGAAGGGTTGTTTAAATTTAATCATTTTCTAGAAATTGGTTGTTTTATAAGTTAATTTATTGTTAGTTTATTTTTTTGATTTTTAAAAGGTTTTTAAAGGGTAGTACTTGCATATTTTCTTATATAAATTGGGATTATTATAGGTATTGGATTTGGTCAGGTTGTTTAGACTTATTTTTTAGTTCATAAATACTTATTAATGTTGGGAAGTTTATCTCCATTCTTGAGTGGTTTGTTGGAATTTCCTATACTTAAGTTCAGATACACAACTTTCTATTCCCTACACTTCACCACACTAGTTAGTAAAATGATTGGGAGATGTGGATAAAACAAATACCTTGACCAATTATTTCTATTAACTTATTCAAGGAAATTTATATGAAAATAATTAAAATTTATTCAAGTTAACATTCTAAAAATGTTAATAAATTATAATACTTTACCTCATGAAGTTGGATTATTATTTTATGTCTTATGTAATTTTTTTGTGAGTTTTAAATAATCTTTTGAATTATTCCTTTAGATTTTTATAGTTATTTTTCTATGAAATCTCCTCCAGATGATGCAACCAAAATATTTCTATCATCTTTAAGAAAGAATTGATAAAACAATAAAATGAACTAGTGCTAAAAAATGGCTTGATGTGGGCATATAGAACAAAGATTTCTGAACCCCTCCCAATAATCATAAAAAGTCTCTATATGTCCTCCAGATGGTGTATATATCCTTTGTTAGGGTTACGATTGTATAGGTATGGAATAGTCCCTGAATGAAGTATGTTTATTGGTCCTACCAATCATGTACTTCTCCTGGTTAGAGAATGTAAAACCATTCATTATCCACTCCTTAGAGTGAAAAGGGGAATGACCTCCACCTAACTTATTCCTCATCAACTCCTTGTTGATTTAGTAAAATTTAGAAAAGTGTAAAATATTTTATGAATTTATTTGTATATTATCCTTACAAGCCATGAAATTTTAGTAATAATTTGATTTTTCCATATTTAAATTAAAAAACTATTTTTAAAACATGTATGAAAATATGATTATTTTGGTTAATAAATTGGGGTGCACACATTCCCCTTAAGGTTTTTTTGGGTTTTGTATAATGATGGAATGATGAAGATGAATGAAAATATTTTCACATGAGTATATTAAAGAAACATTTAAAAATTTAGGTTGTAATTTTAATTTTTTAAGTCTAGTTTGCAAGGTAAATTTTATTTCTAGATAAGAAGGGTAAATTTTATTGCTAAAATCCCTACTCATGAAAATTTAAAGTAATATTATTAGGACCACCTACCAGGAAACTGCTTGAAGTTTTGACATCACATGGTTGTGGGGTGGAAAAATTAATTTTTTTTGAATTTTAAATTTAGTGCTAATGGTAACCTTGACGTTGTATCTAGAGAGGAAATCTAAAAAATGAATAATCCCATAAGAAAAAAGGTGTGGCTTAAGTTATTTTGATTTCATCAAAATAAATAGAAAATACTAATATTAAATTTAGTTGATGAATAAAGTAATAGTTTTAGGGTTGGATTTATATTTAAAATGCTATCATAGTATTAAAAACTATTTTACATCACTTTTTGTTAATTGATAAATGAAATATTCCTCAATTTATTCAGAAATCACTTGAAGTTGAAGGATATTGTATAGACTATTATAATACTGATTACTACATGGTAAAACCCATTCTTGTGCATGTGAAAAGTATCAAAGATAATCTAACCATAAACCAATCCTAAACTATCATGGAAATATCTAATTGGGTTTTGGTGGTCTTGGGAAAATTTGAAGTATCTCACTAACTTCACACAAGTTCCAAAAGTTGATAGACATTCACCACATGATATAACATATTACCTCATACAAAAGCTAAACCTGGTGGATAGAGATTACATGTTAACAACCTATGTAGTAAACACTGAACAGTTTCGCAACCTTAAACACAAATGTGTTGAAAGTATATACCAATTATTGAAAATTGAAATCAATTATTATAATATTATTTTATTCATAAAATGTAAGAAATTATAATTATAATGGATCTCTTTCCCTTCCTCAATTAGTTAAGTTTTACCCCTTCATTTTAATAATATCTGGGATGAAGATTTAAGAAGAAGGAATTATATAATTAAAATGAGAAGAAAATAAAAACTAAAGCTAAAAATAGTGAAAAAAACAAACTGTGAAACACAAAATATCAAAAAAACCCACCTTCATAATTATAATATTTTAAATATATTTGATTTATTTCTATTTTGGATGGTTAAATCCTCATGATATCCTTACTTTTTATTTTTTAGAATGTTTCCTTTTTTCTTTTAATTTATTTTCTAACTACGATCCTATATTCCCTAAAAATACACACCCTCCTTTATTTTTTCTTGATAGAGATATCATGTATATTATTGTCCATTTGGATTCCTCTAATTGGTATCTTGAATGATGATCATGTAGCCCAATGCATCAACTTTAAGTGTAAATTATCCTTACAAATTTCTCTTGGAACATCATCCTTCCACTGATTTTTTACAAAGGTATAATGTTTAAACAACATAGATCATCCACATGATGTTTGGAGATAATTATTATGGAGCTTTATAATGATGCTTAAAAAAAACTAGATTAATATTTTTAGAGAAATGGATGTTGGTTACATAGATCTATGGTTATGGTTTCATATACATGCCTTTGACATGTCTAATGATTATGAATACTGGTCTAGGACTTGTATGATGCTTACAAATACATATATATGACTTTTATGATTCTTATGAAGACCATACTACTATAAAACCATTAACTTCTTCAATATTCCTAAAACAACATCAAAAACATGGAAAATTTCATGTAGTCTTTATTTCTAATAATTACATAGATAGATAAAATATTTAAAATTACTGAATAAATCCTTTCCAAAATTAATTCTGAATTGACCGTAAAACAAAAAATGTGATAATTACTTATAGAATGATAAAAATGGTGGGATTAAAATGATGAAAATAAAAGTAAAATATGAAAAAAACATTGATTCTATAATTACACTTAACTGGGAAACTATTATTAATGATACCATAGTAAGGATGTTGATTTTATCTATATGACGGATTAGGAATATAGTTATCTAATAAACCATATATGATTTAGATATGATATAGTTTACATCATGTCTTGATTAAATAGTTAAGTGGTGAGGTGAAAACTAAAGTGGAATAATTGATTAATAATAAATAGATCTTCAGCCACCAATGGATATGATGAATTTGAAAGGTCTCATCATTTTAGTGGGAGAAAATTTAATAAAAGTCCATATTTTATGGTATCATCATTGTTAAAAGTGGGTTTGAGGCCAATATTAGGAAAAGAATGATCTTAATGTAAAAAACATATGATACTAGTATAAAATATTATAAACTTTATTATGCACCAAGAGAAAATATTTATGTGTAAAAACAACCCTTATTGAGTAGAAAAATATTAAAATTGTTAAACAAGGGAATATATATGCTTATGGGAAGGATAAAAGGATTCAATTAATTTTTAAAAGGATTTAGATGTAGGATGGTCAAAGGAAATTTTTTCTCTACTCATGCACTCAATATGATTAGGTGTTAATGACTTGGAGAGAATAAAGTTTTACTTGATATGGATGTTGAATTTACTTTAGAATCATCATTGGAAATGTTCCAATAATTTGAATGAGTTTAATAAATATTTGACATTTTTCTCAAAGTGTGTTGAATAACTAAATTGTGCATGTGATTTCTGTAACAACCCGAATCCAGAGCCACTCAACTGGCGCCCCATACCTAGTTCACCACATGACCTCAAGCGCGTTTTTCCAAATGCCAGAGGATGTTGACTAGCAGTGAGGGACTTTATGAGTCAGTGGGGAAACTCTGCCCTCATTTGGTAAAGTATGCAGTGGAAGGAAATAATAAACATTAGTGGAAGCAGTAAATAATATACTAAAACTGAAACTAAACAACAGAAGCAATGTATAATATAATAATGATGCAGCATGGCACATGTTTCTATGGAAAGAAGTAAGCAAAACAACATGCTGAAAAACAACTGAAACCCAAGTAGAAAAAGTAAATAGTAAACTTCAGCAGCATAGTAAGCCTAAGCTCTGTCCCATGGTCTCCAGCTATAACCAGCAATCAAGCACCTGAGATAGAAGGGCCACAATCCCTATCCACACCTGCAACCATATAACCTGTTTGGGCCGAAAAGAAGGACCCAAACAGGGTGTGAGACTAATCCCAGTAGGCAACCACCTAAAGATCTGTTCCTTACTGTCAGTGAGTAATATAACAAAAGTAAAGGAAATAAACGCATCAGAGAAATGAGGTACACTAAAGTAAACAATCCTAAAATTCTCCATTCACATTTATTTATTAATTTAATTCAATAATTTAATCATCAACCAAATAATCTAGCAAAAAGCTCTATAGTCCAAAGGCATAACAAGTAACACAAGAGGTATCTCAACAGACTACCTAAACTACAAGAAGTATAAACCCAAGCTTGTTATTTGTCTTGGTGGAATCATCACAACCAACCAACAATATTTATTACACTGACCCTCTGGGTGGCTCATGTGGGAAGGCTCTTATGGTCAAGCATTCGAACAAAGGCAAAGACACTCTGACGAAGCACTCAACTTCAATTCCCCCTATGGTCTTGCAACGATACTACAGACTCTCTGAGGAAGCACTTACATCTAATTCCCCCTTTAGTCTCGATTCGATAATTATCAGACCCTCTGAGAGAGCACAAAGTCAATCCCCCTTATGGTCTCGTAATGGTAATAATTAAACAGGCCCTCTGAGGAAGCACTCAACGTCAATTCCCCCTATGGTCTAACTACACCAGGTTCTCGCTGCCCTGAGTAAAATCAATCGTACGTAAAAGATTCGTAGCAGCACTAAGTATGTTCAGAAACTACTTGTCTAATAGATACAATGCAACAAAATCATTTAAACAACAGACAACACATGCAATCATTCATACCAAGGCAATCAATCAATGCAACTAGGTTTGTCTCATAGGCAACCTAATCCAAACGGCGATAAACATCCAAAATGAAGGAAAACACCCATGGGGTGATCCTTGAACATGATAACAAGAAAAAATTATTCATATGATATCCTCAAGAACACAAGAAATCTAAGGCAGATAAATATAACAGGTTCAAAACCCTAACCCGAGATGCCCGATATATGGATATCCGACACTTTTGCCCAAAAACTCAAGGAAATTAAACGTTGGGAATCAAACTGACTACCTTGATCCTCGTAAGTTGATATACTTGAACCTTGTCCTGTGAATCGGCCTAGAATGGAGTAGATCTACAAAAACGTCTAAGACATTCAACCTCAGATAACTCACATGAGAGGAATAAATAGGAAACGAGGCCAAAGAAGAACCAAGAACTCATCTCTAAGATTCTATTACAGCTGATAGTGTTCGATTTGAAGAATCTGTGACGGATCGGTGGCTCAGAGAAGATTCAGGCTCCTTGGACGCCCTGTATGGAATTAGGTGGAGAAGAAGACGAAAATAGGGTTAAGACGTGACCTCGGTCCGATAATGAAATTGAAATAAAAATACACGGCGTGTACTTTTAGAGTACATAGTGTATACTTTGGTTTTCCATACTCTACTTTAAGCAACCTCCACATCACCCCACACGACCGTGTGTGTGGCCTGGACATGGCCAGCACACGGCCTCGCGCGACGTCGAAGTACATGGCATGTACTCTGAAAATTTCCAGATTTTCCCCTTTTTCTAAAAAACGACCAGAAAAGGAAAAAAATACCTGAAAAGAAGGTATGGGTTCTTAAAAACTTCTCACCTTAAAGAAATTCATCCCTGAATTTCCTAAAGAGGCATAGAATAAGAACCCTCGAACAACTCCGACCACTATGATCGCATGTCGGCCACCCTTTCCCAAGTCTCATCCTATACACAACTATCCTCCCATAGCACCCGTACTAGAGGGACAGAACGGACATGGAGTACCTTTGCACTACGATAAAAAATCCTGATAGGATGCTCCTCGAACGATGCATCCTGCTCTAGGTCAACCTCCTCAGGTTAAAAAACATGAGACGGGTCTGAGAAATACCACCGAAGCTGAGAAACATGGAAGACTCCGTGCATAGCCTGATACCTCTGAGGTAACTGCAACCTGTAAGAAACCATCCCGACTCTCTCTAGAACCTCAAATGGACCGAGGTATCTCGGTGAAATATTTCCCTATCTTTTAATCCTCTTATGTCCCAACCTCGGGGTAACACGCCAGAAAACCTGATCTCCGACCTTGAACTCTAAAGGTCGTCTTCGCTGATCATCATAAGATTTATACCGAGACTGTGCAGTAGCCATCCTCTTCTGAATCAACTCCACCTGCTCTATGGTCTCCTGAACAAGACAAGGTCCCAGCACAACTGCCTCTCCCTCCTCCAGCCAACACAAGGGTGATCGGAACGACCTACCATACAAAGCCTCGTAAAGTGCCATCTAAATAGTTTCTTGAAAACTATTATTATAGGAAAACTCCACTAGAGGTATATGTTTCTCCCATGAACCTCCAAAATCAAAGATGCATGCTCGTAGCATGTCCTCCAGCACCTGAATCGTGCACTCCAACTGACCATCTGTCTGGGGATGGTAAGCTATACTCATAAGTACCTGTATACCCAAATCCCTCTGTATCCCCTGCCAGAAATGTGAAGTAAAGCAGGTGTCCCTATTAGAAACGATAGAACTCAGAACCCCATGAAACCATACAATCTCCCAGATGTACAAACTCCCCAGCTCATCCACACCGAAGTTCTCATTGATCGGTAAGAAATGTGAAACCTTCGTGAGCCTGTCCCCTACAATCCAAACCACATCATTCCCTCGAGGCGATCTCAGTAACCCTGTCACGAAGTCCATCGCGACATCATTCCATTTCCACTTTGGAATGCGTAACTGTTGTAGAAGCCCCGTTGGTCGCTGATGCTCTGCCTTCACCTACTGACAGGTGGAGCACCGCATAATAGAACTAGCCACATCCTTCTTCATACTTGGCCACCAATACTGACGACGTAAGTCTCGATACGTCTTTGTGACACCAGGATGAACTGCCCAAGCTAAAGCAAGAAACTCCCGCATCAGCTCCTCACGTATGTATGCTGAAACCCATACGTGGCCCTGAAAACATAACACCTCATCATCGCCCACTGTCTACCCTGGAGTAGGGTCTCCATCTGACACACCCTCCCGTAGGACTAGGCCTTCTGGTTCTGATAGCTTCCTCATTCGTACTCAATACATAAGAGTGGAGGTAACATCTATAGAAGAAAGAACCATCTGTCCCTATCTGTCGTGCACCTCCAAATGCATCTCAGAGAACAGAGCCATAAGATGCCACTCGCTACATGCCTCCCTAACTTCCTGTAACTGAGTTCTCCTGCTCAGTGCGTCTTCCACAACATTGCCTTTCCCAGGGGTATAAACAAGATCGAAGTCGAAAGACTGTAGGTACTCGACCCACCTCCACTGTCTCAGATTTAAGTCACACTGAGTGAAGATATAATTGAGGCTCTTGTGGTCAGTATATACCACAAAATCCTCTCCCAGAAGATAGTGTCTCCAACAACGCAAAGCATGAACAACAACAGCCCACTCCAGGTCGTGCATATGATAGTTCTTCTCATGTGGCATCAACTTCCGAGATCCATATGCAACAAAACGATCCTCCTGCATAAGCACTGATCCAAGCTCGATGCCAGATGCATCACGAAAAACTGTATAACTATTTCCCAGCTCTGGTAAAACTAGAATCGTTGCTGAAGTGAATATCCCCTTCAGCTTCTGAAAGGCTGAATCGCAGGCTTCTGACCAAACGTACTTCACAACTTTCTTTGTCAATCCCGTCAACAGCGCTACCAATCACGAGAAGTCTTGTATAAACCGCCTGCAGTATCCAGCCAGTCCTAAAAAACTTCGTACCTCGAAGAAATTCTTCGGTTTCTCCCAGGTAACTACCACTCTGACCTTCTCTGGGTCTACTGATACTACTGTCTCTGAGATGATATGACCTAGGAAGTGAATCTCGTCCATCCAAAAGTGGCACTTAGAGAGCTTAACATATAACTGATGCTCTCTCAGTGTACTCAACACAATCTCAAGATGGGTATCATGGTCGTGTCGAGTGTGAGATTAAACCAAGATATCATCCACAAAAATCACCGTGAAGGAATCCAAGTAAGGATGGAAAACTCTGTTCATCAGTTCCATGAAGACTACTGGCACGTTCGTGATACCGAACAACATAACCAAATACTCGTACAGACCACACCTTCTCCGGAAAGCTGTAAGAGGTATATCCGATGGTCTGACATGCAACTGATGATAAACAGATCTCAAGTCGATCTTCTAGAACACCCTATCTCCTCGAAGATGATAAAAAAGATCACCAATCCTCAGAAAGGGATACCGGTTCTTGACCGTTAACTGGTTCAGCTTCCGATAATCCACACAAAGCCGTAAAGTACCATCTTCCTTCTTCGCAAACAAAACAGGAAAACCCCTAGGGGAAGTACTGGGTCGGATAAAAACATTTGTCTAAAACTCCTCCAACTACTTATTGAGCTCTTGCAACTCAGGAATATCCATCCTATAAGGATGTATGGATACTAGTGCTGCTCCTGGCACAAGATAGATAGAGAAGTATACCTCACGCTCCGGAGGCAACCCTGGAAAGTCTTCTGGAAAGACATCCGGAAAACGATCAACCACTAGAGGATAATCCATCTGAGAAGTCCCTTGATGGTCTAGATATAAACTAGAAATATGGGCTGTAACACCACCCAACCCATGATGATCTGGTCCAGCTCTTCTTGCCTTGACATCCCATTATCCCTTGTGAAGAAAAGATCTGCCCTCTGGTGATGTGAAACTCACCCTACGGCGATAGCAATCAAAAAGGGAATGAAAAAGAACTAGCCAGTCCATTCTGAGAATGAAATCATAACCTGTCATCTCTTAGACATAAAGATCCCACAAGAAGTGACCCCTACCAACCTCAAGGGGGCACTCCTTGAAATGATGCACACTAATAGTTCTAAGTCCCAAGGGAGTGTCTAGTGTCATCATATCCTCAGAATTAAATATAGTAAGTCCAAGTCTCTCCACTGTGTGCATAGAAATAAAGCTATGAGAATCTCCTGTATCGAAAAGTGCAGAAGATAAAACTGAGGCTACTAAAATCGTACCTCGCACTGTGGCAGGTCCAGGATCCTGCCCCTGATGAATCTGCTCTACCGTAAATGTCTGGCCAGTACCACGACCCTGTGTAGCAGCCTGAGATCCCTGAGAAGATCCTCCTTGAGATTGACAATTGTGTCCACAACCTATGCCCTATCCTGAATGGCCTGTAGAACTCCATCCCCCAGTCTTCTGCGGAATTGGTAAACCTGATCCTATACGCGGAGTCGAAAGTGATCCTCCTTCGCTAGCCGATGGAAGAAGAACCTTGAAAAACCACTGAAGATGACCCATCTTGCCTCAAGATCGGCACTCTAATGGGTCCCTCAAGCACTGGTGATTTTTATTCCCATCCTTCCCATACTATTAGAACACTACTTTTCTACCTGAAGGAACATCTCGCTTCCTCGAGTCACCTCATGTAGACTCCTGGTGGCACTTCCTACTTTCAGTAGAAAGAGTACTGAATCTGGATGCTGAACCGCCCTGGTTCACTACTCCAGTATCTCTCAAATTCGTCTCCGTGATCAACACCTGGTTGACTATCAAAGAAATAGAGGTCAACTAGAAGACGTTCACCAGTGATCTGATCTCTGGTCTAAGGCCCTCCTCAAACTTCCTCACTAAAAACAGCTCGTCATTCTACAGAACGAGAGTGAAACACTATAACTCAATAAAACAGGAGGAATACTCCATAACTAATCGAGTTCCCTGCTATAGGTTCATGAAGTCTCTAGATCTATCGGCCCTCAGTGTTTCCAGGTAGAAGTAGTCAGAGAACGTATGCTGAAACTCATCCCAAGAAACTATCTGCTGACGCCCTGCCTGAGAAACTATGTCCCACCATCTCTTAGAGGAATCTCGCAGCATGTAAGTCGCGAGCTTCACCCTTCTGTCTGGGGGTGTCTCGAGATGATCAAATATAGAAACCATAGATTCTAACCAAGATTCAGCAGCCTGAGGTTCTTCATCCCCTGAGAACGTGGGTGGATGCTACTGCTGGAAGACTCGCGTAAGCTCTTCCATAGACTGGGTAGGTTGCTGAGCTCCCTAAAAGGTCTGTATGAACCTCATGAATCCCTCATGGAACTGTGCATCTGCACCAGTATCCAGGATAAATGCCTGTTCCATATCATGAGTACGATCATCATCAGATCCTTGAGGTGCAATGGGAGGACATCTTGGCAGCATGACTCTGCAAGGTCAAAAGCACACCTTTATTAACAATGTGCACAGTTGCAAACTCAAAAGAGAAAAAACAAAATAGAAGAGGAAAACTTTTAAAACTCGAAAACATAGTTACACAGCGTGTAGTTCCCAAACATGGTGTGTTCCAGAATGATTTTACTTGGGCGTGTACACCGTCCAACCTAGCTGTGTACACCCCAACTACACGGCATGTTATTTTAATATACACGGCATGTACCATTCTTTTTCCTCCTGCCCGGTTACTCCTACACGACTAAGTCACACAGACTGTCCTAGCCAAGGAATAAACGACATGTCTATCCACTACACGGCACGTCCTTAAGGTTTTTCCCCTGTTCGTGTCATTAGTCACACAGACTGGTACATGGACCAAAACTACACGGTGTGTCGACAACGTACACGACATGTTGTCCCTAAGGTTTTCCAACCCATTTATTCAACTACACGGATGGGTCATATGAACCATTACTACACAGAGTGTCAACGTGGTACATGGCGTATTGTTCCTGAGATTTTCCAGCCCATGTATTCAACTACATGACTGGATCACACGGAAGAATAATACACAATGTGTACTTCAAAGTACACGGCGTGTAACCGTGAAAAGTAGTTCTTCCCGAACAGAAGAACACTTGGCGTGTGTTCATAAGGCCACACGCCGTGTTGTCTGGGTTTCTGGGCAGTAGGCATACAAATGTACCCAAAACCACTGAAAACACTGAAGACTAGCATCTATGTGCCAAATTCCAATCCGTGGGGGCCCATACTCCCCACGAATCAAATCTTGACATCATAAAAATGCATATAACAAGTAGATAGTATAACAATTCCATGATCTGCCAAATTCAAACCCTCAAGGGCCCATAACACCTCTAAGACCAAAGCTTGGAATCCATGCTAAATAAGCTGTAAGATAAACGACACCTTATCAACATAGTAGGTATTTCTATCACAACAACTATCACAACAACATGCATAATCTATCATGACATCTATCACAACAACATGAAATTTCTAATGCACCCTAGATGGCATGGTAAAATGCATGACATGTGTTTTTTTAACCAGTTCCTATATGATGCATGAGATGGAATACCCTCATCTCATCAGGTTGCAACAAAATAAAACCACAATCATATAAACTATAATAACACAAAACAAGTGCATCACCCAACGATGAAATATAATCAACTGTAACACTTACAAAAACTAAAAATTTCAATTATGAGGTAATATAGCTTTTCCGTGTACACGGGTTAATTACTCCTGGGCACAGTTAAGTACCAAATACCCATCTCTTACTATCCTTGTCTATTATTGCCAAATAGTAAGGAAATAGAAAAGGAATAAAACTCCTATGATACCACTTTGTAACGACCCGAATCCGGAGCCACTCAACTGGCGCCCCGTACCCAGTTCTCCACATGACCTCAAGCACGTTTCCCCAAATGCCAGAGGCTACCGACTAGCAGCAAGGGCCTTTATGATTCAGTGGGGAAACTATGCCCTCATTTGGTAAAGTATGCAGCGGAAGGAAATAATAAACATTAGGGGAAGCAGTAAACAACATACAACAACTGAAACTAAACAGCAGAAGCAATGTATAATATAATAATGATGCATCATGGAACATGTTTCTATAGAAATTAGTAAACAAAACAACGTACTGAAATACAACTGAAACCCAAGTAGCAAAATTAAACAGTAAACTCCAGCAGTATCGCAAGCCTAATATGGGTCCCATGCTCTCTATCTCTAACCAGCAATCAATCACCTGAGATAGAAGGGCCACAATCCCTATCCACAACTACAACCATATAACCTGTTTGGGCCAAAAAGAAGGACCCAAAAAGGGTGTGAGACTAATCCCAGTAGGCATCCACCAAAAGATCTGTGCCCTACTGTTAGTGAGCAATATAGAAAAAGTAAAGGAAATAAACACAGTAGAGAAACAGGGTACACTAATGTAAAAAATCATAAAATTCTCCATTCACATTTATTTATTAATTTAATTCAATCATTTAATCATCAACCAAATAATCTAGAAAAAAGATCTACAGTCCAAAGGTATAGCATGTAACACAACAGTTATCTCAACAGACTACCTAAACTACAAGCAGTACAAACCCAAGCTTGTTCTTTGGCTTGGTGGACTCCTCACAACCAACCAACAATATTTATTACACTGACCCTCTAGGTGGATCACATGGGAAGGACCTTATGGCCAATCATTAGAACAAAGGAAAAGACACTCTGAGGAAGCACTCAACTTCAATTCCCCCTATGGTCTTGCAGCGATACTACATACTCTCTGAGGAAGTACTTACATCTAATTCCACCTTTAGTCTTGATTCGATAATTATCAGACCCTATGAGAGATCACAAAGTAAATCCCCCTTATGGTCTCATAATGGTAATAATTAAACAGTCCCTCTGAGAAAGCACTCAACATCAATTCCCCATATGGTCTAACTACACCAGGTTCCTACAACCCCGAGTAAAAGAAATCGTACGTAAAAAATTCGTAGCAGCCCTAAGTATGTTCAGAAACTAATTGGATAATATATACAATGCAACAAAAGAATTTAAACAGTAGACAACACATGCAATCATTCATACCAAGGTAGGGAATCAATGCAACAAGGTTTTCCTCATAGGAAACCTAAGACAAATGGCTTTAAACAACCAAAATGAAGGAAAACACACATGGGGTGATCCTTGAACATGATAAAAAGAAAACATTATTCATCTAATAGCTTCAAGAACACAAGAAATCTAAGGAAGATAAACAAAACAGGTTCAAAACCCTATCCCGAGATACCCGATACATGGATATCCGACACTTTTGCACAAAAACTCAAGGACATTCAACATAGGGCATCAAACCACCTACCTCGATCCTCATAGGTAGATATAATTGAACCTCATCCTGTGAATCGGCCTAGAACAGATTAGATCTACAAAAACTTCTAAAACATTCAACCTCAGATAACTCACACGAGAGGAAGAAATAGGAAACGAGGCCAAAGAAGAACCAAGAACTCACCACTGAAATTCTATTGCAACCGACAGTGTTCGATTCGGAGAATTGGTGACTGATTGGTGGCTTAGAGAATATTCGGCCTCCTTGGATGCCCTGTACAGAATTAGGCAAAGAAGAAAATGAAAACAGGGTTAAGATGCGACCCCGATTCTATTAATGAAATAAAAAGAAAAGTACACGGCATGTACTTTTAGAGTACACAACATGTACTTTATTTTTTTGTACTCTGCTTTAAGCGGCCTCCACGTCACCCCACATGGCCGTGTGTGTGGCCCGGACACGACTAGAACACGACCTCATGCAGCGTCGAAGTACACGACGTGTACATTTAAAGTACACAACGTGTACTTTGAAAATTTATAGATTTTTCCCTTTTCCTCAAAAACGACCAGAAAAGGAAAAACATACCTGAAAAGAAGGTTCAAGTTCTTAAAATTTCTAGGTTGTGGTTCTATAATTTTAATACAAATGGGAAAAATATAAAATTGGAATATAAAAATTTAGTTTGAATGTCCAATATTGTTTTCAAAAAATTTAGTCAAGGTTAGTGGAACCAAAAGTTAGTATTGTAAATGAATTCTATTTCTTTTATAGTATGGAATTTTATACGATACTTGATGGGGGTTATAAAACCAAATGGGGATTATATGTTGTGTATCATTATTATAAAAATAAATTATTATATTTCTAAGGGTATATAATACCAAGTGTATAATTTTTTTTGTGAGTATAAAAGAGTTCATAATCAAGGAAATTTATGGAACTGATATTTTTCATTTAGATAAATACAAAAAGGGTTGGTGAACCATGATTTTAAGTAAAATAAATAATTCAAGATGAGATGGCTCTTAACAAAAGTTGCGCATTTTAATCCCATTATTTTATATAAAAAGGGAAGTAGTTTGTTAATAAGGAGTTATTATAAAAAATATGAGATAATGGACTTAGTATACATAGATTATGGTTCATGAGATTATATAATATGGTTTGGAAGGAATATAGGGTTAAAATGTGTTTTGTCTAAGATAAAAGAGTTTATCCAAAATGTTTGTTAAAATATGAGAGATCTGATCCCACTACCTTTAGTGGAATATTTCAAAGAATAAAGTATTATTTTTAACATATTTCTCTAAGAACATAAAATTTCATATAAGATATGAATGTAAATTATTTATTTTTTGAATATTAATATTAAAAAGAAAGAAGAGTTATTTTTGTAATATCCCTTGTTTGTATGGGCTGAGAATTCTAAGGGGAAGCTTGAATTTTCAATTTAGTGTATGGGATGTTTTTAAAAACGATTATAGGAGTTTAATTAAAAGGTTTAATGTGTTTTATAGGTATTTTTTGGATGTTTCTTGAGGCTCTAGATGTTCCTCGGGTGTTTGGTAGAGTTTTAGGAGATATGGGGTTTAGGGTTTCAATTTTCAAAGAAACTACTTGAGGTTCAAAGTTAGTTCTAACCATGAACCCCAAAAATGTGGTGTATTTGGTTAAGACACATGAATTTTTTTAAACCATAGAAGGGGACTTTAAAAACTTTGTGACCTCTACAATAAATTCTAAATGCATGTGCATGGTTTGGAAAAATGTTCACACTAACCATGCAACATGTTTTTCCTTACATAGTGAGGCCACATGATTTGGAAAACCACACCCCTAACCTTATAACTCATTAAAAGCATTGATATTATAGTTTTTATCCTCTATGTTTTTAGTTTTTTAACCACTATTGTCTCCCCCATTCTATTGGTATCCTCCCACATTCACCTCTTGCTTCCCCCTCCTCTCCTTGTGTGGTTTTCCATTAATTATTCACCTAATCAATCCTTCACTTAGTATAAATGGATATTGGAGATTATATGAGCGCTCCCCAATATATTTTAGTTTTATTTCACCGTCAAGTGTTTTTTCCATTAAATTTAGCAAATATTCCCTATTTTCAGGGTGTTTTTCTAATTTTCTATTTTCTCCAAATTCAGACTAAATTTGTGGTCGATATTTGATGAGTGGGTTTCATTAGGATTTAGGTAGAAAGTCCCTCTAATTTAACCCAAATATTACCTATTTTTAGTGTGTATTCTTAGTGTGGTCATGTCAACTTCACCATGCTTGACTGTTATTTCAATTAATTATTTTAAAATTGGAGTTTCCTTAATTTATCTCCCCTTAATTTTGAATTAATTCTTAAAGATGGTGAATACTATTTTCCACTTAGAATAATCCATCCTTGGTATTTTGTTTTAAAATAGGATTTTTTTGAAAATAATTTTTATTTAGGAGAAAGGTATTATGTTGAAATGGTTTAAAATGAATTATGGATTAAATCGATGGATATGAAACAGAATTTCAGAACCATCGACATTGTAAAATGAGATGAATACTTAAGTGGTTAAATGGGTTGGTAGATGTTAAGGTCCCTTTAAATTAAATGTGATGTGAATTTATAACTACTTTTTTTTGAAATATAAATTCCCATAGGGGCAGCCTTCTTGGAATTGTTTTAGAAAATTCCTATAGGAGCAGTTATGTTGTAATTATTTTTTTTGAAAAATACCCATAGAAGAAATTATGTTCTAAATAATATGGAATATTCCTGAATGGTTATTTTTTGTTTTATTTAACTATAAAACACCGATAATGGGTGGGATGCGATAACTTATTTACTTATGGACCTAATGAGAAAACACTTAGATTAGAGAGGTTTTCGATGACTGGTATATTCCATGGGTGTAGGTTTATTATAACTATAATACTCCCAGTTTAAGGGACTGTTATAACTAAATAATACACCATATAGAGGTTAGTGACATCTTTAATACTCCCTGGGTGTAGTATTGCGATACTATTAGAGGAGGTTACCATATATTTAGAGCATGGTGGTTGTACTAATATACTGGGATGGGGCTTCTAGGAAAATTTCTTAGGTTTGTGATACTTATAGACTATGTTTGGTTTGAGAAAACTCCAAAAGGGGAGGTTCATGACACTTATATATTATATTGGGAGGAAAAATACCAAATAAGTCTTTGTTATTTGTCGCATGTTTCTAGTATAGGGGAAATGAAGCTCAACTTTAGGGTTTTCATTGCATGTTTGAGTCAATAATGGGAGATGGGACTAGGAAGGACTCACGACTAGTTTGGGAATTGGTTTATTTTCATTACATTTTATTCTTTTTCTTACCTATATATATGATCCACCCATGGGGGATCCATATGACATATATGGAATTCCCATTTTTTGGAATTGTTTATTGTATTTATTTTAGCACTTTCCCTATTAATATATGATGGATGTATGGCATGGTTATCTATTTATTTTTTATTTCCACTACTATAGATACTATGATATTGGGGGAATAGTCTCCCCATGGTATTATCATATACCCTCACTTCTAGTCAAAAGCCGTTAGAGTATGAGGAGGTGTTCTTGGGGTCATGTGGAGACCATCAGTTTGTGCAGTGATCTTTAGCTTTAGTCGATGAGATGTTACAAAGTGGTATCAGAGCCTTTTTATTTTTTTATTAATTTTTTTTATTATAGAAAAGATACTAGGAATTTTTCTGTTCTTGGTGATGAGCTTGTCCCTGGGAGTGATCAACTAACACATGGGGGAAACCGAAGTTTCTAGGGATGGGACTTGTTGTTCTTTGGTTTTAGATTGTTACAGTTGTATTTTATTTTCAACTTGAGCGACACACTTGAAGCATGATATTATGATTTATGGGATTTAAATTCTTTTACTGGTATGGAAAGATGATGTGGGTGTATTAATGAATCATTTCCAAAATTTAGGGATTCACATGACATGCATCATTCTAGGGACATGGTTATTAGATATCAATTGCATGCTAGTTATGATTAGTATTGGATTGTGATTAATGTTTGAATAGGTTTAGGTTTTCTTGATAAAAGTTGTCTGATTTATATTTTACTATAATATATATTCTCTTGGTACTAATGGAGGATTGTTTTTTAAAATTTATGTAGCATCATATATGGTTTTATCCACATATCACTATGCTAACATCTTACATGACCAATTCCCCTAATGATATTTTAATATTGGTACATATAAATAGATTATAAATGGCATTGATTAAAAAATATGTTAGTAATCATCCTATAAGGAGTTTTCTATTATATCATGTGAATGATACCTTATTTAATAAAAGCATTGAATTTTTTTAATTTTGTTATACCCTAGATGGAATTCAAGTATAATTTTTTAATAAATGGAAAATGAACTACTAAATGATGTTGTTGTTTAGATAAAGTACTAGTAAACATACTATAAATTTATTTACTCTATATCTTGAAAATGAGATTCTATTTAACCATTCCATAGAGAATTTTTATAATTTCGTAAGTTATTTTTTTAAATATGAATCCTACGATCCATGGAATTTCAAAATGTAATTCTTTATAAACTAACATTTTTAAATTTTTTGAAATTTGAGAGATTTAAAATGTGTATTTTATAAAATGGTGGTTTGAAATAACTTTTTGAATTAAAATATTGATTAAATTTCTATATAATGATGGACAATATCACTAACTATCATTTCTTAGTTGCCGTATGTGTTAGGATTGACCCTAGTATGGGTAGTTGGGGTTTCTATGAGAACCCAATTTTTTTGACCCATGATACAAGGGTGGTATGTTACAATATATAAATGATAATTTTGACCTTGTGTATGGGACATTTGGGGATAGATATAGATATTGGATTATGAGAACCCATAGTTTGGTGTGTGGTTTATTTGATTCCATGTGACCTTGAGATGGGGGATAGTGTTATCCCATGAGCTGTGGCCTTGGTGGGACTTTGGTTAGGGGTTAGGTGGAAGGAACAAGTGATATTTTGGCTATAACTCTGGTTGAGTGAGTTTATGACCTATGACCTTCAAGGTTAACCCTTTTAAGGGTTTTTCCCAATCGTTTGATATTCCTTAGTGATGTGAGGTATAGAATATGCTTAGACTTCTACGATCAGTGCATGTTCGGTGATTCCAGTTGATGTGGTTTCTCTTCGGAACCCATGATGCTAATGAATTGTGTTTATGACAGTTATGTAGGGTGATATCATTCGAATACCTCACCTTTTTGGTTTCAGTTGTGATTTTGGTACTCGATAGCTACAGAGGTAAAAAATGTTGGTTTTTTGGAAATGGATCGCGAGATGATGGGTGGTCAGGCACTTGGCCTTAATATTGGAGGAGTGGCATGCCTATTTTTAGGGAGAATTAAGGATGTATCTATACTAGTGTAAGCTACATTGTAGGAGAATATTCTATTTCATGGTTAGGAATGAAATCCTAGGATCATTGGTTCTTAACTCACTAGATGATGATTCGGGTCTTACGAATTAGTCTTAGTGAAGTGTGCAACCCCTAGGTTTCATAGAAATCAGATTGGTGCATAGGAGGTGCGGTCAGGTATATGGCATATGTATGATATTTACTTTGATGGATTAAATGTGAAAGAACATGGGATTCCAGTTCTGGGAATCAAAGTTAGCGTTAGGGTAGGAGCAGTCGAGTGCCCAACCATATCAATTTTTGGGTGTGCTTCTAGAATATTGGTGTAAGTAGTCTTTGATACTTAAGGTTTTCTAAATGATTATAATTTGTAGGAAGTTATGTGATGAACCTTTGAAAAAATTAAGTACCTATTTTGAAGAGTGTACTGAGGGTATTCCTGGTTAATAAATGTTGGATTGCGCATGATCACGGTTATATGTTTATCATGTGAGCTAGTTCAGGCGTGACTCAACTCATGGGAGTGCCAGTCAGTCTACATGATTCATTATGAAGGGAGTATGAACTATTTTAATCAAGGGTATAAGCTAGTGTGTGCTAGTTGGGTATGGAGCCAATCAGGACTTGGGATGGAAAGTGTCTATGTGTAATCCAAGGTTTAATGACTTTGAGGAGATTATGCGGCTTTGATTATTGATGTTTGGATGAAAAAGGAAAGTAACCTCAGTTGAGAGGGGTGGTGTTAGTTGGGTTGTAGTGTTGTAAAATGGTCAACCTCAGGGGATTAATCCTAGTCATGATTTTATAGGATAATGAGCATGTCTCCAAAGGAATGACATGCATTTGGTAAATATGGGACCCATTAGGGTTGTTTCTTGGGGATTATAAAGAAATATGGTTGGGATATACCATACACTGTTGAGGGAATGCCACTTACATTGGATGAAATTTGGTAAGTATTAGGAATGGTACTATTTGGATTGAATGTTGTGATTGTTCCATGGTTTGTATTTCACTCAAGTTTGAGAGGGGTTCTCTATGTTCGACCACAATGTTTGGTGATAGATGGGGTGTGGTTTGTTATGATTAGGGTTTCAAACTTTTGGGATGAAAAAATGGAAATCCAATGGTGGGGTATGTCTTGTCATTCATGGGTTTGTTAATTATTTCTTAGAAGCATAGTCGGAGTACGAGACCCATCTTTGGACGATCCTAATGAAATCAGATGCCAGTGAACAATTAATTTAAATGAAATTCAGATTACTTAGGGAATTCTAGAGGTTGTATCTGAGGAGTAATAATCAGATCCCGAGTATCCATTTCATTTATTGGGATGGGATTTCATGATAAAAATGTGAAACATATGGTGAGTCATCATTTCTCATGTGATATCATGGAGAATAGTGAATGTTTTTGGTGTTTCTAATCATGGAAATGCATTGAAAAGTTGGGGTTAAACATTATTTTATTATTGGGATAACCATAAGATACCTCTTGAGACAAGGATATCATGGTTAGGGGTTTAAATGGTTCATCGATGGTGGAATCCAAGAATTATTGTGAAATTTTTGCCTGAAGAGGCATGATCAACCATTTTACAAGGGATTTGATGTGGTGGATTTGGAACCGCACCAAGGACATCCTTTGGGATATAAAGAAACTTTTTTGAGAGTTTCATGAGGCCTTTCAAGGAAGATCCAGTGTATTGTGGTTATGATTGGATGGTATTTATATGTACATTGGGATTCAAATATGGAGATGATAGTTGGTACCAGTGTCAATCGATGCGCTCATGCTGAGTGGGTTGATGGACTATTGAGAACTAGGTTTCATCAGGAAATTTTCTATGATAGGTGGTGCCAAGGATCACTATCATATTTATAAACTAATAACTATAGTGGTGAGAAACTAATCCAGGTGATTCAACTTGATTATTTCAAAAAGTTTTCTTAATATTTAAAAAATACACGGAGCATCATCTCAACATTATAATGGATATAAAATAATTTGAATAGAATTGGGTGGATTTACATTTTTTTTGTTTTGGGTAGAAACTTGGGAGAACATTGGAAATTATGGACCAAAAAATGGCCATTTAGAATCTAATATACAATCAAAAAAGTTTGGGAAATTTAACCAGATTTCAATCGAGGCTTCTTAGGGATGATAAGTGATCGTACCACGATTCACTGTTTCATTTTCACCCTTACACCGCTGTGCTAAACATATTTTTTATTAAAAATTATAAAAATATTATCAAATTATGCTTCATGTTTGATTCAATAATTTTGTTTTTATCACTGTTAAATAGGGAAATGATACTTTTTTTTTGAAAATTACAATGTAGGTGGAGGTGATTTGGAGGGCCCTTGATGAAGTGAAAGGAAACTGGGCCAAAATTGCATGGATCCATGGACATCTTTCCACTGTTTTGAACAGTACACAAAATCCTTACATCCAAATGGGCTGACATTTTGTGGTCCTGTCCAGATTTCAATAGTCTACATTTCATATGAAGGAACCCAGTCCTGATTCGGCTTTTATGGGGTCCATCCGAACTGATCTGTCCAAGCCACCGAATTTGGACCAAGTCAAATGCGGTGCTCTGTATTTTATCAATATCTTGAGATGTAGTTGTCCAAACGGTGCCAAACTTTTGGTGGAGACATTCCAGAGGTAGGGATACAACTTTTCTATTTTCTCCAAAGCGAGATAAGATTGTCTGAAGGCCAAAACGCGTCGTGCAATTGGATTGATGAAATCTGTGTGCCCAAAACCACCTCCCACATTTCCTATAAAAGGGCACCTTGAGCTCCTCATTTGTAAGTTCGGCCAAGAGGAAAGGTGCTGCCATTTTGGAGTCCCCAAGGAGTCTTCTCATCATCCCTTGTAGTTCTAGAGGCTATGGGAAGTGCTACTTCAACATCTTCTTCTTCTTCCTCTCCCATGGGTTTCTAAACCCCTTGTGATCACCCGGGGAGGAATGTGATGTACATCCCGAGCTTCATGTTTGTAATATTTGAATGATCTTTTAAATTACAGATTTTTGTGTTGTTTCTCATCATCCTCTATTCTTATTTTATTGAGTTATGTACTGGTATGTCATGCTCAACTCATATGATCATGTTTGGGGGTACCCATTAATGTGATGTTTCACACATCGTTCACCACTTTCTTTCCCCCTTTCAATTGCGGTGTTTGTGTGGTTTATATTTGTAAATTGAACTCACACAAGTACTTTAAAGGCCATGTAAATTTATGTCATGGTATCACAAAGAAATAACATACAAATCTGGACAGCGCATCGAGTTTTTCGTGTGTTGCCTTGGTGAGTTTTGGTTATGAATTCAAACACAATTCATTCAATCATCGGCGGTGTCCGGTGAATCATTGTGTGTTTTTGACAGAACCCTAGGAGGTATCCTAGTATAAACTCAGTAACATTCTAGTTCTAGGTGTTACAAACCAGGGATTAAAAGATCATAACCTTATATCATGAAGCGATGAAGGATAAACATCATACGAGTACCCCGGGTTGATCACGCTTAATTAATTCTGTTAATCTCTACTTTGTTTTATAGCTTCTATTTTCTATTGTCATATTTAATCATCAAACCCAATTATTATAAAACCTCATTTCCCTTTTTAATTTCATAATTAGAACCACATTTTAGAATTAATGATCTAAGGCTCCGTCAAGAGATGACCTAGGGTTGCTGCTATACTGCAGAAATTATAGTCAAAATTAAACAACTAATTTGACGTGTTCGACAACACGGTCAATAAGTGTTATAATGGAGAGGTTGTAAGATCCCATGTCCGTATGTGTTGATAATTTAAAGGGGAAGTTTTAATTTTCAATTTAGTGGATGGGGTGTTTTTAAAACTAATAATTAGAGTAGAATTATAAGGTTTGAAATTCCTTGAATGGATTTTTTGAATGTGTATTGAGTCCTGGGAGGTTCCTCAAGGGTTTAGAGGAGTTTTGAGGGATTTAGAGTTTAGAGTTTTATTTTTTGGGGGAAAAACCTAGGGTACATAGTTAGTGTATAATTAGTGATAAAAGTGTACCATAAAATTGAAGTGTGATTTTTAAGGACCACTGTTTTTATAAACCATATACATGACCATACAGTACCATGAGACCTTTATAATAAATTATAGAGGCATGCATATGGGTTTCCAAATCTTGTGTACTGACCATGTGACATGATGTGCCTTGGATAGTGAGGCTGCATGGTCGGTGCATTGTTTTTCAAACCTTGTAGCTTAACTATGAACCTCATTAACATTAGGGAAATTATAGTTTTTCCATTATGGATTTTAAGTCCCTAACCCCCATTTTCTCCCCCATTTGTTTGAAATCCTCTTACGCACTCCTCACCCTTCCTCTCCTCTCCTTGGGTAGTTTTCCCTTGTTTTTTGGTTGAATCATCTTCGATTCCTTGTGACCAAGATATCTTGGGAAGTATATAAATATTATACCATTTATTATAGTTTTCATTCACTATTAAGTGGTTCTCCATTAAATTTAGGTAATATGCCCTATTTTTAGGTCATTTATTAGGTTTTTTATTTTTCCCCCGATTCAGGATGAATGGGTAGCTGATACTCAACAAATGGGCTCTGCTAAAAATGAGGTAGGTGGTACCTCTAATTTATCCAAAGTCTTACCTCTTTTCCAGGTGTATTATTAGTGCACCCAAGCTATATTTATCATGATTAAACTTGATTTAACATAATTATTTTAAATTTGAAGTTTCTATAATTCAACACCTCTTAAGTATGCCTTAATTCTTATAGATAATGAATCAAAGTTATCCCCCATCAGAATAAGTCGACACTGGAAATTTGTTTGAAAATTGGAATATTTTCATTTTAAAAATGATTTTGGTTTAGGTAAAGGAATTTATATTGGAATGTATTAAAATTAATTATGGATTAAATGTATGGTTATCAAATAAAATTTCACAAACATTGATATTTTTAAAGTATATAGACCCTTAAGTGGTTAAGTGAGATTGTAAATGGTGAGGCCAATTTTTATGAAATGTGATGTGAATTTATAAATGTTTTTATTTTTTAAATGTAAATTCCCATTGGTATGGTATTGTTATAATTGGTTTTGAAATTTTCCATAGGGGTGGTTATGTTGTAATTTTTTTTTGAAAATGTCTATAGGGGAAATTATGTTTTAAATAATATGGAAAATTCATATATGGTTGGTTTCATTTTATATGGATCAAGAAACACCCATAAGGGGTAGTATGTGATAACTTATTGGACTATTTACTAAATGGGAAAACACCTTGATTGGGGTGGTTTACGTTGACTGGTATACTTCCTAGGTGGTGGTTTTTTATAACCTGAATACTCCCTATGTGGAGGAATGTGATAACTAAAGAATACTCAATATAGAGATTTTTTACATTTTGGAATACTCTATGGGTGGAATAATGTGATAATATTAGTTTATTATGCCATACATTTTAATTGTGAGTTTTACTGGTATACAAGGATGGAGCTTCTAGGAACATTACCAATGTTTTTGATACTTATAATAAATTTTATGGATAAGAAAACTCCCATAGGGGAGGTTATTGATGCTTATCTATTGAATTGGGAAGTGTGGTATTTTTGATGAGCTCAGAGACACCTATACACTATAAAAATTAGGTGCGACAAACTGAGGTGTCAATGTGGACTTGGGGAATCAATGGTTTTTTAATACTTTGTATAAATTGTTTTAAAAATTTTAACTGTTTATATCGAACACTTATACATTTAGTTTTTATAGACTAGTTATTTTAGGGATTCAATTGGTGGTGGCCTATTGAGTTATACTCACACCCTTATCATAACTCTATGGCATTAGGGTACCCAAGTAGGCTCTCTTATATTTCATAGGTTATATGTATTTGGGAATTGGCCTGCTACATGAGGTTTTTCATTACATGTTAGAGTGGGGAATAGTATATGGGACTAGGTTGGACTCAAGAATAGTTTGGGACGAGTTTCAATTTTATTATATTTTATTCTTTTTTATCCTATATATATATGATCTTCCCATGAGGGATCTATCTTACATGTATGGAATACCAATTTTTTGTGATATTTTTTACTATATTTATTTTTGGAACTTTCCACATTATCTATGATGGTTTTATGGATTGGTTAACTATTTTTTTCATATACTATATATTTTATGATATTGAGGGAATGTTATCCCCATGATATTATTTTAGGCCCACTCTACTTGTTGGAAACCTCTGACATATGTGGAGGAACACCTGAGGTCATGAGGTGACCATCAGTTCAGGTTCAGAAGAGTGGACTAGGGTAAAAGGACATTACAATTTCCAAAAAATAAATAAATGTGTGTATCTTAATAAGTTATTTTAAAGATAATATAGTTTATATGAGGCTATTAGGAGTATTTTTGGGCTTTAATAAGTTAAAAGTTAACAAATAAAAGATTACTCTTGTCAAAATACAAAGGAAATGTTACTTTATATCCTAATGGAATTTAGGATGTGTTGGTAAATAAATAATGTAATGAGTTACATTAGTTACTGAAATAATATCAATGAATTAGTTCAATGGATTGGTTCTAATAATTTTAATGATGATATAATATGAAATAATTTAAAGTTGATAATAAAATTTATTAATAGAATAACAATTGAGGTTATGAAGTAAAGGGGGTTTAATATATGTTTTATGATTTGAAAAATAGGAATATTATTCCTAAATCTGACCATTATTCAAAATATATTTATTTATTGATCTTTATTACTAAATATTTTTGTGATAGAGTTTTTTATATGGCCATAGAGATATACGGTAGGAATTTCATAGATATTCATTGAGTTTAACAAAACCTAGAGTGTAGAAAACATAAGTCTGATATGGCTATCTATCATATGTTATATGATTAGATAGATTATTATATATGGGTTTGTTAATATTCTCAAAATAGTTTAGGAATATAAAATATATCATGTTATACAAAAATGAAATCTCCACCTTTTAATTCTATCTTGTTGGATATATATTTAAATACACACACACACACATATACTTTGTGAAGAGAAATGATTATTGAACTTTACAAGAACCACTTTGAGTTATCCCAAATATATGTTCATCATGAAGTATTATAGGTTAAAATGAAATGTCAAGGTTAGTGTTAGTAGGATTATTTTATCAAGATATTGAATATTATCATGATACACATAATGTTTTTTTTTAAAAATGGGATGACCCACCAAGTATATACCAAAGTGAGTGTGATAAAAAATGACTTTAGTATACCAAGGTTTCATGTTTTATATTTAATCCATACATATGAGGTTTTTGAGATTCTTAGAATGAAAATATTATGCACTTTTTGAGGATTATCTAATCAAGGAGTGGTTGTGTATGTTATTGATCATGTCATCTGTCAGATACAAACCAAGATGAGATTTTTTCTCTCATACAATAAGCATGACATCTGGTCCCTCAATTGAGATATACTAGGAAGTGTATAATTATTCCTATATAGGACATATGATGTGCTTATATATGTTGGTAAGGGAAATGTGATGTGATCTTACACTAAGAATAATGACTTGTTATTTATTCATCATCTGAGTCAGTTAATACTCATAGAATCAAGAATCTATGTGTAGAATATATATGATTGACATACTTCATGTCCTCTAGACGCTTTATTTCTTAGAGAAAGGGATTTTATGATTATGGATACTTTCATATGATTCAATTGGTGGACATGGGTATAGATATATATATATATATTTGATATAAATTATGTTGGATTACTTTGTAACTTAAATAGAATTATGTATTTATTAAAAGTTACACTTTTATTAAACTAAAAAATTTGTGAATACATATATTTTTTCAATGCTAAAAATGTTTGTGGGATCAAATTTTGTGGTCATGTGAATGAGGATCAAGTTTTTTAATAAATTATACCTACACTAAAAGTATTTTTGAGGATATATAGGATAAATATTCAGAAGGTATTTCATATGATGTGAAACAAGGTGAATCATTGATAACTTATTAAAAAGTGTTATGGATATTTTTTTCATAATTTTTTATATAAAATGGGATATAATGTGAAATTATGCTATGCCTATAAATAATTTAGTGCAAGTGGAATATTGATTGATATGTGAACTAAAAGGACATAAAATATGTGCTGGTTTGGACCACAATATAGTATAGACTTATGTACAAAAAAATGCAGTTTCACGGTGTATATATAATGGTATTATCATACTATATGATAAAACATGGTATGACCAATTTTGTACACTTCTAGAAATCTTTCTTGATTGAATCGTCTAGTGGTGATGTTTAAAGGAGTACAATTGTTTAAATGTTAAAATATTGTAAAAAATATTGAACAATGCACTATAAAATTCATAAAATTTGGAGTGTTTTGTGAAATAATCCATCAATATGGATTTAAAATTCATATTCAAGGAGGATCATTGGATTTAAATATAAAATGTTGGACCCTTATACATGTGTAGGAATTCTCCATCATTTCGTGAAACTGTGAAACTAAATGATTATTTTGTTATTAGCTCTTATTTCTATCCTTAATTTTAACCAAAGGTTATATCAAACCATGACATGTGATAGATTCTTCCCAAGCATCCCGAGATTCATACAATCCATGGATACCTCTGTAGGAATTTGTATTTCAACTGCTTCATATTGATGATGAAAAAATGCTTGTGAAGAGGATCGATACACCGATCAACTAGTATAAGGTATGTCATTATTTCACTTTGATTTTATCGATGACAAACTTATAGATAGATCCTATGATTAATGGTATTTTGGATTTTTTCTTATGCAATGTTTTGGATGTTAGAAATCAATCAGAAATCCTTTAGTTTTATATTCACTACACCCATTGGAAATTTTTGAGAAGCCCAAAAAGGTAGGTGTATTTATATAGTTTTTATTTATTAAACCATGAGTGACTACTTATATAAATCCACTTTTTCAATATCATCAATGTTACACATAATATTTAAAATCTTGTGTTGATAATTCCTAAATTTATTTCCTCATATTTTACTATTTTCAAGTGGAAGGATTGGTTTTAAATGTGTACTTTTTTCTTCATATTAAAAGATGCGCATAAGTTTTTCTTAGAAATTCTAGTAAATATTTTCATTGAATTTAAGGAATATGTTTTCCTAGAACTATTGGATATAAATTATAATGAGTTGATGAAATATTTTAATAATTTTTTTTATTATTAAAGGGTAGTTTTTCTTATTAACAATTATTATTATATGTTTTATCATCCACTTAACGTTATGCACTATTTTTTATGAAATCCATACTAATTTTTTTTTGATAATAAAAGATGGATTGTGATAAAATAATGGCCTCTCATATATTATGTTTTTAACTATTTAAAATTCCCTTGATTTTGATAATGAAACATGGGAATCTTTAGTTAATTAAGTGGATTGCGGGGAAAGGTACCAAACTAGGTTATAAGGGAACTCCCCCTATATTGTGACCTTCTAGTCATGATGAGGCTCTAAATAGGGTGGAATAGTAATGATGCATCTCTAGTGTGTTCCATCATGGGATTTATGATAGTTTATGATATCACTTTTTCTAGTGGACTTCTTGTAGTTGATGATTAATGTGTATATGAAAATGGAATATGGATTCAGATACGGTCATAAATATTAAATCGGATATGGATACATAGTACAAGGATCTTAGGTTTACCTACCATAGTGTTATAGGTTCTCCCCCATTATGTTTTATTATATGTTTTATATAAATGAATGTTTTTATTTAATGGTTCCCTTGTTAATTATTCGTTAAATTTGTAAAACTAATTCTCTATTAATGTATTGATTCAAATGTGATATCTCCATGTTACTTTATTTTACTAAAATAAAAATGGAACTTTTATTTTTTTTCCAATTGAGCATGTTATGATTTACTTATCAGTTATTATACATATATATTTTTTTAAAATCCTACTAAACATGTTTTATCATTTCCTAAATACACACCAAGGTGTGTATGTATATGGTTTTCTCCAAATATGTTTTTTTGGTGCAGATAAAATATATTTCATTAATAAGGATTGGATAATTTGATTGGTTATGGAGCGATATAGGTGGTGGGATACGAAGGTGTTCATGTTCTATATAGTGTTAGCGACGTGCCACTTTTTATTTATAAATACTCTTATTACTTTTTCATTGGATATATATATTTATTACATTTGTCTGATACATGAAATTTTTCTACATTATATCATTATTTATTTAGTTCATTTATTATTTGGTCATGTGTATCTATTTCAATTTTTCAAGGATAAATAATTATTAATGCTTAAAATTTAGGCCCTTAGCACTCTTTACCCACTCATAGTGATCAAGAATGTGCCATAGGCTATATGCCAATCCTAATTTGGTGTTGCGATTGGATTTCCTTGATTGGATCGTTAAAATAGAATTTTAAAACGATATATGAATGAACTTTGAATCATTCTTATTATATCACATGATTAATTGATGTTTGGTTTGTTCTTTCATGCCAAAAATTAATCTAAAATTAATGACCTAATTATTTGTGACAATGTATGCCCATTTTTTGGTTTTCATTTTTTAATGCTCATTTTAGACATACGAAAGAATTATAATTTAAAATATTTACATGTGACCATTATGAAAACATAAAATGTCATATTTACTTGAGTTTTTTTGAAATTACAAAAATTAATTGGTGACCATTATCTGAATGTTTCATAATAATGTGAGTTGTTTGATTTTTTTATTATTTGTTGCATGTTTGTAACTTAAAGATAACTATAATTTTAAAATACACATGGGATTTTTCAATAATAAGAAAATTATTATTGAAATGTGGTTTGTTTTTACACATAAAAAATTAATTGAAAACCCTTACATTACATTTTCACAATAATCCAATATTTTTTGTTTAGTTTTAATTATTTGATGTCTTTTTATTATTTTGAAAATAATTATAACATATGAAATAAAATTTAATTCGTTTCAATATCATGTAATGTCTGACTAATGTAAGGTTTTTCATACAGGTCAAAAGATAATAAAATATAATTTTCCTAAATTTTCATGACCATTCAAGCTCATTTTCTTGGTTTTTATCATTTGAAGCACGTTTTTAACTTCAAAAAAGATATAACAAAAAATGGATTAAGAATGATTATGGGAACATCACATGTTGGATTGATGTGAGTTTTATTTTTAATTTTTAAGAATTAATCTATGAATAATTTCCGAAATTAATTTCGAGTATCTATTTTTTTTCTCAATTTTGATCATTTAAATTTTTTTAGATTAATAACGAGTTAAAATTATAAAAAAAACTTTTAGTCATTTTAGAAAACACACAAATTATATTAGTATGTAATTAATTCTTAATTGTCACAAATTAACCAATGATATTTTTTTGGGGATTTTCTTGAAAATCAAATCTCATTTTCATGGTTTTTTTCATTTTATTATTGTTTTTAATTCAAAAAAGATTTATAGTTATAGAAAAACACTATGGATCATTTCAAGAACATCAAATATAAGATGGATGTGATATATATTTTTACATGTTAAAAATTTATGAAATATTTACATCCAACTCATTCATGATAATTTGATATAAATTTGTTAGTTTTGATCATTTAATACGTGTTTGTTAGTTTAAAAAACCAAAATTTCAATGATAAAATTTAGATCATTTCCAGATCATAGAATGGTAGATTAATATATAATTTATTTCAATATGTTAAATAATAATTTACAATAATTGTCTTAATTTTCCCCCTATTTGTGCTTATTTAAAAAGTTTTAATCATCTAGAACACATTTTCACATTAGAAAAGAGTTTTTATTCTAAAATATCATTTGGATCATTCAAAGAACACTACTAGAAATTAAATAATTTGCGACGGGTTATTTTTTATGGGAAAATTACACATTAAAAAGTAATCGCGATGAAATTTTTTGACATATATCATTCTCTATCGCAAATTCTCATCAGCTTGGAATTATTTAAAACTGAAAATAGTGTCCATTGAAAATAATTTTCATTATTGTTTTTGCAATAACATTAATTTCAGCACAAATAGCATGTCACAAAAAACTTTAATGATTTAACAGTCGTACGAATCCTTTTTCACTCCTCCTTTCTCCTCTCTATCCCGAACGATGCAGCGCACAACCCTAGCCGACCAGCCAAACCACTACAGCTCCATACAACTCTATTCTTCCCAATTTATTTTTGATTTTAGCTCAGATATTTAAGGTAACAACTCTTCTTATGTTCTATGTCAATTTTTTTTATTTTGGGTTTTGGGTCAATGTTAAATATAATATTTTGGTAAAACCCTAGGTTTATAAATTCATTTTATTTTTTCTCTTTATTTGATATTTAGGATTGAATAAATTGTATTAATCTCAATTTTGGTTTTATTATGGTTAATTTGTTTTGAATATTTTGATTCAATGTTAAATATATTGGTTTGGTCAAACCCTAGGTTTTGTAATTTATTTGATTTTCATGATTTATTTTTATATTTAAGATTAACCTAATTTTATTAATCTCTATTTTGATTGTAATCTTGTTCATATAATTTATTTTAATAGAATTTTAAGTATTATAACTTTTTAATTTTGATATTTATATCTATTTTGTATTTATATTTGTATATATATATATGTATGTTTGTTTACCATTAAATTTTGATATATGTTTTTGTGTGTATATATATATATTAACATGTTTTTATTTAATTTTGATATTTGTATGTGTTTATATATATATATGATTTTAAAAATATGTTTATGTTTTTTGATATACCTATACATATATGTATATCTGTATGTATATTGGTATATATTTATATATAAATTTGATATGTATATCTATTTAAAAAAATTACCAAAATATATTTTATATATTTATATTAATTAATAATTTTTTTCATATAAATACATAGTAATACATTTTGATTAATTAAGAACTTTTTAATATAAATATATGTAAACAATATATTTTGGGTATACATCTATAAACATTTTAAAAAAATGGATGTTTTTAAATATATATATATATATATATTTATGTAAAAAATTATGTAATGTTTTTAATATATATAGACACACACACACACATACATGTATGTATATTACAATGTGAAGATATATATATAATTTTAAAAAACTTGTAAAGTTAATGATATATATATATATATATATATATATATATATACTAGAAGGGTTGGGGGCAAGCCCCTTTATTATATATATATATATATATATTTATAAATAAATATATAAACATTTTAAAAAATGTGTAAGAATTTTAATATATAAATATATATATATATAAATAATTGATTTTTATTGTAATTTTGAGTTGTATACATTTTATGAGTGTTGATTCGTTGTAGTTACAAGGAATTTCTTCTAAACATTTGATCAAGTTAGATGATAGACCCTTCTAAATTGCCTAATCTTATTCATTATCCTCATTAGATTCAATCTTCCTTCTTTTGTATAATATGCATTCATTCTACCTTTTAATGAAAAGTATCATGTTTAATATTTAAGAGGATGGAAACTTAGGTATAATATATAGTTTTAATATTCAATTTATATTCAATATTCATTAAATTACAACCTATATAATGTATACAGTTTCATCATGAGAATTTATGGATCAGTGGGATTCTTTTCCTCATCCATTAGTATTTTTCTTCTCTATTGCTTATATGCATACAAGATTATCTATTTTTTGATAACTTTTTGAAAATTACATTCTGTATAGTAATTTTATTATATTTTTTTTCTTATTTTAGTTCTTTACTCTGTATCCATGTATTCTTAATTTCATTAAATTGATATATGTGAAATATGTATACATCCAATTCAATAAAAGTTCTATTTATATTTTAATTTTCATTACTGATTATATTTTCTGTTCATTTTCTTTTTCTATAATGTGAATGAACACATTTACTATGGCATATATAGAAAAAATGTAGCATCTACACACACAGATATATATACACACTTTTATATATATTAATATGTGAATATATGTATATATACCAGTTGTATGAAAACATGTATTTTTTTGATATATATATACAGACATAAACATATGTAAACATTAAAAAAACATATAATTTTTTTGATATATATATATATATGTATGTATATATTTATCTGATATATATATTTGATTAAAAAATATGCCAAAATATATTTGATTATGAATTTTTGTAATATATATATATATCTATATCAACATCTGAATATGTATATATAAACATTTAAATATACATGAAAGGTTAAATATATATATTTATATATATTTGATATGTATATTTATTTAAAAAAGAGTCAGAATATATTTTATGTATTTATAATAATTATCAAATCATGATATACATATATATAATAATTTTTAAAAATTTAATAATAATTTAAATAATTAATAATTTATTTTTATAAATTTATATTATAATATTCCTTAATAATTTCTGATTACCAAATATTATTAATAATTTGAAAAATTGATGAAATATATGAAAATTTGTGCGCGCATGTCTATACGTATGTATATAGATTTGATATGTTAATTTGTTTGAAAAAACATGTAAAAATGAATTTGATGTAAATAGATTTGATTATGTGTTATATATATATAATGTGTGAAATAAATAGAAACAATGAAGATAATGATTTAGGTATTATATTCTGGTCTTTAGTTACAGGTAATTATTATATTCTGATATCTATTAGTTTTTTAAATTTTATATTTGTAACAACAATCTGTTACAGGTTACATTATTTTATTATGATATTTATTATTTTTTTTATATTTCATATCAATTTTAACAATCCCTTCCAGGTGAGAATAGTTGTTTCAAATGGATGGATATGATCCTGACGATCTATTACATTATCTCACTGAAATCGGACTTCCTAATGATGAGCTCGATTCAACTGCTCTTCCGTAGGTTGGTGTACTTACTATGAGGGGGCTTAGTCTTGCTCGATTATTGATTCTGGATCCTATTTCAGAGAGATAGCCATCTGTTGATTTTTATCCTCATTTACAGAGTTATGGGTAATTGTTTAACGAATTTATTTTATGTTAACTAAGTGTATTAATTTTGATAATAATTTTATTATTATATATTTGTTTCAATTTTCACAGTTTTTTGCATTTAGCCATTGGATAGGCTGGTGTGATTCTGTAAAATTATTTTTTAAAGCCATGGGTTTCATGGGACTTATTGCCCATTTCCATGTGTGGATAGTTGTTCAACCACTAGATTGTATGTTATTAAATAAAATATACTTTTTTAAAATTTATTTAATTACTAACATATTTATTTAATTATATTGCAGAATTTATTTTCTTCGATTTCTGATAGCCAAAGAGTTATTATCAGAATGGCATGAGATAATTTCATATGTGAGCGCTTTCATCAATTTCTACACAACATTAAAAAGTGATATATGGATAAATATTTTGCTAATTTCTTCGACCAGTCTTTCATCTCCCATCATCTTGACTATTTATCAGCTCATGTATGGGATGGGTTGTTTTCCTTCTGGATAGGAGGGAATTTTGTAGGAGATCATTAGCTGTACATCAGATTCGGTGGAGGAAAGAGGTCACCTATAAGGGTGGGGGTCATACATTTGTCATACATTGACAAAATATGGTAAGTGATTTTATTTATTAATGTTTATTTATTTTAACTATAACATGTTTGTTATATTATACAAGCTACTACTGACCCATCTATTATGAAGTTTGAAGTTTATAAGAAGATGGATATTGAACCCATACCGGAGAAGTTTCAAGAAAATTAAAACACTATATTGTGGTTAGTGATTTGGTTGAAATTTTTTATAAATTTTAATTTTAATTTTATTATAATTTTAAATTATATTTAAAGGAAACACATGAAGTCACGAATTCTCATTCATGGGAGATTCAAGCTAAGACTAAACAAGATTTCATTGCTGATTCAGGTTTCGATAAGGGGGATTGGATACAAGAGACTTCTTAGGGTGTTGTAAAAGGTTAAATTATTGGTATTATTTGTCAAATTAAACCTACAAGTTATTATGGTACTTCTACAATGACATCAATGAGCATGAAGAGAGCTCATGGAGATTCGTCATCGATATCCTTGTCCACTGCACATTATAAGGAGAGGTTGAGAGATGAGGATGAGATGATATAATAGATGCGGAAGTAGTGGGAGGAGGAGCATGGGTATTAGTGTCTGAGAGATTAAGAGATGATAAAGTATATGTGGCGACTTGCATGTGGCTTTGGTATCGAGTTTTTCCCCTGGTCCTTCTAGTGATCCTCCTCCACCTGATGCTAGTTGATTATTTCTGAATATTATATGACTATTTGTAAATTTTTTATGATAGAAACATTATAATTGAAATGATGTATTACTTTTATGTGTGTGTTAATTTTTATAAATTTTGTTTTAATTATTTTTAAATATTTTCAAATTTATTAATTTTAATTATTTTTTTTGAAAAAAATTATTTTCCATTGATTATTCATCCATCACAAATAACTTTTTATGACAGATCGATGCAAAAAAAGTGATTTCAAATAATATTTATGGAATGTTTTTTGATGGGTTGTATATCCATCACAAAAAAACTTTCCTTTAAAGGACCTTTTCAAATAACCACATTTGCAATCCCTTCTTTCTGGATGATTTATTTACAATAAATGCCCATCGCAAATGACCTTTTGTAACGAGAATATGTCACAAATAACCCATCCCAATTTTCTGAAATTCTTCTATGGAATATAACATTTTATATTCATGTATATATTGTTTATGTAGTATAATAATTAATTATAAATCATTTCCCTAAATGTTCATTATAATCCATGTTTGTTTTATCTGTTTTGATAACTTAATACATGTTTATAACTTAAAAAATTTTTATAATGAAAAAACCATGCTTCAGGTCATTTCAATCATATCACACATTATATCAATGTATTATTTGTCTCTATAAATCAGAAAATAATTGATGATAGCTGTTCAAAATTTTCAAGATAGTCCATTTTTTTATAAATTTGAATCATTAAACATACATTCGTAACATAAAAAAAGTTATAATATGGAAAATACACTTTGGGAAATTCTGATAGAATAGAATGTTTGATTGATATATGTATTTTTTTTTCGAAAGATCTCAAATTAATCTATAATTATTTTCTAAATTTTTTATTATTATCCAATTTTATTTTCATGGTTTTGATCATTTAATGCACATTTATAACTTAAAAAAGAGTTATAGTTTAAAAAACCACCTTTTGTCATTCTTGGGATATCTCAGGTCAAATATCTTAATGTATGATTTCTTTCTACAACTACAAAATTAATCACTGATCATTTTTTGAAATTTTCACAATAATACAAGTTTTTTTGCTCAGTTTAGATCATTTAATTCAAGTTTATAACTTAGAAGATAATTGTAATTTTTTAAATACACTTTTTTGTTCTAATATTATAGAATTCCAATTATTGTGCAGTTTAACTCTAAATATCATAATTTAGTAGGTGGATGTTTTAACAATTTTCATAGTAAATAAAGATAATTTTCTTAGTTTTGGTATTTTGATGCACTTTTTTAAAATAATAAATTGTTATAATTGTAAGATTTTTTGAGACATTTTTGGCATATCACATGTCAGATTGATGCACAGTAATTTCCTATAAGGAAAAAATTTATAAATGATCATTTTTCTGGATTATTATGAAAACCTAAGCTCATTTTCTTGGTTATGATAATTTGACATATATTCGTAACTTAAAAAATTATTTTTATTTTAGAAATTAACATTTGATAAGATAAATATAAGAGAACATACATCATGTATATAATGAATTATTCTTTTACTCACTAATTGAATCATAATACTGGATACTGATAACCAAAACTATAACTCAAGTCATCCATTGGAAAAGAAAAATTATCCAAAAAGAATTAAATAATAACCTAATTAAAAATACATAACATAAAATGAAAAAAACATATTACAAAGTAATTTGAATAATTTAGGTTACATAAAAAATAATGAGAAAAACATATTTTGTTGCAAATAACATAATAAATATACTATTTTATATATAAAAATATATTCAAAGTTTAATTATATAAGAAAAAAATTAAATAAGTGATCGAAAAATACCTCTACATAGAATTTGGAAGCATTCCAACACCATGTAACATGGTCAATCCTCCCTAAACGAACCAATGTTATCTTTTAAAAATATTTTTTTAGTAAAAAACTCTATAGTATAGAAAATATAAAAATAAATAAATAGTTAATAAATATTTGAAATGAATATTTATATATTAAAAAATAGACACACTTTATGAATACCTTTTTGGGAATGAAATTGTTTGATGGAATACGATACCTTTTATAAATTTGAATAAATAGCAATGACCATATTAACCATTTGACTATGGTGTAAAAAATAAAAATATTGAACATTATGTGATTTTTTTGTGATATATACTTTAATAGTGAGATTTAATTATATATATCCACACAAATATCCATTTTTAGATATTCATCAACGCCTTGATTTTTGACGGTAAATATATACAACATTGTGTATGATTAATCAGTACTACAATACCTTGAATTTGTTTCATTAATTCATATTATAAAACACATGACTGAAATATAATATATAAAATATTGAGTATAAAATATTACTAGTTAAATAATCTTATCATCTGAGACCTATTTTTTTGGCATCCATGTGTAAGATCCATAAAATATATTACTGAAATAACAAGAATTATCAAAATGAGCATTCAATGTTTCCTAAAAAAATTATATATTATTAAGTAATTATTATAAAAACTTTATCAAGACAATAATTCAAGGTGATATTTGGAAGGAACTATCCATAGTTCTCCATAGTTTGTTCCTTAACATTACTTTTTAGTGCTGGCCTTAGTGATGCTCTCACTCTCTATAGGGTTGGGGATCCATTATTCTTCCAGGTTTCAATACGATCCTTAATTTACCACTTTTTTTTAATTCTACACTTTTAATACCATGTTTTACCACATGCATCTATATTTCAAAGTTATTATGAATTAGGAATCTTGAAATTTTACTAAAAGTGTTAGTTATCTTCAATCAATCCCCTAAATTCCAATTTTCACTCAATGAGTTTAAAGTGACCACAAAATACTATTAAAAAGATAGAAATATACTCTAAATATAAGGTATTTAAAAAATTATTGTTAGTGTTGGAATACACTATGTCATAGTGAATTTCACTATATCATTTTTCTATGCATGATCGTGTATGTATTTTATGATAACACATATTTAATGTTGTTTCTTTCACATAAGCTATAATGAATAGTTTAAAATATCACATAATGATATTCAAAGGATTTTTATGGATATATTCCCTAAAACATAACATATATGTGATATGTATTGTCTTATATGAAATTGTATGATATGGACATCTCCAATGATACCATATATAAAAAACCATGGTGTATTGTATACCTTTTCTAGGCCTATTATAAGGTGAGGTATACGAGATATCATACCACATCCTCTACTATATGTCTTTGTAAGTTATGTTTATCTTTAAAATTTTTTGACATTGGTTAATCATATTATTTGATTAATAATTGGTTGTTGAATGTTAAATGTTAATGTTTTAGTCTTCTTTCACATTTTCTATAATAATTGTCTATGATTCATCTGATTTAATGTATGGGAGAATCAAATAAATGAATTTAAAATTTAAATGCATGTATACTTTAATGAGGGGTTACAAATAGTCTGTAATTACATTACATTTACATGAATGTTATGAATGTTCAAGTAAATGTATAGATGCTGGGGGAGTGTACCTTATGACTGTATAAAAAAGGCCCAAATATTTTCATTGATTTCATAATGAATATGTGTAACATGAATTCCCCATAAACTAAAATATATTCTCATTATTTCTTTACCATCAATTGGTACTAGTCTACCATGGTCATAAAGAGATTAATACCCAATCATTAGGTGATTGGTTAACCCATGGATACTGTAATAACCTTGAATTATATTTTAAATTTGTTGTCATTATTTTTCCTTTAACATAAATTTTTATTATGATTAATTTTATATAAATTTTATTATTAACGGAAAGATATATACATTAGAACAATTATATGTATATATTTAAACGAATATGATAAGATAAAGTTTCTTTATTTACTTAAACTAAAATAATAATAAATATTATACACTAAATTTATTCAATTTAAGTAGAATATGAAATCAATGAAAATAAATTTCATGAAAAATAGATGTTAATATAATGAAATTCTTTAAAAAAGTATAAATTTATTACCTCTAGAATAAACATTTTGTTTTTATGCATCACATCCAAAAATAACCACTATTTCATATATAAATACTAAATGTAAAAATAGATAAATAATATATCATATCTCATAGTCTCTAGTAAAACTTTTACCCATAAGAAGCATGGTACTATAAAAAATATATTAAGGAATGAAATTAATATGAGAAAAAATGATTTAGAATTATAAGCAAGAAAATATAAAGGTATATGGGTTCAGAATTTGTTTCATGTCTTATTGGAATATTTTCTATTAAAATGCTAATTATATAATCATTATTTGAAATAATTTTCTATTAATATTTATTCATAATTATAAATGATATATTACTTACAAATAAAAACATGATTTTATAAAATTACTTTAATGGAATGGAAATATATTTTATCCTAAAATAATGAAGTTATATTAAATTATTTATCGTATTTATTTATGTTTTCATTAAATCATAATGTATCTATCTACATCCATTGGAAATATTATATTTAATATCGATAAATAAGGTTTATTAATCAATGTATCATACTAGAGTTATATATATATATATATATGATAATAATGGGTTTCTAAAATATCATTTACTAAATACATTATTCCTTGATAACATTATTTCTCAGATTTATAGTTTTATTTTCATATGGATGTTTTAAAAGTAATGCAGTCATTGTATTATAATTTTTTCCTAGTATTATTGCTGTTTTAATAGTGATATCATTATAACACATAACTATTGAAAGTAATATAATAAGTTTTTATATAAATATTTAATGTTATATGAAATTTTATGTGTAAAATATGATAAAATAAAAGGTTAAGGATATTTTTACACAAAAGTAATATTCTATATTTAATTTAAAACTTTAAATAATACTTATTTTAATGTTTAAAATATTTTTATAATATTTTTAAAATAATAAAACGTTCTATGTGTAGGTTCTGGAACTATAAATATTCCCTTTAATAGGTTATTTATTATATTTTACATTGGAACAATATTTTTTAAATTATTAATTATTTTTTGTTTGAAAATTTAATTTCTCATATTTTTCTGGAATTAATGTCATAAAATGACCATAAATTTTTGAAAAGGTATGTATTATAAAATCAATATGGTCATTGAAATGGTATTGTAGTCATTATGATAAATATTCATCACACCAAAATTGTTTTCTTATGTATTTATTTAGAAGATATATTTAGTCATATTATAATATTAATTTGATAAAATGTACTTTGTATTTGGAATGAGGAAATTGAAATTAGTTAATGGGTGAAATTTGGGTTAAAAAAATAGTAAAATAGGTCAAAAATGGTGAAATATGGAAAGATATAGTAAATATAATATCATACATATGCAAGAATATAAAAATATGACCATGATAGTTATCTTGTACTATATTTGGAACTATAAATTATAATGGAACATTAAAGGAAGTAATGGGGCACTATTGGTGAAGTGGAGCACTTGAGATAAAGAAAAATCAAAATATTTAATACCCTATCCTGTGGGATTGAACTCACCACACATCTAAATACCCATCTCGTGTTCCCATTTATAAGTAAAAAATATCAATTTATATCTTTATAGTTTTACCAAATAGTTTCTCTTATATATCCCAATTCAATCTTGATTATTTTTAGTGTTTTTAAGATCAATTTTTAATCAAAGAAGTTTATATTAGGAAATGATTCTTATTCTTCTCTCTTGAATTTGCAATTGCGATTATTTTAAAAAAATATTTCCAAATTAAGTTTCATATAATTTTTTGATTCTATTTATATATTTTTTCATCCATATAATTTATTTTCCTTGTTACTTTTCCCATTCACTCCCTTTATACACCTTTTCCTCACACATTACCAAGTTGAAGTAAGAGTTTCTATTCCTCTCCAATTATTTTCAAGTTATGATTAATTTGTTATAAAATATTTTGTACATATATTTAATATGATGATATAATTCTATTTCTAGTTTATTATCAACCCTATTAAAAATATTTCATATTATATTATTCATTCACACTCATTTTATCCTTTTTATAAGTAATTACCATGCTAAAGTAATGATTCTTAATCCTCTTACTATCTTTTCAAAATGTAATTATTTTATTTAAATATCCTTTAAAATACTTTTTAATATGCTTACATGAATGTAATTTTATTTTATTATCATCTCTTTGATCTTTTTTCTGTAAGATATTTTCCAAAACCACTCATTATAACTTATCCATAAAACATTCCTATATAGAAATAAGGACTGGTTTTCTCTCTCTTTCTTTTCCTTCATGAAATACACTTATTATTTTATATTTTAAATTCCTATTTAGAATGGTTATATGCTGCCAATCCATTTTGTTATCATTAATTTTATCTTATATCGATTAAATATTATAAAATTCCATTCTCTATACCCTTATCTATGAACAATTACTATACTAAAATAATCATTTGATTTAGGATTCATTACCCAAGTAATATATATATGTGATTCCTTAAAAATGAAATCTCTAGGATGGTATTGATCCATCACTTTACTTTTCTTTTATTATTTTCTATCATTCATGATTATAAAGTTTTATACCAATACCATACCATATAAATCGATCAAAAGGGAAATCCTTGTCATCCTAATCATTTTGTATCCTTATGAAGGTATGTCAATGTAATATCCCAGACTTTGTGAAAGTATGTTCTTTTTTAAATATTTTTTAAATCCATTATATTTGGTTAATTAAATGTTTAAAAGGTGTATGAGGAGGATCAATGGTGTTTTGTGGGTTCGGGATATGAAAGAAAATGAAAAAATGGCCATCCAGTGGATGTTGCATTGTTGTCACATGGTTTGGAGTAACCATGCACCCAAACCATGCTAGCTAGGAGGAAGGGTGCATAATTAAGAAAACCCTCCAAGGGGGAAGGCCAAACCATGAGGGTTTGGATAAAGCCATTCGATAGGGTTGGAGTGTGATTTGTTAAACCGTGAGGATCACCCTAGGTAATCGTATGACCTAACCCCTCTTGGACATAGGCTGGTGCGTGGTTGGCACATGTTTTGGAAAACGGTGTAGCCAAACCGTGCTCCTCATTAAAAGTGGGATTTTACCTTTTTATCCATTTGGTATTTATGAGTTCCCACACAATTTTCTTCCTCATTTCACCTCTAGTAACCCTAGTGACAAACATAGAGGCACATTTTTTCCAAAGGGTTTATCTCTTTCATTTCTAAGCCTCTCAGGGTTCCATTGGGTGAGGAATGAAGCTAAAGGTAAGTCCACACCTGTTCCTTCTATTTTTTTGTATTAAGGATTATTTTTTTTATTCTTATAAATCACTAAAACCCTTTTTTTTCCAGAAGATCATAGTTTGAGGCTTCAAAAGGTGTTTGAATTCGAGTCAAAAGCTAAGGATAAGTGAGCATTCATATTCATTATCAAGGTATTTGTCCTATAAGTTATATCCCACAATATTTATATGTATGGTTTATGTATATGTGGTTGTGCTATGGTGCCTTTTCATTGTGAATTTTGTGTCTTTAGTTAGATTTGAGAAATTGGTTTGCTAAATGATATATTGAGTCCCTCATAATCCCCACAGGATTAATTGAGGTTTATTTTACTAGTTATAGGGCCACACATGGGGTGTGCCACAATCCCAAACATGGAGAATTTTAAAGATAAGCATACAATTGTTTTTTATAGAGTAGATACCATGATAAATACATTTAAATTTTATCTTGAATTATGAAAAGGAATTAATGTAGTTGTGTCTAGTTATTGACATGGAATAAGGGGTTGTTTGGAACATTATAAATGGTTTAAATGAATTAATGAAAATGTGTTAAATATATTATGGGTTATAATTGAAATATGTAAATTATTTAAGGAAAATAAATTAGAATGTATAAATTGTAAAAGGAATAATGATGGTTTATGTGTCAAAAAAACTGTGAATTTGGAATATAATGTATTTATTGAGTATGGTTTCTAAAATGGTAAATGTGGTAAATGATTAAAGAATAATCTTCACATGGATTGATTCTATGTGGGGTATTAAAATTAAGGATCCAGACCCATGGGTCAGGTTAGAAAGATTCTCTAAAACCAACCCCTTTAATGCGTGGGTTCAGGAGAGGACAATGGTTCTATGCCCCTAATAGTTTCATATGATGAAACTACCCGAACTAAGGGAAATGACCCTCTGCTAGTGAGTTAATTGGGCATTGGTTGTGCATTGATGAGGGATCCAAACTCAGTGTTAGGAATAATTTTGTGGATTCTTAAGTTTGTTTTTATTATTTATTTCCTTGCACATGACACTGTATGACACGACACATTATATTCACCATTTGGTTGTGGGCTTGTACCAGTTCTAGGAAATGGTTGGTAATTCATGTTTGTTGGTTATTTTATATTGTTTTAATTATTTATTATTATTTTCTACTCTGGAATACTTTTATAAAGTGTATATAGTCTCCCCACATGTTTATTTAGACCCTCCCTACTAGTTGAAATCCTTTGGCATACGGGGAGGCACACCTAAGGTCATGTGGAAACCAGGATTGAGGAATTAGTTTAGTGGACTTTGAGTTGGGTATGCTAAAAATTTTTATTAGAGGAGTTATTTTATATTTTATTACTAATTGGGGATGGTAGATGGGAGATTAGGATGTTTTAGGTCTTGGAAATGAGCTCTTTCCTGGGAGTAGCTAACCCATGTATGAGGGAAAACCCAAGCACTTGAGGTGGGATTCTTGTTTTTGGTGTGTGTTATTATAGTCGAATGATATTTAACCATTGGGTGATTCACTTTTTTTGTGATATGAATATTTTAGGATATTTTTTTCATACCTAAAATGGTTTGATATTGTGTATTCAAGCATCATATTTGGAACCTAGGGATATATGTGGAATGAATCATGATAGGAATATATGGGAAAGAGGTTTGGGATATGATAGATATAATTTTTACATTTTCCATTGAAAGTGAATAAAAAGGTGTCTAATAAAGATGTTGTGAACGTGTATGTAGAAAGAATGTAATAAAATGGTTAAGGAATAGTGCATAATTAAGAGTCATAAATGGTATTAAATATTTTTGTGATATGTTGAAAATATATAGAAGTTTTTAAAAGAGAAATATTTATGTTGAGTAAGTGAAACTGGTAAACTAGTCATTTAATTAAAGAATTTTGGGTGTGTGAGTTAGTCTACCCCACATTGACCATGAACTTCAGTAGGACTATCTAGGGTAGTGATAGGGATGCATCTATATTCATTGTAATAGTGTATGTAGGATGAGTTGTTTATGGATAATAGAGCGGCTTATTTTGTGAAAAATGTGGATGTTTTATGTTACGTGTTCTGAGATTAGTGTTTTTCAATGTAGGAAAATTCAACCACAATGACCTATGTTGGCAGGGAGACCAGAGGATATCACTGAGAATACTCCGCCATAGGTGGGATAAGAAATCTTAGTGGTTCACGGTAATGGAAGAGAGGCGTAGTTCAATGAGAAATTTACCCATTTTATAAAGATGATGGAAAGAGACCCAGGGTATGTCATGTTGAATATGTTTGATATGACCAAATAGATTTAGTTGCATCACCCCCATTGTTTTCTAGAGAGGGTGGAATTGAGGTAGAAAAGTTCTGGATAGAGTTCATCCAAAAGATTTTATATCACATGGGGACTCCTCCTGAGAAGAGAGAAAAATTTGTATCTTATTTATTTCGGGGACTGGGAAATCACTAGGGGATATTCTAGTTCAGACTCAGCAGACCGATGGTATGTTATGGAAGGAATTCCAAGAAATGCATCTGGAAAATTTATATATGTGAACCCTAAGATAGGATAAGGCTACAAAGTTTATGGGATTGAATTAGGGGACTATGTCAGTGATGGATTATGCTGCCGCTTCACTGACTTCTGATTATTTGTTCCAACATTGGCTGGGGATGAGGTAGATACACCAAGGTGCTTTTAGGATGGAATAAGACATAAGATCATGTTATATGTGAATATATTTCGTGTAAATAGGTTTGTTTAGGTGGTTGATCATGACCTTATTTTAGAAGGGAACCTAAGGTAGGATTATGGTGGTGGCCATGTGGTTTTTGTTGAACGATCCAGTGGTGTGAATTCTAAGGGTAAGAAGCATCACTTTAATATTCTTTATCAGGATGTTGGTATACAAAGTGTTCATAAGAGACGACCAGTCTCACCGGGTGGTGACTAGGTGTTTCTCTGTCAGTGTGACATGTTAAGGAATAGGAATGGTCAGTGACCTCAACCACTGGTTGAGTGATGTGTGTGTGTAAGGTTTGTGGATGTGAAGAGGTTATATCAGAACCCTCAATAGTTGGGTGATGATGGAGGCCCATGACCAATGTAGAGTGTAATAAGGGGATTATTTATCCTATGCCAAGAAATTAATGGGAGCTTTACTGGATGTATCGGTCGGGGAGGTGGGTGTGGTAGTCTTGGGTGGTAACACCCATATTAGTAGGGAAGTGTAGCACTGAAAACTTAGATAAGAGCCCAAGGTAGAGGGACATTTCATCTTCATGTAGTTCATCTAGAACTGAGAGGTGCAAGGTTGGACCATTAATAGTTTGAGGTGTGATTCTTATAGAATCAATGGTAGTTAGTGCTTTGTTTCATACTAGTGTGTTATGGTCTTTTATATCTACTTAGTTTTTGGGTTTGTTGGGTCTAGTGGTGGAACATATATGTGTGTTTTTTTAGATTGACACACCGTTAGGAGGAGAGATGAAATATATACAATAATGTAAGGAGTATTCCCTTGAGGTTGGAGGTTACCGGTTTCTGTGGGACTTGTTCATGATGAAAATATCAGGTTTTGATTTGATTTTTGGGATGGACTGTCTAGTGTTGTATCAGGCCCATACTGATTGTTACCACCATAGCATAACATTCACATCTCCAGAGTGGAGTAATTATGTTTACTTTGGGGAATGGGATGTCTGAGTTAACCGTGCAGGGCCAGTCAGTCAGCAGTTGGGTGATCTTATAACCCAAGTGGCTTGTCTTATTCTTGATGATGGGGAAGTAGAGTGGAATGTATTCCCACCCATGGTGTATCAATTTCACGATGTGTTTCCTGATGAATTATTGGGGTTTCAACCTAATAGGGAGGTTGAGTTCATGATAGAGTTACTACTGGGGGCCAAATGATTTTCTGTTCCTCCATATAGGATAACATCGATAGAACTTTAGGAACTTAAAAATAATTTAGAAGAAATGGGAAACAAGGGGTTTATTCACCTTAGTACATCAGCATGGGGATATCCAATGTTATTTTCCATGAAGTATTATGTGTCTTTATATCTGTGTATCAATTATAGAAAACTGAATCAGATGAAGGTTAAGAAACTATAACATCTTCCTTGAATCAATGACCTTTTTGACTGACTGAGAGGTGTTTTAGTGTTTTCAAAAATTGAGTTGAGATCATGGTATCATCAGATGAAGGTAATAAAATCTGATATAATGTAGACTACCTTCAGGAGTAGGTATAGGTTGTATGAGTTTCTTGTGATGCCATTTATGTTGACCAATGTTACAATAGTGTATATGGATCTAATGAACCAGATCTTTTACCCTTAACTAGATCAGTTTATAGTTGACTTTGTGGGTGATATCATAGTGTACTCTAAGACTCATGAAGATCAATCCAAAAAATATTTACATAATTTTGAGTACACTAATAAATCATAGGCTATATTCCAAGCTATCCAAATTCCATTTCTAGATTGAAAAGGTAAATTTATTAGGTTACATAATCTCTAAGGAAGGCGTGTCGGTGGACCCAAATAAAGTGAAATCTGTTGTATCTTGGGAGAAACCCAAGAATGTTTTTGATATCCAAAGTTTTCTAGGTTTAGTGGGATATTACCAAAGGTTCATTAAATACCAGTAGCACCACTTTTAGGATTGAACAAGAAGGGAATCAAGTTTGAATGGTATGGGGCATGTGATAATGCCATCAAGGAGTTAAAGAAATGATTTACTACACCACCAATTATTATTTTTCATGATCCTAATAAAGAGTATTCCTTATTTTGTGATACATATATTGTTGGACTTGGGGAAAAGTAGATGTAGGATGATCAGGTTGTGGAATATGTTTCTTATTAGTTGAGGCCTCATGAATGAAACAACCCTACACATGATCTTGAATTGGCCATGGTGGTTTAATCCATAAAGTCTTGGTGGAATTACTTATTGGGCAAGAGTTTTACTATGTTCAATGATCGTAAAAGCCTTATGTATATCTTATCCCAACAAAATTTGGTAATTCTGTTGTGAAGATGTGTTGAGTACATGAAATCCTTTGATTTCAAACTGGTGTACAGACTAGGAAAGTGGAAAACTGTTATAGATGATTTAATATGGATAACTCAAAACTAGGAAGTTCATGAATCGAGTTCTAAGTAGAGTATGTTGATGTTGTTTGATAAGATGCATTTTGAGTTGAAGGGTGGACAAGGGTAGATGAACCTTGTATCCTTGGATGTTGACTCCACCCTTATGAGTTCGATCAAGGAGAGGAAGTATGAGGATCCATAGTTTTTGGATTTAAGAGATAGTTTTGAGGGTGGGGATCCACCTTCTAGTTAGACGGTCGATCACTATGAGATTGTTTATGTACATGGATATGTTGCCATGGCTACATGTATGCAGGAAGCGATGATGTGTGATTTTCATGTATTAAATTGGACAGTTCATCTTGGTTTGAAAAAAATTTATTGTGACCTTCATAGGAAATATTGGTGGCCGGTGATGAAGAAATAAATTATAGGTTTTATGACATGATGCTATACTTGTTAGTAGGTGATGGCTAAGCATCAGTGGCTGGGTGGTTTGTTACAAAATTCTCCCACTCAAGAATGAAAATGGGATGATGTGATGATGGATTTTATGGTGGGTCTATTGAGGAAACCTGAGAAGAATTATGTGATCTCGGTAGTTTTTGATCAGTTGACTAAAGTGGAACATTTCCCACCTATTCAAGAGACCTTCACTATTGACTAGTTGGGTGAGTTGTACATTTGGGAGATAGTGAAGTTGAATATGGTGTTGTGAACTATAGTTTCAAATCATGATCCATGTTTTAATTCATTCTTTTGGAAGGTTTTATGTATGGAACTTGGTACCTAGGTGTTTTTTTGTATGACTTTTCACCCACAAAAGGATGAGCAATCAACGTGTACTATTTTGGTGCTAGAGGACATATTGAGTAAATGTGTAATTGATTTTGGTGGATCTTGAGAGAAGTTCTTGGAACTTGTTGAGTTCACCTATAACAATAGTTACTGGGTGATGATTCAGGTGAAACCATATAAGGCGTTGTACGATATGTCATGCATATCTCTATTGTGTGGGGTATAGGCTGGGCAATCAATGTTTTTGGGACCGAGTCTTGTGTAGGATACATCAGAATAGGTTCAAATGATTCATAAACATTTTTCCATAGACTAGAGTAGGAATAATTCATATGAAGATCATCGACATAGACCTCTTGAGTTTATGGTGGGTGATTTTGTGTTTCTTCAAGTATCACCGAGGATGGGTCACCATCAAATTCAGAAATATTGAATGTTGGCATCCAGGTATTTGGGGCCATTTGAGATTTTGGAGAGGATCAGACTGGTGGTGTACCAATTGGATCTTCTACAATGGTACAATGGTAGGATGTTTTTTATGTGTCCCAACTTCAAAAGTTTCACCCTTACCCTTATCATGTAGTATATGTTGAAGAAGTAGAGCTTGAGGAAGCTGAATCCATTGAGGAGTATCTAGTTTGTATTGTGGATCATGATGAGAAAGTCTTGAGGGGAAAGGCTATTCCTTCAGTTTATATTTTGTGGTAGCTCGGTAATGTTCGTGAAGAAACCTGAGAGATGGATATGGATATGTGGGATCATTGGTCCCATTAAAATTGGTATTTTACCCCTTTTCCCCCTTTGGGATTTATGATTTCTCACCCAATTTTCTTCCTCATTTCTCCTCCAGCAACCCTAGTGAAGAACCTAGATGCCCAAATCTTCCCAAGGGTCAATATCCTTCATTTCTAATACATTTGATGTGGTTTTGGGTAAAAATTGAAGCTCTAGGTAATTCTAACACTACTCTTCCTTCTCTTTTCTAGATTAGGGCTTATAGATTTCTTATTCTTATTCTGAATCTCTAAAACTACTTTTTCCAGTGGATCTTAGGATGAGACTTTAAAGGTTCTTTTAATCGGAGTCAAATGCTAAGGTTTAGTGAGTTTTTATCTTCAAAATTGAGGTAGATGGTCTACAAGTTATATCCCATAGTCTTTATGTGTGTTGTTTATGTCTATGTGGTTTTGTAATGGTGCCTTATCATTGTGTATTTGGTGGCTTTAGAAATATTTTGTAAATTGGTTTGATAAATGATAAATTAATCCCATCATAATCCCAACAGGATTCATTGAGTTTTATTTGACTGGTTATAAGTCCACCCATGGAGTGTACCTCCATCCCAAACATGGAAAATTTTAAAGAGAAGCATAGAATTTTTTTTGTGATTGAGTATATCCCATGATAAATACATTGATATATTATATTGAATTATGAGAAGGAATTAATTTAGTTGTGTCTAATTATTGACATGGTATAAGGGTTTTTTTTGGAAAATTTTGAATGGGTTAAATTAATTAAATAAAATGTGTTAAATGAATTTTGTGTTATAATGGAAATATATAAATGAGTTAATGTACCTAATTGAGAATGTGTAAACGAGCTAAGGAATAATGATGATTTATGTGTTAAAAAACTAAGAATTGTGAATGTTATTTATTTTTTTGATTGAGTATAGTCTGTGAAATGGTAAATGTTTTAAATGGTTAAATAAGAATGTGTACACGTCTTGATTTTTATGGGTTATTGGGATTGAGGATCTATGCCCATGGGTCAGGTTGGACTTAGGCTCTAAACCCAACCCCCTTTATTGTATGGGTTAGGGATAGGACTGAGGCTCTACACCCTTAATGATTGAATATGATGAAACTACCTGGATTCAGGCTCCAAGGTAAGTGTGATGTATTATTTATGAAATGTTTATCCCTAATGAGTTTTGGAATTTGATATATCCTTATATTCATAGTAATTGACCAGAATAGGCTGAAGTGAAACTGATGACAATTCCTAAACCTTGGAATAAATTATGAAAATGAATTAAGTGAGATTGTCAACTAATGGCACATAATTTACCCTTTCTTATGTTGTTTTTTATTTTAGTACTTTCATACACTATCATTTTAGACTTGATATTTTGTAGACACCATTTGTGGTGGACTAATGAGTTGTACTAACACCTTTCTTGGGCTGAAATTGGGTAACCAAGTAAACTTTATCATTGCAGGCTAGGATAAGGGAAAGGGCCCTATGCTAGTGTGATAATTAGGAATTGGATGTGCATGTACGAGGAATCCAAACTCAGTGTTTGGACTAGTTTTGGGGATTCTTCAGTTTTTTTTATTTTGGGTTTCATTGAAATTGGCACAGTATGACATGGAAAATCTTATTTACTATTTGGTTGTGGGATTGTACCCAATTCTGGGAAATGGTTCGTAATGATTTTTTTTTATTTTCACTTTTTTCTCTATTTATTATTATTGTTTGGTGTGGAATACTATGATAAAGATGTTATAGTCTTCCCATGTGTTTATTTAGACCCTGTCTATTAGTTATCATCCTATGGAATATAAGGAGGAATGCCTAAGGTCATGTGGTGATCCAGATTGAGGAACCAGTTTAGTGGACTCTAGGTTGTTGATGTTACAGTCAGGGTCATGTAGTTCAAAAGGGTAATTTTGGGTAAGTGGGAGCCACTCAGATTTTATGGATTTCCATAAAAAGATCACATGATCTATGTATTCTCTATTTATTACACATGAAATCATGTTCATATATTCTCATTATAGAGTGATATATTTAAATGTTACATTGAAAATAAATTCATACACACCTTTGAAACAATTGATGCAGAGGTTACCTTTATCGTATACAATACTCTCTAAATACTGTATACTTCCTTATCTTGATTGAAGGATTTTCACAAATAATCCATTATTATCCTTTGACTAGGGATTTAATGGATTGAAACCCATATTTCTTACCATGTGTTAATGTTTAATTTTTATATATTTTATGAATGATTTATTTTTATACTCTCATGGATGAATGTGTTTTATGTTATCCTTTATATTTTTGACATGTTACCAGACCGATTGGTAAAATTATATATCCCTTCAATGCATTTGGTAATGTTTCAAATTTGATGATACTATTTATATAAAATTATTTTGATACCATGGTATTAATAGTATCCATCCATCTGATCTATTATGATACCACAAAATATAATATTATCATCTAAGGTTTTGACAAATTTTTTGTGGAGAAGATACCATGGTTTTGGCCTGTATCCTAGTCACTAGAGGAATTACAATACCATGGTATCAATGAGAAACCTTTCCATATGATCCATTATGATACCATAACTTTGGTGACTATCATTATCATTAGAGATATTTTTACCACATGTTTATAATTTTTTATATGTATTTCATTAATTATGTATCTTGTTTTCCTTTGTTTTATATTCTTTACAATGTTTTATGTTTATTATACTCTTCATGGGGGTATATTATCAACATGATTCCATGATTATTATTAACCTTATTGAGTATATGATTTTACCCTTCTCTATTTTTTCTAAAATCCACAATAATGTAAGAATATTATAGATTTATGAAAACAATAGATTTATGGATATTTCCCAGAGATTTTTAATTTTTTTGATGTATTATTTTAAATTATTACATCTTAGTTCCCAAATATACTATATATAAATATTTTTAGAATCATTAATATATAATAAATCTCATGTTATGATAGAAATTTATGCATACAAAGCATAGTATTTTAGAGTGTGGGTTGGGTATATTTATTTATCATCAGAGTGAAGTTTAGATAATTTTTAAATTAATAAAAGGTCACTATGAAGAAATTTATTTTCTAGTAAACTAGTATAAATATTCAGGGTTAAAATTTCATATTAAATCATTTTGATAATGATTTTTTTTAATACTATTATTTTTTAAGAATTATTTTTTATGAATAAATTTTAATTTTTTTGATGGTTTTCATTGCATGCTACATAAACTAATGCTTTCACTGCATACTACACCAATTTGAGCTTATGATACATAAAACACTGATGTTATATTGTGTTAAACATGACACCAATATCATATTACATTATACATAACACTATGTTTTTTATTATTTCACACATAATAGCATGTTCGTTTGACAGCTTGTGTGACACGCAAGACTGAGTTTTACCGAACTACAATACAATATTAATTATATTATTATAAGTTATCACCTAACCTTTGGAAAGGATAATTTGAATAAGACTAACTAAATTTTGAAACTGTGGTTTAATAATATATATAAAATGAAATATTTTGTAACAAATTATTTAGAAATGAATGCAAGATCTACTTCTAAATAAAGAATTTTTTTTTCTGAAAAAAACAATTTTTTATGCACAAAAACATTTTATCTCGATAAATTAAAAAAATCTTTTAATGAATGAATTTAATATTATATATATATATTATTCAATAAAATATTTAAAAATCATATTATGTTCTTTCTAGACAATATGTAACAATTTATTCAATTTTACGCACAAAGAGATGTATTTTTCTAAAAAACAATTTTAACGACTTTTAATGGAACACCTATTTTAAATATATTTTTTGAAACTTTTATAACTTTTATTTAAAAAATAAATTTTATTTAAAAAATAATAATATAAAAATTTATTATGGTTTAATTTTTGGTATTTTTCTGAGTGGTTTCATCTTTGATGAATAGTGAAAAATATTGGATTTTAATTGAAAACTGAATTTTAATCTAATTTATTTATATAGTTAAATTATTTTTTATTCGGTTTTTAATTATACTTATATAAAATATACATCTATTAATCCAATTTAGGTCATTTAAATCAATTTCATCATGAATTGGATACAAAAAACATTTCAAACATTTGAACATTTTCACTTTGAAAACCCGTTGTGTCGTCCCTTCCACAGGATTAATTTTAATTTAATTTATATAAATTATGTGATTAGAATTTTAAAAAATTGATTCAATATTTTAATTATCATAATTTATAATTTATAGTAAGTTTAACTTAGTTTTTTTCCAAAAATATTTTTAAAGAAAATTAAAATTAATTAAAACGATTAAGGTAAAGATAAGTTTACTTTGTGGTTAAACTTTAATCTTAAGGGTCCAAATGACCTAGAAACTTATGAAAAAACCATTATATGGAAATATTTAGACAATATCCTCACTTTTATTTAATATTTACCATTTTTGGAGGAACATTATTTAAGGGAGACCTCTCAATTAGGTTTACCTTTTTTTATTCACAAGAATGCCACTCCCCCTGCACTATAAAAGGGAACTCACACCTCACTTATTCACACATATCAAGCCCTTTGTATTGTCAAAAACCTGACCAAATAAGTTAATAAAATCCCTAGACTCATCCTATAATCCTCACTTTGGGAATAAATAAAACCAAATAAGTCCTTTGGTGTAAACCAAAATGAGTTACCTAAAGAAGAGGTAACGTTCTTCAACGATCACTTTTGTTTTGTTTCTTTAGCCACCTCATTGTTTATTTTTATATCATCATTATATAATAACCTCAGTATATTAAATATAATTATATGTTTTTATGTTATGTTTATGACCTAAAAATTCACACATGTCCTTCAAAAGTGATACACAATCATCATTCGTGTGTACGGTGGACTACCACCTCGCCAACCAATGTTGTTCATTCTTAAATTACCACATGTAAAGATTGGTAATAATGATGTAATTACTATTTTTATATTATATATATGATATTTTTTATTTATTTATTCTTATTTAATTATTATATAACACATAGCTTTATGCTTTCCATTTGTTGGGAATATGATAACTTCGTTTTTGGACGTGTGGACTACTGCCACCTTAAAGTGATGCGATCCATTCACGATTTACATGTAAAGTATTAAGGATGGGTTTAATAAAAATATATGAATATATTAAATAATAATTATACTGTAATTATTATTATATATATATATCATTTAATTATCTTTCTTTTAATACAAATAGAAAATTGAAACAATGTTCATGCGTACGTATGACCTACAATCTCCATGAACAATGTATTTTTTTTAATTATAGATTTAATATTTTATTATAAATAATTATATAATGAATATATATAATATTTATAATATGGGTTACATTATCTAAATAAGTAAATCATGATCTAACTAAGACGACCAAGAAAAACAAGTTAAAACATTTATGAAAAACAAAACGGTTATTACCCGAAACATAACTTTAACAAGGAATTGTTAATAAATGGGTCATATGAATTCATAAGTAAATATTAAATGGCATAATAAATATGAATATGTATCTATGATATATTTATAATAAAATTATATTTTTTATATATAAGGTTTGAACAAGTATGATGCGATTCAAGGCTTAAGGTAAGGGAATTTCTAGTCTCACATTTATTTCTGCGAGACTTTTTCCATATTTATCACTACTTTAATTTATGTGGTATATATAATACCCATGAATGTAATATATTGTTATTATACTTAAATTTATGGGTATTTACATATCCTTTTTAGTATCTCTCTTTCATGGGGTATACAGTTCAAAAGTTACCAAATCGGTAATGTAATTTTGTCTCAATTTTCCTTCTTTGAGACACATGTTATATTATGAACCAATATTCTTTTATGAGGTGTATATACTACCATTTTATATATTGTATTAAGAATAACCTTATTTTCCCAATATTTTAAGATTTATTTAATTTCTTTCTTTTATGGGAATTATTATTCAAATTTACCAAAATGGTAAGAGTTTATTTCCATAATCTCATCATTTGTGAGGATTTTTTATAATTATGCATCCATTAATGAAATATTATGATCCATATCTCAAGAAATATCATAAATTTTATTGTAATATATTTATTCATGATATATTCATGTATTGGTACCATTTTTCCCACTCTTTTTTACTTAATATAATTAAGAAAGTATTTTTAAGAAAACCCGACCTTATCTCTCTCTTTAATGAGAAATTTGTTTTATTCAAAAACCATTTTTTCCAAAAAAAACCCAAAAATGTTTTTTTAAAAGACAATTTATTCTAATTTTTAAGGAAAATGGTTTTAAAAATGTTATGTGTTTTAAAATTTATTTAAAATGGTTTTCAAAGCCTCCTTTATATGATGTCAAAGTTATTTTTCAAGAAAGGTATTTTCAAAATGTTTTAAGTTTTGAAAATACTTTTTTAAAGAAGAAAGGATATTTTCATCAACAAGTGATTTTAGATTATCTTTCAAAAATATTTTCTATATAATATTAAATCCTTTAAAATAGTTTATGATTTACTATGGAATATTATCCAAGTAAACAATTCTTATTATTTCTTTGAATGGTTTATGTTTAGAATGGAATATTTTTTATGAACCCGTTTCTCCTACACATGTTATACCATTATAAAATGATTATACAAACTATTTATTTTAATAGGTTATGTTTTTATTAAATGATTATGAATCCTATATATTTTCCTTTGGTTATAATATGATTAATTTTTATGATACCCATTTTATTTAACGTGTTACGGTATGAAGAATTTTTATGATATTGTAGAAAATATAAATTTGGTATTAATTATGAGATTGGTGGGACCAATATCTACCTCCAATTATTTTGGTATTGAGAAATATTCTATGATCTCAATGGGTATACATGAGGGCATCTGAAACCCGCAATAATAGGGTAAAAGGTATGGAATCCCAATAATGTAACAAGATTTTACACAGGAGGGAATCCCAAGCCCACAACAAGGGGGAACATGGGTGTGAATCCCCAGACCACAACAAGTGGGTACATGGGAGGGCGTCCAAGATCGCAATAAGAGGGTAAAAGGGTGGGAGTCACAAGCTTTTAATAAGAGGGAACACATGTGGCTATCCTAATCCTACAAAAATAGGGTACATGGGAGGGCATACTAAGACCTGGACAAGAGGCTACAAAGGAGGGTATCCCCATCCCACAATAAGAGGGTACACAGGAGGGAATCCCAATACTAAACAAAGAGGTTACACAGGTGGCCATACCAATACCAAATATGGTACATAGGTGATTAGCCGAAGACTAACATGTTATTAGGGTCTTGGTAGGTATCCTTGACATATGATTTTTTTGATTATGTGTATGCCACAATTTCACATATTATTATTATGCTATGATCTCATGGATTATGCTCTTGATTACTTTATGATTAATTTCTTATGATATTCCAATATTTTTTCCATGACTCATGTGTATAATCTTTGATATTTAGGGTATGATAATGAAATGTTATTATTATGTTCTCAAAACCTGATGTTCATGTGATGCTTCCATATCTCCTTTGGTTACCCTTAATGAGTATATAAGATAACCCTTTTTATGATTCCTTTCCCTAGGTTATGAATAAAGGTTTTAAGTATGATTAATAAATGAGAATATATTTTTGGGAAACATTGAGGATCTTTCACCAAGTTATAAGATTATGTTCCATGTTTCGAAATACATTAAACTATTATGGTCCTGGGGCATGAAATTTTGTAGTGTGTTGAATATTAAAATAAAATGATGTAATATCTGTGTATGTTAAGCCTCTGTATCTATAGTCGGTATCAAAGTAAAGGTTTAGTCAAACTTTGGAATCTATTATTAGAAATATTTATTGATATCCCTAGGGATATTTATGTGGAAATGTCTATGGATTCTTCTAAGGATAATTCAAAGGATGAGTCAAAGTTTAGAAACATTTCCATGAATTTTGGTTAAGGATTGAGAGATTAGTTTCCATTAAATTAATTCTATATCTAGATAATACAAGTGGATATCTTAGAAAAATAGAAAGATGTTTGAATATGCAAAAGAAGGAAACAAATCAAGTAAATTCACTGGGAAAATTTGAAAAAAATTAGTTAACAGAGTGGATGAGAATAATTAACTCCCTAAGATAACATCAATGGTTGAATATTTTAAGAGTGAAAAGTATGGTAATTATAAAAATAAATGTATTAGGGGGAAATATCATTAAGGAAATCATCAAGGTTGTAAGAGTAATGATTTTTTCTGCTAATGATGAAGAGACCACAAATGAAAAATGAAAGGTTTGTGATTTTCTAATAGTATTGTTTATAGACATGATTAAAAAAAGTTTGATGAATTTTAAGACATGATTCATATTTCATATTTTAGAAAAGAAATACAAAATTATATGATGATTAATCCTATTTAATAGTTTTATAATGAATTAGTATGAAATATTTATTTCGGTATTAGGATTTAAGAATTATGAAATATATTAGGATTGTTCAGTATAAGTGTTTCTTTTAAATTATGCTAATGAACAAGAAAATTGATTTAATGGAAGGTTATATTTTATAAAAAACACACGATTAAGGTAAAGAAAACCTTAATATATTCTATATTTTGAGAAAATGGTGTTTTGTTTGGATAAAGAGATGTTGGTTAAGATTAAATTAAATTGGATTGTATTGATGATCTTAGAATCGATTAAAGATTTGTTTAGTAAGTGGTTGTGTTATCATTGTTGAAGTTTAAAACATATTTGGATTTAAGGAATATATCCAATAGTCTGTATAAAGAATGAGTAAGAATGTATGTTTTTAGTATGAATTTATGGTAATTTAGGTTATTACCCTATTTCAAGAGAATATATGCTGAAGGTATTTACATGTTTGGTATGTGACAACTAAGAGCTACTTTATTATATATGGGGGATCAATGTTTAGATTGTTTTGAGAAATTTAGTGAACTTTTATCTAATGTTTTTTTATTTTCAAATTTCATAAAGTTCAAATGGTTAACCATTTATAAATTGTTTTATGTTGAACTTTGAATGTGATTTTAGAGGTTAACATATTATTTTTTAATATAAAGATTTATGCATATTGGATAACCTTTGATTTCCATTTTTATTTTATGACAATGAAAGTTAGACAGAATAAAATATCATTCTTTATATGGATCTTATGATCCTTCAGTGATATAGGAATAACAAATTGACCTTCATTTTTATGAGTATTGAGATGAATTTGAAATTAAACAAGGCATAACTACAAGGTGGGATTGTTCTTATAAAATGGAATGAAATGGAATCAAGTAAGTATTTATTATTGTGAAAATTATTCTACTTTAGGAAAATTATCTTAAAAAAAGTGCTACCCAAGTGCCTTCATATTTGATGAGTCGATGATCTTTTCGATCATCACAAATTTATGGTTTTGAGCCCCTAAAAGTTCCATAAATCTTTCATTTTATTATGATAAATAACCTAAATCACTGTATATAATTATTTATTCTTTTCTTAAGTGTCCATATATTCACCTTCTACCCATGTTCTTATATGTGGAAACCTAGTTACATTGGGTAACCGTGATGTTTCCATATTTCTCTTTTTAAAGAAAGTGTTAGTATTCATTTATGCAATGTGGGTTCCTATGAATGGAACTTTAAAGTATTAAAAATTTGATGAATAAGATGAATTTTGAGTTTGAAATAAATTTTAATGTGGGTTTAATGTAACAACCTAGGTTTTTATGGATTATTATTTTTTGAATAAATTTAAATTTCTTTGATGACATTCATTGCATGCTACACAAAGTTATGCTTTTATTACACAGTACACCAAGTTAAAATTTTGATACATTAAACACAGAGCTTATATTGAACTACATAAAACACCAAGCTCATCTTGTGTTACACATAACACTAATTTTTTTTTTGTGTTACATGCAATTCCAAGTTCCCTCAACAACTTTCGTTACAGACAAGACTGAGTTTTACCGAACAAAAATATACTATTAGTATTATTATTATAAGTTATCACCTAGACATTGGAATTAAATATATGAATAATATTAACTAAATTATGAAACTATGATTTACACATGTTTATAAAATGGAATTTTTGGTAACCAATTAGTTATAAATGAATGTAAGAACTATTTAAAAATAAAGAAACTTAGTTTCTAAAAAAACTATTTTTCTATGAAAAACACATTTTATATAAATAAATTAATCAATCCAATTTTGATGAATTATTTTAATGTAATATATATATTATATATTCAATCAACTATTTAACATTCATCTTATGTGTTTTCTTGATAAGAGATAAGAATAGATCCAATTTTATGCATAAAGAGATGTATTTTTCTAAAAAATAATTTACCACCTTTTAATAGTGAATATATTTTAAATATAATTTTTAACACTTTTATAATTTTTATTTGATAAAATAAAATTAATTTTTTAAATATTAATATAAAATTTTACTTTGGGTGAATTTTTGGTATTTTTCGGAGAAGTTTCATTTTTGATGAGTAGTGAAAATACTGAATTCTAATTGAAAACTGACTTTTCATATAATTTATTTATATTGTTAAATTTTATTTTAATTTTGTTTTAAAGTATATTTAGATTATATATAAATCTATTATTCCAATTTAGGTCATTATAATCATTTTGACTTTGAAATTGGATACAAAAACATGACAAACTTTTGAACATTTCCATTTTAAAAACCCATTGTGTCATCTCAGGATTAATTTTAAATTAATTTCTGCCTCATATGTGATAGTAATTTGGAAAAAATGGATTAAATAATTTAAATTATAATAATTTATAATTAATAGTAAGATAAACTTTTTTTAACAAAATTATTAGTGAAATAAATTAAAATTAGTTACAACGATTAAGGTAATAACAAGTTTACATTGTGGTTAAAATTTAATCTTTAAGGGCCAAATAACCTAGAAACTTATCCAAAACCCCCTTTTTGGACATATATTGATCATATAACATATTTTATAAAATATATACCATTATTTGAGGTAAAGTGTTTAAGGGATACCTCTCAATAGTGTTTACCATTTTTTATTTACAAGAATGACCCTCCACATCCACTATAAAAGGGAACTCACCCCTCACTTGTTCACAACTCTAAATCCATTTTTCTCATAAACAAACTGACCAAAAAATATCCAAACATCCATAAAATCATCATATAATCCAAACTTTCATAATAAATAAAACCAAGGAAGATATTTGGTGCAAACCAAAGGGAGTTACCTAAAGAAGATGTAACATTCTTCAATGAAGAATTTTGTTTTATTTGTTTTTCCACCCTTTCAATTATTTTATATCATTATTATATAATCACACTTGTATATGAAATATAATTATATTTTTTTTATGTTAAGGTAATTACCTACAAATTAACTCGCATCCACCAAATTGGATACACATTCATCGTTCGTGTGTACGGAGAACTACTACCTCCTGAACTGATTCTGTTCGCCCTTCCGTTACCACCTATCAATGTTGGGAATAGTGAAAGACTTACTATTTTTATATTATATATATATATGATATATATGATTTATTTTTTCTTTTTTAATTATTATATAACACATATATTAATTCTTTCTATTTTGTGGGAATACAATAACTTCGTTTGTGGATGTGTGGACAGCCACATCCTTAAAGTGATGTGATTCGTTCATGCTTAAATGGAAAGTGTTAAGGTTGTATTTATTAAAAATATGTGATATATATGAAATAATAATTCTACTATAATAATTATATATATATATATTTTATTTAATTTTCATTCTTTCAATATGATAAGAAAATGGAAACAACTATCATGCGTACATACGACCTATCATCTCCATAAATGATGTATTTAATTTCCTATTTAAATATAATATATATTATTATAAATAAATATAAAATGAATATATATTATATTCATATCATGTTTTAAATTATGGAAATAAGTAAATCATGATATATTTTATATGACTAAGAATAAAAAGTCAAATAATTTATGCAAAACAAAGAAGTTATTACCCGAAACATAACTTTAACATGGAATTGTTAATAAAGGTGTAATATAAAGACATAAGTAAATAATATATGGTATTATATATAGGAATATGGTTATATTATATATTTAAAATAAAATTATATTTATTATACAGGAGTTTTGAACAAGTATGACGTGAATCAAGACTTAAAGTTAGGGAACTTCAAGTCTCACTTATATTTCTGTGAGACTTATGAAATATTCACCACCCATTTATTTTGTGTGGTGTTTATAATTATCATGAATGTATTATTTTATTATTATCCTTAAATGTATGGGTATTTAAATATATATTTTACAATCTATCTTTAAGGGGGTTTATGGTTCAAAAGTTACTAAATCGGTATGGTGATTCTGTCTCAATTTGCCTTCTTTGGGACCCATGTTATGTTACACACCTATATTACATTACAAGGTGTATATAATTACATTTTAAATGATGTATAATGAATATAATTATTTTAAATATATTTTAAGATTCATTTAATGTCATTAACTCATGGGTATTATGGTTCAATGTTACCAAATTGGTAAGGTTTTCTTACTACAATCTCATCATTTATCAGGATGTTTTATGATTATGCTTCCATTGATGAAATATTATGATACATATCTCAATAAATCTTATTAATATTATTCTAATATGGTAATTAATGATGTATTATTGTATTAGTACCATTTTACTACCCTTTTTTACTTAATACAATTAAGAAATAATTTTTATGAAAACCCAACCTTATTTCTCTATTCGGTCAGAAATCTATTTTATTTTAAAACCATGCTGTCTAAAAATGTTTTAAAAAATGTTTTTAAAATGAAATTTTAAGATAATTTTGATATAAAATGATTTTAAAATGATTTTATGTTTTAAAAAGTGTTTAAAATGATTTCAAAATCTTCCTTTATATGTTTTCAAAGTTATTTTTAATGAAAATTATTTTCAAAATGTTTTATGTTTTAAATTTTTATTTTTAAAAATAAAGGATATTTTCATCAATATGTGTTTTTAAAATATATTTCAAAATCATTTTCCATATAATATGAAATCCTCTGATATAGTATATGATTTATTAGGGAATATGATCCCAAGAAACCATTATTATTCTTTATTTGAATGTTTTATGTTTATGATGACAAGTTGTTTATGAACCCATTTCTATTCCATGGGTTATACCAAAATACAATGATTATAAAACTCTCTTCTTTTCAGGGGTTATGTTTTGTGAAATGATTATGAGACCTATATATTTTCCATAGTTTATTATATGGTGAAATTTTTATGATACCCATTTTATTTCATGGGTTATGATATGATGAATTTTTATGATATTGTGGAAAACATAAATATTATATTCATTATGTGACAGGTGTGTCCTATATATGACTCCAATTAATTAGGTAATGATAAATTTTCTATGAGATCAAAGTGTACATGGGAGGGAATCCCAATCCCACAACAAGTGGGTACATAGGAGGGAATCCCAAGCCTGCAACAAGAGGGTACACGAGGGGGAATTCCAAGCCCACAACTAGAGGGTACAAGGGTGGGAAACCCAAGATTTAAAAAAGATGGTAATAGAGAGGGAATCCCAAGACAGCAATAAGAGGGTACACGATTGGGCATATGAAGACCTCATTAAGAGGGTACGTGGGTGGGAATTCCAATCACAAAATAAGAGCACACACGGGTGGGCATCCTAAGTCCGCAACAAGGGGGTACATGGGGGGCATCACAATTCCACAACAAGAGGGTACACAAGAGGGAATCCCAAGATCACAACAAGAGGGTACATGGGATGGAATCCCAAACATGGAAAAAGAGGGTACAAGGGAGGTCATCCCAATCCCTAAGTATGTACATAGGTGATTATCCAAATACAAACATGTTATGAAGGTCTTGGTAGGTATCCGTGACATATGATTTTTTATTCTTATGAGTATGCCACAATTCCACATCTTATTATTATGCTACGCTCTAATGGATTATGATCTTGTTTCCCTTAATATTAATTTCTTACGATCTTCTACTATTGATGACATGGCCCATGTGTATGTTTTTTGATATTTAGGGTATGATCATCAAATGTTATGATTATGTTATTATACCCTTATGTTCATGTCATGATTATATATCTCCTTTTTAGCCTTACTGAGCATCTGTTCTCTCCCTTTTGTTATTTTTCATTTCCTTAGGTTATGAAGAAAGGTTTCAGGTAGGAGTAGTAAATGGAAATATCTTTAATGGAAAAATTGAAGATATTTCAAAAAGTTAGAGTATTATATTTCAAGTTTCAAAAGAAACTAAACTATTATAGTACTCAGGCATGTAATTTTTTAATGTGATGAATATTTCTCTAAAATGATTTATTATCCGTGTATACTAATCTTGGGTTACTATATTTGTATTTTTTATGTTAATGAGTCTATCCTTGTAAATTTTTATTGAATTTTTAAGATAGTTGTAGGAAGAAAATGCTTGAATAGAAATGCCTGGTATGTATGTATTGGTCAATACATGGATTGACTTAAGGATTAATCAAATTTAAGGGGTGTTAATGTTGAAAAAATTTAGGATATATTATCTCAAATGGATTAGGTTATAGTTGGGGATTAATTTAATAAGAATAAGAGAAGGTAACATAAAGTGAATTTGGTTGAAATGAAGGATTAATAGGTTAATACATTTTTAGGATTAATTTTTTATATTGATATGATTATTCACATTGTTTTATATTCACACATACCAATTTGGTTTTATGACAATGGATATAATAATGAGATAAATATTTAATAAAAAATTTGAGGGTAAATGCTATAATATTCCCTATTAGTCAAACTATATGTTAGGATATAATGTGTAATATATTATGGTTGTGATTACCCACCTATCTCAAGTTTTGTTTATCAACCTAAACCATTTCAAAATCACAAATGAATCATAAAGGATGTAAATAGACCTTTACATCAGTTCAAATGAAAAATATCATAGAGAAATGAGTAATAAATTTTCTACATTCTTACAATGTGGAAAAAATATATAAGTAAATATCTCAAATGAACTAAAAGATATTTTATATGTGGTATTTGATTCCATTAATGAAAAAAATGATAAAAAGACATGAAGATTCTAGTTAACATGGTGTTGGAAAATAATTCAATGTATAAAGAACCACACAATTTTCAATGGTTCAAGTACAATTAATTCTGGATCTATGCCAAAAAAATCACCAAACATATGGTCAATAAGAAAAAATGTTGTCTGTAATCTCCCAATCAAAGGGGTGATGACATCTTTTATAGAATAACTATTACCAAATTGGATCATTAAGAAAAAGTGATATATAAACTTATTATACATTTATGAACTATGACTACCTTATTTTATTATATTTCTATGTATTATAAGTTCATTAATACTATTGATTTAACTTTTAAATGATGGGATATTGAACTTTTGGTGAAAACACCTAGTGATGAAAGGATTGTATCAAAATTATATAAATTTACACAAGATGATATTTTTGGGGTGATAGTTATTAAATTTTTTATTATTCTTTCTTTGGAAGATATAATGAAATATTAGGGAGTGAGTGGATCTCTCTATGTAGATTAATCATCAATTTTTTTAGATAGGGGAATCTCATTTCAAATACAATATTATTTCAAGATCCTATTTCGATTCAAGGAGGATTATGAACTTTCAATGAAAAATAACTCCATAATACGGGTCTTAATAGTTAATAATGGAGGTTATTTAACATAAATGGTTTATATTAGATCTTAAATGTTTTTTATTTGTTGAGTCAATAAGTTTTTCCTTACGAATTTTCCATTCCTTCTTGTTTTGAAAATCACAAACACCTTATAGTTAAGAAAATCGACATTTTACTTTCATAAGGAAAATTTTATTCTTTAAGAAAATTTACCCTAACCTAGATTTTCTTATACATATCAATATTTTTCTTAAGTATAAAAACCATATTCATTCCCAAAACACCAGAATCATATGATGTCAAGCATTAGAGCATTTTGTTTTTAGGATCCAAATTTTGGATGTGAACTGTAATAAAGTTCCACTCCGAATTCTGGATGAGAACTCTTATGAAGTTCGACTCCAAACTTTCATGAGTTCGACTCCGAACATTCATGAGTTAGACTCTGAACTCTTATGAAGTTTGACTCTAAAATTTCATGAGTTCGACTCTGAACTCTTATGAAGTTTGACTCCGAAATTTCATGAGTCTGACTCTGAACTCTTATGAAGTTCGACTCCGAAATTTCATGAGTTCCACTCCGAACTCTTATGAAGTTCGACTCCGAACATTAATTAGTTCGACTCCGAACTCTTATGAAGTTCGACTATGAAATTTCATGAGTTCGACTCCGAAATATTATGAAGTTTGACTCATAAATATCATGAGTTCGACTCTGAATTCTTATGAAGTTTGACTCTGAACTTTTACTAGTTTGACTTCGAAATCTGTAAGTCCAGATTCTCAACTCTGGTGAAACCAGACTCCGAATTTCCATAGAAATTCAGACTCTGGACTTCTAAAAAATTTAGGTTCCGAATTCATATAAAACAGAATCCGAATATCCTTTTTTATTATAGACTCCGAATTCCATTTGGGTTAGACTCCGAACTTTTATTTGCTTACATTTAGAATTCTAGTTTTTCTTATGCTTACACTTGTTTCATTATAAAATGATGTCGTGCATTCAGTTATACATGTTTTGTTATAAAATGATGTCATCCCTTCTGTTTCTAACTAACCATTGGTTGAGTGAAACGTGTACAGGTCCCTCCAAATTTTAGGGAAAATATAACCACTAGAGGAGGGAGCTGACCGTTCCAACCGAGCCTATAAATAGAAGCTCATTTGAAAGAGCTCAACACTGACACAGAAGTTGATCACTCTAGAGACCACACACTATTAAGGTGATTTCTAGAGAGAGAATATTTTCATGCCTTGTGCATACTAAACCGCTCATTCAGAACTGCTTAGTGCGACTCTGAATGTTGGTGATTGCATTCGAGGGCTTCCGGGGATGGAAAGACAGAGGTTCCGACTACCTTGAAGTTCAAGGGATTCCTTACTGAGGAAGATAGAGGTTCCAACTACCTTGAAGTTGAGGGCTTACGGGGATAGAAAGACAAAGACACTGATCTTCGTATCGAGGGCTTACCCTGGTGTGGGTAGGACAGACTTGATTGAAATTATAAATCAAGGGACCTTTATCCAAGGTTGTTGGATACCATTATCTTTGGGTTAAAAGACTTATATCTTGTTACTAGTAGTTTTACTACTTGTTTTTCGCTGCATTTCATATTGTAAGGAAACTATAACATTCTTGAATTTCCTTACACTTGTAATCTGATTAGTTTAGATTCTATACGATTTAAGGTAGAATCTCATATTGTAAACATTGATTATTTTTCAATTTCCGGATCCATATTTCTGGAACCTATTTTCGGAATCACCTTCCAGATTCAAGCAAGTGCATAGAGCTAGAAGTTTGTAACATCATACCTTATTCCAATTTCCAATTGGTGATAGAGGTGTTGTGAATTTTCTTTGTTTAACTTAGTTAAACATAGATCTTTTATTTTTTAGGGAAATTTTTAAAGTGTACAATTCACCCCCACTCTTGTATATTGAGAATCTATATAATTATTTCGATCCTACATTATTATGATAGAAATAATCATTTTCACTGTATTAACCCAAATAAAATGGGGTTTTCTCAACAGAACTTATTACTCATGTAATGTTATTTTAAAGACACCCTTAAACTTTTTCATGAGTGAGAGAAAATTAAAATTTCAAGGGTGGAATTTATTTATGGTATACAATACAACAACCTAGACTATTACTATATACCTTCTAACATTCATCATCCTTTTAAATATACGTGCATTATCATTAATTTTAATATTAAAGTATAGAATATGATTTTAGATGAATTTTATAGATATGTAAATAAATAAGATATGATAAACATAATTTCATTATTTTGTTAAAGTAAAATATAATTAAATAACATACATTGAGAATTTTTAATTTGGAATAAAATATGAAAGTAATAAACGTTAATGTTTCAAAAAAGGGATGTAAATATTATGCACTTACATAAAAAGTTAAAATGTCATTATCCATAGAATAATTTTTTTATATGCATCAAATCATAATAGAATAATTGTTATATATAAACACTAGAAGAAAAAGTATATAAATAATATAACCGAACTCATATTCCCTAGAGAACATTGTGACTATAATATACATAACACTTAACAGAAATAGATCAAGTCATGAAATATATATGAGAAACATTATTTTTGCATTATTATAAAGTAAATATAAATTTATATTCGTCATATATTTATTACATGACTTATAGGAACATAGTTAATTGAAATTATCATTATATAATCATTTTGTGAAACCATTATATGTATATATATTTATAAATTAGAATGAATAATATATTTTTATATATAAATACATGATTTTATAAAATTCCTTTAATGTTATGAAAATTTATTTCACCCAGAAATCATTATTTTATATTACACTATTTATCATATTTATTTTAGTTTTCAAAATATTATTAATGTATCCATAAATATACAATGGAAATATTATATTTAATATTTGAAAAATAAGGTTTTTTAAGTTGTATATCATAATAAAATTATATATATATAGAATAATAATTATTTCTTGAAAAGGTTTTATAAAATATTTTTGATCAAATTCTTGATTCATTGAAAACTAAATTTCTCAAATTAATAGCATTATTTTCATATATCTATTATAATAGTAAAGTTTTCATTGGGATCTAATTTTCTATCATTGTATTTTACATGACTTAAAAGTGGTTTTTTATAATATATAACTATTTAATGTAATGTAATAAGTTATTATAAACATTTTTAATGATTTATGATATTTTATGTGTAAAAAAGGTTGAAATAAATGTTTAAAGAATTGTTTTACACTATAAAAATATTTATGATGCATTAATAAGTTGAAATTATAGTTATTTTAATATTTAAATTATTTTTATCAAATTTATAAACTACTAAAACATTATATGTGTATTTTTTGTTACTATGAAAATTCCTTTTAAAAAGATAATTTTATATTGAAAATATTTTATGATGTATTCATTATTTTCATTTGACAATTAACATCTCATATTTAATGTCTTATTATTACAAAATGGATATTGAATTTGAATAATATAGCTATTATAGAGGTATTATGGTAATTGACATAGTATTTTAGTCCTTATGAAAAATTTACACTACGTTGAAACTATTTTAGTATGTATTTATTTAAAAGATAAAATTATCTTAATTAAGATAATAATTTCATTAAATGGATTACAAAAGGATACCCAAATTAGTTAAGGGGTACAATTTTTTTTTTATAAAAGTAATAAAATTGAGTAAAAAGGTTGAACTGTGCTTAGGTATGGTAAATAATAGATCATACATATGTAAGTATGACCAAATATGAACAATATAGATCTATTGGACTAAATTTAGCAGCAAAAATTATAGTGGTACATTAATTGAGGCAATGTGACACTATGGGTGTATTACAACACTTGAGATAATGGGAAAAATTAAATTTTCAATAATTTAGTCGATGAAATTTCAATCACCACACCTATAAATACCCTCCCATATTCTCATTTATATAGAAAAATAATGAGTTACCTATTCATTGTTCTATCAAGATGTTTCTACCATATCCCACCTTTTAATTTTGACGAGTTTTGGTGGCTGGAAGGGTTGATTCTAAGCCAATAAGATTATGTAAGGAAAGAGTTGTGATCCTTATATCCTTCACTTCATAGTGCAATTATTACTGGAATAAAAAATTTAAATAGTCAATCTCATATACCAGTCAGATTCTATGTCTATTTTATTCCCGTTACTTTATTTTATTTTCTATTATATATTTATCTTTCCTTACATTAAACAACTTTTCAAAAGTTTTTACCATATTAAAGTGAGGGTTCATATTCCTCTACTTTCATGTTATTATTATGGTTATTTTGTAATAAATATTTTAAACATATTTTTCATAAGATAATATAATTACATTTCTAGTAAATTATCATATTTTTTTTAAATTTTTATGAGTAAATATTTATTTACTCGCATTTTAAATTTTTAATAAATTTTTACCATGTCAAATTATGGGTTTATTATATTCTTTATTTCATTTCTAAATGTAATGATTTTTTTAAATAATTTTTAAACTCTTAAGTCATATGATTTCATAATTTTTATTATATGTTATTATGCCCCTTTTATCTTTTATCTGTGATATTTATCTGAATCATCTCAATATAACATTTTAATAAGTCGATACTATATATAAATATGGGTCTATATTCCCTCTATTTATTTTCCTTATTGAATTTAATTTTTAGAATATATTTTAAAATCTCATTTAAAATTATTCTATACATGAAATACTGTTTGTTATCACTCCATTTAACTTCTATCCCTAAAATACTATACAATTTATTTCTTTATACCCCTTTCCACAAGTTTTTCCTATGCCAAAATGATCCATTGATTCAATCATCCTTACCCATGTTGAATATATATGTGATTCTATGAAAATGAAATATATTTTAAGGTATTGATAAATTACTTCAATTGTAATTTTATTAATTATTTGATTAATTGTTATAAAATTTTCTACTAATATCACACTATATAAATCGAACACAAGAAAAGTTCTTGACATCAAAATATTCCTGTGTCCTGTTGAAGGGATGTTAAGGTCATGTTGTTTGAAAGTGAAATTTTGGGTAAATTGGCTGGTTTCTAAACCTATATTGCATTCTATATTAATATAACATATTTTTTTCATTATCCAACAGGGAAATGATATAATCATGTTTTTAATTGTTATTCAGGTGTGATTCATTGTAATTTTATACTAAAAATATATTCACATGATCTTTTTAAATCATTGATATATTGGTTACATTTAATATAGACACTACAATATTGATACTATTCAATTATTTACCATTATTTTAGGGTATTCACCTAGAATCCATTATAAAAATTTATTTAGTAATAGCCATGATACCATGGTATTGGTAATAGCCATTCCATATAAGAAATTATGAAATCATGATATATAATCTTGTTATCAGAGGTCTCTGATACCATGTTTGTGAATAATTTCAATGGTTTTGGTGAGTAATCATGCCATTAAAGGCATTATCATACCTTGATATCGATGAGTAGCCTTTCCATCAGATTCATTATGATAAAAATGAATTTGGTTAGTAGACCTATCATTAAAGGTCTTTTGATCATATTCTTATGATGTTTTGGTTTTCATTAATTAAATATATATAATTTTTTCCTATATATCTTTTTATTTATTATTTTTTTATGATTATTCAATATAGTTTGGAGGAATTTTAAAATATATATATTTTATTATTTAATAAAGTGGGTTATGACTTCAATTCATTAACTGAAGTGCATGAGATATGGATTTCAATTATTATTTATTTAATTTGGAAATATTTAATTTCAAATTTATTCTCTCATGATTGTTGGAACTATATAACTAACATTGGTTTGAGAAGTTATCACATGCGAATTAATGTGATGTTTGACCTGGAGTTAGGACTATATAACTTTAAATCTTTGTAACTCCATTGATGAGGAATATATTACAGTCAAGAGGAGGATGTTTTAGGGTTTAAATGTGAATGTTAATGGAAAGATATAGATGAGGGTATTATATAATTAATTCATCAAAATTTAATAAAGATTTATGCGTCAAATATAATTGACTATTCTAAATGGTTTTGAACATTCATTGAACGTGAGAAATTTTTGAAGAGAGGGGAAAATGGATTTATAGTAGGTTAATTTTGAGAAAATGTGTGATCTGATTATAGTAGAGGGATATACCTATCTATTTGATACAACTTATTTAGAATCCCTTTTTTCCTATTGATCTATCTATTCCAAAATATTTCCATGTGGAAAACCCATTTTAAAAGAGTGGAGAATCATTGGATTAAAATAGTGATCATATAATCATGGTATGTAACATGAATCAATTCATATATTTTATATAGATTATTTAATGTTATTATAAATTTTCATTTTTCATAAAACATAAAAGAATAAAATTCTCATATTTTATATATTCGTAATGGATTTATGATATTTAGCATGATTCATACCAAAATGGCATCGGGGAAATGACACTCATTGAATAATTATTCTCTGAATTCTTTTTTTAAACCACAAAACCATAGATTCACACAAGGGTGTACTATATTTTCATGAGGTTCATGTCACTCCTTATATTCCATGAACTTTTAAGTATAATATCTCATGGGTATCATGTCAAATAACATGGTTCATGACATAATGGCATGAGCACCATCCCAAATTAGCATATGTCATGCTGAATATCATCTAGAGGGGATTTTTTTCATTTTTATTATATGATATGTCATATAGAGGTATATTTTTCATTTCTTCACTCTATAATGATAATAAAATTGAAGTTTTATATATATTTCAAGGAAATTACATCTATATAGGTGGCTCAAAACTATTACTAACTTGGGATATTATTTAGATGAATATTAAATGTATCTTTAAATATTGATTATCATACTTGATTTTTGATAAATCATTATATGTGAGGGTTGAATCATTATATGTTTTAAAAAGAATAATTCATGGTTTAATGGGGGGTTTTGATATAAATATTATTTATTTACAAAATTGGGGGTTTTACTAAAAAGTGCAGATATGATTTCTATTTCTAGTTTTATTAAGTCTTATTTCCAACATCGAGTTATGTTTTTATAATTCCTTTTGAATTTTTGTTTTGTAATTTTTTTTCATTTCTTTAATCATTAATTTGTGGGTTTTTGAATTTATAATATGAAAAGGATTTTTTACTTTTCTTAAAAAAAACTTGAGTTTATATTTCCATTAATAGGATTCATTATTATTGGAAATTTCAGAGGCTATGTGATTTGTGTTGAGAAAATAATCTATGACTGGGGACTTGTTGCTTAGTTTTATACTATTTCCTATTTTGGATAGGTTATACATGGGGTGTATAGTCATGGAAAGAAAATTTTCTGTACAAATTGATTTGGGTGGATGATGGGTTTTTATGATAGGAATTAAATTTTTATTAGTATATTTGCTATGGTAGTTTTCTTTAACACTCATAATAAGAATTGGTAACCTTATTTTTTATTTTTATAGGAGTTCTTTTGATTATGTTATATTTTTAATATGGTGGTATACAATTATTATTTGAGGTTTTTTATTTGATCACTATCATAATGTTTTCTATATGGAGATTTATTATCATGACATGATGTATTTTGTACTTGGTTATTTATTTTCTATATTATATGATTGTGTTTTTTCTTATATTTGATGGTGTGGAGAGTTTACCGTTTTCCTACTAACTTTATACTCAACCAATACTTACAAATTTTGGTGGACTTCTAAATGTTATTTTATGAGAATAATAAAGAGTTATAATTCGTTTTTTTTCCATGCTGAGTTATAGATCCATGATGGTGATATGGTGGGAGATGTTTGTTGAATTTCAGTTCACATCATATTATTTTATTTATATATTTATATTGTATAATTTTTTTTGGTTTTTTAAACACATAATGTTAATTTTTATTTATTTACTCTTATAGTATAAATAAATATGTATTAAATTACATTCATTCATGGTTATTCATTGATGGATAAGTGTTCCCATTGCTTTATATTGTCCCTTAGAACTAGTTTACAACCTCTAGTGATTATTTAATGTGCTTATGGCTTTGAGGTGACATGAATCTTATCTCAGGGTTCATGTTCCTCAACCGAGTTATTACCTACGTCTTCCTTGACATGACACCATGCTGATTATCACCCTTATTGATCATCTTAGCTCACACCATTTCATATGTTTCTACAAATCCACATGAAAGGGAGAATATTATAGGTGGAATAAAAACTATAGATTCATGGATATTTTTTTGATATGTTTAAAATAATTATTATTGTATTATATTCAATATCATGTCTCTATTCCCAAATACACCAGACTTAAATATATATGGAAGCGATCATATTTAACTATAATTACCTAACCCATGTGACATATACCGGTGCCTGAAAACAGTTCTCCACATGACCTCAGGTCTACCTCTCCATACACCTAAGGCTTTGAACTAGCAGAAAGGGTCTAATATGCAATATAAGAAGACATTACCCTCTCTAATGAAGTATCACAATAGTGGACATCAATATGAAATATAAATAAGATAATATAATAATACATAATCAAATAAACAACACATGAATAAATCTAATTCAAGGGAATTAACCATAAACCTATGTAGTTGATATTTCATTCTATATAAGTGTCAAGCATCAAATGAAAACCCAATATAAGACACACTGATAGCACCCAAGTGTGACCAAATAAACTATCATGTTCCCTTATCCATTATCCACCCCAAATCCCAACTAAACCATATAATATAAGGACATTTCCATGATCCTATCCTACAAACTTGAAGTCTATTCAGGTACCAATCATGTGACCTGAGTAGGGTGTGAGTACAACTCAGCAGGCCACCACCACCAACATCTAAAGTAATATCCAATCTATAATAGTGTATGCAGTTGTATAAAGAATAAAGATCAAATGAAAAATTAAAAAGTTTTCTAATTTATTACTCTTTGTTCAAACACATTATAACTACATTGGATCATGTCATAGTATAAACCGTACACTATATATATTTTATATAATTAATCTTATATGGAATTTCATTATTCAATTTAATTCTACATTCATTTGGTAACATGGAGAGGCAATTCTTGTTATGACCCCGTCCCCACAAAGTGTGCCCCTCCTGAGCCAGAAATGAGAGGAGAGAGATGGTTCCCCACAAGTCTCACGTCCAGTTGGCCCTGGGTTGGTGACTAGCACTGAGGGTATAGTAAACTCATAAATGGGGGGCATTACCATCTAAGAGAACACATGCGAAAGAGAGAGATAATACATACACCAACCAAGACCTTCTCATACTACACTATAAAATAAATCTGAAGCAAACATATTTAATTGGATGCAAGAACTACTATAACTGAAATGAAAAAAATGCATGTTCCAAAAAAATAAATAAAATAGAAGTGACCACGAATCCCAAACAGCTCCTACAACACCAAGATAGTAGTAACTAGCTTGATCTCCATCCTACTCCAAGTGACCATTAAAACAGTTTATATATATTGGGTGAGTATAATAGTATACTCAGTATGATCCAACCTAAAGCCTCCCATGTAAAATTAAATAAAGCATGCTAAAGCATAATGAACAACATGTGAAACTAACTCATCACTGAAACATGTATATGTTGAAATAGTGGGTTCTCTAGACCCAACTATGCAGTACTTTTGATTACCATATCATGTGTACAGTTTTCTATGCATGATGTTATCTTACCATTATGGTGCAGACTTTTCTCTGTCCACTATAATAATGGTAATGTCCAAAGGTTGGTTGTCGTTTCGAGAGGATATAGAAGATCCCAGGCTATAATGAGAACCTCGAGATACAATGAAATTGATCTTAAATATATGTTTTATAGTATAGATACATATTAATGACTAGACACAGTAGATGTCTGGCTATCAGATGCTGGGGGATCATAAGCATTGAGACTTCTTCTCATGAAGTTTGCACTTGGTGATCTCTAGTAGTGAGATCTTGAGGACAGACCCACCAATAGGAACACCACATGTTTTGGGTGTCATTGGTTGTTCCTATCTAAGGACATGTGTATTGGTCTCCTGACATGAGACCATTACCAATGTATATCATTTAATTACGTACTTTGATGCAAGGCGAAAACCATGGCAGTAATGTCGTGGCGAGGTAGTTTGTATTGGGTGCGTCATTGGTGGTATGACATTGGTTGAATGGTCAAGAAAGGATTTGTCGCTTCCATGTTTAGGAAGTTATGTATCTCAGGCCTGGATGATAAGGATGGTGCCGCCTTCATAAGTCTTTGGCCAAAGCAGTAGAAAGGAGAATCCATCCAGATAGATCAATAAATAATAAAGCAAGATAAGGAAGATGACACAAGAGTGTGTTCTACTTTATGAGATATCAAATGACAAAGAGACTATAGTACACAGTCAGTGTTCGTAGGATGGTATTCGTTGCTATGACTATCCTTATCTCTTTAGGGGCCATGACGGGTTGCTAGACCCCACTCTTGGTCTGTGAATTTTATTCACTGCAATCGAGATAAGGGCCTAGAGGGTCACACACAACAGCGTATTCAAGAATCCGCACCTATTCAGTTGAATAGGTATATGGACATAGTGGGTCCCGCCCCGGGGGTCCGAGCATTGTCCAAGTTGTCTATCAACAAATGAACTAAATAAATTCATTAATATTCAAGTTATGAATATTTGGGATTTAATTTATTAAATATATTTATGAGTTAAGTAAATACGAGAAAATATTAATCGAATGAATATTATTTTAATATTCAAGGTTCGTTTAATATTAAGCGGGACATCGAGTCGAGTTAAAAGGCTTGTATTTTTATCACCTAATATATTTTATATATTACAAGTATGTGATAAAATTAATAAATAATATTGACACAGTTTTAAGTCATCATAATTATTTATTTAGAGAACGTTGATATTAACGGGGGCTGGGGAACCCTATAGGGTATTTATCAAAATCTCTATAAATAAGAGAGGAGGATCTCTCTCTTTGTGGTGCACATCACTATTCATTCATTTAAGGAATGAAATTTGAGAGCCTCTCTCTCCTCTTGCTTCCTAAAGAGAGAAGTTGAAGATCTAAGAGTTCAGATCAAGTTTCTCCTAAAGCATCGCAAGATCGACGATGCGGTGATCGTCGGGACGTCGAAGATATCGTTGAATCACCACGCCAGCACCCATAGTTTGACGATCGGCGTTCCCACAGATTTTTGAGGCGCGTGTGGACGATCTAGAGGGATCCTCCTATGGATCCTTCGTGAAACGATCGCCGTCGACAAGTAGTGGTCGACAACGGCTTCAGATATGCAACGGGTATGTTTTTGTTTTATTTTTGTGCTCTTAACAATCTACGCGAGATCCTCGGACCTCTTCGGGGCTCGGATCGTTGGAGACTACAAGTACCGTCATTACACCGATGAAAATTTTTTAAATCCCCGGCCCAACGGCTTCCGCTGCGGGCCCCGGAAACCCAACAGCGGTATCATAGGGATCACGTATATTTTCTGATCCAAATAAAATTAATTTTCATAAGATTAAGTAGAGGGTTCGAAAACGGTCCCAACAGTTCAAACCGCGCTTCAATCCGATCTTGAATGGCCAAGATATGATCATTTTAATTTTTCAGATTGGATCGAATACACATTTTGATCTCGGGTAATAAAATTTTATTTCATCCAATGGAACCGATCAAGTTGATATTGGTTCAATTGATGTAATTAAAATTGTGAAAATTATAATTTGTCAAATTAAATAATTTTCACAATAATTATATTATTTTAATAATTATTATTATTTTATTATTAGAATAATGTAATAATAATAAATTATTATTTTGTTATAATAATTTTATTATTATTTAATTTAAAAGGATATTTTTAGCCTTAGGAATTAAATAAATACTTAAAAGTAAGTCTTAAAGTTAAAAAAAATGGTGGAAGAAGACTTCAAAATAAGTCTTCTTTAAAAAAAAGCGGGGCTGGCCGTGTGGAAAAAAAAACCAGGGGGCCAGTTCCGTGGAACCAGCAACAAAAACAAGAGTGGAGGGTCTCCCGCACGGCGCATGCAGCGCCGCGCTATAGCAATGCGCAGCCAGGGCACCACCAACCCTCTCCTCCCAGCACCGCCTGCAGAAGACCCCTCCTCCGGTGCCTCCCCTTCAGGCTGACTACCCGGCTTTCTCCTGGTCCGCCGGAGCCTCGCCCAAACGGACCCCGCTGCTTCCTCCCCGCATGGTGCATAGTAGAATGTCGGCCGCCCCTGCTTCCACGATGCACCGCCCCGGCCTCCTCTACCTCCTATCCTCCTTCCACGGCCACGCACCAGGGAGCCGCACAGTGCTGTGCGGGCGCTCCTCCCACACAGCAGGCCCTCCGCCAGCCGCGCTGTATTACGCCGCACCCGGCCTCCCTCGGCCGCCGAAACCCTACCCGGATCCGCACGACGCACCCACGCCACTTCCTTGCCTTCACTAGCATACTGCAGTCTTCTCCTGACCGCGTGCTGGTAGTTGGACCACCCCGTATATCCGGTTCCCTAGTGCATAGCCCCACGCTCTACCGAGAGAGGCGCCGCCTCCAGCAGCGGCAGACCAAGCTCGCCCGGCCCCCGCTCGGTCCTCCTAGCGGGCAGGTAATGCCTGGCCCGAGTTTCGTTAAAATAATTAAGATAATTAATTAATTTAATTAATTAAATTAATTAATATGTTAATTGTAGTGAAATAAATTTAATACCCGAGTAGAATTAATTTAATTTTAAGCATTAAAATTAAATTAATTAAAGCAGAGTTAATTAATTAAATTAATTGAATTTAGTAATTCATTTAACTTAATTATATATCCCTCGTACTTAATTTATGCATTTTAATTTTTATTGTGCTTTATTTTTACCCGTCGTTTGGTCTTGAGCATCGACCCTTGCATGTTTGCATTTAATTTTATTTAATTAATTATTTAAACTGTGTGCAATGATTGTAATTAATTAAATATGGTCCGCGCATCGTCTATTTTTGGTTAAAATGTATAAGGGCCTGCACTCCCAATAATTATATGATGTACTTTATACCTGAGTCCCCCTCGCTTGCGCGCGAGTATCCTTGTACTTCGGACGAAGACGATGAGCGACGTCGACCCTACCAAGATGAGGCGGAGCACGTTGATCAAGACGATGCATGCAAGAAGACACGTGGACTACGCCAAGACGAGGCGTTAATCTAAGACGTGACGTCGACTTTGCCAAGATGAGGGGATGCTCCAGATGAGAAGCAGACATACAGAATGGGCAAGCTACATCAAGAGTCAAGTATACGACTCAGGTATGATGCGCCTTAGGTCGTTTAGATTCTCAAGACCAGTCGGGTAGTAGTTTTACCTTTATGCGTTTATTTATTATTTTATGCATTTTTAGAACAGCAGAAAAAATACATAAAATAATAAGATAATAAAATGCAAAAAGAAGTGATGTTTGATTTCTATTGATGTTCAGTTGTGAGCAAGACGATGTAGATGAACAAGATTAATAAGAATGGATTACATTCGTCGAGAGAAAAACATAAAACCCTCAAAGAAAATATTAAGTCACAAACAGCCTTCCATCAATCAAGTTTGAACAAAACCAGGTGTTTGAGGTGCCGGTTCATGCCTTAGCTGAGGGTGTCTCTTATTATAGGGGAGTTCTTATTTGTGTGGTGGGTAGACTTAACTAAAATTACAGCAAGGATATAGCCTTAGCTTGTTTGTTGTAATTTTAGAGGCAAGTGTTGAGTAAATCAGTAAATGATTTTTGAAGCTGGGACTTCACTCAACAGATCAAGGAACCGCGAGCTAATGCGGTTGGCCAGCCAAATGCCTACCTTGGACCCTCCGAGTAGTGGCGTAGCCCTAGCTTGTAGACTACGAGGGAGGATCAGGGATCCTTTCCACTCGAATACTCAAGAGTATTCCGATTCTAGTACAGAGGGTTCCTAGAATTCGAAAAAATTTGTTGGAGACATTTAATGATTAAATAATCAATAATGTCATATTAGTTAATCACATAAAAGTACAATTTGCTATAGAATATTTGTAGATAATGGCAAGAAATACCACAATAGAACTGCGATAAATATTAGAGAAATTTAATGTCTAAACTAAGCACGAATTTCCTAAATGTAGTACAGGCGCTTGCGCACATTACTACTACAATGGAAATTCAAGGTGCTTGTGTCCCAACCTGTTAAGCCACCTTAAGAAGCAAGGGTGTAAGAATGCTTACAGGAGACTCATGGATAAAGAAGATGATGGTTCTGTCATAATGCTATCATCAACGAATGATGTAAGTTGTGGTCATTAAATCAAAACTAAAATGATGATCACATGTAGTCTCATCTCTAAGATCCTTTTAAGGAGAAACTGAAGCAAGATTTGAATGTGATGGACGCAATCAGTATGTGTAATGTGAAAGATGGTTCACAATCTTTCATGCCGTCCCATTTCTTATACCTTTTACACCCAATTACTCTAGTTTTGTTTAAGGATAAAAACGAACCGTATAGAGTAAGCGCTTCATTTATGTTAAGGAAACATTCGCCAAGTAATAAGAATATTGGAGACAACGCCATCTTTTATTCATATAGAGAATACATTGAATGAAAAGGCGAAAAGGCTTATGGAAAGTTACGCCAAAGGCACCTTTGTCATGTCCCTCAATGAAAATTGGTTGGTTATTTAACAAGAGGTTATTTGCATCACATAATGAAATAAATTCATGGAAGTTTAAAAACTGAAATACTGGAAGCAAGTACCCGCTTCTTGTTCAGTTAATATTCATCAAATTAAGGTATTGTTTTCTCGAATACATCTTCGGTATTGAAATAAAATATGCTTTTCACATATTCTTATTGAGATACAATAACCAGGAAAGTAGAGAAACATTACTAAAAGTAAAGTGTCTTCTCCAAGAAGCTGAGAAAGGGTGATTCCTAAGTAAGCAGGGAGAAACACATAACTTCTAATTTCCAAGTGATTGATTCAAATTGAACAAGTTTTGAAGTATAACCAAAAATATTTATCTCATGTGCCCATTTGGACATGATGAGACATTATTACATGTTTTGGAATGAATGTTGTTTGAGGTGACATACTCAAAAAATAGTTCACTACTATTTGAATCAATGGCAATACATGGTGAATATAAAATGTCAGACCTACCCAGTTGTGGAAATGTGATTCTTTGTCATGTAAAACTAAAAGTGGACGTCAACTATATACCCAGTATGGTATTTAGGCTCGACACAGCTAAACACCTATGGTATAATTGACATCTTTAGTTTAGACAAAGAAACCTTTGGAAATAAAGTTACTCCACAATGCTTCCGTGGTTAGTTCAACACGAGTGTGTGAACTGTTCCAAAGAAAGCTATAGGTAAAGATACTTCATAAGATTCCTTTAAATAATTAAGGAATGTACCAATGAAGTATAATTTTGGTCAGAAGATATGAGTTGCCTCGGATCGGCAGGCCGAAGAATATCTTGACCAAGCAATCATCGATCATGATAATGTAGTGTGGAGTAATTCCTAAAAACATGTTACCTTATCTACATCACCATATTGATGTTCATAAGGAGGATCGATGATGAGTCTTACATATTAACATTGATCAACAAAAATGTAGCGTGGAGCAATTCCTAAATGCATATGTTACACATCAATGTTATCATGTAAGTTATATCAATGTTGCAACTTGCGGAAACTTCTATCATATTTCAAAATGTGATTTGAAAATAACAGCGTAATCCCATAACCAATATGCCAACTAAAATGACAAATGGATATCATACGAGTCATTGTATGATGGAAAAACCATTATGTCATAGGAAGTGTTTACATGCAAAGCGTTTGTTAGGATTTAAACAAACATGCATCAAGCTAAACACATTGTGCATCTAAGGTAATTATCCTAACAATATCTTAGGATATTACATAGATCCCTAAGATAGAAAATATGTAGTCAAGTATTAGAATATGATTCTATACAAGGGTTCACATCTCTATTAGAGATAGTGGTAGATGAATTGACTTGGACTTAGTCAATGCTCGAGATGCACAAATGGTTGGCATAGGGAACAAGTTCCACAAGTACGTGTGGAATAGGAATGTTCCAGGTACACATACTGCGTAGGAAGAGTGAAACCATAGTGATGGTTTTATATTCAATGTGGTCGGTGATATATTATTCATTAAGAATAATAAATCCTACAAGTAAGCAATATATGGAAACAATATAATATTGACAAGATCAACTAAAATTCAATAATGGATTCCATGTATCAAATTGAAAAGGGGGCTTATAAATTGAATACTGTGGTGGGTATTCAAATGAAATGATACATGGATGGTACAAGTATGGTACCAATAAGGCTCGATTGGTTATACCAAGTCAGTACACCTAAATATATTAGAATTTTACTTGTCATAGCTAAACTACTAAGATATTTTATTGTTCATTGGATGTCAAGATCATCTTTCGTGGAAGGTGTCTATACGATGCAACCAGAAAGAGATGATGACATCAAATAATGCCAATAAGGGTTGCAAGTTACTGAAATACAATTCTGGATTAAAGTAAACAACAAGATCTTATAAGAATTCATTACAAATGAATCTTTGCCTTGTGTCTACCAAAGGTTAGTGGGAGCGCCAATGTTTTCCAAGTGATATATGTTCGACAACATATGGAAAAAATATTTTGATCTTACAGTTAGAAAAGATCAAGTTAAAAGTAATTCTCCAATGATTGACTTCAAGTAGCAACCTAAGTTCTAGGGAATAAGATCTACTGTGGTAGATCCAACGGTTTCTTGGTCCTGGTCAATCGTACATATAGTGACATTGTATTGATAAATACAGGTTGGAACAATTCAAGTTCTGAATTGTTGTCTATGTCACATGGATTAATCTCTCCAGGTTAACATGTTCGGAGCATGTGTAGAGATTAAAGTTGTGAATTGATACCATATGATTTAGTGATGGATCAATCACATATTCCGTAATATGTACAATAATTGATACTGCCAGGATATAATTTATTATAGGCAGATATTAATTTTTTCCAGGAGCACTGTAAGTGATGCAGTCAGAACTATCATGCTGTACTTCGGTAAGTATAAATGATATGTACCTGGAATATGTAGAGGAAGTTATACTAGTTATGGTGGGACACAAACTAGTAATCCTTAGATCAATTTGATCTAGTATCACAGTTAGGGAAAATAGATGAGCGAGTCAAGCTCATAAAATCTTGTGGTAGCCACATCTAAAAATACCGAGTACATTGCAGCTTCTAAAGCAGCGGAGAAGCAGTTATAAATTTCAATGAGTTGTTCCAATTCTTGGATTCACACCTAGTGAGAAAAGTATTATCATAATGAGAATTTTGATATTCTTACTAGCCATGTTGTCAAGTTATGAAAATGGATAAAAGTAATATACTCGGGGATACCCTGTCTTGAGAAGTTTTACTCAAGTCGATGAGGTTGCATATAGTAGATATGACACACAGCGAAAATGTGGCAGGCCCAGCAGTTAAATCCATCACTCAACAGAATCATGGTATTTATCATGTGAGTAGCTAACAAGTTCAGTTAGCATGTTGGCTCTAGTTCAAGTGGGAGTGTTGAAATAGTGGGTGCCCTAGACCCAACTATGGAGTACTTTTGATTACCATATCATGTGTACAATTAGCTATAAATGATGTTATCTTACCATTATAGTGCTGAATTTTCTACATCCACTATAATAATGGTAATGTACAAAGGTTAGTTGTCATGTCGAGAGGTTATAGCAGATCCCAGGCTATAACGAGAACCTCGAGATACAATGACATTGATCATAAATATATGTTCTATAGTCTAGATACATCTTACTGACTGGACACAGTAGATGTCTGGCTATCAGGTACTGGGGGCTCATAAGCATTGAGACTTCTTCTCATACAGTTCACACTTGGTGATATCTAGTAGTGAGATCATGAGGACAGACCCGCCAATAAGAACACCACATGTTTTGGGTGTCATTGGTTGTTCCTATCTACAGACATGTGTATTGGTCTCCTGACTTGAGACCGTTACCAATGTATATCATTTAATTACGTACTTTTATGCAAGGAGAAAACCATGACAGTAATGTCGTGGCGAGGTAGTTTGTATTTGGTGCGTCATTGGTGGTATGACATTGGTGGAATGGTCAAGAAAGGATTTGTCGCTTCCATGTTTAGGAAGTTGTGTATCTCAGGCCTGGTTGATCAGGATGGTGCCGCCTTCATAAGTCTTTGGCCAAAGAAATAGAAAGGCAAATCCATCCCGATAGATTAACAAATAATAAAGAAAGATAAGGATGATGACACAAGAGTGCGTCCTACTTTATGAGATATCAAATGACCAAGAGACTATAGTACACAGTCAGTGTACGTAGGATGGTAGTCGTTGCTATGACTATCCTTATCTCTTTAGGGGCCATGACGGGTTGCTAGAGCCCACTCTTGGTCTGTGAATTTTATTCACTACTATCGAGATAAGGGCCTAGAGGGTCACACACAACAATGTATTCAAGAATCTGCACCTATTCGGTTGAATAGGGATATGGACATAGTGGGCCCTGCCACGGGGGTCCGAGCGTTGTCCAAGGTGTCGATCACCAAATGAATTAAATAAATTCATTAATATTAAAGTTATGAATATTTGGGATTTAATTTATTAAATATATTTACAGGTTCAGTAAATACGAGAAAATATTAATCGAACGAATATTATTTTAATATTCAAGGTTCGTTTAATATTAAGCAGGACATCGAGTCGAGTTAAATGGATCGTATTTTTATCACGTAATATATTATATATATTACAAGTATGTGATAAAATTAATAAATAATATTGATGTAGTTTTAAGTCTTCATAATTATTTATTTAGAGAACGTTGATATTAACGGGGTTCGGGGAACCCTACCGGGTATTTATCAACATCTCTATAAATAAGAGAGGTGGCTCTCTCTTTTTGTGGTGCACATCACTATTCCTTCATTTATGGAATGAAATTTGAGAGCCTATCTCTCCTCCCGCTTCCTAGAGAGAGAAGATGAAGATCCAAGAGTTTGGATCAAGTTTCTCCTCACGCATCGCAAGATCGACGATATGGTGATCATCGGGACGTCGAAGATATTGTTGAATCTCCACACTAGCACCCGGAGTTCGACGATCGGCATTCCTGCGGATTTTTGAGGCGTGTGTGGACGATATAGAGGGATCCTGCTATGGATCCTTCGTGCAACGATCGCCGTCGACAAGTAGCGGTCGACAACGGCTTCAGATATGAAACAGGTATGTTTTTGTTTTATTTTTGTGCTCTTAACAATCTATGGGAGATCCTAAGTCCTCTTCGAGGCTCAGATCGTCAGCGACGACAAGTACCATCAATGCACCGACGCAATTTTTTTAAATCCCTGACCCACCGGCTTCCGCTGCGGGCCCCGGAAACCCAACAGTATACTATGTTCCCAACCTCACCATGGATACTTTCATCATGTATCGCATACAAGAGTATATAATATAATAAAAAATGTCAATGGTACCCCGCTAACATTCCCCATTGGTTTTCCACTTTGCTCTAATGTCACACATTGTAAGAATCTCTCTCTAAAAGGCTTTCCCGCAGATATCTGGTCTAAGCACCACAACATGAACCTTGTAAAAGAAAACCACCATGTCCATGTAACCAAGGTAAAAATGTAGTTTCTAAGATCCAACAAAACACTCATAATGTGTGTCATACATTGGGTATTATACCTCAATCCATTAAACCCACACACGGTGTAAGGATCTTTAAGACATCACAACTTATACACGTTACACGTATAGTAGTCCATATGAAGAAATATGAAGAACTTGTGTGTGTGAAAAACCACAATCCATTACAGCCCTCTATACACATATATGGGAAAATCTAACCATCATGCCTACCAACACAAGTAACTGCCAAGAGAAGAGACTAGGTCCAAAGTGGGTAGTCAACCATCTATCCTCCCACCGAGATGTTGGGGAAAACACCCATAGGGCTCAAAATCCTTGGGGTGTCAGTTTCCCTAACTGGAAGGGTGGTTTAGCGTATAGAAATATAAATTTATAGAATATAATATTGCTCATAACCACACTATGGGAATAATCTTGTTTGATACTCAACTGCAGCTAACGTCTCTCGGACTCCCGACTGCCACTACTAAGACTAGTTATCCTATAAGCACCCAACCATTTAAATAGTAACATTAGATTACATTATCCATTTTTATCAGTTTCAATTTACGTTAATTACTTATTTAACCATTATTTAACCATTATTATTTTCTACATTACATTACCTTATCATCACAACAAAGTTCCATGCCCACCAGGCATAACCAAACCAAGTCCACATTTCCTTTAAATTTTAACCTCCACAATGAATCCCAAAAAGATTATACCCCATGGTTTTAATATCATTGATTCAATCTTTTATTAAAAACCTTATCAATTTTCCATAATTTTAGGTATTATAGAAAAGAAATTCTAATATACCAAACATAAGGGGCTCAACATGGTGAGTAGATGAACTAGACGTCAAGTATTTACCACCTATAGCAGGAGCATAAACCCATCCACCCTCGAGAAGCTAAACATGTAAAGCATGTGTAATAAACCATGTGTCTTCACCACTTTTAGGAGGAGGGTAATCAAGACCAGCTGCCTTAAGATGTGGGGAAATTAAAGCATATAAACAAACAACAGATTCAACAAAAACCACTTTCACATCAACAAGTAAGCTTAGCTTCAACCCGTTCCATCATCCCCATTTCCTCCCCAACACCCATATGCATAAACTGATGCATCTCTCCATTATAGGAGTTAAATACTACCACCACAACCACTAGGCCTCCCTAACCACATATGTCACAACATCCCTTCGGGATCACCCATCTGAAACTCACACCACAACCCAAATAGTAAGAAACAAGCAGTACAGTAACTAGGCTCTTGGACCTAAAAAAGGAATTCAACCTTCACACACAACAAGTACTCACAGCTCCAAAGAATAAGGCCCTTGGAATTTAAAATAAAAAGTGTAACTCAGAACCCTTCGAGTAATTATCTTTATCACATAACTGGTTAATTATTTATTTATTGAATTACCCGATTCATTTAAACATGAATAACTGCATCCGTTTGATTATCATCAAAATACAACAACAAATGGATTCATTTACATGACTATTTATCTTTATAAAATTAAACTATAGTTAATACTAACTTTACATTCTTAACCAATTAACATCAAGAATGACATGCTAAAAAAGAAAAGCAAATATATCACGATATCTGGAAAATCCAGAGGCAAACTCTTATCATATTATAAAGAAACAACATATAATCAAAACCAAATCTTTACTCTAGTTGAATATTTACTATTTAAATTTTATTGTGATACAATAGGATAAATCATGATAACTCTACTACTAAATGTAATAAGAATAGAGAATCCATGTATCCCCTACCTCCAAAGGATTTCGATGTTCTTTGCATGAGAACAGTCCAACACAATGGATCATGATCACCTCTCCCACAATGACTCCATCCAACCAAGGATGCCATGACACAACCGCATCAACCAACACCTAATAAAGGTCCATTATTAATAGTGATATCACATTCCGTAACATGGAATGGATAACGAGAAGAAATAGATTGAATAACCCACAAAAAAAGAGATAGAACATACCTTTTATCAAAGACGGATCGAAACTTCCTACTTACACCAAAACAAGGGCGCACAGGCTAGGAAAACATGTTCCAGGGATACAACAAAATTCCACATCTCCTCAAGAAGTAAATGTTTTATGGTGTCCCGTACAAAGGAAAACAATAATGAAGAAAAAATCAGAATGTATTCATGCTTTTAAAAATCTAAAAGGAGCAGCAGCTTAGATAAGGTTTATATTTTCCAATAAAGGAGGATATCATCAATACTAAGCTATTTTACTGAGTAAAGGCACCCAAAAACTTAGGAATATTAAAATAGAAGCTATGGGCTTTGAATAGGCCTTAAATACTTTAAAATAATGCTATGAATGTGTTTATTGTCATAGAAAATGTCAAATGGGGGAAACTATTGGAAGATGGAAACATTGTTCACCGATTGATATAGAAACACTATATAACCTTCCAAAAGATGACTGACTGATAGATAAATCACCGAAAGTTAATGATGAATCACCGACAGATGAATCAGTGACAATTGACGATGAATCACCAAAACCAACAGATGAAGATGAATCACCGACACTGATGGATGAAGATGAATCCCAAAATGATGAAGATGACTCATCGACATAGACCGATGAAGATGATTCACCCAAACCAATTGATGAAGATGACTCACTAATAGATGAAGATGACTCACTGACACCGACATATGAAGATAACTCACCAATAGATGATGATGAATCACCGACACCGACTGATAAAGTTTACTCACTGAATGATGAAGATGACTCACCAACACCGATATATGAAGATGACTCACTGATAGACAAAGATGCCTCATTGACACTGACAGATGAAGATGAAGCACCAATGGCACTGTTCAGATATGTCTCACTAGAAGCACTGTTTAAAAATCTAGAAACACTATTCATAGGACTGGAAATTTGGAAAGGCGTTGGGGATAAGTCACCTTAACCTCCTAGAACACCTCAAACACTAGATTTCAGAAAAGGAATGGACCAAAGAGGTCTAGTACATTACATTGGATACCTCTCAAAATTTTCTTGTCCTCAATAATCCAAAATAAAACTAAAGAGGAAACAGAAAACGGGTTGTCGGAACAGCCACGCCACAAGATACCTCTCAAAAGAGGGAAAGACACAATAAGAAAAAAGAGGAATCCATTTCATAAATAGAAAGGGTCTACATTCACAAACTGAACAATGTTACAAGAAGAGATAAACATCAAACAAATTGGGGTACTGAGCATATATCTATGAATCGCATTCATAAGTACTCTCTGACACACCACCGTGCCACCACAAGACATGAACCAGGGGAATATCATGCCTATGCATCACCTTTTCCTTGTAGTCCTGGATCTCTAAAGTACACTTCTCAAAGGTTTCAACATCGTCAACATTGATCTCACCCCAATCTGTGATGTGAAAGTCATCATGAAGACTATGAAAGAGATGTGGCACATGAAAAACATCATGTATCCTACTCATCTATAGGAGAAGTTCTACCTTATATTCCATGACTGTAACATGATCCAAAACCTCAAAAGACCCAAAAAACTAAGGAAAAAGCTTACTCCCATGAACAAACCTTCATTGCCCATAATGGGGAGTCAACTTTAGAAACACATGATCCCCAATGTCACACTCCAAAGGTCTAATTCTATGATCATCAATGGATTTATGATGATCATGTGCTACCTTCATCCTCTCATGAATCACCTAAACCATCTCTATTATGTTATGTACCAGTTCCAACCTGAGAATTTCTCACTCTCCAACCATAGTCCAACACAAAGGAGAACATGAAGGTTGGACGTACAAGGATTTAAACAATGCCACACCAGTGGTGTGTTGGAAACTATTATATTAGGAAAACACTACCAAGGGCAAGTTCATCATTCACAAACCTCCAAAATCTAGGACATAAGAGTGACACATATCTTCAAGAGTCTAGATGGTCTGCTCTGTCTGACCATCTGTCTGCAGATGAAAAGTAGTGCTAAAGCATAGGTGAGGACCAAAATAAAACTGGGGACCACTCCACACCCTAGAGGTTCTATGAGGAAATCGACCAGAAATTATAATCCTAGGGACCCCGTATAATCTCACCACCTCCTCCAGATATTTCCTTGACAAAAACTCAACTGAAATCGACTTCTTGATTTCTATAAAGTGGGATGATTTTTTCAAGTAATCCATAAATACCCATATAGAATCATATCCTCCCTAATACAGAGGTAAAACATTAAAAATGTTAATCTAAATTTCCTACCACTTCCACTGAGGAACATGTAATGGCTGGAGAAAACCACCAGGAACACGATGCTCGACCTTCACCTTATGGTAGACCAAACAACGCGACACAAACTCTTCAACTGCACTCTTCAATCAAGGTTTTAAAAACTAAATCCTCTAGGCTCGATAAATCTTTATTAATCTAGGTTTTTATAATAAGGGAGAACTATGGAACTCTCTAAGGACCATCTCACACATCCTCAAAGTAATTAAAATCCTTACCTAAAACAACACCCAGTGTTGTTCATCCTCATACCCGCCATCAGGGGCCTTTCCACAAACAACTCAGTCTCTATAGAACTCCACCTCAAGATCCCCCTACTAGAAATCATACACCTACTTCACCAAAAATTACTTCACCATCATTTGAAAAAGACAATATATTCCCCCAACTTCTCCCATATTGATATGTAATGATGAAAGTTCATTAATTACTCTCCATTAATCACCTGATTCACTCACTACATCACTACGCTACTTCCTACTCATCACGTCAACTAAACAATTCACATTACCAGGTGAATATGATATTTATAAGTCATAATATTGTAATAAATCCATCCACTGACATAATCGAAAGTTCAATTCATACTAGGAGAAAATATACCTTTTCATTTTGTAATCGGTGAAGACCAAAAAGCGCTCTCCTATGAGGTAATGTATCTACAAATTTAGGGAAAATACCACTGCTACCAAATTTACATCATGAGTGCCATAATTATTCTCATGGGGACATCACTTCTCAGACCCATAAGAAATGACTGATCTCTACGTCATCAGAACACATATTAACCCCATACATGAAGCATCTCATAAAACCTCAAACAGAACTCCTTCAACTGGTAGAAAATGAATTGGAGCACTAAAAAACTTCTCCTTCAGATACTCAAAAGGTTCCTAACACCAATTTGTCCACATGAATGCCTGATCCTTTTTGGTCAATGATGTTAGAGGAGTCACAACCATAAAGAAATCCTCTAAGAACCTCCTGTAATAGCTTCTAAGACCATGGAAACTTCATACCTCTTCCACTATCTTGGGGAATTCCCAAAACACAACTACTTCTATCTTCGATGGATCCACAAATACTCCCTTCTAGGATACAACATGCTCCAAGAAATGGACTTATTGAGCCCACAACTCACACTTGAAACAACTTCTCAAATAGCTTCTATTGAAAAATAACTCAATAAATGGTATGAAGATGCTCTGTATGATCATCCTCAGATGCAGAGTACCCAAGGATATCATTGATGAAGACCACAGAGAACATATCTAGTAATTCATGGAACAAAATTTTCATCAACCCCATGAACATATCTGGAGAATTTGTCACACTAAACAACATCACAATAAACTCGTAATTGTCGTTACTACAACTGAAAGTAGTCTTTAGAATCTCCTCGTCATTCACATGCATATAATGATATCCTAACCACAAATTGATATTTGAGAACCAATTTTCACCCTTCAGTTGATCCAAAAAATCATCAATATATGGAATAGGATAGCAGTTCTTTACTATCAACTGGTTCAAATGATGATAATCAACACACAACTACAAACTACCATCAGCCTTCTTCATGAACAAAATAGGAACACCCCACATTGACAAACTCATCCAAAAAAACCACACTGAAAAAGACCATCATGATTTATACGTATCTCTCGAAACTCAGAAGGATCTATCCTATATAGAGACAACAAGATAAGAGACACACCAAGATGTAGCTTGATCTCTAACTCGATCTCTCTTCCTAGGGGTAACGCTACAACCTCTTCTGAAAAGACATCAAGGCACTCTTCGACAACCCATGGAAACACTAATTGCTGACTCTATGATGAACATGGAATCTGCTCATCCATCAAGTATGATAAGGAAGGAACATGCCTCTAACCAATATGAGGGACTCTCTCACCAACAAACATCACTGGATCTCCATTATCATATAAGAACACCACCTACCTCCTAAATAAATACACGATATTGTAAAACTAATAAAACCAATCCATGCTAAAGATAACATCATATGGTTGTATCTGTAAACATATGAAATATCCCAAAGAGCGGTGCTACCCCATCACTAGCTCAGAGTCTCCACATACTTCAAACACGTCATCTGAGCCTCTAGCCGGTGTAGTCAATAAAAAGGGAACTGGAAGAATCTATACCTAAATTCCCAAATCATGGACAAGCATAGGAGATATTAATGAGTGTTTCTCTCTTGAATTAAACAAGGAATACCCCAAAGTAGAAAAGTAACAAAGGGTACCTCGAATGACGCATGGCTCACTCGAATCTTTCCACACTAAAGCATGAAGCTATAGGACCCCGGGACAACCTGAGAGGGGAGGGGTGAATCAGGATGTCAACTTTTTCTTTTTAAAGTTGTGGATCTTGTTCCCACATCGGTAGGAACTAGTTAAACCTATATGATGGATATGATCAACAATGAAACATTCACATGCAATGAGATTACACAATAATTTTTACTTGGTTAACCACTAAGGGCTACGTCCAAGGAGCATACTCTGACAAGTTGTCAGTCGTATCAAATTAAACTAATCTTCACTAGTAGTGGATTAAAATGGTTCGGGAACAGTCAGTCTGTCCCAGGCTCACTGCCTTTACAAAAGTTCAGGGATAGCTCAGTCCCTCAGGACACTCCCGTTGACTCCCCCTGGATCACTTCCTTTGGTGAAGTCCCGCTCAGTTTATAGACGTGAAGGTCCCTTCAATAGATTTGCATTGAAGACTTTGTCTCTTGTTCAACACGAGACAATGCTTGCATAAGAGTACTGAGTTGATGCTATTTTTTATTCAATATTCTTCTTTATTGCAATAACTAAATGCACTAAATCTTCTTGTTCTCTTCATTTGATTCCCAATACTAACACCTGAGTGTATTGATATATTCCCCTCTTTTTGTGTAGATCTGTGTTTAGTTGCACGAACTGTTCTTCTTCTCTTCGCAAAGCACAATGAGGATGTTAAACACCAGTCATGTGTGTGCGGTACCACTTCTCTTTATAAAACCAAATTGTTAACTGTTCTTCCATATTTTCAAATGAATACATCATCTGTTGTACTCAAGGTATCGAGAAATCTTTCAGATTTCGTGCAGCTTCAAAAAGACGGGCGAACTCCAACAACACCTGGTGCTCTTCTCCAAGCCAGGCGTGCAAGTCTTCAGCGCGAAAGTCCATAACTGCCGCGCAAGTGTCACCAAAGAACCTGTGCGACACTTGCTTCCCCAACTACAAACTTGTGCGACCCACTTCCTTTCTCTCCCAAACCGCCTTGGGCGTGCAACCAACAACCAGCTTACAACCTCTACTTGCGCGACCCAACTACCACCTGCGTGACTCAACCACCTGCACGACGAGAGCTCGAACAATATCTATGTCTTGAAATCCATCTAAAATGAGGAGGGGTGGTCGAGTATTTATTGGAATTTGGTCAACCTGTGTGGTGGCGTGTAAGTCACCCCTCAACGCGCAAGTCTCGGCGCGCAACTCATCTCCCCTAGCCTCTGTTGCGCAAATCACTTGTGCGACCCAACCAATACTTGCGCGAACTTCTTTCCTTTGACATATTTTGAAGTTCTGTTCTTGAAAAACAATAGGTGCGCAAGTTTCCAATCATTCTAGGCACCGACACGCAAGTCTCTTCACGACACACAGGTCACTTGCGCGACCAACCCAACACTTGCGTGACTCTCTTTCCTTTTCCATTTTTCCATGTTCTGATCTTGAATTAAACATGTATCATTAACCACATCCCTTGAAATTGATATCCCACCATGGAACCTACTTTTTCAACAAATTTTTATGTCATTTTTTCACTTTGTTAACAAGAACGATCAACTCAAAAACACTTCTTTGCAATGATTTATATCCTTCAGCAATTATTCTGCTTGCATCAAAAACTCCACTATCGTGATATATATTCTTTGAAGGGACAACTTTAGCATCATAATATTTTGAGACAATGTGATGTGCATGGCCATCTCATAATTCCAATCCCCGCATGGCCATCTCATAATTCCAATCACTTGCACATTGTCTTCTTCTTCAACCGTCGTTATCTAATTCATGCAAAACATATGATTCAGTTCTTCAAGAAGTCTCTTACATGGTTCTCATGCAATAATGAGGAATTGTATGGTCTTCATCAAAACCCCATTCTTCGCTAATCACCCCAGATGGATTATACCTCAAATTATTCATTGTTGTAAACAATGTGTCACCATTGACACATGTTCTTTGAACTTATGATCAGTACAACAATCGTCTGAATTTCCATTCCTTCATTTCATCGGAGTACTTCTTGATCTCCTTAATTTTGATCTTCATTGACAACTATTGACAAAAAATACAATCTTATACACAAATTGGTTCCAACAATACAACCCTTTGTATTTTGTTGTCAATACCTTGTACATCTTCTAAAATGAATTTGTCGATGTCAAAATGAGAACCTTCTCTTCAATCAATCAAAATGAGAACCTTCACTTCAATCAACTTTTCTTTTCAAACATTCATTTAACTTACTTTCCCCCTTATTGAAAAGAAATACAAAGCTCATGGTAGGGAGGGTACCAATCCATACTTAAGATATGTTTCATTAATCATTTCACTCTAAGTCTACTTGAGTAATACTCGATGTAGAAAACAAGAGGATTTGATTTAGACGGCAAAGCTATCCATTATTCATAGATCATGATACCACATGAGATGAGAACTCATGTATTTTGTACTCAAGGGTTTACCACTTTCATTTCAGGAAAAAGAAATCAAATGTGATAGGGAATAATCAACCTGAAACTCCTGCACTCACATAAGCAAACAGATCAAAAACATTCAAGTGCAATCGGCAGGATAAGTGGCCTTGGGGCACTTTCATTATTTTTATGTCACTGATCAATTCAGTTACTCTACCTCTGTAGAAAGATATCTGTTCTGAGTAACCAAGGTTGAGATATTAAGAAATGATGCACCTTTTCCAATGACATGATCTTCAAGAAATTTACAGAGTAACTGTATTTTAATACCATCTGGAGTTGATACTGATTGAAACAATGATTTTGGAAGCTTCTTCATTTTTGTCCCCCTTAAGGGGAAAACTCCTCATAATCTTCATCAAGAGTGATTCTTCATAATCGTAATCTTTGAATATCAATTGAAGAATCTTCCAAGGATGGAAAATTCATCAGCTTAGCTATCAATAGTTGACAGCATTCACTAATTCTCAGGGTATCCCCCTGAGAGCATGCTTCACCATAAATTCCCTGCATTATTAGCACAAATAAAATACACAAATTATTAAGGGAATAAGTTGGTTCCTCCTTGCTTCATCAACATGATCTGCATGGTTGATGTTCTTTTCTCAGCCAAGTTCCTCTATTTACTCTGGTCTTCAGGCCTGCACATTTGAACACATGTTCTGATATGTGTTGATGTGGAATGGTTCTCTTCACATTCAATTCTTCTTTGTGTGTAGAATTATTCTGTTTAATAACCATCTTGAATGATACATTCTTACTCCTTTTGAGGATTTATTCTTGCTCTGGTATTAAGGTTAGACAACCTTTTTTAATGTGACTATATTTCATGCATCTCTCACACATAACGTCTTTGACACGTGTGTTTCTCTTGGTTTGGAATCTCTCATGCACTCTGTCTTCATCATGTGAAAGTTTTTCTTTTCCTTTACCACTAGCCCTGGCTTGTTCATTTTTATATTTCCTCATTCTTTCCAAATATTCTGGACAGATGACCAACATGTCATTTGGAACTGTTGCAGTAGGTTTGGATCTTCACATCGGTTCATTAGAGTTTCATCTCTCTTAATTTCCCATGTGGATGAATGACCCTTTAATTTTATGGATCTAAAATCCTGGGTCTTCTCAGCTTCCATACTTCAGATCTTCTTGGGGGAATGAGTGTTCACAATATTATTTTGTTTTCTTCCCAAGGTACTTTCTTCATACTTAGCCAACATATGTGGTCTTCTGTTCTTATCAGCTCTGGATATCTTTTGACGAAGGCATGCACCATTCTTGTGACCACTCCCATTGCATACATCACAAATGTTGTCAAGCATTCCAAATCTATTTGCAGTAAACAGATGCTTCTGGACTTGCAGATGTTGCTTCTTATTCTCTGGATTTCTCCCCTTTGATACAGTCTTTCTTTTTTCTCTTTCATTAAAGGGATTGTACCAACAATCCAGTGCACAATTACCAAATATGTTGCATCACCAACATTGACCCACAAATCTTTTATTCTTTATATCTTCATTATGAGGTTGCTGGGTCTTCTTCTTAATTTTTTGTGCTCTATCTGAGGAACCATCTTTCTCATTTTTCTTCCCATACAACCTAGCCACAGTGGTAGGTTTATTATCCTCACCTTTATTCATCCATACTTTCTTAGGATTTTTCTTCCAACCTGCACTTTTTGAGGGAACATATTTAGAAACAATAGTACAGGTTTGTATAGACGATACCTTCACTTTCATAGCTACTTTTGATATATCAATGAATGAAGTCATGATCTTATTATCACATGTTGGTGGTCTTTTGACTGTAGAATCCTCCAGTGAGCATTGAGTACCAGCAGTAACTGATTCTTGAGACGGATAATCAAGGGTTGTCATAATATTTTTGTCAAATGTTGGAGGTATTTCAGCTTTAGAATCCTCCATTGAACATTGAGTACAAGCGTCACCTATTTCATTCTTTTGTGAAGTCTCATTATGTGTTTTATTATGATTTTTCAATTGGGCTTCCAATTTTTGACTTTCAATATTGAGAATGATCTTCGGATCTTCAATCATGATCATCTTCTATTCACAAATCTTATTCAATCTTTCAACCTCATCTTCATTAATAATAACTTTGTTCTGTAAAAAAGAGTCAAGTTCTCTAAATCTCTTGTAATTTTCTTCCAAACAAAAATATTGACTTCAGTACTCTTCTTCTGCTCAGCTTCAAGTTCATAGATCTTTTCTTTTAAAGTCTTATTGACTTCCACTTTTTCTTCAAAGGCTTTAATCTGTTTGGTGAGCTTTAAGCATTCAAGAATTTTTCCTTCCAAACCCTTTTCCAAATTATTAGCTTCAATTTCCAATCGGTTGATCTCAACCCGCATGCATTGAAATATTCTAAAATTAGCAGCAACTCTTCCTTTAGGAATACCATGCAGATAGCTTATTAATTTCTCCTGACCACTTACGATCGAAGTGTCTTCCATTAATATGGTAGAATCATGAGACACCTATTTGATACTTTCCAAGCCTGATATTTCTTAATTATTGGAATTTCTTAGAGAAACAGACACTACATCTTCTTTGGATATGAGGGACTTCTTCAATAGCTTCTTCTCTTTCTTTTTCTTATTTGTCATGGTCTTGCTGGATGAAGGCTTCTGCTCAGAAATGACTAAAAATTCATCAAGACTGCACTTTGTTGTTGACTTTAGGAAAGAAACTCAAATACTCTTCTAAATAGAATTACTGTAGAGTTTCCACAATACGTCAACCTCAATCTGATATGACTTGTAGGACCCCGGGACACCCTGAGAGGGGAGGGGTGAATTAGGGTGTCAACTTTTTCTTTTTAAAGTTGTGGATCTTGTTCCCACGTTGGTAGGAACTAGTTAAACCTGTATGATGGATATGATCAACAATGAAACATTCACATGTAATGAGATGACACTACAATTTTTACTTGGTTCACCACTAAGGGCTACGTCCAATGAGCATACACCAAAAATTTGTCGGTCGTACCAAATTCCACTAATCTTCACTAGTTGTGGATTACAATGGTTCGGGAACTGTCACTCTGTCCCAGGATCACTGCCTTTACAAAAGTTCAGATATAGCTCCCTGTGTCCCTCAGGTAACTCTCGTTGACTCCCCCTGGCTCACTACCTTTGGTGAAGTCCCTCTCAGTTTATAGACATGAAGGTCTCTTCAATAGATTTGCATTGAAGCCTTTGTCTCTGGTTCAACATGAGACAATGCTTGCATAAGAGTACTGAGTTGATTCTATTTTGTATTCAATATTATTATTTAGTGCAATAACTGAATGTACTAAATCTTCTTGTTATCTTCCTTTGATTCCCAATACTAACACCTGAGTGTATTGATATATTCCCCTCTTTTTGTGCAGATCCGAGTTTAGTTGCATGAACTATTCTTCTTCTCTTCGCAAAGCACAATGAGGATGTTAAACACCAGTAATGTGTGTGCGTTACCACTTCTCTTTATAAAACCAAATTTTTCACTATTCTTCCATCTTTGAAAATGAATACATCATCTATTTTACTCAAGGTATCGAGCAATATTTCAGCTTTTGTGCAGCTCCAAAAAGACGGGCGAAATTCAACAGCACTTGGCGCTCTTCTCTGAGCCAGGCGAGCAAGTCCCAATAGGGCGCACAAGTCTTCAGTGCGCAAGTCCAAAACTGGCGTGCAAGGGTCACCAAAGCACCTACGTGACGCTTCCTTCCTCAACTACAAACTTGTGCGACCCACTTCCTTTCTCTCCCAAACCGCCTTGGGTGTGCAGCCAACAACCAGCGCGCAACCTCTACTTTGCGATCCAACTACCGACTTTCACGGCTCAACCACCTGCGCGATGAGAGATCAGAAAATCTCTAAGTATTGAACTCCGTGAAAAATGAGGAGAGGTGGTCCAGTATTTATAGGCATTTGGTCAACCTGCACGGCGGCGCGCAAGTCACCCCTTGGTGCGCAAGTCTTGGCGCGCAACTCATCTCCCCTAGCCTCTACTGCGAAACTCACTTGCACGACCCAACCAATACTTGCGCGACCTTATTTCATTTTCCATATTTTGAAGTTTTGTTCTTGAAAAAAAATAGGCGTGCAAGTTTCCAATCCTTCTAGGCACCAACGCGCAAGTCTCTGCACGACGCGCAGGTCACTTGTGCGACCAACCCAACACTTGCGCGACTCTCTTTCCTTTGCAATTTTTCAATGTTCTGATCTTGAAAAACACAAGGCACGCAAGTTCCCTTTTCTTCAATTACACGGTGTGAAGGTATCTTTTCCAAAACAACTTTTGTTCATCTGTCGATTTTAAGGTCCATAATTTTGGAAAACACTGGAAAACGACACCACATTGTATTTTCTCTTTTGGTACTGCCTCCAGACCATACATTCTTTTGTCTACATTCTTGAATCAAACATGGATCATTAACCACAACCCTTGGACTCAAAATCCCACCATGTAATCTCCTTTTTCAACAAATTTTTATGTCGTTTTTTCACTTTTTTTATAAGAACAATCACCTCAAAAACACTTCTTTTCGATGATTTATATCCTTCAGCAACTCTTCTGCTTGCATCACAAACTCCACTATCGTGATATATATTATTTTAAGGAACAACTTTAGCATCATCATCTTTTGAGACAATGTGATGTGCATGGCCATCTCAGAATTCCGATCCCCGCATGGCCATATTAGAATTCCAATCACTTGCACATTGTCTTCTTCTTCAACCATCATTATCTACTTCATGAAAAATGTATGATTCAATTCTTCAAGAATTCTCTTGCATGGTTCTCATGAAATCATGAGGAATTTTATGGTCTTCATCAAAACCCCATTCTTCTTTAATCATCCCAAATGGATTATACCTCACATTCTTCATTTTTTTAAACAATGTGTCACCTTTGACACATGTTCTTTGAACTTATGATCAGTACAACAATCGTCTGAATTTCCATTCCTCCATTTCATTGGAGTACTTCTTTATCTCTTTTATTTTGATCTTCATTGACAAATATTGACAACAAATACAACCTTATACACCAAGTCGTTCCAACAGAAGCTGACCAAGACCTACTCCAAAACCTCTCTGACCCTCCTGATGACCACCGCCACCACCACAACCACACTCTACTCTCTAAGGATGGGGAGAATAATAGGGCTTTCCTCTTCCTACCCCACCCTCTACTGATGAAAATATGTTGTAACCTGCCGCTACTACCTCAAATGAAACTAGTTCAATGGAGGAACCTGAAGCAGAACACCTAACACACGTTGACTGGTCATAAAGGCCAAGAACTCTTTCTACTAATGGCCTTATCCTCCATAAGAAAAACAAGCACCTGATCCCTTGGCATAGGTCTGTGTGACACTACCCCCATAGGAACAAGATATTGAGGGATGTGACCTACCCCTGACCAAATAGTAAGTTTTCTTCCCTAAAAACTGAAAACCTTGGACCACAACTCTTATTCATGAAGAATCCTGAAAACTGCCCTATCATTATGATCTATTTCTCTATAATGTACTCTTGATGACCTCTACCATCACCAGCACCACAAGATATGTCTTCAGAATAAACAGAGTAACCTAGAATTGTATCATTGGATACAAAGACTCCTAGAAATTAGTCACCCAGGATTCCTCATCTGACAATAGTTCCTAAGCATGTCGCAAAAGTTTTATAAAATTTATTCCACACTCTCACACACTAGATATCCCTTATAAAAGGGTAAGTAGCTCCTGGTGACTAGACGACTTCACGGTCTAAGAAACAATCTCAACTCTAAACTTTTCTCAGAACACCTCCCATGAGATTAATGACTCCATGCGATCCACAAGGAACAAAAACCACCACTTCCATATTTCTCCACACAATATTTCATTAACTAGCAACACCCAGCTCTTCTTTTGAGAATGAATTGAGATGAAATCAATCGAAACCTCCTCCAATTAGACTTCCATGACTGCATCTAAAATGGATCCCTGATACTTCTATAGACTCTAGCACTGAATCTCCCAGAGTGTCCTCCTACATGTGTCATTGTCATTAACCTCTACTTTGCGATGATCAACTAACACAACATACTGGACATCTTCTGTGTGAACCTGATGAGGACGTTGACCTAGAGCCATACCTGTAAAATAAAAAATAGTTTGATCTTATACACCTAGAATATGGAAGAATAAAAATTAATTAATTAATTGTTCTCATTTATTCATTTTATGTTAACCTATCCCAATGTCTAACCATTCAAACATAGGCACAAGGAATAATAATGCGTGATCCATTCCTAGTTCTTTACCCTGTAACTAGTATAACCTAGTTTAGTTGACAATGAAAACATAAAGGTCTGTGTGTTAGATCATAGGTGACCTATATAGAGGTTTCTCAGTCGGTCTCTAGTGTTTACAACACTTGGTAAACCTTTTTGACACCGTTTCCCTACAAACCCATGTAACCTCACCTGTGTCTAACTCCAAACTCCATCGTATCTCTCATCCTAGCTTTGATACCACTCTATTATGACTGCATCCCCACAAAGTGTATTCCCCCTGGTCCAACAATGAGAGGATAAAGATAGTGACCCCCAAGTCCCACCTTTAGTAGGACCTGGCTTGGAGACCAACACCGTGGGTATAGTAAACTCTCAAATGGGAGACATTACCCTCTTTTAGAACACATGTGAAAGATAGAGACAACATAGACAACAACCAACTCATATTTAGAAAAAATATACATGAAATTAAAATTAAACATATTTAATTTCATGCAAGAACTACTAAAATTGGAAGGGAAAACTGAAGGTACCCAAAAAAAGTAAAATGACAGTGACCACAAAGCCCGAACAGCTCATGCAACCCATAGTTAGTAGTAACCCGCTTGATCTCCAACACGATCCAAGTGACCTGAAAAAAGTTTATATATACATAGGGTGAGTATAATGGTATACTTAGTAGGATCCTCCCCAAAGTCTCTTTTGAAAAAGTAAATAAATCATGCTAAAGTGCAGTAAAAAACAAGTGATACTAACTCATCACCTAAATAGGTATACTATTTTCCCATCCTCACCAAGGATAATATTACTAAGTATTGCATACTAGAGTATATAATATGATAAAAAATTTCATGGGTACCCCACTACCACTTCCCCACTGGCTTTCTATTTTTCCCAAATGTCGCATGTTCTAAGAATCTCTCCCCAAAAAGGCTTGCCTCCAAACACCTGTGTGAAGTACCACAACATGCACCTCATGACACAAACCACCATATCCATGCAACCAAGTTAACCTGGCAGTTTTCATGAGCCACCAAAGCTCGTATAATGTGTATCATACATTAGGTATTATACCTCAAGCCATTATAACCCATAAACCGAGTAAAGATCCCCAACCCATCACAACCTATACACGTTACATCTATAGTAGTACATAGAAAACTATATCTATAATATATGTGTGAATAAACACAAGCCATTACAGACCTCTACACACATATATGGGTAAAAATAACCATCATGCCTACCAGCACAATTAACTACCATGAGAAGAGAGCAGGGCCAAAGGGGGTAGACATCCATCCATGCTCCCATTGGGATGTTAGTGAAAATACCCCCTGGGGATCAGAATTCCCAGGGTGTCAGTTTACCTAACTGATAGGGGGGGAGTATCATATATAAACATAAAAGTACGTAATAAAACATATCTCCCAACCACACTATGGGCATAACCTATTATTATACTCAACTGCAACTAACGTCTCCTGGACTCCCGACTACCACTGCTAGGACTAGGTATCCTATAGGAACACAACCATTAAAAGTGTTACATTATAATATGTTATCCCTTTTTATCAGTTGAATTTACCTTAATTAATTATTTGACCATTAACATTTTCCACATTACATTCCTTTAGCATCACAACAAAGTTTCATGCCCACCAGGCATAACCAAACTAAGTACACAGTTCCTTTAAATTGTAAAATCCACATTGAATCCCAGCAAGCTCTAATCCCATGGTTTCAACATCATTGATTCAAAAATTTATTAAAAACATTATCACTTTTTCATAATTCTAGGTATTATAGAAAATAAATTCTAAGATAACAAACATAATGTGCTCAACATGGCGAGTTGATGAACTACCCATCGAGTCTTTTCCGCCTATAGAAGGAGGGAAGACCCATCCACCCTCGATAATCTAAACATAGAATGTATGTGGGACACCCTGCACATCTTCACCTCTTTTGGAAGGAGGGTAATAAAGACCAACTTCCTTAAGAAGTGGGGAAAGTAAAGTAGATAAAAAAATAATATATTCAATAGAAACCACTTTCAAACTAACGGGTAAGTCAAACTTCAAACCATTCCATCATCCCCGGTGTCCTCCCCAACACCCATATGAATAAACCGTTGTATCTCGCAACTCTAGGCATCAACTGCTAGCACCACAAACACTAGGTCTCCTTGCCCCCACATACCATAACATGCCTCTAGGATCAGCCCTACCAAGCTCACACGACAACATAATAAGCTAAAAAAACAACATAGAAACTGGGATCTTAGCCTTAAACAAGGCATTCAGACTTCACACACAATGAGAAACCACAACTCCAAAGCATATGGAACATGGCCTTTAAAAGAAGAAGGGTAACTAAAAACCCTTAAAGGAATTATCTTTATCATATAACAAGTTCTTTATTCTTTATTTATTTGACCTATTCATTTAAACATGCATAACTGCATCCATTCTATTATCATCAAAATTCACTGACAACTAGATTCATTTACACTCCTCTTTATCTTTAGAAAATTAATATATAATTAATCCTGAATTTACGTCATTTACCAATTTCCATCAAGAACGACATGCTAGACATGGAAAGCATAGATATCATGCTATCTATAAAATAAAGAGGAAAACTGTTATCATGGTATAAGGAAACAACATACGATTGACACCAAATATTTACTCCAGCTAAATATTTATTATTCCATTTTTATTGTGATCCAATGGGATAAATCATGCTAAATCTACTACTGCACATAAGAGGAATATAGAAGACATGAACCCATACCTCAAAAGGTTTCCAATGTTCTTTTCATCAGAATAGTCGAACATAACAGATCACGATCACCTCTCCTGCAATGAATGCATCCTCTTGAGGACGCTGCGACACAACCACATGAACCAACACCCAAGAAAGTTCCATTAGAATCATTGATATCACATTCCATAACATGTAAATGATAATTGGAGGAAATAGTTAAAAGATCGCACAATAATATATATAGAACATACCGTCTATCAAATATGGATCGATGCTTCCTACTTGCACCAAAACAGGGGCGCGTAGGTTGGGAAAACATGGTTCAAGGATACTACACAATCACATGTATTATCATAAAATAAAGGTTATTGGGAATCCCGTATAAAGGAAAACAAGAAGGAAGAATGAGGTGGAATGTATTCGGCCTTAATATAAACGAATCAGAAGTTTAGTTATGGTTTTGATTTTCCATTAAAGGTAGATCTTTTCAATACTATGATTTTTGACTGAGTAAAGGCACCCATACACTTAGGAATATTATAATAAGAAGTTTTGGGCTTTTTATAGGCCTTAAATACCTTAAAACAAGGATTTGAATGTGTTTATCATCAAATGAAATGTCAAACGGGGGAAACTGTAGGAAGATGTAAAACCTATTCCCCAATTGTTCTAGAAACACTGTATAACCTACTGAAAAATGACTCACTGATAGATAAATCACTGATAGATGAATCACTAATAGTTGAAGATGACTCACCAAAAGATGACTTAGAAATAGTTTAAGATTAATGACTAATAGTTGACTCACCCACATTTGAAGATGACTCACTGAAAGATGACTCAACGATAGATGAATCACCTTTAGTTAAATATGACTCACCAATAGTTGACTCACTGATAGTGGAATATGACTCACTAAAAGATGAATCACCGATAGGTGACTCATCCAAAGATGACTCACTGAAAGGTGAAGATGACTCACCGGCACTAACTGATGAAGATAACTCACCGACACTGATAGATGAAGATGAATCACTAACACTGATAGATGAAGATGACTCACCATCACTGACAGATGATGATGACTCACCAACAAAATAGATGAAGATAACTCAATGATACTGATAGATGAAGATGAATCACTGTCAGATGAAGATGACCCACCGACACTGATAGATGAAGATGACTAACTGAAACAGATAGTTCAAGATGACTCACTATTGGTACTATTCACATCTATCTCACCGATAGTACTATTTACATCTGTCTCATTGAAATCATCATTCACAAAACTGGAAAAAATAGTCATATAGAACTAGAAATTTGGAAAAGTGTTGGGGATAAGTCACCTTGACCTCCCAGAACACCTCAAATACCAGATTTCAACAAAGGAATCGACCAGAAAGGTTCGAGCCATTATAGTTCAGGTACCATTATCCTAGGAGCTTGGAACATTAGCTCAATTACAATGACTTGGAGGAATAGAGAAATATCCTTGAACCCCATGGGTATTTGGAGAAGCCCCCCCTTACTCACAAATCATTGTTCACATGCATGCACTGGGGGCTTAGAGAAGCAATCTAGCACCACATGGGTCTTTGGAGCAGTAGTCCCTGACCTGCAATTAATTGTTCACATTAATAGTTGTCACATATTATGGTTCCACATTCATAACTCATTTATCAACCATTTTCATCACGTTGTACCATTTCATTTATCGAACAAAACCATTTTTCTTCACTCTTATCACAAGGAACAATATGAACAATTTAACCAATAATCTATTTATCATCATTTATTTCAAAACTCATTAACCCTTCAAGGTTATGAAAATAAAACTTTTAAATCCCATAATCAAATATGAAACAAGGATTTATTTCAATTCCATAAACAAAAAATTTCCTCTTATAGATTCCATTTCAAGGTAATCATCCCACCCTATGGGTTTCCATCTAGTACAGTCTTATAATCACAAATAGGTCCAACAAGATCTATGAAGGGTTTCATATTTCATGGAATTAAATTCAACTTTTAAATCTAAAATAAATTGCATAATGTGAAAACTCAATGGAAAAATTACATATATATTATCTTAATCAATACTATGATAAATATCATGTATACCTAATACCTTAGGATTGTTGATGAACTCACTCCTAACCTTGGCCCCCAATTCCTTATAGAAAGGTCAAAACCCCAACAGTGGAGGATATCTAGATTAAAAAACTAGGATTAAGATCCAATGTAGAAAGATCCCATAAAACCTAATAAAAACCATAAAAAATGGAAGGATTCATCCCTATCCAAATTGTGAGAAATATGGGAGATAGATAAAACTAAACAAAGAGGTGATCACACACTAAAAGATATGTTGATTCCCTACACTGGATCTTTGATTCGTAAAGGAATGGGTCTAAGGAGCCTTGGAACCCTCTCAAAAGCCTCCAAAAGCTATGTAAATTGTGTTAGGTCAAATAGGGGTGATTAAGGATATAAAATAGGGGTTCATGAATTTTTAATTAAAATTTTGGGTCATTAAATAACCACATTCATGGTTCCTAGGATGGGAAATATGGTTAGAAAAACTATGCCCCTAACCATGAACCCCTACTATCTGGGATGTACCATTTCTCCTAGGTGGGAACATGGTTTTCCAAACCGTGTACCAACTATTAAAACACCCACTATCCAAGAGTTCATGGTTTGGGGATGATGGATGCACGGTTTAATAAAATCATGGACCCCCTTCTTGTGTCTCAAAATGGGTACATGGTTTTCTAGGGAAAGTTGCATGGTTTTCCCTAACCGTGCGCCAACCATACACAACCCCATGAGATTTAAAAATTCTCTAAATTCACCCAAAGTGACCCCAAAATAAGACCCGACTATGTTATAATCGAAACTATTTGTAAAACCATACCTGAAAATGAGTACGGTGCATCTATAAAAAGGCCGGGATCTTACAATATCCCCAACTTAAAACAACTCATATTTGGACTACACTCCCATGAATCACTAAGAATCTAAGGTAAAAAGGTTAAGACGTTGAGACCACATATCTTATTCCCTCTCCCATGTTTCCTCCTAAACATAACCATGATTCCATATCACTTGCACAAATGATACGGTATTTTCCCACACTACTTTCTCACTGGGATTTTCAACAATAATTTGATGCTCCACAATAGTCATATTAGTCTCAATACCAACATCATCAACATCAATCATATGAGAAGGGTTGCAGTGATACTTCTGAATCAGGGAAACATGAAAAAATAATTCATAGTACTATATCTCTATGGAAGATCCGATCAATATGACACATGCCCGATTCTCTACAAAATCTCAAACGGTCTGAAAAACCTAGGAGTCAACTTTCCTTACTTTAGAATCTGATGGCTAACCAATCTCAAAGACACCTGAAGGATTAAAAAACCTCCCGCTATAAACTAAATAGGTCATTGATGTCAATCAACATAAGACTTTTGTATACTCGGTGCTATAGCCATACATTTTCAAATAAATTGAACCTATTCTAATGTCTCCTGCATGAGACATAGTCCCAATTGGTCTCACTCACCCACCTCCATCCAATATTGTGATGATATTCATGGCCTACCATATAGTGCCTCATGTAGTTCCTTCTAAGTAGTCTAATGATGATTGTTGTTGTAGGTGAGTTTAACTAGCATGAAGTTGTTATCTAAAGATCCCCCAAAGTCTAGGATATATGATCATAGCATTTCCTCTATAACCATAATAGTATAATCTAATTTTTCATCAATTAGTGGGAGAAAATCCATAATAAAAAATTCTTGGGTTCCCAATGCCTTTGGTAAAACTTTCTAGAATTTTGAAGTAAAGAACGAATCGAGATCTGAAACTATTATCACTGGAACCATTTGAAAATAGACTATCTCTTGAACATACATATCCCTAACTGATCAAATGTTAAAGTTTCCTAGATAGGAAATAAATGGGATACTTTTTTCAACCGGTCCACAATCACCCATATCATGTCATTTTTCCAAAGGATACATGGAATTCTCATAAAAAAATATATGGTAACATCATCCCAATTTAATTTTCGAATGATAAATGGTTGTAACAGAACACTAGGTTAATGATTCTTAGCCGTCACCAACTGATAGGTGTAACATCATTTCACAAACTCTGCAATATCCCTTTTCATGGGATACCACCAATACTATCAATATAAATTTAAATTTTGGTCAAAAAAGGATGTACCACCCAATTCAATGCATGAAACTTATATTTCATATCCTCACAAATACACATAGGCACATCAACACTGATCCAAACATAGATGACATCATCCTCATAAATGGTCCAATCAGGAGGTGGATCCCCACCTACAAAACTGTCCCTCAATGTTAGACACTCTAGGTCCTCATTATACCTCTCCTTGATACATATTAGATGTGTGGAATAAACTAATAATGATATTGGGGTAATTTTTCTCACTCCTCTTGAACATATACATGCATCTCAGTGAACAAATCTATCATCTTTCACTCAGAAGTAGACTCCTGGACTACCTAAGTCCTTGTCTTCTGACTCAAAGAGTCATCAACATTGTTTCCATTTCCCAGTGTATAGGCTAGATAAAAATAAATTTACTACATATACTCAACCCATCTCCACTATTGTATATTAAAAACTCATTGTGAAAAGATATGTTTTATGATTTTAGGGTTGGTATACACAATAGTGATTTCATCTAAAAGGTAATTCCACCAACACTTTAAGGCATAAACCACCATGACCAACTTGAGATTGTGAATAGGATAACTACATTCATGTGACCTGAACTATAATGATCAATATTCCATGAATTGATACCTCTATATGCACACTACTCCACGTATAATCTTATTCTCATTACAAAAAATTTATACTTCTCACTTGAATTGGGTAGGATCAAAATTGGTGCGATAGTCAACCACTTCGTTAACTCATGGAAGTAATTATCACATGATTCATACCATTCAAATTTGATACACTTCATGGTCATGCCTGAAAGAGGTGCTTCCAAGTGATAGAAGTCTTGGATGAATCTATGATAACATCCCTCTAAACCCAAAATACATTGTACATAAACAACAATATTGGGTTGTTCCCAAGAAAAAACTACTTGAAATTTCTCTGGGTCCATAAACACCCATTCCTCAAAGATGATGTGTCCAAAGAAATATACTAAATCAATCCATAATTGAAACTTATATAGTTTTGTGTATAACAGATTCTCTCTTAGTGTACTCAATATGTTTTCAAGATGTTAGGAATGATCATCATGAGTCTTGTAGTACACCAAGATGTCATCTAAATGAAAAACCACAAACTAATCATGTTACGGGTTAAATATTAGTTTCACCAATTCCATAAACACATACATAGAATTCATCACCCCGAGCGACATCATGAAGAACTCATATATGACATGCCTTCTTCTGAAATAAGTCTATTGTCTTTCAAAAGGTTTGAATCTCAACAGATGATACCTTAAACTGATTTCAATCTTGGAAAGTACACAAGCTCCTCTTTACTAGTCAAATAGATCAGTGATACATAGGAGATGATATATTTTATTAACCTTAATGCTATTAAAATTCTCATTATCAAAAAAATAAACACAACATCCCATCATCCTTCTTTGTAAACAAAATCAGAGAATCACAAGGTGATGTACTCGGATAGATAAATCCCCTATCCATCAATTCTTCCAATTGAGTCTTGAGTTCTTGGGTCTCTACTCGTGACATGTGGTAAGGTATAATGGAAACTGGATTAGCTATAATCATTAGATAAATTTTAACTCAACATCTATATTAGGTTTAAGCCTTGTAATGTCTTTAGGAAACACATATTGAAATTGAACTGTTACAGGTGGAAAGTAACAATGTTTCATAGCCCCTTCATCGAAAAGAAGAATTGCAACCTGGGCATAGATCTCCTTTAATTGCTGTTGAAATATCCATACACATCCTATCTAGATATCCCATTCTCCATGATGAATATAACTATTAATTTATATATATGTAAAGGTTAATATCCTATGGTAAAAATTGACGGGGGATCAGTACGATACCAGCCAGTCCATACCCCAAATCAAGTCAAAACCTAACATATCAAGTATATAGAGATCCTAAAGGAAATGAAACTAACCAAACTCAAGGGAAAATTTATAGATATAATATTTTAACCATTTTTCATACGTATTTTAATGATTTAATCCATACCAATTTAACAATTTGATATTATTTTCATCTTTTTTGAATTTTTTGTGTGTTTTGGGATAAATTGTGAATGTTTCTTAATTCAATAATTTTAACATATTTTTATCAATTTTATATTTTGATAATAACTTTTGAAAATTTTATCCAATTTAAGTGATTATTTTTTAGGATTCCTTTGATCATGGGATTCAACCTCTTCTTCTAGAGCTAGAGAAAATTCAAATTTCTATAGGCCCAAAATAATAAATCAAGTTGAAAAATATTTCTGTAAGATAGAATAAAACCGACCACATTAAATGAGGCATAAATTAGGTTAAAGAACTCCAATTCGTGATATTAAAAATGTATTTAAAATAATACCCAATACCATGCTTTACCATTGAATTTTCTGGAGATATTATCTCATCAGTGTATCTATAGAATGTGCCAAAGTTGCAGAGTATTTATGGATTCCTCATACAGAAAAAGTGAGACTCATTATTTATTTTATAACTTCTTTTATATGCATACAAAGTATTTGAAATTTATAGGGTTGAGATAAAAATAATTTTTTAACAAATTATAAAAAGGATCCTTGGAGAGTTTTAACCATCTATTAGATATAACATGAGAAAAAATTCAGTAGATTGATTTCAGAGGATTGATTTTTTTCTTTTCTATTTTATTTTATTTTCATTTTATTCTATTTAGTTTGTTTTCTTTATTTTTTAATTTTAATTATTTTATTTTATAAAATTCATCCCTGAATATTTGACAAGTGTTTCACCCACTATTATTCTCTATATTACTATCCTTTAATTGTTTATTTCCGGAGTGACCTATTACCCTAGAAAATGAAGGGCTAACCTAAGGATTGGATTAGGGGAGGTAAGTGATGTTTCAATTTATTTTTCACATAAATTATTATGTTTTATTTATGTTTATAGTGACCTATGTGATGCACTATGAAAACATATAAAATTTCTTTTTCCACACACTATGATAAGTGTGTGTCAAAACTGGAACCATTACCAGGGATACAATATATGTTTTCTTTTCTTTTCTTCTATTTTCACATTTTAGATAGGTTTTAGTTATTTAAAAATTATAAAAACATAAAAGAATTATTTTTCCATGAAGTTTTTGAATGACCACTGTTTTTCAATTCATGGAAATATTAATCATAGATGAAAGGGAAAGAAATATACTATACTAAGGAGGCCCTCCAAATAAGTTCTGATTCTCTTATGATATTTTCAAGAATAAGAAAAGAGGCCTAGAGATATGAATCTCATCTCAAGATTTAATGATCATGGTTTATGAACTCTGGATTGACTTACAAAGATTCGAGGACAAGAAAGAAGTGCTGTTGGTTTTCCCTGATTTTTCTGAGGAGATCTAAGAAGTAAAGGTCAACCTCGAAGAACATAAATAGAAAAATAATTTTAACATCAATAATGGGGAGAACCATGTAGAGATAGAGAGTGAATATGAAAATTCACATGCAGATATGAATATACGAAAATATTCAGATCAGTTTTAGAGTAACTCAACAGAACATGAAATGCAACAAGATCTTCTTATCTACAAAGTAGAATAGCCATAAAATTTGTATAATTTTCTATCAATGGAATAATACACCACAAAAGTGATGGAATTTTAAGAAAATATGGAGGATCCCAACAACCTATCTAAACTTTACACCATCAAACTTCATGAGGCTCTCACCACAGAAGAAGAGATTAACACTGAACCAATTTATGGAGTTGATCTTATCTCAAATTATATTTCATTTCATTTTATTCAATATGAATTGTGTATTAATTCACACTATTATTAATTTTATGATTTTTCCAATCCATATTATACCTTAGAGGAAGATGAAGAAACTAAACATGCACCTATTGAGGAACACATGGAGATCCTTGATTTTGATACCCATGAATTTGAGGAATCCCATAAAGAAATCCACGTAGCTGAGCCTAAGGAAATCAGGATAGAGGATTCCCATTATGAAAGAGATAATTTTAATCTCTATTTAAATTTTATTCAATTAAAAATAATTTCTCACTTTACGTTTTATATTTCAAACCATATATCCCATGTTGAGCCATCATTGTAAAAAAAAGGAGGTTTCAAAAGTAGCAACCAGGAGCCCGAATAATCCATACTTCAACCAACCCCTACTCTAAAATATTTACTTAAATTTTAAGGGTATGATCTAGTATACTATGTACCTCCTTCATTTCTCACCCCCAAAAAAGAATTTTAAGCTGGGAAAATCCACACCTGGTGGTTAAAATCCAAGAAGATCCACCCAACATAAAACTTTTGATAACATCTAGTACTTCCCTTTGGAGGTAGTAAAAAATCAGTTCCCACTTGGGGGATCATAGCAAGACTTATATTTCCATGCTTTCTAGGAATTTATATTTCACTTTAAATCTTAGGAATTAGTCAATCAAGTATCATCATTCCCTCTTGTCTTTTTGAGGTTGAAATGATCATTATGCTTAATTGAGTAATTATATTGTATAGTTTCATGATGACACAAGGCATACACTAAAAAGTGAAAAAAGGCTTACCTTCATGGGAAAGGTAGAACAATTTTAATTTTTATATTTTAAAATATTTAATTTTTTTTCCAATAACCATCTTTTAGATTTAAACTAGAAAATTTCATGAACAAGCTTAGATTTATTCTTTACATGAATTATCTAGGTGAAATGAGTTTTATAGAAATCCCATGTTTCCATGTTTTAGATTTTTATTTTTATAATATTGAATGAGTTAAATGTATAATTGGATAATTAAATTGAAATATGGATATTAAAATGAGGACTCATGATTTGATAGAATTAGTTGATTCATGTAAATGAAATTTCCCGAACATTTTTTCATTCTTTTTAATTTCTAAAATTCTTGCGAATTGATTTATTATTGTTAACCATGACTTGAGTGATTTTTCAATATCATATGTTCCATTCTCGAGAGGATTTATATATTAAGTACTTCCAATTTTATTCTTGAGAATATTTCTTGTGTGATCTTGTGTCACGCTAATTGCTATAACTTACATTTGAAATTTTCAAAGTCAGGACTCTACAAAGACACAATAAAAATGATTGGGGTAACTTTTGAAAATCCTTTATCCTTAAATAAAACCTTTACATCAATCTTTGTTAACCCATAGAGTCCATGAATGAATGTTTTAGGCATAATCCATGTTTGAATCTATTTTTACCAATTCCTACCCAACTCTTAGTAATTTCATGATATTTTAAAGTTGTAGTTTGGGGATGCTACATTGGGTAATGAGAAAGGATATTTGATTTATACATTATACTTTCAGTTTTTCTTCTTCTTTAAAAAATTAAAAAATATGATTGGGTTATGACTTAGAAGAATAAAAAATCACCATCACTGGTCCATTTTTTTTCATATGTGGTTAGGTGGTGGTTTTGAGGTTATTATAAGCATAAAATTCTAAAAATAAAAAAATAAAAAGTTCCTTAAAAAATAATAAATGTGTAAAAGTGGGAAAAAATTAAAGGAGGGTAAATCATTCAATTTTCTTTATTTTGATCAGGAAAGTTACATTGAGTTTTGGGAAAGTGGGAGTTGTTATTTTTGAAGGGGAGAAGTTTATGACACTTTAAAATTTGATATCATGATTTATAATTTAAGAGAGAAACCTAATATTTAATCCTTAATTTTTTAAACATCAATTTCTACCAACCATAAACCTTATAGTCATTTGATCCTTTAATGATAGTCCTCATGAATTCATATTTATTTTCACTTTATAAAGCAGATCAAAGTGTTCATTTAAAATCCTATGGATAAAGATAATATTCTAATGATATGAGATTAAATCAAATTGAATTTTATCTTGAGTGATGAGAAAAAAGAATCCATTTTGATATAGATGACGATTTGGCTTATTTAATAAAAATGAATTGAGGAACTTAAATGAATGAAAGGAGAAATTCCATAATTTTACAAAGGGGATGATTAAAATGATTGAATTGATTGTTTTTTTGAAAATTGAGAAATTAAATAGATATTTTATATGGATTTTTCAAAATTTTATTTGAAATTGATTTTTTTTTCAATTTTATTGCTTTGGAATTTGAATATTTGTAACATTAGTCCCCACTGAATTCCTTATTGAGATTTTATAAATGAGGTCATGCACGATTTAAATGTGGAGGAATTTATCAATGTAAAATTTTAATGATTTTTCATATGTATTTTATTTATTTAATCCCTACCAATTTTATAATTTGATCAGACTTTCCTTATTTTTAGATTTTTGGTGTGTTTTGGGATAAAATGTGAAAATTGATTAATTTTGGAATTTTAAAATATTTTTATCACATTAGTATTTTGAGCACAATGTTTACAATACTTTTCCAATTGGAGTGATTATTTTTTTGTATAATTATTTAGATCATGTGATTAAAATTATTACTTTGGATCTATAGGAAATCAAAACCTATATAGGCCCAAAAAATAAGTCAAGTTGAAAAACCCTCTAGATGATAGAATTGACCCCACTATAGTAAATGAGGTATAACTTGATATGAATTCCTAAAATTGAGGATATTACAAATTTATTTTAAATAGGACATGATGATTCATTTAAAAATTTAAGTTGATGTAGATATTCTATAATTAACTCACTATTGAATGCACCAAAATGGAGGATTATTTAGTATATACTTTGGTTGAAAAAGGGAGAATCATTAATTATGTCATAAACATGTCAAAAAACATTGAATTTTTGAGGGTATTGAGAAAAATAAATTTTTAAAAACTTAAAATAAGGAACCATGGAATATTTTTGGCTATATGGTATACAAAATAGGATCAAACTTTTGGTGGAAGGATTCTAAAGACCTAATTTTATGTTTTTATTTTTTCTTATTTTATTCTTCTTTGTTTTATAATTCCTTATTCTCCCCCCTTATTCACAGTTACCCTACAAATTGAGTGGTAAAATAATGAGTGATTGGGGTCAGGTAGGTTTTATCTTTTTAAATTGTTGATTATGATATTTATTTTTCTTTGGTAAATGATAATTATATCCCACTTATAGGTTCTGGTTTATATATGATGGAATATGCTGGAGTTTAGTGGTTGATTACTTGATGATCATCAATACATGTGGGAAGGGTAGTTGATATTCTTGATTGTTTGGGATAAAAAAGACCCATTCCAGTATTACCTAAGTCAATTGAGGATATTTTCTAAAAACCTATTACATAAAGAAGTATAGTAGAAAAAACTAATATCTTGACAAGTTTTACTCTGAACATCTCAATTTTACCAAGGGTGTGAGTGGAAGTGATCATGGAATTTCACTTTAATTGGCTTAGTAGAATGTGATTGGATAATTTGGAACTAGGATATCATTTCATTTGTAAAACCGACCCTGACCTGATCACCCCTCTATTATTATTATTTTCAATCACTTTTTTGTCATTTTTTTTTCAATATTTTTCTTTATTTGTTTCTCTTGTTTCATTGATTTAGTTGTTTTTCAAAACCAAATAATTTTAGAAAAACCCATTTCCCCTCTAATTGAAAGTGAAGAACTTGATTGTTGTGGGATCCTATCTGGAAATAACCTAGGTTAACCACTACACTAATTTTTTAACTTAGGAAATAATTGTTTTTTCCACAACCCATCAAAGGCTTGTGTAAAAATTTAGAATCACCATCACTGGAATGATTATTTTTATCATATGTGGTTAGGTGGTGGATGTGAGGTTTATTATAAGAATAAATTTCAAAAAATAAAAAAAATGAAAAGTTATTGGGAAGAGGAAAAAACGTATACAAGTAGTGAAATATTCAAGGAGTAGAAACCATTAATTAGGTTTTATTTTGATCATGACCTTAACTTTTGAATTTTGGGATTGTGGGAGTTGTTATTTTTGAGGGGGATAATTTTATGAAACCTTTACTTCTGATATCAAGTTTTATAATTTAAGATATAAACCTCTTATTTGTGCCTTAATTTTTAAAACGTTAATTCCTACCAACATTAATACTTCGAGCCATTTGAAAATTTAATGAAAGTCCTCATGATTTCGTGTATCTTTTTTCTTTACCAAGTGGTGAAAAGAGTTCCTTTATTATAAAGTTTATAAGGAGAATATTCTCATATGAGCATAACTCTACTTTATTGTATCATGGGTGATTATAGAAAATAATCCATTATGAGTTAGGTCATTTTTTGGATTGTTTAATAATAACGAATTGAGGAACTTAAATGAATGAAAGGAGAAATATACTAATTTTTTCAAAGAAGAAAAGTTGAATAATTGTATTTATTGTTTATTTTAAAATTGGGTAATTATAATTATATTTTATGTGAATTTTTAAAATTTTATTTGACATTTACTATTTTTGATTTTATGGCTTAGGAATTTTTATATTGGTGACATTGGTACCCTTTAAATTTCTGGTTGAGATTTTATGATTATTGAGAAGTATGGTAAATGTGTGGGGGAATTGATAGAGATAATATTTTAATCATTATTAATATGTATTTTAACGACTTAATCACTTCCAATTTATCAATTTGATATTATTTTCATTATTTTTTTTTATTTTTTGGTGTGTTTTGGGATAAAATGTAAAAATTTCTTAATTCTATAATTTTAAAATATCTTTATCACTTTAGAATTTAGTGAATAATGTTTAAAATAATTATCCAATTGGATTTATTATTTTTTATAATTCCTTAGATCATGGGATTAAAATTCTTTTTTCTACAGCTAGAGAAAATTTGAAAATTCATAGGCCCAAAAAAATCGATCATGTTGAAAAATATTTCTAGATGATAGAACAGACCATACCTTAGTAAATGTGGAATAACTATATATAAATACCACAAATTTATGGGAGTAAAAATTTATTAGAAATAGTAATGGATTCTATGTTTTTCTAATGAATTTGATGAGGTATGTTCTCTCATTAATCCTGCCATTGAATGTGTGAAATTAGATAATGATTTAACGAATACTAAACCATAAAAAGTGTGATTCATTAATTATTTCATAACTTATTTAATATGTTTCAAAAAACCATTAAATTTGGAGGTTCAAGAGAAAACTGAATTTAAAATGACTTATAAGAAGGAGCGTAGGAGAGTTTTGGAAAACTGATAGATAGAATCATAGAAAAGAGTGCTTAAGAATCTTTAGAAATAAAACATTTTAGTACGGTTTAAGGAAAACATTAAAGAGAATTTAAAGCAGAAAAGGGAATAATATTTTATATAACACCAAAAATAAACCAATAATTATTTTCATGATAAAATTATTGATTTTAGAAGAATAATTTAGGCTTAAAACACATTATGGAGTGGACTTAAAAATAAGTGAGAAATCAAGAAGTTCTCTTTAATATGGCTTGCTTTTCAAGAAGAATTGAGAAGGGAAACATGTATGTCTCCATAAAATAAAGATGATATGATCTAGATAAATGAATGTGGAAAATATAAAAATATTTTAGAAGAATTATATAAAAATAAATAAGGATTACATTGGGATAAAGATAGAGAAAATGCAACTCGAATGAAAAATAGAGGTTCAGAAAGAATCCCTTACCTTATGTCAAAATGTTTTTTGAAATTGTACTAAATGTCTTGTATAATCAGATTAAATACATTAATTAATTAATTAAGAAAATTTTATTAACGTTTTTTATTTACTAAAATTTTATTCTATTTATTTAAGGATTTTATTGAGTTATAAGATAGAATTTTATCATTTGGGAGTGTTCGTTTCCTTGGTTTTAATGACCAGTTTACTTGTATACATGTATGGAAAATCATTTAATCTAAGAATAGTTGTAAAAAATTTAAATTATTAGTTATTAATTAAATTAAAGTATATTAAATGGTCTTATATATCAATTTTTTTTTCATATGTGAGGACGATTCATTAGATAAAATGATAAAGATAACCGTTTAGATTATTTTGTCCTTTTTTTATCATCAAAAATTGGTTTTGTTAATTACTGTCATATGTATATAATGGCCACATAACATTAAATATGTTACATTAGATATATTTTAATATATTTTAACAATAAAAATGGTTTTATTATCATCCTTAAAGGTGGTAATGGAAACTGAAAACTTTTCATCCTTGAATTCAATAAATCATCACATCAGGGGTGATGTTTTCATTTTTAGTACAAAAGGAGAGGTGGAGAGAAAAGATGAAAAGTCGTTCCATTAACAAAAATAAAATATAGTATATAAAAGTAAATATATTTATCATGTCAGTTAGATAAGAGGATTTTAGGAGAGAATAAGAAAAAAAATAAAAAAAAATTAAAAGAGAATGGAAGAGGATTTTAGCTCTTTAATTTCTCATCCTTGAGAACCTCCTTAGGGAATTGGGTTTGGTATTTTGTTGAGAAAAGAGTCTCCCAAACGTGGGGGAGAATATTGGGAGATTATTGGGTAGAATTTGGATAATATTCAAGGATTTGGAGGTGTGAGTAGAATAGGTTGTGATGGGTGATATTTATAGTTGAGGAGAGGGTTGTTTTTTGATTATTTTACTCATTAGTTTATTATTTTGGCTCGAGACTACGAATAATGTTGGATATTATGACTAAATAAATTTAATTGTGCATGTTATTTTGAAAAAAAGTGTTCTTAAATAGTCCATACATTAACCATTTCTCAATGATTCATGTATTTATGTTATGTAGTAAATTACCATATTTTAATATTCACAAACATTCTACTATTTTAGAAAAATCCCAAAAATTGACCCTTGCCATTTTTTGTAGTGTAGAATTAAAAAATGGACTCCATTTTATGAAAATAGTTTTTTAAGTACGATGAATTTAATTTTTAATTAAAATCATCATTTATGCAAAAAATACTAATTTTATAATTATAACTAATTTTTTAAAACTTTGGAAAATTTATTACAGTCTCATAAAATTAACTTATCATCATAAGATAAAAAAATATTAATTTATGAATGTATTTTATGAAAATAAATTTTATTTTAATTCATTGTACTAATTATAAAATTGTAAATAAAAATTTATGTTTCATAAGAATACTGTTAGTTAATTTATCATTTTCAAAAAATTTATTTAGTTATACTATGATATAATTATATCATATTTTCATTTATAATCCGACTAAATTTTATATATAATTTAATTGGTGAGTTTACTATTCTATCATCCATTTTACTATTCATAATGGTCATAGTAGTATTCCAATGGTTAATTTACAATTATATTGGTATAAGTTCCTTAATTTATAAAAAGCCTCCTATTTCATTAATTATTAATTTATTAAGTTTTTTTTGTGGTCTTTATATTATTTTATGTAATTAATAATATATAAAATAATTATAAGAAGAAAAATTTCATTGATAGAATTTATCAGTTGTTACATTCTTCCCCCTTATGAAATTTCACGCTCAAAATTTCTTTTTACAAACTAAGGGGAAAATAGTTGGGGGGTACTTATCCTTTATTACTTCCTCTGGTTACCATGTTTCATCTTCGAACATATGGTTCTGCCAAAATAATTTAACCAGGTGAGTATCCTTGTTGAGTATAACTTTAACTTTATGGTCCAAGATCCTCACCAAATTCTCCTAAACAGAGATATCATTTTACAACCATACCACCTCTGAATTTAAGTACATGTGAGGGATCTTGGATGCACCTACTCAAGTGGGATAAGTAAAATACATATTATACTTGAGACATGGTTATTGGAAGTAACATTCGACAAGAAACAACTACCACATGATCAAGAATCTCGAAGGGGCCTATGTACTTTGGACTAAGCTTTCCTTTCTTCCCAAATCTTAGGATCCTCTTCCATAGAGATTTGCAGAGGAATACCATGTCTCCAACCTTAAACTCAGGGTCTCGTCAATGATTATCTGCATAGATCTTCTGTCGACTTTATGCTACCTTGATGTTCTGCTGAATGGTTTTAACATTTTCCAGAATTTATTTGACCATTTCAGTTTTGAGCAGCTTACGTTCACCGACATCATCCCAACATGTTGGTGTTACACATCTTTTCCCATAAAGGGATTCATATATATCCATTTGGATGAATGGTTTGAAAAAAATTGTTGTAGGATTACTTGATTAGAGGTAGATGGTGGTCCCATCCTCCATTTAAGTCCCTAGAACATGCTCCCAACATGTCTTATACTGTTTAAATAGTCTTCTCAGATTGGCCATCAGTTTGAGGATGATAGGACATAATTATGTTCAGCTCATTGCTTAGAGCACATTTGAGACTTTTCCAGAACATGGAGGTAAATCTTGGATCCCTATTAGATACAATTGATAGTGGTACTCCATGAAGCATCACCAATTCTCTAATGTATATCAATGCAAGTCCTCTCAAATTGATATAGTATGAGATGTCCTTGTAAGATGATCCAAAATGACCCATATATCCTTATTTCCTCAGGATGTATTTGGAAGTCTAGTAAAAAAGTCTATGATGATGTTTTCCCACTTCCATGTTGGTATGAGTGATGGTTGAATCATCCCATTAGACCTTTTCCCTTTCATCCTTTACTTTCAAACATACTATAAACTTTTATGTATATTTAGTGATATCAATTGTGATATTTTCCCATCGATAGTGCTCTCAGATATCTCAATACATCTTTGTGATCCCTAGGTGAATAGAGAAGGTTGAGATCTGTGCATCATTTAGAATATTTTTATTTATCTCTGGTTTGTATGGTACATATAGTCATGACCCAAATCTCATGAATTCTTCCTCATACATTTTGAAATATGAGGATTTATCATTTCTAATAGGTATCACATTTTTCTTCAATTTTCACTTCATTTCTTTGAGTATCCATTATTTTCTCTATAAGGGATGGTTGATGAATAATTTTAGGAAGTATTGATGATGTTTCTTCCTTAACAATTCCCATGTCTATTCTTTATAGGTATAAGAATATTGGATCCTTCTTAATTATCATCATTGACAAACATTCAAGATCCTTTCTTCTGATGTCATCTTCCACCTTATTTTCATTACCAGGATGGCATTGGATTGAACAATTGTGATCCTTTATGAGCTCTAACCATCTTCATTGGATCATATTACGCTCCTAATGTGTGAAAATATATTTAAGGCTCTAATGATCAATATAGATTTCACACTTTTCTACCGAGAGATAATGACACCAAATTTTCAATGGAAAGATCCATACCTCTACCTATAGATCATGTGTGGGATAGTTTTGGTCATGAATTTTCAACTCCCTTGAGATATAGGATATCAATTTATCGTTATTAATCAGAACACAACCAAATCACTACTATGAAGAATCACTGTGCACTATAAATACTTCCCCACTTGTTGATAGTGTGAGAACTGGTGCAATGATAAGAATCCTTTTCAACTCTTTAATGAAATATTCACATTCATTAGTCTTGAAAAACTTCATTCCCATAAAATATAGCTTTGTTATTAGGTTCAAAAATCATGATAAACTCTTTAAAAATCATCATCAATACCATAATAGACCAAAGAAACTATGGATCTCTATTATAGATATTGGCTAGGGCCACTCTTTAATTACCTTTGTCTTGGAATGGTCCACATATATTCCTTTTCTGGTGATACAATTCCCCAATAATGATACTTTATCCATCCTGAACTCACATTTATTGTACTTTTCAAATATTTTTTCCCATCACAATGTCTTTAGCATAGTATTGAAATGCTCCTCATGTTACTCCTTTCTATTGGATTATATCAGAATATCATCAATAAAGACTAATTTTTTTGAGGTAATGTCTAAACACACCATTCATTAAATCCATGAAAATTACTAGAGTATTAGTGATTTAGAAGGGAATCAATATGATATTATAGTTTTAAAACCTAATTCAGAAGGTAGTCTTTGAAATATATTCCTTTCTCACATTTAGTTGGTGATATCTTGACTAAAGGTCCACCTTATAGAAATACTTGCCTCCAAATAGTTGATCAAACAAGTCATATATCTATGGAAAGAGATACTTGTTATTTGTCTTGATTTTATTGAGTTCATGATAACCAATTCACATGCGCATTGATCCAACCTTTTTATTAACAAAGAGGACCGATGTACCCCACAATGGAGTACTTGAGGATATAAAGCGATTTTTCAGATTCTCCTGTAACTGCTACTTTAGTTCCTCCAATTAGATGGTGGATATTCTATAATGTGTCTTTAATATAGTAAAAGATCTAGGAATAAGTTCAATTGAGACCTCAACCTGTCTATCAGGAGGAAGGCCAGGAAACTATTTAGGGAACACATCAGTGTATTCCCTCACAATGGGAATGTCTTTAAGGGTGATCCTTTCCTTTGTCTCAATCATTTGTGGTAGATATACTTTATCATAAGTCAGAAATATCCACACTTGAGATGATTAATCTTGAGGAGATGTTTCCTCCTACTTACAATTGTACATAATGAGAGAATGCTTTTGGATGTGAAGAGTGATCTTCCTTTCTCGACAGTTGATGTTGTTTTTGTATGAAGATAGCCAATACCTGCCTAACATAGATTCAAAATCCACTAGAAGAAGTATGCAGATATTTTCAAAAAGTTTCAGTCCTAAAACATTAACCAGGAAAGAGTTATATACTTTGGATATAATAATTTACCCATTTTCTATTATAATATATAACTCAACCTCTATATTTTTAGGTGGTGTTTGAATAGTTCTGTTAAACTTGTAAGATATGAAACAGTATGAAGAACAAGAATCAAATAGTAAGTTATCTATTCTTAAATAAATAACTAGCATACCTATCACCACATGATTACTATGCTCCACCTCAGAAATAGTGATAACATGTTCCCTTCCTTACTTCCTTGGTGATTTTTGCTGCTGATTTCCTCTAACAACCCTAGAATTTGGGAAATGGTTTGCATAATTATGAAGTTTCTTGTAGTTGAGACACTGAAATACAAGATGTGTGTTGACTTTAACCATCCTATATTCTTTTAAATTAGTGGTATTATTCATATCCCTTCATCACTTATTATCCATATTCCCTATTATTCTACATTTTAAGAATTTCCTGGTTCCCTTTTCATTGTTCCTATGGTTCTTATTCCAACAAATTCAACACGTGGCATGTTGTGTTTTATTTCCATAATGGGATTTTTCTCCAAATATTCTCATATTAAAATCCATTTTATTCTTGTTGACCTTGGGACTATGAGGCCAATGATAGTATATGATCTCTTTTTCAACTGTAAAGGAACAATGAACAATCTCCTCACAACTGTCAATGTCTTGAATCTCCAAATATTTTCATAGACTCATATTTAGTCTACTAAATAAGAGATCCACCATCATTTTGTTGTTCATGAAAAATAAAAATTCATATTTTGGAATTATGGTGATGATTTATATATACGTCCTGATGGAATCATCTTCTATTTTCTCTAGTCCAAGGAGTTCCTTTTCTATATTAAGATAGAGGTTTCATGGAAAATATTGGTTGAAAAATATTTTCATGAAATATTCCCATTCCATGGAATCAATTACCTCCTTGGAATTTGTGTTCTTGATCAGTGTCCACCACTGATCTGATTCCCAGTCAAAATGATAAACTACCATAAAAAATTTCTGTTATTATGAGCACTGAAGTATAGAGATAATCTTCTCTATTGAGTTAATCCACTATTCTGTGAGGAGAGAGTCAAAAGATCCAACAAACATGGGGGGTATTTTTTGTATAAATGATTCAACTAAAAAATTCTATTTCTTAGGAGAAAAAGGGGGTTCCATGTGATTCACGTTATTATTCATAACTTAAGCTAGTTGTGTGAGTACTATCATGACTTTTTGAGAACCTATTCCCATCATATTTGGCATATCATTAGGGAAATTGTCACATTGACTACAAAATTGATTTTTGGCATAGGTTCTTCTATTTCCATACATTAACTAATATAAATAAATTATAATTAGGGGTATTTAATATTTGTCTAGTAAGAGTAATAAAATAAAACATAGAACATAGAGGTATAATCTTGTAAATGAAAATAATATCCAAACTTGTGATTCCCTATGTTTCCATATAAGTTATCCGTGGCCATAGAATTATCCCTTGGGTTATTACTAAAGTTCTCTAGTCCTAATATCAAAAAAAAACTAGACCATCTTTTGATACCAACTATAATGTAAATAGGATTTTACACATTTTATTATCTTATTTTAAGCATAATTAACCATTAAAAAGAAACGAAGGTCGTAAAGTCTATTGTCTTTGGAGGATTAGGTACATAAAACTAAAAGCATGAAGCACGAATGAAAAAATATTTTATTTAAACTCCATAATGATATTCTAACTCCCATTGATCTATAACATATACATTGGGTATCCTAGGGATTACATGAATAAAGATATGAGCTAAAATCCAAGTAAGGGAATAAATATAGGAATAAATCATATCACATGGGTTAGAAGACCTAACATGATGAAAAAAAGGAAGAGAAGATGAATAAACACATAGAAGCATAAAATATATAATATGGGATCATGTAATCATGGAATCATAGAAATATGGAAATAATATACAATATGAAATAAGCATGAGTCAAGGCTAACCACTAAGACAATTGCACATGGAGGAGCATGAGTCAAGGCTAACCACCAAGAACATTTCACATTGAGGAGCATGAGCCATGGATGACCACCAAGACCATTGCACATATAGTATCATGTGACTAAATATTACCTAATTAATTATAGAACTATCTGGGGGCACCCATCATAACATGTTCATAAATATGTGTTCCCCATGAAGAATAAATCCTAAGGGTTATCTATGGAAAGAATTGGGTATAATAATGATGCCATAAGGAATAAAAATGGGAATATCATAACAATGTCCATGAAAGAATGGATTTAAATAATAAAAGGACATTAATAATGGAAAGTAGGAATATATCATGATTAGTTATTTCAATCTTAAGCGAAATTATGTAAAAAGACTGTTTAAGTAACATTTGAAATAAAACCATTTAGTCTGGTTTAAGGAAAATATTAAAGAGAATTTAAAGAGGAAAAGGTATATTAATTTATATAAAATTTAAATAAAATAATAATTATTTTCCATAAAAAATTATTTATTTTATAATAATAATGGATACTTAAAATAGATTATGGAGCGCACTTGAAAATAGGGGAGAAATCGAGAAGTTGTCTTCAATCAGGCTTTCTTATCTGAAAAAATTGGGAAGGGAAACTTGTATTTACCCATAAAATATGGATGATATGATCTGGATAGATGATTTTGAAACATATAAAAATATTTTTTAATAAGTATATAAAAATAAAGAAGAATTTCATTGGGTTAAATAGAGATAAAATGTAAACAAAAGGAAAAATGGAGGTTAAAAAATAATATGTTGCCTTATGTATGAAAGTTTTCTACACTTGCACTTAATGTCATGGATAATCAGATTAAATCCATTAAATAATTTATTTATAACCTTTTATACATTTTTTCTATTTACTATAGTTTTATTATGTTCATTTAAGTATTTTTTCGAGTTATAAGATACAATTTTATCTTAAAGGAGCCTTCGTTCACGTGGTTTTCATGATCAGCTTACTCATATAAATGTATGGGAAATCATGTAAATTGAGAATAGTTTTAAAAGTTGAAATTATATGTTATTAATGAAATTACAGGAAATTAAATTGTATTATATATCATTTTTTACATATATGAGGGTTGATTCATTAGATAAAATGTTAATGATATCAGTTTATATTATTTTGACATTTTGTGATCATTACGAACTAGTTTTGTTTTATTAATTAATTTCTGGTGTATATAATGGTCCTAGAACATTAAGAATATTGTAATAGATATATTTTAATATGTTTTAACAATAAAAATGGTTTTATTATTATCCTTTAAGGCGGTAATGGAAATTGAAAACTTTTCATCCTTGAATGCGATAAATCAACACATCACAAATGATGTCTTCATTTTTAGTACAAAAGGAGAGTGGAAGAGGAAAGATGATGGGTTTTTCCATTCAAAAAATAAAATTTTAGTATATAATAGTAAATATAGTTACCATGTAAATTAGATAAGGGGATTTTATGAGAGAATAAGAAAATAAAATAAAAAAATAAATTAAAAGAGAATGGAAGAGGATTTTACCTCTTGAATTTATCCTCATTGAGAACCACTTTAGGGAAATGGGTTTGGATTTTTTTTAAGAAAAAAGGCTCTAGAACGTGGGGGGATAATTTTGGGAGAGTATTGGGTAGAATTTGGATAATCCTCAAGGTTTCAGAGGTGTGAGAAGAATGGGTGGTGTGGGGTGGTATTTATAGTGGAGGAGAGGGTTGTTTCTGGATTATTTACTCATTAGTTTATTATTTTGGCTCGAGACTATGAACAGTGTTGAATATTTTGACTAAATAAATTTAATAGTGAATATTAGTTTGAAAAAGGGTTTTTAAATAATCCATACATCAACCATATCTCAAATATTCATTTATTTAGCTTATATAGTAAATTACCGTATTTTACTATTCACAAAAATTCAACTATTTTAGAAAAATCCAAAAAAGTCACTGTTACCATTTTTTTGAAGTTTAGAATTAAAAAATGGACTCCATTTTATGAAAATAATTTTATAAATATGATAAATTTAATTTTTAATTGAAATCATAATTTATTCAAAAGATACTAATTTTAAAATTATAACTAATTTGATAACACTTTGAAAAATTTATTAAGGTCTCATAAAATTAACTTATAATCAAGAAGAAAAAATATATTAATTTATGAATATATTTTATGAAAATAAATTTTATTTTAAATCATTATATTAATTATAAAATTGTAATTAAACATTTATGTTTCATAAGAATATCGATTCTTAATTTATCATTATCAAAAAATTTATTTACTTATACTTTGATATAATTATATCATATTTTCATTTATAAGGCAAATAAATGTTATTTATACTTTAATCAATGAGTTTACTATTATATTGTCCATTTTACTGTTCATAATGGTCATAATACTATTCCAAAGTTCATGTTACTATTCTATTGGTATAAGTTTCTTAATTTATAAAAAGTCTCGTATTTCTTTAATTATTCATTTATTAGGTTTTTGTGGGTTTTTTATGATTTTATGTAAGTTATTCTATATTAAATAATTATTAGAAGAAAAATTTCATTTATATAATTTCTCAACTATTACATTCTTCCATGTTAGGAAATTTCACAGTCCAAATTTCGTTTTACAAACTAAGGGGGGAATAGGTGAGTGTACTTATCCTTCATTTCTTCCTCTTGGTTCCCATGTTACATATTCGTACTTAGGGTTCCCCTATAGTTATTTGACCATGTGAGTAGACTTTTTGAGTAGAAATTTAAATTTATGGTCCAAGGTCTTCACTGAATTCTCCTTAAAAGGGAGATCATTTTCCAACTATACCACCTCCGAATTCAGTACTTGTGAGGGATCTTGTATGTACCTACTCAAGTGGAATAAGTAAAATATATCATGTACTTAAAACATGGTTATTGGAAGTTCCATTTGATAGAACACAACTCTGACATGATCAAGAATCTCAAAGGGGCCTATGTACTTGGTACTTAGCTTTCCTTTCTTCCAAAATCTCATGATCCTCTTCCCTAGAGATATTCATAGGAATACCATGTCTATAACCTAAAACTCAAAGTATCGTCAATGATTATCAATATAGCTCTTCTGTCGACTTTGTGGAAGCTTCATGTGTAGTGGAATGGTTTTCACATTTTCCACAATTTCTTTGACCCCTTCATTTCTAAGCATCTTATGTTCACCGACACCATACCAACATGTCAGTGTTCTACATCTTTTCCAATAAAGGAATTCATATAGATCCATTTGGATGAATGAGTGGAAACAATTGTTGTAGGATGACTGGACTATAGGTAGATGTTAGTCCCATTCTCCTTTGAAGCCCACAAAACACCCATCAAACATGTATTATAATGTCTAAATAGTCTACTCAGATTGGCCATCTGTTTGAGGATGATAGGCCATACGTAAGTTCAGCTCAACGCTTAGAGCATGTTAGAAACTTTTCCAGAACATGGAGGTAAATCTTGGATCCTGATCAGATATAACTGATAGTGTTACTCTAGGAAGCCTCACCACTTCTCTGATACATATCCATTCAAGTTCTCTCATATTGAGATAATGTGAGATGTCTTTGTAAGATGATCCAAAATTATTCATTTATCATTATTTCCTCTAGATGTATTTGGAAGTCTAGTGAAAAACTTTATGGTGAAGTTTTCCCACATTCATGTTGGTATGGGAAATAGTTGCATCATCCCATTAGACTTTTTTCCTTTCTTCCTTCACTTACTGACATACTAGGAGATTTGATGTATATACAGTGATATTAGTTTACCATCGATAGTGCTCTCAGATATCTCAATACATCTGTGTGACCCCTAAGTGAATAGAGAAAGTTGAGTTATATCCATCTTTAGAATATCTTTCTTTATCTCTAGTTTGGATGGAACATATTGTCATGACCCAAATCTCATGACTCCTTCCTCATACATTTTTAACTCTAAGGATTTATCATTTCTAATGGGTTTCACATTTTTCTTCAATTTCAACATCATTTCTTAGAGCATCCATTATTTTCTCCATAAGAGAAGTTGAGAAATCATTTGAGAAAGTATTGATGACATTATTTCCTTAACAATTCCCGTGGCCATTCTTTGTAGGTCTAATAATATTGGATCATTCTCAATTATCATCATTGATAAAGATACAAGATCCTTTCTACTCAGAACATCTACCACCTTATTTTCTTTACCAGGATGGTATTGGATTGATCAATTTTAATCCTTTATAAGTTCTAACTCTATTTTCTCCCTCATATTAAGCTCCTTCCTTGTGAAAATATATTTTAGGCTCTTATGATCAATATATATTTCAAACTTCTCCACATAGAGATAATGAAACCATATTTTCAACCAAAAGATCATATCCGCCAACACTAGATCATTCATGGGATTATTTTACTCATGAATTTCAGAATTCCTTGAGACGTAGGATATCACTTTATCATTTTTAATCAGTATAAAAGAAAATACCATCTATGAATAATAAATTTAAACCCCAAATACTTCCCCACTTATCGATAGTGTGAGAACTGGTGTAGTGATAAGACTCCTTTTCAACTCTTTAAATAAATCTTCACATTTACTGGTCTAAAAAAACATCACTCCGATACAAGTCAGCTTGGTTATTGGGTTTGAAAATCATGATAAGTTCTTTACCAATCATCAATAATTCCCTTCTAGACCAAGGAAAATATGGATCTCTATTACAGATGTTGGCTTGAGCCACTCTTTAATTGCCTTTATCTTGGAAGGGTCCACATATATTCATTTACTGGTGATAAAAAAACCCAATAATGATACTTTCTCTATCTAGAACTCACATTTAATATACTTTTTATATATTTTCTCCCTCCACAATGTCTTTAGCACTGTATTCAAATACTCCTCATGTTACTCCTTGCTATTGTATTATATTAGAATATCATCAATAAAGAATACCAATTTTTTTCAAGCTAATGTCTAAAGAAACCATCCACTAAATCCTTGAAAATTACTAGAGACTTAGTGATTTATATGGGAATCACTATGATCATATAGTTTAACACCTCAGTAAAATGGTAGTATTTTAAATATCTTCCTTCCTCACCTTTAATTGGTGATATCTTGATCAAAGGTCCACCTTAGAGAAATAATTGGCTCAACATAATTGATCAAACAAGTCATATTTCCGTCAAAGGGGATAATTGTAATTTATTATGATTTTATAGATTTCATGATAATCAATTCACAAGCATATTGATCCAACCTTCTTCTTGACAAAGAGGACCAATGTACCCCACAATGGAGCCCTCGATCATATAAAACCCTTGTCCATATTCTCATGTAACTACTTATTTTGTTCCTCCAACTTGATGGTGGCTATTCGAAAAGGTTTATTTGATATAATAAAATACCCAAGATTAATTTCAATTATGATCTCAAACTCTCTATCCAGAGGAATACCAGTGAATTATTTAGGGAAAACATCAGTTTATTCACTCAGAATGGTCATGTCATCAAGCCTGATCCTCTACTTTGTATCAATCATATGAGGTATATGTAATTTATCATAAGTCAGTAATATCCACACCTGAAATAATGATTTTGAAGGAGATTAATCCTCTTACTTTCACTTATACAAAAATTGAGGATGCTTCAGGAAGTAAAGAGTGATCTCCCTTTCTCAACTCTTTTTGTTGTCATTGTATAAAGATAACCAATACATTCCAAAAATAGCATCAAAATCCACTGAAATAAGTATGATGATATTCTATAGGATTTTCAGTACAAAAAAATTAACTGGGGAAGAGTTATATATTTTTATGTAATAATTTCCCCATTTTATGTTCTTATAGATAAATCAACCTCTATATTTTCAGGTGGTTTTTGAAAAATTCTATTATACTTGTAAGATATGAAAGAGTATGCATAATAAGAATCAAATAGTATGTTCTCTATTCTAAAATGTATAAATAGTATACCTATCACCACATCATTATTGTGCTCCACCTCAACAGTAGTGATATCATATTCCCTTATTTGCTTCCTTGGAGATTTTGCTGCCGACTGCATCCAACAAACCTTGACTTAGGTATATGGTTTTCATAATGACCATGTTTCTTGTAGTTGAAATACTGCAATATAAGATGGGTGTTGATCTAACCCTTCATTTCTTCTTCTAAATTAGTGGGTTTGTTCATATCCCTTCAACACTTATTAGCTATATTCCATATTATTTCACATTTTAAGCATCTCCTGGTTCCCTTTTGGGAGTTCCTAGGATTCTCCTTCACACAACTTTAACACATGGGATGTTGGGTTTTCTTTCTGTCATGTGATTTCTCCCTTGATCATCCCATATTAAAATCCATTTTCCAATTTTCGACCCTGGGCCCATGAGACCACTGAGATTCTATGATCTCCATTTCAACCATAATAGAACAACGAACAATCTCCTCATAGCTGTCAAAGTCTTGAATCTCCAAATATTTTCATAGAATCATCTTTAGTTCACTAAAGAAGCGATCCACTATGCTTTTGGTGTTCATGAAAAATATGAATGCATATATTGGAGTCCTGGTGAAGCTTGTTTTATATGTCTCGATAGACTCATCTTCCTTTTTCTTTAGTCCAAGGAATTCCTTGAATTATCTTCCTTTTTCTTTATCCATGGTTATGGAATTTTCCCTAGGGTTCTCACTAAAGTTATCTAGTCCTAATATCCAAAAATAACTAGACCTTCTTCTGATACTAACTATAATTTCCTTAGTCTTGTACACATATTATTATATTATTTTAACCATAATTAACCATTAAATAAAAACCATTGATCATGAAGCCTAGTGCATTTGGAAGATTAGGTACATAAAACTAAAAAATTGAAACCAAAATAAAAAATATTTTATTTAAACTCTATAATGAGATCCTAACTTTCACTGATCTCTAACATCTTTATTGGGTAACCTAGGGAATACATGAACAAAGGGATGAGCTAAAATACCAGTAAGGGAATAAAGATAGGAATATATCATATCACATGGGTTAGAAGGCATAACATGATGACATAAAAAGGCATGGAACATGAATAAAAATGTGGAATCTTAAAATATAGAATATGGGATCATTTAATCATGGAATCGTAGAAATGTGGAAATAACATACAATATGAAATATGCATGAGTCAAGGCTAACCACCAAGACCATTATACATGGAGAATCATGAGTCAAGGCTAATCACTGAGACCATTTCACATAGAGGATCATGAGTTAAGGATGACCACCAAGACCATCGTAAATGACTTATCATGAGACTAAACATTAGATAATGAATCAAAAAACTATCTAGGGGCACCCATCATAACATATTCATGAATATGTGTTCCATATGAATAATCAAGCGTAAGGGTTACCCATGGAAATAATTGGGTATAATAATCATGTCATAAGGCATAAAAAATAGGAATATCATTACAATGTCCGTGAAAGAATGGATTTAAATGATAAAAGGAAATTACTAAGGGAAAATAGTCATAGATCCTGATACGTTATGTAAAACAAAATTTAAAATATTTAAAATACTTTTTAAGAAATATTAGAAATAAAAAATTTAGCTTGGTTTAAGGAAAATATTAAAGAGAATTTAAAGTGGAAAAGGTATAATAATTTGTTTAAAAATATAAATAAACAAATAAATATTTTTCTTAAAAAATTATTCATTTTATAAGAATAATGTGGGCTTAAAAAGATTATTATGTGCACTTGAAAATATGGGAGAAATCAAGAAGTTATCTTTAATCAGGCTTGCTTATCAAGAAGAATTGAGAAGGGAAACATGTATTTCCCAATAAAATATGGATGATATGATCTGGATACATTATTTTGGAACATATAAAATTATTTTTTAATAATTATATGAAAATAAAGATGAATTAAATTGGTGTAAAGAGAGATAAAATGTAACCAAAACGGAAAATGGAGGTTTGAAAAGAATCCCTTACCTTATGTCTTAAAGTTTTTTACACATGCACTTAATGTACTGGATAATAAGATTAAGTAAATTAATTAATTAATTAAGAATAATTTATACATTTATCTTATTTATTATAATTTTTTAAAGTTCATTTATGACATTTTTTTGAGTTATAAAATACAATTTTATTGTCCGGGAGCGTTCGTTTCCTAGGTTTTCATGATCGGTTTACTTGAATACATGTATGTAAAATCATATAAAATGAGAATTGTTGTATAGAATTGAAATTATATGTCAATAATGAACATATAGAATATTAAATGTTCTTATATATTATTTTTTTCTTTATTTGAGGATGATTCATTAGATAAAGTGTTAATGATAACCATTTAGATTATTTTGGCATTTTTTTATCATCATGAACTAGTTTTGTATTATTAATTAATAACATGTACATATATTGGTTATAGAAAATAATATTGGATATAATACATATATTATAGTCTTATTTACCCATATAAATGATTTTTTGTTCATCCTTAATGGCTGTAATGGAAATTGAAAACTTATCATCCTTGAATGCAATAAATCAACAGATCACAGATGGTGTTTAATTTTTTAGTAAAATAGGAGAGGGGAAGAGAAAATATAATGGGTTGTTTAATTAATATAATAAAATTATAGTATAAAAAATATATTTCAGTTATCATGCCACTTGGATAATGGGAGGTGAGTAGAAAATATCAAAAAAAGAAAAGGAAAAATGAACTTAAAAGAGTACAGAAGAGGATTTTACCTCTTGTATTTATCCTCCTTGAGAACCTCCTAAGGTAAATGAGTTTAGTATTTTATTAATAAAAAAGGATCCTGTAATTGGGGAGAGAGTTTTGAGATTGGTTTGGTTAGAATTTGGAAACAATTCAAGGATTTAGAGGTGTGATGAGAAGGGGTAGTGAGGGGTGGTATTTATAGTGGAGGAGAGGGGTGTTTATTTATTTATTTACTCATTAGTTTATTATTTTGGATAAAGAATATGAATAGTGTTTATTATTGTGACTAAATATGGTAATTAGTGTATTTTATTTCGAACCATGGGTTCTTACATCAACCTTACATCAACCATGAATCAACAATTCAAGTATTTATCTTATATAGTAAATTACCGTATTTCCCTACTCACAAAAAATTCAACTATTTTAGAAAAATCCCAAATATTAACCCAAACCATTTTTAGGTGTATATAATTTAAAAATGGAATGTATTTCCTGAAAATAATTTCCAATGTATGATAAATTTAATTTTTAATTAAAATCATGATTTATTCAAAAAATACCAATTATTAAATTGTAACTGATTTTGTAACTCTTTGAAAGATTAATTAATGTCTCATAAAATTATCGTAAATTATGAAGTCAAAAAAAATATTAATTTATGAATCTATTTTATGAAAATAAATTTTCTTTTAAAAAATTATATTAATTATAAAATAGTAAGTAATCATTTATGCTTCATATGAATACCAATACTTAATTTATCATTTTCATAACATTTATTTACTTATACTATGATATAATTATATCATATTTTGATTTATAAGATGCCTAAATTTTATTTATGCTTTCATTGGTGATTTTACTATTCATAACGTTTATATTACCATTCTAAAGGTTATGTTACAATTCCATTGGTATGAATTCTTTAATTTCATAAAAATCCTCTTATTTACTCATTATTCATTTATAAAGTTTGTTTTATGTTCTTTATGTGATTTTATGTGATTTATAATACATGACATAATTATAAGAATAGAAAATTCATTGATATAATTTTTCATTCGTTACAGAAGGGTAAAATTACGAGTGATTTGGGAAGTGGAGATTTTATCTTTTGTAATGTTTGAGTCCTTATGTTTTTTTGAATATAATTTCATTATCTCTTCTGCAAAGTTTCCTTCAATTTATAATAGCATATTTTATTATCAATTATGATCGTATTTGGTTTTTTGATTCTGTTATTTATTTTTCTTTAGTCAATGATAATTATAACCCTATTCTAGGTTATGGTTTATATACTATTGAATAGACCAGAGATTTGTGGTGAAGTACTCAAAGATCATCAGTACGTGTGGGAGGGGTAGTGAATATTCTTGATTGGTTGGGATAAACAAGATCCGATTATGTATTTACTATGTTAGATAAGGATATTTTCAATAACTATCTTTCACAAGGAAGGTTATTACACACAATTATGATATTGGAAAGTCTTAATCTCCCCACCACCAATTGACCAAGGGAGAGAGAGGACGCGATTGTGGAATATCAATTTATTTAGATTAATAGAAGGGTATTAGATAAAATTTGAACTTGGATTGAATTTCCTTTGAAAAAATGACCCTAAACTGATCACCCATCTTATATCATAATTTTCAATCACTTGCGTGGTAATTTTTTTTAGTGTTTTTCTTAATTTTTTTTTGTTTCTTTAGTTTGTTTTCAAAACATAAGAAATTGAAAAACACCCCAATTTAACTCTAATTATACATTAAAAACTTAATTTTTTTGAGATCCTCTTTGAAAAAAACCTAGGTTGACCACTACACTACAATTTTAATCTAGTAAATTTTTCCCATATCCCATGATAGGCTCATGTTGAAACTTGGAATCACCATCACTAGACTAATGATTTTTATCATATGTGGTTAGGTGGTCTATGTGAGGTTTATTCTAAGTATAAATTTGAAAAATGAAAAAATATCAAACAAGTTATTTAAAAAAGAAAACAATTATAATCATATTGAAAAATGAAGGAGCAGAAATCATTCATTATGCTTTATTTTGATCTTGACCTTTACTTTGAGTTTTGGGTAAGTGGAAGTTGTATTTTTTAAAGGGTATTAATTTCATGGATATTTTAAGTTTTATATTATGATTAATAATTTAAGAGAGAAACCTCCTACTAGAGAATTAATTTTTAAAACATCAATTCCTACATACCTTAAGCCCCAGATTCATTTGAACCTTTAATGCAAGTCTTCAAGATTTTATGTGACTTTTGTTTTTAAAAAGTGAGAAAAAATTTCCTTTATAAGGATATGGATAGAGATCATGTTCTCATGATATTAGTATAACTATTATTGAATTACATCATGAGTTATGAGAGAAAAGAATCCATTGTAAGGCAGATTATGATTTGGCATGTTTAATAATAATGAATATAAGAACTTAAAAGAATGAAATGATAAATTACATAATTTTTAAAAGTGAAGAAGTAAAATTATTGAATTTATTGTTTATTTGAAAATTTATAAACTAAATTTATATTTTATGTGGATTTTTTTAAATTTTTATTTGACTTTGAAAATTGTTTGATTTTATTTCTTTAGAATTTGAATATTGGTAACATTAGTGTCCTCAAAATTAATTCTTGAGATTTAATGATTGAGGAAAAACATTGTTTATGTGTGGGGTAATGGATAGAGATACCATTTTCATCATTTTGCATATGTGTTTTAATGATTTCATCCCCACCAATTTAACTATTTGAGATGATTTTGAGTCATTTTTGGATTTTTGTGGGGTTTTGGGATAAAATATGAAAATTACTTAAGTTTAGAATTTTAATATATTTTTATCACTTTAGTTTTTAGAGAGTTACTTTTACATTTTTGATACAATTAGAGTGATTATTTTTTACGTATTCCTTATATGTGGGATTATAAATCATTTTTCTAGAGATAGAGGAAACTTGAAATTCCATAGCCCCAAAAAAATCTATCCATTTGAAAAATATTTTTGGATGATAGAATGGAACATACCACAATAAGTGAGGCATAACTTGGTATAAAGACCTTGAATTGTGGAGATTAAAAATTTATTTGAAAGAGGACTCAATATCACCTGTGTATTTTTAATTTGATGGATATATTATCTCATTAATGTTTCCATCGAATGATCTAAACTGGGGGAATATTTAAAGAATCCTTGGCCCAAAAAAAGTTTTGACTTATTAATTATTTTATAAATCTTTTTATACACATCCAAAGACTTTGAAATTTATATGGTTGATATAAAACTAAATTTTTAACAACTTATAAGAAGGAATATTAGAGTGTTTTAGCCATCTGGTGGGTATAACCAGAGAAAACATTCAGTGATAATATTCTGGAGGAGAAATTTTTTTCTTTACTATTTTATATTATTATTTTTAGTTTGTTTTCTTTATTTTGTAATTCTAATTGTTTTATTTTATTAAACTCATTCATTAATTTTTTACAAGTGTTGTGCCTTCAATTATTCTCCATTTTCTTATCCATTTATTCTTGTTTCTTTCTGTAGAGACCTATTTTCATAAAAAAATGGGGCTAACCTGAGGCTTGGCCTAGGGAAGGTAATTGGTGTTTCAATTCATTTTGTATGTAAATTCTTATGTTTTATTTATGTTTTTGGTGAGAAAGAGTGAAGTGAATGAGTGCAGAGATTGTTCAGTATAGAACCGAATGCAAACTCATTTATATTCTTTGTCTAAATATTTCCCCTCCCTTCCACTAAGTATAATCACTTCATGCAATGACGATTAGTTTTTCAGGGGATGAATCAACATATAATGGAGTCGGGTCCTGGAAGATATCACACTCTCTATTGTGGTGTTTCATAAACCTTTTTCTAGGAGGATGTGGAGTTTATATTTCTAAAATTATTCAATATTTAACACCACTAAATAAAATAATATTTTTTTGAGAGTGAGATTTCATGATTAAACTATCAAACTAAATTTAAACACCAACAAGGAGAGTGATGAAACCCATAAACAAAACCATAAAAGGACAATTTCTTTTTTTGTTAACCACATTTTTTCATTTTATTTTTGTTTAATTTCTGTAATATTTACATGTATTTATGTCGTAGAATATATAAAAACAATAAAGAATAAGTAGTTTAGGTGAATTAGATTATTTAAGTGAAAAACTGAGAAATCTCCTCAAGTGATTCAACCCTAGCCCACCTATGTACTATAGTAGTAAAATTTATAAATTTTCTTTTTTATATTCCTTACAATAGGCATGAGTCACACAACTCTTGTATTGATTGATTTCCTTTGACCACACACCCATCGCTGTGTCGATCATCATAACTCCAATTACTATAATACAAAATAAATATTTTACATTGCTGGTATTTATCAGAACTTGAAAAAAATGATGGTAAATTTCATCTTTATTAGTGTTAAAAAAGCGTTGATAAATTTAACCCTTTATTAGTGCATTATTTTTAGTACTAATAATGGGAAAACTTTATCAATGCTTTATTTTTAGAACTGATAAAGGATACCCTTCTTTATTTCTTTATTTTTAGCACTGATAAAAGGTACCCATTATTAGGGATATATTATTAGTGCTCATAAGAGAGTCATTTTTAGAGATTTTTAGTGCTGATAAAAGTTTGAATAAATAAAGTGAAATAATTAAATAAATAATAAATAAAAAACGAGTTTATTAAAATAGTTATTATAAATTTTATTAATTAAATAACTATTAAAAATATGAATAAATTGATAATACTATTTTTAAATTATAAATACTAATAAATAGTATGTTTTAAGTATATAAATATGAAAAATAAAAATGAAAATTAAAAATTAGTAAACTGAGAAAAATATTAATCATTTTATAAATTAGATGATTATTTATAGTGTTAATAAATTGTATATATTAATATATGGATGTATATTAATGTATATAAATTTGATTTATATATTAAAAAATAATTATGCGCTTTACATTCAATAGTCATATATTTAGTGAGTAATGGTCTATGATGAAAAATTAATATGAATTTAAAATACTGACTAATTGTATAGAGTAATGGACATAAAATTGAAGTTCGGTTTATTTTTTATTTGACATAGACCAAGTGTGTTCTATATTGATTTCACATATACATAATTAATGAATTTTTGTATATAATTAACACACACAAAACTTATCCATTTTTTTAATATTATTAAAGTGTAATTTTTTTTTAATTTATAAAATTTCACTCTTTTTTAACATGCATTCACTTAAAATTAGCTATTTATTCATAATGTTAAAAAAAATATTTGTAAAAAAATATTTGTAAAAAAATATTTATAAATAAATTTTTATAAATAAATTTGTTTATAAATAAATTTATTTAAAAAATATACATACTATATTTATAAAATTATATATTTAAATTTATAAATAAATATATATTTTTTAAAAGTATTTATATAATTATAGATGAATAATTTTTATATTTAAGTAATTATTAAATATATAATAAATTTAGTTAAATAATGCATAAATTTTCTATATTTATATTGATATATATTTGTCAAATTTATATATATATATATTAATATATATATATATATAAATATATATAATAATATAAAGGTTATTTTTAAAAATATTTGTATAATTATAGATAAATAATTATAAAATTATGATAAATATATTTTAATAAGGATAATATTTACAATATATATATATATATATATATTTAAAATTTTTTATTTATAATTATAATTATAAATCCTTATTAATGGTTTTTTAGCGTTGATAAAGATGAGGGATTATCAATGATACAAAAAGTTTTAATAATGACCTACCCTTATCAGTGCTAAAAAAGCGCTAAAAAATATTACTTTTATTAGTGCTTAAATAATAAGCTATGATAAAAGAACTCTTTATCAGAGATTTTTTGAAAGCATTGATAAAAGTGTCCCAATATAATTAGAAAAACATTACCTGTTGTGAACCCGTCGGAATATCAGAAGATTTACAAGCAATCCACCCATTGCTGGCACTCCTCCTTCGTCAATCGAAGCTCAAATCGTTGAAACCCACTCGAATCACACAAACCCACTACTTCTGGTTTCTCAAACATCATCCGGTATCTGATGTCCACTGGCAGTTTGGGTTTTCGAAGAAAACATAGAAATATGGATATGAGGGTCTGAAAGTTTCTTCAACCTAGCAAGTTAGGCCATTTTTTTCTTTTTTTGGTCTAGATTTTCTCTCTGTATTTGTATAACAACCCTACTTTTCATTACACAATTAAACCTGATTTATTACATAAGCATCACTTGATACAACCTAGAATATCAAGAGGTATAGTGGATTTGGGGCTTAGGATCATTACATAACAACTTAAAACATGAAATAAAACATCTTTATTGAAAACTTCATTTACATAACCACTACATTCCCTTGTACTTAGCATTGCATGGGATAACCTGAGGACATGCATAAGAAAAGGGTGAGCTATAAAGCCCAGTAAGGGAATAATCATGGAATAAAATGAGGAATACAAAACATGTTAGATAGTAGGAATATCAATAGAGCACAAGAAAAGCATAAACATAGAGGCATGATAATCATAGCATGGAAATGTGGCAAGAACACTTAACATGGAATTAGTATGAGCCAAGGATCATTACACATGGAGCATGAGTAAACCGTAATTGCACATGAAGAACAATTAAACCATCATTACACTTGAATTATCACGATTAAACACCCATTTTACATGAAGTATCATGATACTATAATTTACCCAATGCATTGGAGCGCTATTAGGGCACACCCTTCTTAAACATTTCATTTCATGCATAAGTGTTCCACATGGATCATTAAACATTGAATCATTCAACATAATAATTTATTCCAGGATACAGAATATGGGATACATAAATGAACCTCTTTAGACAATAATTAATTGTGAATAAAGTTGAATACCCTAGATAGAGAAATGGGAATGGTATTCACTGCACAATGACTTTGGCTTCGAAAAGAGCGGTGCAATTTCGGCAGCATAACGGCGTGACATAAGAACTAATAAAAATGGTTAATGAGAGGGAAATGTGTGTATCATAATATCTACATGACATGGACATTAAGGGAGTTATATAGATACATTTTCCATCAAATGTAATGGAATTTAGATTCATGATACAAAATAATTGCTTGAATGTAAATGAGGAGAGATAAATTCATTTCGGAATTTTGGCATTGTAACAGGTGTACATGGGAGGAATTTAATGAGAGAGAAAGGGGTATAAAATCATTAAAACATAATTTGGTAAGTATGGGGGAGGTGAGAAACCATATCCCAACATTTATAATTGAAATTGAAAGGGCATAACAACTTAAAGAGTACATGACAAAAATGATAAAGGAAGAAAACCCTTACTTGGAAGTGTGCTTCCAATGGCTTGAGAGAGGCTTGAGAGGGGCTTGTTGAGAGCATGGGGCACCTTGGGAGGATTATAGATAGAGGAGGGTAGAGGTTGGAATAACTCAAGAGGCTTTTAGTGAGGAGGAATTTGGATCTTGGGTGGGTTTATATAGGAAAGGAGAGGGAATTGTATATTATTTAGGTTTGGGAGACCTCACATTAAACTCATCAAAACCACAAACCAACCCATGGTTTCTGCCCATGGTTTTTGAAAAAGGGGATTTTAAAACTATATTTTATAAGTCCAAAGTCCAAACTTCTTAAAATAATGGTGTTTCTTATGTGGAGGTGAGTCACACTCCTAAGAAAAACAATTTAAAAAGAGAAAATGTTTAATAATCTTGAAGGGTCAACTAAAGCTTTGTAAAATAAATTAAACAAACAAAAAATCACATTATATTAATTTTAAAACATATATTGGCCAAAACATAAAGTTTAATTTTTTTTATTACATCATTACTGGGTCATTATGATGTCATAAAACACATTATATATTTAAACGATATTCAATTTTTACCCAAAAATTTGACTATTTCAGAAATTTATGAAAAATTCACTGTTGGATAATTTCGACATCCTGATTCCAGAAATAATATTCATTTTATCTAAATAATTTTCTAAATATGATAATTTTCACTTTTAAAATAAAAACTGACATTTATCGAAAATTCATGGGTTTTGAAAAAATGGCTTTCAAACCTTATGAAAAATTAAAATTGCATTCATAAAATTATACGATCATCTATATTTAATAAAAATTAATTTAATAATAATAATATTTTATTAATATATTATTTAATTAAAAATCCATTAATTAATCAAAATATATTTCTTAGTTGAACATTAACTAAAAATACTATTTTTTCTTTTAAAACTATTTACAGGGCAACAATAATAAAATTAAACTATATTAATTATTATATAAAAAAATAATGTACATAACCATAGTAATATGGCCTTGTTACAAAAACCCTTAAAACACCTGCATAGGACCGGAGGATGAGGTGTGCGATGGTGACAGACTCTTAGGGTGGCTCAGATAACATTGCTCGGGTGGTAATCTCTATCAACTTCCACTTCTCCCGCAGGTGGTTCCACTTAAGCTTAAAGTGTTCAAGATCGGCTTGTGCTTGGTCAAGAGTTAAGCCCAATGACGCCACCTAATTTCCAAGATCTGACAAATGGACTTCATATGGGGTACATCTACTAGATGAGGTCATCACTTCCTTTATTTGATTAAATTGGATTTTTTAAAGCTCTATATTTATACTAATAATGTGATCATTGTTCAATGGATATATTAGCAACGAGCACAATTCTTAACATAAAACCAAAGTAGATGAAATTTTATATAAACATTTTATAAAAAGAGACATTTAATTAGATCAAGAGGGATTTCCATTAATGAATGTTTGGGTCATTACAATCTTCCCCCCTTATGAAATTTCACCCTCAAAATTTCTTTTTCCCGCACTAAAATAGATGTGGGTGACTTTTCTTCATCACTTTCTCTGATTTGCATGTCACTTCTTCAAAATTTTTGTTTCTCCATAACACCTTGATGAGGGGAATTGTCTTATTTCGTAGAACTTTTTATCTACGATCTAAGATCTTCACTAGTTGATCCTCATAAGAAAGATCATCCTCTAGCTATACTACCTCTGAAGAGAGTAAATGTGAAGGGTCTAGTATGTAATTCCTTAAGAGGGATACATGAAAGACATCATATACTTTGGCCATGGTAGGTGGAAGTGCTAGTAGATAGGCCACAACCCCGACACGACCAAGAATATCAAAGGGGCCAATGTTCCTTGGACTTAACTTCCCATTATTTCCAAACCTCATGAACTTATTCCACGGATATATGCGTAGAAATACCATGTATCCAACTTTAAACTCAAGGTCTCATCGACGGTTATCTACATAACTCTTCTGCCGACTCTAGGCTGCATTGATATGCTGCAGAATGGTTTTCACCTTCTCCACCATTTCTTTGACCATTTCTAGTCCAAGTAGGTTACGCTCACCAACCTCATCCCAACATGCCGGTGTAATGCACCTTTTCCCATAAAAGGCTTCATATGGTGCCATTTGGATGCTTGAGTGGAAACAGTTATTATAACAGAACTCAACCAGATAAAGATATTAATCCCATCCTCATTTAAAGTCCATTGAGGACACTCTCAACATGTCCTCAAGTGTTTGGATTGTCCACTCGGATTATCCATCAGATTGAGGATGATAGGATTTAATGAAATTCAGTTCAGTATTCAGAGCATGTTGAAGACTCTTCCACAATTTATTGGTGAATCTTGGATCTAGATCGGACACAATAGATTGTGGTACTCCATGATGCCTTACCACTTCCATGATATATATCTATGCCAGTTTATCTAATGAGAAATCCACTTGAATAGCAATGAAGTGTGCAGCCTTTGTAAGAAGATTTACAACAACCCATATTGCATTGTTTCCTTTGGATGTCTTCAGAAGTCCAGTGACAAAGTCTATGGTGATGTTCTCCCATTTCCATTCCAGTATGGGCAATGGTTGCATCATCCCCTTAAACGTCTGCATCTCTGCCTTCACTTTCCAACACACTAGACACTTTTTTGTATATTCAATGATCTCCTTCTTCATATTATCCCACTAATAATGCTATCAGAGATCTCGATACATCTTTGTGTTTCCTGGGTGAATAGAGAAATTTGAACTATGTGCATCATCCAAAAGATCACCCTTCAGCTTCGAACATTATGGAGCACATAGTCTTTTCCCAAATCTCACAATTTCTTCTTCATTAACATTAAACTCCGATGATTTCCCTTTTTCGATAGCTTCCACTTTTTCCTGAATTCCCACATCATTCTTTTGAGCATCATTTAACCCTTACAAAACTGACGGTTGAGCAATCATTTGTGAAAGGATTGATGATGTTCCCTTATTTATGATTACCATTCCTATCTTCATCAAATCTACAAAGATTGGATCATTTTCAATTCTCACCAATGATAGAATCGTAGGGTCCTTTCTACGTAGGGAATCTGCCACCTTGTTCGCTTTCCCAGGGTGGTAATGGATTGAGTAGTCATTGTCTTTGATCAGCTCTAACCATATTTTTTTCACATGTTCAAATCTTTCTGTGTGAATATATACTTGAGGCTTTTGTGGTCCTTATATATTTCAAAATTCTCCCTAAATAGATAATGCTACCTAATTTTCAATGTGAAGATCACTGCAGCCAACTCGAGGTCATGTGTTGGATAGTTCTGTTCATGAACTGTCAATTTCCTTGAATCATAGGAAATGACTTTGTCATTTTGCATCAACACACATCCCATGCCCTTCTTCAAAGCATCACTTAATACCACAAAAAGTTTTTCACTTGTGGGTAAAGTGAGCACGGGAATAGTGATAAGACTCCTTTTTCAACACCTTGTAGCTTTCTTCAAATTCATCACTCCAAGAAAACTTTACTCCCTTCAGAGTTAGCTTGGTAAGAGGGTTGGAAAATTGTGAGAAATTTCTCACAAATCATCGATAATATCCAGCTAACCCCAAGAAGCTACAGATATCCGTTACCGATGTTGGCCTCGTCCATCTCTCAATTGCATCTGTTTTGGTGGGATCCACAAATATCCCATTTCTCGTGATGATATGTCCCAAGAATGTGGCCTTTTTCAACCAGAACTCATAATTTTTGTACTTTTCATAGTGATTCTACTTCTGCAAGGTCTCTGGTATAGTTCTTAGATGCTCCTCATGATCCTCAATGGTTTTGGATCATATCAGAATATCATCTATAAAGACTAAGACAAATTTATCTAGGTAATCTCTAAAGACTCTATTCATCAAGTACATGAAGATTTCTAGAGCATTAGTGAGTCTGAAAGGCATTACAATGAATTTAGAGTACCTGTATCTTCTACGAAATGCAGTCTTGGGGATATCTTCCTTCTTCACCCTTAATTGATAATATCTCGACCACAAATCCAACTCTAAGAAGTATTTTTCTCCACACAGCTGATTGAAAAAGTCATCAATTCATGGGATAGGATACTTATTCTTTATCGTGATTTTCTTGAGCTCACGATAATCGATGCAAAGGTGCATTGACCCATCCTTATTCTTGACGAAGAGGACTGGTGCACCCCATAGTGAAGCACTTGGGCATATAAACCCTTTATCCAGATTCTCCTATAGTTGTTTCTTCATCTCCTCAATATCCAAAACAACCATTTTATATAGAGTCTTGGATATTGGCAATGCCCTAGATATAAGATCAATTGATAATTCAACATCTCTTCTATGAGGAAGACCAGTAAATTCCTCGGGAAACACTTCAGAAAATTACCTCACAATAGGAATGTCTTCAAGGATGGTTGCTTCCTTAGACTCAATCATCTGAGCCAGATACACATGATCATAGGGCAACAATATCCATTCTTGAGATGATGGAGATAAAGAAGATTCATCTTCGTCCAAGCAGTTGTAAAGAATCGGGGTTCGATTCTCCACATGGAGAGTGATTTCCCTCTCACGACAATTTATGTTGGATCTATATAAGGAAAGCCAATCCATGCCAAGAATTACATCGAATTCCACCAGAGGGAGTATTAAGAGGTTCTCCGGGAAATTCAATCCATAGATTATGATAGTGGAGGAGTAATATTCATGGGATGAAATGATTGCCCCATTTTCTTTAATCACCAATATCTTTACTTCCCTGATTTGTGGTGGTGCTTGGATTATTCTACTAAACATTCGAGATATAAAAAAATGTGTAGAACCTGAATCAAAACGTACGTTCGCTATTTTTGAATGAATAACTAGCATACCTATCACCACTTCGTTTTCGGGGTTCACTTCGGTAGTAGTGATGGAAAAAGCTCACCCTTGCTGCCTTGGAGGTTGTTGGTTGCCTCCGAAAAACCTTGTCCTAGGGAACTGATTTGAAAGATGCCTTGGTTGTTTGAAGTTGTAGTAATGAACCACAGGTTGAGGTTCGAACGGGGCATTCATCTCCTCTGTTGCAGCCACATTTTTTTCTTGCCAACAATTAACAGCTAGGTGACCTTCTCTTCTACACCAAAAGCATTTCCTCATCCCCTTTAGGCAATTTCTGGGGTGCTTTTTTCTGCACCTTTGACAAGTGTGATGCTGGATCTTCTTAGCACCATTGGATTTATCCATCAGACTGCTAGAATTGAAGTCCACCTTACGATTCTTATCCCCATGATACCCTTGAGATTATCTGATATCCATTTCAACCTTGAGGGAACATCAAGAAATTTCTTCATAGTTTTCGAAGTCACATATCGCTAGCACTTTCCGCAGGCTATGTTTCAGCCCACCAAAGAATTGGTCAACCTTGAATTCAAGGGTAACAACAAAGCCAGAAGAGTATCATGCAAGCCTTGTGAAGTTTTCCTCGTACGCTCCAACAGATTCATCATCTTTTTTCTTAAGGGAATGGAAGTCCCTTTACATCTTGAGTCAGAGGGTGTACGAAAAATATTTATCGAAAAACATCTTATGTTAATCCTTCCATTCCAACACCTTGATCTCCTCCATAGGATTCATATTTTTGATAAACGTCCACCATTTATCATCTTCAACCTTCTTACAGTAAGCAGCTAGGAGAACCTTCTCTTGTTCAGAACATTAAAGGATGGAGAAGATCTTTTCAATGGAGTTGATCCATTGATTAGAGATTGAGGGATCAGATGATCCATTAAAAGTAGGAGGCCTTTGACTCATGAAGCTCTCGATAGTGACTTGTTCTTTCTTAGGGTGGTTGAACGTTCTTCTTGACCCATGTTTCTATTCAAAGCTTGAGTTAGCTAAGAGAGAAGAGTGAAAAAGTCCATGATTCCTACTCCCATTGGATTGGACATATCATTAGTATAGTCATCACATTGATCATCACATCGATTGTTATCCCAAGTCCTCCTATTACCGAACATTGGCTGGAATAAAATAAAAGTTAGGGGTAACACATAAAGGGTAATATAATTGCAAAACAGATGACTTATAAATAACTTTTATTTTATTAATATATGAATCAATTGGCTTCAGTCTATGTTATACATGATTTGCTTTCTAACATATATTCTTAGGCCATTTTTAGTCCCGTAAAAATGGTTCATACTAAGCTTTTGAATTACCAAATAATATCCCCCAGAAGTGTCGTAACCAAGAGTGCAACAAGGCTGGTTGTCGTGCACCAGTTCCCATTTGAGTCTAGCTCAAAGTGGTGTTTTCAGTTTTTACACCTAGAATACATTAGTGATAGAGCCGCTTTTACCTACTCGTATCCATATAGGGTTGTATTTTTTTGATAAACCACTTACTAAATACTCAAAAAAAACTTAGGGATGTTTTTATTATACTTAGTCTTGTTTCTAAGGTTTTACTAGGGTTTTTGAATCCTAATCCCAAAAATAACTAAACCTATCCTCTAATACCTACTATAACAACCCTAATTTTTATTATGCAATTAATCCTGATTTATTACATAAACTTCACTTGATAAAAATTATAATATTGAGAAGTCTGGTGTCTTTGGGGCTTAGGATCATTGAATAACAACTTGAAACATGAAATACAACATCTTTATTGAAAGCTTCCATTACATGACCACTATATTCCCTCGTACTTAGCATTGCATTGTATAACTTGAGGACATGGATAAGAAAAGGGTGAACTATAAAGACCTATAAGGGAATAATCATGGAATAACATGAGGAATACAATAAAAGTTAGACAATAGGCATATCAATATAGCACAAGAGAAACATAAACATAAAGGCATGATAAATCATGATAATCATAACATGGAAATGTTGCAACAACACTTAACATGGAATTAGCATGAGCCAAGGATGATTGCACATGGAGAATGAGTAAAACATCATTGCACATGAAGCATGAGTAAAACCAATTTGAACTTGAATTATCATGAGTAAACACCCATTACACATGACGTATCATGATACTATACTTTACCCAATGCATTGGAGCACTATCAAGGCACACCCTTCTTAAACATTTCATTTCATGCATAAGTGTGCCACATGGATCATAAAACTTTGAATCATTCAACATAATCATTTATTACATGATAAAGGAAAGTGGAATAAATACATTCAACTCTTTAAACAATAATTAAATGTGCATAAAAATTAATACCCTTGATATAGAAATGGGCATGGTATTCACTACACAATGAATTTGACTTTGAAATGCGCGGTGCAATTTCGGCAGCATAACGACGTGACATAAGAACTCATAAAAATGTTTGATGAGAGATAAAGGGGTGTCTCATAATATTTAAATGACCTGAATAGTAAGGGGGTAATATAGAAACATGTCCCAACAAATTTATTGGAATTTAGATTCATGATGCCAAAGATTTTCTTGAATGTAAATGAGGAGAGAGAAATTCCTTTCAGAATTTCGGTATCGTAACGGGTGTACATGGGAGGAATTTAATGAGAGAGAAAGAGGACTCCCATAATTTTAAAATAAGGAGGGAAGTATGGGGGAGGTTAGAAACCATACCCCCACATTTATAATTGAAATTAAAAGTGCATAAAAACTTAAAGAATACTGGACAAAAATTCGAAAGGAAGAAAACACTTACTTGGAAGTGTGCTTTGAAAGGCTTGAGAGAGTATTCTTGGGAGATTGGGGAACCTTGGGAGGATTATAGAGAGAGTAGGGAAGAGGTTGAACGAACTCAAAAGGCTCTGAGTGAGGAGGAAGTGGGATCTTTGGCGGGTTTATATAGGAAATGAGAGGGAATTGTTTATTATTTAGGTTTGGGACACCTCACATTAAACTAATCAAAACCACAAACCAGACCATGGTTTTTGCCCATGGTTTTTTCCAAAGGGGAGTGGAAACAATATTTTATAAGGAAAATGTCATAAATTCTTAAAATAATGGGTTTTCTTATGTGAAGGTGGGTCACATTCCCAAGGAAAACAATTTAAAAAGACATAATGTTTAATAAGTCTTGAATGGTCCACTAAAGATTTTTAAAATAAATCAAACAAACCCAAAATCACATTATTTTAATGGTAAAACATATATTGGCCGAAAATAAAGTTTATAATATTTTATTACATCACTATTGGGTCATTATGATGTCATAAAACACATTATATATTTAAAGGGTATTTAATTTTTACCCAAAAATTTGACTGTCTCAGAAAATTATGGAAAATTCATCTTTTGATAATTTCAACGTTCTAATTCCAGAAATAATATTCATTTTATCTAAATAATTTTGTAAATATGTTAATTTTCACTTTTAAAATAAAAACCGACATTTATTAAAAATTCATGGGTTTTGAAAAAAATGGCTTTCAAACCTTAATAAAAATTACAATTGCATTCATAAAATTATATGATCATTTATATTTAATAAAAATTAATTTAATAATAATAATAATATTTTATTAAAATATTATTTAATTCAAAAATCCATTAATTCATCAAAATATATTTCTTAGTTGAACATTAACTAAAAATGTTATTTGTGCTTTAAAAACTATTTACAAGGTTACAATAATAAAATGAAAGTATATTAATTATTATATAAAAAAATAATGTACATAACAATAGTACTAGGGTCATGTTAAATAAACCATTAAAACACCCGCATAAGACCAAATGGTGAGGTGTGCGATGGTGACATACTCTTGGGGTGCCTCAGATAACATCGCTCGGGTGGTAATCTCTATCAACTTCCGCTTCTCCTGTAGGTGGTTCTGCTAAAGATTAACATGTTCAAGCTCAGCTTGAGATTGGTCAGGAGCGAAGCCCAATGACGCCACCTCCTTTCCGAGCTCTGACAAATTGGATTCATATGGGGACCTCTACTTGATGAGGCCCTCGCTTCCTTTGTTTGAGAAGATTGGATTTGTTAAATCCCTATATTTATACTAATCATGTGATCACTGTTCAATGACTATATTAGAAATGGTAACAATTATTAACATAAAACCAAAGAAGTTGACATTTTCTATAAAAATTTTACATAAAGAGACATTTAATTAGATCCAGATGTATTTACATTAATGAAACATGGGTCATTATAATTTGTGCTTCAGTTGTTGTATATTATTTTCGTTTGTTTATGATACTTTTTTTCCTTGAGTACTTTTTTAGATATATTATTTTGGTCTTTTTAAATTGTTGTTTTGAATCAATTTGCATCGCTGTCTACATTTATACCTCATCTTGCTCCAAAAGTTTAATTTTGTCATTGTTTTGAAATCTTTGAGAATCAACTTTAGTCCGCAAATAAAACAATTAAATAAATATTTATACCACTATATAAATAGTGGAGGTTTTGGATATAAAAATCATAAATGAATGAGATAATTGATTTAGAAAACAAATTCTCTGTCTGATGCTGGTTCAAAGTAGCAACAGAAGATGATATTATGCAATTCATGTTGCAAAATTTATTTATCTAAATTCTGTTTTAATATTCTGGTGTAAGGGTTTTTCCTTAAAAATTTATTTTTTAGAATTGTGTTGTTTTATTTTAAGAGAAATATTAGTAAAGGTGATACCATATTTATTTATTTTCAATGGCTATCTATTTTCAAAATTAGTATATTTTTGAATTTGTTTTACTTTGTTGTGATATTATTCTATAAGTGTTACATATATTTTTCTCAATTTTTGTTTATTTTATAAATACACACACACACAAACATATATATGTAAATATATATCTTTCTATCTACACATATGTGATTTCAGAACTTATAATGTAAGGGTGATTTTATAATTACTTATTCAGAAATTAGGTTTTTTGGATTTATAAATTTTGAATGGATTATATTTGTTTTTATTAAAAATTATGTTTAAATGTGTATTTGTTTTGAAATTATAAGCCTTATCAATTTCATGATATATATATATATGTTTAAAAATGAGATTTCTATGATAGTTATTGAATTCATAGAGGCCCTAAAAATTCATATATCATAACAAGTCCCCACCGACACCCCTTGAATAATATAAAAGAATGTTTCTACACCCCCAAATCTCACCCCCAATTCATAGAGGCCCTAAAAATTCATATATCATATATTTTATGTTTCTTTTACTACTCTGAGCATTAGTCATCCCATGGATGACTAATGCTTAGAGTATTTCAAGCAACATAGGTGCATGTAAACAGTAGACGGAGAATTTGTGTCAAACAACAAAATGTAATGATAAATGTTCGAAAGATGAGTGGATGAGGATGAAAGTTTTCTATAAATTTTACCTTTGTATGAATTCATAGGATAACATTGACCATAGTGGATAATTTTTTTTCTTAAATTCATTTACCCATTTTCTTAAAAGCATACGAAAATTATTTGAAATAATCATACATTGGGTTTCCCTTATTATAATTATCTATAAATTTCACTTTTGATAATAAATATCTTATGTGTATTTATTTATTTAATGTAAAAAATTAATATTTTATGAAACCAATAGGATGGATATGAATAGAAAATGGGTGAATTCTAAGCATTTTCCAAAATAGTATGAAGATGTATTTAAAGAGATCATCTAGTTTAAAATAGTGCATATATACAACCCTTATCAAATCCCTTTTTTGTGTTTACATTGTTTTTATTCAAGAAAAATTTGTCTGAAATAGATAGAAGAACATTTGATTTGTCACAGAATATACCATAACTATAAATTTTGGACTAAACATGAGGAAAAACTGAACTAACTCTTTATTTATTAAAATGTTTTATTAATATATTTTTGTATCTTCTAGTTGATTGAATGAGAGTTTATTATTCTTAATTATCATATTTGGTTTTATTATTACTCCTTAATTTAATATATTATATTTTCATTTATTTATGGGATTTAAGAATGACTTTATACATGTCAAACAACAATGATTATTGCAATTTGTTTCTTGATACTCATCCCTCATATATTTTATAGACTTCTATAATCCTTATTACCTTCATCTCCTGAGAAACCATTATTGTAATTTGTTTCTTTAAACTCATCCCCCATCTTTTATATGTTTCTTTTACTACTCTGAGAATTAGTCACCCCATGGATGACTATTTATTATATTAATTCAAGCAACATAGGTGCATGCACATAAGAGATGTAGGATGTCTCAAACAAAAAAACGAATTAATAAATGTTTGGGATATGAAGCGATAAGGATGAGTGGTATATAAATTTCAACTTTGAAGGAATTCATAGGATAACACCTGCAATAGTGGAGTAATTATTTTCTTAAACTAGATTAACCATTTGAGTCCACATACTGACATTATTTAAAACAATCAAATGTTGAGTTTCCCTTATTATAATTATCTATAACTTTCACCATTGATAATTAATATATTATGTGTTTATTTATTTATTATAATAAATTAATCATTTATTAAACTAATAGGATGGATATGAATCGAAAATGGATGCATGATAATAATTTGAGAAAAGAATATGAAGATGGATTTAAGGAGTTAATCAAGTTTACAGAAGAGCATGCATAAGAACCTTATGAAATCCTCTATCCATATTTACATTGTTTTTATTCAATAAAAATTAGTTTGAAAGAGTTTGAAGAATATTTGTTTTGCTATGGAATAGATCGGAGATATAAATGTTTTACTAAGTAGAAGGGAAAAACTGAATGTGGATACTGATTGGGATGATACTATGGTTTATGTATAATTTGATATGAATATCAATGTTAAAGATCACAGATATAACATGGAAGATATGAAACTAGAAATTAAAGATAAGCTTTGTGATTATCCAAAGTTGTTTAAGGAGTTAAATAATTGTGCCAACAAACTATTGTATACTGGTTATACTAAATAAATGGCTTTGTCAGTTGTATTGAAGTTTTATAATTTGAAAGCGGGAAGCGGATGGAGTGATACATGTTTTACAGAACTACTTGGTCTCCTAAATGATATGATACCAGAATAAAATGAACTACCATGCCAAACATATGATGATAAACAAATTTTATTTTCAATGGGAATTATATCTGAAAAAATTAATTCTTTTCCAAATGATGAGATATTTTTTCACAAGGACCACGAATCACTCATAAAATTCCCTAAGTATGGTGAAAATTGATATAAGAAAAAAGAATCAAGTCCTTCAAAATATATATGGAACTTTCCTATCATTTGATGATTTAGAAGACTATATGAATGTCAATAAACTACAAGTTAATTTAAATGGTATGCAGATGCAAGAATTAAGGTTTGGAAGCCAAGTCATCCAAAAGATTCTGCTTAATGGAAAAAAATTGATTATGAGTATCCTAAATTTGTAAATGAGTCAAGAAACATTCATCATGTGTTCTCTATATATGGAATAAATCCTTTTGGTAGATAGAGTAGTACTCACAGTACATAGCCCTTCATGTTGGTAAATTATAACTTGACACCATGGTTATTCATGAAGCTCAAATAAATTTTTTTGTCTCTACTTATATTGGGACCAAAGAAACCCAATAATGATATTGATGTCTATTTGGCTCTATTGAGTGAAGATATGAAATTGATATGGGATATATGTGTTGTAGTGTATGATGCTCATATAAGTGAATAATTCACGTTGAGGTCGATGTTGTATGGAATGATAAATGAATTCCCTAATTATGGAAATTTATTAGGATATAAAATTAAAGGAATTTTGGGATGTCTAATTTGAAAAAATGGACATACTCAGTTCAGTTGGAACATTCCTTGAAGAATGTGTTTTTAGGACATCAAAATGTTTTACCCCAATGACATAAATACCAATCCTAGATGACATCATTTGATGGTGAATATTGAACAAGGTACAACACCATCTCTAGTAATATGTGATAAAATATACAATAACGTGAAATATATTGAAACTATTTTTGGTAAACCATTTTAAAAAAACCTTAAATATCTAGTTGTAAGAATAGATCAATTTTCTTTGAATTATGGTATTAGAATTGTTTTTATGTCATATATTTTCTTGATGTTATTCAGGTAGAAAAAATGTATTTGATAGTGTTATTGGAATGTTACTAAATGTTCCTCAAAAATTGAAAGATGGAATCAAGGCTAGGTTGGAGTTGTTGAAATGGGGATAGGGGAATAGTTGGCACCGGTGAAGGGTAAAAGGTACACTCTTCTTCCTCGAGTTGCTCTCAATCTATCCAGATTGGAAAAAAATGGAATTTTTCATTTTCCTTAATTGTGTTAAATTTCTCAATCTATTTATTTCAATTGCATTCTTCCTCAAAATATATGACATATATTAACAAAACTCAACTTCTTTTTCAAATCCATATGAAGTAATGTTATAGACTCGAAGAATATTCCCATCATGAATAAGGAGGTTTCAGTCATATTATGTGAATTAGAGATGTTCTTCTCCCCAAAATTCTTTAATATAATGGTCCAACTGATTGTTAAATTGGTTATAGAGGTTCAACTATGTGGTCCTTTCCATTACATATGGATTTAACCCATTTAAATCTATATGATGATTTTGATAGGGTATGTCAAAAATTGAAGGTTGTATTTTAGAATGATATATTGTTTAAGAAGCTATTGAAATATTTACCAATTACCTATCAGATTTTGAAAACATCAGTCCCCTAATGTCTTGTTATAGAAAACTCCTTATAGGTGAAGGGATTTATGAATGAGATGTTATTATAATTAAATTAATAGAGCAGGAGGTAGCGAACCTTTAAATTTTACATAATAGTGAAGATGTTGATCAATACATTGAATCCCAAAAAAAATTATTAGAGATTTGAATCCTTCAAGGTCTGAAGTATGGATAGCAAACACACATAATCAACATTTTATAGGATGGTTCTGAGATGAAATTTATAAGGATTTATCAAAAAGTTCCAATTCAATTACTGAACGAATTCAGTGGTTAACCATATTATTGAATGAAAATATTATATCTTACACTAGTTTTGTAATCAGTGGTTATATGTTCTATATAAAAGAACACAATCTCTATAGTACAATGTAACATAGTGGTGTCACTCTTGTGGTTGAAGCGATGTACATTTCGGGTTCGAAGGACTGAAATTAAATTTAAGAAAATATGTTATATTTTGGTATTATAGAATAGATATACAAGTTGTATTATGCAACATTTCAAGTTCCAATTATCTATTGTAAATGGGTTGATAATATCATTGTAGTTAAAGTTGAGGAAATGGGCTTCGTGAATGTGAATTTCAATATACAAGGGGAAAAGGTAGAGCCATTCATAATGGCATCACAAGAAGTACAAGTATTTATGTCACTGATCCAAAAAACAATAATTGGTTGATTGTACTACTAGAAACTAATTCTTTTTAGGTTAGATTAAAATTAAATTGAGGAAAACCCTTTTATTTAGTGATCACAATCACTTCTTGATGGTCGCAATATAGACAATGTCTTGTAAGAAAGTGGGGACCACAAAGAGGGGATTTGGATTCTCGATTGAGGAACCAAATCCCTGAAACCTAAAAAAAAATGAATCGAGTTAAATGAGAACATAAAAGTGCTTTTTAATATAATAGGTTTTCCTTATAATATTATATATTCTCTACTATGTTAACATAATCTAAATTAAATTTTTGACTAATCATGAAGATGATGACTTATGCACCTGACGATGTTACCAATCCATTAAAAGAACAAACTATAATGAGGAAAACCCTTTATAAAGATTTAAAGGTAATGTTACAATGTAATTTCTCTATTTTACAGAAAAAATATATAATGAAACATTTATTTATATTCATTATTCCCTCTAGAGTTTGTTTATTTTAGAGGTTTCCTATCCATCTGTAATGTCTTTGCATTAAGAGAAATGATGCTGTTTATGTTCAATCGTATAGGTAATATTGATGTTTACACAACGATATCATTGTCCATAGAATTAATGTATTGTATCATATTTATGTTTAATTTATTTCTTTTTAGTATCAATCATATAATATTTATTTTCCTATACGTGTGTATTATTTTTTTCAAGTTGGGGTGACCTGTCCATCTTTCATGCCTTTCTTCACCAAAACTTTCATAGGTTTATTCTCCCTCAAATTGTTTTCACCCTTACAGTGTTTCATTTATCACTTTATTTCATGTTATCTCCACTACCTTTGTAGGAAGAGTAACGATGCTACTTCTATTCAATCACAAAGGTAATCTTGATGTTTATAGAGTAAAATCATATACTATTGAATTAATGTATTAGTTTATAATTATTTTTAATTTATTTCTTTTTAGTCTCACTCATATAATAGTTTTTTCCTTATACAAGAGGATTATTTTATTCTATTTTGTGTGGTCTGTCCATATTTCATTCTTTTCTATAGTAAAACATCCACGAACTTCTTATCCCTCAAAACCTTTCACCCCTATAATGTTAACAATTATCAATTTCCTTGAAGTTCCCTCTACTTCTAAATCACAGTGCAAATTTTGATGTTTCTATTATAAAATAAATTTCCTTAGAATTAATTTATTATTTCATATTTATGTTTAATTTATTTCTTTTTAGTATTACTCATATAATAATTGTTTTCTTATATAAGTGAATTATTTTTTTCGAGCAAGGGTTGTTTGGGCAAAGATGCTCATGAAGTGTTGATATTTTTACAAATAAATTCAATGGATATCATGGTAAAATTGATAGTTAGATTATTTTTTGTTAATTTTGGATGTGTAGGAATCAATGACACCTCTATCTGACACAAGGTGGTCCTCATATGACTTCAAGTACTTCTTTATATTTAAAATTGATATTAACTTTAGAAAAATAGACAACTGAAATTTTCAAAACCAATCATATATATTCTTATTATTTTTATACTTTAATAAAATGATCCATAAGTCATTTGTGATTTATAGGAATTAGCTCCACCTCAATCTGATACAAGATATATCCAGTATGACTCAATGTGTCCGCTATTAGTTTAAAATTGACATTTTATTTCAAAAAGACCCAAGTAACTAAAAACTAATCAAACATTCTTATATTGCCTTGATAATTTAAGAAAATTATTCATAAGTAATTTTTTTTCTTATAAAAATTGATTTCAAATTAAAATGATACACGATTTGATCGGAATGATTCAAAAGTGATTGTTTCCGGTTTAAAATGACATTTTAGTAAAAGAGACTAGTAACATACTCAAAACTGAGAAAAAACATTCAGATTGGTTTGGTATATCATAAAAAAGATCCATAAGTTATTTTATATGTGTAGGAATTAACCAAACCATAATTCAACCCACGATGTGACCGATATGACTAAAAGTGAATATTTTTATTTATAATTGACATCAATTTTAGTAAAATTGACAACTAACCTACACAAAATCAAGAAAACACATTATGATTATTTTGATACATTACAAAAAGGATAAATAAGTTATTTTTTATGTGTAAGAATAATCCAAACCTCAATCTGATACATGATATACCCGATATGACTTAAAGTGTTCATTATCAGTTTAAAATCCACATTTTATTTCAAAAAGTGTCACTCACTGAAAACTGATCTAACACACTCATATTTTCCGGATAATTTAGGAAAACGATTAATAAGTCATTTTTGACATATAAGAATCTATTTCATGTCAAAATGATACACGAGGTGATCTAAATGAGTCAAAAGTGTGTGTTTCCAGTTTAAATTGACATTTTAATAAAAAACACAATTGACATACTAAAAACCAAGAAAACACATTCAAATTGTATTTATACTTCCGGAAAATTACCCAAAAGTCATTTTTGTGACCTGTTGGAATCAATGAAACCTCAATATGATGCACGGTTTGACTGGTGTGACTCTAAGTGCATATTTTTATTTAAAATTGACATCAATTTTAGTAAAATGAACAACTAACCTATTCAAAACTGACCAAACACATCCAGATTGTTTTGATACTTTAAAATAATGATCCATAAGTCATTTTTGTTGTATTGGAATCAGGGTCACCTCAATACAATACATGATGCTCCCAAAATGACTTAAATTTTCTATTATCAGTTTATAATCGAAATTTTAGTTCAAAATTTGTCACTCACTAAAAATAGATCAAACGTGCTTGGATTTTCATGATAATTTAAGAAAATGATTCATAAGTCATTTATGATGTGTAGGAATCAGTTTCAATTCAAAACAATACAAAATGTGATCATAATGAGTCAAAAGTGAGTGTTTCCAGTTTAAAGTGACATTTTGGTAAAAATGACAACTGACATACTCAAAACTGAGCAAACATATTTAGATTGTTTTGATACTTCAGGAAAATGATAAACATGTCATTTTTGTCCTTTTGGAATCATTCACATCACAATATGATGCACCATGTGAATGGTATAACTCCAAGTTCATCTTTTTATTTAAAATTGGCATCAATTTTAGTAAAATTAACACAATTTTTTTATAAAATTAATACTTTATGTTAATTTATTTATTTATATTATTACTAACATACGAATTGTTTTCATATATAGGTGCATTAATTTTCTCGAGTAGTGGTGGGTTTTTTGGAAATAGTATGAGTTAGGGGCAGGATTAAAAGAAAAAGGAACATTGATATTTTTGAATGTGTTAATAATTTGTATTTATGTAATTGTATATATTTTTTGAAATGTATATAATATAGTGTTTTTATTGTATTTTTTATGTAAATTTCATTTCAATTAAATTATATATTGGGGCATTTTGTTTTGATTTCTGGTGTGTCTCTCGTGCTACGGTGTGCTATTACAACACATTGTAGTGGTGTGGCAGCACACTACATTATGTTTTTTTATCAGTGCTTTTAAAAGAATTAATATAGGGACGATACATCAGTTCTTTTAAAAGTTCGGATAAAGGACATATTTTTCAGTGCTAAAATAGTTCTAATAAAATAACATGGCTTTTAATCTCACTTAGGTAGTTAGTGCTTTTCTAACACTGATAAATACAATTTATAGGGATGTTAAAGACCTATTTTTTAGTAGCAATACAAACCCCATCGTTAGAATCAGACCATCCACAAGTAGTGTAGATATAAAACAATGGGAGGCTCCTATATCAAATAAAGAACTATCTAGCATAGAATCTATAAGAATAGTAACTATGACTAATGATGAACCAACCCCATTATCAATATGTTCAAGCTAAAATACATGGAACTAACCTTCCCCTATTCTCTATGGTCCAATATGAGTCCTTAATACTGCACTGATCTACTGATACATATTCTATTTTCCTAAAGTAACACATCTACCACCTCGATCACCATGGCCAGTATAACTCCAACTGCCTGAGTGGTATTGGGTGGAACAACCCCATCCAATACTCTATTTTGGCCTATCCCCTCCATCAGTACCCAATGGTCCAAGGTTCCTAAATTACTTATATAAGTGTCATATCCTACCAAAATCTCATAACTCCACCAATTTTAAGGGACATGGACTACAAATGTGACACAACCTACCACAATACACTTGAATACTGGTCTGGGTAACTGATCAATCTCTTGGACTAGTATGTTTTTCCCAAACTTGGTTGATGTTCTTATTGAAGTGATTCCTACCCATAAAAGACAAACCACTTGGTCTTATAGAAGAAACCACCAGTCCTACAGTTGAAGAATCCTTCAGGTTCCACTCAAGAATTAGAGCTTGATTCACCACCTCAGAAAATTTCTTCAATTAGAAGATGTTAACCAAGGACTTAATCTCACATTTAAGTCTATCCTAAAAAAATATTACCTCAATTTCATCATATAATTCTAGTTCTAGGAAAATTTACTGCAAATTGGTGAAGGGAACAACATAATCCAACAATGACATGCGTCCTTGGGTGAACCATATAAATTCTTCTTCACTCTCAGCACCTATAGGTAAAAGGGTTCCAAGAAATTCCCTTGTATGTTATTCCATCACATGTTCTTCAACTAATCATCCTCAGCATGAATATTCCACCAGCACTTCACTTGAGATCATAACTTCTACAAATACAAATTGAATATTTACTCTTTAGGAGTGTCTATATTGTTAATAATTATTTGGAGGAAACCAATCAAGAACTCAGCTGGCTTAGCCACACCTTATCTGGTAAAGGTCAAATGGTGTTGTAACTAGAACTATTGGGTTAGATAAAAAATATTATGCATAGTCCACCCTATGTATCTTTCCAAGAAATTTATGATCCATGAAATGTTCTCACAAGAACTTCTCTCCTTCCCCTTTACCCAAAACTATCAGGGCCTCTTGTCCCACTACTTGAGGATCATTTCTAGAAATGTCCACCTATCATCCTATTAGCCCATGTTTTCATGGTGGAATGTCTATAAAATTAAAAGCACACATCTCATGATACATAACACATCACATTTTCCTAAGTGGTATTCACATAATGTCATAACAATTCATCCCTCAGACACTACCCCACAGTCAAAACTGAGGAACTATCATAACCCTCTACCATCCCTAACCCAAGTCATGGATAAAATAGGGTAAGTTTTTAACATTTTATAAGTTCTACATTAGAAACCAATTTATTAACCATTTATAATTACCACGTTTAGTATCATTCATAATTAACAGTTAGTTATTAGGAAACATTTATTTTTAAATTACTTAAATAAAGAAAATCATTTACATTTCCCATAACCCACTCATTTTTTTCGTGTGTGCCTAATAATTTTCATGTCACATAAATTCCTCTATTCCTAGAGTAATTTATGTATAATAAACTCTCATTTTATACTGATTCATGAGGAAAATATCACAAACATAATAACATCACACAAAAATTCCACCACCCAACATGAAATAACATCCAACTGTATGAACAAATATCAAGAATAACAATCCCACCCTGTTTACATAGGTTTTCCCCTGCACATATGTTAGCTACTCCCATGAAAGAGATCATTACTAAAGGCCAAATCATCCTAGTATCTAGTCTATGTATCCAAAAAAATAAGAATACAAAAATAAAATAAAAATAATTTGAACCCACTTTATGATGCCCCAACTAGGGCACCACATATCGGTTCCCCAAGAGAGTTCTCCAAAGGAACTTAGGTTCAACTCCACGATGGTAGATATTTATATCTATAAATGAGAGTTTAATATGTAATTTGGAGATACTATACTACTTTTATTAAAAAAACACCATAGTATAAATCAATATGAAATATAAACCATATACTATAATAATAAAAAATAAACTAAACCTCAGATGAATAAATAAAATTCATGGAAAATGTCCATAAAATATTAGATATGTGTTTCCATATAAGTTTCAAATGAAAACCCAAAATAAGACACATTGATAGATCCCAAGTGGGTATTCACATCATGTTTGGTTCTCTCATCCATGATCTATCTTGAATCCCAATTTAACCATCTAACATAGGGATCTTACGCTTATCTTATCCTATATAGACGAAGTCTATTCATTTACCAATCATGAAGCCAAAGTAGGGTGTGAGTACAACTCAGTAGGCCACCACCAATAGGGTTTAAAACAATATTCAGTATATTATATTATATGAAATTGTATAAGGAATAAAAATAAGATGAAAAATTAAATAGGTTTCATATTTATTATTCATTGGTCAACCACAACATACCTATTTCATCCCATGCCTGGGTCTGAACCCAAAAAACATAGTAATTTTATATAATTAATCTCTCATGGTCTTTCATTATTTAATTTAATTTGACTTTCATTCTTTACGCTAGAGTGGCAGTCTGAGCACCATTATCTTGGGAACTCAGAACATCAGTCTAATTATAATTTAATGGGGGCCTAGAGAAGCAGTCTAGTACCCCATTGGTAGTTGGAGATTGAGTCCCTAACCCACAAATCATTGTTCATATTCATGAATTGTGGGCCTAGAGTAGAAGTATAGCTCCCATAGGTATTTAGAGCATAATTTCATGACCCACAACTCATTTTTCATAATGAAAATTATCACATAACATAGTTCCACATTCATAACACATTTATAAACAATTTTCATAATAGTGTAATAATTCATTTATAAAAAAATCATGGTTACTCACTCTTATCACAAGGAAAAAAATGAAAAATTTACCCATTAATCAATTGATAATAATTTATTTCACAACTCATTAACCCTTCATGGTTAAGAAAGTAAACCCTTTAAATCCCATTTCCAATCATGAAACGAGGACTTATTCCAATTATAAAAACCCACAATTTCCACTTATACATTCAATTTCAATGTAATCAAGATACCCCAGGGCTTCCATCAAGTATAGTCTAATAATATCCAATGGGTCTAATGCGATCTATGAATGGTCTCATATTTGGTAGAATTAAATTAAAAATTTTAATATAAATAAAATTTTAAAAAGTATCAATTAAATGGAACAACTAGATTCACAAGATTATAATCAATAATAAGGGAAATAACATGTAGACCGCCTTCCTTATGAGTTTTTAAGAACACTCTCCAAACCTTAGTCCTAAATTTGATGTAGAAAGATCTAAATCACAATGACATAGGGGATCTATCATAAAAACCTAGGATCAATATCCAACAAAATAAGATACATTAAAACCTATATCTACAACATCGACAATGGGAGGATTCATCCCTATATAAAGGGAGAGAAATAAATTATAGACATAAACCTAATTAAATAAGATCTCACATACTATAAGAGAAGTTGATTCCTTCCACATGATATTTTATTCATAAACAAAGGGGTCTTAGGATATTTGGAACCCTCTTTGAAGCCTCCAAAGGTGATGAGAATATTGTTAGGTTGAATAAGGGTGATTTGGGATATTAATAGTGTGTTTGTAAATTTTTAATCAAAATTTCAGGGTATTAAATAGTCGGGAAGATGGTTTTCTGGACATGCCACATGGTTAGACAGACCATGAAGCCTAATTGTGAGCCCCTACAATCAAGGGTGGAAAATTTCTCCTCATTAGGAATACTATTCTCAAAACCATGCACCAACCACGAGAAACCCCTTTGTCCAATGGTTCACAGTTTGTGGAGGGTGACATATTGGTTTGGTCAAACCGTGTGCCCCCTTCCTATGGCTCAAAATTGGCCTCATAGTTTATTGGGTAAAACCGCATGGTTTTGTCAAACCATGAGCCAACTATTCACAACCCTATAGTCTTCCAAAATTTACCCAAAAAACCTTGAAGTAAGACCCAACTAAAGTATGGTAATTAATGGGTAAAATAATATCTGGAAATGAGTACGATACATCTCTATAAAGGTTGGGTTCTAACAGTAAAAAATATAAAGTTATTCAATGAATGTAAGATTTATTACACCAAATTTGAGAGTGTGGGTCTAGGGAGATTAAGATATCATCAGAGGAAGGATTATTTTACCTATATATGAGTAATATTTATCAATAATGTGATTAAAACTAAGAGGTTTAGTTGTATATGGTTTATGGTATATTATTTATTTTATAATTGGTATGATTTCAGTTTCAAAGTATGAATGATCATGGTTTATACTTTCTTATTCCTTCCATTTATTGAGTAAGAATTATTTTATCCTTAGAAACCTAAAAGTGCTAGCAAAGCAATACAATTCTTGAATTTATTCACGAAATAATGTTTGAAATTAAAAAAATTGATATTGAATTTCAAATCAAAACATATGATGAATATTTTATATTGTGACACATTATAAGGTATGGGATATTTTAAGTTGTGACCAGACCTCACCATGTAATATGAGATATAATTGTATAAAATTAAATATGAATCCTTCTATTCTAGAATATCATAATGCACAATATTTTTTACCACATTATTGAGTATGGAATTTGTTCTATATCCTGATTTTGCATTGATTTACCTATTTTAATTTGCATATAATAGAGAATCGTATCACTAGTCCGATATAAATACCAATCACAAACCCTTAATACTCATTTTAATAGGGTTTGTTTCATGAAATGGTTTTCCAATAAAAAATAAATGACATATTCTTTATAATTAATTGTGATTTAAGATTCAAGTGAATAACAAAATACCATATGGAGGAAAATTTATATTTGTTCATTTTTCGTGTATGAATCTTTTTAGATAATTTATAATTTGTTTATAAATTATAGAAAATTTATTTTAGGATTGGTTTTAATTTATAGTGTTTAAAAATGAATGAATTATAAAGTATTTATAATTAATTATTAAATGTTTTTGGAATATTCAATAAATAAACATCTTTAATATTAAATTTTAATATTGATGAAATATAATTTTTAAGGATTGACTTATAATTATAAAATAATAGGGTTATATATAAATTATAAGGTAATTTATATGGTTTTTATAAATTATAAAGTCAGTCAAAATATAAAAGAGTTTCGATCTAAATTATGATTTTTTCATAATTGATAATTTAAAATGTTTTAAATAAAGTCCATATTTAAGAAATTATTTGTACCATATCAATGTCATTTATGATAATTAAAATGATAATGGATCCAATAATATTAAATATGTGCTATTTATGTTATGTAAAATGTTTACATAATGTATTCAAATTATTGATATTAAATATAAAATGTTTACATTTCAATTAATCATTATATATTCAAAAAAATAACACAGAAATGATAATATGAATAAATTCATATTAGAAATAAATATATAGTATTTATATTTATTTATTCAGTGATTTTGATTGATATTTATTCAATTAGAATGCATTTATTGATTTTTTATTTATAAATTGTTCAAAAATATTTATCTCATCTATACATTTATGAAATGTTCATTTATTTACTTTATTTACATATTTATTCATAGATATAAAAATTTATATTGTGAATTTATGTATTATTAAGGTTAAATTAATTTGAAGTGCCTCTTTAAATTAACATATATATGTTTAAGGAGTTACATGCAATGATTTGGTTTTCTTCTATGTTGACTTTAGCTTGTTTATGAGTTATGGGATTGAATTTAGAATTTAATTATAGTTTATGTATATTAATTGTTTTGATTATAATGGAATTAATGACTATATAGTGTATTTAACAATGGTTAGAGGGACCTTTGGTCAGTATACTCATTAACAAAAGGGTTTATGCAATGTCAAGAAAAGTGAGGGTGATTTATTTCTCACACAATACTTTCTATTTAAGTATTCTAGTTTCATATGATTCTAAAATTTTTCATTAAATGGATTTATGTACCATATTCTCATGATTTATTTGGATATGTGTAAATATAGAAATCTTTTAGTTTAGGTTAGTAAAAAAAGTTGTGGGTTATCTAAAGAGTTACACATCAACATGTTTTGATCATATTGATTTTGTGGAAAGAATATAGATTCAAAACTGAATCATTAGAAGAATGCATATATGCTAAAATAATACATCAGATAAAATCGTAAGTTATTAAAAACATTTAAAATTACTAATAGTTTGATTCCTTATAATGAAACAATTTTTAAGACTTCAATCATCAAACTGAACAGGGTTATGCTAAATCCAGGTACCCATGGATTTTATTATCTATGGAATGGTGGAAATAGAGAAGTATAAATGTTATATAACCAAATCATACTGTGAGATTTGGGTCATAATTAGTTGAGAAAAATATGAGATAGGATACTCTGCAAATATAGTTTTGTATTATCGATATGATGGACTTCTGGCAAGGGTTTTCCATTCTAATATTCAAGAGTTAAATTTGGGTATGATTGATATGTTTGTATATACAAATAGATTTGTAATGAGAGTAATGATAAAGTAGACTCAAGGTTAAGTAAAATATTAACCAGGAACCATAAATTGGTATGATTAAATTTAAATAGGGCCATCATTTTAAGGGGATCATATTTAATTAAATTCATTAGGAAATGTAAATAAAATATGATTCTAATTTGAAAAAAGATTATATTATGGATAAATGTAATTTTCATTTTGAAAATTGACTTTTGTATCAATATTATATAAGTATAAACTTAATAAAAAATGTATTGTAATTGGTATAATAACTTAATAATTGTTCTGTTTTAAAAATGGAAATTCAATATATTTGTTAAACCCTTTCCTGAGTATCATATTGATAAAGCTGGCCAAAAAATGGATCAAGATGCTAATGATAATAATTTAAAAGATTATTTGGATATCTAAACTATTATGACTGTATTCATAGATCCAAAGTTAAACTACATGATAACATGGATGTGTGGAAAGTATTTTTTAGATGTAAAATTTCTAAAGGAACTTTAGTATATTCTCATGTGATCAAAATTATTGGTTATGTAAATGACTTGGAAAGACTGGGGTACCCTATAAGGCCTAATCTACATATGTAATTTATTTAATAATCATTTCTGGAAATGTTTTCAAAATTTAATATGGATTATAATATCCATTATTTCATCAAAACTATACCATATCTCCTCATCATATTTATGATAACTAAGAAGGACAAGGAAGGTCTATTAATTGTTCTATATTGAAAATGAAAGAAGTTAATAGGTGAAACTAGAAGAAAAAAATTATATTAGAAAGTAAAGTAGTGTGTCTTATAATATCTTGTTGAAGTCGTCTAAACATAAGGGATTATTTAGGAATTAGGGGTGATTCTTTCATCAAGGATAGACTTATCACTGGGAGAGGAATTTCCCAAAAAACAGTAAAATGTTTAAAGTCTATAAGGGGAGTTCACTTTTGTTATTATTTTTATTAAAATAAATACTTATATTTGGAAGGGTATTTGATACCACTATACATTAAACCATTTTTATAAATATGTATTAGAGTTCCAAATTGATGAAGAGTAATAGTTAGATCTTAAACTATGCATTCATGTAATGAATAAAGAGGTTGTTACATTAAGGAGTTTGATATGGAAGATTAATTTAAAAGATATAGCAGATTAAAATAAATATCTTGTATTTTCATATATATTTTCCATTTATCTCTAAATATGACTTATTATAAATAATTGTTGTCATTAATAAATTTTATGATTTTCTTAATACACATGGTTTTGATTTTATCTAGTTCTATAACGTTGTTTGAAATGAAGATAAGGATAAAATGTTTTATATATAGGATAAAAGTGTTTTTATCCATTTTGTTTGTTAATATATGTGGGGAAAACTTCTCACCACATTCTTATCGAATATTTTAAATAATAGACTTATTTTTAGAATATTACTCCAAATATAAATTATACCATATGTGACATGGTTCTTAATAGTTTATTTTTAATTGTTCCCAATAATAGATATAAATGTTTTTTCAAATTTTTTTTTTCTTAGCATGATTTTTTAGAAAAAATACAGTTTCTAAGAGGCCATTGGGAACATGTTTTGGTCTTAATTATGTTGTAATTATAAAAAAATACAATATTATATATTTAAAATCAATTGTGAGAGTCACTGTACATCCTAAAATAGTTTATGTTATGTTTGTAATGAAAGATAATTTAAAGAGTTTAATTTTTTTTATAAAATAACATTAAATTAAAATTTAAATGAAAATAATTTAAGGTTATGATCCAGAAAGTAAAAAGTGTTCTATATGGATAACATAATTTATGAACATCCTAACAATGGATGTTATAAAGTAAATAAGTTTGAATACTTTTTCATAGAGTTGAACATTTAGAATATGAATAATATTCTAACTATTATTCAAAAAGTATTTAATTAAAAATATTACCCACTAATGGAGTTTAGTGGGATGTTTTATTATATTTCTATATAGAGATGTGATATAAATTACATAGAGATATAATTAATCTTAAAAAATTGTAAAATTACAATATACATATATTCTCTATAGTGTTTTATTATATAAGATAAGGTTAGACACGAAATTATATATAGTTTTGTTAGTATTCTTATTGGAGTTTAAGAATATAAAATATAACATGTTAAAAAATTAAGACTTGAATTTATAATTCTTTCATGTTGGTTTCATATAATTATAAAGTGAAATGATAATTAACATTTAATATTATGAATTTGATTGACCCCTAACCAATTTTCATCATAGATTTTTATTGTTAAGTGTATTTCATGCATAAAATTCAGAATGTTTTAATGTATTGATTTTTGGATTTAAATGAATAATCTTGCCAATTTTGGAACAAATTGAGTTATTTTATGTTTTATGGAAAGAAAACATGAATCTGTGGAAAATGAAGAAAAATTGGTGTAAATATGAGAAACTGGAAAATGGAAAAACATTGTTACATGTCGTGTACCACAAGTACACATCGTGACTTCATCGGAGAAGCATGCCACTGACAGAACAAGCCGTGATGATCAAACATGTTGGGAACTATAAGTACATGGAATGTACCTTCAGTACACGACATAACAGATGTAAAACGTAAAATTTTTGAGAAATATTTTCACAAGATTCTCACAGGTGTGTAGGTGATGCAGACATGGTATACACAACGTGTAGTCCAAGTAAATGCTATGTAGGTGGTAAAATTTCAAAAATCTTAGCTGAGATCCACACACCTGACATGCAGATTCACAAAAAGTGGATTGAAATTACAAGTTTTGTAACTTCAGTACATGTCATGAATAGTGATGGGAAGACCCCATTCAACACCTATAAATAGAGCCCCAAGCTGCACCTTTTGTGCATTCTAGATTCGGCTGAAGACAAATTCCCCAAGGGATGATGACACACCATTTTTGATTTTTTTTACTTTATGCTTTCTTTTATACTTCCCACTAAACCTCTAATCGCTAGGATGATGGGGTAATCCCACCATATTATAGGGTGATTTAACTGAGGGGGGAAGTTACACTAGATTTAACTCTTTTTATTATTCATGTATTTGGTTTGCGCAATTTCATTATTAAAACTTTAAATCCCTTTATTTTTCATTTATCATGACCATAAATATTCAAAATATAAATGGGACATTTAAATTGTGTAAGTGACTACCCTAAAGACGACATGACGATTGTCTATATTAGGGGAAATTTGGTTTAAAATTGGTATCGAGAGAAACTTGATTCGACAACACCCTAAACTACCGGGCCAAGGGAAATAGAGGATTGTCACATTAAAGAGGGGATACCGTGACCATTGGATCTACCTCATCTTGACTCCGAAACCAATCACATATCAAACAATTTACTTTATAAAACCTATTTCACCTAAACATAGAAATTAATTACCTCAGCAAACATTAAAAATTTGATCACAATCCAATAAATCGGCTTGCTTTTGTATTTTCAAACCCAATCAATCCTTTCTCACAATTTTCTCATTTTTTAAAATAATTATTTTGAAATTATAAATAAACTAAAATCACCGTCCCTTTGGATCGACCTCGAACTTCTGCTGTACTAATTTTTTAATTAATTGAGTAGCATAAGTTGGGTTTTATAATTTTTTTTACTTAGTAATGTTGGGAACTAACGACACCCTACAGTGCTACAAATTATAGTTCGTGATAAAATTATATGGTTATTGTGGGAATAATATATTATTGGGATAAGAAATATTGTTATGATACAAATAATTATTATTTATTCTAGATGACCGTCCAAGTATACCACATGGAATGTTATACACTATGTCTTTTTTATGTTTGGGGTGCATGTTTCATATTGATTCCCAATAAATAATATTAGAAAATATATCTATCAGAAAAAAATTCATAATTTTTTACCTTTATTATTCTATTAATGGAGTTGAGATAATTATTTGGTGGTTGGATATATTACTAATATTTTCATTGGTTTAGTAAATCAAGATGGGTTTTTTCCTCTCGTATGACAAGCATGACATCCAGGTCCTCATTTGAGATATATAAAAGGAGTGTACAGATATACCATTATAAGTGACATGTGATGTGATAATATAATGGTATAGGTTCATATGATGTGTTAATCCACCAAGATGAATGAAAATTTATGTGGTCATCTATATAGTCAATATATACTAGTGAATTGAGAATATTTTAGTGCATATATGGGACAAACATATCTTGTGTCTCTCGGTTACTTGATGTCTTGGGAAAAGGGACCATTGGATTATATATACATATATATGATATAGATGGTGAACATTGTTATAGAGATACATTTTTTGGTGATTATTATTTTAGAACCCTTTGAATCTTGAGTCATGTTGATGTTTTACTTGATCCTTCTATTTTCTTTTATTTTTGAAGAACCCTTTTGATTGGAGGAATTATTGAAGATAAATTATTATTATAATTGTTTTTCAACATATTAATTTTATTTTTTGTGGTTTGTTATAGTTTTTTAGTTGTTTCAGAAGCTTTTTAAAGAGTTTTTGAACTTTATTAAAGAATTTTGGATTTTTTGAGATCATGTAGAAAAATTGTTGTATGTTTCCTATGAATTTAGAGTTTGAGTGTATGAATTTCTTGTCTAGAATACGAATTTGGAGGAATTTCATAAGAATTGTGATTATTTCATATGAATTATAAAGGATATCATATGACTTATCATATTTCATAGGACTTAAAAATAATATCATAATAGATCAATGATTTATCATGAATTTAGAAGAAGATTATATGACTTCAAGTCATTTCATATAACTTCTTGTGAAACATGAATTAATTCATGTTTACCAAGTGTATGAAATTGGTATTCCCAATAATAATTCATAATTCCTAAAATATGACTTCCTTGTTTTGAATGAGAGTTCAAGGAAAATTTTAGACTTTCAAGGGATTTTTTTTGACTTAGTGAAGGACACATAAGACTTCATTCCTTACAAAAATTATGAAAAATTTAAAGACTAAAAATTATATTTTCCAAATTTACTTTTGAAGAAGAAGTCAATAAATGGGATGTAAATTATTCTCTTTAGGGATCAAAACATCAAATTTTAAATGTGAATCATATAGTATGAAGAATCAGTGATTGTATTTATATGAAGAAAAATATAAATTGTGTGAAAAACTAGATGAGTTGAGCTCAAAATGAAACTGAGTTTATTTGCAAGGACAATAAAGATGTTTATTGGGTTGATGTATTACTACTATTCAGTTATTAATTTACATGATAATCAAGATGATGTGAAAGATATGTTGTTTAATATTTGAAATATTTTATTAAGATTATTTTTAAGGACTATTTCACCACAAAATACATCTCCATTTTTTGAGCAGATGAAAGAAATTGAGAATAAATATTGGTATATTTAAATAAAATGTAATTACTTTTAGGTGTTTTTGAATATTATAAACAGATCTTTTTGATATTTTGTTTCTATAGTTTGATTCTACAATGTCTCGACTGATTTAATTATTAGTTAAATAAGATGAGGGAAATTGTGGAAATTATCTTATAACAAGAAATTATTGGATGCCGACCCATGTGAAATCCTTAGTGAAAAGAATATAAAAAGTTTTGAGTATTAAAAATGAGTTTTTGATCATTGTGATCTTTATTAGTAGGCTTAATAAAACTTATAATATACAAATTTTGGTATAAAATGATGACATGATAAATTAATGATATAGTTGTAAAAGAAAACTGTTTCCTCAAAGAGAGAGAATACTACTTCTTAGAAATATTGAAGCTGTTGAAAAATTGAGAGATAGGGAAGAATAGTTGTATTTTTTTTCTAATGTACACATTTTTGTAACATAAAAATTGATATTAAGTGGTAGAGAAGAAGAATCCCCAGTGCATGAAGATGAGGTTTTGTGAGTTGGGAAAATAATGTATACCCATGATTTCAGTGTTGAGAAAAATAAATTCCTTAAGATGATGTTATTATTATCTAAAAATATATTTACCCAAGACTACACTGCTGAGTCTAAAAGAATATGTTGATGTAGCTCTTTAAAGGGTCCTACATATATTTATTTGGGAATAATTATTTCTTTGGAGTTTATTCACCAAGTATATAATGAAGTGGATATTATTAAATAGGATGGGATGTATATATTGGATGTTATCCTTCTAGATTAAATTATAGAATCTCAAAACTATTTACGAAGAAATATACATTAAAAAAAGGACCTCTATCATCTGGTTCTAATATTTTCATTATAATTATCAGGAGATAGTATAACCTACAAGAGTTTATATTCTAGGAAGCCTGGTTCTTAGGATAATAAATGACCAACCCACATTCATTAATAAAAAAATATATATCTAAAATATTTAGCATGGTTTATCATGTAACCGAATCAAGGAATAGGCTCTCACATTGAGGTTGAACCTTATAAAAAATTATGTGTTCCTTTATATTTTATTATTTTCTATATTTACCATTAAAGGTGGAGTGTTATAATTAAATTTAGAGAATAAAATACTTAATGTTCATAAAATTTAGTTCAAATGAAAATATAATTTATAAATGTTAGATACACTGATTTAACCCCCATCAGTGTTTCCATTTAACACTCTAAAAATCACAATTAGTATCAAATTAGGGATTCCTAAATAAGCTTCTCTATTTGTGATTGAATTATAACATCAAATCTATTAACAAAATAGGTGTTCCCACATTTTATGGAAATAAGTATGATGGTTGAAAAAAATAAAATTCATCTATTTTTATTATCATTAGGTCTTGATGTTATTAATGAATCCATATTGGTATTTTTACCCCATTATTGGCATGGTAAAAATTCATTTTCTGATAAAAGGAACATTGATGTTGATGGTAAATTTGGTTATTCCATTTTAATTTCTCTCTATGTGATTGTTTTTACTAATGTAATGGGGTTACTAATTAATAAATAAATTTTTGGAAAATAATAAAACAATTATAAATGATATGTTAATATCAAATATAATATATATAGATCTATAGAAGTTTTATTTTATGATATAAAGAATATTTAGGTATAATACATTGATGAATACTTCACTAAATTCAATGAGAATATGAGAAACATTAGAGTGTTTGTTGAAAAATTGGATTATTGCTTTACTTTTAAGAAATTCATGAGGAACATCCCAAACTGATTTCCTAAGGTTTATTCACTTAAAGATAGATATGATCTCTAAATATATGAGAATAAAAAATTTCTAATTTCATATTTTCTTAGGAAGAAAATAGGATCCAAAAAATAAGGTGAAAGATGAGATAAATTTTCATGCCATAGAAAAGTTGAAGTTGAAAGAAGAATAATTTGAATAATCGTGTGAGTTAGACTTTAATGATTATATTGATGTTGAAATCAATATAATTAAACCTTGTATATTTATAATTTTATGAAAATTAAAGGTAAAATATAAAAGGTAATTTCCCTTGAAATGATTTAATTGTGTAGGCAATGGAAGATTTGTTGTAATCTATCCAAAGAATAAAAACTATGAGTGTCATAGTGATGACCAATAATAGAAAATACAAGAGAAGAAATGTGAAAAATGATTTAAATCAAGAAAAAATTTATGTGGAAATGATAAAATATTTCCAACAATAAAAATGAGAACCTTGACAAGAAAGGAGAAAGAGTAAGACTCTTCCTCCGGCATCAAATCCGAAGATGAGCCACGTAAAATGGTTACAAACATTATATCACATAAATAAGACCATGAATATCTTTAAGAAATGATGTGGAAGGTGGAAAAGATAATTATATAGAGAATATTCTTAGATATAAATTAGAGTATTATATTTAACAAAATATCATATTGAATAAGTATGATAAAAATTTAAATAAAGTAGATAAGAATAAAGTTGATGTAAATAAAGAATCTATCAAAAGAGAGACTGAAATTATATAAGAACTCAATAAATTCAATGTGAATCTTTCGGAGCATGAAAATATAAAGAAAGCTATTAAATAAAAAATAATATTAAAATAAAAATAAATAAGCAAGATTTTAACACCCCAACATTTTAGAATATATATTTCTCTTTCATTTGGAGTGTTTGATAACTTCCTTTACACGCAAAACTAATCTTAGAAGAACTTTGATATACCATTGAAATATTATTATTAAAAGTGACTATTATCATATGACTATTTTATTTTAATGTATTATTATAACTAATTTAACTATGAAAATATATATAATGTTTTTCCTTAATGAAACAGAGTTCATTAATCCTTAGAAAATAAGTTCTCAAATTTTAATAATAAGAATAAAATTATATAAAACCAACTTCTTTCCAGAATTTTATTTTCTATATATGATTTATTTTTATATAAATAAATATATTTATCACTAATCTTAATTTATATAAAAAAATAAATTATTAATTATAGATTTGTTAAAAAAAATTTATTAATGAAGCTAAATGCATTGGAAGGTAAAAGGTATATATTTTTTTCAAAACAAACAATACTTTTTTTTTGTTTGCAATGTATTTTATCTTAATAATTTTAATTAATAAATATTGATGAGTGATTTTAATGGAATTACTTGGTATAATATTCTATATAATATTTTTACATTCATCTAATGATTTTTACTAAGAAAGAAATGAGAATAAAATCATTTTTATGATTAAAAAAACATTTTCTATAACAATGTTTTACACAATTTGTGTGATATGAATAATCCTATTGACTTATAGAAATTGTATATTCAAAAATAGGTTACATAGATTTAATTATAATAAATAATATTATTTAATAAGTTCCGCTTAATTTTTTTTGGCCACAATGAATATTTTTCGTGATAAAAGTTTTGTTACCACGGTAAGGGTTAAATTGGTTGGGGGGGGGGGACCTAAGTGATATGGTTTAAAAAAAACAAAAAACTTAATGAAATTTCATTGGTTATTTTTATTTATAACTTACCCTTATTATATGTTATACTATTAAAAATTTTATCCACTTTACTTGAGTAAGACATATATTATATAATAATGTTTTAAGTATTTTCATGTTTTCCAGCCAACTCACTTAAAAAAAGGAAACTCTTATTCTCACTTATCCACACAAATTGAAAACTCTAGTTAAAACAATACATATCCAAACACAAAATAAAATTTCCTCCCCTTTTTCTAGACATAATAGTATCACCAAAATTCGATCTTAATAAGTCTTAATGTGTAAGATAAAGGAAGTTACCTGAATAAGAGGTAATTGTCTTTACCGATCTATTTCATGTTTATTCATTCCTTAACCTCATAGAAATATCCTATTACCATATTAAAATCATTAAATAAGTGTATTTAATATACTAATATATTTTTATGTTAATGGTGAAACATTTTTGTATCTCTTTTATATCCAATTGACAATTAAAACATCACGTGTGCGTACATAAGGACTACAATATCCACGAGGCGATGCATTTGATTTTTCATCACCATATCTCATGAATGGATATATAGATGTATTTAATATATATATATATATATATATGTATATAATATTTTTATAAATTGATTATGGTTGTTTAGTTATATAATATTATCTTCCTTTTTACCCTCCCATTTGATGAAAAATAATAATACAGCTCATGCATACATGTGGACTAACTCCTCAACGAAGCGATGTGATTAATTTATCATTTATTATTAAAATAGATGGTAATCAGGTTATATTTAATGAATATATATTTTTTATGATATTATTATTATTATTTTAATATATATTATTATTTACAATTCATTCTCTCTATTTTTCTGAAAATTAAAACATCACTCATGCATACGTACGAACAATCGTCTCCACGAAGTGATGCAATTCATTTTTAATAAAATATTTATATAAAAGGTTAAAAAAGTATATATAATGAATAAATATTTTACTTATTAAATTATTACAGTTATAGAGATTATTAAATCATAATAAATGTGAAAGGACCAGAATATTCGAGCTAAAACTTGCAAGGGGAATAGAATAGTTAACACCAAAATGATGAATCTAAAGAATAATTTTTAATAAATGGGTAATTTAAAATTATAATAATTAATTTATTTAAATTTAATTATGAATATCATTATTTTATATAGCTATAATAAATAAAAATTTATTTTTCCAAAGGTTAAGATCACATATAAAGTAATTCAAGACTTGTGGTAAGGGTTTACATTAATATCTCATTTCCTTATGGGATTTTCTATGTTAAATTTATAAAGAGGGAAATTATACAATCCTTATATTATAAATCCAATATATTTTATTCCACTCATGTTATTTCTAGGGATTTAATGTTTTATTTTCATTATCCTCTCTTTGGTCCTTAGAACAACCGATAAAATGTCTTCAAGAAAGGATGACTTATTTTATGTATTCAGTTGAAAATATTTCTCTTATATATAATTGTTTAGAAAAATATTTTATGGAATTTATAACCTATAAATAAATGTTATTAAGAAGTAATTTTCACTACCTTTTACTTTCTTTACAAATTATTAAAATTAACATTTTTAGATTATTTTCATACGACTAAATTTTAATTTTTTATGAAACTGTGAAAGAATGTTATATTTTAACATATTAAACATGAATTAATTTTACTAACTTCATGTATTTTATTTTTAATTATTATTTATTTAAAAGTTTATAAGGTTTTAATAAAAAAATTATATTCCTAATTTTATGAGATTTTTATGATTTTAAAAGTTTAAAAAATAAAATGGACTTTTTCTCTTTATTTTGAAAGCATATTTGAAATTCATTATTAAATGAAATTTTATATATATGTTAAAATACTTCAAGGATTTTTGTGATTCAATAAGGATATGATATTATTATACCATACAATTCCTTAATATGGATGGTTTATGATTATTCTATTTAAATTATGTTTTCATGAAACCCATTTCTTTCCAATGGGTTAATTAAGCTGTTGTGGAATGATGAATGCTCTTAATTTATAGTAAATATATATCAATTGTTTATTATTATGTGAAATATGTGTTAATTATATATAATTAATATATTAGGAAATGTTTTCTGACCTATGATATCAAAGTGTACAATGGTGGTTATCCCAAGCCCAAGAGGTTTTAAAGGAATTTCTCTGAATCCAAAGAAGATGCCAAGTGGTTAAAATGATCCTACCATGTGATGGATATATTGGTGGGTAGAATTGATATATGATGTGATAAATTTCATGGTGGGTATCCTATAAATATAATTTCTAGGATTATGTTTAGGCATTCTGAGGTAATTCTAGTATGCCTTATAATTGTTTTTTACTTTACACTCTTATGATTTTTGTTATATATTACGATAAGGTTTTAATAAATGACTCATGATTTATGATTTAGGTCCTAGTTTATTACCTTTATATACTATGATAATGTTCACATACCCTTATGAACATATTATTCTCACATATGTTCTTTGAGTTGATGTCTCTCATGTTTACCCACATTTAGCATTTGAGCTCACCCCTTATTATGTTTTTATTTCCCCAGGTTATAATGAATGTTATTAATAATTATGATTATATATGGGTACCATATGAGAAGAATATTTGGGATAAATCTTGTACCTCTCGTATCCCCTCGTGGTTTAATTTTCATGATCACAATCACTTTCTTGTTTATCTAATTGTGTTTTAAGTGTTTTTGTTGATAGGCAATTGATTGCCAAAGGATTGGCCCAAGAAAGCTGGCAAAATGGACTGAATTGCAGTCCACCGACCAACCGGTGTGATAGCACCGGCTAGCCGGTGGACCTGGCAGAGGCATTGCCCACTGCCAGGTTCCACCGGTCAGCCGGTGGCCTGACCACCGGCCAGCCGGTGGCACCCAGATGAATAGTGTGAGCTACTGTCTCCCCACCGGCCAGCTGGTGGCTCCTCCACCGGTCAGCCGGTGGAGCCTGGACCAAATTCTTCTCCTCTACCAAGGCACCGGCCAGCTGGTGGTCCTGCACCGGCCAGCCGATAGCCCAGTCAAACTAGCCGTTGGCTTTGACCAGTCAACTCTCTTTTGGCCTCCAACGGCTCTTTAAGCCTCTCCAACGGCTCCGAAGACTCCCCAAGGGTTCCATGCCTATAAATAAAGGCCAAAGAAGCCCCGAACACCAACCGGATCATATACCAAGCGCTCGGACATATTGTTGAACATTTGGCGAACCTCCGGCGCTCCACCTTCAAGGATCCTCAAGTGCTCCAACCAATTTCCAATCCAAGGAGCACCTCAAGAAGCTTGGGAGAGCAAGCTACATCAACTCCATCATACTTTGGCGCCCAAGTCTTCCTCAATTACGGTTTTTCTTGCTTTATATATTTTTTGAGATTAAAATTGGGTTTGTGCCTACAAACCCCAAACTTTTCTCATCCCCTCTTTCTTTTGGGTTTCACATCACCATTAAGGTGTGAAGAGGTTTCTTCAAGCCTTTCCTTTTAAAAGGCTTGTGTCAAAGGTGAGCTAGCCTTCACCCGTAAAAAGGATAGTGGGTTCTTGCTCAACCATTGAAAGCAAGTGGGTTCTTGCTTAACCACCAAAAGCAAGCTGTAATAGGTCCTAGTGCTACCTCAAAGCCTAGTGGGTTTCTTGCTAAAACCATTGAAAAGCAAGCGGTAGAATCTCTCAACGGTTGAGTTGGGAGCGGAGACGTAGGCCGGGTTTTGGCCGAACTCCGTTAACAATTTCTTGTGTGATTGCCTCTTTATTTCCGCTGCACCTTTTACTTTGATTTTAATTTGTTAATCATTTTTTTAAAGGCAATTCACCCCCCTCTTGCCATCACTTCCGTTTTTCTCCGCCCAATAATTGGTATCAGAGGAAAAATTTGAATAATTCCCTAAACCGGTCCAAATTAAAGATCCTTTGTGATGGCATCTACCTCTTTCGCCCCCGAGGGCTACTCATTGGGTCGGGCTCCATTTTTTGATGGGACCGACTATAATTATTGGAAAACCCGCATGACTACCTTTCTTAGAAGCATAGGATATCCTATTTACAAAATTGTCATGCAAGGTTATTCTTTATCTTCCCCTGACAAATCCAAATGGACCCCCGCCGATATTAAGAATTTTGAGCTTGATGGCAAAGCCATGAATGCTCTTCATTGCGGCCTTGACCGAAATGAGTTCAACCGAGTTTCCACTTGAACCTCATCTCATGAAATTTGGAAACTATTGGAAGTGACCCATGAGGGCACAAATAATGTCAAGGATACTCGGTTAGACATGTATAGACAAGATTTTGAAAGCTTTTCAATGCATCCACATGAATCTATTTCCGATATGTTTACTCGCTTTACTGACGTGTGCAATGGTAGAAAATCTCTTGGTGATGTTGTTTCAGCTGAAACCATGGTGAAGAAGATCCTATGGGTCCTTCCGAGCTCATGGGCACGTAAAGTGACGGCAATCCAAGAAGCTAAGGATGTAAAGAACATGCCGGTCGAAGAGCTCATCGGATCCCTAATGACGTACAAAATCACGATGAGGAGGCAAGATCAAAAGGAGGGCACACCAATCAAGACACCAAAGAACATTGCCCTCAAGGTACAAAAAGAAGTAAGCTCCTCCTCCTCATCCTCATCTTCCTCATCTTCTTCATCTTCAAGCGGCGACTCAGAAATGGAGAATCTCGCCCGCCAAATGCACAAGTTTATGAAGAAGCACAAGAAGAAGAAATCCCGCAAGCACCGAAAGCAAGAACCCACCGCAAGATCCGAGCCCAAGGTAAAATGCTACGGGTGCGGCGAAAAGAGCCATTACAAGCCCGATTGCCCACTCAACAAAAAACGGGCCACGCAAAAGGAAAAAGGAAAGAAAAAGGTCCTCAAGGCGACATGGAGTGACACCTCCTCATCCTCCTCCTCCTCCTCCTCGAGCGACCAAGGTACAAAATGCCTAATGGCATTTCACGAGGTAACTTCTTCCGATTCCTCATCCTCATCCTCATCTTCAAATTCTTTTAATCATTTATCATATGAAGAACTTCAACATGTGCGAGACCAATTAGAAAATGGTTTTCATGAGCTTTCTTCAAAATTCGTTGCTTTAAAAAAGAATTTCAAAAAGCTTTCCTCCGAAAAAGTCCAACTTCTCAAAGAGAAGGAGGAACTCTCCCTAAAAATCCAAAATTTCCCCAATGTTGATTCTTTGGAATCAACCATCAAGGATCTTAGAGAATCCTTAGCCAAGTTCACCCAAGGTGAACAAAATTTGTCCAAACTATTAGGTTCTCAACGAGTATCTAGAACCACCAATGGACTTGGCTACACCAATATAGCTTCCTCCTCCCATGCACCCACTGTTTTTGTAAGGGGGAGCTCTAGTTTTAAATTTTGTAACTATTGCAAAAAACTCGGGCACATGATATATGAATGTAATTGCAAAAACGCCCGGTATGGTAGGCCCAAATCGATTTTTTATTCGGATGAATTCTATAGGAGAAGACCCGCTACAAGGCAAGTGTGGATTGAAAAATCCCTCTTAGCGAGTCTCTCCGGGCCTAAAATTGTATGTTTTCAAAATCCCTCTCCCCAGTGACTTTTTGTTTTTATTTAGGGGGAGTTAGGTTTGTTTAAGCTTTTTGTTTCAATTCAAACTTTCAATTTCAAATTAAGCCCTTTTTCAATTTAAAAATTTTCGATTCCAACTTTCAATTTCAACACTTGGTATCAAAATTTTCATTTCAAAATATTCAATTCGAATTTTTCATTTCAAAACTTTCAATTCAAACTGTTATTCAATCTTTCAAATTCCAAAATTTCAATTGATTTTCAAATCTCAAATCCAGTTTTTCAAACCCTTTCCCTCAATCAAGTATTATGCCCCACGCTATTTTGATAATCACAAAGGGGGAGAAATTTCTTGATTGATTGGGGGAGAATCCTTTTCATCATGCTTAGAATTTCCTTTCAATTTCAGTATTTTACATTAATTGTTTTGGTGATTGTGATCATCAAAATAGGGGGAGATTGTTGTACCTCTCGTATCCCCTCGTGGTTTAATTTTCATGATCACAATCACTTTCTTGTTTATCTAATTGTGTTTTAAGTGTTTTTGTTGATAGGAAATTGATTGCCAAAGGATTGGCCCAAGAAAGCTGGCAAAATGGACTGAATTGCAGTCCACCGGCCAACCGGTGTGATAGCACCGGCCAGCCGGTGGACATGGCAGAGGCATTGCCCACTGCCAGGTTCCACCGGTCAGCCGGTGGCCTGACCACCGGCCAGCCGGTGGCACCCAGATGAATAGTGTGAGCTACTGTCTCCCCACCGGCCAGCCGGTGGCTCCTCCACCGGTCAGCCGGTGGAGCCTGGACCAAATTCTTCTCCTCTGCCAAGGCACCGGCCAGCCGGTGGCCCTGCACCGGCCAGCCGGTAGCCCAGTCAAACTAGCCGTTGGCTTTGACCAGTCAACTCTCTTTTGGCCTCCAACGGCTCTTTAAGCCTCTCTAACGGCTCCGAAGACTCCCCAAGGGTTCCATGCCTATAAATAAAGGCCAAAGAAGCCCCAGACACCAACCGGATCATATACCAAGCGCTCAGACATATTGTTGAACATTTGGCGAACCTCCGGCGCTCCACCTTCAAGGATCCTCAAGTGCTCCAACCAATTTCCAATCCAAGGAGCACCTCAAGAAGCTTGGGAGAGCAAGCTACATCAACTCCATCATACTTTGGCGCCCAAGTCTTCCTCAATTACGGTTTTTCTTGCTTTATATATTTTTTGAGCTTAAAATTGGGTTTGTGCCTACAAACCCCAAACTTTTCTCATCCCCTCTTTCTTTTGGGTTTCACATCACCATTAAGGTGTGAAGAGGTTTCTTCAAGCCTTTCCTTTTAAAAGGCTTGTGTCAAAGGTGAGCTAGCCTTCACCCGTAAAAAGGCTAGTGGGTTCTTGCTCAACCATTGAAAGCAAGTGGGTTCTTGCTTAACCACCAAAAGCAAGCTGTAATAGGTCCTAGTGCTACCTCAAAGCCTAGTGGGTTTCTTGCTAAAACCATTGAAAAGCAAGCGGTAGAATCTCTCAACGGTTGAGTTGGGAGCGGAGACGTAGGCCGGGTTTTGGCCGAACTCCGTTAACAATTTCTTGTGTGATTGCCTCTTTATTTCCGCTGCACCTTTTACTTTGATTTTAATTTGTTAATCATTTTTTTAAAAGGCAATTCACCCCCCCTCTTGCCATCACTTCCGTTTTTCTCCGCCCAACAATAAATATTTAAGATATTTCCAAAATTATTTTTTCATGACCCGTCCCTCGGGGCCCGGATCGTGACTACCCCAAGCCCGCCTTCCATAGGCCAGGGGCTGGCGACTAGCACCAAAGGAATAATTCCCTAGATCTGGGAAGGCATTGCCTTTATAAAATGTAAACACACACAACCAGAGAACAAGAGAAAGAAAACACTAAGTAAAGCAGTATAAAAAGTATGCTGAAAGTACAAAGGGGCCGGAAATACAATCCCGATAGAAAAGGTGAAGCTACAACTGAAAGAAAGTACAACTGAAAAGACAAACACCTGAGAGATGGGAGTAGGTTCTGAATCGTCCTACAGGTTCCTACATGAAGGGTAGGTACAAATTTCTTCCTCAGCACTCCACATCTGTCCATCTCCTCTGGGTACTGACTCGTCATGAGGTCCTCCTCCGAGTACCATCCATTCCTCATAGACTCTGCCTCGGTCAGCGCTGTCCGTCGTCTGCATCCAACACAACGAGGTGCGTGCATATCCCGTGCCAGGGTGATTATAACGATAATCAGTAGGGATTCCGAGACCCTCAAGGTCTCACAAAATCCAACAAGGATAAACCACAAAGAAATATCTCAACAGATAACCTTTACATAGGTATATACCCATACATATAACAATGTTATCAAGTAACCAATCTCAATCATGAGGAAAACACAAAGGTCTTGGACTCAGCTTAAACCAGTATTTTCATTATCGAAACCAAAACTACTGGAGAACTCATACTCTATCGAGTATAGTGTCCCTGTCGTGAATCCAAGGTGCTACTCAGCAACCTTAGACTGCTAAGGTACTCCTCCTATCGAGTACTGCAGGTCTGCTAACAAACCGGGCGCTCCTCCGCTGTGGGTCTCCCGCCAAAACGGGCGCTCCCCCTAATATCAGTCAGAGGTACTCTTCCTGTCGAGTACCATGGGTCTGCTGCGAAACCACGCACTCCGTCCGCCGTGGGTCTGCTGCTTAACCGGGCGCTCCGTCCACTGGGCTAGTTGAATCACTCTGAGTCGAATCGGTCAAGCAGTCGTCAGGTCTACAACTACTAGGTATCCGTACTCCATATGCTCATCTCTAGGAGGATCTGCTCCACGATCTACTCTTCGATACTCTAAGTGTCACGAATTCTCACTTAGAAGTATTACAAAGGACAACCACCTCAAAGGGGTCTCAACGCAACAGACGACGCGTTAATCAGACGCCTGGTCTGTGAGTTATTATCCTTTTTGTCTCTGGGGCCTGGTTGGTTTTGTGTACGAACCAACCCGATCGTATCTCAACTGCACCCTGAACCCCCATAGGTTATACTCAAAGGAACCATTTCTCAATGAGATTACCAAAACTGTAGACGGTTCGTCAAACAGACTTTCAGTCTGAGAGTTATTGGCTTTTCCGTTCCACTGTCCTGATTGGTTTTTAAGCTAAAACCAACCTGAACCTACTCCAACTGCATCCAAACCTCAAGTGGATTATTCCAAAAGAACCTTCTCATCAAAAGAAATCCAACATAGTTGACGTCACGTCAATCGGACATTCGGTCCTTAAGTAATAAGTGTTTCTGCTCCGTGGGCCCGGTTGGTTTCGGGTTCGAACTAACCCAGATTTACCCAAACTCCACCGAAATCTTAAGTTTAATATACAAAAATGACCATCTCGATCCAAGCATTCTAACGAAACTGACGGTGCATCGATCGGACGTCCGTATCTCATGTTATGGGAGAATTACCGAAAACGGTCTAAAAAGGGGGGTATGGGCCCGGTCTGACCCGGGCCAACCCACCCAGGGTCGGCTCGAATCGGGCGACCCAACCCGGGTCCAGGTCCCACATGGTATGGCACCGCCCGGCCCGGCTGCTGTGGCCTGGCCCGCGTGGCTGGTGGGCCGGCCCGCGCGCCGGCGGCCCAGCCTGACACTGGTGGACCGACCCGGTAGCTAGTCGTGGCTCGATGATGTGGCCGAGCGTGTTGTGCGTAGCGGGAGGGGGGGGGGGTGTTAATTGAAACCGACAGTGCCCTCTGGTATCTCCCCTACCTGTCGGCCGACCGGTTTCATCCGGCGTGAGCAGCCCGCACCGGGGGGCCGCTGATCTCCCACCAGGCGCCAAGCGGTGCCGCGACTTTTTCTGTCCCGCCAGCTGGCGAGCCAGCTGGTTCACCGACCGATGCGGCCCGCCCAGCACGGGCAGTAGTCCTATTTTCCGACCAGCTTTAGCCGACCGGTTTTCTTCATCCGAGGGGCCCGCACCGCGGGCCGCGGATTCCTTCACGCAGTCAGCGCGACGTTGCCAGTCCTCCTCCGCTGTGGCCCGGCTTGGCCACGACAATCGGTCACCGCCACCTTATGGGCGTGGTCTCTTTCTCCGATGCGGTGCGACGACACTGCACCCTTCTGACTCTGCCTCCATTGTCAAATAAACCAACAAGCAATGGAGGAATGCTGGGTCGTGTTGGTTGGACCCGCGTTCTCCGAATTGGATGATAACATTTGGCCATTGACAAACCGAAAAAATCAATGAAGAACATGATAATTTTATTCCACTAAAATTAATCAAAAACCCCTACCTCGATTCAAGGGTGTTGTCGATGTCGTGGAAGACGATGTTGCAGTAGTCAGACGTCGTTCCGTCAATTATGGAGAAAAAGATGTTGTCGTTGGCGACGTCGGTGTCTTCTTCCTTGATGTGGAGGAAGAGGAAAGATGACGGTGTTCTTTGAGGCATCGCCTCACGTTCTTGCCCCGATTGAAGAAGGTAAGAGAAGACGTGTCATCATTCTTCGGTGGAATCAGCATCCTTCATCGAAGAGGATGTCTTTCCTCATGTTCTTCATTGGAGAAGGTGAATTCTCCAAAGCCTTTCTCCACAAAAATAATTGCCAACCCCAAAAGAAATAATAGGCTCTCTAAAAACATAATGATGCCACGAAAATTCAAAATGAATTCATGACACCACATATAATTAATTAATTGAGGATCTCAACTCATTAATTAGAAGTGTTGGTATATTAAAAGAGAGGGAGGAATGTGGAAGGTTTAACCTTAATGTGGGGAGGTGTTAAGAATTAAACAAGGTGTTTAAGTAAGTTTGAGGGGAGTTATGGGGAGAAGAAAGGTTGGGGCTTGTGTGGGCCCCACCTCACAAATATCCACACATGGGAAGTTATGTGGGTGTGGGCCCCACCTCACAAATATCCACACATGGGAAGTTATGTGGGTGTGGGCCCCACCAATATCTTCCCCATGTAGGATTAAACTTCCAAAGATAAATAAAATTGTTCACAACAATTTTATTTAACTTTTTTATTACACCTCAAAAATTAACTTTCATCCCCCATAAAACTGAACTATTGTAAAGGTCCCCTTAAGAGAATATCGGTGCTATGATTTAATGGGTGTCCTTGGATTTCAATTCTGAGCACCGGTTCAAAATATAGAAAAAACCCACACGTACGTTTACTGAACGCACCCGAACAAAACTTCATAAATTGATTCCGGGCACACCAGGCCACGGAATCCGGCGTTGTCAGAAACCACGGACTCGTAAAATTCCAAAGAATTTAATAATGAAATTTTCCTTGAAATTTCTGAGTCTTTAAATTACTCTCTTCTCAGGGCTTTACATCCCCGTAAAGCTACAATAAATACTAGGAAAACAAAAGGGGTACTCAGAACGCATCTGAGCCTCCCGCTCCCATGTTCTCTCCTGGAGGTTCTCTTGCTGCCATCGAATTCACACCAGAGGAATAGACCATCCTCGTAGGATATTCTCCTTTTGATCCTCAATCTCTACTGGAACCTCCGTGAAAGTCACACCGTCAACGATATCTAGCTTCCCGTGGTCGATGATGTGTGAAGGGTCATGCACGTATCTCCTCAGCTGAGATATGTGAAAGACGTCATGCACCTGGTGAATCTCAGGTGGAAGATCCAAGAGGTAATCCACCTTTACTATCCTGCTGAGGACCTGGAATGGTCCGATGAACCTGAGAGATAACTTTCCACCTTGGCTAAATCTCCGTAGACCTCATCGAGGTGAGACCCGTAGGAAGACGTGGTCTCCATCCTCGAACACCAGATGTCTCCATCTCTTATTATCTTAAGACTTTTGCCTGCTCTTTGTAGTCTTCATCTACTCCTGGATGATCTGCACCTTCTATGTCGAAGCTCGTACCATCTCTGTTCGGTAGGAAGTTGGCCGACTTGGTAATTCGGTCGACGTTCACCCTTCTTGGCCTACGATCTGTAAAATCTTCTAATATTTCTCCTTTGCCAAAATAGAAATCCGGTCTCATACCCTGGATCAACCACATCTTTTGCCTAATAATGTCTATTGTGACATGAACAATACTAATTCATGTCATGGACGACGTCGTAAGGCCTCGACGCTACTACCAAGGGATCGAACCGTTACACTCACCTCCAAGGGTGAGTCACACTGTTAGCATCAATGTGTGGTCACAGGTTCTCCTCCAGTAGGAATCTCAAACAAGAGGGTCAAGTCAATGGTTTTAACCAGAACCTCTTAGTATTAACCACACAAAAAGCCAGAAAAGAAAACATCACAAGGACTAGTGTCTATTATTACTGCAGCTCAAAGTACAAAGACACAAAGCAACCACAACAACAACATTAAAAAAGCTAGAAGCATCATGAACAAAGGCCTCTATGCCTGGAACTAGTCCTGATCCTGTCCACCTACTTCCAGAGCTTGAGGTGTATCGCCTTGGGGTGGTAGTAGTAGTTCTTGATGAATCTGACCACCATCCGTTGAAGGACCTGCTCCACTGCCTTGTTCACTACTCGGTTGATGCTCAAGCTCCCACCACTGCCTCGGTCTCGGTGGCTCCTCCATCTCCTTCTGATCAACTCTAAGGGAAGTTGGATAGTCACATGCTCTATGACCCCATTCCCTGATGGAATAATAGACTCTTCTCCGTTCAGGTCTCCCTCAACGTCGGGTTCCCTGCACCCCCGTTTCCACATCTTGGGGTCATCTTTTAGTAGGTCTAACCCGCTTGTTCCCCTGGGTCATCTATCTACAGCCTATAACATATGACTCAGCTACTGACGGAAATCCCTGCAGTCAGAGAAGCAGCTCCTAAGAATGCACAGAGTGTAGAGTCACTGGTATAAAATCCACCCCAAAAAGACCCTCAAATTTTACCTAGGTGAGGGTCGCCTTGTCGTAAAACTGGAGCATCAGGCTCCACCACCTCTTATGTTCTCCCTGAAAGAGACTAACAACTAGGTAGACCATCAAGTCTGTGGGTGTCCCAAATGTGTGGAAAACTCGTGATACAAACCCCATCCAGTACCTAGCCATCTGTAAATATGTCTCGCCTTGAAACCTCGGAGGCCTCTATCGTAGGAACCCGTGAAACGCATTCAAGCGGCACACACCCTCTATAGATGGGGTTGGTGGTAACGGTAGCCCTGCGGGTAATCGTACGGCTGGTTCCTCTACTATAATGGGTCCCTGCACTGTGGCCTTGCTGCTCGGTGGGCTACCATCATGCTCTCCACTCGGAACCCGCGCTGATCGACTAGTTGAAGACATCCTGAAAAGAAACAGGTGCGACACGGTCAAAAGACTATACCTGGTGAGATGAACTGGTTTGAGATGACTTAAAGAAAACTTTTGAAAACACAAATGCAATTAGTGTGTTCCTGTATTGAGCCATAAATTAGAAGTCAGGGTCCTGGTGTATGGATACGTCGGCTGCCGCACCAACACTAGACTCCCTGAACTGAAATCCACACTCAGTACGCTTAACACTATTGCTTCATAGAAAAGAAAATATCAGAGTCCTAATTTCTACGGTAGAACCGACACCTTTGATACCAATTTGTCACGACCCGTCCCCTGGGGCCCGCATCGTGACTACCCCAAGTCCGCTTTCCATAGGCCAATGGATGGCGACTAGCACCAAAGGCGCAATTCCCTAGATCTTGGAAGGAATTTCCTTTATAAAATGTAAACACAGACAACCAGAGAACAAGAGGAATCAAACACTAAGTAAAGCAGTATAACAAGTGTGCTGAAAGTACAAAGTGGATTGAAATACAAGCCCAACAGAAAAGGCACAACTACAACTGAAAGAAAGTACAACTAAAAAGATAAACAACTGAAAGATGGGAGAAACTCCTGAAATATCCTTCGGGTTTCTACCTGAAGGGTAGGTACATATGTCCTCCTCAGCACTTCACATCTGTCTGTCTCCTCCGGGTACTGACTCGTCATGAGGTCCACCTCCAGGTACCATCCAGTCCTTGTACACTCTGCCGCGGTCAGCGCTGTCGGTCGTCTTCATCCCACACAACAAGGTACAGGCATAGCCCGTGCAGGGGTGAGTATAACGATACTCAGTAGGGACCCCGAGACCCTCAAGGTATCACAAATACAACAAGGATAAACCATAAACCTTAGACTGCTGAGGTCCTCCTCCTTTCGAGTACCGCGAGTCTGCTGCCAAATCGGGCGCTCCTTCGCTATGGGTCTGCCGCCAAACCGGGCACTCCCCCTAATAGCCATCAGAGGTACTCCTCCTATCGAGTACCACTGGTCTACTACGAAACCAGGCGCTCTGTCTACCATGTGTCTACTGCCAAACCGGGCGCTCCATCTACTGGGAAAGTAAAATCACTCCAAGTTTAACCGGTCAAGCAGTCAGCGAGTCTAAAGCTACCAGGTCTCCATACTCCGTATGATCGTCTCCGGGAGGATCTGCTCCACGATCTATTGGTTGATACTCCAAGTGTCACGAAGTCTCACGTAGAAGTATCACAAAGGACCGCCACGTCAAAGAGGTCTCAACGCAACAGATGACGCGTCAATCAGACGCCCTGTCTGTGAGTTATTAGCCTTTTTGTCCCAAGGGCCCGGTTGGTTTCGTGTATGAACAAACCCGATCGTATCTAAACTGGACCACGAACTCCCACAGGGTATAATCAAAATAACCGTTTCTCAACAAGATTACCAACTCCACAGACGGTTCGTCAAACAGACGTCCGGTCTGAGAGTTATTGACTTTTCCATTCCAGGGTCCCGGTTGGTTTTTAAGCTAAAACCAACCCAACCACACTCCAACTACATCCAAACCTCAAGTGGAGTACGTCAAATGAACTGTCTCATCAAAAGGAGTCCAACGTAGTTGACAGTACATCAATCGAACGTCTGGTCCTTAAGTTATAAGCGTTTCCGCTCCGTGGGCCCGGTTGGTTTCAGGTTCGAACCAACCAGGTCATACCCAAAATTATCCGAAAACATGAGTGTAATATACCAAAACAACCTTCACAATCCAAAGATTCCTACGCAACAGACTGTGCGTCGATCGGAGGTCCGTAGCTCAAGTTATGGGCGAATGACAGAAAACGGTCAGAAAAGGGGGGCCTGGGCCCGGTCCGACCCGTCCCAACCCACCCTGGGTCGGCCCAAACCAGGTCAACCTGTCCCGGGAATGGGTCTATCTTGCTAGGGAATGGCCCGAACCGGCTGCTATGGCCCGACCCGCGTATGGGTGTCCCGGACCGCGCGACTGACAACCCGAACCGCGCGCAGGCGGCCTGGCCCGGCGCTGGCAGCCCGACCCGGTGGCCAATCGCGGGGTCGAGCGCATTGCACGTAGCAGGGGCCCGTTAATTGAAACCGGAGGCACCAGTTGGCACCCCCACTCCCTTACGGATGGCCGAAGCCGGCTGGTTCCGTCCGACGCGAGCGGCCCGCACGGGCGGGCCGCTGATCTCCCACGCGGCGCCAAGCGGTGTCGTTGCTTCTTTCGTTCGACCGGTTAAAGAGCCAGACGGTTCGCCCACCGAAGCTGCCCGTCCAGCGCGGTCTGTGGTCCTCTGCAGTGCAGAACCTCAAGGAACCGCAGTCCTCGTGTCCAACCGTCTTTAGCCGGCCGGTTTGCTTTGTCTGAGCGGCCCGCACCACGGGCTGCGGTTTCCTTCACGCGGTCGGCGCGACAGTGCTAGTCCTCCTCCGCCGTGGCCCGTCTTGGCCGCAGCCTTCGGTCTCCGCCGCCTTACAACCGCGGTCTCTTTCCATATTGCGTTGTGATGACACCACACCCTTCCAACTCTGCCTCCGTCGTCAAATAAACCAACAAGCAATGGAGGAACGCCGAGTCGTGTTGGTTCGGCCTGCGTCCTCCAAATTGGATGATAACATTTGTCCAATGATGAACCACTGAAATCAACAAAGAACGAGGTAATTTTATTCCACTAAAATTAATCAATAACCCCTACCTTCATTCAATGGTGTTGTCGAAGTCGTGGAAGATGACGTCACGGATGTCGGACGTCGTTCCGTCAACGTTAGAGAAAAAGGCATTGTCGTTGGCGACGACGACATCTTCTTCCTTGACGTGGAGGAAGAGGAAAGATAACAGAGTTACTTGAGGTGTCACCTTGTGTTCTTTCCCCGGTTGAAGAATGTAGGAGAAGATGTTTCGTCGTTCTTCGGTGGAATCAGCGTCCTTCGTCGAAGAGGACGTCGTTCCTCGTGTTATTCGTTGGAGAAGGTGAATTCTTCCAAGCCTTTCTCCCCAAAAATAATAGCCAACCCCAAAAGAAATAATAGGCTCTATAAAAATATAATAATTCCATGGAGATTCAAAATAAATTCATTTCACCACATATAATTAATTAATTGAGGATATCAACTCACTAATTAGAAGTGTTGGCATATTAAAAGAGAGGGTGGAAGGTGGAAGGTTTAACCTTAATAAGGGGAGGTTTTAATAATTAAACAAGGGGTTTAAGGGAGTTTGAGGGGAGTTATGAGGAGATGAAAGGTTGGGGATCGTGTGGGCCCCACCTCACAAATATCCACACATGGGAAGTTATGTGGGTGTGGGCCCCACCAATAACTTCTCCATGTTGGATTAAACTACCAAAGATAAATAAAATTGTTCACAACAATTTTATTTAACTTTTTTATTAAACTTCAAAAATTAACTTTCAACCCGCATAAAACGCAACTACGGTAAAGGTCCCCTTAAGCGAATACCGGTGATATTAGTTCATTGGGGTCCACAGATTTCAATTCCATGCACTGGTTCAAAAGATAGATAAACCCGCATGTACGTTTACTGAATGTACCCGAACAAAAGTTCAGAAATGGATTTCGTGCACACCGGGCCTCAGAATCAGGCACCGTTAGAAATTGCGGACTCGTAAAATTCCAAAGAATTTATGAAAAAAAATTTCCTTGAAATTTCTCAGTCTTTAAATATTTAGATTTTATATCTAGTATCTAAATACACTAAACCTTTATAGTTCTAAGGTGTATATTATTATGATATATATTGAATATTAATCTAAAATGATGTAATTTTTATTTATTTAATGCTTGGGATTATTCCATTTGTATCCAAATAGGGTTTCATTTTTTCATAGATTAGGAATGAGAGGATATAAATTAATATAACCTCTAATGAATTTAAAGTGATAAGGGATGAAATTAAATTGTCATAGGTTGATAAAAATGTTTCAAAATTTAGAAAATATCAGGAATGAATTTCATCATCATATGATTTCTTACTCATATTTTTGATCTTTGATACTCAAACTAAGATTTTTTTTGATATATTAAATTGTTATAATGAGGAAAAATTTTGTGAATAATGAAGATGAAATCCAATGATCTAATTTTCCTCATGATAAAATAATAGAAGTAATACTTTTTATGTGATATCTGCAGCTATACTCACTCTACTCTTTGAAGATATTAATGTAAGCATGTATCATGATGAACATCCAAATATACAAAGGTAGGAACAAATTACCATTGAGTCCTTTATCCAATAATTTCTACCATTCTGTGGTAGTTCCTTTGATACATTTATTACTAATAAATTGATCAATTCTATATAAAATATATTATTTTTTCTCTAGTGCCTAGACCATGAGATGTTTTTTTGGGATGCGAATAATTTAGAAGGTCAAGCTGATCAATGGGGTGAGTTTTTCAATAACAAAAGGCATGAGTAATAATTGACTCTATGATATGGTAAGAGTTTAAGAAGGTATTTTTCATTAAGTATTTTTCCTAAAATCACCACATGATAATTGAAAGTGAATTGATAGAACTGAAATAGAGGGATAATGAATCCATTAGTTTCTATGAGGCTAAGTTCACTAGACATTTATTGTATATTTCTAGTTTTATCGTCAAGCATGAAATAAAAGTTGATGGATTATTTAGTGGTTTAAGACTAATTATCTAAAATCCATTTTCTATAAGAGACTTTTATAGCTATGAATAAATACTTTTATATGATATCAATATTTAAATAGAGATTATAGAGTCTCATTGTTCTCATATTTTTGGGGATAAGAAGGTAAATATGGAGTTTTGAGGAAATTATATGAATAAAACCCAAAAAGAAAAGAAAATTAATCTTCCTTATTTCCAAGAATGTGAAATGAAGAATGCAGGAAAATTTCTACAAGGTGTAAGTAAATGATTCAAGTGTGAAATAGATTTTCATTGAGAAAAAAAAAATTCCAAATTGATGTGAAAAGGACAACCAATGAAATGAGTGGGGATAAATCACAACTGATTGCACTACCCATACTCCAATGCTTCAACTTCAAGGATCATATATATCACACCGTGGTATATATAATTAGGTATTAATACTCTATCATCGTTTTCTCTTTTTTTGGGTAATTGGATGTGAACAATGACCTAAAAATAATTTTTGTGTCATTCTTGTGAAAAACACCATTTCAATGGTTGTGGACATGGTGTGTTGGTGTTCCTCATGTGTAAAACAGGTATGAAAAAATGGTGAGTCTAAATTGGCCAATGATAGGTGTTTCCTAGTGTAGAGTATATTGGTTATCGCCATATTACTCATGAGCATCCAGACACAACATATTTGTAGTGGAGGTTATGGCCAAGTTAAAATTACTCAGTTTCTAACGGCAGGGCATTGTAGCTACCCATAGTCAATCTCTTCAATGGGGACACCATGCTGTGGTGGATGGAACCATTGCATGTTATCTGGGGTTTCAAAATTTAAAACACCCATTTTTCACTTTATCTTATAAGGATTGTTACTTTTGTCATGTGTGATCTTAATTGAGGGTCTTAATACATCTTTTGAAACAATTTACTTCTATTAAATAGAATATTCCTCCTCCTTTGGCACACATTCATGATCTAGAATTCTAGTAGAGAGTTTTGGGTTATCATTGTCCATATAGAAGCAACCATTATTGTTTCTCTTCTCATTTGGTGTTCTCCTTATAGATCCACACTCATGAGGAACATATTAATTCATTTTTATCTACTACTTTTGAAGGCATTAAGGATTTATTATTATATAGGTAGGGGAATCTATCATATAGTCTATCAATTAGAGCTCTTTGTGTTCTTATATGCTCATTTGGTTTTGGATTTATGAAATTTAATTTTTGGATCTTTGGTGGTAGAGGAAACTTTTTTCAAAATGGCGTTTCTTTAAAGACCAGATTCATGCACATGATGTGTTTGATAAAATGCCTCAAAGATGGTGTTGATTTAAAAATGGTATTTTAAGATATGAAATAGAGTGACATAACTATAGAAAATGTTTTAAGAAAATAATAGCATAAAAATGTAATGTATTTTCCTTGGAAAATATTTATGAATTATTGAATTGGTTTCCTTAAAGAAATATTGATGTGATAATACATTGGGAAGACCTCGATGTACAAATAAAAACTAGACTTCTTTGAGCCCATTAATAGTTTTCAATCAATAGGGGAGGTCCACATGATTACACGGTTGTATTTGGATATACTTTTCAAGATTGTGAGGTTACCATGCATTAGATTACACTTATGCTAGCTAGTGTTTATTATTTGTATTAGTTGTTTACACATATGTGTTTTGATTTCCCTTTTTCTACTTTGAGGTTACATTACATATATCTATATTGATAATCTTATTTTCCAACATGTAATGGATATTGATGCTTTAAACCTATTTTATATATCTAATTATTCCTCATGGATATTTTTCATGTCAAACTAATGTGATTATTGGAATAAGGAATGTTTTTCAAAAAGAAAACCAAAGGATGATTTTAAATGTGATAATTATTTCTTCTAGTAATGTTTTAAAAATTTTCTTATATTAAAAAATAATGGATTAAATTGTATAGAAATTTTGTAGATTATTTTTTCAACCCTAATGATCTTTAGTGTTAACCAAATTATTTATTTTCATTTAGGAATTTATTGAAATGATTTTTATAAATACAGGTAAATGGAAGAGTGTCATGTTTAGGATAACTCTCCTAGATCATGTTACCTTTCTAGTGGGCTGGGTTGGTGGTGATATATGGTAAAATATATATAAACACAAGGGTTTCTTCAGGTTCCATATCAATGTTCCTTTAATTAGTTTTTTAAAACATATAATCCATTTATTAGATGTTTCTTATATGGGTTGGTTGTTTCGATTGATGATATAATCTCGATTATCGATTGTGGTAATCTTTTTTTTCAATATAATGATATGTTTACTGGGTGTGAAATCATTCCAATGTGTACTTGTATGATTCCTTTGTTCCTTTTTCCAACCCATGGTGATCATAAACATGCCTCAAGACTTGTGGCGGGCCAATTTAGTTGACATTATGGGGTGACCTGGGTTGGTCTTTTGTAAATTTGTATCAAATAGAGCTTCAAGTGATCATTAATGGTTACACTATTTATTTTATATCAATATATTGTGTCTTGGGGTTATTGATATATTGGAGTGATGAATTTTTTAACTCAATAATTATCATGGGAGAGTACCTATCCTTCTCCATTCCTTGGCGAACCTTGAGTTACCATGAGAAGTTCAGGGTTTTCTAGCATTATTTCTTTTAGTTTTAGCATTTTTTTGTTTCAGTTTTCCAAATTAAATTTATTAAAAAGGAATAAAATTTAATATTAATTGGTTTTAATCCTCTTGTTTTATAATTTATGGATTCTTCAAGAATATCTTTTTAAAATTCTAGTGAAGAATATACAGTGTGATCCCTATAGTAAAATCCTATGGCTGAGTTAGTCTTGGTGGAAACAATTGTTAGAATGATCTAGTCCTTGGGAAAATATCTAGTGTTTAATTTAAATGGAGGTTAAACCATGACTTGTAATTCCCTAAGAAACACCCACTACTCCTTTATAGTGATAAGGGTCCCCATGAATTAGAGGAATGTATTGAGAGGATCTTCCACTTCCTGATAACTCCAAAAGACTCCAATTCTTGTTACTCCACTTATATTCATGAAGTGTCATGAAGGAAGTGGTGGGGATATAATGTGAAATAAATGTTTTTGGAAGATATTTCCTCAAACAATTTCAATAAATCCTTCAATCAATAGTTCTATCTTGATATTATAATGGATTCAATGATATGAGAGTTCATTTACTTATTTTCGGGAGATCCTTCTATCATGGAGTTTGATACTCTATTTGATAAGTTAGCGCACTGATTTACAGAGCTTTATTCTAATGAATATCTCAATTTAGGGATGTTAATAATGAGTTTAAGGCCTAAAATTTTGTATATAGAGATTCTTATGTTCCAACAAAACTTCTTAGGGTTTGGGGGAATGGTAAGTATGGATGAGGTGAATATAACTGGTAATACATGAATCTTGGGCGCATTATTCATAGCGAGAGGTAGCCATAGTTTATCAAATATCTAGAAGCGGAAAAAAGTTGACCAGTTCCATGTTAGTGACATGGGTGTTCTATAGAAGTTAGAGTAGATCCAGGTGGTCTGTTACTAGTGTAGGGGAAAGTGACACCTCAAACCTGATTGTAAAGAATCACCTAGGGTATGTCATGAATCTGGAAAATCAAGTCATATTAATAATCTCTATGAGAGATAATCCCAGGTTAGTAGGGATGGATCCACCCTTCACCAAGGTCTCTTAGTTTAGATCTGATGCAACAATAGAGGTCAGATCTCAACCTTTTTTTAAGGGTGATGTTAAAGTTACAAGGAAATTAAAATATAAATATGGATGACTGCATGAAACCAAGTATCCCCTAGTGGAGTTAGAGGAAGTTCTCGATACCTTGAGGGGTTTGGTGTTTAATTCATCCTTCACATTTACATATTTATTTTATACAGGTCCAAATCATTCCATTGTATCATCCAAGATTATCTATGTATTGGTCCTACGATTAATGATTTTTTATTTCCTAATGATTATTTCCAATTAATTGGAAAAGAATTTAGAGTGGGGTTTTAAATAACTCAACTGTTGGGTGATGATCACTAACAATGATACCATATGGGATTTACTAGTTCTTGATCTTAATATATTTGATCTTATCATTCCATGAATTTGATGTCTACCTAAAAATTATAGAATGATTTTTATCATCTTTAGATCTAGTTTCTTTCTTATAATAAAGTCAATCATGTTTTTTAGGTTGAGTAGGATCCTATATTAGGGATAGAAGGTCCTTATTTCCCTAGTAAAAAGTTGATCTCATGCCCACCATATAAGATGATTCTTGAGTCTAAGATATTTATTTTTTCTAGATTTTCACCTTGGATTTCACCAGTACTCCTTGAAAAGAAGATAATAAGAGTCTTCGACTTTGTGTTTTATACCAAAAACTCAACCAGGTGATATTTCGAAATAAATATGCCTTTACATGGATTGATTTATTTTTTTATCAGATTAAGGAATGCCTTTGGTTTTTTAAAATTGATATGAGATTGGGGTACCATCAACAGAGGGTTCGAGAGGAACATATCTCTAAGACAACATTTAAGGTAATTTATAAGAATAATGAGTATATGGTTATGTCATTAGGGGTTACTACCACTCCTGTGGTGTTTACAGTTTTGAGGAATCAAATATTCCACTGTTTCTTGGATTATTTTATGGTGTTTGGATGATATCCTTCTTTATTTTAGATAATCACAAGATCATGTAGATCATTTCAATATCATTGTTGGGATAATTAAATAAAATCATATGTATGGGAATCTATAAAAATGATAGTTATTGATTTAAGAAGTTAAATTTACGGTCCTTTTGATTTCTGAGAAAGGTGTCTTAGTGGATCTGAAGAAGGTTCATACAATGATTCAATGGGAGAATCCCAATTTTTTTTTGATATCTTATATTTCTTTGGATTTAATGGTTATTACAATAATTTTATCCATGACTACTCAAATATTGTATATCCTATGGAAATGTTAAATTTCAATGCTGTGAATTTCATCTAAATTAATCAATTCTAGAGATATTTTGAGGAGTTAAAATTAAGATTGAATTTAGCTATAGTGTTGATTCTTCCTGAGTCAGGTATGAGATTTGATGTTTACTGTGATGCCTTAGGTTTGGATGTGGATTGTGTTCTAATTTATGGAATATATGTGGTAGATTATATATCTATTTAATTATTACCTCATGAAAATTACTACCCTATTCATGATCATAAGTTTGTGGTAGTGATGTATGGTCTTAGGACTTGATGCCATTACCTCTTTAGGGAGTGGATTGCAATGTATTCTGAATATAAGAGTATGAATTATATCTTCACATTGAGGGATATGAAATTTTGATAGATATAATATGAAGAGATCCTTTAGTACCTTTATTTTTATATTTCACACAACCCCAAGAATGGAAACATGGTTGCAGACACTTCAAGCAAAAAAAATTCAACTCTGGCAGTGAAGGAATTGGTCGAAGAGTAGTGCTTGATAGACTTGTTTTCTGAGATGTACTTGGATGAAGGGAGAGATGAGGAACAAGATTTCCTATCCAGTTATTGGGATGAATCATTTGTGTATTATCAGATTCAACATGGATAGGATGAAAATGTAAAGTGTCAGTGCTTAAATAGAATATTTATTATGGAGAGACCTCATCTGAGTGGTCTCAGTGTCCCAATGGAGCATTGTACTTTCTATGTAGGATGGTTGTTACAATGAATCTAAGATAAAAATTCATGGATAATGATCAATGATGCAATTGGTCCACAAATCCTAGAGCTACCAAGACATATCATGACCTAATACATCATTAATGGTGGCTGAAAATGAGGATATCGATTACATATGTTGTGTCCCAGTGCCTTATCTGTCTGAGAATTAAGGTGGATCATCAGAGGCCTGACAGTTTTCTTCAAGACTTACCCATTCAAGTATGAAAATGGTTTGATATATCCATATAATTTTTTGATTGGATTACATTTAATCATAGTGGTAACAATATGATATGAGTGACTATTGATCGACTCATGAAATTAGTGCCTGTCCTACCTATCTGTGAGTTGAAGAAGGTGGGGGATCTTGGGACCTTATATGTACATTACATTTTTAGAGTATATGGTGTTGTATCATATATAATTTTTGATAGGGACCCTCACTTCACATCGTCATTTTATAGTGGATTACAAGAAGTTATGGGTTCCCTGTTGTTGTTGAGAATAACTTATAACCCGCAGAAATATTTCTAGACTAAGCATGCTAGTAAGATCCATGAATTCATGCTTCATTGATGCGTTCTTGACTTCAGTGGATTATGGGAGAAGAATATATCCTTATTGTAGTTTTTATATAAAAATATTTATCAGGAATCAATAAGGATATCACTCTTTGTGGCATTGTATATGAGGCTTTATGGATCACATATTTATTAATAATATATTTGGGAATGGTGTTTGGTTTGACTGAATATCATTTAAGAGATAATAAATATTGTTATTTTGATCATAAAAAGGTTAAAAATATATTAGAGTCCCCGAAAATAATATGATGATTGGTTTCCTCATTTGTTAGAGTTTGAGGTAGGTGATTGGTTTTTTCTCAAAGTTTCACCATGGTTGCGACATATACATTTGGGGAAGTGGGGTACGTTAACACCTAATTATGTCTTCCCATTTGATATTTTCTAGAGACTAAGGAAGGTGGAATATCAATTAGATTTACTTTCTCATTTGACTTCTATCCATGATGTGATTCATGTTTCCAAACTGAATATGTTTTGGCCTGATCCACCCCACGTGATTGTGGGCACTTAACAAATGATTCCTATAATGGAGAAAAAACTGAAAAAGTTAACTTTAGACCATATCCTTTTTTCACTCGCTTCTATTTTACTAGTCTTGGATTCAAAAATAACTTACAGATTAAAATTTATGGCCATTTTAATTTTGACTACAAAAAGGACCAACAAGGATGATTCAGGAGCAATTTAAAAAATTTACTAAAACTCAAAATTTCACCAATGTACAAAATTTCATGAAGATAAAAAATTCACAAAACTCAATATTTAATGAATTATGGTAAAATACATCCAGTGTATCTCTAATTATTAAAATTCACTGGGTATCATGGAGGTTGAGGTGGAAACTTTCATGCAATATATATTTAGTCACGAAATCCCATCCATTGAATAATCCTTAGTATTTCATAAAGGAATATGTCTTTCATGAAACCAGAACCCTTTCCTCTATTTATCCTTTATATTTCCAAATAAATCCATCATTTATGAGTATAAGAATCTGATCTACAACCTCACACTCTCGATTCACTAAACTATAAAGAGTTTCATGAATTCACATAACTCATTTCCCTATGGATTATTTTTTGTGAATTCCCTCATGTGAGACCTTTCATATATGGGTTAGTGTTTGTGGATGCTTCAAAAAATATATATCCATAAAGAACACAAATTTTAATTTTACATTCCTCATGAAACTCTAATAATTCATTAAATAGTGTTTTCCACATCCTTTTGGATCCCTCCTTTCACTTAGCATAATTTTATAAAAGTTGAGCTTCTTCACAAATTACCTATATTAATTAAACTCTTAGATTTATACCCATTGGTCAAAATAATAGGGGCTACACCCACGCACATCCATTCAGGATCTATTCTGGGTTGTGGTCTGGGACATCTAGTACAATCCCTTCGCTACTGTCACCAAACCCAATGAAAAATGGAGTGTCACACTATGAACTTTTCCTTATAGGTTGAGGAAATTTTGGCGTGAGACCTTATACAACCATAGTTTACAACCCTAATATTCTATGGGTGAATATACATATCTAAAATCCATAAAATAACTTGAATCAATATTCTCATATTGGTTCCTTTCCCATGCCATGAGTTGAGATTCACTTCCTGGATTCCCTGAATAACATGAGTTGAAATACTCCTCATGAAACTTCTGAAACCCCATCATCTAAATCTTATTACAAGTTAAACAATAAAAGAAAAATATTGTGTATTTACCACACATAATATTGATAGGAATATTCTTCATAGTAGTTCTCACTACGTGACGTTGAACTATAATATATCCTATCTTTCAAGAATAAGATACCTCTTATGGAAAGCATGATATTCCATATGTGTAGTGCATAAGATAACTCATGAAATTATCATGATAGAACCAATAAAGAGATAAAATGGGCCTCCTCCTCATGTTTAAGCCCAATTTTATTCCTCAACCCATTAGTGGGATGATATTTCCTCATTAATCAATATGAGGATGAATAACAAGAAACCCTAGAGTGCAATCCCCACATGTTTCTCTGTTTCTTATAAACTGCCACAATGGGGATCCTCCTTATTTGTCATCCCCCAATCATATTCCTTAACCCATCAGTGGCTAAATATAAACTCAAGACATTACATGAGGAAGAAATAATGGGCAGCTCAATGTGTAATCCTCACACACAACATCCTTGCCCATGACTTTGAACTATGGACTTAGCCTTTGGAATGGACATGGGATAAACTGTGTTATAAGATCATGATTTATCATGTGGAGAGAATAAGACCCCTTATGTGTGATGCATGGGTTGATAAAACATCCCCTGGGAATCTTTCATGCGTAAGACTCAATCACACCATTGCCACTCCTAACAGAACTTGGGAATCTACCATTTGTAAGCCACATTTATACAATCACTATTCCTAGCAGCACTCAAAAATCTCCCATGCATAAGCCACATTAATACCATTTGTGATCCTATAAGTACTAATACACAGACCCAAACTTCCCATTCATAAATATTATATCTTTGTAGATAGATATTAATTAAATAATATAACAATCCAAACTAGAATTTTTTTGTTCTAGTGCCTCTGAAAAATTGAGAACATAAACACCTCGCCCCTAAGTGAGGTACTTCATTCCCACTAAGTTCATTATGACTAGCTCACTTTTCAGACATATCATACATCGTAACTTTCTTCATATATTAGGGAATGTAAATATAAGAATAGGTGAACTCATATTATCAGTAATGATAAACAATGGATATATCAATATATGATGAGCATATGGGTATGAGAACACGAGAATAAAATATTAATACCATAAAATTCAAATAATTGATCATAAACTTGATTCATGGCATAAATCTTAGTAGTTAATAATAAATGAATAACAATGGAATCAAAGAACATGAACCTTGAGAGTATAAAATTGGTATACGACATATATTTGTGGAATATAAATTATCATATAAAATCCAATGCCAAGTGTAACAGCCCAAGATTTTATGAAAAACATTCTTTTTAATTTTATTAATGTCTTGTGTTTTACGCTACACCAAAAGGAGCTTGCACAACACGCATCCTTGACTTGCCTTGCATTACACACAATCGCAACCTTCCTCGATAGTGTGTGTAGTACGCAATAACGAGTTTCACTAAACAGCGATATGCTATTAAAACTAGCCGTTATGAATAGTAATAACCACTTTTTGAAATTTTGTAAATTTTATTTTTCAAAATGGATTTCATTTTTGGATTCGGAGTATCGAATTTAGCCTAAGGTGAAATTTTGGTACATTTCGGATAACTTTCATATTCTGATGAATAGTGAAAATTACTAAATTATAATTAAAAACAACTTTTTTAATCGAAATAATTAATAGTGATAAATTATTAATTTGAGTGGTTTTAAAGTATATTTAGAATATATTTTTACAATTTAATACAATGTTGGTCATTGGACGTAATTTCACATTTAAACCTGACATAAACAAGTGTCAATCTTTTGATAGCTATTGTTTCGTAAAAACACGCTATTTGTTTTAATAGCGGGATTTAATTATAAAATTAATTAATTCAACTTCTAAGTTATGAATTTGGTAAAATAGACTTCATTTTTGAATTCGGAATATGAAATATAGCTTAGGATGAAATTTTGGCATTTTTCTGAAAACTTTCAATTTTTGATGAATAGTGAAACCACTAAGTGGTAGGTTAAAAACTGAATTTTGCATAAAACTTAGTTTTACCACTTCTGTGAATGGAATTTCGAAAATCCAAGAGACACGGTTAATATCAAGGACTAAAATGTGGTTCAATGAGATGAAAATAATTTTTGGTGAATAGTAACTTTTTACTTTTTTTACCGCGGTTAATAGTAAATAGGGTAACTAAGGGTAAATATGATATTACTATTACCCTAACACATGTCCTAATTCTATTGGACAAGTGTAATTCGACTAAAAACAAACTTAGGAATAAAATATGACCATTTAGGCCCACTTGGATTAGATTAGGACATTTATTATGAATTTATTTAAAGAAGGGTTAAAATAGTTAAAATCAAAGTTTAAAAGGTAAATCATTTTTAATATGGGGTTATACATAAGATAAATTCGATTGTAAATATTCATTAGAAAGCTAAAGAGATTTCCTACATGATGGTATTTTATTTGTAATTTTTAGACATCAAAGAATTTAATTTATTTATGACACGACGATGATGCAGTAATTATCTTATTAATGAAATATTGACATAATTGATGTTATAAACACCAAAATAAATGTAATTTGAGATTTTTTATGAATTCCACTAATTTTCTAGGTTACTATGATATATTAATGTTGATTTAATCAACTTGGTTTGAACATATAATTCTGTTATGACTTTCACAAAAATCATATATCAAATAGTGTCAAAATTGACACAAAATAGTTTTTAAATCAAATATTATATTATTAATTGTTATTTTATTCCTAAAAATCTAAGGTTCGGCAAAATGACTTAGATAAGGATATATATATTAATAATAAACAATTTGTGGTTCGTTTGGCATGTTATAGTAAGTTTATTAACCATATAGTGAAAGAAAACAAAAAGACACGGTAAAAGTTAAATTATTTAACTTAGAGTTAAATATAATTGATAAGGTTTAAAATAATATCCAAACATGTCTAAATTTGATTGGTTGATGAGATTACAATCCTATCTCATCTAATCTTCGAATATGAGTCATTTTTGGAGGTTTTTAAGTGGGGTTAGATTTATTATAAATTAATATTTTTAAGAATTCCTAAGGTGCCCCTCTCCTCCCTTATAAAAGGGCACCTCCTCCCCCTCCTCCTCACACCAATTTTGAGCACTCAAGCTCGGCCAACCCCTGCCATTTTCTCCTCTCCAATTTCCTAGAATAATCCTAGAGGTTATGGTCTTCTCCAAAGACCAATCTTAGTTCCTTAAGTGGAGGATTCAAAGAGGCGTTCCAAAGAAGAGGTAATATCCATTACCGATCTTTTCAATTTCTTTCTTCTTCAACTTCTTCTTCTTTAGTTGTTTCATGATAAAGTAATAACATAAGTATTACATACATACTGATATGTTATTATAAATATGAAACAACCCTAATTCACCTTCTATCCATCCTACGGAAAAATGAAATCACCGCGCGTGCGTACGTACGGAATACCGTCTCCACGCCGTGGTGTAATCTATTTTCCACCATCACCTTACAAGGATGGGTATAATGGTGTAATCAGTAACTATATATGATTATTATTAAGTAATATTGATACTGAAATAATATATATATATACTCCAATACAACTACACGATCATAGGAACGATATCATCACTCGTGCGTACGTACGGAATACCGTCTCCACGATGTGATGCGACTCGTTCTACATGATCTTCATTTCATAATGATTATATAAATGAATTGAATGAATGAATATGGTATATACTACACTAATACCATTCTGGAAATGAATTATCTATAACCTAAAGATAAGAATAAGAATTTATTCGACAAAACACGCATAAGAACAAAAAGTTATAAAGACCCGAGTAACAAGTAACAATGAAATATTACTAACAAGAAACTAATAATATGACCATATATGATATCATATCAGTATGTATGATTCTGGAATAAGTCAATAACATTATTTAAACCATTATACAGGAGCTTCGGACACGTACAAAGCTAATCGGACCTAAGGTAAGGGAAATATCACAATCTCATTTTTATCCGAGATTGTTTATTCGTAAGTATTTACTGGGGTGTATTTTATCATCCACATCCATGTTCCCTCAATATGTAATATTATTTCCATCCACCTACAATTGTTTAAATCCATTTTTACCCTTCGGTGAGTTTTTAGTAAAAGAAATAAAAGGAATCTTTTGTCGTTTTTCGTACGAGGTACTTTTTGACTTTTCCGACAAAAGTACGAAGAATGTTTTTTTTTAACTTATACGGCATGAATAGATTTTTAAAACATTATTTCCAAGAAGCTTCCTTTACAAGTTCTCAAGTTTATTTTTAATCAACTTCTTTTATTTTAAAGTTATATGACATGTTATGAAAGGAAAAATGTTTTTGAAGAAGAAAGGATATTTTCCTCAAGAATGGAGTTCAAGTGTTTTATCAAAATTATTTTCCATCTAAGATAATAAAGGGTTCTGTTTTTATCCCTATTATTACATTGATTTGATCATGTTATGATGGAATTATTTTTATGAATTCCTTTATCTTATATGAATTGATTTATGATGTCATGATGTTTCAAGAATCCCATTTTTGTTACATGTGTTATGCGATGATGTATGTTTTATGATTATGTGGCACACATAAGAAAGGATTCATTAAGAGATGGGTGGGACCTATATCTCCCTCCAATGCATTGGGTAAAGATTTTATATCTCATGAGATAGACATGGCTGGAACGGAAGGTTATTTCGGTTCAGTGATACAGGACTGAAACGAGGAGTGAACTCGGTTCAGAAAGGGACTTTGTCCACTAAGATAGTCTTGGCAATGAGTCATGACTAACAAGAAATGATTTTCCATGATTATGTGTGCATGCCACAAAGTTTCAAGTTTCATGTTATGATTATGGGGATCTCATTTTCACTTCTATGATTTGTTCCATGTTAAGATATTATGATCTCTTTTGCAGGTTGTGATTTTCAAAAAGATATGATATGATTTTTATTTCTTTTGTATACCCTTACTGAGCATTTGAGCTCACCCTTTTATGTTTTCTTTTCCCCAGGATATAAAGAAAGGTTTTAGGTAAAAAAAAAATGGAAGATCTTTACGGGAGATATTGAAGATCTTTCACCAGGATTAGAAGATTATGTTCCGAGTTTCCAAAGACACTAAACTATTACGATCCTTTAGTGTGTGTTTTTGTTATGTACTAAGTATTCCGCAAATGTAATGTAATGTCCATGTACGATAAGCTTCGGGTCTCTACAGTTGGTATCAGAGGAAAGGTTTAGTCAACCTTTGGAAACTAGGATGCGAAAACGTTAGTGAGATCCCTAGAGATATTTCTAAGGTATGTCTAGGGATGTCCCTAGGGATAAGTATACGTATAGGTTATAGTAATAGAATTACGCTAACGATCATAGAATTAAACCTAAGATGTTGGATATTGAAGGTACTCCCCCTTTATTATGTTGTTTTCCCTAGCATGATTTTTGCCTCTCACACTATTCTTTTTGGGTTTTAGACGATGGCTGGAACCCGAAGGAACCGTGTTGATCAATGCAATGGACAATGCAATGATTGCCCTTCTGAACAAACAAATGTTATGGGAGATGGAGTGCAAAATCTTATTGCTATACTTACACAAGCTATGAATCATTCTGGACTTCCAAATGAGCAGAGAAGGGAACAATATTCTATTGAGTCCTTCATGAGGCAACGTCCACCTTCTTTCAGTGGGTCTTCTGATCCACTTGTGGCTGAACAATGGATCAGTACTACTGAAAAGATATTTTCAGTTCTTCAATGTTCTGAACATGATAAAGTCATCTTAGCAGTATATCGTTTGGAAGGTGAAGCTGATCAATGGTGGAATCTTATCAAGAATACGAGGCCAAGAGATGAAATTGAGTCCATGGAATGGGACGAGTTCAAGAACTTGTTTTTCAGTAAGTACTTCCCTCGTATTCTTCGAACAAAGATGGAAAAGGAGTTTGTTGAGCTGAAGCAGAAGGATGATGAATCTGTTGGTATATATGAAGTGAATTTTACAAGACTTGCAAGGTATGGCATTATCATCCAACCTGAAAGTAAAGTTGATCGATTTTTCAGTGGCTTAAAACCAAGTCTTCGAAGGGCATTAGCTATAAGAGACTTCAGTAGCTATGAAGAAATTGTGCGTTGTGCTATCAAGGTAGAAATGGAAGTTGGTGTTACATATCCATCTCATGGTTTTGACAAGAAACAAAAGATGGAGTTCAATGAGAAATCTCATAATAATGGTGAAAAGAAGATGAATGTTTCCTTATGCACAAAGTGTGGAAAGAAGCATGGTGGAGATTGTCTTAAAGGAACTAGAAAATGTTTTAAGTGTGGAAAAGAAGGTCATCGAGCAGCTGAGTGTCGAAGTAATGGAAAAAGGGTTTCTAATGATGTGAATAAAGTAAACACTGCAGAGAACGCACCGCCAACACTTCAATGATTCAAGTGCAAGGAAATGGGGCATTATGCTAATAATTGCCCTAATCCAAGGGTTAGTGATGATCAACATGAGCAACCACTGAAGGCAAAGGACAAAGGGAAATCACATGCGATCACTATTGGCAATGTTGAATATGATAACGATGTGGTGGAATGATTAAGTGTTTATGTAATGGGATTCCAAAATAATGTTGTATCATGGAGTATTGGAATATTTATGTATTGGTTTAATGTGGTATTCAAAGTGATTGAGATATTTTTGGAAATAAGATGATATGCGCATAATGAAGGGAAAATAAGAAAATGAAATGTTTAACAATATTCATGAGCTCATGATTGATATAAGGACTAAGTGATATCATGGATTGAGTATATAGAATTTTGAGGATTTTGGTATGTGGAAAGTGTTAACTTTTAACTGCATTCATGTTTTCACTAAGGTATTCAAGAGAATACATGATTAAGGACTTTGAATGTTTAGAATGTGACCAACAAAACATATCTTATGATATGTGGGGATGAACGACAGTATTAAATCTCTGGTAATCGTTGTCACTATATTATGAGAGTGGATTGCAGTATTATGGATAAGCCTAAAGATTGAAATGGATTATGTTGGACATAAGTGAGTATTGTTTAAGGATCGAAGTTTTCTCGATATTATTGATGGGATGTTATAGTAATATAGTTTTAGAAAAAGGACAACCTGCAGGACGGGCGACAGCCCATCGCTTCGGACAAGGCTGTAGGAATCGAACCCACAACCGAAGTGCGACTGGCCTTTATCGCCTACCACTGACCTACAGGAAGTCCCTATTTAGTAGAAACTAGTTTTATTATATTAAGCAGTATGATATATGAAGTATAAGTCCATTTTAGGAACCATATATGATTAATCTCACTATAGATCGATTTATGCATATAATTTTTGCTAACCTTTTGTTTGAGACAGATGGAATGACCCGTCATTCTATCACATTATCTGCTAACACTTCACGAATAACAAATTCAACTTCATTTATTTAAGAGATGAAGTGGAAATTGTTCAAGGCACGAACAACAGTGAGATTGTACCAAAATAAAGTAAGTATTTATTCTAATTCAAATTTTCAACTTTAGGGAAATGATCTTGAAAACCAAAAATGTTGTCCTAGTGATCTTATACCTGAGGAATCAGATGGTACCTTATATCATCACAAATTTATGGATTTGTGATTTTTGGCTTTTCCATAGCCATGTTCTCTACCACTCTCCATCAGAACATGATGGTTAGATTTTTCTTCCATATCCATATTTTTACCTATGTGGAAACCCAACAATTAGTTTATTTGGGTAATCGTTACATTTCATACTTTAGTTTTTAAAGCCAAGTTTTGGTATTCCTTTTTACGATGTGGGAAACTTTCGAATAGAAAACCATTTATAACCCCGACGAATTTCGAGGGCGAAATTCATTTTAAGGGGGGTAGAATGTAACAGCCCAAGATTTTATGAAAAATATTCTTTTTAATTTTATTAATGTCTTGTGTTGTACGCTACACCAAAAGGAGCTTGCACAACACGCATCCTTGACTTGCCTTGCATTACACGCAATCGCAACCTTCCTCGATAGTGTGTGTAGTACGCAATAACGAGTTTCACTAAACAGCGATATGCTATTAAAACTAGCCGTTATGAATAGTAATAACCACTTTTTGAAATTTTGTAAATTTTATTTTTCAAAATGGATTTCATTTTTGGATTCGGAGTATCGAATTTAGCCTAAGGTGAAATTTTGGTACATTTCGGATAACTTTCATATTCTGATGAATAGTGAAAATTACTAAATTATAATTAAAAACAACTTTTTTAATCGAAATAATTAATAGTGATAAATTATTAATTTGAGTGGTTTTAAAGTATATTTAGAATATATTTTTACAATTTAATACAATGTTGGTCATTGGACGTAATTTCACATTTAAACCTGACATAAACAAGTGTCAATCTTTTGATAGATATTGTTTCGTAAAAACACGCTATTTGTTTTAATAGCGGGATTTAATTATAAAATTAATTAATTCAACTTCTAAGTTATGAATTTGGTAAAATAGACTTCATTTTTGAATTCGGAATATGAAATATAGCTTAGGATGAAATTTTGGCATTTTTCTGAAAACTTTCAATTTTTGATGAATAGTGAAACCACTAAGTGGTAGGTTAAAAACTGAATTTTGCATAAAACTTAATTTTACCACTTCTGTGAATGGAATTTCGAAAATCCGAGAGACACGGTTAATATCAAGGACTAAAATGTGGTTCAATGAGATGAAAATAATTTTTGGTGAATAATAACTTTTTACTTTTTTTACCGCGGTTAATAGTAAATAGGGTAACTAAGGGTAAATATGATATTACTATTACCCTAACACATGTCCTAATTCTATTGGACAAGTGTAATTCGACCAAAAACAAACTTAGGAATAAAATATGACCATTTAGGCCCACTTGGATTAGATTAGGACATTTATTATGAATTTATTTAAAGAAGGGTTAAAATAGTTAAAATCAAAGTTTAAAAAGTAAATCATTTGTAATATGGGGTTATACATAAGATAAATTCGATTGTAAATATTCATTAGAAAGCTAAAAAGATTTCCTACATGATGGTATTTTATTTGTAATTTTTAGACATCAAATAATTTAATTTATTTATGACACGACGATGATGCAGTAATTATCTTATTAATGAAATATTGACATAATTGATGTTATAAACACCAAAATAAATGTAATTTGAGATTTTTTATGAATTCCACTAATTTTCTAGGTTACTATGATATATTAATGTTGATTTAATCGACTTGGTTCGAACATATAATTCTGTTATGACTTTCACAAAAATCATATATCAAATAGTGTCAAAATTGACACAAAATAGTTTTTAAATCAAATATTATATTATTAATTGTTATTTTATTCCTAAAAATCTAAGGTTCGGCAAAATGACTTAGATAAGGATATATATATTAATAATAAACAATTTTTGGTTCTTTTGGCATGTTATAGTAAGTTTATTAACCATATAGTGAAAGAAAACAAAAAGACACGGTAAAAGTTAAATTATTTAACTTAGAGTTAAATATAATTGATAAGGTTTAAAATAATATCCAAACATGTCTAAATTTGATTGGATGATGAGATTACAATCCTATATCATCTAATATTCGAATATGAGTCATTTTTGGAGGTTTTTAAGTGGGGTTAGATTTATTATAAATTAATATTTTTAAGAATTCCTAAGGTGCCCCTCTCCTCCCTTATAAAAGGGCACCTCCTCCCCCTCCTCCTCACACCAATTTTGAGCACTCAAGCTCGGCCAACCCCTGCCATTTTCTCCTCTCCAATTTCCTAGAATAATCCTAGAGGTTCTGGTCTTCTCCAAAGACCAATCTTAGTTCCTTAAGTGGAGGATTCAAAGAGGCGTTCCAAAGAAGAGGTAATATCCATTACCGATCTTTTCAATTTCTTTCTTCTTCAACTTCTTCTTCTTTAGTTGTTTCATGATAAAGTAATAACATAAGTATTACTTACATACTGATATGTTATTATAAATATGAAACAACCCTAATTCACCTTCTATCCATCCTACGGAAAAATGAAATCACCGCGCGTGCGTACGTACGGAATACCGTCTCCACGCCGTGGTGTAATCTATTTTCCACCATCACCTTACAAGGATGGGTATAATGGTGTAATCAGTAACTATATATGATTATTATTAAGTAATATTGATACTGAAATAATATATATATATACTCCAATACAACTACACGATCATAGGAACGATATCATCACTCGTGCGTACGTACGGAATACCGTCTCCACGATGTGATGCGACTCGTTCTACATGATATTCATTTCATAATGATTATATAAATGAATTGAATGAATGAATATGGTATATACTACACTAATACCATTCTGGAAATGAATTATCTATAACCTAAAGATAAGAATAAGAATTTATTCGACAAAATACGCATAAGAACAAAAAGTTATAAAGACCCGAGTAACAAGTAACAATGAAATATTACTAACAAGAAACTAATAATATGACCATATATGATATCATATCAATATGTATGATTCTGGAATAAGTCAATAACATTATTTAAACCATTATACAGGAGCTTCGGACACGTACAAAGCTAATCGGACCTAAGGTAAGGGAAATATCACAATCTCATTTTTATCCGAGATTGTTTATTCGTAAGTATTTACTGGGGTGTATTTTATCATCCACATCCATGTTCCCTCAATATGTAATATTATTTCCATCCACCTAAAATTGTTTAAATCCATTTTTACCCTTCGGTGAGTTTTTAGTAAAAGAAATAAAAGGAATCTTTTGTCGTTTTTCGTACGAGGTACTTTTTGACTTTTCCGAAAAAAGTACGAAGAATGTTTTTTTTAACTTATACGGCATGAATAGATTTTTAAAACATTATTTCCAAGAAGCTTCCTTTACAAGTTCTCAAGTTTATTTTTAATCAACTTCTTTTATTTTAAAGTTATATGACATGTTATGAAAGGAAAAATGTTTTTGAAGAAGAAAGGATATTTTCCTCAAGAATGGAGTTCAAGTGTTTTATCAAAATTATTTTCCATCTAAGATAATAAAGGGTTCTGTTTTTATCCCTATTATTACATTGATTTGATCATGTTGTGATGGAATTATTTTTATGAATTCCTTTATCTTATATGAATTGATTTATGATGTCATGATGTTTCAAGAATCCCATTTTTGTTACATGTGTTATGCGATGATGTATGTTTTATGATTATGTGGCACACATAAGAAAGGATTCATTAAGAGATGGGTGGGACCTATATCTCCCTCCAATGCATTGGGTAAAGATTTTATATCTCATGAGATAGACATGGCTGGAACGGAAGGTTATTTCGGTTCAGTGATACAGGACTGAAACGAGGAGTGAACTCGGTTCAGAAAGGGACTTTGTCCACTAAGATAGTCTTGGCAATGAGTCATGACTAACAAGAAATGATTTTCCATGATTATGTGTGCATGCCACAAAGTTTCAAGTTTCATGTTATGATTATGGGGATCTCATTTTCACTTCTATGATTTGTTCCATGTTAAGATATTATGATCTCTTTTGCAGGTTGTGATTTTCAAAAAGATATGATATGATTTTTATTTCTTTTGTATACCCTTACTGAGCATTTGAGCTCACCCTTTTATGTTTTCTTTTCCCCAGGATATAAAGAAAGGTTTTAGGTAAAAAAAAAATGGAAGATCTTTACGGGAGATATTGAAGATCTTTCACCAGGATTAGAAGATTATGTTCCGAGTTTCCAAAGACACTAAACTATTACGATCCTTTAGTGTGTGTTTTTGTTATGTACTAAGTATTCCGCAAATGTAATGTAATGTCCATGTACGATAAGCTTCGGGTCTCTACACCAAGTCTATCCACAAATACATTCATTACATGTTAGTCTTGGGATAACCACCAATGTACGTACTTTGGGATTGTGATGACCTCATATTTACACTCTTTTTGGCCTAGGATTACCTCCCGTATACCGTCTTTCAGGCTTAGGATAACCTCTCTTTTACCCTTTGAGATCTTATAATAGTAATCATTAACCAATTCATCGGAATGAGATATAGGTACCACCCATCACGTAATGAAAATCTTACATACGCGTTCCATAAGATCATAAACCATTGCTCATATAAGAACCTAATAAAATAAATGGATTTTATAAATATTTAACTATTAAATAACCTTCGGAAAATAAACATTTTTCATAATAATTTCACCATTTCATCATAGCTTAAGCCTTGTAAAAATAATCATGTTTCTTAAGTATTTTATAATGGTATAACCCATGGAAGAGTAATGGGTTTCATAAATGTATTGTCATCATAAAAATAAACCATTCAAAGAAATAATAATCATGGTATCCTTGGATCATATCCCTAATAAAGAATAAGTAATAATAAAAGATTTCATATTAGATAGAAATTGATTTTGAAAGATCACTTGGAACATTTATTGAGGAAAATAGCCATTCCACTTTGAATTTTTTTTAACAAATAATATTTTCAAAATTATTTTCTTTGAAAATAACATTTGAAAGTTATAATTGAAGATTTAAAAATAATTTAAAACATTTCTTGAGGAAAATATACATTCTACATTAGATTTTTTTAAAATAGAAAACATTTAAAAAAAATTGATTTCTAAATAGCATTAAAAAATTATAAAGGAGTCACCAATGAAAATTATGGTCATGATGGTGGTAAATTCCATTCATGCCACACACATTCAAATAAAGATTATTTTAATATTTTCAATAAATTAAAAAATGGCCTTTTTTGGAAAATGACATGAATATTCCTTCAAAAAAAATTTAAAACAAATTAAAAAATTGTTAAAAATGAATTTAGTAAATCATTTGGATAATGTTAAAATAACTTTTAAAACATTTTTAGGAAACTTGGTTTGGAATGAAAAAGGGGTTTCCACCAGAGATAAGTAAAGATGATTCTTCTTGAAAACAATTTTTTTGTATCTTGAGTACATAAAGATAGGAAAATGAAAGGAAAAAATTTATTCTCATGAAATGACCATATAATAAGAAAATTCCTGAGTTTCTTGAAATATAGATCAAGAAATTTCATCATCGGAAACATAAATATAAACAATCTTGATAAATGATGAGATTGTATCATAAAATCATTATCACTTTAATGGTATTGATTTATATAACCAATTAAAAAACATAAAATAATACTTTTAATATCATGAAAATAAAGAGATTCATGAGATAACATGTATAAGGGGAATTATAGACACCTCATAAAATAATTTAGGTGCATAACATAACTTATGTCCTAAAGAAGGCAATTTGAGACAAAAATCCCTTACCATAAGTCTCGAATTACTTAATAAACATTTTATCATGTATAATAAATATAGGTTAATTATAAATATATTCCAGAACTATAATTATATATAACATACAATATAAGATTTATCTTTACCATTTTTTACTTGTTTATTAACAATTCCTTTGGTAATTTCACAGTTTGTGTATTAAATGCTTTATTTCTCGTGTATATTTTGATTTCTCATTTTTGGTAATATTACATTGATCATGGTTAAATAATACCAATAATTTTTAATTTTATACAAATATAATATATTTTCAATATACATGTATTTAGATCAATCAATAAATGTTAGAGATAGAAAATTTAAGACACTTTTTATGGAGACGGAAGGTTGGAAGTATGCATGAATGCTGTTTCCATGTTCTCAAAGTGTTGAATGAAAGAAAGTTAATTAATATATTATAATTAAATAATAATTTTTATGTTACATATATCACAAATATTCATTAAACTCATCTTTATTACCTTCCATGTAAAGCATGAACAAATCACATAGCTTCACGAGACGGTAGTCCACAAAACACACAAACAACATTATCATATTCCCATAGAATGAAAAGTAAGGAGGTATATGTGATATAATAATTCTATAAGTATAATAATATCATATATTTCATATATAAACATTTAATACATAATTATATTCAACTATTATAGGTGGTTATGGAAAACTAATATCCTCGGTTCACGAAGTAGTAGTTTTCCATACATACAAATGACGATTTCATATTCCATTTAATGGAAGTGGCGGTGGTTGTGAGATATTACATTAAGGTAAAATAATCTAATTATAGTGAATAAAATTACTTTATTATATCAAAATATTTTAATAATAATTGAAATAGGTGGAGGAAGAAATAAAATAAATCGCTCGGCTAGGGATGTTACCACGTTTTCATAAAATTTAATTTTATTTGAATGAAAATGATTCTTAGGATGAAATCATGACAAAAATAAAGATTCTAGGATTAGATTTAAGAATAAATTAAATTATTTGGTCAGGTTTTGGAAGAAATAAAGTGTTTCTTCACTATGAATAGGTGAGGAGAGTGGGTGATGTTTTATAAGTGAGGTGAGTGGCATACTAGTAATTTTTGAAAATAAAAAGGTGTACGCACATTTTTCATATTTTAAAACGCCCAAAAGTGGGCCATTGTTTAACTTAGAATAAAATGGGTCTCAATAAGTCCATAAAATGGGTTCTGGAAAAGTGTTGGGTCATTTTTGACACTTATCTTTTTAATTTAAACACTTTTTAAACCCATTTTTACCTTAACAACAGTAATAAATGTTTTACTATTTTTACTACTCATTATGATAAAAAATTATGTTGACCATATTAGATATTATAAATTTTTCTGGTCCCTAATATGGAATAAATATTTCAAAATTCCATTTACAAAAGTGTAAATATTTAACTTAAAATTTATCCAACTGATGTGACAAGAAAGGGACTTTTGAAAGAGAAAATGTTCGAATGTTTAAAACGTTTTTATATAAAAATTGAAAATTAAATTTCTCGTAATTAACTAAATTACATTAATTGATATATAATTGAACTAATTTTACTTTTTGACCTATTTTAAAACAAAAAGTTTCTTTATAAATTCTTCAAATGAAAATGTACTTTTTAATAAAAAATAGTATTTTTCACAATTTAATTGAAAATTAATCTTTTGAGGTTGGCCCCAAAAAGTCACCCTAATATAATTTTGACATGATGATTTAAAAATATGAAGTTTATTTTTTCAAAATAATTTTCCAAAAGATTCAATACTTATTTTTATTATTGTTCATAATAAAAATATAAAACATTTTTTTTGAGAAAATATTATTTTCAAAACATATAAAGGCTTTATTGAAAATTAAGTACATTTTTTAAATTTATTTTTTTATATACATCCAATACACTTAAAAATTAAAATGTGGTTATTCATATTCATATCACTATGTTTAAGGGACATGTTTTAATGGTCGCATTTAAATTATAATATTAATAATATATCATAGTTTGTTAAAACACATTATCGATTTTAATAAAATCCAAACTCAGTGTTGAGTTTTATGAAAGATATCAAAGAAATATAATTTATTTGAAGAAATTAATTCAAAGAAAAACATGGGGTGTTACAACATGGGTTCTCCCACACATAATCCCTATTCATACCACCACTGCTCCTAGTAGTGCCCATGAAGCTCCCACGCGTTAGCCCCATTCATACCATCGCTGCTCTTAGAAGAACCTGGGAAGCTCCAACATAAAAGCCCCATTCATACAATAACTATTTCATTACATCACATGGGATGATCATATGTGTAGAGACAAACCATATATGAGTTTACTGATATAAAACTACCCTACCCAACATCCTAATCATATGAAATTAAAACCGCATGACAACATCCTCATCACATGATGTAAAACTATAGACTTACCCTATGATGTAAATGTTGGATTCCCCCAATATAATTATCATGGGATGATATTACACCTACTAACTTGTGTCATAAACACACAATTTCTCATATACAATCATCATGAGAGGCCACCTCCTTCCCCACCATGGGATGAAACTCTTACACTAGACAACACCCAGGATTAATCCTCATACTTTCCTTCCCAACTAATTGGATGAAAATCCATACTTGGGATGGAACCCCATACTACTCTTCCCATGTTCAATCATCAGGTATCAACACATCTAGGGTACCTCCCTAAGGTTAAATCCCAAAATCACAACATCATATTTAAATCCCATAGTGTGATCATTTCCCCCTACAGAGGCACAATTTATATCAACACCTTGTGAGATCATATCCAACCATGGGGGAACACTTTTTCTCACCACCATAAAATCCAAAATTGTGATGATCATCCCCACCTGAAAAATCTAAAAATTAGTGTGTGATCATTTCCCACATGGGGAAACACTCTCTGATTACCATAAAACCCTCAAGGTTGATCATATTCCCTACAATAACACACTTAAAACCTATCACTATAAGACGTTATACCAATGACCAGTATCTCTACCCCATAAAATATTCCTTAGATGAGTATAGTAAAAATCCTCAAATTCTTACTCCCCTAGCATAAAATACCCATGTCGAATACATGATTCTTTGGGTTATTCCCCTAATATTCTTAGAGAATGATATTCCCTCTAACAAAGGATGTCTTTGTAGGTTCCCAACAAACCAACCATCCATAAATACTCAGACATGCCCAATGTTACCATCTATTATGATCACATATTGTTTCTCTATTAGGAAATAAGTAGCATAATTATTTTAAATACACATCAATATGGTGGGAGGAATGTGTTACATGAACATGGATTAATTGTTTATGGGAGACCTATACTAGGATATGAGCTCCAAAGAGGAATCCATGGAAGGAGGAATCAACATACCATCTTCCCATCATCTAATTTTGATCAAGGAGACAACTAATCCAATTAGGGTGGAAGAGCCATCCCTCCTTTAGAAATCAGGAATGTGGGGTAAAAATAGTGTGAAACATTCTACATTAATCAAGAGAGTTAGGGTTTCATGCCTTCTAGGCATGAGTGCACTGTTCATCCTAAGAGTTAGGATATCACACCTTCTGGTTGCTGTCACCCATTCATCTATGGAGTTAGGATTCCATGACTCTTGGGTGAAATTTACTTATTTTTATGAAGATATACTGTTGAAAACCTCCTGGGTGACATTACCCAATTCGTTATAAGAGTTATTCTTCCATGCCTCTAGGTCATCCTCACCCCGTTCATTTGCAGAGATAGGTCCCCACACTTCCTAGGTGCCATCACCCTATTCATCCAGCGAGATAGGCCTCCAGACCTCCAGTTTCCTTCACCTCATTTAGCTGGGAAGATAGGATTACATGGTTATATGACACCGTCACCCCATTTTATGAGTGTATATTGTGTGTAAGGGAGATCCAATGCCAGTATACCATTATGGATATCACATGGGGATACATATTGTAGGAACTGACTGTACACTTGGGGCATGTCAAAATACCTTCTCCATGATCAGTTTATTTGGTAAAAATTTTAATAAAGGCAGTTCGACCCTAGGGGAAAACTATTATCCCTACTCCATTCGATCTTACTTTAATATATCAGGTGGCCCTTTCCACCCTTTGGGAACTCTATGTCATCCCAACCACTATATGGGGAAGTTTTTTCATATGAATGGGATCAAAACCCCAACCTTCTCTTAGGTGTGTTGCATCAATTCGACCAACCACTTGTGCCTTCAAAATATATCATGGTGGTCCTTCCCACAATGAAAAGAAACTATAGAGGTCTTCCATGAATCCACAACACCTACCCATGGAAATTTCATCGTGATAATGACTATATCACCCTTGAGGAATATCTATGCATACACTAGGGGGGTTTTATTGAAATCTTGTGGTATAATCCACTCAATTGTTCAACCACCCTGATTTTGTGGAAATTACCATGCCATTGGTAACAAAACCTTCGGGCAAAGGCATCAAAACCAATCGAGGGGACTTATTCTAAATAATCCTACACAAAAGTGTTGTTGAAGATTGAGTCTACTCAATATGAGTTCTCCCCTTCTGGGGGCTCTATGTGTCGAATATTTCACATTGAATCCTAGTCACATGAAATAAAACTACATTTTAACATTCTCGATAAATTATTTTAAACTAGGAAATATATTTTTCTCTTAATGCATGATGCTAAAATGCATAGCATCTTTGGTCATGTGTACATAACATTAAAAGGCACATGTTGTGTCTTAGTTGTATGATGTCAAAATACATGAAAAAATCCTAGACACATGACAATAAAATATGAAACATGTTTTTTATTTTATGAATGATGTTAAAATACATATCATATTTTTCTTTCATGCCCGAACTTTAAAGGAAAATCTTTCTTCCTAGTTGCATGATTTGAAATTGAATGACATTATATTGGTCACATGAAATTAAACTACGAGATAATTTCCTAGCCACATGATGTTTAACAATTCATCACCATGGTAAAATATGTGAAACCTAAAACCATAGTAAATCAATCCTTTTCACATTATTTAAAACTACATAATACCTTTATCCCTTACCTAAGAATGTTCCTCCCTTTCCGACGCTGATAACTTACTATGAAAAATTCTAAAACTATGTATGACTTGATTCTTAGTCTCATGGAATATGTAGGAATTCTCAAAAGTCATGTCCATGGCCTATCCCAACCATCAATCTATTTTAGGGATATTACCCTTGGTATCATGTCCAAATAATTCTTATTTATTATCCCATTCAATGCATTATAGCACATGTAGGATAACTACTTAAGTGTTTAGATCTTACTTGAACATATACTTATGAACATATTTTCACTATGATACTTCCTCATTTGGGACCCCCATCATCATTTAATTATAAATAGTTCACCCATGGTGGTGATAGTTCCTGGCTTAAATTGTTCACCTCCCATCCTGTTCACATTCCTTGATGGATGTCTTGCATCAAATAATGGTTCTTAGGTTTCAAACACGGTCAATGATTGTGTCTTCATTTACTCTCCATGTCCTTGATTGATGTAGTTATCAAACATATGTTTTTAACATAGAAAATAGTTATTCCCTAAACATTAGCCACCCCATTTTAAGATTCAAACCTCAAAAGACTCGATTTAATGCCTTTCCACCTCTCTTTATTTCGGTGAAACTCAAACTCCCTTGGTGTTGTTTCCCCATGTATTCATGCAGGATGACCAAAAAAGTCAGTGTCATCAGGATCTTCCCAATCCAACTTCTGTCCCCCCTCACCACTCTCTTTATCATTGAAAATGGAACTTTTTTACACTCCATTTTTCTCACATAGAGCATGGATCACATGGGCTTAGGAGCTATGGTGAAATTTTACCAAACCCCAGTCAAGGTTCTTTAGAATTTATAAATAAAATTTACTCCCCTTTTTTTGATCTCTATGACCATAAACTAGCAGTAGTCATGGCCCGAAATCTATGAAAATAAAATTTTAGTAGTCATAGTATAAGCATTATGAAAATAAACTATAAGTAGTCATAGTACAAGATATATAACTTTAAACTAAAAATCCTATCATCCACATCATATGATGTTAAACTGTAGCCTTACCCCATATAAACCTGAGATTCCTCATACAATAAGTTTGATACGAACAAAAACCAATATTCTCATCCCATGACGTAAAAACATACCCTTATCCAATGTGATGAACTTAGGATGACTCATATGATTAATATTAGATGAGAAAAAAAAACTTCCTCAGGAAATGATGTTAAACCATATCCTTACCCTATGCGATGAACATATGATTCCTCATATGTTAAATATATGATGAAGAAAACAAATATCCACAGAATATGTAGTTAAAATATAGTCTTACCCTATATGATGAACATATTATGCATTATATGATAAATATAAGATGAGAAAAACGAAACTTCTTAATCACATGATGTTAAACTATTGCCTTACCCTATGTTTATAACAAAGGATACTCCATGATAATTGTGGGATGAATTCACCTCATTTCCAGAGAGTATTTCGCACTTTCAGAATTTTCCTCTTACCATGACACATTATAGAACTATGTTTGGATTGATCCCCAACTCATGGGATATTTATCCATACCCATATGTCATATCTTGGGCCAGCCTAGCCACAAACTGATTCTAGGTTTCTCCCCCTCTAGGAATTTTTGTTCCTTTTCTGTTGGTATGTACATCCATGACATTCGATATCATGCTAGGATAACTTCTAGGGCACTCAAACTCCACCAAGACACTCTCCACTTTCACTCTCACACTTCATTCTTCCCTCATAGTGGAACTGATCCATCTTCTCAATCTAAACAATCCACTAACCATTATGGTTCATGGCCATAATTTTTCACCTTCCATCCTGAGCACACACCTCAATGACTCTATTATAATATATGATTATTACCATGCTTTGAATATAGGTAAAAATTGATTAAAAATTTTATCCCCTCATCCATATCTGATGTGGTCATGGAACCTATGTTTCCAACACAGTCAACAGTTGTTCCCCACTATTCAGTCACCCTCCTTTCATTTTCCACCACTTGGAATTTTTGATTTACATCATTTCCTCCTCACTATGTTTTGGGGGAGTTCCAAAACCCTTGGTGTAAACCCTTCACGAACCTGTGGGTATTGAGTAATTTGGTCATTTTTATTTGGACCTTCTCACACTAGCATCTCCTTTCCCGTGCTATGTTCCCCATGCGACAAAGAAGGCCCATTTCCACTCCCTATTTCCCACTCCTATAATGACTATTGTGTGATTAGAAGTCTTGGTTGTGTTTGTACAAGTGCGGCTGAGTAATAATAAATCTTGTTCCATGTACTATGTATTTAAACTATGTGTGAGTTACCCTAGATTCTATTTCTTGGTGAAAAGGCTCCTTTCCCATCTATTCCGATTTTTTTGAACCGTCTGTGAACCTTTTTGGGACAATAACTATTTTTTATAAGTTCTACAACCTTAAACTATGAGTCTTGGTTAAATATACATGACCCAAAACTACAAAAATAGATCTATAATGATTATAACCTTAACTATTTAAAACCTTGGTCTAAGATCTTCCAACTTAAAATAATATATTGACCCTTTAGTCCAAGCTCCATGACTTTAAAATAGCTATAGATTTATTTTGAGATTTATGATTCTAACTGGAAAATCCTTCCTTCCTTGTTACATGTATATAAAATTTAGTTTTATCTCATATAAACCTGCAATTACTCATATAAAAATATGGTAATAACAAAACCAAGTTCATCAAAACACGATGTTAAATTGTGGCCTTAGCCTATGTGTTGAACATAATATGCCTCATATAATATGGATGGGACAAAAAAGAATCAACATTCTCAGAACATGATGTTAAACTTTATCCTTACTCAAAATAAATGTGGGATTAACAATATGAAAAATGTAAGATGAACCAAAACCAACATTCTGAACACACGATGTTAAAGTTTATCCTTACCTCGTATAAACCTGGGATGCCTCATATGAAAAATATGGGGTGAACAAGAAACATTTCCTTAGTACATGACATTAAAATATATAATTAATCTATTTTATAAATATATGATACCTCATATAAAAAATATGTTATGATTATTTGTCCTCTCGATTGAGGATGTCACCACTCTTGTGTCGGTCTTCTACCATGCCATGTTCCGAACTACATGTGGCTTGATTTCCATGCATGATAGGATATGTAGGGACACCAAGATCCAACATCCCATGAAAATCCTTATCACAAACCTATTTTTATGGACTATAAAAACTATGTGTCGCTTCATTCCCATTCCTATAGCATATGTAATGATGTTTGAGTCTCTTATCCTAGGTCTAACCCCCACCATCAATTCACTACAGGGTCATTCCTCCCTATACATCATAGAGATAAATTTTGTGCAATGTGTCTTGTATTTTTGTGTGGAAAATGTGTACTTGGACCTCATTTAAGATCAATTTACCACACTTTATTTCCACATGATTCTATTTAAGACACCGAAACCTCCTTCAGTCCATAGTCTATGACCTTAAGCTAGAAGCAGCCAAAGTATGACCTGTACGACTCAAAAAAAAATGTTCTCATCACATGATGTAAACTATAACCTTACCCTATGTAATGAAAAAAGGATGAATCATATGAGATGTGTGAGAATAATGAGCATCAACATTCTCAAAACATGATATTAAACAATATACTTTCCCTATATAAACTTGGGATGACTCATTTAACAAATATGGGATTACCAAAACCAAATTCATTAGCACAAGATGTTAAATTATAGCCATACACTATGTATTGAAAATAGGATTCCTCACATGATATTAATGAGAAACAAATCATAAATTTCCTTTGAACATGATGTTAAACTAGAGCCTTTAACTTTATAAACCTTGGATTCTGTATACAAAAAATATGGGATGTCCAATACTAACATCCTCAGCACACGATGTTAAACTATGTCTTTACTTTTTTTATGAACATAGGATGATTCATATGATATGTGTGAAAATAAATAACACTAGTGTGATCAAAACATTATTTTAAATAGTATCCTTACCCCGTATAATCCCATCCTATTTATACTAGAAATATGTGATGACGAAAACCAATGCCTTTAGCACATGAAGTTAAACTGTAGGCTTACCCTATTAAATGAACATATGACAACTCATATGATAATTATGGGATGAACCATAATCTCCCCCAAAAAGGAAACTTCCCTTTTGGTATTTTCTCCCTATCACTCATCATTCAGGAACTATTCTTGGATTGGTTCCCATTTTCATAGGATAGGTAGAGACACCCTGATCTTTTATCCTAGGAAAAAACCCACCACCAACTCATTTCACTCGCCATACCCTCCACGTCATGCTTGATCCTCACCTATCGACTTGATAATTTCATGAGTTCGAGGGGGTGGTGAAATAGTTCCCAGGGAACTCAATTTTACATGGGATATCCCCCACTTCCACACTTCAATATCTTTCAAGTTAGATCATCATAATTTCATCAGTATTAAAAAATCCCCTAAAAAGTTGTGGTTACTTGACTCATTTTCTAACCTACCATCTTCGGAACATTCCTTGAGTGATATTTGATTAAATTATATTTCTTTTGTTTTTCAAAAATTTTCAACGATCGACCCCACAAGTTGTTTTTCCTATACACGATCAGTGTAGTTGTGGGACCTGTGGTTGAGACATGATTAATAGTCATTCCACACCCATCTTTAAACTTATTTCATGATCCATGTCTCTGAAGTCAATATGTATCTCATTTTACTTGTATATTTTCTCTAATGGTGTTTTATCACCCTATGTAAGAATTTCCCATGTGTTTGAGCATGCAGGCTAGGAAAGATGGCATAAATGAAGCTTCCTCTAGTCAAGTTCCTTTTAATCCTTATTTTTATTTACCATAAAATTACATAACTCCCTACCTATGCTTTTTTACCACATCGAGAAAAGATTTTGTTGTCTTAGGAGGTTTATTTGGACTTTCCTCAATCATGGTCGAAACTCCCAAACACTCCTCAAATGCAATGCCACCGACCTATAGTCTACGAATTACAACCTTAAACTATGTGAAACTTATATTGGGAATGTAATATGTGGTCTAGTCCTCCTTATTCCCCCTCTTCATATCAGGTTACAAATACATTGATCCACATGACTTCCTTACAATACACACAACATGGTCAAAGCTATATGGCCTTAAACAGCAGTATCACATAGTCAGTGCTACATGACCCTAAACTGAAAAAATCCTTGGTCCGCACATTATGACATTAAAATGTATGTATCCTGTCACATTTGGACTCCATATTGTATATTAATCATCCCCAACTAGGTTTCCAAGAAAATTAATTCCCCATCCTTTTGCTACATCCTCATTCAAGAGGAATTCCTATCTTCTGAGGTTGGTCTTCTATAGTCCATAGACCCCATTATTTTATGAAAATGTTAGAGAAAAATATTAGCTCACTTTTCTTATCTATCCCCTCCTCTTGAAGTTTTATTCTTTACGTTCCTTTTGATGCATCCCAATATCCTAATTGGGTTTTATCTTTTCAAAATGGTTCACACATCCTGGTCCCACGATGGTAAAATTCATGTCACATAGTCCCCACCATATGATGTAAAATTGCATGTTAATTGTCCTTATTGTAAGATGTTAAACTAGACACATTCCATCATCATTTCATGACATAAAAGTATGAATAATCTTATACCGTCACCTGAAAATACCTTTCTCCATTCGTTTCCAATCACCTACAGCACCATTTGAGTTCTTTGACCATCGTCTAGAATCTGAGATGATGTATCCCATGGAAGACGAGTCTGGACTTCATTCATAAATATACACCCAATCGACATGATCAGAAACATTATGGTGTAATACTAAGAGTATTGAACAGCATTTTATCATTTCTTCAATTAAACTATAGGATTTACACCCCCTTCATTTGGATCCCCATCATATTCTATATCGGAGTGGCCCCCCTAGTGAAAATGGTTTCTAGCCACACTATCTCACCTACCATCCTAAGCCTATGATCTGAAATAATTCTTAATTTTTTTGATAGATCCTATGTTTCAAACATTTTAAATGGTATATCCTCATTTTTTTATCCCCATACTCAGTAAATCAATAGTGGAGTTTGTGTTTATAAAATGGTAAATATTCATCTTCTATTGTCACATAACCCTTTTTGTGTTCCAAATCCTTAAAATATTGATTCACATTCTTCATTACCACCCTTTTATCTGGTAGAGTTTAATGCGTTCGTGTTACCCCACTTGTGCACATGCACACACTGAGAAAAAAGTCAGTTGTACAGAGTTCCACTAACCAACCAAGGAATTACTAGTCAAGAAACTCCCAATGGGGATCAATGTCTCATTCTGATCAAGATATTTTGGGCCTCAATGTATGGAATGTTTCTCAGGGCTTTTCTTATAATCTAGTCCAACTCACCCTCATCATCCATATTAGACCCCATTATGAGGGGGGAATTTTTTTAACTGAAAAAATGTATCCAAGAATTGACCAAATTATGAAAACCTTGATTTGGGAGTATATCTCATTTCTTGGTATTTTATTTGACTGGTCATAGAGCCCAAAAAAATATTGAATTTAATGTTATGTCCCTTTGAAGTTAGGCTACTGAAAATTCCCATCAAAGTAGATTCTTGAAAAAAATACAAAATTTCACGAAACTCAAAAATTCACCAAATTCAAAACTTTTGGGAAGCTCAAACAATCATGTCTCTAAATATATAAAAAAATACACTAATATTCATGCAACATATCTTTGATTTGAATAATTCACCCAACCTCACGAAGGTTGAGGTTGTCACCTTAGTGATACGTATATCATTATGTAGAATCCCTCATATTGTGTAAATCTTAATATTTTTCAAAGTCCTCTATCTTTTGGGAAACTGGGACCCTTACCTCTGGAGAGCCTATAAATCCCTCTTAAAGTCATCATTCAGGAGGAGAAGACATCAAGATGAAACATCAGGATCTTAATTAGTGAAACACCAAGGAGTTTTATTAATTCTTGTAACTCCTCTCTCAATGGGTAATATTTCATTAATTCCCTCTTAAAATCCCATCCATATATGGGTTAGTGTTTGAGGATGTTTCTAAAAAATTTATCTATGAAGAACCCTATTTGTGTAATATTCCATGCCTCTTGAAACTATAATTCTTTGAGAAATAGTGTTTCATATACTCATTTGGATCCATGATTTCATTTAACATACTTTCATGAATGTTTAGATTCTTCATGAAACCCCAATGTTTCATGAAACAATTATCTTCACACCCACATTTCCATAATGTGGGGGGTAAACCTCCATACCCAAATCAGGATTAGTGATGAGATATGGTTCTGGACCTTGGGCCGAATCCCTTCACTACCGCAACAGAACCCCATTAAAAAGTCACACTGAATCATTTTATATATAGGTCGATGAAATATTGTGTTTCACCATTCTACAACCCTGACATCCACCCATAAAATTCAATGTGTTGTCATACGCCTCTACACTCCATGAAATAACTTGAGTCAACATGCCCATCAGGGTACCTTCGCCGTGTCATTAGGTCACATTATCCTCATGTATTTCCTAAATAACTTGAGTCCAAATACTCCTTAAGAAACACATGAAACCACATCAGCAAACTCCTATACTAGGGTGAACCTGAAAGGTACACTCCTATATATGTTCCCCACAAACCATTTGTAGGAATATTCTACATCGTTGTCCTTACTACAAAACTTTAAGCTATAGTATACACTATATTTTTGATAATAGGATGCCTCCCAAGGAAAGCATGAGATGGAGTATGTTTAGATCACAATATGCCTCATGAAATGATCACGAGATGAACATCAAAGACCCACCAAGAGAATACTACTCTTTTTTATGTTCCAATTGTATTCCAGGACCCATTAGCAGGCTGATATTCCCTCATGAATGAACACATGGATGAAGAATAGGTACCCCTAGAGTGAAATCTCCACAAGTATCTGTACTGCTCCCAAATAGCCACCATGGGCATGTTCTTCAGGTGTAATCCCCCAATTATATTCCATGACCCAAAAGTGGGCCAAGATGACCTTGAGACAAGACACGAGGAAGAAATAATGGTAGGTCATTGTTAATATTTCCTTAGAATGTCCTTGAAAATATTGTTAAACTATCGAATTAACTTATAAAAAACATGGGATAACATGTGTAATTAGAAAATGATACCTCATGTGATGAGAATAAGATTCCTCATTTGATATGATTGAGATGATAACCTATCCCCCATGAGGCATCCATGCATAGTCTCCAATCACACCATCACTACTCCTAGTAGCACTCAGGCAGCTTCCATGAGTAAGCCCCATTCATACCATCAATTTTCTTAGTAGAACCTAGGTATATCCCATGCATAATCCCCAGTCATACCGTCTCTATTCCTAGAAGAACCTTGTAATCTCCAATCCATATGCCCCATTCATACCATCATGGATCCAAGTAGGACATGAGAATATACCATGCATAAGGACCACTCATACCATCATTGATCCTAGCAGTACTTGGGTAGGTCCCACACATAAGCCCCATTCTATCCATCACTACTCCATTACAATACCTAGAAAGTCCAGATTTGTAGGCCCTAGGAAATTCCAAGATACATGATGTAAAACATCCCAGACTAATGTCCTAGTCATACGATTTTAAAAATGTATGCTGACAAGCTTATCAAATGATGTAAAACTTTAGCCTTACCTCATGTGGTAAACACATGATGACCTATGTATTAATTTCATGGGATGATCTTACACCTATTACCATGTGTCATAAACATAGCAAGTCTAATGTATGATCATCATGAGAGGCCACTCCCTTCCACACTGTGGGATGAAAATCCTACACCAGAAAGCTCCCATGCATAAACCCCACACTTTCCTTCCTCACTAACCAGATGAAACTCCATACCAGGGAAAAAAACCCAATGCCTAGGAAGCTTCCATGAATAGTCTATAACACCCCTACCCTAGTTACCCAGAGTCAGTGCATTATTACATAACATTGGCATGATCGCAAAAGATCAAGTCTCGAAAGACGGATTTAGTTTAGCAGACTTGGAAACACTAGATACATTCATAAAGTTTACATTAAATAATAATGTAAAAAATACTACAACATCTTTTCTCCATAGTCATATCCCCTTATACTATTCCTGCAGGTCATTCATAAAATACTTCTTCACATCCTTGGAAAAATAAAACACTAAAAGGGGTGCGCTCAGATGCTCAGTAAGGATAACAATATAACAAAAACCTTCATAAATAAGCATAAAAATTTAAGCAAATGTATAAATAAAACAAAATCCTTTTAAAATTGAACTTCAACATAATATGGAAGAGATAAAATGAAAAAATTCCATTTAATTATTCACATGGATATTCTACTAGTCAAATAATCACATTCAATAACAATAACCACTTTCATAATGATGGAATGCATAATGCCAGACTATCATAACCACATAGTCAAGGCCTTATGCCAAGACTAAAAAATAATATTTTTTCAAGGCCTTGTGACAAGACACTAGTTTGTCTCATGAGACCTACTGATGCATCGAGGAGTTATATTGGGCTCCGCCCGTCACTTATTAAATCCAATTCATTCCTCATATGAACATGTTTAAACATAACATAAACATTCGTATTAAAACTAGCACACGAAATGTCAATACTTTCTCCATAAAAAATGAATGGTTTAAGAATGAAACATCCATAGTCAAACATATCACAAAACCTTAAATACAATATGGAAGTTTTGTATCATAATAATTCAACTTCAAATAAGCTTAAAACTTATAAAAGGATGTTTACATAGATGAAATCAAAACTATTTGAGAAAAATATCTCCTTTTTTGAAATCATTTAAAAGTCACATAATTATAAAACAAAAAATTTACATTCAAAATATTAATATATGCTTGTAAGGGAATATTTGAAGATTTTATAACATCGGAAAATATCCACACCCGCCGTATAAGTTAAAGAAACCTTTCTTACCTTAATTCCATCGAAACGTTTAAAAAGGACCTTGTTTGGAAAACGACGGACTGATTCCTTTATAAACATTTTATAAAAAGTAAAACAAGGGTATAAATGACTTTAACCTGTATTTTGTAAAATAATAAGAATTATTTGAAATAAATTTTTAAGAAACATATATGTGGATGATAAAGAGGTCCCAGTAGATAATTACGTATAAACAACCTCAGATAATGAAGAGATTGTGAAATAAACCCTTACCTTGTAATTTTACTTGGTTGAGGGTAGGTAAAACTCCTGTATAATGGTGAGATAATTTTTATTAATTTATTCAAGAATCATATAAATTAGCATGATATCATATATGAACTTTTAACATTTCTTTGTTAATAATATCTTAGTATTATCATCGTTTCGGGTGTTAACTTACTCATTCTATTTTATATGTTTTGTTACATAATTTGTGTTTTTTATGGATATGTTGTATCTTATTCATATCCATAATGATATAAAGTTAATAAACACTACTTTTAATCATCAAATGATAACTAGTCTTGAATGGATACGATGGGGAATGAATCTCATCGCGTTCATGGAGACGGTAGTCCGTATGTATGCACGAGCGAAATAAAAGTAAAAAGTTACTAATCACCAAAAAAATATTTTTATCTTATTGAACCACATTTTACTCCTTGATATTAACCGTGTCTATCGGATTTTTGAAATTCCACTCACAGAATCAGTAAAATTATATTTTATGTGAATTTGCAAATTCTCCTTGGAGGTGGGTAAAAGACGGTGAAATGTTCAATAAAATTTTTATTTATCTAAAATTATTCTAAACTAACTCCAAGGAATTACATTGAGCTTATATAGATTTTATGTATCTATTTTTATCTTAATTAAATTTAAATAAAATAAATAATTATTTAAATAAAAATTTGGTTTTAAACTATAACTAAGTGTTTTTTCACTATTTATCAAAAATTGATTTTTTTCAGAAAAATACCAAAAATTCACCCTAAGATAATTTCGATATTCTAAATCCAAAAATAAAGTCCAATTTGAAAGGTAAAATTTATAAAATTTCAAAAAGTGGGTATTACTATTCATAACGTATAGTTTGATTGGTTGTGGTGTGTGTTAGAACTTGAAGATGCGTACAACACACGCTACTGTATTATTCAAAGAGAAGCGTACCATGGAAGCTTGGGGTGTTACATTATCCCCTCCTTCAAATAATTTCATCCTTGAAATTTCAACAATATTTCTGCATGAAAAGACTCGGGTGGTTCTTCATCGTAAGTTCCTCGGGTTCCCACATTGCCTCTTCCATCTTATGGTTTCTCCATAGAACTTTTACCAGATGAGTCGTCCGGTTTCTCAGCACTTGTTCTCTCATATCTAGAATCTTGACAGGCTCTTTGCAATAAGATAGATCAGGTTGCAGTTATAATTCCTCATAGTTGAGTACATGCGTTGGGTCAGGCATGTATTTTCTCAACAGTGATACATGCAAAAAATCATGACCTTTGGAGAGATTTGGCGGAATTTCCAAATGATAAGCTATAACCTCAATTTGTTCTAGAATTTCAAAAGGCCCTATGTACCAGGGACTCAATTTACCTTTTTTACCGAAATGTATAACTCCCTTCCATAGAGATACCTTCATGAAAACATGATCTCCTACCTGTAATTCCAAATCCTTCTTTCGGTTATCGGTATAGCTCTTCTGATTACTTTGAGCTGCTTTGATGTGGTTTTGGATTACCTTTAACTTTTCTATCGTTTCCTCCACTAGTTCTGGGCCTGCAAGTTTTCTTTCACCAACGTCATCCCAAAAGGTTGGTGTGCGACATCGCTTTCCGTATAACGCTTAATATGGTTACATCTGAATACTTAAATGGAAGATATTGTTATAGGAAAATTCTACCAGAGGTAAATATTGATCCCACATAACCTGAAAGTCAAGTGAGAAATATATCAACATTTCTTCTAAGTTTTGAATAGTCCATTCTGATTGTCCATCTGTTTGATGGTGGTAGGCTGTGCTCAAACAAAGTTCATTATCCAAGGACTTCTAAAGACTCTTCCAGAATCTTGAACTAAAATGGGGATCACTATCAGAAAAAATTGATAGGGGTACTCCATGATGTCTCAAAACTTCATTAATATATAGCCTTTCTAGACGTTCAAGTGGTAAATCTTCCCTTATAGCAAGAAAATGTGCTGACTTGGTAAGAAGATCAACAATGACCCATATTGAATTGTTACTTCTAAGAGTCTTTGGTAGTCCCATGAAAAAGTCAATCGTGATATTATCCCATTTCCACTTAGGTATGGGAAGAGGTTGCATGACTCCTCCAGGCTGTTGCCTTCCAGCTTTGACTTGTTGAAAAACCATACATCTTGACACAGAATCGACAATATCCCTCTTCATGTTGTCCCACAAAAAATGTTCCTTCAAATCTCTATACATTTTGGTGCTCCTAGAGTGTATGGTGAAATTGGAACTATGAGAATCATCCAACAATTCCCTTTTTAGATCGGGTATTTCAGGAACACATAGTCTCTTCCCAAATTTCAAAATTCCATCCCCATATATAAAGTCACTCAATCTCCCTTCATTCATAGCTTTAATCTTCTTTTGAAACTCTTCATCATCAGTTTGAGAACTCTTTATCCTTTCTAGTAAATAAGGTTTTTTAATCATTTGAAAAAGTAATGATGTTTCTCCTTCTATGGTGATTCCCATATCTATCATTACTAGATCCATGAAAATAGGATCCCTTTCAATTCTCATCTTGTTCAAAAATCCAGGATCCTTTCTACTCAAATCATATTCCACCTTATTTTACTTCCCAGGGTGTTAGTGTATCGTGAAATCATAATCCTTGAGTATTTTAAGCCATCTACTTTCCCACAAGTTGAGTTCTTTTTGTGAGAAAATATACTTCAAACTCTTGTGATCGGTATATATCTCACATTTTCACTATAGAGATAGTGTCTCCAAATATTCAAAGCAAAGATTACTGCTGATAACTCTAGATCATGAGTAGGATAGTTTTCCTCATGAATTTACAATTGTAATGATGCATAGTCAATAACCCTATCATTCTACATAAGGACACAACCAAGTCCTTTCTTCGATGCATCACTATAAATAACAAACCTATTATTCCCTGATGGTAGAGTCAATATAAGAGCATTGACTAATATTCTCTTTAGTTCTTCAAAACATTCTTCATACTCTTTTGTCAAAACAAATTTAACCCCTTTACGTGTGAGCTTTGTTATTGGGTTATCCAACCGTGCAAAATTCTGGACAAAACGTCAATAATAACATGCTAAACCAATAAAACTGCGTACCTCAATTATACTCGTCGGTGCGGGCCATTCTTGGATTGCCTTGGTCTTAGAAGGATCAAAAAAGATTCCATATTTAGAGATAATATGACCATGAAAAGAGATCTCCTAAAGCTAGAATTCACACTTGCTAAACTTCTCATATAATTCATGTCTTCGAAGCGTCCTCAGGATAATGTGCAAGTGATTTTTTTGATCTTCGTAGATTTTAGAGTATACCAAGATATCATCAATAAATAACACTAAAAAATCATCGAGGTATTCCTTGAAAACTCTATTCATTAGATCCATGAATACCGAGGGTGCATTAGTCAATCCAAAAGGCATTACTGTAAACTCGTAATGCCCGTACCTAGTTCAAAATGTTGTCTTCAGAATGTCTTCCTTCTTCACACAGAACTGATGGTATCCAGATCAAATGTCAATCTTTGAAAGTTATTGATCTCCATAAAGTTGGTCAAATAAATCATTAATGTGAGGTAGGGGATACCTTTTCTTTATTTTTATAGCATTTACTTCCCTGTAGTCGATACGTAAACTTATAGATCCATCTTTCTTCTAAATAAAAAGGATAGGGGATCCCCATGGAGAAAACTATATTTCCCGTTCTAGAGAATGTCCAGGTGAATCTTTCAGAAACACATATACATATTATTTGACAATACGCACATCCTCTATTTTAACATTCATTTCCTCACCTATAGTCATTTCATTCTCTTCCTCCCCAATAATTTAATTTAGATGATCTACTGGGGGTGGATCTAGATAAGAATTAGGTGGTGAAGATTCTGCTCAAAAGATAAGGTGTTCCTTATCATCATCATCAAAAATCTTAACCTCCTTCTTCTTACAATAAATCTTCGCATCATGGTCCTAAATCCAATCTATACCTAGTATTATATCAAACTCAATCATAGGTATGATGATAAGATCGGCATATAAAGAACATTTATGTGCTCTAATGGGGACTGATTCACTAAACTTCGTAAAAATGATACTTCCCTTAGGAGTTTTAACTGACAACTCCGTAATTAAATTAAATTGGAAATATCAATTTTTCTTAGAAAACTGAGATGATATGAAAAAATGTGAAGATCCAGAATCAAATAAAACATTGGCTAAACTTAAGGAAACTATTAAATTACCTGCCAACACATCTTTTGGAGCTTCTACCTCAACAGTAGTGATAGCATAAGCATTGCCATGATCCCTTGGCCTTTTCTTGAGGTAAGTTCCCCTGATTCTTAGGACATTCATTTTCATAATGTCCCATATCCCTGTAGTTGTAGAATTGAACATCGATAGCTTCTTTCTTCCCCTTGCAATCACGATCTTGGTGGCCTTTTTCACCACACTTGTAAAAAACTACCATTCCTTTCAAGAAACTACTAGGGTGTTTCTTCCCACATTTACTGCAGGATTGATATTCAACTTTTCCCTTCATCCCCTTATTTCCATTTCTAGAGTAGTCATCAGATCTCTTCTTCTCTTTCTTTTCTTTAAAGTCATAAGACTTAGAGAATTCTTTTTCAGTCTTGATAGCACATGAGACAATGTATTCGTACGATTAGAAGGATTGTGAGACTATTGTTCGATGAATAAATGGTTTTAACCCATCAAATAAATGATCAATATTACTCCTCAGGTTACGTATATAATCTGATGAAAGCCTCGCTAACCTTGTAAATTTAGATTCATACTTTGCGACATTCTCATCCTCATTTTGTCTCAGACTCAAAAATTGCCTTTCCATATCATCTCGATGGTCACAAGGAAAGTATTTTTCTAAGAAAATCTCTTTGAACTCTCCCCATTCCATATTTGATACTTCATCGTCTTCCTTCGTGTTTTGAATCAATGACCACCATTGATCAACATCTCCAGTGAGGCGGTAAGCTGCTATGATAACTTTTTCCCTTTCACTACTACCCAAGGCATGAAATATTTTCTCTAAGGAATTTATCCATTGCTCAGATACTAGTGGATTTGTACTCCCATAGAATGTTGGTGGTTATTGCCTCATGAAGCGATCTAACATTGATCCCCCACACTGTGGATCTAGGTGCTCCATATGGGTAAGGTTATTATTCATAACCTGAGTAAGTTGTTCCGGTATGGTGATTAGCTGATCAGCACCAGTTGCATCACTAGATCCACTATAATTATCTTGGGAAGGAGGGAAATCCATACATGGAGTGCGTGCATTGATACAGTTTCCATTTCTTCCACTAGGCGCCATTTCTAAAAAATGGCATACACTAGATTAGTTTATGAATCACAATTCATAAATCCAAAATTGTAAAACACTTTACATAAATTGAACAGTTTATGGATATAATCCATAGTCATAAAAATGTTTTCTTTGAGGAAGTATATACTCATAAACCATTCATAATGGTTTAAAAAATGAGAATTATCCTAAGCCTATCCCCCGGGCGTGTCATAACAAAGAGTGCATCAAGGGCCGTTCTCGTGAACCAGTTCCTGTTCGAGTCTATCTCAAAGAGGTGTTTTCTGGTTTTACCCCTAGGTACATCTGTGCCAGATCCGCCTCTACCTGCTCGTATCCAGATGGGGATGTATTGCTCAGAAAACTCACAAAATCTCTAAAATACCAAAATTCTAGAAAGTTCTTCTATACTAATCCTCAAAGTCTATCTTAGGGTTATGTTCTCTAATCAATGTTTATATAAATCTAGATTCCATGGTTTTTACTAAAATTCCTATGATACCAATTTTAACACCCCGACCCTAGTTACCCAGAGTTGGTTCATTATTACATAACATTTTCATGATCACAAAAGATAAAGTATCAAAAGACCGATTTAGTTTAGGAGCCTTGGAAACACTAGATACATTAATAATGTTTACATTACATCATAAAGTGAAAACTACAACAACATCTTGTGTCCAAAGTCATATCCCATTATACTATCCCTATAGGCCATTCATAAAAAACTTCTTCACATCCTAGTAAAAATAAAACATTGAAAGGGGTGAGCTCAGATGCTCTGTAAGGATAAAAATATAGCAGAAACTTTCATAAATAAGCATAAACATTTAAGGCAATGTATAACTAAAACAAAATCCTTTTAAACTTGAACTTCAACATAATATGGAAAAGATAAAATGAAATAATGCAATTTACTTATTCACATGGATATTCTACTAGTCAAATAATCACATGAAATATCAATAACCACTTTCATAATGATGTAATGCATAATGTCAGACTATCATAACAACATTTTCAAGGCCTTGTGCCAAGACTACAAAATAAGATTTTGTCAAGGCCTTTTTCCAAGACACTAGTTTGTCTCATGAGACCTACCGATGCATCTAGGAGCTATAGCGACATCCACCCATCACTTATTAAGTCCAATGCATTCCTCATATGAACAGGTTGAAACATAACATAAACATCCGTATTAAAACAAGCATACGAAATGTTAATAATTTCTCCATAAACAATGAATGGTATAAAAATAACACATCCACAGTCAAACATATCAAAAAACCATCAATACAATATGGATGTTTTTTATCATAATAAATCATCTTCAAATAAGATTAAAACCCATCAAAGGATGTTGACATAGATGAAATCAAAAATATTTGAGAGAAATATATCTTTTTTTGAAATCATTTAAAAGTAACATAATTATAAAATAAAACATTTACTTTCAAAATATTTTTATAAGATTTTAAGGGAAGATTTGAAGATTTTATAATGGTATAGAATAGCTTCACTCTATGTATAAGTTAAAAAACATTCTCACCTTAATTCTTTCGAAAAGTTTAAAAAGGACATTGTTTGGAGAATGACGGAAAGATTCCATTATAAACTTCTTATAAATTGTCAAAAAAGGCTATAAATGACTTTAACCTATATTTTGTAAAATAGTAAGAATGATTTGAAATACATTTTTAAGAAACATGTATGTGGATGATAAAGAGGTCCCAGTAGATAATTACGTATAAACAACCTCAGATAATGAAAAGATTGTGAAATAAACCCTTACCATGTACTTTTCCTGGGTTGAGAGTAGGTAAAAATCCTGTATAATGGTGAAATAATTTTTATTAAATTATACAAGAATCATATACATTAATATGATATCATATATGATCTTTTAACATTGCTTTGTTAATAATATCTTAGTATTATCGTCGTTTTGGGTGTTAACTTAGTCATTTTATTTTATATGTTTTGTTACATAAGTCATGTTTGTTATGGATAGGTTTTATCTTATTAATATGCAGAATGATATAAAGTTCTTAAACATTACTTTTAATCATCAAATGATAATTAGTCTTGAATGGATACGATGTGGAATGAATCTCACCGCGTTCGTGGAGACGATAGTCCGTACGTACGCATGAGCGACAATATCATTATTTTGATAATAAAATAATATATAATTGGATGTTATATCATATATACAGAATCATTATCATGTTATATTTATTATTTACATGAATTACACATCATTATTATACCCATCCAAATAATAATTTATTGAATAACAATTACACCATGACGTGGAGACGGTAAGCCGTACGTACACACGTATTGTGAAATGTCATTCAAAGGATGAGTAGAACACTGAATATGGTTGTACCATATTTAGAATAACATCACAGTATATATAAGATACTGGATTTATTATTTTAGAATGTAAATAACAAACAAAGAAGAAGTGGAAGAAGAAAGGAACTTGAAAGAGGGTGGTGAAAACATTACCTCTTCTTCGGGTTCTTCCTTTTGATTTGATCAAAAGGCCTCCTTAGGTTGGTTTTATGATCAAAATAATGTCTCTAGGTTGAATTGAGGGAAGTTGAGAGTATATTTCGGTTGGGGTTGGCTGAACCAAAAGCATTTGAAGGTATGAATTTGAGAGAAGGGAGAGTGCCCTTTTATAAGAGGGGCGAGTGGCACCTTAGGAAAAACTTGAAAAGATTATTTTACAATAAATCCATATTCAGTTTATAATGGCTCAAAAGTGACTTATTTCTAGGCTATAATTATATAATTCTCTTAGAAGAACCTTAGATTTTTAGAAATTTAACATCAATTAATAATATAATATTTGTTTTAAAAACTCTTTTATGTCAATTTTGACACTATTTGGTATTTGATTTATCTGAAAATCATAAAAGCATTATTACTTCAAAAAAAATTATATCAATAATAACATGTCATATTAACCTATAAAATTAGTTTAATTCATAAAAAGTCTCAAATTAAATTTATTTGGATATTTATAATATCAATTATTTTAACATTTCATAAATTAGGTAATTACTACATCACTATTGTATCATAAATAAATTAAATTATTTAATGTCTAAAAATTATAAATAAAATACCATTATGTAGGAAATATTTTTAGCTTTCTAATTAATATTTAAAATCTAATTTATCTTATGTATAACCCTATATTAATGTTTTTTTAGTAATTAAACTTTGATTTTAACTTTTTTAACTCTTCTTTGAATTAAATAATAATTAATGTCCTAATCTAAACGAAGTGGACCTAAATGATAATATTTTATTCCTAAGGTTGTTTTTGGTCGAGATAAACTTTTACAATAGAATTAGGACATGTTTTAGCGTAATATTAATATCATTTTTATCTTTAATTACCCCATTTACTTATAACAGTGGTAAATAAAAGTAAAAAGTTACTATTCACAAAAAATTATTTTTATCTTATTGAACCACATTTTACTCCTGGATATTAACCGTGTCTCTCAGACTTTTGAAATTCCACTCACAGAAGTGGTAAAATTAAGTTTTATGTAAATTTGAAAATTCTCCTAGGAGGTGGGTAAAAGACGGTGAAAAGTTCAATAAAATTTTTATATATCTAAAATTATTCTAAACTAACTACAATGAATTACATTGAGATTATATATATATTATGTATCTATTTTGACCTTAATTAAATTTAAATAAAATAAATAATTATTTAAATAAAAATTTGGTTTTAAACTATAACTCATTGTTTTTTCACTATTCATCAAAAATTGAATGTTTTCATAAAAATACCAAAAATTCACCCTAAGCTAATTTCAATATTCCGAATCCAAAAATGAAGTCCATTTTGAAAGATAAAGTTTATAAAATTTCAAAAAGTTGGTATTAATATTCATAACGGCTAGTTTGATTGGTTGTGGTGTGTGTTAGAACTCGAAGTTGCGTACAACACATTCTACTGTATTATTCAAAGAAAACCATATCGTGGAAGCTTGGGGTGTTATATAGTACCCACACTATCCCTCATTGAAGCACCTTCTGTGACTTGAGAGTCCTTACTGTATGATGTTAAATTTCCTGGGCCCGTACTATCACATGACCTTAAACCATGGCATCGAACTACAAGGGATTTAATCCCTATATCTTTAATAGGGTACTTTTGACACCTCTATGTGGTTCATTACTAACATACCAGTAAATCTAGGGTTCCTCCCTAAGGTTCAATCCTAACATCCCAACATCACCATCAAACCCATAGGTGTGATCATCTCCCCCATAGATTCACACTTTCTCCCACCACCAAGTATGTCCATCTCCCCCTATGGTGGAACACTTTTTCTCACCGCTATAAAATCCAAATGTGTGATCATCTCCCCCATTGTAACAAACTAAAAACTAAAGTGTGATCATTTTCCTCCATTGGGTCACACTCTATCATTACCATAAGACCCTTTGTGTGTGATCATCATCCCCACAAGAACAAAATGAAAACACATCAACATATGACATTAAAACTGTGATGGGAATCTATACCTAATACAATAATCATGGGATACTTGGGGTAATAATGCTTCATATTTTTAAACTGTTGGAATCAAATACCTTAGGGTTGACACATGATACCTTGGGTTCTATGCCAAATATTCCCCACACATGAGATGAAATATATAAAAGGAATACATTATAGGTTCCCAGGATACCCAAAATCTAGAAATAATAATACATTCCCAAAATTTCCATTTACTCCCACCATATTATTCTTCCCTATCGAGATATAATTATAGCAATTAACTGGTGCCAACCTCAAGATGACACTGAGAATGAGTTTCATGTACATGAGTTAAATATTTTAGGGAGACCAGCATTATGCATACCCAGTCAAGGAAAGTTTTGGAAATAGTGATTCAGGGGGAGGATATTAAGATTTAACTCAATATATTAGTGGTTAAAAGGCTTGTCCATATAGTGGACTGACAATGTATAGTGGTACATGGAAATATGATTCCGTTGGATTGAGTGATATGTCAATGTGGTAGGTATATCCATAAGAAAATGGTTCATGAGGCCTTGATAATACATCAATGGCCTTATCACTTTTTAGGTTCATGAAGATGATACATTTTCCGGAAAACAATATTTTATTGTGTGGAGAATGTTCACACCCCGATATGCGGAATTAGGCCAAAACATCTATTCATAGTCTTTTCAGTTTTGAGTGAGTTAGATGTAAAAAATGGATTGAAAAAGAGTTTCTGGGCAATCAAGCACAAATAAAGGACCATGACCATGGTGGTAGTCATGGTGTGTTAGTGTGCCTCCTTTGTAAAATATCCCAGCAAAAAAAGCCAACATTTCCCATGTAATACGGTTGGGGGTGTTAACGGTCAGACTATGTGCCATGGTCAGAAATCCTTACGAAGGGCATAGTAGAGGCCATGTCTAGGATAAAATGACATAGGTTTTAGGGTTAGGGAATGGTGACTTCCCATGGATAGTCTTCTAGTAAAGGTGACCACACTATAGTGGGAAGTACCAAGGCATGGTTTTGTGAGTTTTAGAATTTTACATTCCCATTTTATTCTAATATTCAAGGGAAGGTCAATATTTCCACATAAGACCCTAAAATCGGGTCTTAATGTGCCTCTTGACATAGTTTCCTTCTATTAAATTGATATTTCTTCCTCCTTTGGTTCTTATTCTATATTTATCATTCATGGAAGGGGTTTTGGGTTCTTATCTATCATCTAGTTGTTGCCTTGGATGTTTCCCTTCTCCTTTGTCTTTCTTCTTGTTGATCTAGTATCATGAGGACCATATATATTCATCTTACACCACTAGTTTCATATAAATAAAGGTTTTTTTTGTTCCTAAGATAAATTTATCTATGCAATGATCTATCCCTTGGTGACCCTTGTGTTATTCTTTGATCATATGTGTTTTTATTTATTCAATTGCATGCTTTGATATTTTGTGGAAATGGAAAATATTTTTCAAAGTGGGGTTTCTTTAAAAACTAGATTAATACACCTGATGTGCTTGATAAAAGGACTCAAAGATGGGATTTATTTAGAAATGGATTTTGAATCTTCAAATTAGTGGAACATCTATATAGAAAATATTTTATGAAAATATGGGCCTTGAAAGGAAATGTCATTGCCATGGAAAAATGTTTATGATTTTTTCAATTTGTTTCATGAATGAAATATTTATGTAATAGTACATTGGTAAGACCTTGGGGTATAATGAAAAAATATAATTATGTGAACCCTAGTGGAGTAAGATATTACTAGAGGAGGTTATCATTATTCCGTGATTTATAATGGGAAAACTTTTTGAGGGATAGAGACTCCATGACTTTAGAGTACACTTGTGATAGGAAGTGGTTATTATTTTCCTTAATTGTGTACACCCTTTTGTTTTGAATGTTGTTTTGATGATTTTAGGATACATTATATTCATATATGTTGATATTATTTTTTTACCACTTGATATTGATATTGATTATTGAAAACAGTTAAATTTATGAAATAATACCACATTGATTTTTTTATGTCATATTGTTTTTCTTATTGGATTATTATTTTTGTTAAAAAGAAAAACAAATGAACATTTTAAATTAAAAAATGGTTTCTTCATGAAATGTTTTAGAAATATGTTTTTATAAAATAACCAATTGATTAATTTTGAATATGAATTGTATATATTCTTATTGGTATCCAAATGTTCTTTAGTGGTAAGAACCAAATTTTTCATTTGGGTGTTTGTAGCCTTGGTTTTATATGATACAGGTAAAGGGAAAATAATTTTGTATATTAAAAATATCCTTGATAATGTTTCCTTTCTATTTGGTTTGGATGGTGGTGATATACGGAAACACAAAGTTGGTCCCTAGGATTTCTTTGGGTTACATGTCAATGGTCCTTTAGTTTGTTTATTTATACCATGTTATCAAGTTATTGGATATTACTTAACTATTTTGGTTATTTTGACATATGATATATTTTTGGTTATCTACTCTGGTACTCTATATGTTTCTATCTTATAATATGTATTTTTAGATTGAAATAATTCCCTTGTTTCCTTATATGTTACCCGTGTACTTTTATCTAGCTCTTGGTGATCGAGAACGTTCTTTGGGCCTTATGGTGTGCCATTTTGGGTGACATTATGGGTTGACCTAGGTTGTTCTTTTATAATGGATATAATACCAACATGTGTATGAAACCAAGTGTTAATGATGGAAATTTTTGTCAATAAACTCCTAACTCAAATTATAAAGGGAAATATTATGCAATCCTGACTGTGGAAGTGAGTTATGGGAGTGAAGTGGTAAAAGTTACACTTATCATCAACTCTATAAATGAAAATTTCCTATCTAATTATTGTGTTCATAATCTTTTATATCTAAAGTATTTTATAAGAGTATCAATTAACCTCCTTAATAGTTAGATATTGAAATTTCAGTGAAAAATTCTAATGGTGTGATGGTTTTATCTCAATTCGATATATCCTCTTCAAAAGAAGTGTTTGGGAATGTGATTCCTATAAATCCTATTATTCTCCTTATTGTCGAATTTGAAGAAATTTTTGTAATTTATTGGCTCTCTATACATAAATTATATATCAATTTACAAGGAAGGGAAGTCACATTTTATATTTTTAATCAACCTATTATTTTTTATTAATTTGAGAATAAACCTATAATTTCAATGGATATATAAAAACTCAATATTTATGATATGTCTATTTTATTAAAGTTTGTCAATTCAATCACCCAAATTATGAAGTTGATTTTTCAATAGAACTCATACATGGTGTTATGCATATTTCAAATATTCATTTTGTAACCCAATTGAGTTGTTGAAATTGAAGAATAAAATCCAAGAGTATCTATAAATGGGATTCATATTCCTGAATGTGTCACCAAGGGGTCCACCCATATTTTTTATCAAGAAGAAAGATGGCTCAACACATATTTTTATTGATTATAAAGTATACAACAATATAAAAATTAAGAACAATAATCCTCAACCCCACATTGGTATATTTTTTGATTAAATATTCAAATGTCAATGATTTTTAAAGATTGACCTTTATGTTGTATATCATCAATTGAGGGTTAAGAAGGAGGACATACCGAAACATACCATCCGTGTGTGTTATGATCATTATAAATTCATTGTGATTCCATTTTTACTTATTGATTCTGGTACTATATTCATGGATATATTGAATAAAGGCATAATAGATTAACTTTATTAGTTTGTGGTATTCCATATAGATAATATTTATATATATTCAAATAGAGAGGAAGAGAATGATGATCATTTCATGATTGTTAAAAATAACTTGAATAATGAAAAACTATTTGAAAATTGTATCAATTGCAATTTTTTTCTACATAAAGTATCATTCTTGGGTCATGTGATCACAAGAGAAGGTATATATATAGATCCTTTAAAGAAGGAAGTTATTGAAGAATAACCCAGACCCATGAAGGTGAATGAAATTCACATTTTTATTTGGATGTATCAATGATACCAATTCTTTGTTAGAAATTTATTATTACTATAAAATCTAGTAGCCAAGTTTACATAGAAGGGATCAAATTTCCTTTGGCTATAAGAATGTGAATAAAATTTCAAGGATTTTAAGAGATGGTTTGTCAACATACTAATGATTACACTACCCTTCATTAGATAGAATTCCGTGATATAATGCGATTGAAAAACGATGGGGATATGATACATTCTAATGTATAATGATATGGTGATATCATATTACTCAGGATAATTGATGACTAATGAAAAAAATACACGACTCTTGATTTGGAGATGGAATAGGTAATTTTTTGCACTAAAAAATAATGGAATGATATATATGGTGAAATTATGATATATATACTGATAATAAAATCTTGATATATATATATTCACACATGAAGAGCTAAATATGTGTCAATGGATATGGTTAGAGTTGATTAAAGATTGTGACTGCTCAATAAATTACCACCTGAAGTAGGTTATATGGTGTCTCATTCACTGATTTAGATGAAATATATTAGTTTTTCAAATATGATGATTAGAAAATACATTGTAAATATTTATTTGAAATGGGATATATAGGAAATCATAATTAAAGGGAAATGATCTTATCTTTCACAGATGAATGTTCAACTATCAATTCTTCTAAATATTAAAGAGACACAAATAGAATATGTGGATATGTAGAAAAAGGTAAATATTATTATGAAGTTCATCCTTAAGCATGGCGAAAAGACAAGATTTAGGAACCAAGTTGGTTTACCATTATTACCCAAATTAATGGTGTTGTTGGATAAATCACATAGCTAATTATTCTCTATTTATCTAGGAACTAAAAAGTTATAAAGATATCTCAATGATTATATTTAGTGGGAAAATATGAAGGGTAATATTGTGTAGTATGAATCTATATTCTTGGTACTCCATATAGTTAAGGCCTAGAGAAAAAAGTCATTGTTAATGTTACAAACATTATCCATATCTGAATGGAAATTGAAAACTCACTATGGATTTTTTAATAGGACTCCCCAAGACATGTAAAGTCCATACCATCATTTTTTACAGTCAATCACTTTATGAATTAAAAAAATTTCATTAATATCAAAGATGATTTCTATCTTGATAATATTTCCAATATATACATTAAGGAAGTGGTAAATTTTCATTTAGTACCACATTATATCCTATCTTTTTATGATAAATGGTATAACTTGAACTTGATAGACAATTAGACTAATAGGTGAATTGAAACCCAAGAATATATGATGAGAACTGTCTCAATATATTTTAATTTTGGTTTGGATCCATAACTTCGTATGGATGATTTTATTATAACAATAAATTTAAATAAAGCATTAAAATGGGGCTTTATGAAGCCCTATGTGTAAAGAAGTGAAAGAATAAAAAATTATGGGATGAATTTGGAGAATATAAGATGTTTTTCTTTAATCTAGATGAGGAAATTGAATACAAGGATAGATCTATATATCATCACATCAGAGTATCTCAGAGTGGATTGAAAAATTATGATGAAAATCCTCAGTGAGATCTAGAGTCTGGAGTTAGTGATAAGGTATTCCTTATAATATCATCTTGGAAGAAAGTTATGTGATTTAAAATTAAGGGAAAGTGGGACCTTATATATACTATTCTCTATAATATTCTTGATCACAAAATGATAGAATCTTATTACATGATGCTTCCACCAAACCTCTCCCAAGTTCACAATGTGTTCCATGAATATTTTTTAGGAAGTACATACTTAATCCTTCACATGTATTGATCTCAAAGGTTGTTCCACTAGAAAATGATATTTCCTATAAGGATAAATTGTTTGATATTCTTGATCCAAGAGATAAAGTGATACGAAATATGTCCACTCTTCTGGTAATAGCATTGTAGTTAAACTATAAATTTTAGGAAGCTATGTCGAAACCCTTGGATGTTATGAGGTATAAGTATCGTAATTTATTTTTATTTGAGTAATAGAATTCATGGGGAATTTTTTTGTTAAGGGGGTATAATGAAGAACCACATGATTTTATAATATACACTTATCTATTATTTTAAGTGTTTGATAAGTTTCTTTTCATGATACACCGAGCTTAGAACAACCATGTTATTGTATTCAAATATGACTACTAAATGTGACTGTTATCGCAAATCCATTCGATTGGATGGTATGAATAAGTCTAACTAAATTATCAATTATTGAATAAAAATTTTCTTTAATAAAAATGTATCAATCATTTCTTTGTAAATAAGTACTTAAATTTTAATAATAAGAAAAACTTTCATAAAACCTATTTTTTTTCATGTATTGTGTTTTTGACTTCTCATAAATTTTAATATAACTAAAATATATCTATCACTACTAATAATTTATAAAATCAAATTCATTATCATTTATAAATTGATTATTTATTGGTTATAATTGAATATAAAATCATTTTAAAGTAAAAAAATATTTTTTTCTTTTAAAAAAACATTTTTATTGTGAAAAATTTATATTTTCTTAATGAATTGAATTAATTATTACTGAAGAATTATTTTAATGAAATATGTAGTAAATATATTAAATAAAATATGTTAACATTCATCTGTGTATTTTTTCTATGTAAGGAATGATAATAAAATAATTTTTATTCGTAAAAATAAATTTTCTCTAAAAATGGGTTTTATGAATTTTGTGTGAGCATATTAGAATTAATTGATGAAAATTCATGGAATTTAATCATTTAAAATAGATTCTGAATTTTAGATCATCATAATTATTATTTGGTAATATGGTAAACTTTATTTGGTATCCATAATGAGTATATTCCATGGGAAGGGTTAAAATGGTTGGGGGTCAAACTAAGAGATTTAGAATTTAACAAATCACTTGACTAAATATAATTGTTTGATTTTATTTTTAACTAAAAACTTATTATATCAACATATATTAAAATTTTATTCCACTTTACTTAAGTAATACATATATTATATAATAGTGTTTGAATTGTTTATAAGTTTTCCACCCACCTCACATATAAAACAGAACCTCCTTATCCACACCAATTTAGCACTCTATTTTATAATATACCTACCAAAATACCTTATATAATTTCCTCCCAATATTATAGAGGTTTTTGTCTCACCAAAATACCATATTATTAATGCTTAAGGTGTAAGATAACGAAAGATACTTGAATAATAAGTAATTATCATTACCGATCTGTTTCGAGTTTATTTCATCTGTAACCTCTTCTAAATATTATATAAACATCAAAAAATGATTAAATTAGTATATTTAATATATTTAAATGTTTTTATGTTAATGGTATCTCAATTTTATATCTCCATTATATATAATGGAAAATAAGAACATCACTCATGAGTACGCATGCACTACTATCTCCACGAAGCGATGTATTTTATTTGTCATCACCATCGGTCAGGGATACTTATATAGATGGATTTCATGGATATTAATTTTTTTTATAATATAATTATAATTATTCAAATATAAAATATAATCTACCTTCGTACCCTATGATCTGTTGGAAAATGATGACATCACTTGTGAAAATGTGTGGACTACCACCTCCACAAAACGATGTGATTGTTTTTTCATTTAGTCTTAATATGGGTGGTAATGAAGTAATATTAAATCAATATATATTATATTTCTGATATTAAGGTGATTATTTAAAGCTAATTTTTTATTTACCATTCTTTTTTCCATTTATTGGGGAACAAAATCAAAACTCTTACATGCACTTAATTTTTCACCACTAATTTGTATGAATGGTTAAAAAAGTACATATAATGAATAAGTTAAATACTTATTAAATTATTAAGATTATTTATATGATTAAAAAAATGATATAGTTCAAGTAATGGACCCATCTAACTAAAATTTCATGAGAAATAGAGTAGTAAACACCTTAATGTTGATTTTAAAGAATACTTTTTAGTAAATGGGTAATTAGAAATTATAAGGGAATGTTATATCATAAGATATGTATGAATATAGTCCTTTTATATATTTAAAATAAATATAAATTTATTATATATTATTTTAAGATAATTTATGAAGAAATCTCGGACATGAGGTAAGGTTTTATGTTCTAATCTCTTTTCATTACCGGATTGTCTATGTTAAATTTCCAATGAAAAAAATTAAATGACCCTTTTCTGTAAAATCTCACATTTATTATTTTACTTTTAAAATTTATTTGTTTTTCTATGTTGCTTTTATTATTCTCTCTTTGGTACATAAAATAATTTAACAAAATGTTTTTATGAAAATCCAACCTTATTTCCTATTTTCCATCTGGAATATTTTTCATCTAAATCCATGTTCGTAAAAAAAAATTATATAGTTTTTAAAATAGTTGAATGTTTTAAACAGGAAATTTTCACTACCTTTTAATTTCTTTACAAATTATTAAAAGGAACTTTTTCAAATGTTTTTCATACAACTCACTATTGAATTTTTAAGAAAGTGTGAAAATAATTCAATTTTTTAACATATATATAATGAAGAGATTTTCATGGATTCATGTAACTACTTCATCATTAAGTTAATTTTATTTTTTAAAATGTTTTACTAAAAAAATAATATCCCATTTTTCCTAGGAATTTTATATTTTAAAATTTATCATAAGAAAGGGTTGTTTTCTCTTGATTTTCAAAGCGCGTTTTAAATGCTTTAATAAATGATATTTTACAACCACATCAGCCTATTTAAGATATTTATGAATCAATTATGATATGATATAACAATACCATATAACTTGTTTCTATGGATTGTTTGTGATGATCATGATTTAATGAAGTTTTCTCGAATCACATTTTTCCTAATTAGTTAATTAAGATTTGATGAATTGATGAATGCCCATTTATTATATGGAATAAATATGAATGGTTTATTACTAATTGACTGGTAAAAAAATTATAGTTCTCTAATGAATTGGGTGATATTTTATTTCCTATAAGCTTGAAGGGTACATAGGTGGTTATACCAAGCCCAAAAGGTATACATGTTTTTATCCAAAGTCCAATAAGATATATGGGTGGTTAACCCAAGCCAATATGTGATCAATTTCTTGAAGGCTAGTTTTCTAATATGATGTGATGGGTGTTTTTTTGGATTGAATTTCCATATTATTTACATGATGGTCTATATACCACATTATAATACCATATTATTATACCTAAATTATTCTCTCTTGGATAAACTGTTTGATTCTCTACACTCATACAATTTATGTCTTACACCTTAAAAATTCTTTTTTCCAATAATCATGTTTTGAGACTTATGTCCATGGATTTGACCTTTTTGTTACATGATTATGTTCACACACCCTAATGAACATTTTATGTGAAATTATGATATTTAAATTAATGTCTCCCATATTTACCATGACTTAGGATTTGAGCTTACACCTTCTAATGATTCCTTATACAAATGTTATGATGAAGGGTATTAAATAATATGAGTCCATAAGGTGACTATATGAGAAGAATGTTTTGAGTAAGTGTTGAACATCTTTCACGGAATAGGTTGATTGTAAATATAGTCACGAAATACACTAATCTTTTGTGATTTTCGGGCTTGCATTATTATCATATGTATTGAATATTCATCCAAAATAATGTAACATTTATGTTTATAATGCATAGGTCACCTCAAAGATGGTATCAAAAAACCTTAAAACTAAAAAAAGTTAAAAATTTTGTGATAAGACATTAATAAATATATTGAAGTAACAGGTCGAAAATCTAAAATGACTAATATTATTAGAACATCAATTTTTGTAAAACCATTACTTAAAATTACCCAAAATATTGGATGTGTTATTCTGAATGGGAATCTATTTTCGAGGATCGTTGTTCCAAGGTCCATAATGAATCAAAACATCCCGGGGGAAGAATGCGAGGAATATCCTTCCTTGAAGCACTCAACGGTTATGAACCGAATAAATCATCTTTGATGAATATACCACTTTGCAGGAAGCTCGATGATGGTAGATTCATGGTTGAAGTTGTCCCTGATGCACATAAAAAGATATTGCTTTTATGTAAGTTTTTGATTATGGGTTGCATTTCAAATATCAATGGGGATAAAACCAGGTCAAATTATTATCTTAAAATGAAAATTTCTCATGCATGGGGTGTCTCCGACTGGAAGCTAGTTTCATTAGGAAAGGGTTACTTTCATATGTTTCATAGATCCCAGGATGTTTTTGATTAGGTCTAGAAATTTTGGAACCTTTAGATTAAACCAGGATTAATTCAAATCTCTCAATGGGAACTCTCCTTCAATCCACACACTACAATAAATACAATGTCACAAATATGGGTTCACCTCGACGAACTCAGTTAGTTTTTATTGCATCTGAAAATCTTAAATGACATTGCCTATTGTATAGGTACACCAATCAAAATCGATTATCGAACACTTAACACTGAGATTGGATTGTATTATAGGGTGATGATAGAAGTTGATATTGCTTCCAAATATCCTGAAATAATTGTTTTCAATGTGAATGACTGAAAATTAGAAATTCGAGTGGAATTTGAACGTATGTCTCTGTAACAACCTGAAATTTTGAATAAATATTGTTTCCTAATTTTATGTGTTGTTTTATTTTTATACTCAACAAAAATGTTTCATTTGATAACAAGAGTATAATTAAAATGATACTGTTGGTTTTTGACTGTTATATGACCATTGGTCAATATGACCACTGGAAACTAAACGTTTTGATTATTGTCTCTAAATACAAGTAATCTTGGTTAATTAATATAGAAAGAAGATTCGATGGCCTCACCTAGTAGTCTTGGACCAATCGAATCCCATCTAACAGAACTTGGGAAGGAGGTAGCACCACTGGGATTTGCTCTGGACCAAACCCAAGCTGAACTTCATTGTATAAAGCTAGAACGGGATCGCCTTCGTGAGAAGTTCAAACTGATAGAAATTACTACTCGTGCGATGTTGGCCGAGCCTCCCTCAGATTCTCTCACCTTAGCACACCTTACACTTAGGTCCTATGCTGGTGTGATAAGATGCTATGTAAGTAGACCGGAACTGCCTTGTGTAATCCTTTGTTTTAAATAAAAATCGGGATTTCTTCTTATGATGAAGTTTATGAATTTTCAAATGACCGGATAAATATAGTATGCATATTTTTGATGAATTTTAGAAAAAAGATATTTTAAAAATTGTTGTGTAAACCTTAAATAATTAAAAATGTGTAATGATTTTCGAAAAATTGTCTTCAACAATTATGTTCAGTACGAAATTTAGAGTCTAATAAGATCAACTTAATTTTTCATGAATATTAAATTATGAATAGTGATTTTATGATTATGATTAGTAATGTGTCCAAATGGATTAGTAATCTCACTTAAAGAAAGTATTAATATAATCTAGGCACCTTGATTATGTAATGTGATTCAATAAAGTGGTTAAATAACGGTTTCATAAATTATTATTCAAGTATTAGTTTTTTCGGGTGAATTGTGTTTTTTAATTAAAAATTTAATTAAAAATATTTAGATAATTATTTTTATAAAACGGATTTCATTTTTGAACTCAGAGCACCGATATTATGCTATGGTAATTTTTGGGGTTTTTTCTGAAAAAAGAGAATTTTCGGTGAATAGTGTTTTTATTTAAAAAATAAATTAAAAATATTTAGAATTTTTTTTTATAAAATGGAGTTCATATTTTTAATCAGAGCGTTGATATTTGGTTAAGGTGAAATTTTGGGATTATTCTGAGAAAGTTGAATTTTCGATGAATAGTGAAAATACAGTTTTTAAGTTACGGGTGTTTAATGACATAATTAAATGATGTATTAATTTTTTAATCAATATGTTTGAATTATGAATAGTGAGATAAGGTATGAGGTGTCACAAGTGGCCAATACCATGGGCAAATAACATTGGAAAGCCCATGGTTTTGCCAAAACCACTAATGAGGTGTCCCTTTGCCATTAATGCCTTGTCCCGTCACTTTCCCTATAAATACCAAGCCATCCTCTCATCCATTCGACTCCCCACTCTACCCCAATGAAGTTCAGGTCTCATTACCTCCCAAGGAGTCCTCCCATGGTTCCCCCAAGCCCTCAAGGTCCCATCCTTTGTGTTTTAAGAGTTATGTTTTAAGGTAAGGGATCCGATCTCTCTGTTTCTTTTCAAGAAATCTCTTTTATGTAATTTCTTTTATGCTCCATGTTCTTATGTTAAAGGGTGTTATTTTATACTACTATTACTGACCTATTCATGTTCACATAATGATATATCCCCTCTTACTATCATTATTTCTTTTTATGAAGTTTTATGTGGCGCCGTTAGGCTGCCGAAATTTTTGTAACGGATTCTTTCTCCCTTCTCATTTTTCAAGATCTATTATCATGTAAAGTATTTCAAGTTCTTTTTTATTATGTTAAGGTATGATATATAAATTTATCATACTGATATTTTATGATAATATGATGAGAGACCCCATTTGATCTATTCAATTCAGTATTTGGAAGTTTTAAGTGGCGCCGTTAGGCTGCCGAACTTTTAAGTGGTTCTTCTCCCTTCTCGTTTTGAAGTTCTACTTTCATGTCAATTCTTTCAAGTTCCTTTTTGTTACGTTGGGGTATGATCTCTATATCTATCAAACTGGACTCTTATATTCATATGATGAGATACCCTATTTGATCTCATCAATTCATTTTTTGTTGAAGTTTAAGTGACGCCGTTAGGCTGCCAATTTTTAAGGGATTCTGTCACCCTTCTCCTTTTCAAAGTTCTAATTCCATGTCAAGTCTTGAAAGTTCCTTTTTATTATGTTGGGGTATGATCTCTATATCTATAATACTGATCTTTTATGTTCATATGATGAGATACCCTATTTGACATCATCAATTCATTTTTGGTTGAAGTTTATGTAACACTGTTAGGCTGCCGAAATTTCATAAGAGAAATCTTATTTTTGTCTTCCTTTCATATTCTTCATTTCATATGGTATATTTTCAAATTTCATTACCATGTTCTTAAATCCATTATATTCTGTCCCTATACCGTTTTATGGGTCATTTATGATTGTTTGACCCATGTCCCCTCTCTTTTCAACATTTTCTAAAACCCTGTAACGTAGCTGTTGTGCTGCAGAATTTTCGTCTCAAAATGCCTCTCTATTTTTCTAAAAATTACTTCATGTTATTAAGTAAATACTCAAAGATCTTATTTATACAGGTTTATTCACATATATACTAAAATTTTTTATTTTAAATTCTGGGATTTACATACACGAAACCCGCTCTCCCCTTCCATGGGTTTAAAGTGACGTAAAGATCATGTCTTTAAAGCAGTTTTTAAAACGTTATGATTATGAAATGAAACCCATTTATTTTATGATATATGGGTTATTTATGAAATTTTTGATGATGATATATGTGGCTCACATGAAAATAAATGCAAATTTAAGGGTGCACCCTGATATCACTCCAATGCATTGGGTAATGATGTAACCACTAGAGATTACAATTTTCACGATACCTTGGTGAATAATCTTGGTAATTTTAAAATGACACCATGGGGATGAACCTTGGTGATATGTTCATGATTTTATATGTTAAATGATATAGCCACATTTTCAAGTTATGAAAAATGTTGTTTTTATTATGATATGCCTCCTTATTTCATTCTCATGCCTTAAAGTTCTTTTTCATGACCTTATTGAAGTATCTCAAGTTCACATGTAAAATGTTTCTCTTGTTTTCCTTACTGGGATTTTTGATCACCCTTTCTTTTTGATGTATGCTCCCAGGTTATATGATGCAGTAATGAACCTAGGATGAACATGAGGAGAAGGCTTTCAAGTGTTTTAGAGGAATGTTTTATGTTTTCATGTTTAAAGTTCCTGGTTTCCAAGACACTAAACCTTAAAGAACCTCGGTTTTGTAAAATGTAATGAAAGTTTATGTGATAAAGAGGCGGGATGCTATAGTTGGTATCAAAGGATGGTTTAGTTATTTGTGGAAATTAGGATATGAAAAATCTAGGAAGAACCCTATAGAAAATTTTAAATATTGGAAATCTTCCTGGTATTTTGGTTAGTATTGAGTAAGGGGTTTCCAAGAAAATACATCCCTGTCTGGATACGAGCAGGTAGAGGTGGCTCTGGCACATATGTACATAGGGGTAAAACCTGAAAACACTGCTTTGAGCTAGACTCAAACGGGAACTGGTACACGACAACGGGCCTTGCTGCACTCTTGGTTATGACACTCCTGGGGGATATGCTCTGGTAAATTCATAAGCTTAGTATGAACCATTATTAAAGGAACAAGGATAAAACAAAATAAAGATTCACATAAAAATATATGATCATGGATAACCTAGATTGGAACCTAGGGGATCACAAGTTAGGATATACTTTTATTCTACATGTTTATCCTTTTATGCTTAATGTTTCCTTTTCATGATTATTAGCTAAGTAAACAATCCCCTAATTATAGTTTCTTTTCTTAGTTAATGGCGGGAAATGGAAGAACATGTCCCAAAAACCAATGTGATAGGAAATGCGATGATTGTCGTATTAATATGACAGAGGTGATTAGGGGATTAAAAGATGATTATTATTTTGGAATACGTTCACTATTTTAGGGACCCTATATGATCGAGGTAAATAGATTACTACGGTATTTTCATTGAGGAGTAAGGTTGACTTCTATTTTGAAGGATCGATGAATTTATGGTGGACTTATAGTAATTTAGGTTACTTATGGGAATGATTAACCTATCTTGGGTAAAATATGTTTAGATTAGATAATTTTGTTATAAGATGTTAGGAGTGGTTGATGTTTTTTGGAGATGAACGATGAAGTTTATTTTTGAAGACTATGTTATCAAATCCTTCTTGTATTTGGGTTTCAATATTAGTTTGGTTTATTTTGAGGAATTTTAAGGACCGTTATTTATGGGATGGTCTATGATGAACTTTGGGTATTACCATGGAACTTTGAAGATTTAAAATTAGTTTCCATTCCTATGGGATTCTTCCTTTTTGAAGAGTTGTTTAACATTACCCTTTCTGTTTTTGGGATAATGTTTAAAGATTGAAGAAATAGATAGTTAATCTTTTGTGGATTATGTGATTCTTTAGAAGATGATTCTTGTGTTTTGATGAGACCAAGTAGTTTTGAATGCTCATCGTTTGGGAGAAAAGATTAGTTTTGGTAGAACCTTATTAAAGGGTGAAACTCTATATGAAGGTAGATATATTTCCTTATGTTTTTGTTCTATGTTGTAAATGAATTCCTCAATATTATGAAAAGGAACGTAAAACAAAAACGTTGTTGGTTTATGTTTCCTACTAGGTAATCAAATATCGTTTACACACATCATAAGTTTGGGATTTTCTTATGGTTAAGTTTCTCCTAATAATGTTCTCTGTCACTCTCCCTCAGAACATGACCATTTTTTTTCTCCTCCATGTCCATGTTTTCCTACACGGAATCCTAGCGTGGGCTAACTCGGGTGACCTTCGTACTTCCCTTTCTTTCTTTTAAAGTAATAGTTTTACTGACTCCTTTTCCGATGTGGGACTTTCAATGAAATTTCAAAACCTAATTTTAAAAAATTGCGAGGACGCAATTTCTTAAGGGGGGAAGATTGTAACAACCCGAAATTTTGAATAAATATTGTTTCGTAATTTTATGTGTTATTTTATTTTTATACTCAAGAAAAATTGTTCATTTGATAACATGAGTATAATTAAAATGATACTGTTGGTTTTTGACTGTTATATGAACATTGTTCAATATGACCACTGGAAACTAAACGTTTTGATTATTGTCTCTAAATACAAGTAATATTGGTTAATTAATATAGAAAGAAGATTCGATGGCCTCATCCAGTAGTCTTGGACCAATCGAAGCCCATATAACAGAACTTGGGAAGGAGGTAGCACCACTGGGCTTTGCTCTGGATCAAACCCAAGCTGAACTTCATCGTATAAAGCTAGAACGAGATCACCTTCACGAGAAGTTAAAACTGATAGAAATTACTACTCATGCGATGTTGGCCGAGCCTCCCTCAGATTCTCTCACCTTAGCACACCTTAAACATAGGTCCTATGCTGGTGTGATAAGGGGCTGTGGAAGGAGACCGTAACTTCCTTATGTAATTCTTTGTTTTAAATAAAAATTGGGATTTCTTCTAATGATGAGGTTTATGAATTTTCAAATGACCGGATAAATATAGTATGCATATTTTTGATGAATTTTAGAAAAAGAATATTTTAAAAATGGTTGTGTAAACCTTAAATAATTTAAAATGTGTAATGATTTTCGAAAAATGGTCTTCTACAATTATGTTCAGTACGAAATTTAGAGTCTAATAAGATCAACTTAATTTTTGATGAATATTAAATTATGAATAATGATTTTATGATTAGGATTAGTAATGTGTCTAAATGGATTAGTAATCTCACTTAAAGAAAGTATTAATATAATCTAGGAACCTTGATTAAGTAACGTGATTCAATAAAATTGTTAAATAACGGTTTCATAAATTATTATTCAAGTATTAGTTTTTTCGGGTGAATATTGTTTTTTAATTAAAAATTTAATTAAAAATATTTAGATAATTATTTTTATAAAACGGATTTCATTTTTGAACTCAGAGCACCGACATTATGCTATGGTAATTTTTGGGGTTTTTTCTGAAAAAATGAATTTTCAGTGAATAGTGTTTTTATTTAAAAATTAAATTAAAAATATTTAGAAAATTATTTTTATAAAATGGATTTCATATTTGTAATATGAGAATTGATATTTGGTTAAGGTGAAATTTTGGGATTATTCTGAGAAAGTTGAATTTTCGATGAATAGTGAAAATATAGTTTTTAAGTTACGGGTGTTTAATGACATCATTAAATGATGTATTAAGTTTGTAATCAATAGGTTCGAATTATGAATAGTGAGATAAGGTATGAGGTGTCCCAAGTGGCCAATACCATGGGAACATACCATGGGCAAGCCCATGGTTTTGCCAAAACCACTAATGAGGTGTCCCTTTGCCATTAATGCCTTGTCCCCTCACTTTCCCTATAAATACCAAGACATCCTCTCATCCATTAGACTCCCCACTCTCCCCCAACAAAGTTATGGTCTCATTACCTCCCAAGGAGTCCTCCCATGGTTCCCCCAAGCCCTCAAGGTCCCAACCTTTGAGTTTTAAGAGTTATGTTTTAAGGTAAGGGATCCGATCTCTCTCTTTCTTTTCAAGAAATCTTTTTTATGTAATTTCTTTTATGCTCCTTGTTCTTATGTTAAAGGGTGTTCTTTTATACTCCTCTTACTTCCCTTTTCATGTTCACATAATGAGAGATCCCCTCTTACTCTCATTATTTCTTTTTATGATGTTTTAAGTGGCGCCGTTAGGCTGCCGAAATTTTTGTAACAGATTCTTTCTCCTTTCTCGTTTTTCAAGATCTATTATCATGTAAAGTATTTCAAGTTCCTTTTTATTATGTTGGGGTATGATCTCTAAATTTATCATACTGATCTTTTATGATCATATGATGAGATACCCCATTTGATCTCTTCAATTCAGTATTTTGATGTTTTAAGTGGCGACATTAGGCTGCCGAACTTTTAAGTGGTTCTTCACCCTTCTCGTTTTGAAGTTCTACTTTCTTGTCAATTCTTTCAAGTTCCTTTTTTTATGTTGGGTTATGATATCTATATATATCATACTGGACTCTTATATTCATATGATGAGATACCTTATTTGATCTCATCAATTCATTTTTTGTTGAAGTTTAAGTGACGCCGTTAGGCTGCCGAATTTTTAAGGGATTCTTTCACCCTTCTCTTTTTCAAATTTCTAATTCCATGTCAAGTCTTGAAAGTTCATTTTTATTATGTTGGGGTATGTTATCTATATATATCATAATGATCTTTTATGTTCATATGATGAGATACCCTATTTGACATCATCAATTCATTTTTGGTTGAAGTTTATGTAACGCTGTTAGGATGCCGAAATTTCATAAGAGAAATATTATTTTTGTCTTCCTTTCATGTTCTTCATTTCAAATGGTATATTTTAAAATTTCATTACCATGTTCTTAAATCCATTATATTCTGTCCCCCTACCATTTTATGGGTCATTTATTATTGTTTGACCCATGTCCCCTCTCTTTTCAATGTTTTCTAAAACCCTGTAACGTAGCCGTTGTGCTGCAGAATTTTCGTCTCAAAATGCCTCTCTATTTTTCTCAAAATTACTTCATGTTATTAAGTGAATACTCAAAGATCTTATTTCTACAGGGTTATTCACATATATACAAAAATTTTATATTTTAAATTCTGGGATTTACATACATGAAACCCGCTCTCCCCTTCCGTGGGTTTAAAGTGACGTAAAGATCCTGTCTTTAAAGCAGTTTTTAAAATGTTATGATTATGAAATGAAACCCATTTATTTTATGCTATATGGGTTATTTATGAAATGTTTGATGATGATATATGTGGCTCACATGAAAATAAATGCAAATTTAAGGGTGTGCCTTGATAGCACTCCAATGCATTGGGTAATGATGTAACCACTAGAGATTACAATTTTCACGATACCTTGGTGAATAACCTTGGTAATTTTCAAATGACACCTTGGGGACGGACCTTGGTGATATGTTCATGATTGTCTATGTTAAATGATGTAGCCACATTTTAAAGTTATGAAAAATGTTATTTTTATTATGATATGCCTCCTTATTTCATTCTCATGCCTTAAAGTTCTTTTTCATGACCTTATTGAAGTATCTCAAGTTCACATGTAAAATGTTTCTCTTGTTTTCCTTACTGGGATTTTTGCTCACCCTTTCTTTTGATATATGCTCCCAGGTTATGTGATGCAGTAATGAACCTAGGATGAACATGAGGAGAAGCCTTTCAAGTGTTTTAGAAGAATGTTTTATGCTTTCATGTTTAAAGTTCCTGGTTTCCAAGACAATAAACATTAAAGATCCTCAGTTTTGTAAAATGTAATGAAAGTTTATGTGATAAAGAGGCGGGATTCTATAGTCTCTATATTGTGAACTCTACAATATCATCAGACATTCTTTGATGAAATGAAGAGTTGTCAGGAGAGAAGTTTCTCAACCAAAGTATGATGGGTGGAATGAAATTAGAAAGAAAAGGAAAGACAAGTCCACTACTTTTGAAAATCTTGAACCAGCTAGGAAGAGAGGTGAAATATGGGTTAAGAAGCCAAAACTTATAGAAGAATGTTCAGGTATCAATTTTTCTGAACATGTTGAAGAAGAGGAAAATACCAATCTTGATTTTTTCATCCTGGAAGAAATTGAGAAGATGGTCTTTGATACCTGTAAAGAACACTGAACTATTTTGGACGCAAGTCGGCTTACCCCCTTGAGGCTGATTACCATGAAGTGACATCTTCTAAGAACCATGCTCCAACATATGAGGTCAAAGAGCTCACTGAACAACTGATTTATTTGGGAGCATTAGTGATACTTGAGATAAAAACAAATGGGAATGCCTACACTAAGAATCCACAGCCACTGGAGCTAGATCAGAACTCATCCATATATTTATCAATTGATGTTGGACAAATAGTGGTGATGCATGTTGGCCATTTTGGGGCTGATGGATGACGTCAACTGAATCCCACTACGACTATATTTATAAATCCTTCAGTCGATTTAGTTGCAAATTTTGAGAATTCCATGGTAATGTGCACAACTACTAACACTTGCACTGAACTGACCCCCTAGAGCAACATTTTGGGTATGAAAAAAATGCAATACCCATTGAATCGGTAGAAGCCACACAACCCCCTGTGTCGCACACTATTTTTTAGGTCTCAAACGCACCCAAAGACCCAAAGGATGGTTCTATAACCACCCCCATTGCTAGTAAAATATCTGATATTATTAATTCTGATACTAATACAGGTGCTTCTAACACTTATACTATTTCTCCTATGAGTAAACATGACAAGAAGTCTTGTCCTACCCACTCTCAAATTCCTAGGAGATCAAAAAGGAAGAAGGGTTCAGGTGGATCAAAAAACGTAAGAAGGGGGCTCTTGCTCGAAATCCAGGTTTTAATGGATCTTTTATTTTGGAATTGTCAAGGCATATCAAAATCTAACACATTTAATATGCTTAAAAGACTTATTTTGTTGAATAAACCAAAAAAATTTGCAATCGTTGAACAAAAAATCAACTTTTCGAGGAACTTTATGCATATATGTTCTTATGGTTATAAATTTATAGGTGCTTGAAAAAATGGTATAACAATTGGTTCCCTCTGTATTTTTTACCATGATACTTTACAAAATTTCAATATCCACAAAGTCACTCATCAAATGATTACCTGTGATTTCTCAGTTGATAACTTACACTGTTTTTGCACAGTGGTGTATTTCAAAAATAGATATCAAGATCGAAGACCTCTATAGTCTGATCTTTTTGACTTATCTAACACAATTCATGACCCATTTTTTGTGATATGAGATTTTAATTCCATTATTTCCCCTAGTGAGAAAATTGGACCTAATCATTCTCACATATCCTCTGGAGAATTTAGAACATATGTTGAAGATTTTAACCATATCTAAATTAATATCACGTGTGTTAAATTAACTTGGTATAGAATACACTACAACAGAGTTGTTGCGAACAAACTTGACATGGCCTTTACAAATTACCCAACTCTAGATAACTGGGATACTATCACTTCCAAGACTTTATCTAAACTGAACTCAAACCATCACCCCATCCTAGTTAGTCTTTTTTCCAAAATAACTAGGCCCACTCTTCCTTTCAGATTCAATAATTCTTGGTCTGCTGACATGGAATGTTCAACTCTCATAAAAAATGGTTGGGTGTCGATGAGTTACCACTCAGATGCTTTTTCCTGTCACACCAAACTAAAATATATTAAAAAATATCTCAAATATTGGTTTAGGACCAAATCAAAACCAACGGACAAGGACATATCCATCCTAGAGAAAGAGATTAATCAAATCCAAAATTTCAACACTCATGCTGATTTCTCTTCTGATCCCCAAAATTAAATCAATATTTCTATAAAACATAATTCTCTCCTAGTTCTTAAAGACAAAATTCATAAAAAAGTCTTCAAAACTAAATGGATTTCAAATGGTGATTGAAACACTAAATTATACAATTCCCTTAAATGAATTAGAAAAGTCTGCTGACCTCTCTCTATTTTGAGGGACAACGACACACTTCTTGAATCTGAGGAGGCAATTGCTGATCATGTGGTTTCCAAATTCACCAATATTTATAATGGGTCACATATTAACAAATTACTCCTCCCCGAGATCTTTCCGGTTATGGTTCATGATGAAGATAATCAATTTCTTTTGAGCATCCCTCTTGATCATGAAATCAAAGACACCATCTTTAGTCTCGACCCTAATAGTGCCCTAGGACTAGATGGTTTCAAAAATGGTGTTTTTCAAAAATTTCAGGAGATTTTCCACATTGATGTTTGTAAATTGGTCAAGTATTTCTTATCAAATGGTTTTATACCTCATGGTATTAATTCTCAATTTCTCACCATCATTCCTAAAGTGGCTAACACCTCTGAAATTCATCTTTTCTGACCCATCGCTCTTGTATCAATAAAATTATTACTAAAATTATTACTAATAGACTTGCTCCCATATATAGTAAAATAATATCTTTGAATCAATTTGGTTTTATCAAAGGTAGATCCATTCAGGATTTCATTTTCCTTGCATCAGAATACACCAATTCCCTTAATAAAATGTCCAGTGGTTGAAACATTTCTATAAAACATATCATCAAGAAAGCCTTTGAAAATTTTTACTAGATTTTTATCTTCAAAGTTCTATAGATACTTGGATTCAATGATACTTTGGTTAGTAGTATTAACTCCTTAATTAATTCGGCCTCTATTTCCATCCTTGTTAATGGATCCCCAAAGGCTACTTAAAGTGCACTAAAGGCATGAGACAAGGTTAACCCTTATCTGCCATTATTTTTTCTATTGTGGAAGACTATCCTAGCAGATTTCTCACCCAATTTGTTGATCAAAACATACTAAAACCATACAGGTGGCTAGAAGCCTCATGGTTCCTACGCATCTTCTATATCTGGATGAAATTATTCTCTTTCTAAATGGTGAAAATAGTAATGTCAAAAATTTAAAAAGTTCTCTGGCTCATTATGATGAGGTTTCTGGTCAAACTATCAGTTGGAACAAATATTTTGTGTTCTTCGGAAAAAGTTTCTCTCCCTGTAGGAAAAGGAGCATTATAAATATCCTAGAAATTAAAGAAGGATCTTTCCCATTCACCTATCTGAGAGTTCCAACATTCTGGGGAAAAATGAAACTATCAAGTAATTAAAATTATTTATAAGGATTTATTTCATGAAGATAATGAAAGAAAATACGGGAAATATTGAATAAAGAGTTGAATAAGGAACCTTATTAGCTTAATTTCTATTTGGAGTTGGTATAATTTTGTGAGAAAAAAAACAACATAACTAGGAAGAGTGATCATATATGACTTTTTTGTAAATCATCATAGAATAATTAAATTTAATGAGGCTGAAATTTAAACTTTTGGATATGGAATCATGAATATTATAGAAAAAATATTTATGGAATATGAAAAAATGTAGTTGGTTTTGGTGGATGTTTACTCAAATGTGACTAGTGAGGAAGAATCTGCTGAGAATCAGATGTAGATTAAACAAAGGTAGAAGAAACATATTGATTATGAGAATAATATTATTCAATAAGATACACCTTTCCACACTAGGAGAAGGTTAATACTTGAAAACCAAAAAACACTTATTTCTCAAGATAAAAATAATACTATATATAAATTGAGATTAATGAATGGATTGATATAATGGATTAGGAATGAGATAAAATTGAGAAGAAATCTTTTTGGGATCCAGTATCATGGTTTAAGAAAAAAATATTATAGGCACCAAGTGATTTTTCATAAATAAGATGAATGAGAAAGGTGAAATCATATGGAATAAGGCTAGTTTTTAAAGTGTATTATTAGATAAAAGGAGTTTAATTTGAAGATACATTTTCACTAATTTCAAATATTGTAACAAGTAGGATGTTATTGGAAGTGGATACTCACCAAAGTTTTATAATTTTTCAAATAGATGTGAAATATTCCTTCCAAGTTTATGATCTTGAAGAGGGGGTCTACATAGAAAAAACTGAGGGTTTTCTTTTTGAAAAAGATAAAAGCATGGTTTGAATGATTATAAAGGATATATATGGATTAAGGGAGGCCTAATAGTCCTCTATTCGAAGCTATATGGATTCTTGAGAGGAATGATATTTTCAAAATGAAAATTTAATAGTATTATTTATGTGAAGGAGTAGTACATAGGTTATATCATTATCATAGTATATGTGGATTAAACATTTTTTAGAAGACAAACAACTTATTTATGGGGAGTTTTATGGGGAAATGAAGTGTATTTTTTAGATGTATATGTTGTGTAAGATGTCATATTTTTATGTACTTCAAATCAATCTAGGGAAAATCATATTTTTCTCTCTCAGGTAAAATACAATAGAAAATTACTGAAGAGGTTTGGAATAAAAGAATACAAGAGTATTTCTAATCGTTTACCTATTGCAACTAAGTTAAAAAAATACGAGTCTTGTAATTGTGTGAATCAAAGGGAACATTGAAAAATTATTGGAAATAATATTTACTTGACTGCTTTCAGACCTGAAGTAGTAATTTATTTGAAATTATGTTCTAGATTTTTAAATCATCTTAATGATTCTCACATGTTAGTATACAAGATAATCTTATGATACATCGTGAATAACTAATATTTGGTCATCTTTATAGAAGAAGGTCAGATATACCTTTATAGGGATTTATAGATGCTGTCTGTGGAGAGGATTATATTAAAAATAAGTCCACATTGGGTGGAACATTCATTCTTACTGTGGGTTTTCTAGTATTTCATAAAAATAATCCAATTATATTGGCATTTGACACAAATAAATATAATTATATTACAATAACATATTCTTATACTAAAATAATATAGATGAAGGGTAAATAGATAACTTCAGAGTTATGGTTGAGAATCCACTATGTCTTTTCAATGAAAATCAATGTGTATATAGATATTTCTAATAATTTGGTTTATCATTATAGATCAAAGCACATTGATCATAGATATATTTTTAGAGGGGGAGATAAATGTGACACAACAATTATTTTTCAAAGGGGGGAAATATTTTTTGAAGAGGTTTTTGAACTTCCTTTGTTATCTAGATATGTGGTTATTAGAAAATTTTGAGATCTTGTGATAAGCTAAATGAGAATATATAGAAAAATCATTTTAATTATCTATATAAAAGTTTATTTTCACAAAGGGATGGAATTTTATAAAAAATACTATATTATCTAATGGTGTAGTGTCAACATGCATCTAATTTGAGATAAATTGTGATTTAATTATTCTAGAATGATTTAATTAAAATAAGTCATGAGTTTGAGAATCTTGAGAAATTATTTAAAAATGTTAATTATAAATCCATAGGGGGATATTAAAGAAGCCTCTGGCATGGTGGAATGTTTTAATAATTTTTTTAATTTTTTTCAATAAATTAATTGATGTTTTTTATGATATTTTTTATGTTTCAGTAATTGGAAAAGTGTTTTGGAGTGGTTTCCAACTTAATTAAAATATTTTAGAATTTTTGAGTTTAAGTAGAATAATTTCAAAGTGTAATGACTTAGAGATCTAGAATGTGAATTTATTTTATAGCATATAACTTCATAGTTAATCTATATGTCTTGTAATTATTTTCTATGTATTTTAAAATATTTCATAAATTTTTTCATATTTTACAAGGCATTAAAATAATATTATAAGAATTAAATTCTTTTTATGACTTCATAGGAAGATCACATGACTTGAAGTCACTTCCTATAACTTCATGTGAAACACGTATAATTTCAAGGTACCATGGTGTGTGACTTTGATACGCATTATTAGACTTCAAAAGTCCCATCGTATGAATTTACTATTCCATATGAGACTTTAAGAAAAACTTTATAATTTAAAGGTATCACACATGACTTATTGATGGTCACATAAGACTTCATCCCTTCGAAAAATTAATAAATTTTGATCGACTAAAAATAATGTTTCTAGAATTAAATTTAGAATAGGAAATCAAACCAGGTGATACAAAAACAACTGCTTCATACTATGTGAAGTTGGAATTACCTAGGAATGAAGATTGGTCTATTAAAATTAAAAATGAATTACTGATGGGGGTTTATAGGCATAAAAATAAAATCTTTTTTTCTTTTATTACTATATTTCAAATACATTAATCCTCAAATGAGTTAGTTATCAATTGAATATGAATATGGTGATAGTGGAAAATCTATTTTATAAATAACTTATTAGAGATTGAACAATGTGATGGTCTTGGTGAATAGTGAATAAAATGTTTTCATTGATGAAACCAGGTTTTTGAAAATTGTGATCTTTAGTAGAAGGCCCGATGTATCTTACAATATACCAATTTAGGTATATAAAATTTCCATGAAACATTAGTTAGTCGACTATATAGGAAAAATGTTTTCTTAAAGAGAGAGAATATTACTTCTTGTAAATATAATGGGTATTGGAAATTTTAGAGTTTGGTAATAATAAAAGTAGATATTTCCAATGTATATATTTTTCCAAACAAGCAAGTGAGACTAGGTGGTAGTGAATAAGAAGTCGGAGTGCATAAAGTGGATATTGTATGAGTTGAGAAAAATCCAAATAGCCAAGATTTTAGAGTAAAACAATGAATATGTTTTAAATATTAGTTAATGACTATATGAAAATATACTTATCTAAGAATTCAATTCTAATTTTGAGAGAAGAAAGAGAAAATGATCCATAATGGGTTGTGTTAGTACCATGACATAAACAATACATATTCTAGTAAATTTAACTAGAATTCAATTTCTAACATTCAAAAATATCTGTTAGGATTAGATTATTAAATAATTAGGTAATAAATTATAAATAATAACTCATATATTATAAAGTAGATAATTCTAATCAATAACTATTTTTTCACAGTATGAAACTTTTAAAGAAAAAAATGATTTTTTTTCAAGGAAAATCATCAGGACTTTAAACATGAATTTTTATTTTCCTTTAACCATCCTTAAACCCTATTACTAACATTTTGAAACTTGGTATGAGAATGAAAGTATCAATAAGGGACAAATAAATAAATAAATAATCTATTAGTCCATGAATACTTATAAATGTTTTCTTTTGTTAAAATAAACATTTGACTCAAAAAAACACTTTCTTACCCAAGAAATCAATTTTTTTATAAAATATTTCCATAAACAATTTAATTAGAAACATTAAATTTAAAATAAAACACATAAATTTTTCTTTTAAAACATGATAAACTCATGACTACATTTTTAGAAAGTTTTACTTTTCACCCTTAATAAGTAATATATAAATTCCTTTGAGCATAAACTCAATAATTTACCTTGTAAAGAAATGAGATTTTTTTTAAAACATTGAATTAATAAATAATCATATAAGTAAATTGGGGAATAATTTTCTTATCAAATTTACTTGGAGTAACCCTCATTTCTACACATGAAATAGCCATCTTGTTATATTGTAAATAACCCTCACAGTTAAACTTTGAGTAACCATCATAGTTACAATTGGAATAACTATCATGGTTAACTTACAAAATAAACCCAACCAATTAATTGGAGGCATATCAGGAAACCACCATTTTTTATTTTAGAACATAACCTACCACTATCCCATAAAATTCCCAAGAAACATAACATAACCATAAAACATGAATTCATTCACATAAAAACTCTAATCATAGAAGATACTTTTTTTAAAAATAAAATTTCACACATATAAAAGAAAAAAGTTATTTTAAAATAACCCTGTAATATTATAAAAAAATACAAAAATAAAATATTATTCATGATGGAAAAAAAATATTTTGATGATATATAAGTTAAAAAAATTATTCTTTTTATATTTTACCTGAAAATTCCAAAAGTACCTCATTTGGAAAATGAAAAATAGATCCCTACAAAACATTTTATAAAAATTAAAACATTGTAAAAAATGACAATAAAAATAATTGGATAATAGTAAAAACATTTTCTAAATCCATTTTAGAAAATATGGATATGGATGAAATAGGTTTTTTAAGGGAAACATTAAAAGATAATTTCTAAAAGAAAGTATCTTTCTACTTTGAAAGCATTTGAACCATAAGGACCATGAAATAATATCATCAAAAAAAGAGTTAAACATCATAATAATAGAGAAATTAATGAAATAAAATTTCTAAAGGGGATGTATATACACCTGATAAAAAAATATAGAAGCATAAAATCAAAATATGGATAAATGAAAGGATATTGGGACGAAGACCCTTACCCCTGGTTTGACTCATCATGTGAATTATTTTTCGTCCAGAATAATAAACTCTGGTTAATTTTAATTTACTGGTAAAAAATTTCAATTTTATTATTCCATTTTTATCACTTATTTAAATTTTATATATAATTTGTTAATTAATTATCTTCAGTTCAGATATTTTGATGATATTCGATTCATAATTACAAAATGAATTTGGTAATTTGACTATAGATAAAGAAGACATTATTACACCATATTCAGAATAATAATAATTAAATAATTATCATTTTTATACATCAAATATAAATTTAAATCAATCTATTAAAAATGGTTATGAAAAAATGAAATATGTTATGATCATGAAGATGATAAGTCATACGTGCGCAAAAGAAAAATTTATATTTTTCAATGATCATTAGGGAAAGAGTATGAGAATTAATTTTTATTCCAATAATGATAATAATATCATAAATACTATATTAATTCTATAATTATACTTATATAAATCATCTATGTGATGTGTTTATGAAAAATGGTCTACATCACTTCACGGTGGTGGTAGTCCACACGTACCCACGAACAATGATATCATTTTTATGTGAATGGAAAGATAAGAATGTAAATGATAAATTATATTTTTAGAATTATTATTATTTCATTAATATTATATATAAACATTCATTATTTTATTATAACAAGTATTGATATATGGTGATGGAAAATGAATTACATCAGTTCGCGAGGTGATTGTCCATCATACAAATGAATGATGGTTTTATTTCACATTTGATGGATAAATAGGTGGATTAAGGTTGTGAAATTAACATAAATAAACCTAATTATATGGAATAATCTATATTTATTATTTTATTCTGGTTGATATTTTTTGATAGAGTTGTAAAAACAAATAAAACTGAAACGCCTGATTAAAAACAATAGCTCTTATTCAGACAACCTTCTTTTCATAACTCCACAAGACAACTAAAGTCGGTTTTATGTCTAAAAATGACTATAAAATGATGATAGGTTTTATATAAAGTGATTTTTTAAGTTATTGAGTGATCAAAATTAGGGTTTAAGTGTTAATAAATGATTAAATGATTTTACTTTTTATATGAGAGGGTAGGGGTACTCCAGGAATTTCAAAAAATGTTAGATTAATATAAATTTATTTTAAATTAAAAATTTATCCGAAGTGATTTATTTTGAATAAAATATGATTAATTTTTGAAATAAAGTTTTAAAATAAAAATTAATCCAGTTTTTACTATATTTTTTCCCTTATCTTTTTGTTTACACCCCATTAAAACTTACTGTGGGAACAAGCATTTTTACCACTTGATGGTCAATATAGTTAATATAAAAAAATACAAATTAATAGAATATTTGTGATATTTAAAACCTTATCCTAATTAATTTAATATATTTTGGAATTTTATTTCATTAAATAAAATATTATTTTTGATAAATTATTCATGATTTCAATTTTTTGAACTATTCATTAATTTAACATTAACGATATCAAAAAAGATCTAAAATTAAATAATATATTTCACTAAATCATTAAAATTTCATGGTAATATATATAATTCATTTTTCAATTTATTTATCTCAAATTATATTTATATTAATATTTTTAATATCATTTATTTTATTTTTTTATTAATGGAATAATAATTGAATCAAAATTGATTATTAATTTAAAGAAATTATTTCTTCACTAAAAATGTATAATAAATTACCATGTTTAAGATAAATCCTTTATCTTTAAAAATACTATTTATAGTTGATAATATCTATTATATAACCCCATGTTAAAAAATATATTATTTATTAAAAAAAAGTGGTTGATATATTTGAATTTTCTTTAAATAAAATATTATTAAGGTCATAATATCATCTATGTGGTATAAAAATGTCACGAATTAGACCATTTGATGATTATGGATGATATATAATAATAAAATAAAATTTAATCACGTCTTTAGGTAATTTTACAGTCCTTATCATTTTATTTTTAACCTTTAATTAACTAATTAACCCTTTTACAGTGGTTACAAAAATTGCTATGTTTGGTTTTTATATTGATGATAAATATCATGTACCGAAGTGGTAGATAGTAATTATTATCATCCGAATAACATGGGATCAAATATAGGTAGGGGATAATTTCTAGGCTACTATAGCAATACTGTAGTAGGTGTGGTGTGACACTGTAGCATCATGAAATATTAACCTAATTTGGGACTTTGGACCACCAGTTTGGTCTTACTAGTATTAGGGCCTTTTGGACACCACAATAACTTCGATCCACCTATGAAATTTTGGCCATGTTATTTTGTCTCATAATGACATAGAAGATTCCTAGGAAGACCACACAGGGGCATGCCCCCAAAGAGGACTTAGGGAAAAGTAGTGGCCTCCAAAAGAAGAGCTAACTAAATTAGATGAACGTGACGGTATAGAAACTTCCAACAGTACCAGGAACCAAGTAACTATACATGGGATAATTATATCCAACCATTAGTATGAGTTAGAAAGCTGGGAGTTAAAAAATTTAGATGTTGGGGTGGGTTAGTTCTAGTGTAGTTCAGTTGCGGCTTGGGTTAGTCTTCCACAACTCCTTCATCCATAAAATTGTTTATCTAAAAATAAAATTTATACTAACCAGGACTTCACATAGACTAGTGGTAGTCTCTTAACCCTTATCTCCCTTTGGTTGTTGGTTCAATCCCCATGGCATAGCCAAAATTGATGTGATATTACTCACTATATGGGGTTTCATTCTAAAAAATTATATAATTCATATAAAAATCCCAAAAATATGATGAACATACTAAAAAATAACCATAATATATTCATCGTTGAATTAAATGTTTTTACCTAAAAAGATATCACATACGTATCATTTTTCATCCCAAAGATTAATAGACCATAATTACCTAAAATTTTAAATTAAAAAGTCTTTTAAATCCTATCATTTTACATTTTATCTCCATATTATTTTTAAAAAAGGATCTAAGAAAAAAAAATAAAAGAAGGTCACACCTATATCATGATTCCCACCTAATTTCATTACCTTTGTTTTCATGTAGATTTATGGCCAAAAAATTGCAACAATGATTTCGAGATTCTAAAAATTCTATTTATTCCTTTTTCAAAAAATTACCTCATATTATTTGGGTCATTTGTAAGTTGGAAGAGAAACAATTTTGAAAAATATTTTTGTATGACATATAATTTCAAAACATATGATAATAATTTATTTTTATAAAACATTCAGATCAAGTTTGTTTTAAAAAACTCAATTAAGGGTCCTTTTAAAATACCAAAACATTTACCCAAATTTTTTTAAGTTAGTATCAAATATAAATAGGCTTCTTGGGGGACCCATTAATTTATAGCTGTATTAAAATTATATTATTCATTAATATCCCATGAGAGGCTAAAGTATTTGAAAATTTGTTGATGATATTTACCTTTTTAGGAAACATGAAAATATATGTAAATTAGGATTTGATTAAAAGAAACCCATGAAATGTGGTGGTATCTTGATATAGAGTAGTTTTTTAATATGTTATATAACTATTTACAGGAGGGTTTTTTGTCAAAAATATTTTCAAAATCCTAAGGATATAACCATTCAATAATCATTGCATGAAAGTCGTCATGAAAATATAGAATTTTTTTTTGGGATCCTAATTCCATTTATAACTAATTTTTCCCAGTCAAAAAAAGTAAAAAAAAAATTATATTTTACTAAAATAAAATACCAAGAAACATAAAATATTATATAAACAAATTCCTAATATTTAAAGTCTTCTAAACCCTTTTCTGACACCAACTTTAAGTACCCGACCTTAAACATTACATATTCTAGTAAATTTAACTTGAATTTACGTTATTATATTACAAGTAATATTTTAGGTTTGGTTTTTTTTTAATATTTGGTCATAAAAAACATATAAAAACTCATATATTAAAAAGTAAACACTTCTAATCAATGTCAATGTTTTTTGACAATATGAAATTATAAGACAAAACATGATTTATTTTGATGATAAATATTCCCAACTTTAAAATTGACTTCTTATTTTCCATTACCCATCTTTAAAACATATGAAAAGTATTTTAAAACATGGGATGAGAAAAAAAATATCATAAAGGTACATTAAAATAAATAAATAAACTATTATTCATGAAATACATATAAATATTTTTCTTTTTGAAAATAAACTTTTGGCTGAAAATAATCATTTTAATACACAAAAAATCACCTTTTTCCCAAAATATTTCCAAAAATATTTTTTATAATAAAAATTAAAGGAAAAATAAAACCTATGATGATTTCTTTGAAAATATGATAAACTCATAAATTTTTTTTCATAAAGTTATACTTTTCACCCTTAAAAAGTAACATATACAATCCTTTGAACATAAACACATCAAATTACCATGTGAAAATATGTACTTTATGTAAAAACATAGAAAGTATAAATAAATCATATCTGTAACTTGGTGAATCATTTTATTATCATACAAAATTTTGGAGTAATCGTCATGGAAATACATGAAATATCCCTCAATATTATACTTGAAATAACCCTTAGGGTCATACTTCCAGTAACTACCATAGTTAGAATTGAAATAAAAATCATTTTTAACTTTCAACATACGCATACCCAATGTATTGTACAAATATCATGAAACCACCCATATTTTGTTTATAACATAGCCACCCGTTATCATAAACAATGCCCAAGAACCATAACATAACTATAAAACATAAATTATTTCGTCATAAAAAAATTCCTCATGGAAAATTATTTATTTAAAAATTAGATTGCCCACATAAAGAAAATATTTTTTTTGAAAATAAAAATATAATATTGTAAAGTCATATTCAAATAAAATATTATTCAGGAATGTTGGAAAATACTCTAATACTATATACGTTTAAAAAATCATTCATTTCTTATTTTTGGTTAGAAAAGTAATAAAGTTCCTCATTTGGAAAATGACAAAGTGATTCCTTTCAAAATGATTTGTAAAAATTAAAGTATAGTCAAAAATAAATTTAAAAAATAATTGTAAATTAGTAAAAACGTTTTTCTAAAACTATTTTAGAAAATATGGGTATGAAATAAAAATATAATTTTATGTTAACCTTTAATTGATGATTTTTACAAGAACGTCCCTTACCACATTAGAAACATTTGAATCGAAAGAAACATGAAAAAATATCTTTAAAAAAAAAATTAAATGTCATTAGATTAGAAAAATTTAATATTTAACATTTCAAAAATGATATATATACCTCATAAAATAATATATGTGCATAACATCAGAATATGCCTCAATGAAAATAGATTGAGACGAAGTCCATTACCTTGAGTCCGACGCATCATGTATGATTTTATCTTCCGGAATAATGAAAATTTGATAATTTATTATTTATTAGGAACATTTTTAGAATTTATCATTAATTTTATATCATTTATTCAAATTTTATATACAATTTATTAATTCATTTCACTTCGAATATTTTGATGATATTCGGTTCGTAAGTAAAAAATGACATTGGTAATTTGACTATGGTCATAGTGGTCTTTATTAAACCATCTAAAAAAATAATAATAATGAAATAATTATTATTTTATATATAAAATTATACATTTATATCCAATCATTAAATATGTTTTTGAAAAAAGATCTATGTTACAATCATGGAGAAAGTAGGTTGTACGTATGCATGTGTAAATTTCTATTTTTCAATGATAATTATGGATATAAGTAATGTATTATTCTTTCATTAAAAAATGATAAAAATATAATAAATATGATACTAATTATTCACATATAATTATATATATATAAATATATCATATTAGTGATGTGGTGATAAAAAATAAATCACATTTCTTCCTGGAGGTGGTAGTCCAAACGTATAGATGAAAGACGTTATTATTTTTATTTTCATAGAAAGGTAAGAAAATAAATGAATTATTGTTTTTTATGAATGATAAATTTTTTATTAATTACATACATAAATATAAATTCCATCATTAGAACCACTATTGAGAGACAATGATGGAAAAACAATTACATTAGTTTGTGAGGCGGTAATCCACCGTACACACGAATGAGAGTTTTATTTCCCATTTGATGGAAGATGAGATGGATATATGCTGTTCTATTCACAAAAAAATAATTATATTGAAGAAACAATATTACCTCTTTTATAAAATTCTAATAATTTTTTATTTTGTTGGTTGAACTAAAAAATAGTAACACTCGATTAAAAACTATACATCTTCTTTAAAACCCCCCCTTTTCTTTACACATTAAGATCACTAAGGTTGGTGTTATTAATAGAAAAATTTACAATATAAATATGTTAGGGATTACAGGAAGGTATTTAAATAGGTATTTTCTAAACCATTTATATTTTTATGTTTTAATAAATTAGTAGAATAGGTTCCCTTTTATAATACAGTGGATGAATACTCTTGGCATTTCTCAAAATACTAAATTGATAAATATTAATTTTCCATTTAAAATGGATAAAAAGTAATTTATTTCTAATATAATATTAGGATGGTTCTAAAATATTTCATTCAATAAAATGTTTAAATTCTTTACAATATTTCTACACTTATTTTTTGTTTTAACCCATATTTAACCATTTTAAAATATACCGTGACAACAAACATTCTTACACATTGAGGGTCAATATAGTTACTATAAAACACAAAATGAAATATAAATGGACCATTTTTTATATTTCAAACCTTATCCTAATCACCAAGAAAAATTTATAGTTTTTATTAATTTTATATCTTTTAGTGAAATATTATTTACTATAAAATATCCCTAATGTCAATTTTTAGAACTATTAATTAATTTTATTTTAATAATTTCAATAAAAACAATAAATTTATAAAAAATATTTCATAATCTCCCTTACAAGTCATTTACCCCAATAAAATTATTTTATCACTTTATTTACCTCAAATTGTATTTATTTTAATATTTTTAATATCAATTATTTTATTTTTTCATTAATTGAATAATTATTTCATCAATGTTGTGTATGAATTTAAGGCAATTATTTTTTCAATAAAAATAAAAAAGAAATTACCATGATGGAGATAAATCATATAGGTTTAGAAATTGTATTTATATTAGAAAATATAATCTAGATAAACCCATATTAAAAAATATTTCTTTATTTAAAACAAGAAGGTGACAGGTTTAAAAATTGTTTAAATAAAATATTTTAAAAGCCAAAATCTCATAAAATTGGCATAAAAAGATCATAAATTAGAGTTTTGGATGATTATGGATGAGATATAATCATGAAATAAAATTTAATCAAATGGTAATGAAATTTTATAGTCTTCATAATTTTATTTTCACCTATAATTACCCGATTTACACTCTACCATGGTAACAAAAATTAATAAATTTGATCTTCATATTGATAAAATGGGAATATTAAATAAATTTTGAACAATTAATTAAAAATATTTAACACATTTTTAAAAATTAAAATTTTTTTTGTTTAATTTAATTTAAAATTAAACAGGAAAAACACAATGAAAAGAAGTTTTTTCATAAATATTCTCCTTTTACAAATACAATGTTTTTATAATAAAGTCAAGAATTGAATCAATTTAGAAAAAAAAATTGGATTAATTTTAAAAAAATTAACTAAATAAAATTTGAAAATAATTATAAACACAATTTGAAAATGTAAATACATTAAAATAGGATGTAGTTAGTAATAAATATCTGTATTTTTCACCATTCATTGAGAAATAATCCTTTTTAGAACATTCGAAAAAATTCATCCCAAGATAACATTAACAAATTTAATTCAAAAATGAAGATAATTTGTTCAAATAAATTGTAAAAAAATTCTTGAAATTATATATAATAATCATTCATAAAAATAAATACAACCCATTTTTTTGAAAAAAATATATTTTATAGAATAAAAATGGCAATACAAAAAATTAAGTGATTTATTTTTAAATTTTTAATTTCTATATTAGTAATTTTTAAGAACATTATATACGTCATAATTTGGTTATTATTGTTCATTCATTCCTATTTAAAGGTTATATTATAATGGTTACATTTAAAGAATAAAATTTCTTTGTTAATTTCAGATCTGTATTTCATATCTTGTATGCTATCGAACATAGTATTTCCTTTTAAAATCTAAATATTACATTGGTTTTGTATGTAATGATTTAATTAGATCGAATTCTTCAGATTTTATTCGTAATATATATTCTAAAGTGGTTATTCTAGAAGAAGCTCAAATTTTTATTCTCTATATTATCATACTGTGTCAAAGGGGATCATCGGTCATTTGTTACTAAAGTATCTTATATTAGAAAGAATACCACACACATCTAGTGTTGGTTATTTTATATTTAAATTTAAGAGATAGTAAAACCTATTAAAGTTTTGTATATGATTGGAAACATGGGTCACAGGATAATAATTGACCCAACCACTTGTATTATTAAAAATAAAATAGTTAAAAATCTATAGCAAGAGATAAAAATCCGGTGTAATGAGGAGGTTTAACTCACATCAAGAATGAATGTTATAAAAAAATTCATGGGAAATTCCTTTAATTATTTTTTTATGAACCTTTAAAGGTTTAGTTTTACTCTTAAAGTGATATAAAAATATCCCAACCAATCACATGAGTTATTTATAACGAAAAAAGCAACTATAAAAGTTGGCTACCCAGATTTACCGCTATCAATGTAGTCATTCAACTAATTGGGATGTTCAACATATGGATTATAGAATTTGTAATTTTTTGAATTATATAAATGGCCATGGGGTCACACTTTATTGTTAATTGAATAAAGATTAATTTTCTTTTGATACATAAAGAGTTTATCTAAATGTATTTTAGAGTTTAATCTAAAGAAGTTTTTGAAATATATTATACAATATTAGATTTGATGTGATATATAGTTATACAGAAGCTTCAAAAAATTATTTTTTAAATATCCAAAATAATGTTTAGGAATGGTTTCACAAGTTATTGTACATGATATATTATAAGGATAAATCACAAAAATTCCTTGAGGCTTTAGTGTAAGTTAGATAGTGATGGAGATATACCATGAATCATTATGTATATGTGATAAATATTGTTTTATATCATAATGTAAAATAAGGGTATGATTTATTTTAAAAAAATAAATAAAATTAGGCTATATTTTATTCCATTGTTTGTGCCATCGCAAGGTATAATGTATTAAATATTACACCACTATATGTATAATGTTTTAGTGCATGATATGTTTATATCATAACTGATATGAATTTGGTTAATCCTATTGTATGTTTTAAAATAGATAGTTGAATGTTAAATGGTAATATTAGTGTCTTCTTGCTTGTATGTTATAATTGTTATCTATGTTTTATATAATAAAATATACACTATAATCACATATATACATTTAAATGTTAAATGAATGTATATTTGGTTGAGGAATTAATTTTTTTATATAATTTCATGTTTTTTACTTGAACATTTTGAACATTTGAGTCAACCATGGAGGTTTGATCTCCATAGCCTATATAAATAAAGTCACAGTCAATGTGTTGATTTACTAGTGCATTTGTGTGATAAAAATTCTCTCTATTAAAGACATATATTCTCCTTCTTCCTATACAATCAATAGGTAATATAATACCATGATAAAAATAAAAATTCTACCCAAGTTTTCAATGATTTATTAGCCCATGGAAGCCTTAAGGGAAATGATTATTTTCTTCTTCTTCCTTATGACACTTATAAAGTGTGTGATTAAATATAGGAGGCTTAACCTACTAAAATGTATGATTTTTTATTTATTTTATATAGTAAATGGTTTTATTTTTAAATCATGAATAGTCTTGTTTTATTTTTTGATGTCTTTTCCTTTTTGAATATTTGTTATTTAATCCTGATAAGCCTAAGAGTTATAACTTCCTTAGTGATTTTCAGAAAAAATAATTTTTTGATAGTTGATTGAACTATGAATTACTTGAGGATGTAACATTTTGAATTTTTTTTAATTTTTTTGAATGATATATAACCATTTATAAGAATTTTGGAGTATAAGGATCATTCTTCATTTCTATATAAAGAGATTAAATCCCAGTAAAAGTTATGAATGTTGGTTTTATTAAAAAATACAATAAAAATTTATTATAATAGGTAACATTTATATTTTATCTTAAAATCTATAATTTTCAAAAAACATGAGAATGAAATAAACCCTTCTTAAGTTTGGAAAGATTTACACAACTTATAGATACATTTTTAGGTGGGATAATTTTGACTGAATGTAATAGATCTTCACTAATAAAGAGTAGAAGTTTGTAGAACTGATTTCACACAAAAAAGAGGTATTTTCTTCATTTATATTATTTTCAATCTGAATAAATGGTTAAGTATTATAAATAATAGTTTTTTGTTTTATTTAGACAAGATTTTTCTATCCATACTAAAACCCAAAAACGATAATAAATGAGTCTTTCAATATAAAAAAATTCCAAATTGATGTAGAATATTGAAAATTATAATTTTCATAACCAGGATATAGTATAAATTAAAATGATCATTTATTATAAAATTTAATAAATACCTTCTATATTTAATTTAAAAACTATGGTTTTTTTGAAATTTATAAAATTATATAATAGTTTTTTTAAAATGGGTCTAGGAAAATGTTTCCAGAAAAGAGACCTTTATAAAATAATAAATTTTGAAAAATATTTTTAGAAAAGAATGACACAAAAAATATTGGAATTATATTTCCATAATTTGAACCATTTAATACCTATAAAAAACCAAATAAGGGATTAAAATTAATAATTTTGAAGTCTCTTTAAAAAATGAATTCTAATATTGAAAATTGAAGATTTAATTTTGGAAATTGTTTTCCCTTTGGAAAACCATTCCATTTCTTTATAGTAAAACATAAAATGGGTTTATAATTTATAAATTAAAATTTTATTTCTTAAATTATCAAAAAATTTCATCTGTACAAGCCTAATAGACCCCCCACTATTGAAAAATTAGTTCTGACCACAAATCTATATCCACGGTCAATGTGGATAATGTAAATTGGTAAGAAAAAATACATTTTCAATGGCTATAGTCAATTTTTAAATAACCTATAACTATAGGATACTAGGATCATCAACTGAGATATCCATATTGAAATTTTCCACACTGACCATGGATATATCATTATCTATGGACATCATTTTTATATCCAATTACTAATGAGTTCCTCTTAATATTAGTCAGCTCCCCTTCCCACTCTTTCTCCATAGGCCTATTTTATCCCCTACCTCGTAATCTATCTCCACTCCTCCCTAATTTCTAATGACCATTATTTATCCTCCCCAGATTCATATTTGATGCTTGACAGTGAAATTTGAACCCCTTTATCCCCCTCAATATTTTTTCATACCCAACACTACTATTATCAACTTTTAGATAAAAATTTCACATCTAATGACTAATAATAACCAACCCCCTCTCTGAGAGAAAGAAAACTTCTCCCCAACATAAGGATATATTACATCACTATTAATGGATTTCTATTAGGTATGTGTTCTGGTATTCTTATTTTGAATTCTAATGAATTTAAGTCATGTTTCTTATTCTATAATTTAAATTTGTAACTATGTAAAACCCTTGTATAATTATTTTATTCTTAAAATTATTATTATATATTAGTTTATAAATGCAAAAAATATTCTTCTATATATTATTTATAGAATGTGATATGTTATTTTTATGTTGAAATTAAAATATACATATAAAAAATAATTAATATAGAAATTTTTAGTAGTTATGGTTTCCGTGTTAACTTTTTATACAATTTCAAAGACCCCATCATCATTTTATATGTTATTGTTATGTAAAAAATGGATAAATTAGAAATTTTATTTAATATATAAACATAAATAATGATTATAGTTATATTCCTCAATGGAGGGAGGATTCCCGAGAGATTGTGATTCTATAGTTGGAAGGTTTCCCGAAATGTAAAAAGTTTTAGGTATTTTTTTGGGTTCTTAATTTTTTTTGAAAGAGGGTAATGTTTAAATTATTTCAAAAAATAAGTTCTATATTGAGTGAAACTTATTCAAACAATCCAGAACAATATGCTTACATGAACTAGATTCTTTAATGTGCCATTTAGAAAACCCAAAGTCACTTGTGCGAACCCAATTCATACAAACATTTTATACATTAAAAAACTTTTTTGAATGGTGTTCACATAAGAATATTTAAAATATGTTTTAAAATTTTTTTTTCTTTTTTTTTCTATTTACATATAAATAAATTTTATGCAGTATTTAAAATACTATAAATTACTAAGAATTATATATATTAAAATAATACCAAAATATAACTGAAATCACCATTTGGGGATCCATTTTATAAGGGAGTGATGCTTGGAATCCCATAAGGGATTTTATAAAGGGATTTAGGTTTCACTTTTTCCAATATTTTAATATTAATATAGTATTAGTAATAATACATAATTTTTAATAAATTATTAACAAACTAAATGAGTTATGCCGGTGTATCTTCATTACACTCACCCAACATCTTATTATGTAGTGGGTGGATAATGACTATACCATATCTTACCCACCAATCTAGTTTTCATTTAAAGATAATACTTCCATGTATCCTCCACTACACACGCATTTCTCAGGGATGAGATTGGTTAAGAATTTATAAGAGATAGCTGGGGTTGAGTAATTCTTCCAAAATCTATAATCAAGGGTAAATAAAGATGGGTAATACCTTTAATATCCCAGATTCTAGGGCACAATGGATATGATTGGTGGAAACTATAAATTATTTTATAATCTTTAATATGAGAATATTATGGATGATAATTCACTGAAGTGGTGATGGTCTTCATTACCTTTGGCTTTAGGGTCGAGGTGGACTAGAATTCCTTTGATATTATCTCTACTCCAATGCCACTTCTATGAGTTTGGGAGTATCATATATTCAAAGAAAACCTTATATATTTTTATTTACTCCATTATACTACTACAAACCTTTATCCCTAGAGATGTGTATTCCTCTATTTTTTGAACATGTATAGGCTGCTAGCTTTGGAGATGTGTATTTTCTCTAGTTGAGAAATGCATTTCCTTAATTATTTCAAAGATAGTTTGATAATTTTATTCTGTCTAGTTATACAAATATTGGTGGATAAATGTATTTACTCTTCCATTTCATGATTTTTTCATCTTCTTTGAATTGACTTTCCAAAATCATATGATGGTTTGTGGGAACATATCACTACTTTTTTTATAGAAGTGTTATTATTTAAGAATCATTATTGTAATACCCTACAACTGACCGCTATAAATCCATATAATATAGATTCCACATGCCACAAGTCTTCCTCTTAATATTCCAATGGTTTCCAAATAGAACCAAGGGTCTAGTGTGTTACCATAGGGAGACATGTTTCATCCTTGTTTCTAGGTGAATAGTTTTTTTAAAATATAGTGGTTTAATTTTGGTATAAGGTTTTTAATATCTATTTAATGAATTCTTTGAGAATATTTTTGGGGTATATTTTGAAGTTATTGATGATTATTGGGGGGTTATGGTGTATGGCCTAGACCACACAAGTATATTACTTTTTCAAAACTTAGTGTTTTGGGTGTTCTGGGGGGAATTAGTGGATCATTTAAAGAGTTTGTGAAATTTTCAATTTTTTCCATCAGTGAGTCCGGGGTTAGTGAGTCACGTAGGTAGCTCAACATTGGTCGGTTGGCCAAAGTAGCTCAACATCAGCTCGTCAGGGCATTGGTTTCTAAGGGCGTTGGTGACTCAAGGCATCGGTAGGCCGAGCATTAGTTGGTCGGGCATCTGTGAGTAGAGTCAGTGAGTGGTTTCAGTGAGTGGAATAAGTGAGTGGCATTAGTTTGTGGCTTTAGTGAGTGGCATCAGTGAGTGGAGTTGGTGAGTAGCGTCAGTGAGTGGCGTTGGTGAGTGGCGTCAGTGGGTGGTGTCTGTGAGTGGCGTCAGTGAATGGATTCAGTGAGTGGCATTAGTGACTTGTATCTGTGAGTCACGTTGGTGACTCATATATGTGAGTCAAGAATTGGTGACTCACTGTTGATGAATCGAATTGGCGACTCACCCATCAGTGAGTTATTTCAATTTTTTCCCATTTTTCCAGTTTCTCCCCTCCTATATTTTATTTGATTTAAATCAAGTTTAAAAACTTTTTTGGTCATTTATAATGGTTCTTCAAAGGATATTAATTATATCAATAATATCCTAATGCTCTTAGGTCTTTAAAATAGTCAATCATTGTGGTATTGACTGTGATCCGACTATAATGGATTTGAAATCGTCTCCCTTCCGTTGATATAGGATCTGTCTCTTCTAAGACAAGATCTTCTTTTCCCCATGTGTTTTCATTTTATGTTGGTGCACCCAAAATTTTTTTTCCCCTAGGAGTCATGCACCTATTATATAGAAATATATTCAGTTTTCCCATGGAGTATTTTCTACAACCATCACGACCCCCTTTTTGGGTGCAAAGAATAATTGCAAGTCGCTTGTTGTTCCAGGTAGGAATTTCCTTCACATCTCCTTCAATTGTGTACCATGCGGGGTTGGTGTAATCATGTCTCCTTTTGAATATAGTTGGACCCAAATTTAAGGAATATAATAAGAAGTAATTAATAAGGGGATGGGAATATCATGATGATCAATTTTTTATATGTTATCCTTGATCGATGTCATGTTTTGATAGGACTGTATGACTTCTGAAAATAATTTTCGTTGGTGGTATCTGTTTGGGCACTCATATAAATTATTAATACTTGTCGTTGGTACTCCCTAAACAACTATATCATTATGAAATTGGTTAGAAAATTATATTCAGTTAAATAAATGGATGCTTAAGTATCAAACTTTTTCTATGATAACCCATGTTTCTTCTAGTGGAAATAAAGCCAGAGTGTTTTCTAAATATGAATAAACCTTTTCTTTTTAGTGTGGTTGTGTGTTGTGTGTGGTTCTGTTCAGACTTGTGTATTTTGTTTTGCGTGGTGTTGTGGCTGGGAGTGTGGATGTGTATGTTTGGGGTGGTATGTGTAGTGTAATGGAATACCAATTTGAGAGATTGATTGATTGTAGAATGGAGGAACTTGTTATGTAGTGGGACCATATCTGGGTAGCGGTCGGGCAGTGAGGCTGTAGTTATGGCTTATACTATGCCTTTGTTAATTTTTATGGTGTTGTTGTGTAGTGGGGCTATTTAGTGTGGTAGTAATGATATGTGACTATAGGTATTTCTTGTTTAGGTTATGGACATGGCTGCATGACTTTGAATAATGATGCTAGGGGTGTCAAAGAAAGGGGAGTGTGTAGTGGGACTGTAAGCTAGTTTAGTTTTGTTTGTTTTACTGAATGTGATTCTTTTAATTTAGTGGGATTTCCAGGATGGTTTAAAGAGGATTATTTTTAAGAAGGATGATGTTACCTTTCATGGGCCTTTCTCCCAGAGTTTTCGAAGACTGTTATTTTATGAATGGGTTTTAGAATGGATTATTTAACCTTGAACCTTCTTTCTTTGTTTGGATTTGGCAGTGGTTAGTATGGTTTCTTTGCTTTATAACATTTTCATTGTTTGGTAGATTTCTCAAAGGTATGTAATAATTAAATGAATTAATTGATAATGCATAATGAAAACTAGTTAAATGAATTGGATGGGGTAATGTTTCGGGTTGTGTCTTATAGTGAAGCTGTGTTGATTTTTCAAATTAGGAATTGATAGTCATTCATTTTGATATATGCATTTAGAGGTGGAAACGAGGGAAGTTTGGTGTGGGCTGGTAGTTTTTTTGAAAAACCATAGGTTTGGATGAGTGTTTGGTACCTATATATATTCTTGTAGTTCCTTGTGATTTCTATATGCACCCCACCCATGTTGAGCACTATGTGCTGGATACCCCATTATAATGGGGGAGGGTGTCCTTTCCCAACATCTTGGTGGGAGGATGGATGGATGGTTATTTACTCTTCTATACTACCTATTCTATGAATTTGTATCCCTAGCCTCTTTGGGTAGGTTGTGGTGTAGTTATGAGACCAAGTTGTGCTTGGGTGAGGTGTGCTTCCAAGGTGTCTTCAGGATGAGGTTGTGGTTTTGTAGCCCAGGTGTCTGCGGCTGAAAGTAATGTGGTTGTGGACTATGTGTTTACGGGAAATATTTGGTATGGGGCCTAGGTGTGTGCGAGTAGGTTTTGACTATCGGGCATGTGGAAGAGCATGGTAACATCAGGATGTTCTCCATTATGGATTGGTAGTTAACCAATGGGAAGTGTTGCAGGATATCCAAATATCGATGTGCATACAATTTACATTAATTTTATTGCATTATTTGGGGAGTGTGGATTAGTGGGGTTTGGGTAGATAGTATACCTTTTTTTTCCTTTTAGTTTTTATTGTTTCTAACATGGGCATTAGAATGCTTCTCCCACTTGTGCATGAGTGAATTTGTCTTTTCATACTGAGTATACTTGTTTGATCACCCTACATCTATAAAATCGTTTTTAGGTTTCCACGGAGATTATATGGACCGTGATGGACCTTACTATTATGGAAATTCGAGGTAGTTTTTGTGTCACTTCTTAGTTTTATTTTGGTACTTACTTTGGGTGTTTCCTTGTATTTCTAGTAGTTTTACTTTAAACATGATTGTGGGATGGATTTTGGTTTTTATATATATGTGTGTGTATTGGAGTTGTTTGAGGATTATACATCTTATTTCATGATCTTGGTTACTATATAAAGGTTAATTCCCCCCATGTTGTGTAAATTTTTACCTACCATTGGTCCTAGTCACCACCCTGTGGCCAATTGGAGGTGGGACTCGAGGGTCATTATCTCTCCGTCATCTAGAGGAGGGAAGGTCTTGACATATTTCTATCCCATCCCTCCTCTTGAATAAGGTGGGTCATGAAAAAATGTTATCAGGGGTGATGGTTAAGAGATTGGATGGAGTTTGGAGTTACGAATAGTGAGGATTTTATGGGTTTATAGGGAGAAAACCTTAGGAGATCTTGGTGCAAGACGCAGGTTAGGTAAGATCAGCTAGGACACGAGATTTTAGTAACCTACATGAACAGATGCAAGGACTCTGGTCTTTCTGAATCACCATGTGTGGCTACACTGTTTGTGGGGTAGATACCCTAGGAAATTTACATGCATCATGATGACTTGTGTTATTTTTTGGGAATTCCCAATAAATTAATATAAACAATGAGTAAAAATAAATCCTAAATAAATTACATACTACTCGGGCCCAGGAATTCCATGTTTACCTTCTAGCTATAGAACCCAATCATAATACAGGAGTGGCTCAGGATGTAGAGGATCAACAGTCCAATATGGATAATCAGTAGAGGGTTGATCCAGAGGAAGAGGACAATCAGTGGCAGTTCATTCCAGTGGAAGACTCTAAGAATATACGATGGTAGAATTTTATATATAGAGATGGAGAGTTGGATTGAGGAGATGGTGATGTATTTTTGATTGATTCGGGCTCTGACAGAGTACTGGGTTCCCCTAGAAGTGATCCAGATGAGGGAAAAAACCCGTCAGTGGTAGACGCTTTACAATGGGGAGAGGAAGGAGACTGATGTTCTGTGGGTTGACATTAAGAAGGAGTTCTAGGTTGGAATTCTTTTCTTCGACTATGAAGGCTAAGAAGAGGCATGAGCTACTCTCCCTCCACCAGGGAAGTATATCGGTATAGATGCTGGGGATAATGTTTAAGGATCTCATTCCCTTTTCTATAGACCTCTTTATATATGAGGAGTCTCAGGTAAGAATCTTAAAGGAGGTACTCCATCCTTCCCTCCAGTATACAGTTACTTCCTTCACCCTACCAACATACTTAGAGATTCAAAAGTATGATGAGGTAGTAGAAAGGATGAATTTGTGAGGAAGTTTATCATGATAGGGGGTCCAGCCTAGTTCATCAATGGGGAATGTTGTTTTCAGGAGGTCTCCAGCATCAGGACCTTCCAGGTTTTGGCCAATGGGGAGCCAACCCCCATAGTTTTAGTTAAAAACTTCTAGTCCTCATGCTTTCCTCATAGGCTTGGGACCTAGTTTTTTTCCTTATAGAGACTGTAGGAACCGTTAAAGTCAGTTCCCAGTTCATGCTTAGTATGGTGGGGGTGGGAATGATCAGTGCCCCCCCCACAACATTTGTCAACCATTCCTTTTCAGCAGCATAGACAGTAGGCTCCTAGTCCCCCTAGGGAAGACAGAAGAGGAGGATGTCATCCTCGGGGTGTTCCTTAGGGTCCTCTTACTAGGATTAGTTATGTAGAAGGTCGATAATATAGGGGTAGAGGAGTTGGGTGTGGTCATTTTCACACCACGGAGGAAGCAGATCTAGTAGGGCTGGAGATCATTCAAGGTACGATCAATTTGTTTAATGCTCTTGTTTGCACCTTGTTTGATTCAATATCTTCACTCTACTTTGTTTCACCTAGTCAATACCATGCTATTGGACTGGACATAGATATACTTTCCAAGCCCCTACTGTTGAGTACACTAGTTGGATGTCCGACCAGCTTGTTTGATGTTTTTTGGGGATGTAGACAGATGTTGGGGCCACATCAATCCAGTGGGGATCTCATTCTTCTACAGATGTATCTCTATAGTGTTATCCTTGGTATCGACTAGTTGTACTCTTTGCATGATGTTACAAACTTCTACTAGATAATAGTTGTGTTTTTAGACATGGGTGGAAAACATGTCTCTTTCATTAGCTAGAGTAGTTTTCATATGGGTAATCCGAATATGGAACCATTTCTTTCCTTGTTGACTAATATGTCATTGTAATCAACAGATGCTGAGATGGTGGGGGTTCCCAATGTTTTTGGGGGTGTTCTTGGATGTTTTCCTTAAGGAGGTTTTAACTCTACCCCCTTGACGTTACGTTGAGTTTAGGATAGACATACAACATGGTGTAAGTCCAATTTTGATGGATCCTTATCGGATGGTGCCTTATGAGTTATGGGAGTTACAGATCAAGATTAATGATATGATGAATATGGGATTTATCCGGACCAGTGTTTCACTATGGGGTGCTCTGGTCTTGTTTGTGAAGAAAAAAGATGGTGGTATGAGGCTTTGTAAAGACTACCAGATGCTGAATCAGGAAGCAATCAAGAATCGCTACCCTCTCCCAAGGATAAACATTCTTTTTGAACATATGATTGGAGAAATTTGGATTTCTATGATAAATCTATGGTATGGGCATCACTATTTGAGGGTGAATGAGGGGGGAATCCTGAAAACTACTTTCAGGTACAGGTATGAGAACTTCGAGTTCGTGGTTATGTTGTTTGGTGTTACAAACAAACCTTCCCTGTTCCTAGGGCTTATGAACTCCGTATTTCATGAGTTCCTGAATCAGATCATCATCATATTCATTTACCACATCCCGATATACTCAAATTTAGGGGAGGATCAGGGCGAGAATCTCAGGTCTATCCTAGTAATTCTTTGATGCCACCTACTCTATGGAAAGTCATCAAATTTCAAGTTTTGGTCATGGGACGTCCACATCCTTTGACATGTGATGTATGATCAAGGTGTAGCCAGGGATCTGTCAAAGGTAGAGGCAATTATTACTTGGAAATAACCTGTGAATTTGGTATAGGTTCTCTGTTATCTTAGTCTAGAATGCTACTACAGGAGTTTCATAACTGATTTTTATTGAGTAGCAGATCCGTTGATGGCTCTGACCATAAATGGCTATGATTTAGTATAGAGTGAGCAGTGCTATGAAGTGCTCGAATATCTGAATGGGAGGTTGTTCATTTCCCTAGAGATCAGGTTTCTAGAGGAATGGATAATGTTCATGGTATTTTTAGATGCTTACTATCTAGTCTTGGGGCGTGTGATGATGCAACAATGGGGAGTGATCTCTTATTGGCCTAGGTAGTTGCACCCCAATGAAGATAACTATACCACCCATGATATGGAGCTTTCATTGGTCATGTTTTCACTAAATATATGGCAACATTACCTCATTGAAGAGTGCTTTGTTGTCTTCATGGATCACAAGAGCTTGAGGTACATATTTTCCCAATGATATCTAAACTTGATATAGCAGAGTTGGATAGAGTTTTGTCTGGACTGTGATTTTAAGATCTCTTACACCTCAAGAAAAGGGAATGTCATGGATGATGATTTCAACAGGATGTCATAGAAGTTGTTGGTTCAAGAATCTGTGGAATCTCAGAAGGAAATGAAGCAGTTGGATGCCTTTCACTTTGATGTGGGAATGCATTTCAAAAGAGGCTGTCTATTTCAGATGATGGTGCAGTCATCCCTAATAATGTAGGTGGAGGAGTCTCAATGGAGAGACTCAGAGGTAGAGGTTATGTGTCATCTCTTTGACAAGGGTAACGCTTTAGGGGGATGGTCAGAATTAGATGCTATTATATGAGAAGATTTTTGTTCGAGTGGTGATGCAAGAGGGAGTTCTCTGTGTGATTAATATCTTACCGCTGACATTACACCTAGGATTTTCCAAGATGTACCTTAGCCTGAGGTAATAGTCCTAGTGGCCTAGGAGGAAGTGGGAAATGGTGGAGATTGTGGCTAAGTTCCTAGTGTGCCAGGAGTTGAAGGTTGAGCACCATATTCCTGATGGTATATTGCAGCACCTAGATGTCTCTAAGTGGAAGTGGGATGACATCTTGAGGTATTTCATCACTGGATTACCTAGAGATCACGGAGGATGAAATGAAATCTATTTATTGGTGGACCATAGATGAAATCAACTCACTTATTAGCGATCAAGGAGTCGAACACAATGAATTCCTCTACGCTGAGGTACGTGTATGATGTGGAGCATGTACATTGGGTTTTGAGATCCATTTTATTGGATTGGAATATTCATTTTACCTCACGAGTCTGGAGGGGAATGCAGTATGATTTTGGAAATCAGTTACGCCACATCACGACTTTCCACCCTCAAATAGATGGGAAAACAAACAGTACCATCCAGATGTTGGAGGACATGTTACAATCATGTGTTCTAGAATTTGGAAGATTGTGGGTATTCCACTTTCCCTCAATAGAGTTTTATTACTATTATAGCTATCAGTCATCCATTGGAATGGATCTGTTCGATGCTTAATAAGGAAGACTATTTTGTTCACCCTTGTGCTAGATATAGGTTGGGGAGGTAGCTATTATTGGTCCATACATGTTATAGAGTATAACAGAGATGGTGCAGATTGTACGTAAGAGGATGAAGGCTACATAGGGCTAGAATAAGTCATATGTTGATTGCAAAAGAAGGCCCTTTGAGTTCGAGGTTGGGGACAACGTGTTCTTGATGGTTTCCCCTAAACGTGGGCAGTGGAGGTTTGATGGAGGGGGAAAACATTCTCCTAGTTTCATTGGACGTTTCAAGGTGTTGGGGAGAGTTGGAAATGTGTCATACTAGTTGGAAATTCCACTGCAGTTGAGAATGATCCAAAAAGTCTTTCATGGCTCCCAGCTTTATCAGTATCTTCATGATGACTCCCATGTCATTGATTGGGGATAATTGGATATCAAGGATGACGCAAAATTAATGGAGCATACAGTAGTGATCCTAGATCATCGATAGAAGGTGATTCATGGATTGAACATTCCTTTGGTTTTCATGTTGTGGAGGCATGGTGGCCTGGAGGAGAGTACCTAAGAGTGAGAGACGTAGATGTGTGCCCAGTACCTAGAGTAGTTTTCAATTTTTCTTGTGTGTTTTTATTTTTTATGTAGTGATTGAACCTTATTTTTTAAAATATGGAATTATTCCTTGTTTTTTTAGTGTGTGCCGATGTCCTAACATGTGAAATGGGGGATACCTAATTCATAATTGAGATGCATTAATTGAGATGCGATTAAAATCGTGTGGGCGAGTTAGTGTCACTCATATTGGATAGTATCTTTAAATGGAGGAAGTAATTCCCTAATTCATATGTCCATATAGTTTTTTCTTGTGTGGGGTATCTTGTGTAAGGTTGGGTTAGTAGATGTGGGAGGAGGTGTTCGTGTATGTGGAGGCTTCACTCCAGCTTTCGAACAACAGAAGGTGGCTTATCCAAGGGAGGTATCTTACATGGTGGTTATTCCGACCCCTCTTTCTTATGGGTTTAGTTTTGAATTCTCGTGGGATAGAATAGTTTTATAGGAATCTGATGTAATTTTCCAAACCTTTATGGCCCATTACTTTGTCAAAATCTAGTGTTTGGGGTGTTCTTGGGGGCAATAATGGCTCATTTCAAGTGTGTCAAATTTCGAGTTTTTTCATTGGCAAGTCAGGAATCAGGGAGTCATGTTGGAAGCTCAAAGTCAGTAGGTTATTGTTGGTATCCTAGAGTCAGATAATCAGGGAATTAGTGGCTCAAGGAGTTGGTGAATTAGTTTTTCGGTAGGTCAAGGCGTTAGTAGTTCGGGCATCTGAAGTTTGGGTGTCAGCGAGTGGCATTCGGGAGTGGGATCATTGAGTGGATTTAGTGAGTGGAATTGGCGAGTGGTATCAGTGAATCTTGTTAGAGAGTTGTGTTGGTGAATTGTGTCATTGTGTGAGAAGATAGTGACTCACAGTTGGTGACTCGTGTTAGTGACTTGCCCATTGGTGAGTCCATTCTAGTTTTCCCCATTTTTTCCAGTTTTCCTCTCCTACATTTTATTCGACATAAATAAAGTTTAAATCCTTCTTTGATAATTTATAAAGGCATTTCAAAGGATATTAGTTGTATCATTAACATCCTAACACTCTTGGGGCTTTAAAATAGTCAAACTATGTGGTCTTGACCATGATCTGACTTTAATGGCCTTTGAAACCGTCTCTCTTACCTTGATATAGGATATGTCTCTTCTAAGCTAAGATATTATTTTCCCCATGTGTTTCTTCTTTGTTATGGTGAACCCAGAACCTTTCTTCAATGATTATTCATGTTCCTGTGCTGTATCAGTCTATTTGATTTCCCTTTGGAGTCTTTCCTGCTACTAGTACGACCCCCTGTTTTCATGCAAGGAAGAATCGTTAGTTCCCTTTTGTTCTAGGTAGGAGTTTCCTTCGTATCTCATTCAATTTTGTATCATACAAGGTGTGTGTACTCATGTCTCCATGTGAATATTGTTGGACCAAAATTTAGGTAAGATAATAATAATTAACAAATAAGGGGCTGTGAAGACTATTATTATTGCTTTGTTTCATATGTTATCCTTTATCCATGTAATGTTTTGTATGGGATATATGACTTCTGAAAATCATGATCGTTTGTGGTCTCTATTTTAAAACTTGTATGGCTTATGAATAATTGTTGCTGACACTATATAAATGAACATATGATTATGAAACTAGTTAACCACATATATTTGGGTTAAATAAATTTATTCCCTGGGATCAAACTTGTTTTCTTATAACCCATGTTTTATCAAGTGGAGTTGTAGATTGAGTGTTTGATAAATCTGAATAAAACTTTTCTAGTTGGTGTGTTTGTGTACTATCTGTGGTTTTTTTGGACTTGTGTATGTGATGTTCATGTGGTGTTCAGGATTGGAGTGTGAATGTGAATGTGTGGGGTCGTATGAGAAGTGTAATAGAATATCAAGTTGAGATATTGGTTGATTTTGGAATGGATGAACATGTATGTAGTGGGACTGCATCTAGGAAGTTGTTGGGTAGTGGGGACACAGTTTTGGGTTTTCCTATGTTTATGTTAATGGGTGTGGTGTTGTTGTGTAGTGGGGCTACCGAGTGTGGTAGTAATGAGTTTTGTTCGGTGTCTTTCATGTTGAGTGGAAGGACATGGTTCAAGACTTTGAGGAATGATGGTAGGGGTGTCCAGGAAGGGGGAGTGTGTAGTTGGACTGCAAGTAGGTTAAGTTTTTCTTCTTCTTCTGAATATGGTTTTTTTTTGTATCAGGGATGCCGAGGATGGTTTGGGAGGCGTAATTTTGAAGAAGGATGGTGTTACCTTGTGTGGGACTTTCTCCCAGATTTTCAAGAGACCATTTTTTATGAATGGTTGTTAGAATGGAGTCTTTTACATTTGACCTTCTTTCTTTATTTGGCATTGGCTATGGTTGGTATGGTTGCTTTTCTTAATAACATTTACAGTGTTTGGTAGTTTCCCAGGCAGGGATGGAATAAATAAATGAATGAATTGATAATGTAAAATGATAAGTGGTTAAATGAATTGGTTGGGTGTATGTTTCAGGTTGTGTCTTGTAGTGATACATCATTAATTTATCAAATTTGGAAGTGCTATCTATTCATTTTGATACATGAATTTATAGGTGGCAGCGAGGGCAGTTGGGTGTGGGAAGGTAGTTTTTTTGAAAACCCATAGGCTGGGCTGAGTTTGTAGTACATATATATATACTTATAGTTCTTTTAGATCTTTATATGCACCTCCCTTGTGTTCTGAACTATGTGTCGATCACGCTATTATTATGGGGGTGGGTGTCCTTTCCCAATATCCCAGTGGGAGGATGGATTGATGAGTGTTGTATCTTCTTTACTCCCTCTTATAGGCATTGATATACCTACACTCTTTGGGTATGTTGTGGTGCATCTATGAGGCCAAGGTGTCTGCAGGCGAGGTATGATTCCCATGTGTATTCAGAATGAGGTTGTGGTTTGGTGGCCTAGGTGTCTGTGGGACAGATGTGATGTGGTTGTGGCCCAGGGGTTTGCGGGTGGGATGTGGTATGCGGCCTAGGTTAGTGCAGGAAGGTTGTGATAGTAGGGCTTGTGGAATAGCATGGTAGCATTAGGTCATTTTCTGTAAGGGATAAGTAGTTAACCAGTGGAAAGTGGTGTAGGGTACCGAAATATTGATGTTCTTACAATTTACATTACTTGACATGCATTATTTAGTGATTGTTCCTTAACAAGGATGGGGTGGATAGTATACCTTGTTAAGTGCTTTTGAGTTTCTACTATTTTCTCACATAGTAATTACTATACTTCTCCCACTTGTGCATGAGTAACTTTGGATTCATCCCATTGAGTATACTTGTTTTCTCACCCTACAGAAATAAAATCATTTTCAGGTTTCTAGGGAGATAACCTGGACCGTGATGGGCCTTACTAGCTCGAACGTTGGGGGAGGTTTCTATAACACTGTTTAGTTTTTTTGGTACTTACTTTGGGGTTTTCCATTTATTCCAAGTAGTTTTATTTTAAAAATACATGTGGGATGGATTTTTGTTTCTTTATAAATTTTTGTCTTGGAGTTGTTTAAGGTTGATACATATTATCTCCTGATATTAGTGTATAAAGGCTAATTCAACGAATGTTGTGTGAATGTTTACCTCCCATTGGTGCTAGTCACCACCCCAAGGCCTACTAGAGGCGGTACTCAGGGGTCACTATCTCTCCTTCATCTTGAGGAAGGAAGGTCACACAAACTTTTTATCCCTTAATCGTCTTGAAGAATTTGGGTTGTGAAATATTGAATCAAAGTTGGCTTGGTCTTGGAAGCATGTATTGTTTGAACAAGATGGATAATCAGATGATTCTAAATGTATGGGATCAACCATAGATGCATGGTTACTTAATCAACCATGAACACCCAATTTTTAACACTTGTGATCTACCATGGATACCTGTTAAGTAAACCTACAGTGATTTGTTGGAAAAACTATCTTATGATGGATGAATTGACTGTAAGTGATTGCCTGCATGAGTAAAATGATCAACTGTGAGTGCATGAAAAATTTATCGACTAGGAGTAACCTACCATAAACGAAAGGTATATAAAACTACCACATGCAAGGGAAGACTATGGGAATTAACTGACCACATGAACAATGAATTACCATTGATGAAATGAATTTTGGAGATATACCACATAAACTTACATCAACTGTATTCATTAAGCTACCGTAAGTTGGGAGTGACCACATGAACAATGTAATCGGCTGCAGGTATTATTAAATTAATCTCACGAAAAAAGTGAAGAACGATGAGGGGCACAAAGCAATTAATCACATAATGAAATTGAATTTCTACAATTTAAAATAAAATTCTTGTATTCCAGATACATCTATATAAACCATTTTTCATCCTTTGAATGATTAATTACCAAGAAAACATAGGAAGAAGTTGTTCTCTACATCAATTTGTTCCACATCATAACCATCTAATGATCAAATTATATGAAATCCTCAATGTTTTAATTTACATTTATAAGATGTATGTTTTTTCTGCAACATTTCATGGATATGTAGAAAAAGTGAAATGCATAATAAAAATGTTTAATTTTGAAAGGATATATTTGGAACAATTATTTTTAACATAATTATATAATCTAACACAATATTAGAATGTATGAAGATCAAAATACAAGTGGAACTGTATGAATGAGAATGTAAGCTGATAGAGACCATTCTGAAAGGTATTCTATTTCCACCATGATAATTAAATATGGATGTTCCAAATGGAGTGCTTCATACCTTCATAAGGGTGAATAGTAAGTGTGAAATGTTATTTGATCATTTTGTGAAACTGTATTCTTGAGTATAAGGAGACATGGATTTCACTTTATATTTAATTCTTTACAATACTTAAATTTTGGAGGCCTGGTGTTTATGGAGGTTTAGTATTCATGAGTAGTGCACAAATCCTTAAATAATCAGTATTATTGAGTGAGTTTTTTTTGGTGTCTAAATCATGGGTTTTCATAATTCAAATTATGGAAAGAAAGATGGACCAAGAATTATAAAATGATATTTTTAGAAGACACTAATGCTAATATATTTAGAGTACTAAAATGATGAGTTCAATATATTTAATTGATATATAAAAGTCACATTTTTTGTAGCTCTAAATGTAGGTTCGAAGGAAGGATTTTATAGAGGGGAAAAGATAATGATTTTATCATGAGATTTTAAAGGAATTTAAATAAAATTGACTGAATTTTATTATAACTTAAATGAGTCATATTTACAAATTATTTGAAATAATTTTTGGGAATATTCATGTATAAAAATTTACTATATGAAGTAGTTTAAAAAAATAACGAAACCTAATGAAAAATCTGGTTTCTTTAAATAAGAACAGAGATACTATTCATACAACTATATATAGTTCTCAGATAAAAGATTAGATGATTACACTAATATATCCCATATAGATAAGACAGAATCAATATGATAATTCTACTTTGGAATTATATTTATCAAGAGACGAAAAGAGAAGTGTTTCTTCTTAGATCTTTTTGGGAAAAATAAACTTATCCTTACTCAAAAAGGATTATCTCACATGGTTTTTGGAGAGAAAGGCGCAATATTGAACACCCAATATGAATTTGGTCTCATTTGGACCTGAATATAAGGATAACATCAATAGAGGATCCAAAAAGAGCATCTGTTTGTGGTATAGTTTCAATTGGAGTGTCACACTGAATGGATAAAAACCCAAATATCCTTAAATTGGTGAAGATAACCCCCAAAAAATAAACTATAAATTACTCACTTGAACAGTGCACAAGTATAGATAATAGTAATTGTTCCTCAGATAAACAATAATTCCTTCTTGAATCCCTTTTGGTAACCCTATTTAGAGTATTATAACTCATTGAGCACCAAAACCTTATTGCGGTGTTCTCTTTGGACTAGAAATTTGTCATGGCCATTTGAAACCCTGGTGCCCATATATATATTACACTGTATGTATGTTCATATTCTGTGGTTTTGATGCATTATCTATAATGAAAAAGGTGAATTAATGTTCCTGAAAACATGGGGATGCAATCATGAATGAAAAAAAATATTGTTTTTCACCCTAATTTATCCTTGTTCTCTCATAGAGACTCTAGTTCCAACAAGTGGTATCAGATGACAACTGTTATAACATTTCATTTATCCTTATTATTTGTGTCTTAATTTCTATTATATTATGGATCCCATGTTAATGGTACCATTTTTAAGTCGATCTAACTTCTATGGATAACCGAAGGAGATTCACTTATTTCAAAAGGCTCATAGAGAGGAGTTGGTTTATCATATTCATTGAGATTCTAATTTTTCAAAAACCGTGCAACTGTATTCGATATATGGAAGGTTCCAGAAATAATTTTTCAAAATTCTATAGGAGAATAGATAACTAAAGAAACCAGTACAAAATATAATAGAAAAAATGTCCATGAAGAGTAACTAATAAAGAATGTTAGTGATGGGTTCCTCATGAAAAATGGCTCGAAGATCATGAAATCCAATAATAAGGCTCTTGAGAAGATTGATTCCTAGAATGAGATAAATAATTCAGATATTATTGATATATACATTTAACACTATTTTACAAGATACAAGAAAATCCATAATTCTAGTTTCACTAATAATAGTTAATGTTAAATATATAGAAGAAGAGATAGGGTTATCAAGTCATAAATATGAAATATTTTTCATGCAGTAATCAAGAAATGATCCAATAATTTTATAAAGAGGTAGAGAAGAAAGATATTATTCACCAAGTGTATCTTACTATATTTTATAATTTTATTATGGAGATGAAGTGTATGAAAACATTTGAAGTGAATCAAAACTTTTACATAGAGAATATGGGTACAATAATTAAGGACCAATTGATATTCTTAAATAAATAGCATAATAAATTGGTAAATTAATTGGCATAGAAAAATAGATAAATTAAAGTATTCTACCCCTTAAAACATATCTTTAAGAGAGGAGAAAAACTTGAATAGAATATTGATCTAGGATGAATTATGTTTGAGAATAATTAATAGATAAATATTTGAATATTTTAGTTATTTAATTTTACATTAGATTATCAAAAGGTAAGGATAAACTGAATATCCATGCTAAGACAACTTTAGTAAATAAAACATGAAATTTTCCAAATCTGAATGTATCGGTTAAAAAAAGTTAAATTTATAATCTTTGAGAATAATGAATAATTAGAACAAATAAAGAAGAGAATTCTCTCACTAGAAGATGTAAATAATTATCAAATTATTGTGGAAGAATGGGACACAACATGAGAATGTATCTAAAAAACAAGGAACTAGACGAAGTAAGAAAAACTACTTCACCGACATCACAATTAAAAAAATATATACATGAGGCATGATCCTAATGAGAGATGTTTTACATGATTTATGATTGGGAATATGGATACATATTATAGCATGAAGGAAAATAATTGTGTCATCAGGAAAACCCCCATTCACATTACTTATATGGAAATAACTTATCATGGAGGTAGATCTATAATTTTTTTAGAATATTTTTTTTAAGGAACTCAAAACTCAATACGGGGGAAAACAATAGTCAACGAAGATATAACCACTACAACAATATTTGAGAGAGATAAAGAAAATATACAAGCTAAATAAATATTAGGTTGTTGCTCTAGTTGTGGGAGAAAGGAGTAAGCAATTGAAGACGGATTCTCCATGGATGAATAAGTTTGAAATAGATCTAATGGATATTAAAGAAGGGGAAAATCATGAAGTTTACCATATTGGTCTCTCATACTAAACCACTATGAAAGAGTACAATGTGAGTGAATGTTCCCTCTATTTGTAGGGGAATCCTGTTAAATTATGCAAGAACAATGTATCAAAAGAAAAAAATGATCAATGGGTTTAGACTCATACTGGAGAAGGAATCCTAGCTAAAGAGGAAATAGAACCCCAAATAAAATAGTCAGAATGAGATATTCACAATATTTGGTGTAAAATTATTAACTAACATGTCTTATAAGAAAGAGAAAAAACATTGGGTAAGTTCACCATGACCAACCAAAATCGTAAAATTGAGGATTTTAGGAGGTTCTCCTATCCACTTGTAGTATATTAATATATATGTTAAATATAGTGTCTAATGATAAATGGGGTTATCCAATCCAAGTGTTATGTTTACCATGTGTTTATTAAGAATAAAATCTTTGAAAATTTTAAAATTCCTACAGAAATGAAGTTTCATTTAAAAAAATATTCTACAATGAGATGATGGTGCAAATAGAGCTATATTGATAATTATATCATACGAAAGAAAGTTAGAGGGATATTGTGTATTATTGATAAAATTTGATCATAAATATTAGAATCTATTTTCATTTATTAATTTATTACGAAACTTATACCCTTAATGCTTCATAGAGAACATATAGTTTCAATACGTTTTACTCTATCATCATTTTAAAAAATTATATCTAATGGTAAAACTATTTATTAGGAGTTTGGGTTATGTGAAAACTATATAATTATCCTCATTTAAAGAATATGGATATATATTTGAAAGATATGATGAGTGTGAATTGAAAAGGTATAACTTTATTGATATTCACAAGAGGATTACATTAGTGTTAAAAGTGGTATATTCATCACCCATATGCTTTAAATTTATGTGTTAATAGTGTGGTGACATATATTTTGAGATCAAATAATTTTTTTAATCATGATAAAATGTGGTGTATGATTTTTAGTGAAAAGTATGGATAACATTGACATTGTTGACTTTGAATCTAGTTTCTTACATTGATCTTCAGCTCAATAGGCTTAGGGGATTTATTAACTAGCATTTTTCATGTGATGATTCACTAAAAAAATGATTTAAAGGAGTGTACGAAAATGGATGGGGAATGATTAATAATTTATTAAAACTCAATAATTATAGATTCTATATGGTTTTGATAGAAATTATTACGGAGGAGTATGATTTCTCTGAATCTGGTGTCCTTTAAGAGTTTATAAGGTGTCTATTTTCTTTGGGAAATATAGTGATTGAATAATATTAAAATATGGGAGTGATAATTAATATGGGTTTTTATAATATGGTATTGATATTTAGAAAGAAATAGCAATGAATAACCAATGTATTTTACAACCAAAGTGAGAGAGAGATAAGTGAGATATTATCAATAAAATTAAAAATGAGCAGAATTCTATTTACAAGGTTCTAGGTGATTAGATTTTTTACAGTATGGTTATGAAATTATGGTATAAATTATTGAAAAGAACATTTATAAGGGGTTTATATTAATGATATTTTTAATAATGGTAGTAGTTTGGATTCACAAGTGGGTTTGATCCTCAATGAATGCAACTCATGAAAAAGATATAAGATTAGATTATTGAAAAAATATGGGATTGAATATGGATGTGTGATATCTTAATAGACCATTGATACACGATATTCAATGTATATAGTTGAATATGGATGAATGATAAGTAAACCTATCTTTAGTGATTTCATGAAGTGATCGCATGAAGGGTAAATTGACCACAAGTGACCAATCACATGAGTATAGTGGTCGACCATGAGTTCCAAAAAAGTTAACTAAATAAGAGTAACCTACCATAAAGGAAAGGTAGCGAAAGATACCACATGTATGGTACAACCATGGGAATGAATTTACAAAATGATCAATGAACTACAGTAGATGAATCGACTATGAGAGATCTACCTCATGAAAATGAATCTACTTCATGAGTGGAGATTTTGCAAGCATGAAGTGATAACAAAAACATGTTAACCAACTATATGTATTATTAAATTATATATATGAATTAGGTGACCTTACATGAGTTTTATAAAGCAAAAAGTGAAATGAAGAACATGGTTGCATTCAGCAGACTATAACATTCATCAATTCCATAATACATATATATAAAACATGTTTCTTCCTTAAAATGATCCACCAAAATGAAAACATGAGTAGTTTCTACGTGATTAATCATTGTATTTCACTCAATATCTATCAAATTATCAAATTATATGTGATCCTTGAATGATTAATATATGATACAAAGAGTTATGTTTGTGCGTCACCATTTCATTGATATGTGGATGTAGTGAAATACTTAATGAACATCATTAATTTTGAAAGGATGGAATCTAAACAAATATTTTTACTCATATAATGAGATCTCATAGTATTAGTACGTGTGAAGATGAAAATACTGGTGGTAATACATGCATGAGAATAAAAAATGATGAAGACCAAATTATAAGGTATTCAATTTATTCCATGAAAAATTAAAGATATATGTTTCAAAGGGAGAGTATTATATCAATGAATGGGTGAAAAAATTGAGAAATATGGTTTTGATCTATATGTGAAGGATTAGTTTTTAGTATCAAGACACATATACTACAATGATAATTTAATTCTTATCCATACTCAATGTTTGAATTCCATATGTATTTGAAGATATAATATTCATTAGAAGTGGATAAAGACATAAAAATTATGTGTTTCTGAATTTTTTTTGGGTACATGAATCTTGGGGTTTCCGTAATTAATATTATAGAAATAATAAAGAGTTGGAAATTATGAAATTAGTTTTTTAAATAATATAATGGAAATATATTCAGTATACTAAAAAAATATATTTACAAGGATTAAATAGAGATATGAATGTTGTGTTTTATGAAGTTATTTAAATAGAGTTTTGAAATAAAGATTTTATAAAGGAATAAATATAAAGCTATTATTAAAAGAATTTTAAGGGAATAATAAAAAATAGTTAGATATTTATTATAATTTAAATGAGTCATCTTTGACTCATTATTCAGAAAAACGGTAGCGTATTTAATGAAAAAAATAATTAATTCATGAATTAGTTTGAAAAAAATAGTGAAACAAAATGAAAAAATGTTTTTGAAAGAGTCGGAGAGAAAATATTCATTACACTCTATCAAGTTCCAAGATAGAAGAATATATTATTCCACTAATTCATTCATTCTAGATAGAGGAAAGAAACATGATAATTGTAGTTTGGAATTAACCACTTCTAGAGAAGAGAAACTCTAATGGAAAGATCATTTGGGGAAGACATAAAGTTATCCTCCCTTAGTGAGGAATTTTTTATCTTGTGTTTTAAGTGAAAGGAATAATTTTTAACACATCTTAATAAATTTGATAACATCAAGACATGAATAAATGGATAACAATAGGAAAGAATCCTAATAGATCATATACTTGAGCTACATATTCTAAATAAGAATTATGCTAATAAAAGATATAACCACATACCCTTAAACTAGTGTAGATACCCCTTAGTATATAAACTATAAATACCTAACATGATCAGTGCACAAGATTAGTGAATAGGTATTTCACCTTGGATCAACAAGGATTCATTTTTGAAATCAATGTAATAAACTTATTTATATTATTAAATCTCTTATAACACTAAAACATTTTTGGTGTGATCTCCTTATACTATCCATTTATGGTGAAATAAGTAAAACCTTGGTGCCTATATATTATTTACATTGTGAATATATGAATATATTGTGGTGTAGATGCATTTGAGAAAGAGAAAATGTTGAATGAATGTTCTTGAAAACATAGAGATATGAACTTGAAAGTAAAAGATTCAAATTTGGTGACACCCTAATTCAACACACCCCTACCAGGTTGAATTGGTTACAAAAATACTTTACCCCCATATCAGTGTTCATAACAAAATGAAAATATCCAAACATCATCCATAATAATTTGTTAGAGTACATAGATAAAAACACTATACTATTTTAAATGAATAATTGTAAGAATAAATCCATATAACTCATAGTCATTCAAACACACATAGATTAAATGACCTCTGGGGAAATCATATAAATGATAAAAATAAAAGGATAAAATAAAATAGTATTTCCACATCTTAGAGACCTACATTATCAGTTTCCTAAATACATCCAAACATTTCCATCCGAATGATCCAAACCCAGACCACTGACCAACATGATCCTATGATCATTGAATACTAATTTGGTATCCATGTTAAATGGTTTCATAAGAAGGGTGTAGGTACAAATTAATAGGTTACTACCCATGTTTCCCTATACAATACCAGTGGAAGTAGGTTTTACAAATGTGATATACGTTGGTGAATAAATAAATCACTATAGAAGAATAAAGGAAAAACAAATATTGATTATTTTTTTCTAATAAGAAACGAGGGTTCATCCCAGAGTGCTAGAGTGAATCTAATCACACTACAAAAATATTCTATCAAATATTTTTCCCATGAAAAATTCCCATGAATAAGTCCTATTTAATACAGTATTATCATTCTTAACAGAGTATTCCTATGAAAATGTAATAAGAAATCCAAATCATTCCCGTATGCCACCTATGAGGGTCACATACCCTATCCCCAGTTCCAATGTACAAGAACTACCATAGATATTTCCTTTACAGTGGAAAAATAGGTTTTTAATAGTGCTAAAAAACCATGTTTATCACAATGATGATAAAGGGTGTCCCCTTTATCAGCACTAAAAATACAATGATGTAGGGGGCATTTATCATGGCTAAACAAATAGCTAATAAAGAACACCCTTTATTAGTTCTATTTTTAGCATTGATAAAGGCCAATTCGGCTACAATATGTTGTTTATATGACATCACACCCAGTAAAAACCTTTAATTTCACACAATTATATATACAACCTATGATTTCAAACAATTATATATACATTTAATTGACATCATGAATACAAAAATGTCAACCCATGGTATATAAAAAACACTATTTACATTTTAAAAAATATTTTATATAATTACATTTTCAATTGTCTGAGAAAAATTTTAAAACATTAATATTTCATTTTTTACAAGCATGATCCCCTCTAAAAAATTTCCTCCCATGGTATTTGTTTTCAAACAAATCATCTCAACATGGGAAAAGATTAATCCTATATAATAAAACAAATATTATGTTAATAATACTATAAATAATTAAATTAAACATTAATATGAAAGAGTACATTAATAAAATGTTAGTATTTAATAAAAAGTACATATTTGGAGTTATATTGGTCACACCATGCATTCTATTGAGGTGGGGTTGATTCCTACATGTCAAAAATGACTGATGGATAATTTTCCAAAAAGATAAAAACAATACAAATGTGATTACATGGTTTTGAGTAAGTCACTTGTTTTTTTTCAAAAAATTATCTCAATTTTAAATAATGACACTTTTGGAGTTATACTGGTCACACTATGTGTCAGATTGAGGTGTGTATAGATCATAGCAATAAAAAATTACTGATTTATATTTTTCCAAAGGTATCAAAACTATCCAAATGCATTTTCTCAGATTTTAGTTTTTCAGTTATATTTTTTTTACCAAAATGTCATTTCATACTAGGAACATGCATTATGAGTCATACTAGTCACATCGTGCATTAATTTGACTTGATAAAGCTTCATACAAATCAAAAATGACTTATTAATCATTTTACTAAATTGTCAAGAAAATCATATCATTTTCTTGGTTTTCAGTGAGTGACACATTTTGAACTAAAATGTCAATTTTAAAACGATAATAGGATCTTTTATTTATACTGGTCCCACCATGTGTTAGATTTAGGTATGGTTGGTTCCTACACATCACATATTACTAATGGATCATTTTCCTAATGTATGAAAACAATCCGGATTCATTTTCTCTTTTTTTTTTGTATATCAATTGTATTTTTATTTAAATTACTGTTAATTTTAAATATGAAGACACACTTGGAGTCATACCAATAACACTATACATTATATTGAGGTTATGTCGACTATTAAATGTCATAAATGACTCATGGATTGTTTTCATAAAATATAAAAATAATCCAAATTTGTTTTCTCATTTTTTAGTATGTCACTTGTTTTGTTTACTTAAATTAATATCTATTTTAAATAAAAAGTCACATTTTGGAGTCATATCGGTCACACCGTGTGTTTTATTGAGAATCAGTTGACTCTTAAAAATAAAAAATGATTGATGTATTGTTTTATCAAAATATCAAAACAACAAGAATTATTTTTCTTAGAATTTAGTATGTCAATTGTAGTTTTTACTTAAATTAATGTTAATTTTAAACAAAAAGAGAAACTTGGAGTTATAAAGGCAACATCATGCATCATATTAAAGTGATGTTTATCCCTACATCTTAAAAATGTCTTATAGATCATTTTTATAAAGTATCAAAACATTCTGAATGTGTTTGCTCGATTTTCAGTATGCCAGTACTATTTTTTTTACTAAAATGTCATTTCAAATTGAAAACACACATTATGAGTCATAACAGTTGTATCATGTGTAATTTTTACATGAGACTACTTCATACATATAAAATATTACTTATGAATCATTTTCCTTCATTATCGAGAATACATGGGGGTGTTTTCTTGGTTTTCATTTATTAACACATTTTGAACTAAAATGTCAATTTGAAACTGATAACAGCCAATTTTAATCCTATGGATCACAACATGCATCATATTGCAGTGAGGTTGATTCCAAAACATCAAAAATGACTCATGGGTCATTTTACTATTGTATTAAACCAATTTGAATTTGTTTTCTTGGTCTTCAGTATGTCACTTGTTCCTTTTTACTTAAATTAATGTCAATTTTAAATAAAAAGACACACTTGGAGTCATACCTATCACACCATATCCCATATTGAGGTACAGTTGCCTAATGCTCATCATAAATTACTCATAGATCATTTTCATAAAATATTAAAACAATTTGAACCTGTTTTCTCATTTCTGAGTATGTCACTTGTTTTTTACTTAAATCAATTGAAATTTTAAATAAAAAGACACACTTTGAGTCATATTGACCACACCGTTCATTTTATTAAGTTTTGGTTGACTCATAACTTTCAAAACACACTCATTGTTCATTTTCCTAAAATATAAAAACAATATGAAAGTAGTTTCTTGGGTTTCAATATACCATTTGTATTTTGTTTTTCTGAAATGTCATTTCAAATTGGAAAAATGCCTTATGGGTCATACCAGTCGTATCGTGCATCATTTTGACAAGAGAATACTTAACGCACTTCAAAAATGACTTATGAATTTCCTTTCTAAATTATCAATACAATTGGAGCATGTTTTCTTGGTTTTTAATGAGTGAAACTTTTTGAACTAAAATTTCAGTTTTAAACTAATTGAGGACACTGTTAGTCATACTGGTCACACTGGGTGTTAGATTAAGGTGTGGTTGGTTCCTAAACATTATAAATGACTCATGGATCATTTTAGTAATGTATCAAAATATTATGAATTCATTTTTCTCAGTTTCAATATGTCACATGTTCTTTTTTACTTAAATTAATGTGAATTTTAAATAATAAGAGACACTTGGAGTCATACCGGTCATACCACACATCTTATTGTGGCGAGGTTGACTCTTAATTGAATTAAATGACTCATGGATCATTTTAATAAAGTATAAAAATAATATTAATGTGTTTTCTTGGTTTTCAGTTTGTTACTATTTATTTTACATAAATTAATGTCAATTTTAAATAAAAGGTAACACTTTCAGTTATAATGGCCACACAGTGCATCGTATGGAGGTATGGTTGATTTTTAAACATAAAAAATGACTTATAGATAATTATAATAAATTATTAAAATAATATGAATGTATTTTCTTAGTTTCCATTATGCCAATTTTGTTTTTTTATTAAAATGTAATTTCAAACTTAAAACTTGAATTATGAGTCATACAGGTCACATCATGCATCATTTTGACATGATAATACTTAATACACCTCAAAAATGACTTAAAAATTACTATCCCAAATTATCAAGAAAATAGACATTCTTTTTCTGGGTTTTGAGTGATTGAAACATTTTGAACTAAAATGTCAATTTTAAAATGATAAAAGAATCTTTTAGTCATACCAGTCACACAGTGAATTGGATTGAGGTGATGTTGACTCTTACACATGAAAAATTACTCAAGGGTCATTTTACAAAAGTATAAAAATAATTTGAATTCATTCTTTTTGTTTTTAGTTTGTCACTTGTTCTTTTTTACTGAAATTAATATCAATTTAAAACAAAAAGACACACTTAACATAATAACAGTCAAAACATCCATCGTATTTAGGTGAATCTATCTCTTACACCTTAAAAATGACTCATTAATCATTTTCCTAAATTATAAAAACAATCTGAATGTGTTTTCCTAGTTTTCAGTGTGCCACTTATTCTTTTTTACTTAAATTAATGTCAATTTTAAATAAAAAGATAAAATTTGAGTTATACCAGCCACACCATGCATAATATTTAGGTTTAGTTGATTACTACACCTAAAAAATGATTTATATATCGCTTTACTAAAGTATAAAAAGAATTTGAATGTGTTTTATTAGTTTTTAGTATTCTTGTATTATTTTTTACTAAAATGTCATTCCAAATGGGGAAAACACATTACGAGCCATACAAGACGTACCATGTGTCGGTTTGACATGATAGTACTTCCTATATGGCACAAATGGGTTACCAATCACTATAATAAATTATAAATACAGTCATAACACATTTTATTGGTTTTCATTAAATGACACATTCTGAACTAATATGTCAATTTTAAACTGATAATAGGCACTTTAAGACATGGCGGTCACACTCTCCATTGGATTAAGGTGTGTTTGATTCCTAAATATCAGAAATGACTCATGGATAATTTTATTAAAGTGTCAAAACAATCAAAATTTGTTTTATCATTTTTTATAATGTCACTTGTTATTTTTTACTTAAAGTAATGTCTATTTTAAATAAAAAAGATATGCTTTGAGTGATACCAATCACTTATTCTTTTTTCTCGGTTTTGAGTAAGTCAGTTTCTCTGATACAGACTATATTGACCTAGACATTTATTACATTCATATAACATCTTATTAGATTAATATTCCTTACATAACCTAATGATCCATGCTATCAAATTTATGGCTAGTGATTTTTGAAACATGAAACATAAAGAACTAGTTTATAAGAGTCTCTCATTATGTTATTCTTCACCAGAAACCTTCTTATACATGTCATTTATAAAATCATTAATAATAACCAAATGATATGAAACATAATAAATGGTGATAAATGATTCTTAATAAGTGAAAATAATTGAGATATAAATGATCATATAAGGATAACATAAGCATAAAAATGTTATAAGATGATATTAACATGAGAAATTCATTCCCTAAATATCATAGATCATAATCTTGATTCATGGCTCAAAGAATGGTAGTTCATAAGACATTAAAATTAAAGGATCAATGAATATTATAAACTGAAATTACACACTTCGAGTTATACCGAGCACACTGTGTATTAGATTGAGGTGCAGATGATTGATCTGCAACTAATTACTATACTATTCAAGAAAATGTTCTCTAAAGATCTTTTAGGAAGTCATACTTTGCATTCAACTACTATTAAATCCATTATTAGATGCATCCTTATGATTAACTTCGCGTTTGATGAAACATTGGGTTTCTCATTCCCCCCCAAAGAAACATGTTCTCTCTTCTCTGCCTTATTGCAGATAGTTGAATGAAAATAAGGCTTCCCAAAAGATCTATCAAAAAACTAAGTATTAGATAAAAATGATAATAAAATTAAATAAAAAATACTAAATAAATTTATGGTAATGTTAAATAATTACACATGTAGTAATAATTCACCTTTATATATATTCTTGACCCATTTCCTTGTTTTCATTATCTCAGTTGCAGCCTCAAAGTCTAATCTCTCATGAGCATGATCAGTTTCGAATGAACCAACCCGACTCGAACAAAAAAATCCACATCTATAAGAAAAAAATTCTTATGTCAGTAATAATAAAAATAATTAAATTGAACATTAATATGTAAGAATCCACTTCTTCTATGGAAGTCACATCTTCATGCAATTTGTGTGCATTCTTCCATCGGGTATGTAGCCCATTCGTTTCTGAGCACATCTATATCATCTTGTGAATATGAGTCTTTTAGACCATCATAATAGGACTGTAAAAATTTAAATACACAAATTATTAATAAATATTTTAAATTAAATAGTAATTATCATCGAAAATACCTCTTTAGGAATTCTAGTTTGTTCTTGGAATATGATCTCTCTCATAATATACAAACATAATAACTATAATCTTTTCTAATGGTTTGTTTTATACACTACAGAAACATTGATTCGAACAATTAATTTGTTTTTATATGTGTTTGGATAGTGAAATATTATTATATATGCTCTGGTACTTATCTAGTCATATAATTGTTCTCAGTCCTTGTTCTTAGCCCCATGAATAATTTTTTTTCTTGATATTGTGGCACCGCCCTATTATAAAAGAATCATCATTAAAAGATAATATAAATGTTGTATCCTAATGATTAGTTCTAAAACATTTCATGTAGTGTATTAAAAATTGACAAACACCATCATGTGTGGATGATTTTTTGGATATCCATGCATTGAATCCAAGAAATAAATCATCAGAGTATCCAAAATTTCTATAACGAGTATCCAGTGCTACCTAAAAACAAAAAAAAGAATTAATAATGAAAGAAATGAAAATTTACTTGATATGATTAAATTTTAATGTTTTACCCATCCAACAATATTATTAAGTAGAGTCTATCATATGAATGTTTTCATTCAAACGATATGACTGAAACTGCCACTATTTCATCTTTTTAAGGTATGTATTTTTGGTTGTTCAGTAGAGTAGATGTGAGGACTAATGAGTCTAATTTTTTTTTCATTGGAAAATCCCGTCAATGTTTTTTCAAATATACACCTTCAAAAAATATGAAATTTATTTAATCATAATTAAAATATTATATCATCTTTTGTAAAATCAAATCATGAAAACATACTTTATGTATACATTTACAACCAGGCTGCTTAGCCAATCGTTGTCAAGGATTTCACTAAAATTATTAACACCAATGAAGTGTTTTTTTCCCTCTCTGTACATAATTTATTCGAAATAAAATATGTGATTAAAACCATGTTTTAACTTTGTATCCACATAAACCTTCAATTCTAGTAAATTGAGATATAGAATGGGCGGGGTAATGGTGCTTTTGATAGATCTTTTCGACCAGTTTGTCAATCCTTTAGATGGTTATGCGTTATTCATTCATTTCATCCCCTTATATTTATCCATATTCAATAAAATTCATCAGTTTAGACCTTTTTTATTAAATTTTAAATATTTAGCTTGTTAAATAAATTGTAAATGAATAACTCATTGTCGATATGTTGCTTTACAAGATGTGACGACCATGAGATGAATGTTACAACAACTTTCTCGACCGAATAAATATCTCCCACAACAATTGGAACTGGTAGATCATTTCTCAGGTCATGGGATATGCTAATTAGCACTCTCACATGACCTATTTTAAGTAGTTTATTTGTTAGAAGTTCGTTTTAGATATTTAACACCATAACCCTCACTAAAAGACGATGAGTGGGTGTTGATAGATATAAATTACAGTCATTATCTCCCTATAAAATATATGTACTAAAAAGGTATCTGTGTCCATCTAATTCGCATTTCACAGAATCATTAATTAGAACATTTATTTCCTTGGCTAAGACATCTTGTTGAGGTGAATGGCTTACCTCATAGTTGGTGGGGGGTGAGGTAGAATCTCCACATGGTGGTTGTTCTTGGGTTATTGCTTCTCTTTGCTTCCCCCCATAAAATTTTTGATCCTCTCTATCTACCATTGGAATTTTTATTCAAGGGTAGCTAGTATTTCTCACATATGTTTCATTTCTTCACTTTGATGTTCTTTTTTTCCCAAAATATGTTTGGGGTGTCACCTTAAAACCCACACCTTTGACACAACCATACTATTCCAGCTATTTCAAAGCCACCGATAGTATGTGTTCATCCAATATAGGTTTTGTTGAATCTAGTGACTATTTTGGATAGAATATATAATAAAAATAAGGGATAATTGTTATATAATAGCGATTTAAAGAAATTTTTTTATTATGAAATTCCTACACATTTTTCCCACACTTTTTTTATATTTTTATCTATTATTATCCCATATTTATTTACACGCGCCTCTTTCCATAGAACATAGCATGAGATAGAAGTGGATTTGGATTTGGAGTCATCAATCTGCATATAAATAGGGGAATATAATTATGCTGATGTTTCGTGTCACAAAAAAGTATTATGGTTGATTTAAAATATGTACCAATTTTTTATCATGTGAATTTTACCCCTTCCTTGGTTTACGATAGGGGTACACTATTTTTTTGGCTTGTTCCTTATTTCTATCACTAGGTTGCTATTTCATAATTAAAAAATTATTAATCAAAGTGAAAAATACACATATTGTCAAATAACATTTTAATATAAATAATTTACCTACAAAGACACATTTGTTTGATGACCAGTAAATACATCCCACACTTTTTTGGTTATCAGGTGTGCATAGATAAGTTGTGAGTGAACGTTTATTTTCCCTTCAACATCATTAAGATGATTTCTAGTTATATTTTTTCAATATAATTTATGAATCATTTAGATGAGAATTAATAGATATTTCATATGGGAGTCATATAGTATAAATGTACTCTATAATGGATGATGAAGAGTAAGTCAATGTTTTAGTATTTTATATTTTAGTAAAATAAAAAATCATATCATAGTTTTACTATAATCTCTTCCCACATCAGTGTCTTCAGCGTAGGTAGAACATGGTGCCACGAATCTACATCAATCGACACACATTTATGAGTAAATATTCCAATGTAACTACTAAATATGGACTTGCTAGGGTTAACATGTTGGCCCCGCACATTCCACCAAAACTCCTGTTTGATGCCTTAGATATTCTCCATAGTGATTTTTCATAACACCATCAAACTACGATGCTCATTTTATTTATGTGTTGTAGGTCCTTAGTTTCCTAAAATTGCATCAGATTCAACATCATCAATATGTTGTTCCTCTAGAAACATCAGTATCTGCAAAAAACCATTATACCTTTGCACTAGGAGCAATAACAGGTTGAGAAACGTTTTGTTCCTCCGAAATGGGAGCATCAGCACGTTGAACCTCTACACAGGGAGTAGTAATAGGTTGAGAGACCTATTGTGCCTCGGGATTGGGAGTACCTGCATGTGCAGAAGTCATTATCTATAGAAGTTGTTTAACATTTAATATATATTACATAAATTTCCCAACGATAATAACATGAGGTAACATAATGTATATTACAAAAAATAACCTGATTATGGAACTCTTTTTTTATTCAAGAATGATGAAGGGATTTGAACCCTCTATCGACTATAAAAATACCTTCATTGTGGTCACCTCTAACAGAAAAAATTCCATCTACATTGGTACCATTGAGAAATAATTGTGACATCCCAATGAAAGGGTCATCCTATGTTGAATCTTCATATTTCCTTTCATGGGTTTTGATCAATAATAAAACAATTGACCACTTTTAGTTTGTGGGATCTGTAATATAGATTACTTGTACTGCTTATGATGTCATTATATATTGTTCATCATTGTACTATTCCTTAGAGAAATCATCTTTCACAATTCCCAATTCAATATTTTAACAACACTCAAGTTATCAACCCACATCCATTAAAAAATATGCACTTGGAATGTTTTATAATCCAAATCCCATATTTTATTGATGATTCCAAAGTATGAGATATTCATGTAATTGGATTTCTATCCTTAGTACAAGAATTATGAATCACTTTAACCACAAGTGTAACTACACTATTTTTTATGGTATATACTTCATCATGTTCATTTATATAGAATGTATAATCATTAATTACGTAACCATTTGAAGATAATACGTATACACCTGCTCTACTAGCTATCCATAAAATTTATTCTGAAATCGAATCAATATTTTCATCTGAATACTTAAGAATATTGTGCTGAAAAAATTTGATAAAAATTTGATTATTTTTATTTGATACTCATATTTCATCCCTTGATGGATTCAAATGCCTAAAAATTACTTTGTGTCTTTCAACATGTGGAGAAATATCATACCTATTATGAAAAACATAAAGGTGGGACTTCAACCAATATGAAACATTGATTGTGACGACATATCTTCCAGGAATTCCTTCACCCTCAAGTCACCCTATGTTATTATATTTTGGTATACCAAAGCATTCCACACCAGACATGTATTCAGTACAGAATTAAACATCTTCCTCAAAAATATATCACTCCACGATGCAACCCTCAAGTAGACTTCAATTTTTGACATACCCTTTCAAAATATTCATATACCATTCAATGGGGGGTAAATCCATCAATAGTATATAGGCCCACATAGTTAAGTATCTTTCACCAAATGAACCTTCAAATGAACCATCATATCTAATAAAAATGGCTAGTTGAATATTTCCAATTCACATCATATGGAAGGAATTTTTCCTTATATAGTTGGAAATTTTACAGAGTCTATAACTTTTCTTCATGTAGATTTGAAGAATAAATAGAGCTTCATTAATTTATGATGAACAATCTTGGAAAAAATATAATGTAAAGCTATAGGAATTAGATCTTTCATCAAATCATGCTAGTCATGTGATTTTAGACACTTTAACCTTAAATCGTTCATTGACATGATGTACTTGATATTAGATGAATACCCCTATAAAACCTTTACATAATTCAAAGAAAGGGTGTATCTAGTTGGGAAAAGAAAATTTCATTTTCACCCTTCACAGGTGCCAATTATTCTTATATTCCCATGTCAAACTTGTCCAACCAAGCCTAAATTCCATCTTTTGTTTTTCTAGTTGCATTTAGCAACATGCCAATGACACTATAGCATACATTATTTTAAACATTAATGACATCAAAAAAATTTATAACATATAGAAAATTCCATGATGGTCATTCAAAAAATACCGATCTCTTTTTCCAACTAGTTTTCAAAAGGATTTTCTAAATTGTTTTAACAAAATATATTTCCACATATTTTACATTCTCAAATAGTTGATCACCTGTTAGTGGAGATGGTGTTGTATATTCTTACAAACTTCCATTGAATGATGTCATCCAAGATCAGTACTTATGCCTTTGGGGTAGAAAACTATGATTTCCATGAAAGATGTCTTTTTTGAGGAATGCTTTAACCAAATTGACCATGTACCTTGTTCGCCCAAGGTACACCCTTGAGTTACATTAAAGCTATATCCTGAAAAATTTCCATAAGTAGGATATTCATTTGACATCCCGTACAACAAGGATCTCAATGTGAAATCATTATTTCTCTGATTATCAAACATCATAACACCTGAATCCCACAATAATTTCAAATCCTCGATCAATGGAGCTAAATAAACATCAATATCTTTACCCGATTGTTTGGGTTACAATATAAGCATATATAACAAGATGTATTTTCATTTCATGCATAACCCTATTGTCAAGTGATAATTTACCAACATAACTACCCGTATACTGTGAGTGATACTTTGAAAACCAAAAAGAATCACTCCATCTATAGATAACATAAGATGAAGGTTTATCATCTAATTTCCAAATTCCTGATAATCATGATAAATTATCTTCCACTGAGGATATTTTTTCAGGTGACGCGGTTTTCCATATTTATTTCATGTATCTTAATGCCACATCAATTTCCCTATAGTCTCCTCACATCCATACAGGTATCTAAACCTTGGAAGGATTCGAAATTACCATAGAACTTTCATAAGGCTAGATTCATATTTTTTGAATAGAGAATCCCCACGCATTTTCATTCTGTAAGTGAATTATGGTCCTCTAGAAACAAAATATAGTCATTCAGGAAATTGTGTATTCTTTCAGAGATCATACCCATCGAGTGTTGCATTTTTTTGGCATCGTATGTTCTTCTCAAGAGTTCATTATCTTCTAGGATCTTTTCATTTAAGAGAACAAGTATTTTTTTAAAACTAGAATCACAACATCTTTTTCCTGTTTTCAAATTATACAGCTTAATTATAGATAACAATGTTGTATATTTATTACAACTAGCATACAATGGCATCTTTTCATAACATTTTAAAAGTTCAAAAAAATTTGGGCCATCATGAAGTTCATCTTAAATTATCCTTGTGATTTCCTCAATATGATCTTCATCATCATTCACAACTATAATCGCATCCTCGATACAATATTAATCATTTTCCACACTTGTAAACATATCAGATGATCCATAAAACATAGTGTTATCCGAACTACTAGCCACATTAACTTTTTCCCCATGTTTATTTCATTATTTATAAATTCTATCTATTTTGTGATTGATCAAGTGTTCTTATAACTCCTATGGACTAAAATATCTTGAATAACTATAGTGTAAACATATAAAAAGGATTTGAGAATAGTAATATGCATTATATTTTTCAAACATGATGAACTCTTTCACTCCACCTTGATACTCTTTTATTTGATTATTAGCATCGATCTATTCTTTATTCATATCCATCTTATTTGATTATGTAATATTAGTATTTTAAAAAATAAATAAAAAAGGGCCCCTTGAAGTATGTGTAACTCAACCTTTGAATGACAGTAATTATTTCATTTTGTTTCTGAAGACAACACCATAGAAGATAACACCAAACTAGAATGAAGATGTCATTGTAGAGGAATACGCTAATTTAAAATGTGTAGGTTATGTTGGATGTAAAGTAGGTTTAGGATTTGCAATGAGTTTAAGCATTATTTCGCCTTTTGTAGGAGTGAGGTTATGATGGATATCTTATGGGTTGGATAGAGTTAGTTACATTCCCCTTTTATGTTGTTATTATCGATCTACTAAACTTCCATATATAATGTAATGGATTTCCTAATTATATAAAATCTAAACTTAAAAGTCTATAGAAAAAAACATATCATATTTCCTTTGAAAACTATTTAAAAATTCAAACATGAAATCCCATTTAAAAAACAACCTTTTACACAAATTCCTCTCTAAAATGACACACCCTTTTTTAAAATAAACCAATCATTTCCAAACACACATTCAAAAAAACCACAATTCCTTTTTTTTAAATAATTTAAGGAATCTTCATGAAACAATAATATTAATCCCTTAAAATGAGTGAAAACCCTATATATTTTACAAATTTTCATTTAAAACTTCACACACCCTTTGTTACAAAGAAACCATATTTTAAAAAGCTTTCAAAAGATTTACATCCCTTTATAAAATTTAATCGGGTGACTTGAAAAACACTTGACATGAAACCTATGTACATGAAAAGTGTTTAAATAATTTTAAAGGTATTTAAGACCACAAAATAGTATGCTGAACACATATAATTGTTTGAGAAACATTTAAAAATACTTAAATCATTTTCTAAGAGGCACTTAGGCATTTTCAAAAAGGCATAAATCCCAAGAGAGGCACTTGATAAAAGATACATGAATAAAAAATAACTAACATTTCATAAAATATAAAGCTATAAAGGTTAATAATGTTCACATGGTATACCATCAATTGAATCATACATGTACACATCAACACCCTTAACTTAACATGATAAAATTTCAAATATATATTACAAATCCAAACATAGAAATATGGTTAATCCTTCATCTAAAAATGAATTTTTGAAAAAATATTGATGAGTTTTTATATAATTCATTAATATAAGAAATCATTGAACTGAAATTCCAATCTTGTTTTCCATTTAATAGTTTAATATCAATTCAATTTTCTTGGTATGCAGCTATATCTATAGAATCATTATTCAAAAGTACTCCCTGAATAATATGATGTTTTATCTCAAAATCATTATTCTTATTATTAATGTTTTAATATTGAGTAATACCCCATATATATTGTTTTTTGGTAATCACATGAATTATATTATGCATGTTCAACAAATAAACAATTTGAAAACATAAAAAAAATTAAAACTGAGGTATCATGGTATTATATTAACTGACCAAGTCATAGAAAAATTCCAAAATCCAATTATTGAGAATCTAAATTGTTTGATGGTCTTGAATTCATAAAAAGTTATAAAAACTTTTTTCATTATTGCATGACCTTAGAAAAACTAATACAAAATATGGTTAATAAACCTAATGATTATTAAAGTATTTCATTATTCAAATTCCACAATAGATTGTTATATATTTTTCCATGCAAATATAATTATATAAGTTTTTGAAAATAGAATATTAATGCACCATTAGAAGATGAATATTTGACCAAAATATTATTTAGGGCTTTCATTATTATAGGTTATTATAAGTCAAAAATTTAAAATTACATATGTGGAGAAGTCAATCCATTTGATTCCAATGAAACTAATCCATCAATTGAAAACCTATCTAGAGGATTATTATAGTCCGAAATATGTAAAAAAAAACAATTCTATAAAGAGAACCAATCTACCAAATTAAGACATTACAACATATTAAGATGTGTCAGTCCACCCAATGCAAATGATTTGAATAACCAGAGTCATCAGATCCACCAAAAGAATCCCAACCCAAAAATATTTAAGAAGTTGATCCAGTAAATTTAAAATAAGTTCATATGAATATTTTATGAATAAAAATGTATCCAGTTATTGATGATGTTTAATTTTATAGGTTTATAATGATAAAAAAACACATGTTAGACACTATGAAAATAATCCCAAAATAAATATCACCATAATAGATTAATGAAACATGTATAAACTAGAAATGAAGAAACTATAAACATGTACCTTAGAAAATTGTTGTTGTTACTCTGACAGCGGCAGAGTCGGGGTAGGTGGCGGTAGTGGCGGTGGAGGTGGTATAGGGGTTCGTGACAGAGGTGGGGTTTGTAGTGGAGTTGGGTTTGCAGAGTAAGAGAGCTTCATAGCATATGGGGGGTTCAACGGCAGAGGTGGGGTACACAGAGGATGTGGGTTTGTGAAAAAGAAGGGGATTAGGGAGGGGTGAGGTTTAACACACGGTGGAGGTGGGCTTTACGGCAGAGGTGAGTTTCACCGACGAGTTGGGGTTCAATGGCAGAGTTGAGATTCAAAATAGAGGAGGGATTCATGGTTGTATAGGATGGATTCATGGCAATAAAGGAGGGGTCAGGACAGAGAAGGAATCTGCGACAGAGGAGGGGGAGGATTCGATAGTAGGGGTCGACTTCAGGGAGGGCTTGAGGTGTTCGAGAGAAGGAGGAGACTGTTAGGGTTTGTTTATAATGTGGCTTAACCTTTTATTAGCGTTACCTAAAAAGTACTTATAATTGTATGTTTTATCAGTGCTAAAATAGAAGGTGCTACAAAAACATGCTTTTATCAGGGCTAGAAAATCACTGATAAAATGTGTCTTTAGCTTTTGATCAAATTATAACATCGATAAAGACATATTTTATGGGCACTTTTTAGCGCTGAAAAAGGACAATCTTTATCAGCAGCAAAAAAGCACTAATAAAACTGTAATGATAATAAATTATTTATATATTTTTATATATTTATAAAATTATATGTATAATATATATAATAATAATAATAATAAATATAAATAAATATTTGTTTATATTTATATATATAATAAATATATTTATATAATTATATATATTTACAAAATTATAAATATTATAAATGAATATATATTTATTTATAATTATAAGTTTATAAAACATATTTTTACTATATTTATAATTTCATATAATTTCATATATTTTTTATAATTCAATAATCATTTAAATAAATATATATATATTTAGAATCATAATTATTAATATTTTTATATATTTATTATAATTTTATAATTATTTAAAAAATTAAAAATTTATATATATATTTTAAAATTATTATAAAATTATAATAATTATATTTCTTATATTTATGATTTTATATGTAATTTATATATTAATTATATATATTTATAAGACTACAAATATTATAAATATATAATAAACTTATAATAAATATATAATAAATATATAATTATATAAAACTATTATTTTAAAAATTATAATAAAAATTTATTTATTTATAGTTATAATAATCAATATATATATATAAATATATATATAAATAATTAATAAATTATAAGAATTATATATATATATATATTATTAATATATTTATTATTATTTTATTATTATTTTAATGTACCTATATTTATTTAGAATTATAATTTTAAATATTTGTATTTATTTATAAATTTTATTATATATTTATAAATATATATATATATATATATATACTTATAACATTATAATTATATTAAATATATTTATTATAATTTTATAATTATTTAATTATATATATATATATTTACAATTATAAGTACAAATAAATACATAATTATTTATAATTAAAAAATTATAAAAATTATAAATTTATTTATATTTATAATTAAATATATATAAGTAATTATAAAATTATAACAAATATATTTATTACATTTATAATTTTATAAATATATATAATTAATATATTTATTATTAATTTATAATTATTTAAATATATCTATATTTATTTAGAATTTTAATTATAAATATTTGTATTTATTTATTCATATATATATATATATTTCATTATATATATTTAAAGCTTTATAAGTATAATAAATATATTTATAATAATTTTATAATTATTTACATATATATATATATTTATAATTATAACAATAAATAAATATATTGAAATACATCACAATATAATATTTTTCTATTAAATAAAAATAATAATGAAACCAAATCACATCCTACTACATACAAGGAATAAAACTTCTTCCATTCAATGAAAAAATCCATTAAAAAGTGCTATTAGTTATTAAACCCTTTTGAAACACGAAATGAGGACACTTGCATTAATGAAAGTAAGAAAAATATTATATTTAAAAAAATATTTATTTTATTATATATATTAATAACTTTAAAAGTATAATAAATATATTTATTATAATTTTATGATTATTTACGTATATAAATATATATACCTAGTAAAGAATAGATCATAAAAAACGAGTCATCACATATATATGGAAAACATGAATAGTAATGAGGGCATAATGTGTAAATGAACATTCATGATGAATACACAACATATGAAGAACAATTATATTCACGCATCAATATATTTATTGAACAAATTCATTGGAAACATATATATATATATATATATATATAATTATATTTATAAATAAATATATTTTAAAATTTTTTATGTATAATAATGAATATATAATTATAAATATAATAAATATATTTATCATTTAATTAAATTTATTATAATATTATAGTTATATAAATATATATATATAATTACAATCTTAATAATATTTTTAAAAGAAATATTATATATATATTTGAAATATAGAATAAATATATTTATTATAAACATGAATTTTTTATTTAATGTATACACACAAAAATTATTTTTGAATATAAATATAATAATTTTATATTAATTAATAATATTTTTTTATTAGAAAAATTTATCAGCCCTAATAATAGCAATGATAAAGGCCCCCCTTTATCAGTGCATTCTGTTTAGCGCTAATAAAAGTTAGCACATCCCTTTCTCGGATTTGTGGTAGTGAAGTCCAAGGTTTTCAAACCCATATCCCATCCAAATCCATGGAGCATCTCTAAGACATTCTAAACAAATTTTTTAGGCCAACCAGGAGGGTGCGATCTTCTATCACTAATTCCATGGATGAAGTCCTTGGTAATCAAAACTGATATCATGAACTAATGTTGGATCAAAGGAGTTTTTCCAATGTATCCCATGTATCTCAATACATATGAGTGGGTAGTGAGTCCATAACACCCTGAGAATTAACATGTATTCCTTTGAAATAAATTTTAATTATCTAATAGTTTTCATTACATGAAACCTCAAGTATAAATGAACCACGATATACTATGGTATTTATAACCAAGTCACTAGATTGGTGGGTAGGAATAAGATTAATGACATTATAATAAATATATAATTTTTTTTCATAATTCAAACGTATTGATTATTACCTAATAAATAATCATTATATTTTAATAAAATACCGATAAATTTTGGGGTCAAGCACATAATTATAAAAATAAAGGAAAAGAAACAAGCACGTGAAGGATGGAAAGGGACGAATAGGATAGGCCCACATCCTTAAAAGTAGATTCTACCAATCAAGAATAGAACCATAATCATGATCACAACTCTCATCCTCATCAATAGATTCCCACTTTGATTGTGAGATCCTTTGTTCGAAATGCACATAATACTTATCTAGAATATTTTGTTATTCCAGAGTGAGTCCCTTAGAGGTCTTGGTGGACACACTTATACAACGTCCTCATGCACTGTCATCACAACCACACCCACAACCACAATTATTTGGATTTCGACCCATTCCAAAGTCTGGGGTTGTTTCCAGTTCCCTCCCACCCCTTCCAAATAAGAAACTCACTTCATGTTGAGTAAAGGGGATTGTCTAGGATCTGAGGCAGTGATACTCCCCTCATTCTTCTTAGCAGTGGGAGGAGAATTCAATACCACCACATACATTCCTTTCCTCTTATAAGATATAAAAGCCTACTACCAAATCAATTCCTTGTACACTTCATCTTGAATAAAATTTTCATGTTGCTCAAAGTCATCAGAATTAGTAATAGAAGAAACAAGATCCTACTCACCCATGTCAAAAACATTCTCCTTTATTCCCATGTCATCAATATTTGTGGAAGTAGAGATAAAAACCAATTCCTTCCCATAAGGTGAATGCACTTGCATTGAATCCTCTGTAGAAATTTCAGGGAATGTTTTCTTAGCTAAAGAAGAATCCTTCCCAATCAAATTCAAATCAGTCAAGTGAGAGTTACCTAAAATGTTCTTTGCTAGAAGCCCCTTAGCCATCGGCTGTACACCAGTTCCCTAAGAAGATTTCTTAAATCAATAATTAATATTTTTAATTTATTTATATTACTTCATAAATTAGTCATTTAAGGGTAAGTAATTAATAAAAAACCATTTGAAGATAAAAAGAATTATTTTTTTATAAAGCCATTTTTATATGCCCAGTATGTTTTTATCATAATAAATAAATGAAATAACTATTTATTAATGAATATAATGAAATATTTAGAGTATATTCAATTTAAAATTTTAAAATTAATCAAAATTTATAAAAATGAAAACAATGAATGTAAATCTTGTTTTATGATAAAAGTTGAATTTTTATCAAAATTTAAAAAAATGTAAACAATGAATGTAAATCTTGTTTTATGATAATAACTGAATTTTTATAAAAAATATCTTCATTTATTTTTGTGAACTTATTTTAAAGTTAATTTATACCTTTTATAGTAATATAAATTTATATAATGGATTTCATTTTGGAATTCATCATTTCTGTTTTTTTAATTTGGCCACTTTCATTCTTGTTTATAATGAATAGAAAAGACATTAAAAATTTCTTATTATTTTTAGGGTTAAAACTTGTTAACAGAGGTCATAAAACTAAGATATAAGGGTAAATATTCTCATTTAACTTTTCAAAATATTGGTTTTTAATATATTTAGAAATGATGTTAGATTAATTATATGTATTTTCCATTTTTTCCACTTTAACATGAAAATGAAATAAAATTATATAAATATTTTATGTAATTACACACATGTCCCTCCCCTTTGTAATAAAAGGAAACCTCTTCTCCACCATTATTCTAAAACTATTATATCTCAAGATTTTCCAATACATACCAAAAAACCTTATTTGATTAGTTATAATAATTATTTAGCTTCATTTATTCTCTGAATACCATCATATGTAGGCTCTAGTTGTAAGCCAAAGGATGTCTCTCAAACAAGAGGTAATCATATTTCCAAACAATTTCCACGTTTATAATTCCAATTAATATATTGCATCAATCCTAAAATAATGAATCCAATATAACCACTATACTAAGATTTTATTATGATTATGGGATATCCATTTTACTCCTCTTTTACATCAAATGATAAATGAAAGTATTTCTCATGCGTACATGTGGACTACCATTTCCATATTGGTATATGATTAATTTTACATCACCAACTCACAATGATGGATATAATGATGAATATAATAAGTAAAGATGAAATTTATGATATATTTATGATTCTATGTTGGTAAATAATTATTTATCTTTCTGTTATTTTTTTTATTAAAAAATAAAATTAATATTCATGCATACGTATCGACTACCATCTCCATGAATGTTATAATTCATTTTTCTATCTTTGAATTTTGTAAAAGGATTTATATATTTATATAATAATTATATATAATATTCATATACTAATTAATATTATATATATTATAAATTCATGATGAATATACAAGGAAAATAACTTTCAAATCAAAACATACATGAAAAAAAAACCAATTAACACCCAAAATGTTGATGATAATGAAGGAGTATTAATGAACAAGTGATAATATGTTATAGGTAAACCATTTACGATATTATAAGTATTTTTTTATTATGTTAGATATTTATAAAATATTAAAACTTATTATAAAATAAGTTAAAATCACTTATGAAGCATGTCAGACCTGAGGTGAGGGTTTTATGTTACCATATCACTTATTACCTAGATTATTTAAGATTAAATTTATGATATTGAAATTATTTGATATATTTCTCTCACATATTATATATTTTATTATCATATATTTATTTATATAAGTTATAAGTTTTAATTTCATTTTCCCCTCTCTAAATATGTAATGACCTATACTATTCATAAAAATACTACATCTTACTATCAAAATATTAAATTCATATGAATATGATACAATCCAAAAATGTATATTTTACTGACCTTGGAAACTTGGATTCATAAAAAAATGGTACGTAAATGATCTATAGAATTTTCTATTGTATTTTTTACAACTAACACCCTTCTTATACATATCATACTAAAATACTTTCTTCATAACTTGTGGAAGGGAAATAAGAATGAGTGAGATCATATGCTCAGAAAAGGGTAGACATAAGATACATAAATAAATGATCATAGATGATCATAAGATAATAATAATTTTTTTTGAGAATTATCAAAACTTAAAATAATCATACTCAATTGATCAAGTATCTTTAAACATAAATCAAGGCGTAATTTTTTTTTAAAAAAAGACAAAATATTTAATATTGTAGAGTCATAAATAATCAATCATTAGTGTTGAGAACATATCATAAGCATAATATATTAGTTTTTTGAAAATACCAAATAATATAAAATAATTTATTTATCCAATGAACAATGTCTATACTATCATAGTGGATTGGGTTCCCTCCCCGTTCCATTATTTCCTTAGTCAAGGTCTACTCTGAAGACAATATTGTTTGAAAATGTACATTAATGAACTGGGTTTACTCCCTATTCCAACACTTATTATCTCACTAGATATCCATCTTTACCCAATTCATCAGTGGGAAATATAATTTCAGGTCCACCCAACTCATAATGAAAATCCTACATATGTTCAGCACCAGGTCCTAAAACATTCATCAAATCATCAATTCAGAACTCATGGAAAGGATACAAGTTTCATAAAAATTTCATCATCACAACAATACAAAATTTTTAGAAATAATAAATATGGTAAAATTAGATATATACCCAAAAAATCATAATAAATATGAAAGTAGGTTGTTAAATATAAAAATACTTTTAAAAGATCACTAGAGCATTTGTAGAAGATAATACCATTTTAAAATAAAATTAATTATTGATAATCTAAAATTTCACTAAATATTAAAAAATAATATATTTGAATATAAAAAGGGAAATATATAATATAATCATCATAGAAAACAATTTCCATGATGGTGGGGAAACCATTCATGTAGTGAATGTAAAAAACATTCCATTCACATTTTCATAATAAAGAAAAAGTGCCATGTTTGGAAAATGATACGAAGGTTCCTTTTAAACATTTGAAAGTAAAGTAAAATATTTTAAAAAATTAAAATAAATAAAACTTTTGGAATACTAAAAAAATTCATGAAAACATTTTAGTGAAATTATGGACATAAAAATAAAGAATCTCGGTTTAAGGGAAAACCTAGTTTTATTTTACTTAAAAATACAATTTCAGTATATTGAGTGCTTAATGGGTGTAAAATTATAAGAAAACATAAAATATCTAGAAATAATTAGAGGGTAATTAAATACAAATGAATTTTGGTAAATATACCATTTAATTGCATCATTGGAAATTTATGCATAAATAATCTTGGTAAAAATAACATTATAACATAAAATGATTACGATGATAGTAATGTTTTAATCATAACCCCAATGAACGATATAAATTCAAATGAAAAATTATATATAATTATAACAATTAATTTAATGATACAAAAAATCATTGGGGTAGTAGTTACACTTCATAAAATAAGGAAGGTGTCGAATATCAAACTTGTTTCAATGAATCAAAATTGGGAAGAAGTACCATTATTGATTTTGTGTTTTTTTGAATTTAGTGTAATTGGAAACTTGAAAATAATATGGTTCTATAAATATTTTTAATTAAATCAAAATTTAAGTCAAATTAAATTCTTGGGTAGTAATTCACCATAAATATAAGAAATTGATGCATAACATTAAAACATGTCCTAATAAAGAGAAATTGAGACGAAACCCACACAACGTCAATATCATTTGAATCGAAGTACATGTAAATAAATAATATGATATGGATATTTAAACCCATTTAATTTTTTTATATGTAAAATTTCATTAATTAGTCAGTAATATAACCTCATAAAAATATTATGGTGCACAATTTAAAACATGTTTCATGAATTTGAAAATAAGACAAAGAAACCCTTACCTCATGTATGCCTTACTTCATAAGAGCATTATCCTATGTATAATAATTTTAAATTTATTATAATTTTATAAAATAATCATGTTAATATATATAATATAAAATAATATTCACTTATATCATTTCAACAAGTGTTTATTATCAATTCTCTATTAAATCCATCATTTTGGGTTTTAACTACTTCATTTTTCATGTATGTTTTATTTTGCAAGTTATGGTTATTAAAAATAGATTTTGGTTACTTAATATAAAAAAATTAATCATTAAATAAATATAATTTATATTAATTATATTAATATTTATTAGAATTCATATTATGTGGTGATGAAAAATGAATTATGTCACTTGGTAGGGATGATAATTCATACATACACACGAGTGTTGCTTCCAATTGTCGAAGGATGGAATGAAAGAAAATTTAATGATAATTAAACATTAAGGTACCATAATTATATCATAAATTTCATATATATTCGCTAAACCTATCCTTTTTCATTCATTTAAATCATAGATGTTAAACAAATCACATCGCTTCGTTGAGGTGGTAGGCCACACATACGCACGAACGGCGAAATTGTTTACCAATTGATCAGATGGTAGGAAGAAAGATAATATAATATAATTTCAAAATGATAATTATGTTATAATTATCATATATAAATATTAAATCCATCATTATAACCACCCATAAAATAAGGTGATTGAAAATTAATCATATCACTATGTGGAGGCTGTAGTCCACACATACACAAATTATACTTTTACTTACCTTTTGACAGAGAAGGCATGAACATTCCCAAAAAATAATCCTAATAACATTTAAGTGTATTTATTATAAAATATTAATCATGTTTTTATATATACAACAATTTTATAGAAGTTATAAGAAAAAATAAAATTGAAGGAACTTAGTTAATATTTACACCTCTTCTTTTAGAGTCCCCCTCTGGTTTACACTGTATGCCTTGAGGGATTGATATTAAGAGAATAATAAAATATATAGAATTAAGGGAATTATTATAATATTGATTTTGAGTAGGTATTTATAGATATATAATGATAAAATGTTGTGAATAAGTGATCAGGATAGGTGACCTTTTATAAATGAGTGTAGGGACACAAATAAAATTTCTTGAAATATTTTAATTATTTAATGTCTATTTCATGGGAAAGTGGATCCAAATAGATGGATATTGGAAGGTATAATAATATATGGTTGAAATATATTAAAATAAGAATAATTACTTAGGTTTTGGTGGTAATCATACCCTTTTGTATTAGTTTAACCCCCTTAGTAAGCCTATTTAACCATAACTGCCGTTAAGACATTTTACTATTTTTACTATTCAATCAGCAAAAAATTAACATTAACTTTTAATATTGTATTAATTATTTTTATTAAAAATGTTTAATCCATCATATGAGATTAAATTTCTATAAGTGTCTAAATTTAATTTTAAATAAGTGAACAAAATTCCACAAAATATAAGTTACATACATTACATTCCTTATAAAAACAATAAAATGAATGTTAAAATATATAATAGAATATGTAATATTTAAATTTCATTAAAACCATTAATCGATAGTAATTGATTTAATTCATTAATATTAAAACTCATTGTATGCATAAAAAAAGTTTTTAGAGAAATATGATTTTGAAACCCAAAAATAAACTTAGTAAAAAATCAAGTATAATGATGATTATCATGGAATTAATTATATTATTTATAATTATGTTAATATAAAATTAAAAATATAATGATTATTTTAATTCAAATGAAATTAAAATTTTTTATAAAAATTTATATTTTTCCATTTTCAATTAAAAATAAATATTTTTAAAAAATCCTAAAAGTTCAACCTAATATAATATTGACATGATGATTTCATAAATTATATTCATTTATGGATATAAAATTTCTAAAAATTTTAGAAATTATTTATAATATTCATGCATGTAAAATTATTTAAACACCATTTTTAATAAAACAAATTTTTGAAGTACGAAAAGATTTTACTAAAAAATATGTACTTATTTATAATGAAAAAATAAATAAATATTAATTATTTGATTTTTTTAAATATTTTTTATAATATGGTAATTAATATTCATATCTAGGAATTTAACGACTATTTTATAACATTTTATTTTAATATGGTTCACATTTATATGTGGTTGCACGTAAAGGAAGCTACCAAAAATAGACATTTTATTTATAAAAAATAATATATACTAAAATATTAGGGTGTTACATTCTACCCCATTAAATAAATTTATCTATTAAAATTTTTATCATTATAATCAAAGTTTCAAATTTTAAAATACATTTTATGAAAACCAATATTTTATAAATGGTCATTAAATCTTCCATTGAAAATAGGAAGTGGTGAAAATAAAGGATAACTAAAATACCACAGAATTTGGTACCTATAAAAGGAGAACATTAGAAGGATATATAAATATTGATGTGGAGGAGAAGGATAATGACCAAATAATAATAGATAGTGATATAGAAAAAGGTCATGATAATTTTTATTACAACAAAACCATACATCATTGAGCGGTGAAGATGACAATCAAATCCTTAAAAAATTAGTTAAAAGGAAAATATTTTCATTTCTAGGATTATTTTTCCTTTTGTTTACCATGGAATACAATAAAATATAATTTCATTATTTCTTCAAATCCTTAAAAATAATTTCATCCTTTGGTCATGTGTTCTAATAATCTTTTACCAATTTTCCTCCATATTCAAACAATATGAATTTTTCATTCATGAAGCACTAATATCACGTTTTAACATATCATAAGATACATTAAATTATTTCAAGTCATTCCTTTTATCTCTATATATTTACCAAAGAAATGCTTCGAATAAGTTATATAATATGTATAAAATTTTATATTATTAAATAATATATTAATCTCTATATCCTCCCTAATAAAACTGAATGTTTAATTTAAACCATTTTATGAACAGTAAATATTAAAAGTCCTCTAAAATTTGTTCAACTAAAATAATAACTAAAAAAATATGAAATGTTTGATCACATATTTTTTCTATAATCAAATTTATCATTTAACTTCAGAAAAAATGTAACTCTTAATGTGAAATTCCAACTATGTGAATACATTGATCATATATTCTCTTAAATCATTAATATAACCTGAATCACCATAAAGTACAATGAAAACATATATTCTCCCAAACATTCACTCTATCCTTACACCATAAATTAAATCCCGAAATATCTAATATATTCAATAAATCCAAAAATGTGGAAAAATTATCATAGATAATAGAAATATAATTTCCCTAAAATCACTAATTAATTTCAAAGTAATCAATATTATCCAATTTACTTTATCAATATCAATCATATTTTTAACCCAACTAAATATTATTATCTTAAAATTATGAATATATTAAGAGTTTGACATCCCAAGATAACGTGTTTCCCTAAAATATCACCTTACAAAAATATCCCTGTTATATGATATCAGTATGCTTGTAAACCCTTAAAGAAAAAATGATTTATTATAATACTTATAGTTACAGAATTATTATAACAAGACTACTATTGATGAAACACTTCTACAACATAATCCTCAAATCCCAATACATTAATACTTAAATCATTCCATTTCCTTAATAAACCATAAAGAATTATTTTTCATTTATGCATCCATATGAAGTCATTAAATCCTTTTTGAGTGATCAAATTATAAATTTATGAAGTACCAAACTACACCAACTACAAATGTGTAGCAGAGCGGTAGTAAGGGGTCAATCACACAAAGAGAGATAGAATAACACAATGATGACAACTCCTCACCAAATTTTGGGTTTTCATAATTTTAATTTTTTTTATTAATATTATTAAATGATAAAAATTATATAATTAAAACTAATGATAAAAGATGGGAAAGGTAGATGTTACTGAAACCGAATTCTATGGACAATTTTGCTAAAAAGAAATATTGGTTTCACTTGAAAAAAATCATACTCATTGGATGATTATTAAATAATTTATATCCACATATGAAATTTTCAATAACTTTAAATATACTATATAACATGATTATTCATGGATAGAAAAATTAAAATACAAGGATGCATTAGGATCTGATTGAAAAAACAGAAGAATGATCTAATATAGTGCTCATGAATTAAGTACCATTATCATGTTCAGTTTTTTTCGAATACCAAATGCACATGGTACATGATTTAATAACGTATATAAGTATAATTATTGAAAACTAAATACCAATTTAATATAATCATTTCATAATTGAAGAAATAATTGGAAAATTTTAGTACATGCCCATTTTGACTGATTCTTATCTCCCATAAATATTTTATCAGTTATCATTTGGTGATCTATAACTCTGAAAAAACCTGAAAACATAGGATATAATATAATAGGAGGAATGATAAATAAATTAAATCTTATCAACTATAATTTTAATAATAAAAAACTAATGTTACATCAAAGCTGATGAATGGAAAGAAGAAGAAAAACCAAACTACAGTGGGTGAGAACCACAACGACACCCTCATGGGAGTTGAATCTATACAATTGGAATGGATGCCTAACATTTTTTCCATAATCCCAATTTATAATCCTTGAAATCATTCTAGGGTACCCTTGGATCAAAACCTACATTAATTGATCCTTCAGTATGGTAATAGTAATGTTTTAGTCAAAAGATACATCAAAATATTGGTATCTGGTTATGGATGGGATGTTTCATGGTGGGAAACATGTTCAAGTTTTTAATGTTGTGGGAACTGAATACTGGTTATTTTATTCATTATTACTCTATATTTGGTTAAAAAATTATAAAAAATTCAATTCATGAACTTTATTCATAATGTGGAGTTTTTTCAGCCTCGAAATCTTTGTCTTATCCCTTATATTCAATCTCAAGCCTCTAGAATATCCCATAAGAATCCAATATCACATGATATATTATTATAAAGGCAAACATGATTTTATTGAATTCTTTGAAATCATGGATTCATCTATATTTTCTAGTGTTTCACCACATTATTTATGAAGATTCAATGTTTTCCTTCGTATTGTCTCAAATGTTTCTCATACTATAAGAACGCCAAAATACATAAATTAGGAATTCATATCAAATAAAATCAATTATTATTATTCATCTAAAACATATATAAAAATAAATTTTAAAATAGATATAAAATATTGATACTATCCATTTTATTCCTTAACCTTTCTTTCCCGCAATATGAAATATGAATTATATCTTTAGATTCATCAATATCAATTTAATCATTATTTTTTAATTTTAACATTAGTAATACTATAGATATTATTCATAACTTTTATATGTCATTAATTTATTCAATATCATCAATAATAAAACCTTTACTTGTAAAAATATGCTGATACTCTTCTGAATATTTCCCCCATGGAAATAAATTTTCATAATGCCCATACTTTTCACATTTAAAACATTTAAACTTAGTTGATACCTTGTAGAAACCATTATTTTCATCAATTTTGTTAACCATATTTTCATTTTTCCTTGGAAATTAGTCACACTAGGTCCTATCTTTCCACACCTAAAACATCTTCCCATTCCCTTGAGACATTTACACGGGTGATTATTCCCATATTATCAACACGTAAGATGCTAGATTTTCTTTCATTCATGGAATTAATGAAACTCCATGTAACATCTCTCCCCTCACCCATTTTCTTGGTAATAGGTAGAGAATGTTAACGGAATTCAGTGAAATCCTAAAGACACCAATGGTTGGAAAAAAATGGTAAAGTCTTTAATAAAATTAAGGTATGATTTTACCTTTGATAACTAAACAACCATACTAGATTATCATAACCAAACAAAAACTATATGATTCATGATAACAAAGTAATACAACTCAAAGAGAAATGAACCAAAAAAACTATATCAGAGTAAAATGCGAAATCCAAGACCAATATTAGAGTACAAAGTGGAAACCAAAAAAAAAATCTTGAAGTTTCCAAAGACACCAACTCAAAATGTCCCAACATGCTCCAAGATCCTACTCATCCATCCATTCCCATGAAATCATGATGAATCACTAAAGAAATGAGATACCTTGCCTTTACCTATGTCTCAATATAGAATATCTACAAATGCATCCATGTTACCATGTAGGGGATGTGTATAAAACATGGTAGGACTTCTCCAACGACTTCCCAAATCCTTCCACTTGTATATAAAATTTGACCACTTTTATATAAAACAAATTAAAATAATTAAAATAAGTTTATATCAAATAAAACCAAATTTCCAAACCAAACACTTTTCCAAGGAATGTAGCCAAGTGATTCATTCAAAACATTCTTCAAATCTATATAGAATACTCATTCCACACATCCACACATCTATAGATGCATTCCTAGGTGGAATTTTCATACTCATGAGAGGTATCTCACCAATCTACCATTTCATCACAAGTTAACCATAACTCAAGTGCATCAATGGAACATGCCCCTTCTACAGGGTCATGTGATTGTACCCCAATGGTACAAACCCTTATTCAGGATCACATCCATGAAATGTACTCACTCCAACCATATTTTCCAAAACCCATTTAAATCAATTTCAATAAAAAATTTATTTAATTCAAAAAAAATAAAACATATTTTTTTCAATGAATTTAAAACTGAACTAGAATTTTAAAATCATCATTTTAAAATCATGAACTGAAACACTTTCCACAAAACCGTCCAATTTCATCATTTCACAAAACCATCACTAAATTGGTTTTACACAAAGAGGCACACATATGTTTCAAAATTAAATTCAATAAATTCAATAAATTCAATAAATTTTAAATAAATCCTTCATGTTATAAACAAGAGGATTCAAGAGTGAAGCCACTTACCTATGAAAATTAGGTGAAGAAAAAGAACAACAATAAACTCTATAAAGTTGCACTCAAACTCCAAAAAACATCCTTAGAAACTATTAAGTTTTATTAAAAAAATTCTATTATAAAATTATTATCATGAAACAACATGAATATATCACCAAAATATTAGATTCATGAATCCGTGATAGGGATAAAGAAGAAAAATAAGGAAAAAAACAAAGAACATGTACTTATTAAGGATCTGAGGCCTCTAATGCACCAAGAATCGCAAAAGGATCGCTCTCGGATCAGTATGAAATGTATATGTAGCCTTTAGAAGTATTATAATTCTTACTGGGGTCATATTTTGGAAGAAAATGACCCATATAAGAATTAATCCAAATTATATCCAACAAACTTGGATCTTTTTTTTAACTATGCTCAACTAGGTTGCACGGTTAGGAAAACCTTATGCTAACAGTGTGCTAGCCACTACCTCCAAACACCACTCAAAATGTTGTATCATGGGGATTAGAAATACTGTGCACCTAACCATGTTCCAACCCATTTCCCATGGTTTTAGTTTCATAATTTTTTAGAAGATGTTTAATAGTTTCTATTAACCACGTTCAAATTGTAAACCTACAAAAAGAAACAAAAACAATACAAATATCCTACTAAACTCCCAAAACAAAACCCAATTACTTTATATACTTTAAATAGATAAATAAAGAGTTAATTACCTAAAAATGGTGGTGCTACACTCCATTTTTATTTCATTAGGTGTGTTGGGAAACTCACATATGTTTTGATTGTTAACTATATAATAAGATATATGGTTAGGTATAATAAAAATATTTGTCCTTCCATTTACAATATCATTTGATTTGTCATGTGGAAAATCATTTCATCATCTATCACATTCAAAGTTAACATGATTCCTTATGGTTTCCACCATTAACTATAACCAAAATCATGGTGTGCGTAATAGTGATGAGTTATCATCTAACATTGAGAAGTAATTCATATACTGACTAAATCATGTCACCTTCTTTTCAACCCATAAAACCTTAGGATTAACCTAGGAAATAAATGGAAATTCTCTATCAAAATCCTCCGTAAATTTTCATAATGAAATTATGAGTTAGCATAAGAATATCTCGAAGCTGTTTTAAACTAGGTGCAAGGTAAGGTCCCATTCATCATGCACCAAAATGATGGAAAAGATATTATCTACCAACTCTTTTATGGGATATTACCCCTTGATTCATCAGTTCTAAAACCATGTAAACTTATAGTATCCATATAGGGATAGATTTATAGGAAAATAAAACTCTTTTATTTACCATAAAATAGAATATTATCATATAATTTGGTTTATCATTAAGGTTATCACTAATGTTTTCTCATTCTAGTTTCCAGTATTTATTAAACATTTATCTGATACCAACTGTTGTGACCCATAATTTTCATATATAAGTAATATATCCGAATATAATAATATTCAGTATATATAATTACAATCCATTCTATAACCATGAAGGATTAGAGAGTTTTCAAACATGGATACATAAATCATTATTACATAAATTATCTACAAGATATATCATTATGCTCTTCCCAAATTGCACCCTTAGTATACATATCATACTTAAAACCATTATTCTTATCCCGAGAAAGGAAAACAAAACAAATAGTGATATTTGATGCCAATAAATGGTAATCATAAGAGATATCAACCAGTGATCCTAAGTGAGTAGAGGATAAGCATAAGGGTTTCAGATCATGATAAAATTTTATAATAGTCACACCCAATCAGTCAAATATCTTTAAACATGAATCGTGGAATAAGGTTTTTTAAACCAAAGACAATAGGTATAAGAGTGCATAATCATAAATAATCATTCATGATCTATGATAAAATATCACAAGCATACTATATATGTTTTGGTAATGCACATAAAAATATAAAATAATTTCATTAGAGCAAGTTCATTATAGATAATATCATATTGGATAGGGTTCAATCCTAATGAATTCATTTCCTTAGTGGAGGTTCTCTCCCATGACTATATTATTAGAAAATATCCATTTATAAACTAGGTTAACTCCCCATTACAGCCCCTATTATCTTACGAGATATAATATATTTACCTCATCCCATGGAGGGATATACAATTCAAGGTCAACTCATCTCATAATTAAAACCATACTTATATGATCCAAGACATCATTCAACACTGATCATATCATTAAATAATGAAACGTGGAAAGGATATGAGTTTCATACAAATTTCTTCATCAATATCATAAAAAATTCAAAGAAATAATAAATATGGTGATATTGGATAATATCCCTTATAAATCATAAGAATCATCAAGTTATTTTGTTATAGAGAAAATACCTTTAAAAGATAATGATAAAATTTATTGATGAAAAAAAACTTTTTCTTTGAAATTAAATTTTAAAATCTAAAAATTTCTCGAATATTAAGGGAAAAAATTTCTTTGAGAATAATAAAAGAAACATAAAAAGGAATATTTAAAGAAAAGAGTTTCCATGATAGTAGATAATTCCATTCATATGTTAAAAAAGTTTCTTTTAAATTTTTAGTAAAAAGTTAAAAGTACCACATTTTGAAAATGATAAGAATTTTCCTTTTAAACCATGATAAGGAAATTAAGATATATAAAAATATAAAAAAAATCTTTTGAAAATAATAAAAACATTATTGAAATCATTTTAAATAAAACATGGTCTTGGAAGAAAATATTCTCGGCCAAAGGGAAAAAATTGTCAGTTTTCATTAAATAGATTATTATTGTCTCATGAGTACTTAAAGTGAATAAAATGAAATTAAAACATTAAATATCATTAAATAAATTGAGGATATTAAGATAAATAATATTTTCTGGAGGTACATGAAAATATTCATCATCTAAAACTTCATGTGTAGAAAATCCTAGAAAAAATGAGATTTCTACACAATACACTTACTATTGTGGTAAATTTTGAATCATAGCCACCCTAAAAGAAATTAAATAAGTTGAAACTTTTAATATCATGAACATAAGGTGTAAGTACATGGTGTTTGTAATGTTCTAGATCTGGGTGCCACTCAATGGGTGCCCCGAACCTGGTTAGTCACATGACCTCAAGCACATTTCCCCAAACGCTAGAGGCTGGTGACTAGCAGCGATGGCCTAGGTCTAATAGCGGGGAAACTATGCCCTCATTTATCAAAGTGTAGCGCAGCGGAAATAGATATAAGCATACAAAATTGGAAGTAGTAAACAATACCAATGTTGAAATGGACATAGTACTGAATTAAAGAAAAGACCAACTGCCATATATAATGATGCAATATGTCCCTAAGTCTAAGAAAGCTTCCAAAATAGGATACACTAAAATATGAATCAATAAAATAAAAGGGACAATACAACAAAGAAATGTAAGACAACACAGTAAGAACTCAGTATATTTGCAAGCCTAAGCTCAGTCCCATGCTCTCCTATTCGTCTATAACAATCAGGTACATGTATAGGGACTCTTGCCCTTATCTACACCTGGAGAAATATAATCTGTTTGGGCCAAAGACATGACCCAAACAGGGTGTGAGAAATAAATCCCAGTAGGCAACCACCAAAGGCCCATGCCCAACTATCAGTGAATTTGTGCAACAGTGGTGTGCAGTAATGAAAATGCAGTAAACTAGGATGTACTCAAAAGAAGCTACTCCTACCAGTTCTAGTTTCATTTAATTATTATTTAAAAATTCAATATAATTGAATTATAAGTTTCTGAGACCCAGCCTTAGCCGAAAGTCTCCTATACAGTGCCGTAGAAAAAACAAAAAAAAGCTATCTAAAAATTAGAAGGTAAAAAATACCAATCCCATGCTTTAGCTTGGCATATATAACATGTGAAATCACCACAGTGAATATATGAAGTAAACAGAGTACTAAGACATGAAAAACCTTACCCTCGGGTAATAAGAACCACGCCCTTAGGATAATCAGAATCGAAACCCCCAACTAACTATCCTTAGGAATAATGAATATTAACCTTAGGCGAACAAGACAATGCCCTCAGGCACAGAAGAAACTGACCACAGACATAAGAAAAACTGCCCTCAGGGTAAATGAAACACTTGCCCTTAGGCAGGAGAAACACTGCCCTCAGGCTAAATAAGAAACCGGGCTGAGCCAAAAACATAAGCAATAATTTATATACATTTTCTCTCAATAAAACTCAAGCATGCTTAAATCATGGAATACCCTCAGGTAACCTGACCAAATGGCTAAACAAGGGAACTACACCCACGGGGTGGCCCTGGATCCAAGAAATGACCCCAAAGAGTAGTTGTACATTTTCATTAAATCACCAACACAATTCTAGGTATATAATGATTCAAAGACTCAGCCACACGACACCCCAATCATGGGCGCGTAGCACAATGGTACACAAAAACAACATGACATTTGGAATTAAACATCATACCACCTACCTCGATCTACAATGATTGATATACGTGAACGGAAACTCTCAAAACGTCCGAGAACAATGTAGATCTGGGGTAAATGTTCACTCATTGAAGCCCAAATAACTTACCCTTGGAAAATAATTGGTAAGAACAACTCAAGGAGAATGATGGTCTTACATGCATGGTTCAAACAAGATCGACGATGGAAGAAATGGATTCCCGGCATGCGATCTGGAGCTCCTCCAAGCTCTGAACTCTCCTCCTGAGTTCCAAACGCATCCACTGCCTCCTCTTCCGAACGAGGAGGCTACTTCCTGATTTAAGAGAAAACAAACAAACTACACAGCGTGTACTCTCAAGTACACGGCGTGTACTTTTGTTCATTTATCTGTTTCTCTAGTGGATACTTTTCACCACCCACTGTTCATCTATCGACATGATTACACGACGTGTACTTCTGAATACATGGCGTGTATTTTTGCTCCACTGTTGGCTACTCGCACTACCTTATTATTCACCTGCTGACTGATTACACGGCGTGTAAATACCCAGTACACAGCATGTAGTCAGGTTTTACACCCTTCATCACAGACAGTCCTACATGCCCTGTGTACTAATCCCACACGACCAATGTACACGGCCTGCGGAAAGGTACACAGTGTGTACCCACAAAATTTTGGATTTTTCATCATTTTCCTCATTTCCTCAAAAACCATAAAGTAAATGGGATAAGAAGAAACCCGTATCTCATGAATAAAAACAGGTTCTTACAAACTTATATCCTTAAAGAAATTCATCCCTGAATTTCCCTTCCACGAGTGTTAAAGATAAAGCTAAGAACAAATCTGTCCACTGAGCACGTATGTCGATCTCCCGCTCCCAAGTTTCATCCTGTACTCAGCCATGATGCCATAACACCCGTACGAGAGGAACAAACAGGCCTCAGAGAACCTTTGTGCTCCTATCAACAATAAGAATCATATACTCCTCAAAAGATGCATCACCATGTAGTTCATCCTCCTTGGGATAAAATACATGAGATAGGTCTGAGTTATATCGGCACATATGAGATACGTGGAAGACATCGTGCATCGCTTGGTACCTTTGTGGTAACTGCAACCGATAGGAAACCGGCCCGACTCTCTCCAAAATCTAAAATTTCCCCACATACCTCGGTGAAAGTTTACCCTGTCTCTTGATCTGCTTGTGTCCAAACCTCAGTGAAACATTCAAGAAAACCTGATCCCCGACCACAAACTCCAAGGGTCGTCTTTAGCGATCAGTAGAATATTTATGATGAGACTATGTAATAGCCATCTTCTTCTGAATCAAATGGACCTGCTATGATGTCTCCTACATGAGACATGGTCCCAGTAACACTATCTCACCTACCTCCAACCAGCACATGGGTGATCAGCATGGCCTACCATATAAAGCCTCGTAAGGTGCCATATCAATAGTTTCCTAAAAACTATTATTGTTGGAAAACTAGACCAGGGGTATGTGCCTCTCCCCATAACCCCCAAAGTCCAGGATGCATGCAAGCAACATTTCCTCAAGAATCTGTATCGTACGCTCTGACTGGCCATCGGTCTGAGGGTCGTAAGATGTGCTTAGAAGCACCTTTGTACCCAGTGCCCTCTGAAAACTCTACCAGAAACAAGATGTAAAATGAGCATCGCTATATGAAATGATGGAATGAGGGACCCCATGAAGGAATACTACTTCTTGGATATACGACTTCCTGATCTCGTCTACACCGAAGGTCTACTTGATCGGAAAAAAGTGACCTACCTTCTTGATTTTGTCCACAACAACCCACACGACATCATTGACTCGAGGTGACCTAGGCAACCCGGTCATGAAATCCATCACGACATCATCCCATTTTCACTCCGGAATGGGTAACTGTTGGAATAGTCTGGCTGGCCACTGATGCTCCGCCTTCACCTGCTGAGTGGTGGAACAACTCATAACAAAACAAGCTTCTTCTGCCTTCATACCTGGACACCAATACCAACGTCTCAAATCACAGTACATTTTGGTAACTCTGGGATGCACTTCCCAAGATGAAGCATGAAATACCACATCAAATACTCACGTATATCCCATGAAACCCACAATCCTCCATGGATACACATTACCTCATCCTCGCCAATCGTCTAACTAGGAGGAGGGTCCTCACTTGCCACTGAATTCCGTAGAACTAGGCCTTTAGAATCGGATAGTTATCTCATCCCCACTCTATCCAAGAATGTATAAGTCACAGATACGGAAGAAAGATAGGTTCACCCTTGACTATCGTGCACCTCCAAATGCATCTCAGAGAATAAGGCCATAAGCTACCACTCACCACTGGCCTCCTGCACTTCCTGTATCTGAGTCCTCCTACTCAGTGCATCAACAACTGTGTTACCCTTAATAGGTGTATATGCAGGCTCGAAGTCGAAGGAATGAAGGTATTTAACCCACCTTCACTGTCTCAAGTTCATTTCACTCTGTGTGAAGATATATTTAAGACTTTTGTGGTCCGTAAACACCACAAAATGTTCTCCCAAGAGACAATGTCTCCAACAGCGTAACGCATGAACAACTGCAGCCAACTCAAGATCATGCGTTGGGTAATTCCTCTCATGTGGCCTCAACTCCCGAGACCCATACACAACTACTCAATCACCCTACATCAACACTCCTCTCATCCCAATAACTAATGAATCACAGTAAACTATATAGTTTTTCCCTTTCTTTGGAAGTATCAGCATTGGTGCTGATGTCAACCTTCCCCTCAGCTATTGAAAGTCTATCTCACAAGCTTCTGACCAAATGAACTTCAAAACCATCATAGTAAGACCCGTCAACGACACTGATAAGTGGGAGAAGTCCTGTGTAAATTGCCTATAGTAACCAGCCAACCCCAAGAAACTCCGTATTTGAAACACGTTCTTATGCTGTTCCCAGGAAACCACCGCTCTCACTTTATCTGGGTCTACAAAAACTCCTTCCTCTAAGATAATATGACCTAGGAAGTGTATCTGGTCCATCCAAAAGTGTATCTTTGAGAGCTTAGCATATATATGATGCTCTCTCAGTCTACTCAATACGATCTCAAGATGGGTGGCATGGTCGTGTCGATTGTGAGAGTACACCAAGATATCATCCACGAAGACTACCACAAAAGAATCCAGATATGGGTGGAACACATGATTCTTCAGATCCATGGAGACTGATGGTGCATTTGTAAGTCCAAATGGAATAACCAAGTAATCGTATAGTTTATCTCTACTCAAAAAAGCTGTAAGTGGTATGTCGGATTGTCTAACACGTAACTGATGATATCCAGATCTCAAGTCAATCTTCAAGAAAACATGTGCTCCTCAAAGTTGATCAAAAACATCATCAATCCTTGGAAAGGGATATTAGTTCTTGACCTTCAACTGGTTCAGCTTCTGATAATCCACACAAAGTCGGTGGGTACCATACGCCTTTTTAGAAAATAGTACAAGAGAACCCCAAGGAGAAGTACTGGGTCGGGTGAAACCCTTTTCCTGCAACTCCTCCAACAGCCTCTTGAGCTCATGCTACTACGGTGTAGCCATCTTATAAGGAGGAATAGACACCGATGCTGCTCCTGGAACAAGCTCAATAGAGAAATACACCTCTCACTCCTGAGGAAGACCTAAAAAGTCATCAAGGAAGACATCCTTGAAACGATCAACCACTGGAGGGAAATCCTTCGGACAAGTTCCCTGGTCATCCAGATATAAACTCATATTCTGGGCAGTCACTCCACCTCACCCATGATGCTCAGGTCCAGCTTGGCTCACGTGGACATCCCATTCACCCTTGTTTAGAAACTCTCCACCCTCTGGTGACATGAAACTCAGCCTACGAAGATAGAAATATTAAAAGGCTCGAAAGGGTACCAACCAGTCCATCCTGAGAATGATGTCATAGACCATCATCTCTAAGACATAGAGGTCCCCTAGAAAGTGACACTCACCATCCTCTAGGGGTCACTCCCTGTACTGACGCACACCAGCCATTCTAGTCCCCACATGAGTGTCTAGAATGATAATATTAGTATAATAAGAATGACAGATCCCATGTCTCTCCACAATAGGAAAAAATATAAAGCTATGTGTACCACCCGTATCGAAAAGTATAGAAGATAAAATAGAAGATACTAGAATTGTACCTCTGATAGTGGATGTTCCAGGATCCTGCTCCTGTAGGGTCTGTTGCACTGCATATGCTTACCCAGTGTCGCATCCCTGTGACGTAGCCTGGCTATCCTGAGCTGACCTGCCCTGCTGCCTCTGAGATCCTGGTGTCTGGCTACCACGACCCTGACCACCACCTTGGCCTGAATGTCCCGACGTATCCCAACTCCCCAACTGGTAAGAAGCTGCTGGCGCTACACCTACATGCAGAGGCTGCACAAAACCCCTCTCACTAGCCAATGGTGGAAATGCTCTGCAAAAGATCTGAAGATAACCCATCTTTCCGCAAGGTCGACACTCCACTAGGTCACGTGGACACTAAGGTCTCGTGTTCCCCTCTTTACCGAAATGGTAACACATGACCTGGCCAACTGAGGAAATATTCTAGCTAGTAGTACCACCAAGATAGAAATCCATCTGTCTCTTCCTCTTACTGGTAGAAATAGTACCAAAAACTGGTTCCAAACCGCCCTAGCTTGCACCACTAGCTTCCCGCAGGTTCCGGTCAGTAATCAGTTCCCGGTTCACAATAGAATGCACTATAGGAAACTTGAAAACATTAACAAGTGATCATATGTCATACCGAAGACCATCCTCAAAGAGTCAAGCCCTCAACGCCTCATCTCCCACCAGAACATCTGTAAAGCGCTGTAGCTCAGTGAAGCAGGCAGAATAGTCCATCACGTACATGGAGCCTTGCGGTAGATTCATGGACTCTCGAGCTCTATCTACCCTCAGCGTCTCCAGAAAGAAAAAGTAACAGAAGACTGCCTAAAATTCTTCCCACGACATGTCTCTATGATGCTTAGTATAGGTGGTAACATCCCACCATCTCATGGTGTAATCACGAATCATGTATGTAGCGGGATTGACCCTCTTCCCTAGAGGCATCTCTAGATGATCGAAGATAGTATTTATAGAACCCAACCAAGACTCTGCAGCCTGTGGTCTGCCATCCCCTGAAAACGTATGTGGATGCTGTTGCTAGAATATATGCGTCAGCTCTGCCATAGATGTGGTAGCCGGTGGTGCTCCCTGGAAGGTTTGCATGAACCGCATAATGCCTTCACATAACTGTGCCTCCATGCCTGTGTTCGATATAATGGCTGGCACCGCATCTGGATCTACTGGAGGATCCATCGGTAGCCAGTGGCCTACCGTCTCTAGAGTATACTTGTTGCCACTCTCCTGGAAAATAACTGGTGTTTGTCTTGGTGGCATGACCCTACAAGGTCAAACACCCACCTTATGTTAAGATCATCAAGGAGAAAGAACTGGAAATGTATGAAGGGATCATGATAAAGAAAACATTCATGTTTTACAAAACAATAATACATGGCGTGTATAATAATTACACGGTGTGTTCCTTTAAGTCTTTCACATGGGCGTGTAATTCTGCCAGAACTGGTCATGTAATACCCCAAACACACGACGTGTTGTCCACACACACGACGTGTACTTAATTTTCTTCCCCTACCTGAGTCCTTCTATAGGGCAAAGCCACACAACTCTTCTTAGAATGAGACTACACGTCGTTTATAAAGCCTACACGGTGTGTACCCATAAGACCTTACATGGTCGTGTTCTGATGCCGTCCTGGGCATGTCTCAACCCCAGGTACACAGCGTGTTACAACCACACATGATGTGCACACCACTCCATCTCCCTAGCTACACGACCAAGTCCACATAGTCTCTCATCAGTCAAGACTACACGACGTGTCCCACAGGTACACAACGTGTACTAGTTGAGCTTCGCCGACCCATGTTGTTCGAGACACGGCCGGATACACAGCTCACACTACACGGCGTGTTCCAGATGGACATGATGTGTATGAGAAGAGGTGACACCGACCCTTGTTGTTAGTGACATGACCTGATCCCCTGATCACACTACACGGCATGTCCGTCATTGACACGGCGTGTATAAGATCAGATTTCTCCGCCCATGTTGTTAGTTACATGACAAACATAGGTTCAACACAACATGACGTGTATAATAACTACACGGTGTATGCCTTCAAAGTTTCACTATCCCATGTTTCTTCATACACGACCTATGACACGGGTAGAAACTACACGGTGTGTAAATTGGGTGCACGACATGTACTTTAATATTTTTCATTTCTTCCCGAACATAAGAGTACATGGAAAGTGTTCATAAAACCACATGCCGTGTTGTATGGGTTTCCGGAAAGTAGACCTCAGAAACAACATCGAAGCCCCTTTTCCTTAATTTCCAAGCATCGATATTCCAAATTCTTATCTGTGGGAGCCCATACTCCCCAGGAATCAATGTTTAGCACCCGAACTTCACAAAAATAGGCTCGATCATGATCCGCTAAATTCCAGTCCAAGAGAGCCCATACTTCTCAGGAACTAAAGTTTAACATCCATAAACCCAACCATAACATGTACCAATACCCTATCAACAGTAGGAATATCTATCAAGTTACCTATCACAAACTCATGAAATTTCTATCAAAACATCTATCATTACAACATGAAATTTCTATTGCACCTACATGGCATGGAAACTATACATGACATTTCATTCTAACATGTTCCTAAACGATACATGTGATGGAATACCCTCTTCTCATTAGGTTGAGACTAAATTGAACCCTAGTATAGAAATATAATAGCACACCACAAGTCCATCACCCAATGGTAAAAATCAAATCAACTATAAAAGTGAAAAATCAGAAAAATTGAAACATGAGTTAAATTGGATTTTCCCTGTACACGAGTTTGCTACTACCGGGCATAACTTATTACAAAGTACCTATTCCATCCTATCTCTGACTATATTCTCCAAATAGTAATTCTAAGAAAAGAAACCCTTTGATACCACTTTTTAACATCCTGGATCTGGGTGCAACTCAACGGGTGCCCCGGGCCTGGTTGGTCACATGACCTCAAGTGCATTTTCCAAAATGCCAGAGGCTGTCAACTAGAAGTGAGGGCCTCAGTTTGATAGTGGGGAAACTAAGACCTCATTTATCAAAGTGTAGTGCAGCAGAAATAGATATAAACATACAAAAGCAGAAGAAGTAAATAATACCAATGCTGAAATGGACACAGTACTGAAGTAAGGAAAAGACCAACACTCATATATAATGATGAAATATGCCCCTAAGTCTAAGAAAGAATCCAAAATAGGATACACTGCAATCTGAATCAATACAATACAAGGGAAAATACATCAAAGCAAAGTAAAACAACACAGTAGGAACTCAGCAGCGTCACACACCTATGCTTGTTCCCATGCTATCCTATTCCTCTCTAACAATCAGGTACCTGTATAGGGACTCTTTACCTTATCTACACCTACTACAATATAATCTGTGTGGGCCGAAGACATGAACCAAATAGGGTGTGAGAAATAAATCCTAGTAGGAAATCATCAAAGGCCCGTGCCCAACTGTCAGTGAATTTGTGCAACAGTAGTGTGCAGTAATGAAAATGCAGTAAACTAGGATGTACTCAAAAGAAGAAACTCTTACCAAGTCCATTTCCATTTAATAATTATTTAACTGTTCAATATAGCAGAATTATAAGTTTCCAAGAATCAACCTCACCCGACAGTCTCCTATAAATTTCCACAACAAAAACCACTACAAGCTATCTAACATGTACAAGGTAAAAAATACCAATCATATGCTTTAGCTTGGAAGATATAACAAGTGAAATCACCACAATGAATATATGAAGTAAAAATTTACTCAAACATGCAAAACCTTACGTTCAGGTAATTAGAACCACGCCCATAGGCTAATCAAAATCGAAACACTTAGGTGATTTCTCTCAGGCATAATGAATATTTCCCTTAAGCTCACGAGATAATGCCCCCAGGCACGGAAGCAACCACCCACAGACATAAGAAAATATGCACTCAGGCTAAATGAAAGACTTTACCTCAGGCATGAGAAATAATACCATCAGGATAAACATGAAACTAGACCGATCCCAACAAATAATCAAGAATTTATATACATTTTATCACAAGAAAACTCAATCATGCTAAAATCATGTTATACCCTCGGGTAACCAAGACAAACGTCTAAACAAGGGAACCACACCAATGGGGTGGCCCTGGATCCAAGAAATGATCCCAAACAATAGTTTTACATTATCATTAAATCACCTATGAAATTATAGATATTTAATTAATCAAGGCCTCATCCATACAACACCCCAATCATGGCCGCGTAGCCCAATGGTACACAAAAACAACATGATAGTTAGAATTAAGCATCAGACATACTACCCTGATCTCCACTGATCAATATACGCGAACGACGCCTCCCAAAACGTCTGAGAACAACATAGATCTATGGTAAATATTCACTCATTCAAACCTAAGAAAAGAACTGGTAAGAACGACTTAAGTAGAAGGAAGGTCTTACCCGCACGGTTCAGACAAGATTGACACCTGAAGAAATGGATTCTCGACGTGTGATCGGGAGATCCTTCAAGCTCCGGCCTCTCCTCCCAAGCTCCAAACAGTTCCACTACCTCATCTACGGAATGAGGTGGATACTTCACATTTTAAATGAAAAAAAAACTACACAGCATGTACTCTCAAGTACACAACTTGTACTTTTCATCATTTAACTGTTCCTCTGGCGGCTACTTTTCACCTCCCCACTATTCATTTATCGACATGATTACCTGACGTGTACTTATGAATACATGGTGTGTATTGTCGCTCCAATGAAGTCTACTCCCACCATCTCATTGTTCACCTGTCGACTGATTACACAACGTGTAAATACCATGTATACGGTGTGTAGTCAGTTTTTACACGCTTCATCGCAGACATGCCTACACACCCTGTGTACTCATCCCACATGTCCAAAGTACACGGCGTGTGGAAAAGTACACGACATGTACCCACAAAATTTGTTATTTTTACTCATTTTCCTTATTTTATCAAAAACCTTAAAGGTAAATGGAAAAGAAGAAACTTGTACCTCAAGAATAAGAACCAAGTTATTAAAGCATTAAACAATGCATATTTTATTTATTTTAAAACTTGAAATCACTTTCTTTTCCAAAATATATTTTTGTTTAGTTTTTCAGAGAAATGGGATGAAATATTACATAGTTAGGTGTAAATTTTATTTGGAAACTTATACTCAGTATTTATTTTTCCCATAAATCTATTGTTTTTAAAACAAAACATGATTTATTTTCATAATAAATATTCAATGTTTTCTTCTTAACATAATCCTTTTCCTTACTATCAATTAAACCTGTGTTTTTTATAAAACACAGTATGAGAAAAAAATTCTCAATAAGGGACATAAATATAAAGAAATAAATTATTAGTCCATAAAAAAGTATAAAACTTCTCCCTTTTCAAAATACAAATTTTGGTTCAAAAGAAATCTTTTCTTACCTAATAAATCACCTTTAATGCCAAATGTTTTCTATAAAACATTTCATAAGAAATATTAATGTCAAAATAAAATATATATAGGTATCTTTGAAAATAGGATAACTTCAATGAATTTTTTTTCACAAATCTTGGTGACATATAATCTCAATAACATACCCTGTGAAAACCTGAGATTTCTGTAAAAAAGTTGCAAGAATAATAAAATATATATATAACTTGGGGAATAATTTTATTATAATACATACAAATGATATAAACCTCAAAACTGACATATTATGTTACCATTAATACTACCATGAAATAACCCTATTGGTTATACTTGAATGTAACCATCACAGTTACATAGGGAATAAAAATCACGATCAACATCCAACATACGCAATGTATCAGAGGTATATTATAGTCCCATAGATATTTATTTTATAATAAGGACAAATTTTATCATAAATAATTCCCAAGAACCATAACATAATCATAAAACATGAATAATTGCAGTATAATTTTTTTAAAGAAAATAACACATTTTAAAAGAATATTGTGTACATACAAAGAAAAAATTATTAAAAAATAAACACTTAATCTTGCAAAAAAAGATTAAAAAAATTAAAGTTTCCTGAGAGGGGGGAAATCCACTCATTACATATAAGTTAAAAAAACATTCCTTTTTGAATTTTTTAAAAAAAAATTAAAGAGAAACTTAAGAAAAGAATTTATATAAGAAAATCCTTTATATAAAACGTTTAAAAAAATCTTATTTTGAAAAAATTGGAGAGAAATTGTAAAATTTATTTTTTAAAACATTAATTTCCATATAAATTAATTCAAAAAAATAATTTTAAATAAATTTATATGAAAGATAAATATTTATAAAATAAATATTTGAAACTTTTAAAAAGTTTGTTTTTAGTTAAAGAGTTGCTTACCTTTATTTGGACTCATCATGTATATTATTTATCTTCCTGAATAATAAAATTATGTTAATTTATAATTTATTTATAACCTTTTATTTTGTTTATTATTACATTTATATCACTCATTTCTATGTCATATAGAATTAGTCATTTTTTTAATGTTAGACATTTTGACGATTTTTGGTACTTAAGTCCAACATATCATTTTTAGGTCTATTATAGTCAAAGAGGCCATAATTTATTCATATATAGAATAATATTCAATAATTATTTATCATTTTTATAAATAAATTAATCTTTTAAATACTTCCATTAAATATGGTTATAAAAAGTGAACTATGTTAAAATCACGGTGATGGTAGGTCGTACGTATGCGTGATTAATATTTTCATTTTTCAATGATCATTATGGAAAGAATGTAAGAATAATTTAATAATTATATAATGACAATAATATCAATTAAATAATTTTATTTATTTATGTAAACATATATATATAAAAAATGTGAAATTTTGAGGGAAAAAATCCAATTGCTCTGTGGAGGTGTTAGTCCACAACTACACACGAACGATGTTATTATTATTTTTTTTGCAGGGAAAGGTAGGATAAAGAATGATATATTATATTTTAATAATGATAAATATTCCATTTATTGTAGGTTATGGGTGCTGCGGGAGTGCAGGATTGGCATGTACCCAACGTTGAAAATTTCTATAATCGATGATTAATCTAGGATTAATATGATGATGAACGCCAATATCCACATAATTTAATCAAAGAAAAAATTAAAAGTAGAGAACCAAAAACCGAGATTAGGGGATCAACATATTTTTTTATAATTAATTTAATTAAATTATAGAATTACCTCCAAGGTGATTCTTTCTAAATTGATGTGTCTAACCATGGGTCTGAGGTGTGTCTTCATTGTGATGTAGAATCTGAGGATAATAATCCTCTTGCATTGATCCACACATGCTCCACATATCTCCCGAAGTCACCGTAGGGGTCTCTAAGTGCTATCACTGAAGATCCTTGTGCTTGCGATGTCTGCCTTTAGTCGCCTTTAGAATTACTTCGAATGCATTCTCCTTGATCAGATTAAGTATGACCTCTCTCATTCTTGAGTGTTTTTTTCGAGTTGGGGGAGTTATCTAGGCTTGAGATATTTTCTCCAAGGATGTTGTGCACACAAAGATTAGTTAGCCAGTGGAATGATCTATTGGATTATATAGAGAATAATAATATAAAAGGGAATTTATTTCACTATGTTATTATAAATAATTTGCCCAAGTGTCATTACTTAATTTATTATTCCATGTAAAAAATCCATGTCAAATAAAAATTGAAATGCTATAATTTCCATGACATGTACATAAAGAATTTACTTCCCACCATACCCATAATTTGGTCGCCCAATCCCCCTCAATATTTACCGGGCCTTGAATAATGACTATTTATTTGTTAAATAAATACAACTACATTATTCTCTGATAAATGAAAATTCTATCCACAAAATAATATCTTTAATAACTTGCAATGAAATAAATATGATCATGTATACTTGAATAATTATTAAACCACTATCGGAAATAATATTTATTGAACTTGTTAAATAAATAAATTATCTAACTGAGATATTTTTTACACCTAGTGCATGACCTTCTAGGCATATTTCTTGTTGGAAATAGGTTGTATTGTATAAAGTCCAAGATTAAAATCTAGCAATGGGTCACGACACCCAATAATATTAAGTTGATGTCGCAATGACTTTTCACCTCATACAAATGCTTACGGTGTAATATAATACATTTTTATCGATATCTCCAGTCAAGATGGTTGCATGTAATTTCCATCAAACCATGTGATCGATTTATCTTTTTTTGACTTATAGGAATTGAACTATCCTTGTGAAAACCATGGACATAGATTTAGTTCGGCTATATCATTTCAATGAAAGGTACTGAGATATCTACTTCTATAGAGTTGAAAAAACCTTTCCTTTATTATTCATTAATGAAGTACTACTCATGATGCACCCAACCTATCCTACAATTTCGCGAACATCTTTCATCAAGTCTTTTGTCAATACATCTAAGTGTGTGAGTCATAATACCTATTTATAATAATCATAAAGTCTAAGGACCAATACACACATCCACATATGGGAACATCCAATGACACTTATGAATGTAGATTTCCTACTGGCGGGTCTTGTTCTCATGATATCCTCCTAGATATTACCAAGGGCGCACACCATGATATGGTGCCTCAAAGTTTCATGAGTTCCCACCCATGATAGCATGTATGATTTGTGTCCCTTCAAAATATATCATATGGAAATAGAACATATATTAAATAATAGTGTCATGGGAATTTTGGGTTCTCATCATAGCAGTGATATGATACGACCTTTTAGTGCGACAACTATTCCTAGGATATTATCACATATTATCTCATGTAGAAGAACAATCATGTTGTGATAAGGAATTTATTAATATTTGTCCAATTAATAAAGGTTTATCATAAAGTTCTAAGAAATTGGTTTATAGGGAACTAACTCCAATAGAATCCAACTTTCACTAGAGCCAACTGCTGACAACCTTCCATCCAGTAGATCTCTCATGATATTCATGCTGCTGATGAGATAGGACCTTAGTTAAGGGGTCCACCAGGTTCTCTTTATTGGAAACTGTGCTCGCTACAATTTCACCCCTTTGATAGAAATCCCCCAAGAGTTAATACTTTCAGAGTATGTGTTATGTCCATTGGTGTGACCTTGTCTCTTTTTCAAGATACAATGTTCCACTATTATCACAATACAATGTAATGGGATCTTTACTGCTAGGCACCACATAAATCTCCTAGACAATGTTATGAATCCGTACAACATACATGGCTACATCAGAAGGCACTATATATTCAGACTCCGCTATAGAACCAATGAAAACTAGATTATTTGAACTCTTCCGGCTCATAACTTCTCTGTTGAGATAGAAAACATTAGCTTATTGTGAATTCAGATTGTTCTGATCTATTTGAAAACTATCATTATCATACGCTCTGATGACAAGAACCTCATTACCTGCATACCCAGGAATATATTTTTAGTTATTCTTAGATACTTAAGGATAATATGGGATGTAGTCTAATGCTATTCTCTTGGATCTGATTGATATCTGTCCACTAAGCTAAGTTAGTAGAAAAAATCTAGCCTGGTACATAATATTGAATACATGTTAGATCCTATCATTGAAGCATATTGAATCTTACTCATCCTATATTTCTCATGTTTTGAATGGGGAAACATTTTATTAGAAATATATATACCATGTGACACTGGAACCAATCCCCTCTTGGATTGTTCCATACTAAATATATTTATTATTTGGTTAGTGTGTGTACTTTGACATTGTCCAAGCAGCCTCTTAGATCTATCACGAATCATCTTGATCCCCAGAATGTAGGCTACTTTGCCTAATTCCTTCATAGAGAATCACTTGTTCAACCAATCCTTGACTGACTGCAAGACTGGTACGTCATTTCCAATAAGAAATATTTCATCAACATACACTACTTGGATAATGAACACATTCCTATTAATCCTCTTGTAAACACATGGATCACATTCATTCTTAATGAAACCAAATTATATTATGGCTTCATTGATTCAAATTTTCCATGACCTGGATGCTTTCTTTAATTCATAAATGGATTTATGCAACTTGCATACACTGTTAGCATCACCTGAGGTCATAATCCATTCTGCTTGTGTCATATTGACATCTTTCATAAGGTTCCCATAAAGGAATTCATTTTAGACATCCATCTTCCAAATATCATAGTCCCCAAAAGTTTCTTTTGAAGGTATGATTCTTATGATTTAAATATGGAAACTAGCGAAAATGTCTCATCATAGTCAATTCCGTGATACTATTTAAAACCCTTAGCCACTAGCCTTGATTTATAGTTACTAACTTGACCATCCATTTCCAGTTTCTTCTTGAATACCCATTTACACCCAACATGCTTTACATCAACGGGCATATCGACCAAAACCTTGACTTGGTTCTAATACAAGGAACCCATATAAGAATTAATAACTTATCACCATCTTGTAGCTTCTAATCTTTCTATTGCTTCCTTTTAGGAGAGAGGTTTATCATTGTCCTACAATAATGAGTCACCATCCTCAGTGACAAGGAAACCATATCTCTTTGGTTCCCTTAACTATATGGTACTCCTACATAGTAATTCTATTTCAGGATCTAACTCTTCCACGGGGACCTGTGGAACTTGTTTATACACTAACTCTTATGTATCTTGAATCAAATTCATCAATGTGAATCTTTCTATCACTATCCTTTTTGAGGATGTGATACTTCTCAAGAAATACCTCATGTCTGGAAACAATCAATTTCATGTTTGATGGGTTGTATAGGTAGTATCCCATTGTTTCCTAGGGATACCCTATAAAGATAGACCATGTGCCCTGGGGTGATAGTTTGTTTCCTCATAAAGCCTTAACAAACTCCTCGCTTCCCCATACACATGTAGGTGACAAAGTGGGTTTTTTCCACTCCATATCTAAAAGGAAATCCCATCTTCCTGTAGGAATCCGGGACAACCTGAGAGGGGAGGGGTGAATCAGGGTGTCAACTTTTTCTTTTAAAGAGATGGATCTTGTTCCCTCATTGGTAGGAACTTGTTAAACCTATATGACAGATATGAACAGAAAGAAAACATTCACATGTAGAGAGATGACACAACACTTTTCAATTGGTTCACAACTAAGGGATACGTCCAAGGAGCATACGCTGACAGGTTTTCTGTCTTACCAAATTACACTAAACTTCACTAGTTTTGGATTACAAAGGTTCGGGAATAGTCACTCTGTTCTAGGGTCACTGCCTTTACAAATGGTTCAGGGATAGCTCACAGTGTCCCTTAGGTCACTCCTGCTGACTCCCCCCTGGCTCACTGCCCTTGGTGTAGTCACATTCAGTTTATAGACGTGAAGGTATTTTCATCATTTTAAAATAATGCATCCTCTATTGTATGTAGATGATATATTGAATACCAACTTTCACTTTTAGAATAATCTCACTTTTCACTAAAGGTATCAGGAAATCTTTCAGCTTTCGTGTAGCTCCAAAAAGGACAAGCATACTTCAACCTCACCTAGCGCGCTTTTCCGAGACAAACACAAAAGTTTCAAGATCGGAGCACAAGTCAATTGGACGGTACAAATTCGGCGTGTAGGTGAAACCAACCCACTTGTGCGACAATTCCTCCTTCAACTCCAAACTTACGTGACTCAACACCTTTAACACCCAAACCACTTTGGATGCATAGCCAACAATCGGCGCACAACCTCTACTTGTGCGGCCCAACAACCACTTGCGCGACTCAACCACATGCATGACGAGAGCTTGAAAAATATATTACTCTTGATCTTCATTAAAAATTATGAGGGGTGGTCCTTTATTTATAGGCAAATTGGACCCCCTCTATGGTGGCGTGCAAGTTTCCACACGGCACGCAAGTCCCGACGTGCAGCTCCAACTGCCCTAGCATCTGTTGCACTACTCACTAGCGCGACCACACCAATACTTGTCTGACCCTCTTTCCTTTTCCATATTTTGAAGATCTGATATCGAATAACAACATGCGTGGAACTTTCCAACCTCCTAGGGATCAGCACGCATGCCCTTTCTCGACGCGCATGCCACTTGCGCGACCAGCCCAAAACTTGCGCGACCCTTATCCCTTTTCCATTTTTTCATGTTCTGATCTTGAAAAACATATGGAGAAAAAGTTTTCTCTCCTTCATAAACACGACATGCAAGTCTATTTTCCAAAAGAACTTTTCTCCATTTGTCAATTTTTAGGCCCAAAAATTTGGCAAACACTGAAAAATGGTGCCACCTTCAATACTGTAATATGCTTGACCTGTATGAGCACTTTTCTGGCACACATTCTGAACTTCCTCTGAGGATTGACAACAAAAACAAACCATACTCCAATTCATGAAAAGTTGACCACGGTTCCAACAATATCCTCCTTTGGGTCTGTTGGCAATTAGAAAATAAATTCAATAGTTCCCCATCCACATGTAAACCAGAAACACAAGTTGCAACTTAGCCAACACTCTAATTCTACATGAGAAATGATCGGTGTAGAAAAAAAGAGAGAAAGATTAAATTGGGTTCTCGTATTTTGGAATTCTCAATGACTCCCAAGAATTACATGACCAATGAATTCTTTCTCATCCTTCTCATCCTATCACTGACACTGAATTCACATCGTGTCACAGAAGCATTACTTGCCTGAACATGCCTGAGTTTATTACCTTCTCCCTCATTGAAAACAAACCAAAAAACTGAAAACTTGTTCATTGTTCAGCTCAAACCATTCTCCCCTGGATAGTATTTCACCCACAAACCAACATCACATCCATAAATAGATACAAAAAGTTATCATAAATGGGAAGAGGGGAATTGCGTAACCTCCTTATTCAGTGAGAGGTGGATGAACAACGAGGTTCAACCAATGCTTCTCAGACATAGTCGCTGACAGTGGATTGGTCAGGATATTAGCCGCTTTCTCATTAGTTCCCACATGATCCATTCTAATCACCCCTTGCTCAAAATTTTCTTTGATAAAGTGATAACTGATTTCAATATGTTTTGTAAGAGAATGCTGAACAAGATTCTTCGTGAGATAAATTGTGCTCTTGTTATCATAGTAAATTACCATTGGTTGATTCACCTCATCACCAATATCTATAACTTGTTGCTTCATCCATAGTAGTTGAGTGCATGTATTTGTGGTGGATATATACACAGCTTTAGCATTACTATGATAAGTACTTTGTTGTTTCTTGCTCAACCAGCCAATACATTTCTTCCCAATATAGAAGGCTCCACCACTAGTGGACTTTCTATCTACTACCTCAGTAGCCCAGTTAGCATCATAAAATTCTGATAATTCACTCTCTACCTGCAACAAAAGATAACCCAAAGTTATGCATACCTTGAATGTACCTCATGATTCTTTTTTCTGTCACCATATGTTCCTCCTTTGGATTACTCTGAAAGCGGGCCTCTAGACAAGTGGAAAATAAAATATCTGGCCGTGTCACTGTCACGTATAGTAGGCTCCCAATGATCCTCCTGTACATGATGGGATCTACAAAGGTCCCATCCTCATGCTTTCCAAGTTTAGTTCCAACTGCAATTGGAGTTGACATTGGTTTGGAGTCTTGCATATTAAACTTATTCAACAGCTCTCTTACATAATTTTCCTGAGAAATGAAAGTGTAATACTTATTTTGAATCACCTGTATCCCCAAGAAATATGTGAGCTCCCTAATTATAGACATTTCAAATTCTGATTTCATATGATTGGAAAATTCATCTACTGATTTTTTCCTACTTCCACCAAATATGATATCATCAACATAGACTAGAACCATGAATTGATCTTTGGGAGAATTATTCACATATAAATTGTGATCCACTCCTCCTCTTTGGAACTCCAACTTCTTGAGATATGAGTCTTGGCGGGAATACCATGCTTGTGGTGCCAGCTTCAAACCATATAGGGCTTTCTTCAGTTTGCATACATTTGTCTCATAAGTACCATGAACAAAACCTAATGGGTTTTCAATGTAGACTTATTCTTCCAGTACACCATTCAAGAATACAGTCTTGACATCCATTTGAAATAATTTATATCCTCTTTGGAGTGCCATAGAAAGGAAAAGTCTGATTGACTCCAGTCTAGCTACTGGAGCAAAGGTTTCTTCAACAATAACACCTTCAATATGGGAATATCCCTTACAAACCAGTCGAGCCTTATTTCAAATAACACTTCCATGATCCTAAAACTTTTTCTTGAAGATACATTTTGTACCAATAACATTGTGAAATTCGGGTCGTTGGACAAGATCCCATGTCTGATTCTTATCAATCTGATCTATCTCTTCATTCATGGATTTTACCCAAGATTCATCCTTTGTAGCTTCTTCGAACGAGGATGGATCTACAACTGACAGAAATGCAGATTGCATGTTATTCCTTATCCTCCTTGTTTGAGTGGGTTTAATCTTGTCCCCAATTATGTTAGATGGATCAATCTCAGATCTATAATTTATTCTGTGTGGTTCAGTTGCATTCTATCCACCCATAGTTTCTTCTTCATATTCTTCTTCGGAGTCAACATCATGATGTGACTGCTGAGTGTTTTTTACATCTTCCTCTATTTCTGTATTCGTATTTTCTTCACATTTTGTTGGTTGATGTGACCTAGTATCCTATTCCATAAATTGTTTTCTTCTTGAATAGTCATGTATCAAAAATTTTCTCTACTATCAACCTGATATAGGTTGCATTCTTTTCTGCATCCTTTCATAAGTGAATTTCCTGTCTTTCCCTTGATACCGCAACCTTTCTGATTAAAAGTAACAATACGTCCGGAGTCACAGAGTTGACTTACGCTGAGTAGATTATGATGTAGGCCATCTACGTAAAGGACTTCAGTCTTCTTTAGCTCTCTATTAGCTAATTCAGTACTTCCATTGCCTTTTATTTTCAGAGCTCCATCATTACCAAATCAAACAGTTCCATCAACCTTCCTTTTGATATCTATCAACAGGACAACATTACCTGTCATATGGGATGAAAAACCGCTATCCAGAATCCAAGAACTGTTGCTTTTTGTAGTTTTGAGGGAAACCTATGCAAGTTTGGATTTCTCAATTTTCTTCCTTTCTTTCCAGGAGATATTGGAATGATTATAGAGCATGGATGGACTTTCAATTTTCTCATCTATGTATATTGGTTCTTCATAGTTGAAGTCTTCTTCGAGAGGATAGAACCTGTTTGAAAGAGCGACACTATCTTGTCGATGAGATCTGACTTGTCTTGAATTTAGGTTTGAGGAATCTATGTCCCTTCTCTGCCAACAATTAACAGCCTTATGACCAAAGTTAGAGCAATGAAAATAGTATATATAGAAACTATTTCTTCTTTAAGATGGATGATATGAAGTCGGTCTCCTTTGTGGATGTCCCAGATCTTCACCATTCAGATATGTCCTTGACTCTTCGCAATGTGACATGGTATGGCCCAGATAGCCACAGAACTGGCACTTCAAGAGAGGAAATGTCTTCTCACTTGAATTTATCCTCATACTCTCTTCCTTGGGAAAATAGTTAGACTTCCTATCATTTGTAAATGTTTGAGGGTAATTTTCACTTCTCCTTTTAGTTTGGATTGAGGTTTTCTTTTTCAGAACTTCAGGCAACGTTTCAACATGTCCAACTGTCATCTTTTCTTTCTTTTGTCTCTCTTCACTTCCACTAGTTGATGTCTCAGCTTCACAACCAATTCCACTCCTTCCCATGAAAGCGGGTCTTTGATCAATGATGATTTTTCCTACCACATCTGAATCACTCTTGGATCTTTCGAGTAATTCTGCATTTGAGAATCTTCCAAACTGTATTTTCTTCCTTGAATATTTTGAAGTTGATTTTGTCTCAATTTTACCCCTAAGAGTAACAACTTCCTCCTCAAGACCCTCAATAGTATTTGATTTTTCTTCTAGTTTGGAGGTGAGGTCATTGATGACCTTTTCCTACTCTTCAATTCTCAGCTTCAGATCCACTACATCAACATTTATTTCAAGAATTTTAGACTGAAATTTCACAAATTCTTCCAGTTATTCAATTTTAGCTTCAAGTTGATCAATATATTTAGTTGATTCTTCTACTATTTATTTCCACTTATTGAAACTCTTTCATTTAATCTTAAGCTTTCTAAAAACATCATTAAGTTTCAAATCAGGATCTACAATAGTTTTTAACTGATTTTCTCCATCAGTGTCTTCAGATTTTTAAACAGAGGCTATCATGGAAGCATGTTTCCCAGTTTTAAATTCTGGTTCTTCTTCATCACAGAATTCATTATCATCTTGTTCTTCTTCACGGAAAAACTATTCTTCAGAATTTCTTTCTAGATTTAAAGTATCCTTTCTTAAAAAACCATTTTTGAGGCTTCTCAATGTTTTTAGCATCGCTATCATCATCATCGTTCTTTCTTAAGCACTGGGAAACAATGTGCCCGACTTTTCCACAATGAAATCCAGCTAGAGGTAACTTCCCTTTGAATTTCCCTTTTACTTTCTGGAACTTCTTGGAAATGAGATAGATAATTTCTTTTTCCTCATCGTCTTCACCACTAGTATATTTTGAGATTTTTAGTTTCTCCATGGATTTGAACGCAATTTCCTTGATTACTCGTGTAGTAACATCTTTTGGTTTGACTGTCATTTCATATGCCACCAAGATGCTCAACAGATCATCCAAAGAATGTTTGTAAATTTATCTTTCCTCAAGGTCAACCACCTTTGCATTGTACAGGGGTGGTATCCTTCTCAGTATTTTCTTCAAAATATCAATTTCTATGATTTATTCTCCTAGGCCCCAAATTTCTCCAACCACTTCAGTAATTCGATTGAAGGAGTCTGCATTCTCATCAGGATGCATCTTCAGATCATCGAACCTATTGTGTAGAACATGTAGTTTCGACTCCTTCACTTTTCTATCAACTTCATAAATATTTTCAAGTTTATCCCACATGGACTTTGCTGAGGTTCAACTCATTACTTTTAGATAAATCTGATCAGAAAGTGCTATGGTGGGAGCATTCTGTGTTTTAGCATCTGCATCAAGAATTTTTCTATCTGTATCAGTCATAGCCTGCCATGTTGGATTAGAAACATTATTAAATTTCACAGTGGAAAATAGAACTTCCATTCCAAGGGATCTTAGATGATAGATCATTTTTTTCCAGATATGGAAATTACTTCCATCGAAGAGAGGGACTCCCCTGACATTGCTGCATTCTCCATGACGACAAAGGAAAGATTCAACAGAAGCAACCTTACCCTATGGTACCACTTGTAGGACCCCGGGACACCCTGAGAGGGGAGGGGTGAATTAGGGTGTCAAATTTTTCTTTCAAAGTGATGGATCTTGTTCCCATGCTGGTAGGAACTTGTTAAACCTATATGATGGATATGAACAGAAAGCAAACATTCACATGCAGAGAGATGACACATCACTTTTTACTTGGTTCACCACTAAGGGCTACCTCCAAGGAGCATATGCCGACAAGTTTTCGGTCGTACCAAATTCCACTAAACTTCACTAGCTGTGCATTACAAAGGTTCGGGCATAATCACTTTGTCCCAGGCTCACTACCTTTACAAAAGGTTTAGGGATAGCTCATAGTGTCCCTCAGGTCACTCCCGTTGACTCCCCCTGGCGCACAGCCCTTGGTGTAGTCACACTCAGTTTATAGACGTGTAGGACTTTTCATCATTTCAAAAGAATGCATCCTCTATTGTATGTAGATGCTCTGTTGAAGACCAAATTTCAATTTTAGACTAATCTCACTTTTCACCGAAGGTATCAGGAAATCTTTCAGCTTTCGTGCTGCTCCAAAAAGGATGGGCCTACTTCAACCTCACCTGGCACACTTTTCCAAGACTGACGTGCAAGTTTCAATACCGGAGCACAAGTCACTTGTGCGGTAAAAATTTCGGCGCATAGGTGACACCAACCCACTTTCATGACAATGCCTCCATCAACTCCAAACTTTCACTACTCAGCGCCTTTAACACCCAAACCACTTTGGACGCGCATCCAACTACCGGTGAGAAACCTCTACTTGTGCGGCCTAACAATAACTTGGGAGACTCAACCACTTGTGCGATGAGAGCTAGAAAAATCTCTAAGTCTTGAACTTTGTTTCAAATGAGGATGGGTGGTCCTCTATTTATAGGCATAATGGACCCCCTCCGAGGTGGTGCGTATGTGTCCTCACGGCGGGCAAGTCCCGGCGCGCTGCTTCAACCGCCCTAGCCTCTGTCGCACTACTCACTTGTGTGACCACACAAATAGTAGCGTGACCCTATTTCCTTTGCCATATTTTGAAGCTCTGATCTATAAGAACAACATGTGCACAAATTTCCATCCTCCTAGGCATCATTTCACATGTTCTTTATCGGCACGCAAGTCACTTGCACAACCAGACCAAAACTTGCACTTCCCTTATCCCTTTGACATTTTTCCATGTTCCGATCTTGAAAAACATATGGAACGCAGGTTTTATCACCTTCAAGAACAGGGCATGCAATTCTCTTTACCAAAATCAATTTTGTCCATTTTTCTACTTTCATGCCCAAAAATTTGGCAAACACCGGAAAATGGGGCCACCTTCAATACTGTAATATGCTTGACCTGTATGTGCACTTTGCTGGCACACATTCTGAACTTCCCTTGAGGATTGACAACAAACACAAACATTACTCCAATTCATGTAACGATTACCATGGTTCCAACATTTACTCCTTAGTTGGTACTTGTTTTAATGTGTATATTTTTGTTTTTAATTCATATCCACAATAGGATAATAGAAGATCTGCATGAATCATCATCGACCTTACCATGTCCAACAAGGTATGGTTCTTCCATTCAGTAACACCATTCCACTGTGGTGTATAAGGTGGAGTGAGTTGATATAGAATCACCGACTCCCATAAGTGTTTGATGAACTCATGGTTAAGATAATGTCAACCTTAATCCGATCTAAGATTCTTTATCTTCATACCAAGATGATCCTCTACTTTATTCTTGAATTCCTTGAATTTCTCAAAGGACTCAAACTTATACCTCATTATGTAGACAATTCCATATCTACTCAATTCATTAGTAAATATAATGAAGTAAGAATATCCATCTCTAGCTTCTATTGGAAATGGTCTTCACACATCAGTGTGTAGAAATCCTAGAAGATCTATGACCCTTTCTTCCTATCCACCAAATGGTGGTTTGGTCATTTTCCATTGTAAACAAGCATGACATCTATCAAGTTTCTTTAGCTTAGAATTTTCTAAAAAACCATCTTTATAGAGATTTTTCTGGCACTTCTCATTTACATGATCAATGTGGGGATGCTAGAAATGGGTGTTGTATGAGTCAGGTGAACATGGTCTTTTTTCAATTGCTGACACTTGGTTCTCATAATTTAATATGTACAAACTATTATTTAAATGTAACATACAATAACCAATTTTTTCCTTATAAAAGTAAAAACATATATTTCCCAACATGAAAATAATTCCATTTGTATATAAACTTGATACAGAAATTATGTTCTTGGTAACAATAGTATCATAATAATATCCATTTAAAACCAAAATCATTCCCTTTGACAATGAGAGGTGGTAGTCACCAATGGAAAGAGAGGCCATCCTCGCACAATTGGCTACTCACAGATCCACCTCTCCTCTATAAATTTTTCAGAATCTAATTGATTCCTACATTTTAATATAGATGTTGGACCAAAATATGTATCTAATAGCCTATATGTATAAATGTAAAGATTTCACTCGATAACGAATGCACCTTTACCTACCCCTTGCCTCAGGGTGCAGTTCCTCTTCCAGTGGCCTAACTTTCCATATGCAAATCATACTAATTCCTTTTCATTACCCCGCCTATGGATATTCTTCTTGTTGGTTAAACAGTGCTCATATGCTTTAGATTGTTTATAAATATTAGGCCCCTTTTTCTTGTCCTTACTCTTCCTATTCATTATAAGGACTATGGGTTTTTCACAACTTGGTGAATCAGGGAAAGAAACTCCGATAGACTCTAATCATTATTGGTCATATTATAATTCACAATAAAACTAGAGAAGGTTTTAGGTAGTGATGAGAGTATGAGATCTGTAAGCAAATCATCTAGGAATTTAATCCCTAAGATGTCTAGATGCTCAATGTAGCCAATAAGCTTGACTACATGTGGTCCAGCTAGCACTGAATCTCTGATCTTAGTAGTGAAAAAATAATTGGAGATCTCATAACTCTTAGGTATCACCTTCTCTATATATAGACCATGAAGGCGAGACATCATTATATAAGCATCAATTTCATCATGTTTCTTCAAGATATCATTGGTCATGGATGATAACATGAGGTACTGAACATCTGTAGTGTCATTCAAATGTTTCTTGTACATAAAGTGTTCCTCATCACTCACCTCATTTCCAAGTGAAACTTGTAAATGTTCTTCTAACACATAATGTTTCCTCTCATGAAGAAGGAGAACCTGAAGGTGCCTCTACCACTATTGGAAATTAATGTTAGTGAGAAATTTTTCCATCTTTAGTATGGATCACAATGATATGTTTGATTTCATTTTGATTATTTTTTCTACAAATTATGATGAATACATTTTTTTGTAATTTATCTTTACAAATATACACAAATAAATAAATTCATATTTATCTCTCTCCCACTATTTTTTTCAAAACCCAATAGCCCCCACCATTAGATTTGGAATATTCCATTGCATGGAAGTTCTAGCGGCAATGATCCATATTGAACTTCACATTACCCCAAATAGAGTTGGTCAAGACACTTGAAAGGTGTTAAGTAGGCATTCCAAATGCCAACTGAATCAACTCATAGCTCCTTGATCTATTTAGTGGACTCCCCAATACTGAAATCCTTAATTTTGGATTTCCTAAACCTTTGCCTCTCAGTTCCACCTAGTCCTACTAGGGCAGTCAACCTGTGATGTAAACTTAGTTAATTCAACCCATAACATAAAATTATAATTCTCCGATAATTTGAAGCACCCAAACTAGGGTTGGTAAAGAACTTTGAAGTATGGTTGGATTCTAATGGAATTAATGGAAGGCTATACCGACTTAATATTTAATTGAGGGATTTTATCGATTACATGTAAATTGCCACTTATTATCTTTTCACATGATTATTAGTGTTAAGTAGGATATAATTATGTGTTAAAAAATATATAGATAATATTTATCCATACTCTATTTTTATTTTAGTTCGATCTTGTATTCTTGAAAGTTCATTAATTATGTGATCACATCAAACATCCAAAATGAATTACCATACAACTAACTGGAATAAAATAATGTGTATGATAACAAGATTTAAAATTATTTAGTTTGTATAACAGTTTATAAACTAACCCTGACCAAGGGGATAAACACCTTAAACAGTTTAAGGTACATGTTTATAGCTTTCCACCTTTGTATCTCTTTGGATTGGTTTCTCATCAGCTCCTAACTTGAAAAGCCTCAACTAGCCGACAAGCTCTATCCATTACATATTATTTTAACTCACGTGCAGGTGAGGAGTAAAAGGGGGTTTATATAAAAGAAACCGTGGGAACGTCGGCCCTACGTATTATTAAAGGGAAGGCATGCAAGACAACAATTTTAATTTAATAAATTAATTAAAAGGGAACCAATCACATACAAAGGTCTGGTCTAGCTCATTATCATCCACATACAAGTAATAAATTATGCATTTAATAAAACTAGAATTAAATTTTTTAATCATCCTTATTAAGATAAATTACTATCTAATTTATTAATAATTATATTTAATTAATAAATCCTTTTTATCTTAATCCTTTTCTGAATTTCCTTGAGATTCTCTTCAATAACCTTGAACATAACTTGTAACGTGGAGGCATCCCAGTGAATAACCATAAAAAATCAACCAGCATGTATTTATACTTGTATACACTTTATTCCTTGTTTCATGTTGTATCACCCCAAGCTTCCATGATACGCTTCTCTTTGAATAATACAATAGTGTGTGTTTTACGCAACTTCGAGTTGTAACACACCACAACCAATCAAACTAGCCGTTATGAATAGTAATACCCAATTGTTTAAATTTTATAAATTTTATCTTTCAAAATGGGCTTCATTTTTGGATTTGGAGTATCGAAATTATCCTAGGGTGAATTTTTGGTATTATTCTGAAAACTTTCAATTTTTGATGAATAGTGAAAACACTGAGTTATAGTTTAAAACCGAATTTTTATTTAAATAATTATTTATTTTATTTAAATTTTTTAAGGTCAAAATAGATATATAATACCTATATAAGTTCAATGTAATTCATTGGATTTAGTTTATAATAATTTTAGATATTTAAAAATTTTATTGAACTTTTTACCGTCTTTTACCTACCTCCTAGGAGAATTTTCCAATTTACATACAACCAAATTTTAACGCTTCTGTGAGTTGAATTTAAAAAATCTGAAAGACATGGTTGATATCAGTAAGTAAAATGTGGTTCAATAAGATGAAAATAATTTTTGATGAATATTAACTTTTTATTTTTATTTATAACGGTTATAAGTAAATAGGGTAATTAAGGGTAAAACAGATATTCTTATTACACTAAAACATTTCCTAATTCTATTGTATAAGTATAATTTTACAAAAAAAACCTTAGGAATAATATATGAACCTCTTTTGTCCACTTGGATTATATTAAGACATTTATTAATATTTAATTCAATGAAGAGTTAAAAGAGTTAAAATCAAATTTTAATAAGTAAAACATTTTTAATATTGGGTTACACATAAGATAAATTTGACTATAAATATTCATTAGAAAGATAAAAAAAGTTCCTACATAATTTTTTTATTTATATTTATTAGACATTATGTAATTTAATTTATAAATGACACAATGATGATTTAATAATTACCTAATTAATGAAAGAATAAAAACATTGATCTTATAAATATCGAAATAAAAGTAATTTAAGACTTTTTATGTATAAAACTAATTTTTTAGTTTAATATGACATATTAGGGTTGGTTAGATGAATTTTTTTCTATGTAATAATGCTTTTATGAATTTAGAAAAACCAAAATACCAAATAGTATCAGAATTGACATAAAAGAGTTTTTAAAACAAATATTATTTTATTAGCTGATATTCTATTCCTAAAAATTAAAAGTTCAGCCAAAAGACTTATATATTGATATTTGTATTATTAATGAACCACTTGGGGTTATCTTGGAATTATATAGTATGTTTATTAACCATATAATATAAAAATACAAAGAGACATGGTAAATGTCAAACTATTTAACTAAGAGTTAAATCTAAAAGATAAAGCTAATATAGTGACCCAAACCTATCTAAAACCTATTGGTTGAGTGGTCTTCGACCCATAAAAAACTTATCCTTTAAATAAACCATTTTGGAGCTATTATAAACAAAAAATGATTTTATTATAAAATATTATTTCTAGATTTTCCTTAGGTGCACCTCACTCTTCTTATAAAAGGGAACTCACCCTTATCTCTAATTCACACATTCAAATCCATTTAGAGCGGACAAACCCTGAAACAATACCCTATAAACTATCCAAACTTAATCCTAGAGGCCTTAATTTAGTCATAAAGCCAAATTAATGATCCATTTTGATCAAATCAAAAGGAAAAACCCGAAGAAGAGGTAAATATTTCATCACCTCTTTCAAGTTAATTTCTTCTTCCACTTCCTCTTTATTTGTTGTTTCCATTATACAATAAAAAATCCAGTATCTTATATATACTTAGATATTATAATAAATATGGTACAACTAAATTCATTATTCTATCAGTCCTTTGAATGACATGTCACCTTTTGTGCGTACGTACGGCTTACCATCTCCAAGTCGTGGGGTAATTGTTATTCAATACATTATTATTTGTATGGGAATAATATTGATGTATAATTGATGTAAATAATGAATATAACATGATTATGATTCTTTATATATGATATACCATCCAATTATATACGATTTTAATATTAAAATAATGATATTAATGCTCGTGCGTACGTATAAATTACCGTCTCCACGAACGTGATGAGATTCGTTACCCATCGTATCCATTCAAGAATAATTTCAATTAGATAATTAAAAATAATGTTTAAAGACTTAATATAATTCTGAATATGAATAAGATATATCTTATCCATAAAAAACATTAATTACGTAACAAATCATATAAAGGAAAACAAATCAGTTAACAGTCAAAATTATGATAATACTAAGATATTATTAACAAAGAATTATTAAAAGATAATATATGTTATCATATTAATGTATATTATTATTATATAATTTAATAACAATTATTTTATCATTATACAGAAGGTTAAACTACCCTCTACCAAGGAGAAGTACAAGGTAATGGGTTTTTATCTAACTTTTAATTCTGTGAGATTTCTATTGTTCACCACTTATTTATTGGATGTGGTGTATTGTGTATTTCAATTTGATATATATTATCATGATTATCTTTATATTTATGGTATTGTGTGATTAATTTGGTGGTTATTAACTTTTTGTCATACGACTCGATTGACTACAATGAAGTAAGGGGTTTTCATCTCACTCTTTATTCCCATGAGATTCATGCTATATTGCCACTATTTACTTTAATGTGGTGTATGTACTTCCCATAATTGTATTATTTGTGTAATACACTTTAATTTATGTGTATTTACATCTTAATTTTATGGTACTTATTTAATGGGTTGTATGTTTCATAAGTTACCAAATTGGAAAGGTTAATTTCACAATCTCTTTATTATCCGAGGTTGTTTATACATAATTATCTACTGGGACCTCTTTATCATCCACATCCATGTTTCTTAAAAATGTATTTCAAAACATTTTTACTATTTAATAGGGAATGGGTTTAAGTCATTTATACCCTTATTTGACCTTATAGGTTTTGAAAGGAATCTTTCTGTCATTTTCTAAACAACTTACTTTATTAACTTTTCGACAAAATTGATATAAGAATGTTTTTTAACTTATATGGAGAGTGCGACTATTTTCTGGCATTATAACATCATCAAATCTTCCCTTACAAGCTTATAATAATATTTTAAAAATAAATGTTTTCTTTTATAATTATGTAACTTTAAATGATTTCAAAAAAGAAGGAGATACTTCTCTCAAATACTTTTGATTTCATCTAAGTCAACATCCTTTGATGGATTTTATAGTTATTTGAAGTCGATTCATTATGATAACAATATTCCATTTTTTATTGAAGGTTTTGTGATATGTTTGACTGTGGATGTGTTATTTTTATACCATTAATGGTTTATGGTTAAGTTATTGACATTTATTATGCTAGTTTTAATACGAATGTTTATGTTATATTTTCACCTTTTCATATGAGGAATGTATTGGACTTAGTAAGTGATGGGTCTAGCCCGATATAGCTCCTTGATGCATCGGTAGGTCTCATGAGACAACTAGACGTGGAATTGGATGAGGTCTTTCCCAATTTGATATATGGTTTTGGCCAAGGCCTTAATAATTTTTAGACATCATGGCCGAGGCCTTGACCAAATGTTTCAGAATGTCCGGCATTATAAATTCCCTTATTAAAAAAATAATATTGATGGTTCATGTGGTCATTCGACTTGTAGAATACCCCTAATTATGTTTTATTATGGCATTATTTACTCATATCATATTTCTACCATAAAAATATTCATGTTTATTATTGGAAAAGGCATGTGGTTTCAATTATTCACCATGCTTAATATTTATGTTATCTTCTGATGTATTGCTTACCCTTACTGAGCGATTGATCTAACCCCTTTCTTATGATTCATTTTTCCAGGATATGAAGAAGTTAGTTATGAGTGACTTGCAGGCATAATCTTGGTGACTTTGATATTTCTAATGGAATAAATTCATGTTGTATTTCTTTTCAAGTTGTAAAGTTGAACTTATGTATGAATCTTGTTTCCAATAATACTAAACTGATCAGTCTTTAGAGTCATGATTTCCTTGTGATCATGCCAATGTTATGTAATAATGCATTGAATCTGGGTAAATAGGGTCAGGGCATTACACATGTAGCATGCACACAGAATTATAATTTTAATACAACTCATAAATTATGTGCATATATTTGAACATTTACACAGATGTTAATTAAACATTGATATATATATAAAACACCCATGACATTTTTTTCCCAATTTTAGTCCCACAAAAAGGTACATGTCTCATGGGTTTAAATAATATTATAACAAAATTTTAAATCTATGTAATCTAGAAACAATACACGACATGTAGATTCTAATACATGGTGTGTAGCATCCTCACCATCCATACAAAGTATACAACTATGGAAACAACGTGTGAGGTGTACTTCAGAAATCTTCGGAGTACACGAAATGTCTAGTGGGCCACACACCATGTAGACCCTGAATTGCATAGTCAACATCCAGGAAATCCGTGTATGGGATAAAAAAAATAAAACTAACTCGAAGGGAGGACCCACCCTGTCCAGTGGACCACACATCATATAGTCCGGCTAACCATGAACCAATCTCTCTTGGTCAACAGATGATGTAAACTACACCACATGTCATTAATGAACATAGATTCAGTGATGGATGATTTAATCTAGATTCATTGAACAAAAATACACGGCCTGTATATCCAACTAAACGACTTTTACTCTTATGTTATCTAGGCAGAATCATTAGTGCCTCATGATGAGATCCTAGATTTAATTTTAATCATAGAATTATTTGTTGCTATTAAATATGTGAGAAATGATAAGGGAGGAACAAATCTACAAATTCATACTATATGAATTATTTAACATGAATTGATAAACTAATTTATTAAAGTGTAAATCATCAATGAGTTATTTAAATAATTATAATTAAAAATATGGCCGCTCTTAGACCACTTGTTGGTTCTGGGCGTAGTAGAAGCATAGAATGGGCATGTACCCAAAATTACAAATTTCTATAATCAATGATTAATCCAGGATCAATAGGATAATGAAAGTTAGTATCCACAGAATTGAATCAAATATAAAATACAATGGAGAGAATCGAGAACAAAGAAGAGAGGATCTACATAATTATTTTTAGAATTAATTTAATTAAATTATTGAATTTCCTCCAAGGTGATTATTTCTTCGTTGATGCATCTGAACATGGGTCTGTGGTGTGGCTACATTGCGATGTTGAATCCAAGGATATTAATCCTCTAGTAGTGATACACATGTTTTACACATATATCCGGATGTCGATGAAGTATTTTCTGAGTGATATCACAAAAGATCCTTTCCCTCGTGATGTCTGCATTTGATCTCTAGGAGTATTGCTTCTTAAGCGTTATACATTATCTAGTGGTGGAGGATCTCCCACATTCTTGAGAGCATTCTTGGAGAGGGAATAGTTCTCTAAGACAGAGGTATTTTCTACAAGGATATTGTGCACACAACAATTCGTTATCCGGTAGAATGACCCTTTGGGTTATATAGAGAATAATAACATAACATGGAATTTAATTCAACAGGTAATAATAAATAATTAGCATAGGTATCATTACAGAAGTTATTATTCCATGTGAAAACTTCATGTATATTAATAATATCAATGCTATTATTTCAATGACATGGTCTCAATGAATTTAATTTACCAGGTAATCTTAAATAATTAGCACAATTGGAATTATTTAATTTATTATTCCATGTGAAAACCACATGTCAAATAATAATAGAAATGCTATTATTTCTATGACATGCGCTTACTTTGTCGGTTATATTTATAAAATTATTTAACCAAATAATATTTAATATTAGTTCTCACTAGACCCAAAACTTGGTCCACCAATCCTGATCAATATATACTCGGCCTTGAATAATGACTATTTATTTACTAAATAAATATAACTGCATTACTCACTGATAAATAAATATTATTTCTACAATATATTCTCTCGAATAACATGCAAGTAAATAAATTCAATCAGGAATACATGAATAATTATTAAACCAAAAATGGGTATAATATTTATTCAACTTGTAAAATAAACAATTTTTTTAACTAAGATAGTGGATACACTTAGTGTGTTTCCCTCTAGGGATCTTTCTCATAGGCATTAGGTGGGATTTCCTGAAGTTCAACATTACTATATAAAAATGGGACATGGAACCTAAGAGAAAGACGTTGATGTCGCAACGATATGTCACCTCAAACGAACACTTACCATTTAACATAGTCCCTTTGTCCCGATATCTCTAATGAAGCAGGTTGTATGCATGTGTGATAAACCCATTTGCTCCATTTCTTATTCTTTGACTTCCAAGAAATGAACATGCATAGTGAACACCATAGACATGGATTTACTTAGGCTATATCATTTCCATAAAATGGCCTCAGATATCTACTTTCGTAAAAGTGAAAAAAATCCTTTCTTTCATTATTTATTAATGCAATATTACTCACGACACAACCAATTTATCCTACCTCACCGTGAACATTTGTCATCACGGTTTTCGTCAATACTTCTAAGTGCGTGATTTATAATACCCTTTAATAACAATATTAAAGTCTAAGGACCAATACAAACATCCATAGATAGGAACATCAAATGACACTTATGAATGTGTATTTTCTACTGGTGGGTCTTGTTCTTATAATATCGTCCTGGATATTTCCAAGGACGCACACCATGATTAGGTGCCTCGATGTTTCATGAGTCCCTACCCCTGATAACCTATATCAATTGTGTCCCTTCAAATGATATCATCCGGCCATAGATCATATATTAAAGAATAGTTTCTTGAAACTTCTAGGTTCTCATCAGAGTAGGGATCCACTATGACCTTTTAGTATAACATCTATTCTAAGGACATTAACACATACTATGTCACCTGAAAGAACATTCATGAGGTGATAATGAGTTTATTAATATTTATCCAATGAGTGTCAGTTTATCATAAAGTAAAAAGAAGTTGGTTTCTAGGGCAGGAACTCTAATATTTATATCATATATAAACATTAATTCCATCATTACAACCAGTATTATGATATGGTGATGGAAAAAAAATTACATCAATTTGTGAGATGATAGTCCGCCATACACACGAACGATAACTGAATTTGTTATTTGATAGATATGGATATGGATATAGTTATAATATATAGATAATAAAATATAATTATATTTAGGATAGTTTTATTATTAATTTATCATGTTTGAAGAGTTTTTGAAGGATTTGGATGAAGAAACAAAACTAAAATAAGTGGATAAAACTATACAACTTATTTAGAAAACCTCCATTTATTAACACCTTAAAACCAATAATGATTGTGTTCAGCGAAAAATAAGGCCTCTATAATGAAGTTATAGATTCTATAAAGTTTTATTTAAAATATTTTATAATCCAAATGGGTTTTTAAGGGTCCTGATATTATAATAATAGGTTCCGTTTTATAGGTGAGGGGAGGGACACTGTTGTAATTTCACAAAATAAAAAATTAATAAACATTATTTTTTAATTAAAAATGTCTCCAAAGAGATTTATTTTTAATTTCAGATGAGCATGGGTTGAAATATTCTCATTTAATAATTTTTTTATAAGTTTGGGTCACTTTATTACCCTTATCATTTTATTTTAGCCATTATTTAACCCCTTAAACTCTTACCGTGACAATAAGGTTTTTTTCTCTTTGACGGTTAACATATTTATAATAAAATGACTAGGAGATGATAAATGGATCATGGATTTTTATTTGATAACTTATACCAATAATTTGGATGAATTAAATATTTTTAATAAAATTATATCATTTAATAAAATATTATTTACTATAAAATATTAATAATGTCAATTTTAAAGACTATTCATTACATTGACTATAATAATTTCAGCATAAAAATTAAAATTAGAAAACACATTTTATTAAATCCCTAAAATGTCAAGTTAGTCTTTAAAATTATTTTACTTCATTAATTATTTGAAATTAAATTTATTTTTATATTAATAACATTTATTTGATACTTCTTTTAATGAAATAATTACCTCATTAACATTGTTTAAGCATTTAAGACTATTATATAACCACTAATAATTTAAAATAAATTAAAAAGTTGAAGAAAAATATTTTATATTTAAAATGAAAATTTATATTTGAACATATATTATGGATAAAATCAAATTATAATAATTACACAAATTACAAACAAGCGTGTGACATGTTTTACTTTTCTTTAAATAAAATATTATAATGTTAATAATCTAAACCATGTTGCCATAAATTATAATATAACAAATACTTGAATTATAATGAATTACTTTTTCTCATCCAATAAAATTGGGGAAAGTAATAGGGTTATTTATAGCCATTATAATATTATTTTCACTCTTAATTACCTGATTTACCCTTTTACCATGGTAACAAAAATTACTAAGGTTACTATTCATGTAATTAAAATAAAAGTGACCTATTTAATAAATTTGGAAATCCTAATATCAAATGTGGAATAAATTTATTCAAAATTTAGAAAACATAATTTTTGGTTTTGAATTGAAAATTAAATCTGCAAATTACAATGAAAATAGTTTTTTTAGGAAAATGCCCTTTTAAACATTAAGTATTTTTATACTAACTTCAAGTATGAAATAAATTTAAAAATAAAATGGGATTATTTTAAATTAAATGGAACATATTAAAATTTAAAAATTATTTAATATATAATTTTAATTTTTAATCACTTGATATGAAAATAAAAGTTTCATCAAAACTCAGTATTTTCACTATTAATTGAAAAATCAAACTATAGAAGAAATTATAAAAAAATTTGAACTTTGATAATTTTGATATTATAATTTTAAAAATGATATTTATTTCCTAAAATAGAATTTCTATAAAGTAATTATATTTTTCACTCTCAAATGAAATAAAAATCATTCTTGAAGAAAGTGTATTTGAAAAATAAAACTAAATTAAAAAAATTATGTTCCTAATTTTATAAGAATTAATTAATAAATTATTAATGAGTTAGATCATTTTATATTTAATAAATTAGTTAATAATATTCCTTCCGACCAATTTAATGGCTAGTTTATAATAGTCACATAATAACAATATTTAGTTGTTTGTTTAATCTCGATATTGCATATATTATATTCTATTGAACGTAGTATTTCACTTTAAAAAATAATCATGCCTCATTCTCCTAGAATTTGGTAATTTAGTTTCTCATATATGAATTTGGGTATAGTAATTAAGGTTTTACATTTCAAAATACCTTTATTGAGATCCCACATTATAGAAAAAATGATTAATATAACATGCACTTTAAAAGAAATAAAGGTATGTACCAAGGTAATTTGGAATAACGTAGACTAGGATTACATGTAGGAAATAGTAGACATTGATGAGAGAATATAACTCTGAAGGACTTATTGTGGGTGATGTAGAAGATTTCCAAGGGAAATTTAACTATCATAAAACTATAAATCTGTGATGGGTTAAAAGACCATTGATTTTACTGTAAGAAAAGTAAATAGATAATTTTATTATTTCCAAATAATATTTTATAGTGGAGGAATTATTTTACCTCCCTAACTTAGAAAATAAAGAAATATACTTACTTGAAAGTAGAGTTTCATTCTTCACTAAACATCCACTACGAACTCACCTTTTTCTCCAAATGATGTGTATTATTTTTTATGCTTGAAGCACTAGAGTCAACTTATACCAATCCCAAAAACCTAAAAAGGATTAAAATATATTCCTCCTCTCTTTATGAACTAACAAAAAAATGGTTACGATAAGATAATATAATTCCCACAATAATAACAAACAATTATATGATGAAAAAAATTTAGTCTCTAAACTTCAACAGTAATACCCAATGCTAACACATATTTTTTTGACAAATATCTTTCCATAAAATTCCTTAAAATAGTCCAAATTAAGATTGAAACAAAAAATTATGAATTATTTGATTGCATAGCCTTCAATGATAATTTTAATGTTTATCTAAAAATTTTATCAATCAATTTTAATGTCTCAAACCAAAATATAATTTCCCATATCACATAATACCTAATATATGCTAATCATTTCTATAAATCACTTGTATCAGCATAAATCCACAATAAAATTATATATGTCTCTAAACGATAATTAAATATTTATTCCTTAAATAAATTCAATAAATTTATTTTTACCTTAATCATATAGGGTTTCAATAATAGTGAATAACTTCCAAAATAACATTGATCACTTAATCACAAAATAAATTTCCAATCCCAGAATTATTAGTACGATAAAGCATATGTTCCCAAAATTAAATTTACATTTATTTATAAGATATTTTATGTATATAAAAACATTTTCATACTGACCATAACATAAATTAGGGTAGTGGTAGGTGCTTCACCCTTGTATCCCTTACGTAGTGGGTTTAATTCCTAGAGCCTTGCTAGACGCTACAGGTCGTCACATGGTCTATGATATGCCCTTTTTTAAAACTATAAAATTATAAAAAATAACCAAAAAATATGATAAAATCTTAAAAATAACCTTAATATATTAAAAATTAATGAAATTATTTAAACTCAAAGGTTATCACATAATTTTCATTTTTCCTCCTAAAATGTAATTACTCGTATTTACCTCAAAAAAATGTCTTCCAAAATATCATTAGCCAACTCAGAATTAAAAAACATAAAGACTAAAAAAGGATTAATAAGACATTAAATTTACAATCATCTGTAAAATTATAAACCCATGATGGTATCTGTAACTCTTAATATATCCTCACATGAAAACAACATAATCTTTGAAGTTATCTAAACCCTACATTGATACCAACTATAAGAATTGACCTTAATCAATACAGATTTTAGTTATTTTAAAACTATAAATCAATTTCTTATCTAGAAGATATTGTTGGTTTAGAGGTTTATAGAACCATAGAAAAAATATTACATAGTAAACTCACACATTATAAGAGGACACTTCCCATTGGTATCCATTTCCAAAAAAAAATTTCCTTTAAAATAAAACTTGATTTATTTTCAGGATAAATCAACATAATTTTATTCTTGACATCATCCATATGATTAATTTTCTTTAAAATTATGAAAGAAAAATTAAAAAATGTAATGATAAAAAAAACTCTATAAGAGAAATAAAAATATATAAATGAATAGTTAGCCCCAAAATAATTATAAACATTTCCCTTTTTTCAAAATAATAATTTTGGATAAAAATAAAAAATCTATAACCCATTAAATGAGATTTAATTCCTGAAGTATTCCATAAAAAATTCATAGGAAATATTAAATGAGATATAAACTAACAATAATTTTCCTTTAAAATAGGATAAAATCATGAAAAAATATTCAGAAATCTATGTAATATGTAATCTTAATAGCCAACCTTGTGAAAACATGAGATTTTTGTAAAAAATATCAAACATAATAAATCCTATAAGTAACTTGAGGCATAATTTTCTTATCACACTTAATTATGATGAAAACATTAAGTCTATAATGTGATGTGATAATGACGCATACCATGAAATAAGCCTTATGATATACTTGAATGTAATCACCATAGTTACACGTAGAATAACCATCCTGGTGAACATCAAACATACCTATTGAATAAGAAGGATATTATGGACCCTCCCTAGTTTAGTTTATAACGGGACCACCAGTTATCATAATCAATTCCCAATTCCCAATAACAATAACATAATCATAAAACATGAATACTTTCATCATGAAAATATTCTTTGAGGATAACAATTTATTTTAAAGGAATACTGAAAACATATAAAATAAAACATTTTCTTTGAAAATTACAACTTAATTTTTCAAGAATCTTTAAAATATTTTGGAATTTTGAAAATGGGAAAATTTTCTCATGCCGTATAAGTTAAATTTTTTTTTACTTTTGTAAAAAATAAAAGAGGAAATATAAAATAGGATTTTAATAGAAATTCCCTTTCATAAAACCATAAACAAATAACTTTTTGAAAACATTTGAGAGTAATTTGAAAATTACATTTTAAAACAATTTATTTATATATAAATATATTAATAAAAATCATTTTAAAAAAATTAAAATGAAAAATAAACATATTTTAAAAAAAATCTAGAAAAAATTTTAGAAAAGGGTTTTTAGTTAAAGAGTCCCTTAACTTGATTATGACTCATCACATACATTGTGTATCTTCCAGAAAATAAGATAATATTAGTTTATAATTTATTTAGGAAAATTTTCTTGTTTGTTATTTCTTTTATCTCACTCATTTCTAGGTTATATAAAATTACTTAAACATTTACGTTCACGTTAGATGTCTAGACGATATTCAGTAACTAAGTCGAAAATGTCTTTGATAAGTCAGTAATGGTCTAAGTGGTCATAATTTCACCATATCTATAAAAAAATTCAAGAAAAAATTATAACTTTTATACAAAAAAAACACTTTTAAATATTTTAATTAAATATGGTTATGAAAAATGAACTATGTTGAAATCATGGAGGTAAAAATCCATATGTACACATGAGTAACATTTTCATTTTTCAATAATCATTATGGAATAAAGATATGTATTATTTTATCTTTCCATAATTATAATAATATAATATATCTCATATTACCTCTTTGAAAATACATTTATATATCATCCATGTGAAATGGTGATGGAAAACTAATCACATCACTTCGGGGAGGTGGTAGTCCATACGTGAACATGAACACCATTATCATTATTTTGTGCTTGTAAAGGTAAGATATTTAATAGTATATTAACTTTTCAAAATGATTAAAATTTCATGAATATTATATATAATCCTTAATTTGATCATTATAACCAGTATGATGAGATGGTGATGAAAAATAAGTTACAACTGTTTGCGAGACAATAGTCCACTGTACACAGGAATGATGTTTTAATTTCTCATTTGATGGAGGTTGAGAAGGATATATGTTATTCTATACACTTTATAATAACATATTATATTAGGTATGATGGTGTTATTTATTCTCCATGTTTAATTAATAATTTAATGATTTATAAGAAGAAACAAAACCAAACAAAGCAGATAAAACTATACCTCTTCTTGGGAAAACTGAAGATATAAAGGATCGAATAAAAACTATGAAGGGGGGTTGAATATTTTGTTTTCAATTTTTATAATTTTAAATACTTTTCAAAACATAACTCCTAAAACCTTTAATATTTATTTCCTTATCATCTTTTGAAAAAAAATCTTGTATGAGAAAGTAGTGAAGAAAGTAAAGAACACAATGTTTATAAGTTTCAGACTCAATGTGAGAACCTGCATACTTACCATAACCACTCTTCTGGGTCTATGGAACTCCAATATTATTAATAATTGAATAAAAAATGCGAGAACTCCTGATAGACACCTTCTATCTACTGATAGGAATGATTATACAAACTCTAGTCATTTTACAATGTTTTAATATAAAAAAATTAATCCAATAAAAATTAAAAGGACCTTGTTGAAACTACTCCATGATTAATCAGTTCAAATCCTCAGTCCGATTTAGTTGGGTCCAATTTTTTCAATCTGATGATGTTGAATCTGATTAACTCAAAATGATGATGTTAGATCCGATGAACTCAGTCTGATGAATCCATTCTAAATCTGAATTACTCAAACTTTTCTCAAATTCTTAATAAAATGGACTCAATAAGTTGAACCCATAATCAATATGAAACACTCAAACTATACATAAATTATCAATATGGTCTTTCTCAATCTGGTAAACAAAAATTCAAATTTTTGATCCTCCTCTTGATATCTCTATCTAAAAATGAATTTCTCTTGATTTATTTTGAGCTTCTCCTTTTCTACTTGAATTAAAGGTTGCCAATGAATGAATGATATGAGGAAGTATCTATAGGTGAATCAAAAAAAAGCATGAAACTTAAAAACTTTCCCAACATTATAAAATTTCAAAATCTTTGAAGATCACTCACATTTAATATTTAACTTTTACTTCTTTAATCCTACATAGGTTTCTCTAAGATTTATTCAAAATTGGATTTCATGTTTTTCCCTCTACAACTCTTCATAAAACGTCTCATATATTCTTTTTTCGTGATCTTTATAATCAGCTCAATATGATATATTTCATTCTCACCTCATTATGAATATTTTTACCTATTATCTAATTAAGATTGTGTTTCCTTCTCATCTCATTAAAAATATATTTCCTTCTCATTTATTACGATTTCAATTTCTTTCTCAGCTTATTACAATATCCTTTTCTTTTGTAGATCATTAAGATTCTATTTCCTTCTCATCTCTTTATGATTTCTATTTCCTCCCCAACTCATTATGATTTAGGTTTCCTCTTTAGATCATTATAAATTATGGTCCTCTTCATCTCATTATGATGGAATTCCAGCTTCGATGGAAATCCCATTACGACGATTTTTCCATAATGATGGAATGTATTCAATAATTAATTTTCTTAGAAACTTTTAAAATTTTAAAACATCATCAGCTTCACACATTCTTCTTGTTTCATAAATATTCTTCCTTTGATGGATATTTAATAATGATGGAATCCCCATTACGATGGATTCCTCATTATGATCATGTTAATATGATGATAACATCACTTAGAAACATTTAAAAGTATCAAACATCCCCAAATTTTACTCATTGAAAAACTTTTTTTCTATTTCTGGTACTAATAAAACCATTACGATTCCACCATTTCCTCAAAAATATTTTATTGTGAATTTTTTTTAGGATTTTTTCAAACTTCATAACTAGAAATGTATCATCTGATTTTATTTAGAAAGTATGAAAACTTTCTAACTCTAGACATCAAAATATTCTTTCAAAATTATTCAGCAACAATATGACTTATTCAGACAACAACATATGTCTTTCTAACAAATCCCATTTTATGGACTGGTTCTGATTCTTGAATAACAAATATATTCTTATACAAAAAGGTTAATTGTAAAAAAATACAAAAACATTGTAAAAAAAATTTATCAAAAATTCTCTTTAATATCTCCCTTTGGATTTGTTGAAAACCTTTATTAACTAATTTTAACATCTCAGAATTTTTTCACAACTAAAATTTTGTAAACATATCTTGTTTTTTTACATTTATAAAAAAATATACTTTCTCAAAAGAGATTTTCTTGATACAACACTACTGGATAAAGTAATTTTTTTGAAGTAATTATATCCTTTAGTGGAAATAAAATTTTGTGGCTAGGTAAAGATAAAATATCCCTCACTTTTATTTTCCTCTCACTTTTCTTTTTCTCTCACCCATTTTATGTTAACCAAAAACTAAGATTCATTAAAGAAAAATAAGTAAAAAGTTCTTATAAAGTATGAATTTATTATATTCTATAACCTGTTTTCAACATATTCCAAATCATAGTGGGGGTTCTTGCTTATGAGGTTTAAGAATTCATGGGAGGAGGATGAACCTGAAGATGTAGCCTCAACTCCACAAACGTTTATTTTGGAATTACATTGATAAAGATATCAAAAACCTGATAATTTATAGAATTTTATATAAAAAAAACATCTCCAGCAGAAAATTTATCCATTATAAATTGAAAATTTATGTTAATTTTATTTTTATTGAATGCGGGATAGGAATTTTGGAGATATCAATCGCACTCTAATTATCACGAAGTATCTTCAATGGATTAGAAACTTTTACTTTCAAATATTCCAACTAAATTTTAATCCACAACATTTGAGTTCAAGCCTGAGTTACTACAACATATTCAGATTCAGCTATGTTCAAAGTTACTGAACTTTGTTTCATACTATGCCCGCTCACAAAACATTAACCTAAGAAAAATGTTCCTCCTGAGGTTGATTTCCTCTCAATACAATTTCTATCCCAATAGATATCAGTATAAGCAAGAAACATTATCTCAAAATTTCTTTTGTAAACAACCCATGTGAAGTTATTCCTTTGAAATATCTTATATATCTCTTTGCTTCCAACATACGTGGTTCTTTTGGTTTAATTTGATACCTAGCACACAAATTCAAAACATAAAATTATTAGTCCTTGAGGCTATAAGGTAAATATGAATTCATATAAATTTACAAAATTCATTCAATTCACACTTATTCCAGATGAATCTTTGTCAACTTCATTCTCACTAGAGATAAGAGTAGAAACATCTTTGGATCCTACCATCCCAAACTTTTTTAAAAATTACCAGCATACTGTTCTTGAGATAAGAAAATGTATTTTGATTTCTGTGGAACTTTTCAGACAAGGAATAATGTTAATTATCTTAGAATAGACATTTCAAAATTATTCTTCATTTCCTCAGAAAACTCTTTAAAGAAATTTTCTTCCCCACCATATAAAATTTCATCATCCACATAAACAATAAAAATTAGAATTCCCAAGTCAAAATATTTTCCATACAGATTTCTATAAACTTTTCCTTTTGAATTTTTAAAAATTCTCAATCAATTTTAAATTTTAGAATACCATTCATGTGGAAATTATTTCATCCCACACAAACATTTCTTCAGTTTACAAACTCTATTTTCATCTTCATCAAGGAGAGACTCAGAAGGTTGTTCAATTTAAACTTTTTACTCAATCTCAACATTTTATAAAGATGACTTTGTATTCATTTGATATTTTTTTAATACTGATTTGAGGACACTAAAAGAAACATTCTAATAGTTTCTAATCAAGGAACTGGGGAAAAGGGTTCTTCAAAATACACTCCCTACACCTGTGGATAGCCTTTACAAATATTCCTGTATTTGTTTCTTGAAACTTCTCCATGTTTATTTCACATTTTTTTGTAAACCAACTAGGTTCCGCTAACATTTTTATTTGATGTCCATGAAATAAGTTCACATGTTTCATTATTCTCAATCTAATCCATATCATAATTTATAAAATCCACCCAATCTTTGTATTTAGTATCTTCTAAAACTGATTTTGGTTCAACCTTTGAGATAAGGGAAGTCTTATTTTCCAATCTAAAATTTCATTTTGTCTGTACTCGACCCTTATGATTTGAAATAATTTAATCAGAATCAAAATGTTTTTGTAAAGTAGGAAACTTCATGGTTTATTTCCCAACTCAAATTTCCTCATCACATGATTTTTTGAATCCTGATAAGGATTTTTGGAATTACATTCACTATTATTACAAATATCCAGTTTATCCTCATAATTCTCAACTAGTTTTGTTAAGTAATTTTGGTTTTCCAAAAATTTCATATCAAATGAGTCCACAAACATTTTAAAAGGTTGGTTCCAAAATAATATATTTGGCGAATGACCCATCAAATTTACATCCCATCTTTCTCTTCAAACTTTCCTGGATGTAGATTTTTGATTTTGAGAAAACATGGAATTCCAAAACACTATGAAGTATTTAAATGATGTTTTTTGTTGTACCACAATTCATATGGAGTCATGTTTGTTTCTGGTCTCAATAAGAATCAATTTTGAACATGTATAATAGTACTAACATCTTCCCTCTAATTGGCGTTTTAATGTTTTCATTATACTAACATACTTCTTCTTATTTTAACCAAAAGTCCATTCTTTCTTTTTGCTACTCCATTTTGTTGTGGAGTATAGGGAGCACTATACTGATATTTGATACCCTGACTTTTCATATAAGCTTCAAAATTATTTATTGTGAATTGAATTCCATTATTTTTTCTTTACCTTTTTATAGAAACCCCCATTTATTTCTTTACATATTTTCTAAATAATTTTAATGTTTCAACAACCTCTAACTTATGCCTCATAAACATGATATTTTCCATCCGAGTGAAATCATCAATAAAAGTGATAAAGTATAGGCCTATTTTTTATTGATGTCTCATTATACCACATAAATAAGAATGAATTTACTAAACTAGTATGGAATACTGAATCTTAACTCTTTTAGGACTTTTGTTAGTCATCTTCCATTTTCAGAAGATATAAAGACAAATTAATCTCTTATTTTTAATTATGGAATGTTTAGAATGGAATCCACATTATAATGTTTGTTCATACTATTCCTTCCAAAGTGACCAAGTCTTCGGTGCATAAATTTTTTTTCATCATCCGCACTCAAGTAAAAAGAGTTATTGAATTATCCTATTTAGAATAGATTCAAACCACTTATTTCTCCATTTTTAAGGACTTTTCCATCTTTCACACTTTTGATGATAAAAAAATATTTTCTGAAAATAACTTTAACACCCTGAGATTTTAAGAAAAATATTCTTTTTAATTTCATTAATGTCTTGTGTTGTACGCTACACCAAAAGGAGCTTGCACAACACACATCCTTGACTTTCCTTGCATTAAACGCAATCGTGAGCTTCCTCGATAACGTGTGTAGTACGTAATACCGAGTTTCACTAAACAACGATATACTATTAAAATAATATTAAAACTACCCGTTATGAATAGTAATAACCACTTTTTGAAATTTTGTAAATTTTATTTTTCAAAATGGACTTCATTTTTGGATTTGTAATATCGAAATTATCTTAGGGTGAAATTTTTGTACATTTCGGATAACTTTCATTTTCCGATGAATAGTGAAAATTACTAAATTTTAATTAAAAACAACCTTTTTAATCGAAATAATTAATAGTGATAAATTATTAATTTGAGTGGTTTTAAAATATATTTAGAATATATTTTTACAATTTAATACAATGTTGGTCATTGGATGTAATTCTACATTTAAAACAGACATAAACAAGTGTCAATATTTTGATAGTTAATATCTTTTAAGAACACACTATTTGTTTTGACAACGGGAATTAATTTTTTAATTAATTAATGCAACTAATATGTTTTTAATTTATTAAAAAAGACATCATTTTTGAGTTCATAATATCAAATATATCTTAGGCCTAATTTTTGGTATTTTTCTGGAAACTTTCATTTTTTGATGAATAGTAAAACCACTAAGTGGTAGTTAAAAAAAATGAATTTTTCATAAAACTTAATTTTACCGCTTCTGTGAGTGGAATTTCAAAAATCCGAGAGACACGGTTGATGTTAGTAAATAAAATTTGGTTCAATGAGATGAAAATAATTTTTGGTGAATAGTAACTTTTTACTTTGTTTTACCACGGTTAAAAGTAAATAGGGTAATTGAGGGTAAAAATGTTATTATTATTACCCTAACACATGTCCTAATTCTATTGGATAATTTTAATTCAACCCAAAACAACCTTAGGAATAAAATATGATCATTTAGGCCCACTTGGATTAGATTAGGGCATTTATTATTAATTTATTTAAAGAAGGGTTAAAATAGTTAAAATCAAAGTTTAATAAATAAATCATTTTTAATATAGGGTTTTACATAATATAAATTCGATTGTGAATATTCATTAGAAATATAATATGATTTCAGACATAATAATATTTTATAAATAATTTTTAGACATTAAATAAATTAATTTATATATTACACAATGATGATGCAGTAATTACCATAATAGTGAAAAATTAGAATAATTGATATTATAAATACCCAAATAAATATAATTTGAGTCTTTTTATGAATTAAACAAATTTTATAGGTTAATATGACATGTTAGTATTTATTTAATTAACGTTTTTAGAACTAATCATTCTGTTATGATTTTCAAAAAAATCAATTACTAAATAGTGTAAAAATTGACATAAAATAGTTTTTAAAACAAATATTATATTATTAATTGTTATATTATTCCTAAAAATATAAGGTTCGGAAAAATGACTTATATAAGGTTATATATATTAATAATAAACAACTTGTGGTTCTTTTGTCTTGATATAGTAAGTTTATTAACCATATAGTGTAAGAAAACAAGAAGACACGGTAAAAGTAAAATTATCTAACTTAAAGTTAAATATAAATTATAAGGTTAACATAGGAACCTAAACCTGTCTAAATTATATTGAATGAGATGATTTCGACCCATCCCCACCTTAGCTTCGAAATAAATCAATTTGGAGCTATTTAAAACCGAATTTGACTTTATACTAAAATAATATATTTAGTTATTCCAAAGGTGCCCCTCTCCTCCCTTATAAAAGGGAACCCCCTCCCTCTCTTCCTCACACCACTTTGATCCTTCATGATCGGCCAAACCCTGAACAATTATCTTCTCCACTTCCCTAGAAACATCCTAGAGGTTCTGGTCTTCCTCAAAGACCAATTTTAGTTTCCTAAAAGGAGATCTCAAAGAGTCACTTCAAAGAAGAGGTAATGTCCGTTACCGATTTTTTCAACTTTATTCATTCTTCCACTTCTTCTTCTTAGGTTGTTTCATTATGAAGTAATAAAAACAGTATCACTCATATACTGAAATGTTATTATAAGTATGAAACAACCCTATTTCACCATCTATCCATCCTACGGAAAACGAAATCACCGCGCGTGCGTACGTACGGAATACCGTCTCCACAACGTGGTGTAATCTATTTTCCACCACAACCTTACTTGGATGGATATAATGGTGTACATAATAACTATATATGATTATTTTAAAGTGATACTGATTCTGAAATAGTATACATACACTCCAATACAGTCCCACGATCATGATAACGATATCATCGCTCGTGCGTACGTATGGACTACCGTCTCCACGACGCGATGCGATTCATTCTCCACTTTAACCATTCATGAATGATTATAAAGTATATATAATAGGTAATCATGAAATATATGACATAATAATGATACTGGATTTATTTGTATATATATGTATGTCATCTAATTAATTTCATTCAACCCAATAAGGAAACGAAAACAGCGTTCATGCGTTCGTACGACCTACCGTCTCCATGAACGGTGTATTTCTTTCCATTTACTGATTTATTATATATATGTATATTCTGAATATATATTATATATAAATAATGTTTTATATTCTGGTATTAAGTAATCATTATCTATGTAATCATATGAATAATTACAAGTCAAAACACGGACGACAAATGAAACAATTTTACCTAAAACGCTCTTTAACATGGAATTTACAAATGAACGGGTAATATAAAGTCATAAGTGAACCATATATGATATCATAACAATGATTATGATTCTGGAATAATTCAATGACACTATTTAAATCATTATACAGGAGGTTAGGACACTTACGAAGCAAATCAGACCTAAGGTAAGGGAAAATAACACAATCTCATTTTTATCCGAGATTGTTTATACTTTGGTATTCACTAGGGTGTATTTTATCATCCACATCCATGTTTCCTAAATATGTAATATTATTTCCATCCACCTATAATTTTTTTAAATCCAATTTTACCCTTTGGTGAGTTTTTAGTAAAAGATATGAAAGGAATCTTTTGTCGTTTTTCGTACGAGGTACTTTTTGACTTTTCCGACAAAAGTACGAGAATAATGTTTTTTTAACTTATACGAAATGAATGGATTTTTAAAACATTATTTCCAAGAAGCTACCTTTAAATTTTTTCAAGTTTATTTTTAATCAACTTATTTTAGTTTAAAATTGTATGACATGTTAAGAAAGGAAAATGTTTTTTTGAATTTGAAAGGATATTTTCCTCAAGAATGGAGTTCAAGTGTTTTATCAAAATTATTTTCCATCTAAGATAATATAGGGTTCTGTTTATATCCCTGTTATTACATTTATTTTATTATGTTGTGATGGAATTATTTTTATGAATTCCTTTATCTTATATGAATTTTTTGAGGATGTCACGATGTTTAAGATTCCCATTTTTATTACATGGGTTATGCAATGATGTATGATTTATGATTTTGTGGCACACATAAGAATGGTATCATTATGAGATGGGTGGGACCTATATCTCCCTCCAATGCATTGGGTAAAGATTTTATATCTCATGAGATAGACATGGCTAGAACGGTAGGTTATACCTGTTCAGTGATACAGGACTGAAACGAGGAGTGAACTCGGTTCAGAAATAGGCTTTGTATGCTAAGATAGTCTTGTAAATGAGTCTCGACTACTAAGAAATGATTCTCTATGATTATGTGTGTATGACACAAAGTTTCATGTTTTATGTTACGATTATTGGGATTCCATTTCACTACTATGATTTATCCCATGTTATGAAATTATGATTTCTTTTGCAGGTTAAGATTTCCAAAAGTTATGTTCTTATGTATATGATGTGATTGATATTTCTTTTGTTTACCCTTACTAAGAATTTGAGCTCACCCTTTTATGTTTTCTTTTCCCCAGGATATAAAGAAAGGTTTTGGGTAAAAAAAGGAAGATCTTTATGGGAGATTTTGAAGATCTTTCACCACGATTAGAAGATTATATTTCGAGTTTCCAAAGACACTAAAATATTACCGTCCTTGTGTGTGTGTTTTTGTTATGTACTAAGTATTATGCAAAAGTAATGTAATGTCCTTGTACTTTAAGCTTCAGGTCTCTATAGTTGGTATCAGAGGAAAGGTTTAGTCAACCTTTGGAAACTAGGATGCGAAAATAATAGTGAGATCCCTAGATATATTTCTAAGGTATGTCTAGGGATGTCCCTAAGGATAAGTATACATATAGGATACAGTCCTAGAACTACGGTAACGATCATAAAATTTAACCTAAGATGTTAGATGTTGAGGATACTCCCCATTTACTATTTTGTTTTCCCTAGCATGATTTTGGCCCCACACACTATTCTTTTTGGGTTTTAGAAAATGGCTGGAAATAGGAAGATTCAAGATAATGGAGGATATAACAGACAGTGGAATGATATTCTTCATGAGCAGCCAAATGAAACTGGATTTGGAAGTCAAAAAATCATTATTATGCCAAATCATCAATCTCATAATATGATCAATAAACTCAAATTTGGTAAGTTTCCTGACTTGACTAATAAGAGAAAGATGGAGTTTCATGATGATCATTGAGGAAAGAAAGTTCAATTTCCCCTATGTAAATCATGTCGGAAGAGGAATCAAGGAGAATATTTCAAAGGAACTGGAAGATGCTTTGGGTGTGGAAAAGAAGGACATAAAGGCAGTAAGTGTAAAGGAAAAGGTTTAGTTAACACCATGGATGAGGATAATGGGATTGCTACAACATCAACAATGGTTAAATGTTTTAAATGTGGAATGTACGGGCATTATGAAAACCAATGCCCTAAGGTAAAGTCTCATGAAGAGAATTAGTATGGTCATATGGGTAATATTTATGTTGATGATGATGAAGAGACTGCAAATGACATGTGAGATGAAAGAATTGTTGAAGCCCAGTCAATGGTTTAAGTAGGTAGTGGAACAATTACATGTTTATCAAGTGTAATGTTGTATAAGTAATCCCATGGTACTATAAAATAAAGAGACATCTAAGGATTGTTACACTGTTGTCTTTCCTTCAGTTTTGAAAGTGTATGATTAATGGTACCAGTATCCCTTAAAGGTTATTCAGATATTTTTGGAATATAGATGATATGCGCATAATGAAGGGATAATGAGAAAATTAAATGTTTGATAGTATTCATGAGCTCATGACTGATATAAGGAGAAGGTTATTTCATGGTTTGAGTATATAGAATTTTTGTATTTTGGTATGTGGAAAGAGTTAACTATTGACCGCATTCATGTTTTTACTAAGGTACAATGGGTATTAATTCTTCAAGAGAATACATGATTAAGGTATTCACATGATTGTAATTTGACCAATAAGATATATATTATGATATATGGGGGATAAATGATGGCATTGACCTGATTGTTATGTGACATTTCAAGTAATCATTTTCATTATACTATGAGCTTGGAACAATGAATTTTAGATAAGCCTAAAGATTGGAATGGATTATGTTGGACATATGTTAGGATATAACTTTTTTCGATATTATTGATGGGATGTTATAGTAATATAGATTTAGAAAAAGGACAACCTGTAGGACGGGCGACAGCCCATCGTGTCAGACAAGGCTATGGGAATCGAACCCACAACCGAAGTGGGACTGGCCTTTATCGCCTACCACTGGCCTACAGGAAGTCCCCGTTTAGTAGAAACTAGTTTTATTATATTAATAAGTATAATATTAGAAGTATATGTCCATTTTAGGAACCATATATCGTTAATCTCACTATATATGGACTTATGTATTTTTTGATAACTTTTCTAACCTTTTGTTTGAGACAGATGGAATGACCCATCATTCTTTCACATGATCTGCTAACACATCACGAATGAAAAATTCAACTTCATTTATTTATGAGATGAAGTGGAAATTTTCCAAATAACGACCAATGGTGAGACTATACTGAAATCACGAAAGTATTTCTTCTAATTCCAATTTCATCATCTTTAGGGAAACGATCTTGAAAACCAAAAATGTTGTCCTAGTGCTATTATATTCGATGAATCAGATGGTACCTTATATCATCACAAATCTATGGATTTGTGATTGCTGGATTTTCCATAGCCATGTTCTCTACCACTCTCCATCAAAACATGATGGTTAGATTTCTCTTCCATATCCATATTTTCATCTATGTGGAAACCCAGTGATTAGTTTATGTGGGTAACCATTACGTTTCATACTTTTTTTTAAAGATTTGTTTTGGTATTCCTTTTTACGATGTGGGTTTCTATTAAATAAATATTCTAAGAGTAAACCATTTATAACCCCGACAACTTTCGAGGGCGAAATTCATTTTAAGGGGGGTAGAATGTAACACCCCGAGATTTTATGAAAAATTTTCTTTTTAATTTCATTAATGTCTTGTGTTGTACGCTACACCAAAAGGAGATTGCACAACACGCATCCTTGAATTTCCTTGCATTAAACGCAATCACGACCTTCCTCGATAACGTGCGTAGTACGCAATACCAAGTTTCACTAAACAACGATATACTATTAAAATAATATTAAAACTAGCTGTTATGAATAGTAATAACCACTTTTTGAAATTTTGTAAATTTTATTTTTCAAAATGGACTTCATTTTTGGATTCAGAATATCGAAATTAGCTTATGGTGAAATTTTGGTACATTTCGGATAACTTTCATTTTCTGATGAATAGTGAAAATTACTAAATTTTAATTAAAAACAACCTTTTTAATCGAAATAATTAATAGTGATAAATTATTAATTTGAGTGGTTTTAAAGTATATTTAGAATATATTTTTACAATTTAATACAATGTTGGTCATTGGATGTAATTCTACATTTAAACCAGACATAAGCAAGTGTCAATCTTTTGATAGTTATTATCTCTTAAGAACACACTATTTGTTTTGATGACGGGAATTACTTTTTAAATTAATTAATGCAACTGATATGTTTTGAATTTGGTAAAATAGACATCATTTTTGAGTTCATAATATCAAATATATCTTAGGCCTAATTTTTGGTATTTTTCTGGAAACTTTCATTTTTTGATGAATAGTAAAACCACTAAGTGGTAGTTAAAAAAAATGAATTTTTCATAAAACATAATTTTACCACTTCTGTGAGTGGAATTTCAAAACTCCGAGAGACACGGTTGGTGTTATTAAGTAAAATGTGGTTCAATGAGATGAAAATAATTTTTTGTGAATAGTAACTTTTTACTTTTTTTACCACGGTTAAAATTAAATAGGGTAATTAAGGGTAAAAATGTTATTATTATTACCTAAAAATTGTCCTAATTCTATTGTATAAGTGTAATTCGACCCAAAACAACCTTAGGAATAATATATTATCATTTAGGCCCACTTGAATTAGATTAGGACATTTATTATTAATTTATTTAAAGAAGGGTTAAAATAGTTAAAATCAAAGTTTAATAAGTAAATCATTTTTAATATAGGGTTATACATAATATAAATTCGATTGTAAATATTAATTAGAAAGCTAATACGATTTCATAAATAATGATATTTTATTTATAATTTTTAGACTTTAAATATATTAATTTATATATGACACAATGATGATGTAGTAATTACCATAATAGTGAAAAATTAGAATAATTGATATTATAAATACCCAAATAAATATAATTTGAAAATTTTTATGAATTACACTAATTTTATAGGTTAATATGACATGTTATTATTGATTTAATTAACTTTGTTCGAACTAATCATTCTGTTATGATTTTCACAAAAATCAATTACTAAATAGTGTAAAAATTGACATAAAATAGTTTTTAAAACAAATATTATATTATTAATTGTTATTTTATTCCTAAAAATATAATTTTTGGCCAAATGACTTATATAAGGTTATATATATTAATAATAAACAACTTGGGGTTCGTTTTTCCTGATATAGTAAGTTTATTAACCTTATAGTGTAAGAAAACAACAAGACATGGTAAAAGTAAAATTATCTAACTTAAAGTTAAATATAAATGATAAGGTTAAAATAGGAACATAAACTTGTATAAATTATATTGGATGAAAGGATTCGACCCATCCCCACCTTAGCTTCGAAATAAATCAATTTGGAGCTATTTAATTCTTAATTTGGCTTTATAATAAAATAATATTTTTAGTTATTCCAAAGGTGCCCCTCTCCTCCCTTATAAAAGGGCACCCCCTCCCTCTCTTCCTCACACCACTTTGAGACATCAAGCTCGGCCAAACACTTCCAAATTCTCTTCTCCACTTCCCTAGAAACATACTATAGGTTCTGGTCGTCCACAAAGACCAATATTAGTGCCCTAAAAAGAGATCTCAAAGAGGCGCATCAAAGAAGAGGTAATGTCTGTTACCGATTCTTTCAACTTTATTCCTTCTTCCACTTATTCTTCTTAGGTTGTTTCATTATGAAGTAATAACATCAGTATCACTCATATACTGGTATGTTATTATAAGTATGAAACGACCCTATTTCACCATCTATCCATCCTACGGAAAATGAAATCATAGCGCGTGCGTACGTACAGAATACCATCTCCACGCCGTGGTGTAATCTATTTTACACCACCACCTTACTTGGATGGATATAATGGTGTAAATAATAACTATATATGATTATTTTAAAGTGATATTGATTCTGAAATAATATAAATACACTGCAATATAGTCCCACGTTCATGAGAACGATATCATCGCTCGTGCGTACGTACGGACTACCGTCTCCACGACGCGATGAGATTCATTCTCCACTTTAACCATTCATGAATGATTATAAAGTATATATAATAGGTAATAATGAAATATATGACATAATAATGATACTGGATTTATGTGTATATATATTTATGTCATCTACTTAATTCCATTCAGCTCAACAAGGAAACGAAAACAACGTTCATGCGTACGTACGACCTACCGTCTCCATGAACGGTGTATTTCTTTCCATTTACTGATTTATTATATATATATGTATATTCTGAATATATATTATATATAAATCATGTTTTATATTCTAGAATTAAGTAATCATGATCTATGTAATCATATGAATAATTAAAAGTCAAAACACGGACGACAAATGAAACAATTTTACCCAAAACGCTCTTTAACATAGAATTTACAAAAGAATGGGTAATATAAAGTCATAAGTGAACCATATATGATATCATAACAATGAGTATGATTCTGCAATAAGTCAATGACATTATTTAAATCATTATACTGGAGGTTCATACACTTACGAAGCAAATCAGAACTAAGGTAAGGGAAAATAACACAATCTCATTTTTATCCGAGATTGTTAATACTTTGGTATTTACTGGGGTGTATTTTATCATCCACATCCATGTTTCCTCAATATGTAATATTATTTCCATCCACCTAAATTTTTTTTAAATCCAATTTTACCCTTCAGTGAGTTTTTAGTATAAGATATGAAAAGAATCTTTTGTCATTTTTCGTACGAGGTACTTTTAGAATTTTTCGACAAAAGTTCGAGAAGAATGTTTTTTTAACTTATACGGCATGAATGGATTTTTAAAACATTATTTCCAAGAAGTTTCCTTTACAAGTTTTCAAGTTTATCATTAATCAACTTCTTTTAGTTTAAAATTGTATGATATGTTAAGAAAGGAAAATGATTTTTTTGGAATTTGAAAGGATATTTTCCTCAAGAATGGAGTTCAAGTGTTTTATCAAAATTATTTTCCATCTAAGATAATATATGGTTCTGTTTACATCCCTATTATTACATTGATTTGATTATGTTGTGATGGACTTATTTTTATGAATTCCTCTATCTTATATGAATTGTTTCATGATGTCACGATGGTTAAGATTCCCATTTTTATTACATGGGTTATGCAATGATGTATGATTTATGATTTTGTGGCACACATAAGAATGGTATCATTATGAGATGGGTGGGACCTATATCTCCCTCCAATGAATTGGGTAAAGATTTTATATCTCATGAGATAGACATGGATGGAACGGTAGGTTATACCGGTTCAGTGAAATAGGACTGAAATGAGGAGTGAACTCAGTTCAGAAATGGACTTTGTCCGCTAAGATAGTCTTGGCAATGAGTCTTGTATACTAAGAAATGATTCTCTATGATTATGTGTGTATGACATAAAGTTTCATGTTTTATGTTATGATTACTGGGATTACATTTCACTACTATGATTTATCCCATGTTATTAAATTATGATTTCTTTTGCAGGTTAATATTTCCAAAAGTTATGTTCTTATGTATATGATGTGATTGATATTTATTTTGTTTACCCTTACTGAGAATTTGATCTCACCCTTTTATGTTTTCTTTTACCCAAGATATAAAGAAAGGTTTTAGGTAAAAAAAGGAAGATCATTATGGGAGATGTTGAAGATCTATCACCACGATTAGAAGATTATATTCCGAGTTTTCAAAGACACTAAACTATTACAGTACTTGTATGTGTGTTTTTGTTATGTACTAAGTATTCCACAAAAGTAATGTAATTTCCTTGTACGTTAAGCTTAGGGTCTCTAAAATAACTTAATTTACATATTCACAAAGTTGAGATACACTAAGAATGTTATATTTTAACTTATAAAAAAATAAAACATCCTTATATTTCAACTTTTCCACCTCAATCTCAGCTATTCTGATCCCTATAATTTTTAAGGAACTAGCATAATTTTTTTTACTTCTCCTCAATCCCGACATTCAACATGTTTCAATATTTTTATATCACTTGTAAAATGTAATGAAATACAAATATGTAGTATATTTGGTTTTTTCCTTTTACTTGATGTTATAGTTGTCTCAACATCAAAATCTCTTTCCTCAACTTTCTTATTTTCTACTTCAATTTATTTTATATGAAAAGAAACTTGTTTTGGAAGGAGTTTCGTACATCATTTGGAATTATGTGTATCCTGATCACATATTCTTGAAACTTCTTCAAAAAAATCAAAATGATTTTTTGTTAGAACGTTTTTTAGATCTGGATAATTGACCTTTTTATTTCTAAAAGTTAGGAAAGTTACTCTTTCTACTTTCACTATTTATTCCATAATTCCCAAAAATTCTCTCATATAGAGATAAGTTGTGCCAATAATTATAATATCAATTTCCATAGATTCCACAACCCCATAAATATCCATAAAATATTTATTTTCTATTCAATAATGATATTTATCTATAGAAATTTTTTGAAGTTGGTAAATTCTTTCTACTCTAATATACTCAAGATATGGATCGTCTTTAATTTTTAATGAGTTTTATAATTTTGTAAATTTTATAGGTTTCTCTCATTCTTTCTCCTCCAAATATTTTCTAATACCTTTTACATAACATCAAATGATAATTGAATCAGGCAAAACATTAATTTTAGAGAGTGAATATTTCACGAGATTCTCATATTAAGCCTTCATAGCAACTTTAGATGTATAGTCTTTTAGTTATGATGCTTTTTTAAATATTTCCTTCATCTTCCTTAGGGTATTTTAGGACTCAAGATGTTTTTATTGAAACTTTTCAGCTTATTATTCCTTAGATTCCAACTTCTTACTATGATCTTCAATCATCTTTCCCTAATCAGTAATTTTTAGTTTGTATATTAAAATCTCTTGCATGTATTCATCCTCCTATTTGATGACATATTTTCATCCTTTAAAAACATCTTCACTATATTTATTTATTATTATGATTTATTTCTGGAGATATTTTTAATGTTCAAGGCATGTAAGAAGTTATTTTCTGAGGTGATACTATCTATAAGAGTCTTCACCAAATTCTTCACTATCTGAGGAATATTTTTCTTTCTAAACTTTTGGAATAAAGGTTCTGAATTTTTATGAACTTTCATCTTTAAAATAATTGTAATCTGTTGTATCCAATTCAACTTTCTTACTCAAAATAATTCTATTGTTTCCAGAAAACATCTTCTTTTATTTTTTGGATGATTTTTCATCTTTATCATTTTTGTTCCACTTCTTCCATCTAGATTTTTCATCAGAATAATTTCAATATTCTCCAACTTTATTTTTAGGGAATTTAAAATCAAAGTGTCTAATTTAATGACATGTAAAACATTTTAATGTAACTTTACATACATATTTCACTCTTCCTCTTTGATAGTATTTATGAACAAGAGATATAATCATATCATTCAACTCATCATCATCCTTATCTCTGAACTGATAAGGATAAACTTCTTCAAAATCTTGGATTTTCATTTTTCTCATAGTTTCAAAAACCATTTCATCTTTCGTGTTCTTTTTAAACAGTATAGCATTCCTTATTTCAAAATCAAAAAATAAAGTTATGCAATTCTTCAAGAGATAAATCATCCTTATCTTGTAATGAGTAAATTATAGAATCAAACCTATCTGAAAATAATCTCATGAGTTTCTTCAAAATTTTAGAATATTCTAGGACATATTTAAACCCTCTAAGGTTAAAAAAATTTCATTTACCGTAGAAAAGTATTGATCCATAGATTCTTCATCTTTCATTATGATTTCTTCATGCTTACTATGCTAGATTTGTAGCTTTTCTTATTTCACTTTAGTGTTCCCTTATAGATGGTCCAACATAATTTTTAAAGTATTTAGAACCATCATATTTAGAAGAACACTCTCTGATAAGAACATAAATAATGCATTTATAGCCTTTCCATTCATTTCTATATTTCTCTTTTTAGAAAATTTCATTGGATAATATTTCAAAGTAGTTGGAAAACCCATAGTGGAAACATCAAAAACATTTAGAACAACAGTTAAGAGATAAGGAATCATCCTAGTTTTTCCTTCTATAATAATTTTTTCAATTAAACATAAGAATTACTCTACTATTGAAAGAACTGATGTTATCCATGATAACAATTCAACAAGGGAACCTTCCCCTATGATACCAATTGATGTTCCAAACATCATAATAAAAAATAAGAAGGGGGTATTGAAACAATTGTTTTAAATTTTATAATTTTCAATAGTTTTCAAAACCCAATCCCTACAACCAATTAAGATTTATATATGATCAAATTATTTAAAAAGTCATGCATGAAAAAGTAGGAAAACATGTAAAGAACAAAATATTTACATGGTTTGGAATTAGTGTGGGAACCTACATCCTTTCCATTTCCACTCTCATGGATCTATCTAAATCCACTATTATGAAAAAGTGAATACAACTTGTGGAAACTACTATTAGACTACTTCTATATCTAGATAGAAATTATTATACCGAATCCAATAAATTTATATTTTTTTCTTATAAAAAATTGAGAAAAAAAATAAACAAATTGTTCAAAATAAATCATAATTTTTTAGTCCGAATCCTTATTCTGATTTATTTGGATCCAATTTTCTCAATTTGATGATGTTGGATCTGGTTCACTCAATATGATGATGATGGATATAATGAAATCAGCGGGATGAAATAATTCTTAACCTTCATTTCACAAAATCCTCTCAAAGTCTCATTATTATGGTCTCAATACATTGAACCCCTTCACAATCCACAAAAATCAAACTCTACTCAAATGATAAATATGATCTTTTCAATGTGATCTTTCTGAATCTGAAAAAAACATAAAGTTATCTAATCATCGTCATGATATGTCACGCTAGAAATGAATTTCACTTAATTTGATCAACACTCTTCCTTTTCTTCTTGTGTGAAAAGTTACTAATGAATTAATTATTTGATCAAGTATTTATTAGGTGACTCAGAAAACCCAAGACAGAAACTTTAAAGCATTATTTAATTCCTTAAATTTAAAAATATCCAATGATCAGTCAAATATAAACCTTAAATTTTATTACTCAATATTTCTAATATTTCATCGAGATTCATAAAAAATTTAATTTGAGTTTTTACATATTTAACTCTTTATAAAAATTCTGGTATTTTCATTTTGAGTGTTCTTTATAATGATATCATTATGATATGTTTCATTCTCATCTCATTACAAATCTATTTCCTTCTCATCTCATTATGATTATGGTTCCATCTCAACTTATTATGAATCTTTTTACTTATCATCTCTTTATGACTTTGTTTCTTTCTTAGCTCATTTTTAATCAATTTCCTTCTCAGCTCATTATGATTTTTGTTTCTTTCTCCGCTCTTTATGATTTCAATTTCTTTATCAAATAATTATGATTCTGTTTCCTTCTTAGCTCATTACAATTTCTATTTCCTACAAGGCTTATTATATTTTCTATTTCCTCTTCAGCTAGTTATGATTTCAGTTTCCTCTTCATGTAATTATGATGGGATTCCCATAATGATGGAAATCTCATTACGATGATTTTTCCATAATGATGGAATGTATTCAAAGATAAATTTACTTTGAAACATTGAACTTATTTAAAATTAATTATCTTCAAACAATATTTTTATTTTTTAAATATTCTTCCATTGAGGGGTATTTCATAATGATTGAATCCCCATTATGAGGGATTCCTCATTAAGAACAGGTGAATCTGATGACAACTGTACTCAAAAAATTGACATATCCTAAACCTCCTCACCCATCACACATTGAAATTTTTTTTCATGATTTCTAGAACCAATAAAACCATTAATATTCTTCCATTTCATCCAAATATTTTACCATGATAGTTTTTAATGATTTTTTATAAATTCCTGACCAGCTAAGTATCATCTGATTTTCATTAAAAAGTATGAAAACATTCTATCTCCTAACATCACAATATTCTTTAAAAAATATTCAGAAACAATATGACTTCATTTAAAAACAACATATTTTCTTATAAAAATGCTCATTATGATTGATTGTGTCTAATTCTTTTATAATAAAAACATTTATATACAAAGAGTTAAGTCGACAGAAAGTATAGAAACTTTGTTTAAACAATTTATCAAAAAGTTTCTTTAAAAACATCATTTGATTAACACCTTAAAACCAATAAGGATGGTATAATTCAAAACTAAGGCCTACACAATGCGTTTAATGATTCCATGAAGGTATTTTGTTTGATATGTTCCAAAAAATGGTTGTTAATGGTGTTGGAAAGTTAATAAGAGGTTCTCTTTTATAGGAGAGGGGAGTGACACCCTTGGAATTTATCAAAATAATAAATTATGTTTCAATTACAAATGGATAAAAAGTGATATATTTTCAATATTACAGATATATGGGTTAAAATACACTCATAAAATAATTTTTATATAATTTTAGGCCACTTTATTACCATTATCATTTAGTTTTACCCCGTATTTAACCCCTTCAACACTTACCCTGGTAAATTGTTTTTTTAATCATTGAGAGTAAATATAGTTACTATAAAATGTTAAACGACCCATAAATAGATCATGGATGAAATATTAAACCTTATACTAATTAGTTGGATGAATTTGTAATTTTTAATAAATTTATATCATTTAGTAAAATATTATTTACTATAAAATATTTATAATGTCAATTTTATGGACTATTCATTATGTTTAATTAAATAATATAAATATAAAACATATAATTCAAAATTCTATATTATTAAATCTATTAAATTTAAATATCTTCTATAAAATTCATTTATTACATTAATTATCTAAAATTATAGTTAGTTTAAATATTAACAACATTTATTTTAAATTTCCACTAATAAAATAATTACTCCATCAACGTTGTGTAGTATTTAAGGTAATTATTTATTATTTAAAATTCAAAAATAAATTACCAAGAAGAAGAAAAATATATTATATTTAAAATGTATATTTATTGATTAAAATATATTCTGTAGAACACCATATTGAAAATATTATACACATTAAAAAAAAGAGTGTGGCATGTTTGACTTTTTCTAAATAAAATATTATAATGGTCATAATCTAATCCAAGTGGGAAAAATGGTCATATAACTAAACCTCAAATTCCTATGGATTAATATTAATAATCTAATAAAATTTGGAAAATTTTTAGGGTCCTTTTCTAGGACTTGTTATTATTTTACCCTTTATTACCTAATTTCTGTTTTTCTATTGTAACAGAAATTACTAAAGTTACTATTCATATTTTTCCAAAAATTAAATTACCCTATTGAATAAATTTTTACCCCATGATTCCAAATATGGAATCCATTTTTTCAAAATCCAAAATAAAAAAGTTACAATGTTTAATTTAAAATTAAATCAATAAATTGAATTGAATTTTTTTTTCCGAATGATACCAATTTTAAACATAATATGTATTTATACTAACATCAAGTATAAACTCAATATTAAAAAAACATAATTGGATTATTTTAAATTAAAATTAAAAAATTAAATTTTAAAGCTAATATAAAATATAATTTTAATTTGTAAATACTTGAAAAGAAAATATAATTTTCAATAAATATATGTGTTTTCACTATTCATTAAAAAATAAAACATTTTCAGAAAATTATCTAAATTTCAACATAATATAATTTTTATATGTTGATGAAAAAATTTATATTTTTCTCAATAAATAAAATTTCTAAAATTTCTAGAAATTAATTATGTTGTTCTCTCTCAAAAGCAATAAAATTTATTCTTGAAGAAAGTGTATTTGAAGAATAAAATGACTTTACTAAAACTAAGTTCTTAATTTTATAAGAATTAATTAATATATTATTAATGAGTTGGAACAATTAATATTTCCTAATTTATTTAATAATATCAATTCCCTCAAATTTAATGGTTAGGTTATAATGGTCAAATAATAGCCGTATTTACTTATTCGTTTAAGCTCGGTGTTGTGTATCTTGTATGTTATTGAGTATAATATTTCCTTTCTAAAATATATGATGTTACAAAAGGATATTAAATATAAAAGAAATAAAATGGGTTTAAGATACACCTCATAAGAAATATATATGTCGAACATCAAACATATCTCAATGAAACAAAATTATGACAAAGAACCCTTACAGTTTTAGAAATTTTTGAATCAAAAGTCATTGGAATCATGAAAATAATATGGATTTTTTAAATAAATAAATTAAATAAATGATTATAAAAGGTAAATTATTTTTCATTATGTAAAATATGAATATAATAAACTGGTTCATAACATTAAAACATATCTTAATGAAGAGAAATTGATACAGAACACATACAACTTTGTAATCTTTTGAATTAAAGTAAATGTAATTAAAAAACATGATATGGATCTAAGAACCATATGAATTTCGTGAATATTTCATAATTAATATATAAGGTAGCAATCAAACCACATAAAATAACTGATGATGTGAAACTTCAAACATGTCCCGTGATTTTGAAAATGAGATAAAAAAACTCTTGTCTCAAGATCTCCTTACTTCGTAAGCACTCTAAAAACCTATATAATAAATTTAAATTTATTATAATTGTATAACAGAACCATATTAATACATATAATAAATTATAATATCTAATTATATTAGTTTAATATACTTTTATTTGTAATTATCTATGAAATATGTTGTTTCAGATGCTACCTACTTCATTTTCCATATATGTTTTGTTCAGAAATTACGGTCCTTGTAAATTAATTATGGTTCCTCCATATGAAAATTTTTAATAAATATTGTTGGTTGGAGTGGACACTCAAGAGGGGGGTCAATTGATTTCCAATTAAAATTTTTGCTAAAAACAATTTTTATTAAAATCCCCCAATTTCAAAAACAGATTAAACTGTAGTGAATTTATATAGATTATAAACGTTCAATTAGTTTCTCAAAGATTGATTAGTTCTCAGTTAACTTAATCTAATGATTAATTTAACTTTTGAAACTAACTTACTGGTTTACAATAAATATAAACACTTGCGAGTTTAACTATCAAAGTAGCTTTGAAGATAAATTATATTTCAAAGTAATAGCAGCAGAATATGAAATAAAAGTATTGTATGGATATAAACTTTAACTAAAAAACAGAGGAGTTAACCAAGAGGTTCAGTCTCAAGCCGAGACTTAGTGCTCTCAAAAGTTTTATATAAGGATGATCCACTCCCTGGATCGGGGTTCAACAGTTTACAACTGTCCAGGTCCAAGACCTCTACCACTATTAGTCGTGGGAAACAAAACAACAGCAACCAGCTGTCCAGGTCACACACGACCTCTACCACTATCCACAGTGGGAAAAGGAATGAAACGATAATGAGTGAGGATTTACAAATCCTCCAGTTAAGGTTCAGGAGACAGTGTGTGTGTAAAATACAACAGATAACACACACTGCTCGTAATGTAAAAAGTAAATCACAGAGATAAAGATTTAGAGATTAGAAATGGCTCTAGTGATCTTCGTGCAGCTCTTGACTTCTTTTGTTGATTAGAATTCCTTCTGAGTCTTCTTCTGGTTTTTGTCTGGAAAACAGAGTACTATCTGCTTCCTTGACATCGAGGTTCATCTTGCTTTATCGGCTCAGAGAATGATGAGTTTTGTGAGGTTCTTCCTTAACATAGATTGTTCGATGTATGTTCTATGTTCTGGAGGCTGGTAGTAGTAGTCTCGTGAGTGCAAGTTCTCCAGTTGATCTTGGCACGTTTTGAGCTTGATCGCCAATGTGTTCTGTGTTCTTGATCTTTCTTTTTTTGTTTCCTTTTTCACACACCTTTGATACATACATAATGTCCTCTTTATACCCTTTTTGTTTTTCTTACAAGAAGGAATGATTATGCTTTTTGATCGTACTTGGTACGGTTTCCTGAAATGGCAACATAAATCATTTAATAACATTAAATGCATCAAAATTAACAAATGTAACCATTAGTATAATAAACAAATAGTGTCGAGGATATAGGATTTGACTCCACAGTTCATTATAGGTAGCCGTTTGTTTGTAGACGTGTACAGTTGACTCGGTGTCGGGATCTTCCATCGGTAGCTCTTCAAATCGGTAGCTCCGTGTGCATCGGTAGCTCTGTGTGCATCGGTAGCTCTGTGTGCATCGGTAGCTCTGTGTGCAGCGGTAGCTCTGGCTATCGGTAGCTCTGGCTATCGGTAGCTCTGGCTATCGGTAGCTCTTTTGCAAACCAAATCTAATTGACTTAGAATTGTTTCAAAGCTAAACAAGAATAATCGAGATTAACATAAATCAGAGATTATTTAAACATTATTATTAACTTGATCAGCGATTTGAAAGAATTAAAATGTAGATCATCAGTAATTGAGAGTAGCATAATATATGATTACATAATTGGGATTATCAAAACAGGTGAGGTCAACAATCTCCCCCTTTTTGATAATCACAACTTATGATATGACCAAAAATAGTGAGAATATAGTATAAGAGAATATAGAATTTATATTCGAATTTATCAAATAAAGCATTATCAGAGAAAATAGAGGAAATAGTAATAGATCAAATATTATCATAGTTAGTATGAAATACAATAGTATCAGAGATGAGATTTGAAAGAATTGGTACCAAGGAAGGAAATATAAGAAATAGTATCAAAAGCTCAAATATCTCCCCCTCTTTATAAGTTCTCCCCCTTTATATGTATTTTTCTCCCCCTTTGTGATAATAAAAAAGTGGGAAAGCAGACATAGAAAACTGATAATCAGAGATAGTGTAAAGAAAAGTAGTTGTATTAGATCAGACAAAAATTACATGAACAGAATGACATAAAAGAATGATTCTTATCAAACAGCCTGGCCACTTCAGCAATCCAGATCTTCAACATGAGATTTTCCCTTTGGATCAGAGGAGGAGGTAGGTTGTGAGGATGTGAGTGAGGGATTTGGAATTCCAGAAATGATCACAGGAGGCTAAGCCACTGAGACAGTGCCTGGCCTATATGGGGAAGTTTGGTGAGTGATCATAGGTGTGATGCTTCGGATGGCCTGAGGAGGAGTCATCTAGAGTGGAGACTCAGTAGAGGCAGAGGCAGGCAAGGCAGGAGGGACAAAAACAGGTCTGACATCAACATGCAAGAAGGGCAGCAACAGATTTCTGAAATCCATAATGATTCCTCCTCCTCTTTCCATAGCAGATATAAAATCATCTTTGTTCTCCATAAATTTTTCTAAGGCAGGAGTCAGCTCCCTTAGCTTGCTCACTTGTTCTCGGAAGGCTTGAGTCACAGGGGGTAATTTCATGTTTTCCAACATCAGCATGAAATGATGTGTGAGTTGTTGCTTGGTAAAAATCCTTTGGAAATAATAATCCACCTTGTTCTTTATTTCCTCCTGAGAGGCAGAGGCCTCTTTCATAGTGTCGGAGACGATTTTCATTATTTCCCTTACTGAATTTCTTGTAGAGAGAACTACCCGACTTAGATCTGATGAGTCCACAGAGCCACTGGTTGAAATAGAACCAAGATCCTCCTTCATCATAGCTCGAAATTGATTCAGATCAAATGTAGGTTTTGAAGCTAGAGGACCAACCGAAAAGGATGTAGTTTCTTTGAAACTTTTGGTCAAGCCACTAATCAGAGTTTGCAGTTGAGAGTCCTGATTTTTAACATGATCCTTTATAGAAGATTTGAAATCTTCAAATACTGAGACCATTTGGATTACAACACTTTTCACATAGGCTAAATCCTTATCAGCTTGAGGCTTTGAGCTCATGTAAGAATCTAAAGCGGTAACAGACTTCTGTAAGGCTTCAAGATCAGCTTCTATTCGAGAAGATTGGGTCTGGCACTCTTTAATTGCTTCAATCAGCTCACCCATAAAAGTTGACAGATTGAAACCAAGAGAAAGCTCAAGAGATTGTTCCATCAACTTCATTTCTTCACGAAAACAGTGCTTCATCTCAGTAACTGAGGCAGTGAAGGATTCTTTCAGCTCATGCTTCAGGGATTCAAGATCAGACTTTGTAACAAAATCAGTAAGTGCAACTGTAGTAGATACTCGTGCAGAATCTAAGCTGACTACTGAATCATTCATGACAGATTGAATCGAGGAAACTAAAAAAGATTCCATTGTCTTTACTTCTTCTACAAAACTGACTTTGAGATATTCTTTCAGCACATCTAAATCATATACTCGGACCACATCATCAGGCAATAACTCAGAATTGATGTCATAGATGATCTTTGGTCTATTCAAGGATACTTCATTATCTGAATCAGGATAATCCAAACCACAGACTATAAAACCTGGGTCTTCTACCCAGACTTAAATCTCAACAGCCACTGTAACATTTCCAAGATTGGAATGATGCTCCCCCTCAATGGGTGCATTCCTATGTACAACAGCTACATTTTCTGCTGGTCTTTCTTCATCAGAGTCTTCCACAACAGCTTCTATCTCAGCAGCAGTAAGGAGATTTTCTGAAACAGGTACAACCTCTTCTCTCTCTTTTTCTACTTCATCAGTAGGCACAACTGAGTTTTCAATCAATGGACTCAGACTCAACCTAGCAGAATCAGATGATCCAGATACATTCTCTTTTCCTCCTTGCTGAGGAACTGGCTGGTCTTCCTCATGAGTAGATAAGACATCCTCTACCTTTCCTTTTCTTGAGTATACAAACTCAGTAACAGGACTTGGGGGCAAGTCTGGATCTCCTCCAATATCCATAGGAGTTTCTTCCTCTTCTTCTTCTTCTTCTTCTTCTTCTGACTCATCACTGTACTCGGGTTCCTCTTCATCAGATCCTAAACCTGGATCTCTTTTATCCTTTGGCCTTGAAGGATAATCCATAGGATTAAACTTATCATACACCCTCTGGTCATCACTGACCCATTCTCCTTTCCATGGGTTCCAATTGATTTTCATGTACCTACAAACTGTAGTAGTGATACAGAAGTTATTCTTAACTACAACTATCTCATCCTGAGACTCAGCTATCACTTTCACTTTTATCATCACAGAGATCATTTTGGCAAAGAATAAAGCATTAGTCTTTGATTTTGGCCTAATCATATCTTCCATTTGATTCAACAGCAGTCTGCACAGATTAACTTTCACACCATGTCTTAACAGATATAGAAGATAAATATCTTGATATATCAGATTAGAAAAGTCTCCTCTCCTCGGTATCAAAACATGTTGAACAAATTTGAAAATCAGTCTGTTCTCTCCATCCAATTCAGTAGCAACCACTTGCCTTTGACTTCCATTACCCGTTAGCTTTTTTAAAGTGGTCTCATAGTCAAAGATGTTACTGGTAGGTGGAATTGCTCTTGAGACATACCCGAATACACCTTCATGTGGGACTTTGAGACATTCTGCCCACTCTACTGAAGAAAACGACATTTCTTTTCCATTTAAAAAAGAACTTACCCGATTCTCATTTTCAGACTTCTCGAAGCTTACGAACTCGTAGAACTGTTTCACTAACTTCGGGTAGTAGGGACTATTGTTATTTGAAAAAAAATCTACCCATCTCTGATCTTCTAGAATTGCAAGCACCAACGACTTTCTTGGTAGCAACCAATATACGCATAGTTCCTTTTCAATCACAATATCTCTATTCTGCAAATTAGGGTTTACTGGTCGCTTTCCCGACCTAGTTATGACATTACTTCCACGAGCTTCTTACAGCAATTTCTGCTTCTTTGTTTTAGGCTCTACACTGTCATCTCTGCTGGCAGGAATCTTAGTTTTTGCCATCGCGGATTTAGGGTTCTCAGTCGATTAGGGAGCTAGGATTCAAAGGTGAAAGGTTTTGGGTCCGGTGGAGTGAGAAGCGGTTTAGGCTTAGTTTTATCATGTAAGAATCATAAATAAATTAATAAAGTAAAATAACAAAAAAAGTAAAACGATTCATATTCTTGGCGGTAGACAGAAGTTTAAAAAAAAAGCATCGGTGAGAAATTCAACATCGGTGAGAATTTCAACATCATTGAGAATTTCAACATCGGTGAGAATTTCAACATCGGTGAGAATTTTACATCGGTGAGAATTTTACATCGGTGAGAATTTCAACATCGGTGAGAATTTCAACATCGGTGAGAATTTCAACATCGGTGAGAATTTTACATCGGTGAGAATTTCAACATCGGTGAGAATTGATCATCGGTGAGAATTGATCATCCCCAGCTCGTGCCTAATGTAACTTAACCTATCAGAACATAAAGGTTTAGTGAAAATATCAGCCAATTGATGTTCAGTGCCAATAAATTCAAGAGTAATATCACCTTTTTTATAATGATCTCTCAGAAAATGATGTCTTACATCTATGTGTTTGGTTCTAGAGTGAGATACAGTGTTCTTAGATATGTTTATTGCACTAGTGTTGTCACAGTTGATTGAAACATGTTTAAACTCAAATCCATAGTCCAATAAAGTGTGTTTCATCCATAGAATTTGTGCACAGCAACTACCAGCAGCTATATACTCTGCTTCGGAAGTAGACAATGCAAATGAGTTCTCTTTCTTACTACACCATGGCAATAGGGATTTACCAAGTAAATGACATGTTCCAGATGTTCTCTTCCGTTCTAACTTACATCCAGCAAAGTCAGCATCTGAATAGCTAGTTAGGTCAAATGATTGTCCTTTTGGATAAAATAAACCTAAGTTTACAGTATGCTTAAGATATTTAAAAATCCTTTTAACAGCCAGTAAGTGTGATTCTTTAGGATTAGCTTGAAATATAGCACACATACATACACTGAACATAATGTCTGGTCGACTAGCAGTAAGATAAAGTAAGCTCCCAATCATACCTCTGTAATTTGTTTGATCCACTGGTTTCCCAGCTTCATCTGTATCCAACTTACAGGTAGTACTCATAGGTGTATCATTTTACTTAATGCTATCCAATCCAAAACGTTTTAAAATATCTTTTGTATATTTAATTTGATTTAAAATAATTCCATCTCTAGTTTGAAAAATTTGAAAACCAAGAAAATACTTAAGCTCTCCCATTAAGCTCATTTCAAATTCATTTTGCATACTTTTTGAAAAATCAGTACATAGAGAGTGTTTAGAAGATCCAAATATAATATCATCAACATAGATTTGTACAACTAAAACAACTTTAGAAATTCTTTTAATAAAAATATTTGGATCAGCGATCCCTTTAGTAAAACCTTTGAAATAAGAAAATTGCTGAGTCTATCATACCAAGTTCTTGGAGCTCGTTTTAAACCATATAAAGCTTTATAAAGTTTAAAAACTTTATTTTGAAAATGAGGGTCTGTAAATCCAAGTGGTTGTTCCACAAAAAACATCTTCAATTATAAAACCATTTAGAAATGCACTTTTGACATCCATTTGATATAACTTGAAATTCAGATGTGATGCATATGCAAGTAAGATCCTAATAGCTTCTAGTCGAGCTACAGGTGCAAAAGTTTCTCCATAGTCTATACCCTCTTCTTGACTATATCCCTGTGCAACTAGTCTAGCTTTGTTTCTAACTATGTTTCCCGATTCATCTACTTTATTTCTAAAAACCCATTTTGTGCCTATTGTCGAGGTGTCCTTGGGTCTGTCAACTAATTCCCAGACTTTGTTTCTTTCAAATTGATTTAACTCTTCTTGCATGGCTATTACCCAGAATTCATCATTGATAGCATCATTGATATTTTTTGGTTCTAGCTGTGACAGAAAAGCTTGATGTTCAACCTGGTTCCATAGAGAATCTCTAGTTTGTGTTACTCTTTCAAAATTACCAACAACATCATCTAAAGGATGATTCTTTAGAATCTTAGTCGATCTGGTAAAGGTTGGACTAGAAACTTCAGGTTCATCTATAGGTTCGGGTTCAACAGAAGCAGATTCTGGAGAAAGTCCAGAACTGGATGTTTTTATAACAGGTTCTTTAGATTTATCATTAAGGTCCCTAATAGACAAATCTTCTTCAAGATTCTCAAGAGAGGTTTTAGGCTCATGTGGATCAGTTTCATCGAATTTGATGTGAACAGATTCTTCCACATATTTGGTTCTCTTGTTGAAAACTCTATAATCTTTACTTGAAATAGAATAGCCCAGAAAAATTCCTTCATCTCTTTTGGGAGCAAACTTATCCAGATTATCTTTGGTATTAAGTACAAAGACTTTTCAACCAAAAACTCTGAAGTACTTAACCTTAGGCTTTCTATTGTTCCATAATTCATATGGGGTTTTCTTAAGAACAGGTCTGATCAAGACTCTATTAATAACATAGCAAGCTGTATTAACAGCTTCAGCCCAAAAGTAAACAGGCAGTTCATATTCATTGAGCATGGTTCTGGCTATTTCTTGAAGGGTTCAGTTTCTCCTTTATACTACACCATTTTGTTGGGGTGTCCTAGGGGCAGAGAAATTGTGACTATAGCCATTGTGTGAGCAATAAGATTCAAACTCATGATTTTCAAACTCACGACCATGATCACTTCTCAGGGTCTTAATCTTAAGTCCACTAAGGTTCTCTACAGACTTGGAATATTTAATAAACTAAGAACAAGCTTCACTTTTGTGAGCTAGAAAGTACACCCAAGTATATCTAGAAAAGTCATCTACAAGAACATAGACATAATGCTTCCCATTTAAACTAGAAACTCTTGATGGTCCAACCAAATCCATGTGAACCAACTCAAGTGGTTGAGAGGTTGAGACTTCTTTCTTTGATTTAAAAGAAACTTTGTGTTGTTTTCCCTTTTGACAGGGATTACACACTTTGTCATTTGGGAATTATAACTTTGGTAAGTCTCTAACTAAGTTCTTCCTAGAAAGTTTTCTAAGTGAGTGAATGTTGCAGTGTCCTAATATTTTGTGCCATAGCCAAGACTCTTTATTAAAAGCATTCAAACAAAAAATATTTTGCTTGGCTAAAGAATTTAAATCAACAGCATAAACATTTTCATTCCTTAGAGCAGAAAATACTAAATAATTTTTAGAGATAAAAACATCACACGAGTCATTTTCAAACTTGACATTGAAACCATCGTCACATAATTGAGATATACTAAGCAAGTTATATTTAAGTCCATCAACAAATAAAACTTTAGAAATCAATACTGAGTCAGTGTTACCAATCTGGCCTAGGCCAATGATTTTTCCTTTAGAGTTGTCACCAAAGGTCACATGACCTCCATCAACCTTTATTAAGATCTTGAAGCAAGAATAATCTCCAGTCATGTGTCTTGAGCACCCACTATCTAAATACCATATCTTCTTGTGACAGCTCTTCAAGCAGGTCTCCTATAAAACAGATTTAAACAGGAAATGACTTTGGTACCCAGATTTTCTTGGGTCCAGATAGGTTAGCAATCAGGGCCTTAGGTACCCAAATTTGTTTTATGGGTCCCATACAATTAACAGAAACAACATATTTTGAATGATAAACTTTATTTGGTCTATAACCATGTGAACAACCTGTTGAGGCATATGAATTTCCAAAACTGGAACTAGCAGAATTTTTTCCAGACTTAGGAATAAATCGGGTTCTAGTGAACTGTCTCTGTCCCGGTTGGTATCCAAAACCAGTAGCATATCTAGGTGCAACTTGCTTTCCTAGCATTTGAGTTAACGCATCCTTTCCATTTGTGAATTTTTCTAAGTCCTTTCTAAGTTGGTCATTTGACAGTTTCAGTTTTGTATTTTGCTTTAGTAGTTGAGCATTCTTTTCATTTTCTATATCAAGATCAGATTTATGCTTAACACTTAAAGCATACTGTTTCTTTAAACATTTGTATTTGTCTTTAAGCTCATTACAGGTTTCTTCCAACATATCACAGTACTCAAATAGTTCATATTTTGACATGTTTTATGAATCAGAATCATCTCCAGAATAATATAAATTTAAAACAGGAGTGTTAGATGTTACCTCAGAAGTATTTGTCATGAAACACATGTTGTCTCGATTCCTTTCAGAGTCTGAAGATTCTGCTTCACTAGTGCTGTCTTCTGAAGCACTCCAGGTAGCCTTCATGGGTTTCTTGTACTTCTTGTCTTTGTAATCATATTTCTTTTTTAATTTTAACTTTGGATAGTCTGCTTTTATATGTCCTTTTTTCTTTCATTCATAGCAGACAACTTCATCAGTCCTGTCAGCCTTCTTCCAATCCTTTTTCCATTTGCCTTGTTGATCATACTTTCCCTTGTAATTTAGTTTCCTAAAGAATTTCTTTTTCCTATAAAACTTTTTGAATCTCCTGGCTATTTGAGCCATTTCTTCATCACTGTTAGAATCTGAATCTTCACTAGATGAGCTTTCAGTAGGCACATGTACTTTCTCCTTGTCTTTACTCTTTGATGCAGTAGTCTTAAATGCCACAGATTTCTTCTTGGGTTCATCATCCTCTTATTTGTTCACCTTCAATTCTTCTTCATACATCAGTAGTTTACCAATTAACTTCGTGACAGGCAGTGTTCCAATGTCACAGGATTCTCTGATTGAGACAGACGTGCCTCTCCATCTATCTGGCAAACATCTCAGTATTCTCATGATTTGTTCTTTTGCAGGAACAATCATTCCGAGTGAGCTCATTGTGTTTACTATCTCATTGAACCTGAGATACATGTCAGAAATAGGTTCATCAGCCTTCATTTTGAAATTATCATATTTAATAGTATAATTATTTAATCTCATTTCTTTAACATTGGTTGTTCCTTCGTGAGAAACAGCCAAGGTATCCCAAATTTCAAAAGCAGTTTTATATGCAGAAATTCTATTAAATTCTTCATCTCCAAGAGCACAGTACAGAGCATTCATAGCTTTACAATTATTATTGTAAGTAGTCTTTGTAGGTTCATCCCAAGTAGATCTATCAGTAGTGGGAACTTTATATTCAGATTCAATAGCAGTCCAAATATCAAAACTCATGCTTTCTAGATGAATTTTCATTTTAAGTTTTCACTGAGCATAGTTATTTCCATTAAAGAAAGGTGGCCGGTTAGTAGCAGCACCCTCAAGTATATTATCCATTGTAAACAAAATTTAAAGAGATAAAAATTTATAAATTACAGAAATTTTAAGAACTTTAAAATACAACTAAAATCACAGTTGAAAACAGAGTAATTTAGAAGGTATTAATAAACCTATGATACCAAATGTTGGTCGGAGTGGACACTCAAGAGGGGGGTGAATTGAGTTCCAATTAAAATTTCTGCTAAAAACAATTTTTATTAAAATCCCCCAATTTCAAAAACAGATTAAACTGTAGTGAATTTATATAGATTATAAAGGTTCAATTAGTTTCTCAAAGATTGATTAGTTCTTAGTTAACTTAATCTAATGATTAATTTAACTTTTGGAACTAACTTACTGGTTTACAATAAATATAAACACTTGCGAGTTTAACTATCAAAGTAGCTTTGAAGATAAATTATATTTCAAAGTAATAGCAGCGGAATATTAAATAAAAGTATTGTATGGATATAAACTTTAACTAAAAACACAGAGGAGTTAACCAAGAGGTTTAGTCTCAAGCCGAGACTCAGTCCTCTCAAAAGTTTTATATAAGGATGATCCACTCCCTGGATCGGGGTTCAACAGTTTACAACTGTCCAGGTCCAAGACCTCTACCACTGTTAGTCGTGGGAAAAAAAACAACAGCAACCAGCTGTCCAGGTCACACACGACCTCTACCACTATCCACAGTGGGAAAAGGAATGAAAAGATAATGAGTGAGGATTTACAATTCCTCCAGTTAAGGTTCAGGAGACAGTGTGTGTGTAAAATAAAACAGATAACACACACTGCTCGTAATGTAAAAAGTAAATCACAGAGATAATGATTTAGAGATTAGAAATGGATCTAGTGATCTTCGTGCATCTCTTGACTTCTTTTGTTGATTATAATTCCTTCTAAGTCTTCTTCTGGTTTTTGTCTAGAAAACAGAGTACCATCTGCTTCCTTGAATTCGAGGTTCAGCTTGCTTTATCGGCTTAAAGAATGATGATTTTTTTGAGGTTCTTCCTTAACATAGATTGCTCGATGTATGCTCTATGTTCTGGAGGCTTGTAGTAGTAGTCTCGTGAGTGCAAGTTCTCCAGTTGATCTTGGCACGTTTTGATCTTGATCGCCAATGTGTTCTGTGTGCTTGATCTCCCTTTTTTTTGTTTCCTTTTTCACACACCTTTGATACATACATAATTTCCTCTTTATACCCTTTTTGTTTTTCTGACAAGAAGGAATGATTATGCTTTTTGATCGTACTTGGTACGGTTTCCTGAAATGGAAACATAAATCATTTAATAACATTAAATGCATCAAAAGTAACAAATGTAACCGTTAGTATAATAAACAAATAGTGTCGAGGATATAGGATTTGACTCCAAAGTTCATTATAGGTAGCCGTTTGTTTGTAGACGTGTACAGTTGACTCGGTGTCGGGATCTTCCATCGGTAGCTCTTCAAATCGGTAGCTCTGTGTTCATCGGTAGATCTGTGTGCATCGGTAGCTCTGTGTGCATCGGTAGCTCTGGCTATCTGTAGCTCTGGCTATCGGTAGCTCTGGCTATCGGTAGCTCTGGCTATCGGTAGCTCTGGCTATCGGTAGCTCTGGATATCGGTAGCTCTGGCTATCGGTAGCTCTGGCTATCGGTAGCTCTTTTGCAAACCAAATCTAATTGACTTAGAATTGTTTCAAAGCTAAACAGGGATAATCAAGATTAACATAAATCAGAGATTATTTAAACATTATTATTAACTTGATCAGCGATTTGAAAGAATTAAAATGTAGATCATCAGTAATTGAGAGTAGCATAATATATGAACACATAATTGGGATTATCAAAACAGGTGAGGTCAACAAATATATATATATATATTATATTAATTATATAAATATTTATAACCATTCATATTAAATTATGATGACAAATTAGCCACATTAATTCATGGATATGGTAATCTATACGTACACACGAGTGATGTTTCCATTTTTTATGGATGAAATGAAAGAATGGTAAATGATAATTCAAATTTATAGAATATTTTTTTTATCTTTATTAACTTATTTTTTCTTTAAATATATTCTTATTATCATCCATTTAATTCATAAATTATAAAAAATCACATCTCTTCTTAGAGTATATAGTCCACATGTACGCACAACTGACATTATCATTTTCCCATGGATTCGAATATAAAAATGTAGATAAAATATTATAATTAAAAAGAAATAATTATTTGAAAATATCGTATATAAATATTAAATATTTTATTATAAACACCCAAGTAATATGGATATTGAAAAATAATCCAGTGCTGGAAAATTGTGTTTTCCCAACACTTGTATACCAATGGTTTGAATTAACTGTTGGAATACTTAATTTTTTCCAATGGTTTCTTCAAATTGTTGGGATAATGGAACATGAATTAGCTTTTCCCAATGGTTTACTAAAACCATAGGGAGAATCATGGAAAATCTATATATATACCAACTGTTTTTAAAAACCGTTGGTAAATACAATCTTTCCCAATGGTTTTAAAAAACCATTGGGAAAGTTCCACCCCCCAAATAGCGGCACTTCCAGAATTCCTCTGCCCGATTGCATCTATAAACCTAATCACTGCCGATGCAATCTCTTTACTCCAAGTTATCTCTCGATGCTCTCTTTGAAATCATGTAATTCTTTAATTATACACTTTTAATATGTTAGTGGAATGTCATGCATCTATTTTTGTTTGTTATTTATTTTGATTTCGCCTAAATGAGATCCACATGGTCTGTTTATATTTCTATTTCTCCTATCATGTTCCCTTGGCACCAGACCCTTCTACAAGATTTGATCATGAGAGTGAATTTTTAAATTATTTAATGTGATGGGGGCCTTGGGTAGATGTTCCTTCTAGTGGAATCCATTCCATTTGTATAGTAAGTAATTCTAGTGTTCCATGTGGATAGTGAAAACCCATTTGAGGTGTTGAATAATTGTGGTTTTGTTTTTTGTGGGTTATGTTATCTCAATTATGATAGGTATTGGTTGTATAATGAATCAAGTTTTATAGGGGATTTCATGTATAGTGTAGTAGAAATATGATTCATCGATTTCATGTATACTGTGATAACCTATTTCATTGATTTGTATTATTTATCTTACTGTCTCTATTTACAAATGAAAGATATTGTCTTAGATTGGTTTTTTGGTAGACTTTTTGTAGTGACACCTCTTCATAAGAAGATATATGGTGACATCCTTAATTTTTTTATTCATGTTGTACATGAATTGTGTTTGAAAGGGATAATTATCTTAGAAACTCTTTGGGGGTTATATTATTGAGTGATTTGGGTAAGTTAGAAATTGTTATGTGAGTTCCTTGTCGTCTATGGTGTAAGGTTACAACCTAGAGGGGTGTTATTCTGGGATGTGGATGAGGGTGGCTGATGAGATTGGGCATATATCGATTATGCCCTATGGGATTGTGTATAACATTAGGTTATTTCTGAGTTATAGGGTATTCCTTGGGTGGTATGGTATATGGTCGGATGGGATAAACAAATTCATGATGAATTTCTTATACAAATTTCACTTAGGAGGGGGGTGTGGGCGGTCTTGGGAGGGAGTGAAGTTGTCCACCCCCACCCCCATGGACATCCCCTGGACACCACCCCACCCCCTGGACACCCCCACCCCTTGGATAACCCCCTGGACACCACAAAAACCCCTTGTATAGGCCCCACCCCCTAGATAGCCCCCCCTGGACACCACACAACCCCACCCCCAGGGCAACCCCACCCCTCGGACAACCCCCCTGGGCACCACCCCGCCCCCTGGACAGTCCTCCCACCCCCCTGGACAACCCCCTTGGACACCCCCACCCCCAGACACCCCCCGGATAGCCCCACCCCCTTGGACAACCACCCCCCGGACACCACCCCACCCCCCGGACACCCCTCCCACTAGACACCCCCACCCCCATGGACAACCCCCCCTAGACAACCCTCCCACCCCCTTGGATATCCCCTCTGGACACCAAACCACCATTTTGGAAAACCCCCACCCCCTGGACAGCCCTCCCACCTCTTGGACATCACCCTGGACACCACCCCACCCCCTGGACAACCCCCACCCCCTGGAAAACCCCTCTAATAAGTGTAGTTTGATTTGTTTTCTATTTTCGTTTTACAATTCAAGTGTAATTATTATATGAATGAATTTGATTTGAACTCTTCATAGACACTCCTTCCAGGTGGTTTTCCTTTTTTTAGTGGGGATATATGGTACTTTCTATGGACTTTATCTTGGGTGTTATGAAATGTACTAACTTTTCATAATATTTCCATTTTTTAGCATCAATAACTTATTTAAAAACCTCTCTTTAGACATTATTCATCTTTCATGAAAATCATTCACTTTGTAATATCCTGAACAATGTTTTATCAGGTCTATGGTGTCTTTTTATTATGTGATAAATGAAAAAATAACAAAACATATCTCACCTCAAATTTAGGCACCCATAGATGAATTAATTAGTATATCGTCACATTGTTTTATTAGTTCACTACATCAACTAGAAACTCCTTCCTTTATCTTCTAGTTAATTATATTTTCGATTTAACTTTAATATTTTTGAATTGATTATGACGAAATAACTTATAACAATTATTTTTACAGAATGGATAGAAGTTGGATGTATGAAACCGATCAGATATCAAGAGATTTTGAAAACAATTTATAGAGATTTTTAGATTTTACATTTCACAATGATTCAGAGAGTGGTCGCACACACTGCCTATGTTCCAATTTTGTTTGTAGACCTTGGTTGAACTGTGAATAAGTTTGATACCACATAAAAAATATGGTTTTCGAGCAAACTATATTGTGTGGAATCACAATGGGGAGAAAATAAAAGCTCAAAATTGATGATGATCAAAAATAAAGGACTAGAATGGAGAATTTGTTAGACGATTGGTTTCCATTTATTATTCATCATGAAAAAGAAATAATTTCCACTCAAGAAGACTTCAATATGGGGACAAATGATGCATCTAATAAAAATGATTATATTGTTAGGGTGAAAAAATTGATTGATGCTACCACGACTCCCGTATATCGACAGTGCGATAAAATGAAAAAGATTAAATTTTTAATCCGATTGTTTCATGGGAAAAATATTTATGGGATTTCTAATACAATAATCGATTACATTCTTACCTTCTTGAAGGATTTACTTCCATATGATGCAGATATTCCCTCAAACCACTATATGGCATGGAAGTTATTTGAGGAACTTGGATTTTTATGAAACAAAATTCATTGTTCCCTGAAAGATTGCAGTTTATTATGGGAGGAAACCGATGAACTAAATGATTGTATAAAATGTGGCACATCCCTTTGGAAGTCAAAATATGACGGAACACCATCCCAGGTGCCACAGAAAGTAATGTGGCACTTACCATTGATCCCTAGACTCCATAATCTTTTTATGTATGATGAAATATCAATAAAAATGAGATGGTATGATACTGAGAGAAAGTAGACTACTGATGAGTCAGTTCACCCAACAGATGGATTTTCATTGTACAGATTTGACGCTTGATATCCCGATTTTGCAGCTGATGTGCGTAATGTGAGGCTGAGTCTTTCATGTGATGGTTTTAATCTATTTGGATAGATGATTTCTTCTCACAACACATGGCCAGTTTTTATACACATTTATAATCATTCCCCATGGTTGAGTATGAAAAAAACTTTCACTTTTATGAGTATACACATATCTGGCCCTTCTGATCCCAGCATTGATATTGACGTATAGAAAAAACGTTTAATGAAAGAGTTGAATCTTCTTTGGGATGTGGGTGTGTGAACATAAGATTCATATTCAAAAGACTTATTTTAGATGCATGCTATGATTATGTGGAAGATCAATGATTTTCCGGCTTATGCAATGATGTCTGGATGGAGCACGAATGGAAAACTATCATGTCCTTTTTGTATGAAGAATACACGACCCATAAGACTGAAACATCGATGTAGTTTGAGTTTTACTGGACATCGATGAGTATTTCCAATGGACCATCCTTATAGAAATAATCTTCTAAGATTTGATAATACCATAGAGACCGATGATCCACCTCGGTGTATGTTTGGAACTGATGTGCTTAATGAATTGAAAGATTTCAGTTTTTTTATTCGAGAAGGTTCAAATGAAATCTGGAAAGAGAAAGAATGTTTCCACTGAAACCTGTTATAATTGGAGGAAGAGGAGTTTCTTTTTTGGTTTTTCTTATTGGTTAACAAATTTGTTACATCATTGCATAGAATTAATACACATTGAAAAAATATATGTAAAATGTTTCTTTTGATACTTCTAAATGATAAGGGAAAGAAAAAAGATGATTTAAGGTCTTAGCATGACTTGGTAGATTTGGGCATCAAACTAGAATTTCATCCTGTGCGTATTAGTGAAAATAAATGGAAATTTCCATGTGCTGCTTATGTGATGGCACCTATAGGAAAAAAATCTGGAAGTATTAGAGACTATAGGAGTTCCTGATGTCTATCCAAGAAACATATGTAAACGGGTCAACAGAAGAGAGTTGAAGCTAAAATATTTGAAGATTCATGATTATCACGTTCTTCTACATGAGTTGATTCCAATAGCATCCCTTTATATTTTGTCCAATAATATAAGGGTTAATGTTATTCAGTTGTTCCATTTTTTTATAGATCTTCGTGCTACGAAGTTTTCCAATTATTTCTGGAAAAAATGTAGATAGATGCCCCATTAATTTTGTGTGAGTTGGAGAAAATATTTCCTCCATCATTTTACACATGAATTCTACATCTGACTGTCCATATTCCCACTGAAATACTTCTCGGAGGAGCTTTTTATTTTTTGTTGGATATATCAAGATGAAATAAATATGTTCACATTAAAGTCTTATGTCCGAAACATGAATCATTCCGAAGGTTCTATCGTGAACGGTTACATGGACCAAAAATGTATGGATTTATGCTCAATGTATTTTTCTGATCTTACTAAAAAAATGAAAAGAACAATGAGAAATGAAGAAGAACAATATGAGAAAATTGAACCCAGGTTTCCATCACTTCCTCGAACAAGAGGAATTCCTAGATCATATACATTGAAGAATTTAAGCTTTGAAGAGCGGGAGATGGCACATCACACAGGTTTGTTCAAATATGATTTGTTCGATGACTACAACAAGTAAAGAAATTGAAATTATATATATTATATATATATATCTATTAAACTATTCTTATTTATTATCTACAGGGAACATAAAACAATGATAAATAGAAAGCATCATTCTTTATCTTTGATAAAAGGGAAACTTTTCATAGAAAAGATTTTTCTTCCTGGTTAAAATTGAAGGTAAAAATATTACTATTAAAAATAATTAAATCAATATTTAATTAAGTTTAATATTCATATATATTGTAGGTATTGAGTTTTCCTGCTGACTCTGTCTCTGAGGAAATATGAGCTTTGGCTTCTGGCCCTAATATCATGGTTCATGACTATAAATCAATTCTTATAAATGGGTACAAATTTATTGTCATTGAACAAGAAAAGAACATGAGAAAACAACATGATATTGTTATGGTTACTACCATAACAGATTTTTATGCCAGTGCATCAGATAGTAGACTGTGATTTGAAAATGTGGGTTATTAAGGAGTTGTTGAAAAAATAATAATGCTGTATTATTACTCTCATGGACAAGTCACGATGATGAAATTCCATTGGTTTGATTCGATTACGATATGGGGCACATTTATTGATGATTGTGGATTTCGAGTAATTAATATGACTCACAATCTTGCTATCGAAGAACCATATGTATTGCTATCAATGTCTAAACAAGTTTTTTATGTCAAAGATGAACTTCAACCTGAATTTGGTGTCATAGTTAAAGTAATTCTATGGCATATTTTTGATGATGGTGATGATGGAATTGACCCCATCCCTAATACCATTGGAACCTATCCATTTATTTCTTTTAATGACTCCAATATCTCAATTGTCAGAGTTTACTGTGAACCTAAAGTTATGGTGGTAAATATATAAAATCATCCATTCATGTTCTCAATTATTTTGGTTTACCTCATGTTGGGTTGTTAAGGTTGGTTCTATTCAAATTGATTTAATATTGAAACCTACATCATCTACCTAATCTAAAGAAATTAAAATTTTACTTAATTTTGACAATTGCTTTTCCACTAATGGATCTAGTAGAATAAATTTTCCATGATTTTAATAGACTAATGAAATTTAGTAAATAATCATCCTACTAAAAATTAAATTTATTTATTACATCTTGAAAGATTTATTGACTTCATTATATATTTGTTCAGGCTCACCTATTACAATGGTTAGTTAAATTATCCATGAATCCCCCTATTCCATCTCATTTATTTTCTTTTTTGGGTTACACATTAGTTATCCTTTTCTATTTACTTTTATATTTGTTTTCAAATACAAGAAATGAAACCAATTGAAGAGAGGTGATAAAAACAAATTATGGAAAATAATCATTGCATGACTGAGCTGGGAATTCCACCACTAGTTCCCGCAGTAATTATTTTATTTCAACTATATTTATATAAATTATATATAATTCCACGTGATAATTTTTTTTAAACATTTTTTAGGATACATATTTTAGGAGACAATTATTTGTGGAGCTACCGAGTAGTGGTCCCATTACTGGGGGTGTTCGTACAGGGTGAGTGGTGGTATGGGATCTAGATGATCTGGTCGGCATACCCGTTTAGACCCTTCCCCTCCAACTGACATACCATCCATCCCACATTCGGATCCCGGTGTGCCATTAGGGACACATGAGATATTTAGGCCTCCCATGTTTTCAACACCCTTTACATCTAACCCTCCTCACCCATCTGTATTATATCCGATGATGATTACCACTCCCCATCCAGCATTTGGCCAGCCACACTTGTCATCTTTTTTTACTACTGGTTCGATTACTCTGGGATTTTATATTCCATCTCCTTCGACTACTACTCTGCCAGAGTCTGTCCCTGCAGAGCATACATTAGGACCCACTCAATTTGTACCGGGTGTTCCTTCTGTTTCTGCAGATCCAATGGAGCCCATTGATCAGACTACCACAGGTATACTTATATAACCCTAACAAATAGTTACACCATTATTTATTTTCATTATAACATGTATTGATAAAATATTTTATTTCCTTTCATAACAGATACATCTACTGATAGGAGGCGGGTTCGAGGGTGTACACGAATGCATTCGGTGTGGAACATCCACATGTAGTTGATGGTGGAATACAATGAAGATAGTCAGATGATTGAAAAATCCGAGTAGCAATGTCAGAGTTTTTTTTCGACACTTGCCAAATACTCCGACATCATTCCTATCAACCCGCTCTCATTGAGACAGCTACAAGATGAAGTCAAGGATAAATCCTGGGAAGAGATATGGGTAAAAAAATCTATTTTATTTAATGCAATATATTAATTTTTGTATTTATTTGAATTAATATTTTGGTTTCAGCTGCGGTTTAATTTCCCCGATGGTGCATGTGCATGAACAACACATCTAAAGGATTTAGGGGAGATTTGGAGAGCTTGTAGGCATGAGTTGTACATGGGATGGCATGCTAGAGGGGGCACAGAGTTAGACGTGGTCCCTGTCATAGATGACTATCCATTAGAATAGTATTGACAGATGATTACTCCTTGGGTGACTAGACAACTTACGGTATTAATCAAATTAGAAGTATTTAAATGAAAATTTTCATGTTTTTCATTAATACTAATTATTGAAATTTATTTAGGATGAATCTGAAAGAAATAAAAAAACATTGATTCTAAGAAATATGTCCACACATTGGGACATAATGCAATGCCAGATCATGAGATAGAGCAGGTATGACAGTTTATAATCATTCTTTACGACTTGACCTTTCTATTTCTTCCTCCATAATTTATTCGATTGCTAATGTTTTATATAATTTTAGTTATGAAATTACTATGTTTTTTTGGTATCCTAATTTTAATTGTGGTTTTCTACATTAAATGTCATTTTAGAAGCATAAATTTAATATAGAAGGACGTGTGCCTTGAGTAAAACGGTTTTTCTCAAGTAGGCAGCAGAATGATGGAAGTGCAGTTAATGAACCGACTTAGAAGCAGATTGTAAGTTTTACATTGTAGATTTAAAATTTTAATCTCTATTTTATAACTTAATAATCTATTTATATTTGTACCAGGTTGCATTAGAGGCCCTCGATGCCTAGGAACCAGACAATTTTGGTCCAAATGATCATCTACATCAGGTGTGGAGAGATGAGCACCCTAGTAGAGTACGCTGCCGACCTGGGAAGAGTATAATTCCGACGAGGTGTTGGACCTCCTCAGGTATGATTTGTAGTTCCACCGAGTTGCAGGAGGGTAAGGCACAAGAAGAACCGGATGAAAAAGGTCAACAGAGATGGTAGAACAGTCTTCTATGGTAAGCACTATATTTATGAAACTAATGGAAGTTTTAAGTTCAACACTTCCTACAGAGTCCATCACTACTTGTGATGAATATATTTCATCAAGGATTTCTAATCTGGTTCACCAGGTGGTAGTTATGATGGTGATGGAGATGATGGCGAGGAGGATGCCGAGGCAGAGGAGGAGGAGGGTGAGGAGGAGGCCGAGGCGGAGGAGGAGGGTGATGATGAGGCCGAGGCTGAGTATGAGGGTGAGGAGGAGGGCATGGAGGATGATTAGGATGACGATGAGGATGAGGGTGAGGCTGACGATGATAGTTACGATAGTGATGGTGATGAGGGACAGATTGATCCATTACATATTTGTCTGATATTACTAAACATTGATGTTTATTTATTCATTGTGCCTAAATATGTGTGACTATATAGGTCACATTATCTTTATTTTTAACTATTTTAATGAAATTGTAAGTTTTTAGTGGTATTTATAAAATTGATGGTCTGATTAGAAGTTGATATATTGAATTTTTTTAACCTTGAAAGAATTTTCTTATAAAATATGTCAATACCATCCCATGATTCCGGGAAAGCCCCCCACCTTCCTCCCTGGACCCCAGATAGCCCCCGGACAACCCCCACCCTCCTACCTGGACCCCGGACAACCCCCCTCCCTCAACCCTAGACCTCGGACATCCCCCCTCCTCCCTGGACCCTGGAAAGCCCCCCCACCATCCTCCCTCGACCTCGAACAACCCCCATACAGCCCCCGGACAGAGCCTGGACAACCCCCACCCTCCTCCCTAGACCCAGGACTGCTCCCCTCCTCCCTAGACCCTAGACAACACCCACCCTCCTCCCTGGACCCCATACAACCCCCTGATAACCCCCCTAGACAGCCCCTTGGATAGCCCCCCCTGGACAGCCCCCCTGATAGCCCCCCACCCTCCTCCCTGGACCCCAGACAACCCCTCAATAACCCATAGACATCCCCCTGGATAGCCCCCCTGGACAACCCCCTCACAGCCCCCACCCTCTTCCCTGGACCCCATACATCCCCCACCCTCCCCCCTAGACCCCGGATAATCCCCTCCTCCCTGGACCCTGGAAAGCCCCCCACCCACCTCCCTGGATCTCAGACTGCCCCCAGACAGCCCCCCAAACAGCCCCCCGGACAGCCCCCCACCATCCTCCCTGGACCCGGACAGCCCCACTCGTCCCTGGACCGCGGACACCCCCCACTGTAATGTCTCGGACCTCTCCAGTCCATTACTTTGTGTAAATGTGGTGCTAGAGGTGTTCCAGAAGGTCAATGTGACTTATCCCCAAAACATTTCCATTCTGGTGAATAGTCCCAACGGTAGAAAATTGTGAACTGTAATGCCATGTTACGTTTTTATGTACTTTTGATGTCTCTAACTACCTTTGGTTTGGTGTAGTGACTTGGGGGGTGTGTGTGGGTGGACTTTTAAGGAAAACTAAAGTGAAATATCTTTCGCACGTGCGGCACACGGTTTGTTTAAACCATGTAGCCAAACTGTTCATAGTTGGTCATGGAGGCAGCAGCTTCCGTATAGGAGGCAAACAATTTGTCTAACCATGCGGCCAAACCATGTGAGAGGGGTGGTCAAGGTAGTAGCTAACACATGGTTCACTCACGGTTTGTCAAACTTGGTGGACTAACCGTGCGAGCACTTAAATTAGATATTTAAATTCTGGATCTAACTTGTTTTGCCTCTAAAAGGTTAGTTTAAGCTCTTAGGCAGCCCTAACTCAGGATTTCTCTTCTCCTAACGTCAAGGATGTTTCTCCCATCATTCTAGAGGTGATACAAAGGCTTTTCTTGGAAAATAAAAGCCATATTCTTGAGGTATGTGATCATTCTTCTTCGTTCTTGATCGGTTTCTTAGATACACTTGGATCTACTTCTGCTCTTCTCTCGGGTTCTTAGACTTATGTCCATTATGGGTAGATCTATGTGTTTCGATGGAAAATATGATAAAATTTTGTCTTTATCGTGCTAGGAGAAGTGATCTAAGGCGGGTTTTTGGAGAATCTACCCGTTTTTCTTGAGCGTTCTTCGACTGTCGTGGTTTTCATCAAAACCCATTGAGGTAGGGGATTCATTGCTTCTCTTTATTTTACGTGCAACTGTATTGTTATCATGTTTTCTCTCACAAGATGAAAATTGAGTTTACATAATAAATATTTGAACCAGATAAATAAATTGATATCGATCATATGTTGTTGCCTCTTTTTTTTATAGATAGTGTGATATTTATGCTTGATCCTCATGAAAATCGGTAAAGAACGTAAACTGAGATTAATTGATATTAGTTTGGAAAAAGATAAACAGGAATGTGAACGAATCTAGTTCTTGTTTTATTTTGATGTTAACCAAATTGGTGTAGTAATTATGTTTAATCATTTGTGATTGCTCATTGGTTTGGTTTCCCGATTTTGGAACCAACAAATTATAAATCAGTTAAGTCAAGATGGATTAAATAATTGATTGTTTGATAATTCCTTAAAGGGTTCTGAGTTACCCTTTTGATTGTTATAGGGCCAATATCCCAAGTGATATGATGTTTTTTTCCTGCTGATTGTGTGTAGATGTGATCCTGGATGGGTGTTGTGATATGTGGGGGCATGGAGGCTTTTTGGTTGTGGCAACAGATGACACCTAGAGTGGCGAGATGCATCAGTTTTTGCATGTGGGTGTCAGGGAGGACACCAGGGATGATGGAGTGAGATGGATGTGATTTTTGGATGCTTGCTGGTTCATTGGTTGTTTATCAACTTTACTTTTCTCCACTGCTCAAGGCAGCTGGTCTTGCTTACCCTTCTTCCGAAAGAGGCGAAGACACGTGGGGTATGCCATGTGCTTTCTGTGTTTTGCTTCTCTAGGGAGGATGGGTCTACACTATTTCTATAGGCTACAAAGACTCAACAGGTAGTACATATACTCACCCTGTTGAGACCCCCTTGTGTTAGTATCATAGAATGCTTTACAAGAGTGCCTGGGAATATGGTAAAGTGATTCTGTAATGAATATTTGAATAAATGGTGTTAACCCATAAGGTTGGAGTTCGCTAGAACATAATGATGAGGCTATAATTTTAAAGGGATAGTGGACTTTTTTGTGATGCTAATGAAGTCTAATGTGGAATGGTTCATGGTTAATTAACATTTAATGAATTAATTAACATAAAGTGGAACTGAAAAAAGGGAATGATGAAATCTATTAAAGTTCTTTAAATGGTTGTATGCTTATAGGATACCTAGTTTAGAATTGGAAGCCCGGAGTCTGAGAGATGTTAGCTGTAGTTGAGTCTAAGACTAGGCTATTCCCATAGTGTGGTTGTGAGATTTAGTATATTTTGTACTTTTTGTGTTTCTATACACTACTTCACCATGTCAATAAGGGAAACTGACACCTCGGAGATTCCGAGCCCTAGGGAGGTGTTTTCCCCAACATTATAGTGGGAGGAAGAATGGCTGACTACACCCTTTGGACCTGATCTCTTCTCTTGGTAGATACTTGTGCTGGTAGGCACAGTTGTTAGTTTTCACCATGTATGTGTGTAGAGGGATGTAATGGCTTGGGGTTATTCACACACTTATATTCTAGATATAGTATGCTATGGAATACTATAGGTGTAACGTGTATAGGTTGTGACGGCTTGAGGATCCTTACTCGGTGTGTGGGATGTAATGGATTGAGGTATAATACCTGACGTATGATACACATTGTGCGAGCTATGGGGGCTCCCAGAAACTACCTGGTTACTTTGGTGTGTGGACGTGGTGGTTTTATTGCACAAGGTACATATTGTGGTGCTTTGCCCAGGTGTTTGTGGGAAAGCCTTTTTGGATAGAGATTCTCAAGATGTGCGACATTGGGGAAAAGTGGCAAACCAGTGGGGAAGTAGTAGCGGGGTACCCTTGATATTCTTTATTATATGATAAATTCTTGAATGCGTTACTTGGTCAGAGTAGCCATGGTGAGGTTGGGAACTTAGTATACCTGTTTAGGTGATGAGTTAGTTTCCCTTGTTGTTCACTTTGCTTTAGCATGCTTTCATTAATTTTTCACGAGAGGCTTCAGGGTGGATCCTACTGAGTATACTGTTATACTCACCCTATGTATATATTATCTTTGTTACAGTCACTTGGAGTAGGTTGGAGATCAAGATGGTTTCTACTAGATTGGGGTTGTAGGAGCTGTTTGGGCTTGTGGTTGCTGCTGTTTTTACTTTCTCTTGGGTACTTTCTATTTTTCCCTTCTAGTTGTATCAATTTTGCATGAAATTTCATATGTGTGCTTGGGTTTTCTTTTATATTTCAGTTCTGAGTTGGAGTTGGTTGGTGTCTATATTATCTCTCTCTTCCTCATGTGTTCTCTTAGGTGTTAATTCATCCAATTTGTGTGTTTACTATACCCTTGGTGCTAGTCCCCGACCCAGGGCCTACTGGAGGCGGGACTCAGGGGTCATTATCTCCCTTATGACATTGCCGGCCCAGGAGGGGTACACTTTGTTGGGAGGGGGTCGTGACACCCACCATCCTCCTTAGACCCTGGACAACCCCCAGACAGCCCCGAGACAGCCCCCAAACAACCCCCTAGACAGCCCCCCACACTGCCCCCTAACAGCCCTCCCCCACCCTCCTCCCTGGACCCTGGACAGCCCCTAGACAGCCCCCAGGATAGCCCCTCGGACAACCCACCACCCTCCTCCCTAGACCCTGGACAACCCCCTCCTCCCTGGACCCTGTACAACCCCACCCTCATCCCTTGACCCCAGACAACCCCCGAACATCCCACCCACCCTCCTCCCTGGTCCCCGGACAACCCCCTCCTCCTCGGACCCTGGAGAACCCCCACCCTCCTCTGTGGACCTCAGACAGCCCCTCGGAGAGCCCCCTATAGATCCCCCACACAACCACCCAGACAGCCCCGACCCTCCTGCCTAGACCCCAGACAGCCTCCCTCCTCCCTGGACCATAGACATCCCCCAAACCTCCTCCCTGGACCCCATAAACCCCCCAGAAATCCCACCAGATAGCCCCCCCAGACAGCCCCTGGACAAACCCCACCCTCCTCCCTGGACCCTAGACAGCCCCCCAGACAGCCCCCAAATAGCCCCCAAACAGCCCCCACCCCTCCCTGGTCCCCGAACATCCCCCCTCCTCCCTGGACCATGGACAACCCCCCCGACCCGACATCCCAACATTGGGAGAGCAGTGATTCATCATATATAAAACATCAGGACAATTCAAAAAATTCTAAGGACCACCTACCTTTATTTTGGAGAAAATCACACTCTTTATTGGGCGTCTTGGATCCCAATCTAATCTCTCTTTAAAATGGGAACCCTTTTAAGTAAAAAAAACTTGCATATGGAAAACCAACCAAATGTATTTGGATTGTGTTGATACTTTAGCACAAGGATCCATGGGTCATTTTTGACGTGTACGAGTTAACCCCACCTCAATCTAAGGCACGGTGTGGCCGGTACCACTCAAAGTGTCTCACTTTTATTTTAATTGGAAAACATTTTAAGTGAACACAAAAACTAGCATACAGAAAACTGACCAAACATATTCATATTCTATTGATATATTAGGAAAATGATCCATGGGTCATTTGTGACGTGTACGAGTCAACCCCGCCATAATTCGAGGCATGGTGGGGCCAGTACGACTCAAACTGTCTCACTTTTATTTGAAATGATCAATATTTTAACTGAAAACAACAACTTACATATGAAAAACTGACCAAACACATTCGAATTCTATTGATACTTTAGGACAATGTTCCATGGGTCATTTCTGGCATGTATGAGTCAACCCCTCCTTAAGACAAGGCACTATGTGGCCGGTACCACTCAAACCATCTCACTTTTATTTGAAATGGACAGGATTTTAAGTGAAAAGAATAACATGCATACAGAAAATTGACCAAATGATTTATGATTGTATTTATACTTTAGGGAAACGATCCATGGGTCATATGTGACCTGTAAGAGTCAACCCCACCTCAATCTGAGGCATGGTGTTGTCGTTATCACTCAAAGCGTCTCTCTTTAGTTTAAAATGGACACTGTTTTATGTAAAGAAAACAGACATATGGAAAACTAACCACACGTATTCTTATTGTGTTGATACTTTAGAATAAGGATCCATGGGTCACTTGTAACGTGTATGAGTCAACCCCAACCCATACCGAGGCATGGTGTGGATGGTACCACTCAAAGTGTGTCACCATTATTTGAAATGGACATCATTTTAAGTGAAAACAACAACTTGCATACGGAAAACTGACCAGACGTATTCAGATTGTGTTGATACTTTAATAAAATGATTCGTGCATCATATGTGACATGTACTAGTCATCCCTGCATCAATCCGAGTCACGGTGTGGCCGGTATCACTCAAAGTGTCTTTCTTTTGTCTAAAATGGACACGCTTTTAAGTAGAAACCACTTTCATACGGAAAACGGACCAATCATATTCGAATTGTGTTGATACTTTAGAAAAATGATACATGGTTCATTTTTGACGTGTACAAGTCAAATCCACTTCAATCCAAGGCATTGTGTGTTCAGTACCACTCAAAGTGTCTCACATTTATTTGAATTGGACAACACTTTAAGTGAAAAGAACAACTGACATACGGAAAACCGACCAAATGCATTAAGATTCTATTGATACTTTAGGAAAACGATCCATGGGTCATTTTTATGTGAAAAAATCAGCCCTGCCACAATCCGAGGCACGATGTGGCCGGTACCACTAAAATTTTCTCACTTTTATTCGAAATGGAGAGGATTTTAAGTGAAAACAACAACTTGCATATGGAATACAAACCAAACTCTTTCTGATTTTATTTATACTTTAGGAAAACTATCCATGTGTCATTTTTGATGTGTACAAATCAAACCCGCCTCAATATGAGGCACAATGTGGCCCGTATCACTTAAAGTGTCATTCTTTTGTTTAAAATAGAAACTATTTTAAGTAAAAACAACAGACATACAGAAAACCGACCAAATGTATACTAATTGTGTTGATACTTTAGCACAAGGATCCATGTGTCATTTTGGACATGCACGAGTCAACCCCAACTAAATCTGGGGCATGGTGTGGCTGGTACCACTCAAATTGTCTCACCTTTATTTGAAATGGACAAGATTTTAAGTGAAAACAACAACTGACATACAAAAAACTGACCAAATGCATTTGTATTGGGTTGATACTTTAGGAAAACAATACATGGATCATATGTGACATGTACGAGTCAACCCCAACTCAATCCGAGGCACGGTGTGTCCGGTATCACTCGAAGTGTCTTTCTTTTGTTTAAAACAGACACCCTTTTAAGTAAAAACAACTGGCATATGGAAAACCTACCAATTGTATTCAGATTGTGTTGATACTTTAGCACAAGGATCCATGGTCCAACCTCACACAACGCACTTCTCATGTGAGGAACTCCTACCACTATTCTAAAACACATGACACTTAATACGCCAATCCCATCCTCAAACAGTGGGTTCTAGGAAAAAAACCAAAGTCCCTTTGGGATCCCAAGACCAAAGACATAATTGAATATCCATACCCACTACAGAAAATGGGGATCCATCTCACATCACACCAGGAGAAAATATTATAATTATCCACATACCCCATTATTCTAATTGAAAATCCTATGAAAATCATCTAGGCTATTTTGGTAACCCATCTCATATGTCGAGATTGGAAAATGTTTTCCACTAACACATCAGGAACCATTTATACATGGATATACATAGTCATTAGAGGAATATGAACATCCCATGCGCTTACTATAACTCATCCTAGGTATAAGAACATGACAATTAATATTGTCTATATTATGGGAATCAAGATTGTTGTCCACTCTACCCATGTTTTTCTATTGGTTTTAAGATAGTCAACCCAAGACCAGGAGTAAAAATCCCATGTGCTTCCTATAACGTGTAGGTTTTTTCTCTTGTGTTTATTAGTGTTGTGGTTTGAGTGAGGAGTGAATTATAAATTTTGAATACTTTAATGGGTGTCATTGATTTTCAATTATAAATTTCGGAATTCTGGATGTATTGGATTCTGGATATATTGGTAATGAATTCTAAATTTTAAATACTGTTATGTGTATTGGATTTACGATTTATGGGATTTTAATTTTGTATTGGTGTTATGGGTGTTATTGCATTCCAATTCTGGAGGTATTGGATTGTGGATGTGTTTGATTCTGGATTTTTTCCTTGTGTTTTGGTTTGAGTGAGGAATGAAATTTAAATTTCTAAATTTCTAAATTCTGGATGAATTTTAAACATCCCATGTAGCCTTTTGGATTCTGGGTGTATTTTTTCATGCAGGTCATGGAGAGAAGGTTGGAGGTTGTTGCTGGCTACTGCTACTGTGGAGATGCAGCATATGTATACCAACAGTTTTTAAAACCGTCGGTATATCCTTTTGATATATATTATACCAACGGTTTTTTATAATCGTTGGTATAAACATGTAACAATAGTTTTGAAAACCATTGGTATATCCTTTTCAGGTATATTGTACACTATATACCAATGGTTCTAAACCATTGGTATAAGGGTATCATATACCAACAGTTTGCGAAACCTTTGGTATATCTCTTCCTTTAACACATATACCAACGGTTTACACAGAACCGTTGGTATAAGCCTATACAAAATGATTACTTGGCCATGGTTTGGGAAACCGTTGGTATATAATATACCAACAGTTTTCAAGCCTTTACCAATGGTTTAGAACCGTTGGTAAAGGGTAAACTTTCAGTAGTGATTGTTTGAATACATGGAGGTGGTAGTCCACACATACACACAAGCGATATTTTTAATTACCATTTTACAGATAAGGGTTGGAAAATGGTTCTTCTGTCATACTAATTACATATCCATATACTTATGATACTTAAGTAATCATGAATTTTTGGATAAAATAAGTTTACGGAAGATAGAAGAAGAAATAAAATTTAATGATCTAGATTAAGATTTATACCTCTTCTTTGAGAGACCACCCTGGGCTTACACCTTAATACTTAAATTATTGGTCTTTAGAGAAGACCAAAACAAATTTATGAAGGCATGTATTCTAGGAATTATTTTTATATGGTCTTGGAAGATCTATAAGGCTTGAATATTTTGAATGATGTGGGATTTTAGGTTCCCTTTTATAAGTGTGGAGAGGGACAGATAATGAATTTCTTAAAATATTTCAATTATACAAGGTTTATTTAGTGTGAATGTGGAATAAAATGGATATGGATTAAAATTATAGAAATTATATAGTTTAAATATTTTAAAATAATAAGAATTAGATATGAGTGGGCAGTAATAATACCCTTATATTTTTGTTCAACCTCCTGGTAAACTAGTTTAAACCTTATCCTTGGTAACAAAATTTTTCTGCTTTTACTATTCACAATGAAAAAAATATAAGTTAACCCCTTTAGATTAAATGAAATATAATTGATACAAATATGGAATCCATTTTCCATATTAAAGTTCTATTAGTGGCATAATTTAATTTTAAATAATTTCACAAACCACAATGAAAACTCATTTAAGAAAAATGAATCTGTAAACAGAAAACATAATTTTCATACATTAATTTCCTTATAAAAACAAAAAATTAATGTTGAAATATATGATTTAATATATAATATATAAATTAAATTAAAATAATTAAAAAATAGTTATTAATTTTATTTATCATGATAAAATTACATTACGCACAAGAAAACAGTTTTTAGAAAAAAAATCAATCCCAAAAATAATCTTCTACCAAAATAAGGTATACTAATTATTATTACGTAATTCATTATATGTTTTCAATTAAAGGATAATTATATTACATTAAGATAAAATTTAAAACATAATGTGAATTTTAATTGAAAATATATGATATTTTTTACATAAAAAATCATTTCTCTCTTTTCATTAAAAAATAAATATTTTTATAAAAATATTAAAAATTCACTCTAATAAAAAATTGAGATAATTATTTCAAATATCAGAATAATTAATTCAATTAAAAATTATAAAGATGGTATAAATTAATTTTAATGTTTGTATATGTAAAATTAAATAGAAACCATTTTTGGAGAAAACACATTTTTGAAGCATAAAATCATTTTACAAAAAATTGAGTAATTTTTTAAAATGAATTAATAAATGAATTTACATTATTTATATTGTTTATACATATTTTTCATAATTATTTTAAATCTGTTTTTACCTTCTAATTTTCTTGTTATCTTATAAAGGGTTACTATGTCGTTGTTCATAAGGACTTTGTTTTTCGTGTAATGTAAGCTAATAAACACTTAAATTTTATTTAGTTTTATTTTAAAAAATATCAAGATTTTATAAACTATTGAAATGTAAGAAAAATGTTTTTTAAGGAATATATATATTATTTTTCTATTTTTTGGGAGTCATTTTCTTCTATGTCTATATTTTCATTAACAAAAATTAAAGAATGTTTTCACAATTCTATAATGATTGATTAAGATCATGTTTACCCTTACAAGACTTACTATAAAGTGGTATAAAAAGAATCATATATTCATTTTGTGAATGAGGTACATTTTACCAATTGTGGGAATCTAATATTTATTTTATCGTTCACCATAAGATCAAATTTCCCTACCAAGATGACATCTCTTTAATTTGAATATTTTATTCAAGGTCTCCATAATTATTCATAGAGAAAATTATTTTCCTAACATTTTAGATATTTTTATATTTTAAATATGTGGTTTCAAAATGAAAATTTCATTTTCATAATGAAATATTTCGGCGAGGTTTTAAATGTATCTTCATCTTTAAAAACATTAATTTATATTCCTTACTATTTTCAGGGGATATGATTCAATGTTACCATATTTATTTTTTCTATGGGGTTATTGATTATTTTGAGGAATTATGGATGAAACCCATTTTATTTTAAATGAGTTATGTTAGGAAGAAATGATAAATTTTTCTAGGATATTTTTTCAATAATATAAATTGAGTATGATTATTCTATAGGTGATTCTATTATATCGCTCTAGTGAATTGGGTAATGATTAATGTTTTTTTAGATCAAATGGTACACATGATGTTTTCCCAAGAACAAATGATGGTACAATTTTATTTATCCCAAGCCTGAAGCAGGTACACTAATGGTCTAGAAAAAGATAACATTTCATTAAGGTATTGGTGGATGGACTTGAAATTAGAATTTTATATTTATTATAATGATACACTTTTTAGGGACCCTGCTATGACATGATCTTATGCTTATGATATAATATCATGGCTCATGATATTTTATTCCTCTATGATTTCTGTATTCTGATCTTAAAAATAATTCTTCCATGATTATGATCTATGAATTTTTTGGTATCATTTTATAATGTTAAGCTCATATTCTCATACACTTATGCACATGTTATTCATACATATGATCATTGTCTAATATCTCCTATATTTACCCTTACTGAGTATATGAGACCACCCTTTATTACGCTTCCTTTCCCTAGGTTATAAAGAATGGTTATAAGTATGATATAACATATAAATGTGCTTTTGAGGAGTACTTTTTGGGAGTTATTGATGATATTCAACAAAATAAGACGATTTTGTATATAGTATTAAATGTAACTCAACCTTTATGATTTTGGAGTACGTACAGTTATAATACGTATTTAATATTCGTATAAAATAGTTCATATTTATATATGAGATGTTTAGGATACCTTAGTTAGTATCAGAGTAGGGTTTAGTTATTTTTAGAGGTTGGGAGTAGAGAAATTTATTGGAAACCCTAAGGATAAGTCCAGGTTGAGGATAACATCCTCAAGATTTGGTAAAGTATAGAATTTATAGTTTTTTCCAAGAAAATATATCCCTTTATAGATATAGGAAAGTGGATGTGGATATGGAATAAATTCTTTAATGGGTAATAAATGTAAAATGAGTTAATTGGGAATTAACTTGAACTTCATCGATGCAAGATGAGTTGAACTAATACTACCCACCAAAATAGAAAATCATTAGGGATATTCTTGGGTTAATTTATATTTTCTTATAAATCATTATGATTAATCAGAGGACCTAATATTTAGAAACCTATAATAAGACATAGTGATATGAGATGAACTAAAAATTGAAAATATTGAAAATAAGACGTCATGATTTAGATATCCTATGAATGTTTTTTTATAAATATATGATTACTCACTATAAAAATTGTTGCTAACCCTATGTTTTTTTTATTTTAGTCAATGACCAGAACCGGTAGAAATCATTTTAATACTAAATGTAATATTAAATGAAATTATTGTTAACCCTAGAAACCAAATATTATGGGGGGATGCAATTAGAAATAACGTTGCTATGCTTATGAAAATTTCTAAATCCATGAATCGTACTAAGCTTCCAGAAAAAAAAAGTTGGGGAAATATATAGTTGATTCTATCATGAGGAAAAATCCACCTTATTTTAGTGGTTCCATTGATCCAAATATTTATAAGAAATTGATCAGTACACTAAAAATATATTTTCCATTCTTGAGTGCTCATAGAATGAAAAAGTTATTTTGGATTTTTATCATTTGGATGGAGAATTAAATCAATGGTGGAATATTATCAGGAACACAAGGCAACATGAAGAAATTGTTTCCATGGATTGGGATTATATTATTAGTTTTTTTAATAAGTACATTTCTCATATTATTTATAAAAAAATAGAGAATTAATTAATTAATCAAAAGGAGAAGGATGGTGAATCCATTATTACATATGAGAAATTTTTTACAAGACCTTGAAGGTATGATTTTGGTATTATCATCAAAACATAAAGTGAGAATTATTTATTATTTGGTGGCCTAAAAATAAATAAATAATATGTCATGTTCATAAGTGTCTGTTATTACTATGAATTGATTGTTCAATTCAATATGAAGGTTAAAATAGAGATCAAGATCACTGATCAATCTCACAGTTTTGATAAAAAGAGAAATACAGAATTTAAAGGAAATTATTATTTTAAATACCGTATAGGGTATAATATGGATCGTATTTTATTCTAGAAGTGTGGAAATAAATATGGAGGAAATTTTATTTTGGATACTAGTAAATGATTTAATTGTGGAAAATGCTATCTATCAAATGAATGCTGATGTAATGTGAAGAGATTAATTATTTATGTGAATGGATGGAAATGTTCACATAATGAACCACCCACACACTAATGGTTGAAATGAAAGGATTATGGGTATTTTATTAATAAGTTATCGAATATAAGGGTTAATAATTATGATTGACCTCAGTATCCTCTTATGCCCAATGATAATGGAAAATATCATGAGATCACTTTTGCTGATGTGGGTTATATGAATGAATAGGTGAAAAATACACTTACGATCCACTATAAAACAACTTAATCCTTATTTAATTATGTTTTTACCAATTATTTTATATAAAAATAAATTACTATGTGTATCACATTATAGCCTCAATAATTAGATATCTAATTAATAATGAAAACTTCTAATGGTATGATTATCACATAACAAGTCAATGATTCTTCTTTGATTTTTGTTTTTTGAAATTTTCTTCTTAATTTTTTTTGTTTCTATAGTCTAATTTGATGTGATTTTAGGTATGTATTATAATACCCCAAGCTTTCATGATACACTTATCTTTGAATAATACAGTAGTGTGTGTTGTACACAACTTCAAGTTCTAACACAAACCACAACCAATCAAACTAGCTGTTATGAATAGTAATACCCACTTTTTGAAATTTTATAAATTTTATCTTTCAAAATGGACTTCATTTTTGGATTAGGAATATTGAAATTAGATTAGGAGGAATTTTTGGTATTTTTCTGATAACTTTCATATTTTGATGAATAGTGAAAATTACTAAATTATAATTAAAAACATCTTTTTTAATCGAAATAATTAATATTAATAAATTATGAATTTTAGTGATTTTAAATTATATTTAGAAGATATTTTGAAAATTTAATCCAATGATGGTCATTGGACATAATTTCACATTTAAACTGGACATAAACAAGTGTCAATCTTTTGATAGTTATTGTTTCTTAAAAACATGCTTTTTTGTTTTGACAGTGGGAATTAATTTTAAATTAATAAATTCAAATTCTATGTTTTGAATTTGGTAAAATAGACTTAATTATTGAATTTGTAATATCAAAATTAGCATAGGGTAAATTTTTTGGTATTTTTTTGAAAACTTTTAATTTTTGATGAATAGTGAAAAACACGGAGTAATAGTTTAAAACCGAATTTTTATTTAAATAATTATTTGTTTTATTTAAATTATTTAGTTTCAATATAGATAAATAATACCTATATAAGTTCAATGTAATTAATTGGAGTCGGTTTATAATAATTTTAGATATATAAAAATTTTATTGAACTTTTCACCATCTTTTAATCACCACCTAGGAGCTTTTTCAAATTCACATAAAACTTAATTTTAGTTCTTCTGTGATCTGAATTTAAAAAATCATAGAGAAATTGATAATATAAAGGAGTAAAATGTGGTTCAATTAGATGAAAATAAATTTTGGTGAATAGCAAGTTTTTACTTTTATTTACCACGGTTAAAAGTAAATAGGGTAATTAAGGGTAAAAATGATATTAATGTTATTATCACAAATGTCCTAATTCTATTGGAAAAGTTTATTTAGAACAAAAAAACCTTATGAATAAAATATTATCATTTAGGTCCATTTGGATTAGATTAGGACATTTATTATTATTTAATTCAAAGAAGAGTTGAAAGAGTTAAAATCAAAGTTTAATAACTAAAACATTTTTAATATAGGGTTTTACATAAGATAAATTCGATTATAAAAATTCATTAGATAGATAAAAGATTTCATATATCATGGAATTTTATTTATAATTTTTAGACATTAAATAAATAAATTTATTTATGACACAATGATGATTCAGTAATTACCTTATTCATTAAAGAATCAAATAAATGGTATTATAAATATTAAAATAAATATAATTTAAATGTTTTTATGACATTCAAGAATTTTATAGGTGAATATGACATGATATTATTGATTCAATATTTTGTTTAAGTAATAATGTTGTCATTATTTTAACAAAAAAACAAATACAAAATAGTGTCAAAATTGACATAAAATAGTTTTTTAAAAAAAATATTATATTACTAATTGATATAATAGTCCTAAAAATATAAGGTTCTACCAAAAGACTTATATAATAATATATATGAAATTAATGAACCAATTGGGGTTCTATTTTCAGAATATAGTAAGTTTATTGACCATATAGTGTAAGAATACAAGAAGACACGGTGAAAGTTAAATTATTTAACTAAGAGTTAAATCTAAATGATTAGGTCAAAATGGTAACCTAAACTTTTCTAAAACCTATTTTTTGAGTTGATTTCGACCATTAACCACCTTAAAATTTAAATAAGGTGCTTTGGAGCCACTAAAAACCGAATATGAATTTATTATAAAATAATATTTCAAACTTTTCCTAAGGTGCCCCTCCTCCCGGTTATAAAAGGACACTACTTCTAACCAATTCTTAAAACCTTAAAAGCCTTTTTGATCAGGCAACCCCTTCCCAAATACCCTCTAAAATATACTACCTTAAACCTAGAGGCCTTAGTTTGGTCAGAAATCCAACCTATGGAGCCCTTTTGATCAAATCAAAAGGATGAACCCGAAGAAGAGGTAATGATTTCACCACCCTCTTTCAAGTTCTTTTCTTCTTCCACTTCCTTTTTCTTTGTTGTTTCCATTCTAAAATAATAACTCCAGTATATTATATATGATGTGATGTTATTATAATTATGTTACAACCAAATTCATTATTCTATCCACCCTTTGAATGGTATTTCACCATACGTGCGTACGTACGACTTACCATCTCCACGTCATGGTGTAATTGTTATTCAATACATTATTATTTGGATGGGCATAATAATGATGCGTATTTGAGGTAAATAATAAATATAACATGATAAGGATTATTTATATATTATATACCATCCAATTATATATTATATTAATATCAAAAGAATGATATTTTCGCCCGTGCGTACGTACGGATTACCGTCTCCACGACGCGATGAGATTCATTTCAAAGTTCACCATTCATCGATGATTATAAAAATATATATTACTAATAAGTATGTAATATATGAAATAATGATTCTACTGGATACACATATATATTTATATTTATAATTACTTGTGTACTTACAAATATCTTATTCACTTACTTCCGTTCAATACTATATGAAAACAAAAACAACATTTATGCATACATACGGACTACCGACTCCATAAACGGTGTTTTCCATTTCATATATACGTCGATTATAAATTTTTTTATTCTAAATATATATGATAAGTAAATTGTGTTTTATATAATGGATGTATTTAAATCATGATCTAAGTGACACAATCAGGGGTAACAAGTTAAAACACGTATGATAAAGAAAGCGATTATTACCCGAAATATTATTATAACATGGAAATTATTATTAAATTGGTAGAATAATGTATTAAATGAATAATTTATGATATAATAAATATTAATATTGATCTGTAATAATTTAATAACATACTATAGTATTCATACAGGAGGCTAAACGTACCCTCAACTAAAGGAAAGTGCAAGATAAGGGGTTGTAATCTCACTCCTTATTCACATGAGATTCATGCCATATTGCCACTATTAACTTTTGTGTGGTGTTTGTACTACCCATAATTGTATTCTTTATTTAATACAATTTAATTTATGTGTATTTACATATTCATTTTATGATTCCTCTTCCATGGGGTGTATGTTTCGTAAGTTAAAAAATTGGTAAGAGTTAATTTCATAATTTCTTTATTATCCGAGGTTATTTTTACGTAAGTATCTACTGGGACATATTTATTATCCATGTCCTTGTTTTACATAATAGCTTTCAAAGATATTATTTTAGGGGACTTTTTACTAAAACATCATTTCAAATGTTTTATATTTTTATTCTTCTAAATCTCTCTCCTTAATGTCCATGTCTTCAAAATGGGTTTTAAGGATTTACTTAAAAGGACATGAATGTTTTTAAAATGTTAATTACTTTCAAAAGTCTGAAATTGTTATGGTACACTTTTATTCAAAAATTACTTTAAATAACTTCTTCTCCAAATTGTGCGACTTTTAAATGTTATCATGAAAAGGGGTATTTCTCTCAAACAGTTTTACAAATCATTTTCATCAACATCAAAATCCTTTAATGGATTTTAAACTTGTTTTGAAGTTGATTTATTATTATACAAATCTTCCATATAGTTTTGAAGGTTTTGTGATATGTTTGACTATGGATGTGTAATTCTTATACCATTAATGGTTTATGGGTAAAGTATTGACATTTCATATGCTAGTTTTAATACAAATTTTTATGTTATGTTTAGACCCTTTCATATGAGGAATGCATTGGACTTAGTAAGTGATGGGTGGAGCCCGCTATAGCTCCTCGATGCATCGGCGGGTCTCATGAGACAAACTAGTGTCTTAGCACAAGGTCTTGAGAAAATCTTATTTGTAGTCTTGGCACAAGGACTGAGATACATGGTTATGATAGTTAGGAATTATGCATTCCTTCATTATGAAAGTGGTTATTGATATCGCAAGTGATTATTCGATTAATAGAATATCCATGTGAATAAGTAAATGGAATTATTTCATTTTATTTCTGCCATATTAAGCTGAAGTTCAAGTTTAAAAGGCTTTTGTTTTAGTTTTATACATTGCCTTAAATGTTTATGCTTATTTCTGAAAGTTTCTGCTATATTGCTTACCATTACTGAGCATTTGAGCTCACCCCTTTCTATGTTTTATTTTTCCCAGGATGTGAATAATTATTTTATGAATGACCTGAAGGGATAGTATAAGGGGATATGAATGTGGACTATGGAAACTATGTTGTTGTAGTTAAATCTAAATGATAAGGTTAAAATGGTAACCTAAACTTTTCTAAAACCTAGTGGTCGAGTTGATTTTGACCATCCAAACATTAACCTTTAAATAATCTACTTTGGATCCATTGTAAACTGAATATGAATTTATTATAAAATAATATTTCTAGCCTTTCCTAAGGTTCCCCTCCCCCCCTTATAAAAGGACACCACTTCTAACCAATTATTCATTCCTTCAAAGTCTTTTTGATCGTCCAAAACCTACCCAAATACCCTCTAAAATATACTCCATTAAACCTAGAGGCCTTAGTTTGATCAGAAAGCCAACCTAAGGAACCCTTTTGATAAAATCAAAAGGATGAACCCGAAGAAGAGGTAATGATTTCACCACCCCCTTTCATGTTCCTTTCTTCTTCCACTTCCTTTTTCTTTTTTGTTTTCATTCTAAAATAATAACTCTAATATATTCTATATACTGTGATGTTATTATAATTATGATACAATCAATTTCATTATTCTATCCACCCTTTGAATGACATGTCACTATACGTGCGTACGTACGGCTTACTGTCTCCACGTCGCGGTGTAGTTGTTATTCAATACATTATTATTTGGATGGGTATAATAATGATGTGTATTTGATGTAAATAATAAATATAACTTGATAAGTATTCTTTATATATTATATACCATCCAATTATATATTATATTTATATAAAAAGAATGATATTTTCGCTCATGCGTATGTACGGATTACCGTCTCCACGACGCGATGAGATTCATTTCAAAGTTCACCATTCATCGACGATTATAAAAATATATATTAATAATAAGTATGTAATATATGACATAATGATTCTACTGGAGATATATATATATTTATATATATATGTATTTATATACTTATATATATCTTATTCACTTACTTCCGTTCAATACTATATGAAAACAGAAACAGCGTTTATGCGTATGTACGGACTACCGTCTCCATAAACGGTGTTTTCGATTTCATATATACGTATATTATAAATTTTTATATTCTAAATATATATGATAAATAAATTGTGTTTTATATTCTGGTAGTATTTAAATCATGATCTAAGTGATACAATCAAGAGTAACAAATTAAAACACGTATGATAAAGTAAGCGATTATTAGCCGAAATATTATAATAACATGGAAATTATTATTAAATGGGTAGAATAATGTCATAAATGAATAATTTATGATATAATAAATATTAATATGGTTCTTTTATAGCTTAATAACATACTATAGTCTTCATACAGGAGGCTAAACGTACCCTCGACTAAAGGAAAGTACAAGGTAAGGGGTTTTCATCTCACTCCTTATTCCCGTGAGATTCATGCCATATTGCCACTATTAACTTTTTTGTAGTGTATGTACTACCCATAATTGTATTATTTATTTAATGCACTTTAATTTATGTGTATTTAGATATTCATTTTATGATACCTCATCCATGGGGTGTATGTTTCGTAAGTTACCAAATTAGTAAGGGTTAATTTCACAATCTCTTTATAGTTTAAATATTTTAAAATAATAAGAATTAGATATGAGTGGGCAGTAATAATACCCTTATATTTTTGTTCAACCTCCTGGTAAACTAGTTTAAACCTTATCCTTGGTAACAAAATTTTTCTGCTTTTACTATTCACAATGAAAAAAATATAAGTTAACCCCTTTAGATTAAATAAAATATAATTGATAAAAATATGGAATCCATTTTCTATATTAAAGTTCTATTAGTGGCATAATTTAATTTTAAATAATTTCACAAACCACAATGAAAACTCATTTAAGAAAAATGAATCTGTAAACAGAAAACATAATTTTCATACATTAATTTCCTTATAAAAACAAAAAATTAATGTTGAAATATATGATTTAATATATAATATATAAATTTAATTAAAATAATTAAAAAATAGTTATTAATTTTATTTATCATGATAAAGTTACATTACGCACAAGAAAACAGTTTTTAGAAAAAAAATCAATCCCAAAAATAATCTTCTACCAAAATAAGGTATACTAATTATTATTACGTAATTCATTATATGTTTTCAATTAAAGGATAATTATATTACATTAAGATAAAATTTAAAACATAATGTGAATTTTAATTGAAAATATATGATATTTTTTACATAAAAAATCATTTCTCTCTTTTCATTAAAAAATAAATATTTTTATAAAAATATTAAAAATTCACTCTAATAAAAAATTGAGATAATTATTTCAAATATCAGAATAATTAATTCAATTAAAAATTATAAAGATGGTATAAATTAATTTTAATGTTTGTATACGTAAAATTAAATAGAAACCATTTTTGGAGAAAACACATTTTTGAAGAATAAAATCATTTTACAAAAAATTGAGTAATTTTTTAAAATGAATTAATAAATGAATTTACATTATTTATATTGTTTATACATATTTTTCATAATTATTTTAAATCTGTTTTTACCTTCTAATTTTCTTGTTATCTTATAAAGGGTTACTATGTCGTTGTTCATAAGGACTTTGTTTTTCGTGTAATGTAAGCTAATAAACACTTAAATTTTATTTAGTTTTATTTTAAAAAATATCAAGATTTTATAAAGTATTGGAATGTAAGAAAAATGTTTTTTAAGGAATATATATATTATTTTTCTATTTTCTGGGAGTCATTTTCTTCTATGTCTATATTTTCATTAACAAAAATTAAAGAATGTTTTCACAATTCTATAATGATTGATTAAGATCATGTTTACCCTTACAAGACTTACTATAAAGTGGTATAAAAAGAATCATATATTCATTTTGTGAATGAGGTACATTATACCAATTGTGGGAATCTAATATTTATTTTATCGTTCACGATAAGATCAAATTTCCCTACCAAGATGACATCTCTTTAATTTGAATATTTTATTCAAGGTCTCCATAATTATTCATAGAGAAAATTATTTTCCTAACATTTTAGATATTTTTATATTTTAAATATGTGGTTTCAAAATGAAAATTTCATTTTCATAATGAAATATTTCGGCGAGGTTTTAAATGTATCTTCATCTTTAAAAACATTAATTTATATTCCTTACTATTTTCAGGGGATATGATTCAATGTTACCATATTTATTTTTTCTATGGGGTTATTGATTATTTTGAGGAATTATGGATGAAACCCATTTTATTTTCAATGAGGTATGTTAGGAAGAAATGATAAATTTTTCTAGGATATTTTTTCAATAATATAAATTGAGTATGATTATTCTATAGGTGATTCTATTATATCGCTCTAGTGAATTGGGTAATGATTAATGTTTTTTTAGATCAAATGGTACACATGATGTTTTCCCAAGAACAAATGATGGTACAATTTTATTTATCCCAAGCCTGAAGCAGGTACACTAATTGTCTAGAAAAAGATAACATTTCATTAAGGTATTGGTGGATGGACTTGAAATTAGAATTTTATATTTATTATAATGATACACTTTTTAGGGACCCTGCTATGACATGATCTTATGATTATGATATAATATCATGGCTCATGATATTTTCTTCCTCTATGATTTCTGTATTCTGATCTTAAAAATAATTCTTCCATGATTATGATCTATGAATTTTTTGGTATCATTTTATAATGTTAAGCTCATATTCTCATACACTTATGCACATGTTATTCATACATATGATCATTGTCTAATATCTCCTATATTTACCCTTACTGAGTATATGAGACCACCCTTTATTACACTTCCTTTCCCTAGGTTATAAAGAATGGTTATAAGTATGATATAACATATAAATGTGCTTTTGAGGAATACTTTTTGGGAGTTATTGATGATCTTCAACAAAATAAGACGATTTTGTATATAGTATTAAATGTAACTCAACCTTTATGATTTTGGAGTACGTACAGTTATAATACGTATTTAATATTCGTATAAAATAGTTCATATTTATATATGAGATGTTTAGGATACCTCAGTTAGTATCAGAGTAGGGTTTAGTTATTTTTTGAGGTTGGGAGTAAAGAAATTTATTGGAAACCCTAAGGATAAGTCCAGGTTGAGGATAACATCCTCAAGATTTGGTAAAGTATAGAATTTATAGTTTTTTCCAAGAAAATATATCCCTTTATAGATATAGGAATGTGGATGTGGATATGGAATAAATTCTTTAATGGGTAATAAATGTAAAATGAGTAATTGGGAATTAACTTGAACTTCATCGATGCAAGATGAGTTGAACTAATACTACCCACCAAAATAGAAAATCATTAGGGATATTCTTGGGTTAATTTATATTTTCTTATAAATCATTATGATTAATCAGAGGACCTAATATTTAGAAACCTATAATAAGACATAGTGATATGAGATGAACTAAAAATTGAAAATATTGAAAATAAGACGTCATGATTTAGACATCCTATGAATGTTTTTTTATAAATATATGATTACTCACTATAAAAATTGTTGCTAACCCTATGTTTTTTTTATTTTAGTCAATGACCAGAACCGGTAGAAAACATTTTAATAATAAATGTGATATTAAATGAAATTATTGTTATCCCTAGAAACCAAATATTATGGGGGGATGCAATTAGAAATAACGTTGCTATGCTTATGAAAATTTCTAAAGCCATGAATCGTACTAAGCTTCCAGAAAAAAAAGTTGGGGAAATATATAGTTGATTATATCATGAGGAAACATCCACCTTATTTTAGTGGTTCCATTGATCCAAATATTTATAAGAAATTGATCAGTACACTAAAAATATATTTTCCATTCTTGAGTGCTCATAGAATGAAAAAGTTATTTTGGATTTTTATCATTTGGATGGAGAATTAAATCAATGGTGGAATATTATCAAGAACACAAGGCAACATGAAGAAATTGATTCCATGGATTGGGCTTATATTTTTAGTTTTTTTAATAAGTACATTTCTCATATTATTTATAAAAAAATAGAGAATTAATTAATTAATCAAATGGAGAAGGATGGTGAATCCATTATTACATATGAGAAATTTTTTACAAGACCTTGAAGGTATGATTTTGGTATTATCATCAAAACATAAAGTGAGAATTATTTATTATTTGGTGGCCTAAAAATAAATAAATAATATGTCATGTTCATAAGAGTCTGTTATTACTATGAATTGACTGTTCAATTCAATATGAAGGTTAAAATAGAGATCAAGATCACTGATCAATCTCACAGTTTTGATAAAAAGAGAAATACAGAATTTAAAGGAAATTATTATTTTAAATACCGTACAGGGTATAATATGGATCGTATTTTATTCTAGAAGTGTGGAAATAAATATGGAGGAAATTTTATTTTGGATAATAGTAAATGATTTAATTGTGGAAAATGCTATCTATCAAATGAATGCTGATGTAATGTGAAGAGATTAATTATTTATGTGAATGGATGGAAATGTTCACATAATGAACCACCCGCACACTAATGGTTGAAATGAAAGGATTATGGGTATTTTATTAATAAGTTATCGAATATAAGGGTTAATAATTATGATTGACCTCAGTATCCTCTTATTCCCAGTGATAATGGAAAATATCATGAGATCACTTTTGCTGATGTGGGTTATATGAATGAATAGGTGAAAAATACACTTACGATCCACTATAAAACAACTTAATCCTTATTTAATTATGTTTTTACCAATTATTTTATATAAAAATAAATTACTATGTGTATCACATTATAGCCTCAATAATTAGATATCTAATTAATAATGAAAACTTCTAATGGTATGATTATCACATAACAAGTCAATGATTCTTCTTTGATTTTTGTTTTTTGAAATTTTCTTCTTAATTTTTTTTTGTTTCTCTAGTCTAATTTGATGTGATTTTCGGTATGTATTATAATACCCCAAGCTTTCATGATACACTTATCTTTGAAAAATACAGTAGTGTGTGTTGTACACAACTTCAAGTTCTAACACAAACCACAACCAATCAAACTAGCTGTTATGAATAGTAATACCCACTTTTTGAAATTTTATACATTTTATCTTTCAAAATGGACTTCATTTTTGGATTAGGAATATTGAAATTAGATTAGGAAGAATTTTTGGTATTTTTCTGATAACTTTCATATTTTGATGAATAGTGAAAATTACTAAATTATAATTAAAAACATCTTTTTTAATCGAAATAATTAATATTAATAAATTATGAATTTTAGTGATTTTAAATTATATTTAGAAGATATTTTGAAAATTTAATCCAATGATGGTCATTGGACATAATTTCACATTTAAACTGGACATAAACAAGTGTCAATCTTTTGATAGTTATTGTTTCTTAAAAACACGCTTTTTTGTTTTGACAGTGGGAATTAATTTTAAATTAATAAATTCAAATTATATGTTTTGAATTTGGTAAAATAGACTTAATTATTGAATTTGTAATATCAAAATTAGCATAGGGTAAATTTTTTGGTATTTTTTTGAAAACTTTTAATTTTTGATGAATAGTGAAAAACACGGAGTAATAGTTTAAAACCGAATTTTTATTTAAATAATTATTTGTTTTATTTAAATTATTTAGTTTCAATATAGATACATAATACCTATATAAGTTCAATGTAATTAATTGGAGTCGGTTTATAATAATTTTAGATATATAATAATTTTATTGAACTTTTCACCATCTTTTACCCACCACCTAGGAGCTTTTTCAAATTCACATAAAACTTAATTTTAGTTCTTCTGTGATCTGAATTTAAAAAATCATAGAGAAATTGATAATATAAAGGAGTAAAATGTGGTTCAATTAGATGAAAATAAATTTTGGTGAATAGCAAGTTTTTACTTTTATTTACCACGGTTAAAAGTAAATAGGGTAATTAAGGGTAAAAATGATATTAATGTTATTATCACACATGTCCTAATTCTATTGGAAAAGTTTATTTATAACAAAAAAACATTATGAATAAAATATTATCATTTAGGTCCATTTGGATTAGATTAGGACATTTATTATTATTTAATTCAAAGAAGAGTTAAAAGAGTTAAAATCAAAGTTTAATAACTAAAACATTTTTAATATAGGGTTTTACATAAGATAAATTCGATTATAAAAATTCATTAGATAGATAAAAGATTTCATATATCATGGAATTTTATTTATAATTTTTAGACTTTAAATAAATAAATTTATTAATGACACAATGATGATGCAGTAATTACCTTATTCATTAAAGAATCAAATAAATGGTATTATAAATATTAAAATAAATATAATTTACATGTTTTTATGACATTCAAGAATTTTATAGGTGAATATGACATGATATTATTGATTCAATATTTTTTTTAAGTAATAATGTTGTCATTATTTTAACAAAAAAACAAATACAAAATAGTGTCAAAATTGACATAATATAGTTTTTAAAAAAAAATATTATATTACTAATTGATATAATAGTCCTAAAAATCTGAGGTTCTACCAAAAGACTTATATAATAATATATATGACATTAATGAACCAATTGGGGTTCTATTTTCAGTATATAGTAAGTTTATTGACCATATAGTGTAAGAATACAAGAAGACACGGTGAAAGTTAAATTATTTAACTAAGAGTTAAATCTAAATGATTAGGTCAAAATGGTAACCTAAACTTTTCTAAAACCTATTTTTTGAGTTGATTTCGACCATTAACCACCTTAAAATTTAAATAAGGTGCTTTGGAGCCACTAAAAACCGAATATGAATTTATTATAAAATAATATTTCAAACTTTTCCTAAGGTGCCCCTCCTCCCGGTTATAAAAGGACACTACTTCTAACCAATTCTTAAAACCTTAAAAGCCTTTTTTATCAGGAAACCCCTTCCCAAATACCCTCTAAAATATACTACCTTAAACCTAGAGGCCTTAGTTTGGTCATAAATCCAACCTATGGAGCCCTTTTTGATCAAATCAAAAGGATGAACCCGAAGAAGAGGTAATGATTTCACCACCCTCTTTCAAGTTCTTTTCTTCTTCCACTTCCTTTTTCTTTGTTGTTTCCATTCTAAAATAATAACTCCAGTATATTATATATAATGTGATGTTATTATAATTATGTTACAACCAAATTCATTATTCTATCCACCCTTTGAATGGCATTTCACCATACGTGCGTACGTACGACTTACCATCTCCACGTCGTGGTGTAATTGTTATTCAATACATTATTATTTGGATGGGCATAATAATGATGCGTATTTGAGGTAAATAATAAATATAACATGATAAGGATTATTTATATATTATATACCATCCAATTATATATTATATTAATATCAAAAGAATGATATTTTCGCCCGTGCGTACGTACGGATTACCGTCTCCACGACGCGATGAGATTCATTTCAAAGTTCACCATTCATCGATGATTATAAAAATATATATTACTAATAAGTATGTAATATATGAAATAATGATTCTACTGGATACACATATATATTTATATTTATAATTACTTGTGTACTTACAAATATCTTATTCACTTACTTCCGTTCAATACTATATGAAAACAAAAACAACATTTATGCATACATACGGACTACCGACTCCATAAACGGTGTTTTCCATTTCATATATACGTCGATTATAAATTTTTTTATTCTAAATATATATGATAAATAAATTGTGTTTTATATAATGGAAGTATTTAAATCATGATCTAAGTGACACAATCAGGGGTAACAAGTTAAAACACGTATGATAAAGAAAGCGATTATTACCCGAAATATTATTATAACATGGAAATTATTATTAAATTGGTAGAATAATGTATTAAATGAATAATTTATGATATAATAAATATTAATATTGATCTTTAATAATTTAATAACATACTATAGTCTTCATACAGGAGGCTAAACGTACCCTCAACTAAAGGAAAGTGCAAGATAAGGGGTTGTAATCTCACTCCTTATTCACATGAGATTCATGCCATATTGCCACTATTAACTTTTGTGTGGTGTTTGTACTACCCATAATTGTATTCTTTATTTAATACAATTTAATTTATGTGTATTTACATATTCATTTTATGATTCCTCTTCCATGGGGTGTATGTTTCGTAAGTTAAAAAATTGGTAAGAGTTAATTTCATAATTTCATTATTATCCGAGGTTGTTTTTACGTAAGTATCTACTGGGACATATTTATTATCCATGTCCTTGTTTTACATAATTGCTTTCAAAGATATTATTTTAGGGGACTTTTTACTAAAACATCATTTCAAATGTTTTATATTTTTATTCTTCTAAATCTCTCTCCTTAATGTCCATGTCTTCAAAATGGGTTTTAAGGATTTACTTAAATGGACATGAATGTTTTTAAAATGTTAATTACTTTCAAAAGTCTGAAATTGTTATGGTACACTTTTATTCAAAAATTACTTTAAATAACTTCTTCTCCAAATTGTGCGACTTTTAAATGTTATCATGAAAAGGGGTATTTCTCTCAAACAGTTTTACAAATCATTTTCATCAACATCAAAATCCTTTAATGGATTTTAAACTTGTTTTGAAGTTGATTTATTATTATACAAATCTTCCATATAGTTTTGAAGGTTTTGTGATATGTTTGACTATGGATGTGTAATTCTTATACCATTAATGGTTTATGGGTAAAGTATTGACATTTCATATGCTAGTTTTAATACAAATTTTTATGTTATGTTTAGACCCTTTCATATGAGGAATGCATTGGACTTAGTAAGTGATGGGTGGAGCCCGCTATAGCTCCTCGATGCATCGGCGGGTCTCATGAGACAAATTAGTGTCTTAGCACAAGGTCTTGAGAAAATCTTATTTGTAGTCTTGGCACGAGGACTGAGATACATGGTTATGATAGTTAGGAATTATGCATTCCTTCATTATGAAAGTGGTTATTGATATCACAAGTGATTATTCGATTAATAGAATATCCATGTGAATAAGTAAATGGAATTATTTCATTTTATTTCTGCCATATTAAGCTGAAGTTCAAGTTTAAAAGGCTTTTGTTTTAGTTTTATACATTGCCTTTAATGTTTATGCTTATTTTTGAAAGTTTCTGCTATATTGCTTACCATTACTAAGCGTTTGAGCTCACCCCTTTCTATGTTTTATTTTTCCCAGGATGTGAATAATTATTTTATAAATGACCTGAAGGGATAGTATAAGGGGATATGAATGTGGACTATGGAAACTATGTTGTTGTAGTTAAATCTAAATGATAAGGTTAAAATGGTAACCTAAACTTTTCTAAAACCTAGTGGTCGAGTTGATTTTGACCATCCAAACATTAACCTTTAAATAATCTACTTTGGATCCATTGTAAACTGAATATGAATTTATTATAAAATAATATTTCTAGCCTTTCCTAAGGTTCCCCTCCCCCCCTTATAAAAGGACACCACTTCTAACCAATTATTCATTCCTTCAAAGTCTTTTTGATCGTCCAAAACCTACCCAAATACCCTCTAAAATATACTCCATTAAACCAAGAGACCTTAGTTTGATCAGAAAGACAACCTAAGGAACCCTTTTGATAAAATCAAAAGGATGAACCTGAAGAAGAGGTAATGATTTCACCACCCCTTTCAAGTTCCTTTCTTCTTCCACTTCCTTTTTCTTTTTTGTTTTCATTCTAAAATAATAACTCTAATATATTCTATATACTGTGATGTTATTATAATTATGATACAATCAATTTCATTATTCTATCCACCCTTTGAATGACATGTCACCATACGTGCGTACGTACGGCTTACTGTCTCCACGTCGCGGTGTAGTTGTTATTCAATACATTATTATTTGGATGGGTATAATAATGATGTGTATTTGATGTAAATAATAAATATAACTTGATAAGTATTCTTTATATATTATATACCATCCAATTATATATTATATTTATATAAAAAGAATGATATTTTCGCTCATGCGTATGTACGGATTACCGTCTCCACGACGCGATGAGATTCATTTCAAAGTTCACCATTCATCGACGATTATAAAAATATATATTAATAATAAGTATGTAATATATGACATAATGATTCTACTGGAGATATATATATATATTTATATATATATGTATTTATATACTTATATATATCTTATTCACTTACTTCCGTTCAATACTATATGAAAACAGAAACAGCGTTTATGCGTATGTACGGACTACCGTCTCCATAAACGGTGTTTTCGATTTCATATATACGTATATTATAAATTTTTATATTCTAAATATATATGATAAATAAATTGTGTTTTATATTCTGGTAGTATTTAAATCATGATCTAAGTGATACAATCAAGAGTAACAAATTAAAACACGTATGATAAAGTAAGCGATTATTAGCCGAAATATTATAATAACATGGAAATTATTGTTAAATGGGTAGAATAATGTCATAAATGAATAATTTATGATATAATAAATATTAATATGGTTCTTTTATATCTTAATAACATACTATAGTCTTCATACAGGAGGCTAAACGTACCCTCGACTAAAGGAAAGTACAAGGTAAGGGGTTTTCATCTCACTCCTTATTCCCGTGAGATTCATGCCATATTGCCACTATTAACTTTTTTGTAGTGTATGTACTACCCATAATTGTATTATTTATTTAATGCACTTTAATTTATGTGTATTTAGATATTCATTTTATGATACCTCATCCATGGGGTGTATGTTTCGTAAGTTACCAAATTAGTAAGGGTTAATTTCACAATCTCTTTATTATCCGAGGTTTTTTTACATAAGTATCTACTGGGACATCTTTATTATCCATGTCCATGTTTTATGAAAGAGTTTTCAAAGAGATTATTTTAAGGTACTAGTTACTAAAACATCATTTCAAATGTTTTAAATATTTATTCTTCTAAATATTTCTCATTAATGTCCATCTCTTCAAAATGGTTTTTAAGGATTTATTTACATGGACATAAATGTTTTTAAAATGTTAATTACTTTCAAAAGATTGAAAGTGGTATGGGACACTTTTATTCAAAAATGTCTTTAAATTAATTCTTTTCCAAATTGTGTGACTTTTAAATGTTTTCATGAAAAAGGGGAATTTCATTCAAAGAGTTTTACAAATCATTTTCATCAACGTCAAAATCCTTTAATGGATTTTAAAATTGTTTTGAAGTTGATTTATTATGATACAAATCTTCCATATTGTGTTGAACGTTTTGTGATATGTTTGATTGTGGATGTGTTATTTTTATACCATTCATGGTGTATGGGTAAAGTATTGAAATTTCGTATGCTAGTTTTAATACGAATTTTTATGTTATGTTTACACCTTTTGATATGGGGAATGCATTAGACTTAGTAACTGATGGGTGGAGCACGCTATAGCTCCTTGATGCATCGACAGGACTCATGAGACAAACTAGTGTCTTGGCACGAGGCCTTGACAAAATCTTATTTATAGTCTTGGCACGAGGCCTTGACAAAATCTTATTTGTAGTCTTGGCACGAGGCCTTGGCTACGTGGTTATGATAGTCTGGCATTATGCATTCCATCGTTATGAAAGTGGTTATTGATATTGCATGTTATTATTAGATTAGTATAATATCCATGTGAATAATTAAATGGAATTATTTAATTTAATTTCCTCCATATTATGTTGAAGTTAATGTTTAAAAGGCTTTTGTTTTAGTTTTACACACTAACTTAAATGTTTATGCTTATTTTTGAAAGTTTCCGCTGTATTTCTTACCCTTACTGAGCGTTTGAGCTCACCCCTTTATATGTTTTATTTTTCCCAGGATGTGAAGAAGTATTTTAAGAATGACCTGTAGGGATAGTATGAGGGGATATGAGTGTGGAATATGGAGAATATTTTGTTGTAGTTTTCATTTTATGATGTAATGTAAACTTTATGAATGTATCTAGTTATTCCAAGGCTACTAAACTAATCGGGCTTTCGAGACTTGATCTTTTGTGATAATGCCAATGTTATATAATAATGCACTGACTCTGTATGAGTGGAATTTTATCAATAACCTTGGAAACTTGATTTAGATAAACTTTAATTAGAGAACATTACCCTAAGATAGACTTTGAGGATTATTATAGAATAACTTCCTAGAATTTTGATATTGTAGAGATTTTGTGAGTTTTCCGAGCAATACATCCCTGTCTGGATACAAGCAAGTAGAGGCGGCTCTAGGACAGATGTACCTAGGGGTAAAACTCGAAAACACCGATTTGAGCTAGACTCGAACGGGAACTGGTGCACGACAATGGGCCTTGCTTCACTCTTGGTTATGACACTCCCGGGGGATATTCTTAGGATAATTATCATTTTTTTACAAACCATTATGAAGGGTTTATGAGTATATACTTCCTCAATGAAGACATTTTTATGATTATGGACTATATACATAATCATTTTAATTTATGTTAAGTATTTTACATGTTTTGGATTAGGTAATGCTATTCATAAACTAATCTAGTGTATTCCATTGTTTAGAAATGGCGCCTAGTAGAAGGAATGAGTACTCCAGCAATACGCATGATCCAAATAGTAAGAAAGATCATATCTTTCATCTTCTTAAGCCAGAATTTAGAAGGAAAATAGTCTGCCATGTATTATCATCATATTAAGAAATAGTATCATGTGTTGATAAGATAAGTAAAGAATTCTCAGTGTCCTATGGATTTGAAGGGAAGCCAGAGAATGAAAGGATGGTAGAGAGAAAGACATATAAAGGGAATATGGTAAAGTAGGATTTTCCCATATGTGATAACTGTGGAAAGAATCACCTTAGAAAATTCTTGAAGGGAATATACCAAGTACGTGACTGCAAGGGTAAGAAAAAGGTATCAAATATACAATGCTTCGTCTGCAAGGAGTTTTGACACTACGCGAACCAATGTCCCAGTCATCAGACTATGACGAAAATGAGTCTATTGGATAATAATCAAGTTATGATAATACCACAGATGAAGAGGAATGACTAGAGTTCTTAGGTTGTTATTTTGGAATTATTTTATTAAAGTATTGTATCAATGATATACTAGAAATAAATAAGGGTTTTATTACAGTACTATTTCATTAAGGATTTGAGATTTTATGGTACAAAGAAAAGTGACTCTACAATGAGTTAATTTTTTTTTGAAATTACATGGTTCAAGGAAAGATAAACCTTAATATGGTCCTAATATTGAGGTACTTATTTTGGAATAAGATATGGTTGATTTGGGTAAATTATATTGGATATTCTTGACTACCTTGAAACTGATTAAAGATTTGTATATTCCATCATTGTTGGAGTCTACAACATTTTGGGATGGATAAAGTATATCCAGTATTATATATGGAATAAGGGAGCATGAATGTAATCAATAAGGTTTTATGGTAATTCAGTATGTTTCAGTGTTTTAAAAGAATACATGATAAAGGTATTCACATGCTATTACGAGGTAAAAAGGATCTACATTATGTTTACCTTTAATATAAATTTTGGACTGAGAGTTTACATATGTATTTTGGATAAGTATAAAGGTTGGAATGTATTAAGTATGAAAGGCTACTTTTCGATTTTTATAAAAGGACAACACACAGACCGTGTGATGACCCGTCACATCGGACAAAGCTGCGGGAATCGAACCCACAACCATAGTGCAATTGGGATTTATCGCCTACCACTGGACTACATGAAGTCCCTGGATTGTATAATGTAGTTTCTATTTTTAATGGGTCTGATATGTGAATTATACATTCATTATATTTGGAACCCTATATGATTAGGATAAATAGAGTATTTTTGAGTTGTATTATGTTATGTAGTGAAAGATGAGTTTGTGGTAGAAATTTATTAATGGATAAAACTATAATTATAAAGTATGTATATCTCATTATGATCTTATCCAATGTCATAAATAAATTCCTCAACATTAAGAAAAGGAAATTAGAAGAAAAAATGTTGTCCTAGATGGTACCTTAGATCATCACAAATTTATGGCTTTGGGATTATTGGACTTTTCATAGCCATGTTCTCTACCACTGTCCACCAGATATTGATTTTTATATTTCTCTTCCATATCCATATTTTCCTACATGGAACCCTATTATGTGTTATTTTCAGTAGCCTTTATACATACCACTCTTTATTTCAAATAGATGCCTCATTAATCCATTTTTCGATGTGGGATTTCAACTAAGATATTTTGAAATCTCAAATCCAAGTTTCCAATATCGAGCATAAACTGTGAGAAGACAATTTATTGAAGGAGGGGAGAATTTAACACCCCAATCTTCCACGATACGATTCTCTTTGAATAATATTTTAGCGTGTGTTTTACGCAACTTCAAGTTCTAACACACACCGAAACCAATCTAACCAGCTGTTATGAATAGTAATACCCACTTTTTGAAATTTTATACATTTTATCATTCAAAATGTAGTTCATTTTTGGATTTGGAATATCAAAATTATCTTAGGGTGAATTTTTGGTACTTTTCTGATAACTTTCATATTTTGATGAATTGTGAAAAGTACTAAATTTTAATTCAAAAAAACTTTTTTAATCGAAATAATAAATAGTGATAAATTAGGTATTTGAGTGGTTTTAAATTATATTTAGAATATATTTTTACAATTTAAACCAATTTTGTTCATTGAACATAATTTCACATTTAAACCGGACATAAACAAGTGTCAATCTTTTGATAGTTATTATTTCTTAAAACCACGATTTTTGTTTTGACAGTGGGAATTGATTTTAAATTAATAAATGCAACTTATATATTTTGAATTTGGTAAAATAGACTTTATTATTGAATTCAGAATATCAAAATTATCTTAGGGTAATTGTTTAGTATTTTTCTGAAAACTTTTAATTTTTGATGAATCATGAAAAACACTGAGTTATAGTTTAAAACAGAATTTTTATTTAAATTATTTAATGTAAAAATAGATACATAATACCTATATAAGTTCTATTTAATTAATTGGTGTCGGTTTATAATAATTTTAGATATATAATAATTTTATTGAACATTTCACCATCTTTTACCCACCTCCTAGGAGCTTTTGCAAATTCACATAAAACTTAATTTTACCGCTTCTGTGAGGTGAATTTCAAAAATACGATAGCCATGGTTAATATCAAGGAGTAAAATGTGGTTAAATGATATGAAAATAATTTTTGGTGAATAGAAACTTTTTATTTTTATTTACCACAGTTAAAAGTAAATAGGGTAATTAAGGGTAAAAATGATATTAATATTACCCCCACACATGTCCTCATTCTATTGGACAAGTTTATCTCGACCAAAAACAAACTTTAGATAAAAATATTATCATTTAGGTCCACTTTGATTAGATTAGGACATTTATTATTATTTAATTCAAAGAAGAGTTAAAAGAGTTAAAATCAGAGTTTAATAACTAAAACATTTTTAATATAGGGTTTTACATAATATAAATTAGATTATAAATGTTTATTAGAAAGATAAGAGGATTTACTACATCATGGTATTTTATTTATAATTTTTAGAAATTAAATAAATAAATTTATTGATGACACAATGATGATGTAGTAATTACCTTATTCATGAAAGAATCAAATAAATGGTATTATGAATATTAAAATAAATATAATTTCATTGTTTTTATGACATACACGAATTATATAGGTGAATATGTCATGTTAGTATTGATTCAATGTATTTTTTTTGATTTAAACATGTTTTTAGTATTTAAAAAAAAAAACAAATACCAAATAGTGTCAAAATTGACATAAAATAGTTTTTAAAACAAATATTATATTATTAATTGATATAATGGTCCCAAAAATATAAGGTTCGGCCAAATGACTTATATAATAATATATATGACATTAAGAAACCAATTGGGGTACTATTGGCAGTATATAGTAAGTTTATTAACCATATAGTGTAAGAATATAAGAAGACACGGTAAAAGATTAATTATTTAAATTAGAGTTAAATCTAAATGATAAGGTTAAAATGGTAACCTAAACATATATTCAACCTATTTTTTGGGTTTTGTTAGACCCATATCCACATTAACCTTTTAATAATTAACTTTGGAGCCATTATAAACTGAATATGAATTTATTATTAAATAATATTTCTAGCTTTTCCTAAGGTGCCCCTCCCCACCTTATAAAAGGACGCCACTTATAACCAATTATTTACACCATCAAAGCCTTTTGGCTCAGCCAAAACCTACCCAAATCACCTCTCAACTATACTAACTTCAACCTAGAGGCCTTAGTTTGATCACAAATCCATCCTAAGGATCCATTTTGATCAAATCAAAAGGAAGAACGTGAAGAAGAGTTATTGATTTCACCACCCTCTTTCAAGTTCCTTTCTTCTTGCACTTCATTTTTCTTTGTTGTTTCCTTTATAAAATAATAAATACAGTATATTGTATATTCTTTGATATTATTAGAATTATGTTACAACCAAATTCATTATTCTATCCAGCCTTTGAATGACATGTCACCATACGTGCGCACGTACGGCTTACCGTCTCCACGTCATGGTGTAATTGTTATTCAATACATTATTATTTGTATGGGTATAATAATGATGTGTATTTTATGTAAATAATAAATATAACATGATAAGGATTCTGTATATATTATATACCATCCAATTATATGTTATATTAATATCAAAATAATGATATTTTTTCTCGTGCGTACGTATGGATTACCGTCTCCACGACGTGATGAGATTCATTTCCAAGTTTACCATTCATCAACGATTATAAAAATATATATTACTAATAAGTATGTAATATATGAAATAATAATTCTACTGGAGATATATATATTTTTATATATATGTTTTTATATACTTACATATAACTTATTCACTTACTTCCATTCAATACTATATGAAAACGGAAACCTTGTTTATGCGTACGTACGGACTACCGTCTCCATAAAAGGTGTTTTCCATTTCATATATAAGTCTATTATAAATTTTTATATTCTAAATATATATGATAAATAAATCATTTTTTATATTCTGGAATTATTTAAATCATCATCTATGTGATACAATCAAGTGAAATAAGTTAAAACACGTACGATAAAGAAATCAATTATTACCTGAAATATTAATATAACATGGAAATTTTTATTAAATGGGTAGTATAAAGTGATAAATAAATAATGTATGATATCATAAATATTAATATGGTTTTGGTATAATTTTATAACATACTATAGTATTCATACAGAAGGCTTAATGTACCCCGACTAAAGGAAAGTGCAAGGTAAGGGGTTTTCATCTCATTCCTTATTCCCGTGAGATTCATGCCATATTGCCACTATTAACTTTTGTGTGGTGTATGTACTGCCCATAATTGTATTATTTATGTAATAAAATTTAATTTATGTGTATTTTCAAATTCATTGTATGATACCTCTTTCATGGGGTGTATGTTTCATAAGTTACCAAATTGGTAAGGGTTAAAATCACAATCTCTTTATTATCCGAGGATGTTTTTACGTAAGTATCTACTGGGAAATATTTATTATCCATGTCCATGTTTTATGAAATAGTTTTCAAAGAGATTCTTTTAATGTAATTTTTACTAAAACAACATTTCAAATGTTTTAAATATTTATTCTTATAAATCATTCTCATTAATGTCCATGTCTTCAAAATGGTTTTTAAGGATTTATTTATATGGACATGAATTTTTTTAAAATGTTAATTCCTTTGAAAAGTTTCAAAGTGGTATGAGACACTTTGATTTAAAAATTTCTTTAGATGAAATCTTTTCCAAATTGTGTGACTTTTAAATGTTTTCATGAAAAAGGGGTATTTCTCTCAAAGAGTTTTACCAATCATTTTCATCAACATAAAAATCCTTTAATGATTTTTAAACTTGTTTTGAAGTTGATTTATCATGATACAAATCGTCCATATTGTGTTGAAGGTTTTGTGATATGTTTGATTGTGGATGTGTTATTTTTATACCATTCATGGTTTATGGCTAAATTATTGACATTTTTTATTCTAGTTTTAATACAAATTTATATGTTATGTTTAGACCTTTTCATATGAGGAATGCATTGAAATTAGTAAGTGACGGGTGGAGCCCACTATAGCTCCTCGATGCATCGACGGGTCTCATGAGACAAACTAGTGTCTTTGCATGAGACCTTGAAAAAATCTTATTGGTAGTCTTTGCACAAGGCCTGAGTTACGTGGTTATGATAGTCAGGCATTATGCATTCCGTCATTATGAAAGTGGTTATTGATATTGCATTTGATTATTTGATTAGTAGAATATCCATGTGAATAAGAAAATGGAATTATTTCATTTTATTTATTCCATACTATGCTGAAGTTCATGTTTAAAAGGCTTTTGTTTTAGTTATATACATTGACTTAAATGTTTATGCTTATTTTTGAAAGTTTCCGCTGTATTGATTACCTTACTGAGCGTTTGAGCTCTCCCTTTCTATGTTTTATTTTTCCCAAGATGTGACGAATTATTTTATGAAGGAACTCCAGGGATAGTATGAGGGGATATGAGTGTGAACTATGGAGAGTATGTTGTTTTAGTTTTCATTTTATGATGTAATGTAAAATTTATGAATGTATCTAGTTATTCCAAGGATACTAAACTAATCGGTCTTTCGAGAATTGATCTTTTGTGATCATGCCAATGTTATGTAATAATGAACCGACTCTGGGAAACTGGGTTCGGGGCATTACATGTATTGTATATATCTATATATATAAACTATATCAATTAGCAAGGAAGGGAAGTCACATGTCATATTCTGAATGAACATATCATCATTTATTAGTGCGAGGATGAATATAAGCTTCTACTGGAAATTACTCGTATTTTATGAGTCTTAGTTCCTATATATAAATGGTATTTACCTCAGATGGTTAGGTTTAAACTCAAAATTGAATATATAACTATTTTTGGGGAGTTTGTTTTAGCATTTTTCACAAAATTGTTTCATAGATTTACTATAAATTGTAATGTTGAGTTTTCAATAGTAGTCACACCGTATTCTACACCTCTTTCAAAGAATCCTTATTGAATGGCCCCAATTGAGTTGTAGGAATTATATAAGTAACTACAAGATAATCTAGATAGGGGATTCATCAGTCCCAATGATTCACCAGGAAGTACACCAATTATTTTCATTAAAATAATAGATGGATAAGTGTGACTATATATTTATTATTGGGAACATAATATGATAAAATAAAGAATTAGAATCTTTACAATTTATTGAAGATTTTTTGATCAACTATGTGGAGATCAATACTTTTCCAAGATTTATGTTTATTTTGAATTCTATAAATTAAGGTTCAAAAGTTAATACATACCTAATAAAACCTTATAAATAAGGTAACAACACTCTGAATTTATAGTGATGTTCATTAGACTTTTAATACCATCGTTATGTTCATTTATTTGAGGAATATAGTCTTATAGATAAATTTGATCAATTTATTGTATTCTATATATGAGATACTTAAATATATAACAAGAGAAAGGATAAACATTTTGATCACTTTATAATTGTGTCAAAGACTATAAGTAAAGGGAAAAAATATTCCAAAATTTAGAATGAGTGAATTAGGTTTACCAGAAGTATCCTTCTAAGGACAAGTGTTTACAAGTGATGTTATTTGAGTAGATATTTTTAGGACAGAAGTCACTGAACATTGGCACAAACCAAAAACAATTTATGATATCCATAGTTTTTTATTGGATGGATATTATAGATAATTTTTGATGAATTTATCATCTCTATAAAATATTCTAATCATGTTCACAAATAAATTAGTTAATGTACTACTCAAGAGATTAATTTTGTAGGAAAACACCATGTCTTGAACTATTACACAATGAACACTCCATAGATCCTTTATTTGTGAGTATATTTAAATGATTAATTTAATAAAGTTTGAATTTTTAAAAATAAATTAACTTCATCTTGGAATTATTTAAAAATATATTATATGAAAATGAGATTTTGGGATTTTTTTCTTCAAAATACAGGGTTTTAAATTGAATAGATAAAAATATACTTTTTACCAATGGTGTAACATTTATGTGTCGATAAAAATAAAATAAATACCCATAAGTTTATAAAAAATTTTAAATGGTAAAATATGTTTTTATGGAATGAAACTATATGTCTGTTAAATACTATTCATAAATTATAAAACCTATGTTCTACATTTTAGGAACGTAAGTAATATTTTTCTATAAAAATAAATATTTTTAGTATTTTCTTCCAATGAAATATTAAATTGGTAAACTTCATTTTTTGTTTCTTTGGAAGAAAAATAATTACTTTATTTTGTAATAAAAAAATTATGTCATGAAAATGAAAATAATTGATATTTTTGTCCTAAAAATAATTTTTTTCTAAAAAATAAACATTTTCTTAAAAGAGATTTTATTTGTGCTAATGTGAAAATTAATTCTCCCAAAAAATATATATTTTATTTGATAAAATAGAATATATATTTATAATTATTAAGTATAAATTGGTTAAAAATTATGATATTATTTTTATGAATTGATAATATATTAAATTAATGACCAATTACCATGATAAAAGTTAAATGGTTTTTTTTGAAGAGTTAATTTTCTAAGGGTTATAAAACTTTTATACAAATAAATTATATTTATATATTTTTATTATGAATAAAATATGTTGTTTAAATAAATAAAAAATTATATAAACACTCAATAAATTAAAAATTAATGGGAAATGGTAATAAAAATACTTATTATATAAAAATGAGTTTTTTTATGAAAATAGTTTTCCCATATCATAATTTAAATGTTAATTTTAACACATTTATAAATTTAATTATATTAATTTTTTCCAAATTTAGATTCAAAATGTATAACTTTTGTAAGTGTGGAAATATTATATTTTTATTAATAAATTAATTACCATGGTTAATTTTTAATCATGATTAATTAGTTTAGAAATGTGTAAATGAAGCATCTTGATTTTTTAATAATTAAAAGTGCAATTAAATCTTATAGAAATCGTTTTTGGTGTGAATGTCATGCCCACATGTACCACCTACCATTTCTCCACCTAACTCACCTAACTCACTTAAGACACCTAATACCCACGTGATTCCATTCTTACCCCTTATATAATATTGTTTTCCTGGAAAAATACCATCACTTTAACCTATAAAAAGAGCTCACTTTGTAACACCTAGACGTTTTTTATGAAATATTTTATATAAATAATTTTTACTCTTAATTAGCTTACATTGAACACAATTTTGAGTTTAAATTAACCGCAAGATTCGTTTATTATAAAATTACCATTATATCAAATTTATTAGGATTTTGGTAATAATTACAACTAACTTATCGAAATGAATTGTGAATTCACTGGAAATCAGTTATTTATGAAAAATATAAATCAACTAGATATTTGTATTTTTGATTTAAGTAATATTGGTAATAAAATTAATGAGAAATTTATTTTTTATAAACATGTTAAAATATTTTTTATATTCATACAACAACTATTTTTATAATAGGGTGTGAATAAAATTCTATTTGATGTATAGAAACCTATTTTTTAAAGTTAAATTTTAAACATTTGAATGGAGAACCAATTTTAAATTAAGATTTTGACACATTAATAATTTATATATTAAAACATAAACATGTTATTTTGAAGTAGGATTTAAAAATTTACTTTGTATGAATTTTTGATATGTTTTCGATTACTTTCATGTTTTGATGAATTGTAAAAATACCTTAAATTTTAACTAAAAATAACTTTTTTCATTGAGATATTTTATATGATTAAATTATAATATTTAATTGTTTCAAAGTATGAAAAGAATATATATTTTTTATTCAACATAATTTATGTCATTAGAATTAATTATACATTGAATTCATTGGTAAAAACATTTCAATCTTTTGTAAAATTTTAACACAAAAAAAACAAGTTCTCTTATTTCGACAATGTGATTGATTCTAAATTAATTAACGAAACTTCTATGTTTTGAATTTTTAAAAATGGACTTCATATTTGGAACCATTAGGTTCAAATTATTTTAAAAGGCTACTTTTAGTTTTTGGACATTATGAATAGAAACTTTGGTAATGATTTTTATTACCATGGTTAAAGGTAAATCGAATAATTAAAGGTAAAAATAATATTATAAAATTACATTTTCACCTGTTAAAATCTTATTGGATGACTTAAAGTTTACCCTTATCATCTATAGTTTTAAATTGAATCACATGATGACCACTTACCTATTAATATTACATGAATGTAATAAAAACTAAGGAATGTTAAAAAATGTCACAATCTCATTTTATATAAGTATATTAATTTTAATATATATATAACTAGGAGAGAATATCAACTATAGATATAATATGGAAATATAAAATAATAAACAATAACGTAGAAATTTATTAATAATTTTTAGATATCAAAAAGTCACCGTTAATTATGACACAATTGTGATGTAAAATTTATTTTTTCAATAGAAATATCAAATAAATGGTTTAAAAATATTAAAAGATATATCATATGAAATAATTAATGTGCTAAAAAAATTTAAGGTGATTCTGACATGTTAGGAGTGTATTGAATATTTTGGTTAGAATTACTATTTTTGTGTGGATTTTTTAAAAGCCAAATAAATGAATAGTATCAAAATTGACACTATTGATATTTCATAACTATAAGATTTTATTAAATAATTTAGAAAATAATAAAAATATTTAAAAATAACAGAGTGATAAATATAAGATCAAATATTTCATAAAATATCCATATATTTTCAATTAACACCATATAATAAATATTTATAACCATAAAATATTTAGAAATTTATTACCAGAATTATAATTAAATAGAAAAACTAAGTGTAAATTAAAAATATAGGGTTTAAATTAACAGAATAACTTGTAAAATATATATGGGTTTATGGGATTGAAACCCTATCTCATATAATCTTTGAAATTGGGAAATTGTAGAGGTTTGTGTGAAGGGTTTCATTTTATTATAAATTATTATTTAGGGAGTTTCCAAAAGTTCCCCTCACGTCATTTATAAAAGGGCCTCTCCTCCCTCCCCTCTTCACATAATTTTTAGCCTTAAACCTTAGACATACTCTAACATTTTTTCATTTAAAATCTCCTATTTTCATTCTAGAGGTTCCAGTTATCTTCAAAGACCAACTCTAGTCCTCTAAGAAGAGATTTAGAGGAACCAAGTCAAGGAAGAGGTAATCTCTTCTACCGATTCTTTTAAGATTATTTATTCTTATAATTACTCTTCATTAGTTGTTTAGTTATGAAGTAATAACATAAGTATCACTCATATAAAAATATTTTATTATAAATATAAATCATCTATATTTAGCCTCATATCCAACCTACAAAAACTGAAATCACCACATGTGCGTACGTACGACTTACCGTCACCACGGCCTGGTGTAATATTTTTTTATCCACCACCTTACTTGGATGGGTATAATGATAGAAATAATAACTATATATGATTATTGTAACATTATAATAATTCAAAAATATCATACACTATCCAATTCAAAACCATTCAATGATTTTAGGAATCATAGCATTGCTCGTACATATGTACGACCTACCATCTCCACGATGCGATACGATTCTTTATACATAATACTCATTATACAATGATTATATACATAAATTGAATGGATTAATATTATATATATTATAATAATATCAATCTTTAAATAATTTAACTATAACATAAGAAGTGGAACATGAACTTATCTGAAAAATCTTGCATAAGAACATAATGCAGTTAACACCCGAATAACAAGTAACAAAGGAATGTTACTAAAAAACGGGTAAACAAATGTTCATAAATGTTATCATAAATAAATTGAGAATTTTTAATTAATTATTAACATTATTTAAATCATTATTCAGGAGGTTTGGATACATATAAATCATATTATACATAAGGTAAGGGATAACTTGGAAAATCTCATTTTTACTTGAGATTGTTTACTTGTAAGTATTTACTGGGTTATATTTATCATCCACATCCATGTTTCCAAAATATTTATTTCAAAATATTTTATATATCATTCTATTATTTGTTCCATTGGTTAATTTTTACTAATTGTGTGATTGGAATCTTTTTTCATTTCCAGTATGAGGTACTTTATGACTTTTTCTGGAAAAAGTTCGAGAAGAATGTTTTTTTGACTTACAGGGAATGAACACATTTTTATGCTTTCAGAATGAATTATTTCCTTTTAGATCTCCCTAAAATCTTAAAATTTTATTTTCAAATAAAATTATTTTTCTAAAATTGTGTGTAATTTTTAGTAAGGAAAATGTTTTTGAAGAAGAAAGTATATTTTACACAGGTTTTAATTTCAACTGTTTTCTCAAAATAATTTTCCATATATGATGACACTTTTAAAATAGGGTTATATTTATAACCTTGTAATTACTATGACTTGACTGTGTATGATAGAATATTATTTAAGAAATCCATTTTTATATCATTTATGATGGAATGATGTTTAATAAACCCATTTTATTTCATGTGTTATGCTATGGTGAATGTTTTTATGTTTTTGTGCCACACGTAAGAATGGTTTTCGTTAGGATATGGGTGAGACCTATATCTCAATCAAATAAATTGGGTAAATATTTATATCTCAAGATATATACATGAATATAATGATACATATATCTGGTTCTGTAATACAGGGCTGGAATGAGGAGTGAACTTGGTTCAGTAATGGACATTGTCCTCTATGATGGTCTCAAAAATGATCCTTGACTAATATGAAATGATTTTCTATGCATATGTGTGTATTCCCTAAAATTTCATGTCTTATGTTATAACTCTTGGGATAAAATTCCAATTTTATAATTTATCCCATGACATGATATTATGATCTTTTATATGAAATATAATATTTTCAAATGTTATATTCTTTTGATTATGATATGATTGATATTTCACTTTTCAACACTTACAGAGCTTTTGAGCTCACCCTTAAATATTTTTATTTTCCCTAGTTTATGAATAAATTTATTAAACATGACAAGTCAAAAAGAAGTCTAGTTATGAAGATATCAGTGGGAGACAAGGTGGATATTTTATGAACCAGTTTTTTATGTTTCCCAGTTTCTAAAGACACTAAACCTATATGGGTCTGGAATGGTTTTTTAATGTTATGTAATAAATATTCATCAATGCTGAAGTAATATCTATATGTAATGTATGGACCATTATAGTTGGTATTATAGAAAAAGGTATAGTTGACATTTGGAAACTAAGATGAAAAAGACTTAGTAAGAACTCTAAGGATATGTCAAAGTATTTGATACAATCCTAGTGTTTTAGAAATGACCATGAATAACCTATGATAAATCCTAAAAGTGTTATAAATTGAAATTTTATTCTTTATTATGTGGTCTTCATGTTATGATTAGTTTTTCTCACACTATGCTTCTTGGATTAAGTCAATGGATGGAACCCAAAGGAACCATGTTAATGGTAAATGTGACATGCATTTCAATGATTGTCCCACTGAGAAACCAAATGTTATGGGAGTTGGAATGAAAAATCTTTTAGCCATGCTCACACAAATTTCTAAATCCGTGAATCATTCCTAACTTCTAAATTAGAAAAGGAGGGAGAAAAAATATATTTAATCATTCATAAGTAAACATCCACCATTATTCATAGGGTCTTCTAATCCATTAGTGGCTGAACAATGGATCAGTACCACTGAAAATATATTTTCACTTCTACAATGTCTTGAACCTGATATATTCATCTTAGTATTATATCATTTGGAAGGTGAAGTTGATCAGTGGTGTAATCTTATCAATAATATGACATAAAGAGATGAAATTGATTCCATAGAATGAGATGAGTTCATGAACTTATTTTTCAATAATTAATTTCCTCGTATTCTTTAAAAAAAGTGTATAATGAGTTTCTTGAACTTGAGAAAAAGTATGATTAATCCATTGGTACCTAAAAATAATATTTACAAGACTTTCAAGGTATCCCTATGGAATTATTATCCAACCCAAGAGTAAAATTGATCAATTCTTAAGTGTCTTGAAACCATGTCTCTAAATGGAATTATAAACTAGGGACTTCAACAGCTATGAGGAAATTGTTCAATGTTCTCTCAAGGTAGAGATGATGATTGGAGTAATGAATCAATCATATGGGTATGATAATAAGAGGAAAATTTAATTCAAAGGAAAATGTAAGGACCCCACTGAAGAAAAGATGACTTTTCCCTTATTCTCAAAGTTAGGAAAGAAACATGAAAAAAATTGTCTTAAAAGGGACAAGTATATGTTTTAAGTGTGGAAAAGAGGGTAAATAGGTAATTTAATTCTACAGTAGTGGAAAAAAGATGTCTAACGATACGAATAAATAATAGGCTATACAGAATGCACCCCCTACACTCTAATGTTAAAAGTGCAAGGAAATAGGAGTATTATGCCAATAAATTCCATAATCCAAGGGTTTTTTACCCTGATCAACTTCAAAAAACTCTTAAGGCCAAAGACAAAGGAAAGTCACATGTAATCACAATTGGGGATGCAGGGTAAGATAATGCAGTGGTGAAAGGTACACTTACCATCAAATCTAAAGTAGAAAAAGTTATATTTGACTATGGATCCACCAAATCATTAATTTCTGAAGAATTTTATAGGGGTGTCACCATATAAAATTAATAATTAGATGTTGAGTTAGTTTTGATAACTCATAATGGAACACCAAAGACAACAAAAGTTTATAATTATTCTCCATTTTAAGTTTGTGGGAAAGTTATTATTTTAAATATTGTGATCCTCCTTATAGTGGAATTTGATGTGATTCATGTCATGTATTGGATTTCTCTATATAGAGCTTATATCAATTTCAATGGAAGGGAAGTCATATTTCATATTCCATATCAATCTATGATCATCTATCGATGTAAGGATGAATATAACCTTCCAGTAGAAATTAATTTCAACATATGAGTGTTGATTCCTATAAATGAAGGTTATTTATCTTAAATGGTAGGGGGAAAGTCACGATTAAGAATACGCCCATTGTATGAGAGTTTTATGATGTATTTTTTGGAAGAATTGCCTGATCTTCAACCAAAATTGTGAAGTTGAGTAATGAATAGAACTCATACTGGGTGCTATGCCAATTTCAAAGACACTTTAATGAATGGACCCAATTGAGTTTTAAGAATTGAAGGATAAACTCCAAGAGAATCATGTTCAGGGATTCATATGCCCTAGTGTGTCGCCTTGGGGAGCACTTGTTCTATCGGTTAAGAAGAAAGATGGCTCAATGAGACTCAATATTGATTATTGAGAATGTAAAAAGATAATTATCAAAAACAAATATCCCCTTCCCTGCATTGATAACTTATTTTCCTAACTACACAGAGGTCCATAAATTTCCAATATCGATCTTTGTTTAGGATATCATCAATTAAGGGTAAAAAAGTAGGATATACCAAAGACAAAATTTCGTAAAAGGTATGGACACTATGAATGTATAGTGATTCCTTTTGGTATTACTAATTCCCCTGTTATCTTCATGGATCTAATGAACATAGTATTTAGAGACTATATTTATCAGTTTTTTCTAGTATTTATTGATGATATTCCTTTCTATTCAAAGAGAAAGGAAGAACATGAAGATCACTTTAGAATTGTATTGAAGACCCTGAGAATGGAGAATCTTTTTCCAAATATACCAAGTGTGAATTTTTTCTTCATAAAGTTTCATTTTTGTGTCACATAATCTCAAGATAGATGATATCTATGAATCTAACAAAAATAGAGGTTATTGAAATATGGTCGAGACCAACAAAGGTAAATGAGATCTGAAGTTTTCTTGGTTTGGATAGATTTTATCAACATTTTGTGAAATATTTTTAACTATTATATAAACCAATAACCATTTTGACTTAGAGAGGAGTTAAGATTTTTTTGATGGAGGAATGTGAAGATAATTTCAATGAGATAAAAATAAGGATATTGAGGGGACCTGTGCTCCCACAGCCTTGTATTAGAGATAGGTTTGTGATCTAGAGTGATGCATCTAAGAAAGAAGGATATACCAAAGATGGCATTTTTGTAAATGGTATGAACACTTTGAATTTATAGTGATGCCTTTTGGTCTTACTAATTCCCATAATACTTTCATGGATCTAATTAATAGAGTATTTAAAGACCATCTTGATCAGTTTGTGGTAGTCTTTATAGACGATATTCTTTTCTATTCAAAGGGATTGTAAGAACATAAAGATCACTTGAAAATTGTACTAAGAATTTGAGAAGGTATAATCATTATGAAAAATTTACCAAGTGTTAATTTTGAAATCAAAATGTTTAATATTTGTGTCACATAATCTCAAGAGAGGGATATCTATGGATAAAGAAAAAAAGAGGTTATTAAAAGATGGTCGAGACCAACAATGGTAACTGGGATCTGAAGTTTTCTTGGTTGGGTTGGATATTATCAACGTTTTTGCAATTTGTTTTTCACTATTATCTAATATACTCACCAAGTTGACTCAGAGAGTAGTTAAGTCTGTTTGGATGTAGGAATGTGAAGAAAATTTCAAAGAACTAAAAATAAGGTTAGTCAGTGCACCTCTTCTCACACTACCTTGTAGTGGAGAAAGGTTTGTGATCTATAGTGATGCATCCAAGAAAGGGCTAGGATGTGTTCTCCTGAAAAATGATATGGTGATAGCTTATGCCTCATGGTAGTTTAAAATTCATTAGCAAAATTACCCAACTCATTATTTTTAGTAAGTCGTGGTAATCTTTGCAATAAAGATATGGAGGCATTATCATTAGGGTGAAAGGTGTGATATTTTTACTGATCATAAATGTTGAAAGTATGTATTCACACAAAAGGATATCAATATTCACCAAATAAGATGGTTGAATTTGATAAAACATTACAAATTATAAATACATTACCACCATGGGAAAGTGATCAAGGTGGAAGATGATTTGAGTCGAAAAGACCATGAAATCTTATAAATGATGAGGATCACGAATGATACAATATTTATGGATTTACAAAGGATGGATCTACAAATTTTAATGGAAGGGGAAAAATATTATATTTATCGAATGAATATTTTACCATCTATACAAGTAAAGATTAAGGAGGCATAGAAGGAAGATGTAGAGTTACAAAATTAGGTGAGAAATATTCTTAAATTCAACCTTGATTTTGATGAAATAATAAGGTTTAGGAACCGGATTTGTGTTCCTCCTATTCCATAATTAAAGAAGGATCTATTGGATGAGGCTCATAGATATTCATTATCTATTCACCATAGAAGACCAATGAATAAAAGGGACCTAAAAGAGTATTTCATGTGGGATGGAATGACAATCTATATCACCAAATATGTCTCTCAGTGATTGGTTTGTCAGTAAGTAAAGGCTGAGAGACAAAAGCCTAAGGTGGGGTTACAACCATTACCCATACTAGAAAGGAATTGGGAAAAAATAAATATGGAATTTCCATCATACTTGAAAAAACATCCAAAGGTAATAATGTTATCTGGGTTATAGTAGACCGCCTTACGAAGTTGGCACACTTCATTGTTATTAGAGTGGATTTCTCTCTTGATCATCTTTCTAGGATATATGTTAAGGAAGTGGAAATAATGTATGGAGTAAAATTTTACATTATATCCTATTAGGATCCCAGGTTTACCATAATGTTCTGTCAAAGTCTTCAGCATGCTCTGGATACAGAGTTAAGTTTCAGCACTACTTATCGTCCTCAGATAGACACTCTGTCTGAGACTATGATTCAAACTCTGGATGACATGTTGAGATATTTATTTATGGATTTCAATGGTGGTTGGGATCAATACCTAGCATTGGTGAAATTTTCTTACAATAATATATTTCACTCTAGTATTCAGGTGGATCCTTATGAAGCCCTCAATAGAAAGTAGTTCAGAACTCCAAATTGTTGGGATTATGTTGGGGAAACAAAGATATTAGGGCATGATATTGTTAATGAAATGGAAGAAAAGGATAGATATATTCAATAAAATATGAGAGAAACTCATAGTCAACAAAAACGTTATGGTGAAAACCAATGAAAAAACCAAGAGTTTGAAGTGGGTGATAAGGCGTTCCTATGAATATCTACCAGGAATAGAGTAATGAGTTTTGGAAAAAAGTGAAAGTTGTGCCCTAGTTATATCAGTCCTTTTTAAATTCTATATCATGTTGGGAATGTAGCTTACCGATTGGCGCTTCCACCAAATCTCTCTCAAGTTCATGATTTGTTCCATGTGTTTCCTGAGAAAAAATTCATACCTAATCCTTCACATGTACTAAGCTCAGAAGTCATACCGCTGGAGCAAGATCTTTTTTATGAAGAAAAACTGATAGAGATTTTAGATCGTAGTGAAAAATATCTACGATCCAAGACCACTCCCCTGGTTAATGTTTTATAGTGGAAACAACAATTTGAAGAAGCTACATGAGAACTTGAGGATATGATGAGTGATATGTATACTCATCAGTTTGTTTCCAAGTGATGAATTTCAAGGGTGAAATTCAGTTTAAGGGGGTAGGATGTAACACCCAGATGTTTTTTATGAAATATTTTCTTTAAATATTTTTTATTCTTAATTAGAATACATTTCATGAAATCATGACTTTAAATGAAACACAAGATTCCATTATTTTAAAATTATATTTATATCCTTTCCATTAGGATAACAGGAATAATTATAACTAATTTATGAAAATGTATTGTGAAATAATTAGCTATCAATTATTTAGGAAAAATATAAATCAATTTGATATTTATATTTTTGAGTGAATTAATTTTGGTAATGAAATTAATGAGAAATACATGTGTTATATACTGAATAAAATATTTCTTATATTCATCCAATGGATATTTTAGTCATAGGTTTTGAATAAAACATTATTTGATGTATAAATATTTTTTCTAAAAGTTTAATTTTACACCTTTGAATGAAGAACCACTTTTAATTTAAGATTTTGACACATTAATATTTTTTATATGAAAAAAACATTTAATTTTTAATTTGGATATAAAAAAATACTTTGGATAAATTTTTGATAAATTTAGGATAATTTCATGTTTTGATGAATAGTAAAAATATTCTAAATTTTAATTGAAAACAACTTTTATCATCGAGATAATTTATATAGATAAATTATAATATTTAATGGTTTTAAAATATAAATATAATATAGTTTTATTATTAAATATAATTTATTTCATAATCAATAATTTTACATTGAATTCACTGGTAAAAACATTTCAATCTTTTTTAGTTCTTTAACTTTAAAAAAACATGTTCTCTCATTTCAACAATGGGATTGATTTTAAATTAATTATTTAAACTTATGTGTTTTTAATTTATAAAAATAGACTCCATATTTGGAATCAGTAGGTTCAAATTATGTTAATATTCTACTTTTGTTTTTGGGCATTATGAATAGTAACTTTGGTAATTATTTTTATTACCATGGTTAAAGATAAATCGGGTAATTAAAGGTAAAAAATAATATTATAAAATTAACATAACACTTTTAGAAACCCTATTGTATGACTATAATTTTAACCTTCTATTATATTGTTCTAAATTGAATCACTTGATGACCACTTACTTATGAATATGACAGGAATGTAATAAAAACTAAGGAATGTGACAAAATGTCACAATCTCATTTTATATAAGAATATTAATTTTAATATATGTATAAGTATGTGATAATATAAACTATAGATAGTATCAAAAAATATAAAATAATTTAATTTATCATATAAATTTATTTATTGTTTTTAGTGGCCAAAATATTACCATTAATGATGACACAATAGTGATGCAAAAATTATTTTATTAATAGAAATATCAAATAAATGGTTTTAAAAATATTAAAATAAATATCATGTGAAATAATTATTGTGATACGAATGTTTTATAAGTTAATATGACATTTTAGGCGTGTATTTCATATTTTTGTTAAAATTTTTCCTTTGCGCGGATTTTTTTAAAGTCAAATAAACAAATAGTGTCAAAATTGACACTGTTGATTTGTTATTAAAAATAAGATTTTATTAAATTATTTAAAAATTATAAAAATATATAAAAATTATAAAGGGATAATTATATGATCCAAAATGTCATAAAATATCTATTTATTATAAATTAACACCATATAAGTAAATATTTATAACCATTAAATATTTAGAATGTTATAACCACAACTAAAATTAAATAGAATAACATAGTGTTGATTAAAAAGATATGGTTTAAATTGGAAAAATATATTGTCGAATTTTTTGATGATATTACAACCCTATATAATCTCAACCTTTAAATTAACAAATTTTGGAGGTTTTTGGATAGGATTTCATTTTATTATAAATTATTATTTATTGAGTTTCCAAAAGTTCCCCTCACCTCAATTGTTAATGGCAACCTCTTACCTCACCTATTAACATAATTTTGAGCCTTAAAGCTCAAAAATACCCTGTAATGTTTCTATATAAACTCACATATTTTCATTATATAGGATTTGGTCATCTTCAATGACCAACTCTAGAGCTCTAAGAGGAGATTTGGTGGAAGACCGTCAAGAAATATGTAATCTCTTCTACCGATTATTTCAATCTTATTTCTTCTTCTACTTCCTCACAATTAGTTGTTTCATTATAAAGTAATAACTTAAGTATCAATAATATATAGATATGTTATTATAAATATCAAACAACCAAATTTCACCTTTTATCCATTCTATGAAAAATGAAATCACCATGCGTGCGTATGTATGACTTATCGTCTCCACACGGTGTGTAATCTATTTTTCACCACCACCTTACTTGGATGGGTATAAAGATGGAAATAATAAATATATATGATTATAATAACATGATACTAATTATGACATATCATACACCATCCACTCTAATATCATTCAATGATTTTGGGAATGATATCATTGCTCGTGCGTACATATGGCCAACCGTCTCCAAAATGTGATGTGATGCATTCTAAATGATCCTCATTAAACCATGATTACATACATGATTTGAATGAATAAATATGTTATATATTATACTAATACCATTATTTAAATTATTTAACTATAACCTATGAAGTGGAACATGAACTTATCCGAAAAATCTTCCTTAAGTATATAAATCAATTAATAACTGAATAATGTGTAATAATGAAATGTTACTAACAAATGGATACAAATATGATCATAAATGTTTTAAGAGAAATTATTATGACTCTAGAATAAATCAATAACGTTATTTAAATTATTATAAATGTGTTTTGGATACATACAAAGCATATCAGACTTAAGGTAAGGGATAGCATTCCCAATTTTTTTTATCCAATATTTTTTATTGGAAAGTATTTAAAAGCGAATATTTATCATCCACATCCATGTCTCTAAAATATGTATTTCAAAATATTCTTTATATCCTTTTACAATTTAACCCATTTATGAATTTTTTCTAATTTAATGAATGGAATATTTTTTCATTTTCGATATGAGGTTCTCTTTTACTTTTCCTAAAAAAGTATGAGAAGAATTCTTTTCTAACATGTATGGCATGAACGCATTTTTAAAATTTCATAATTAATTATTTAATTTAAAATTACCCTAAACTCTTACAAGGTTATATTAACATAAAATTATTTCTTCTAAAATTGTGTGTCATTTTTTGTAACGAAAATGTTTTTTAAGAAGAAAGGATATTTTCCTCACGAATAAATTTCAAGTGTTTTCTCAAAATTATTTTCCATCTAAGTTGAAACTATTTAAATATGTTTATATTTATAACCCTGTTATTACAATGATTTTATTGCCTATGATGGAATGTTATTTAGGAAATCCAATTGTTTTATATCAATTATGATGGATAGATGTATAATAAACCCATTTTATTTCATGGGTTATGCTATGGGGAATGTTTTGTTTTTGTTTTTGTGCGACACATAATAATGGTTTAATTATGCGATGTGTGGGAATTATATCTCCCTCTAGTTAATTGGGTAAATATTTATATCTAATGAGATAGACATGAGTGAAACAAAAAGTATATTAGGTTCAGTAATACAGGGGCGGAACGTGGAGTGAACTCAGTTCAATAATGGAATTTGTCTTCTACAATGGTCTCGATAATGAGACTTGACTAATATTAAAGGATTTTATATGATTATGTCTTCCTTACAATAAATTTCATAACTTATGTTATGACTATTGCGATTAAATTCCAATTTTTTGATTTATCCCATGACATGATATTATGATCTTTTATATGCTGGATAAGATTTTAATATGTTACATTCTTATGATTATGATATGATTAATATTTCCCTTGTTTACCATTACTGAGCATTTGAGATCACCCTTTCATATGATTCTATTCCCTTGGTTATGAAGAAAGGTATGAAGTAAGATATGTCAAAGAGCCTACTTACGAAGAAATAATTAGGAGAAAATGTGGATGTTTTATGAACCAGCTATTTATATTTCCGAGTTTCGAAAGTTAGTAAACCTATACGGTCCTGGAATGATTTCGTTATGCTATGTAATAAATATTATTCAATGTTGAAGAAATTTATATATCTGATGTATGGGACGTTAAACACTCACAGACATTCTCTCATCAAAATAAACAAAAAATTTATTGATCAATATACTCCTCTCCCTTTCCCTATACAAATCCCTCCCAATGAGTTCCTAAGGTTCTAATAAGTCATCCCAACATTAAATAAGTTTTATAGTAAGGTAAGGGTTTTTTAATCATTCTCCTTCCTTTTTAATTGAAATTATTTATTTTATAATACAATTTAATCATATTCGATTGATTATAATTTCTTGGTCTTATATACCATTTGATATCTTTTTAATGTGGGACAACTTTATCCCTCTCATTATATCCTTTTTCTTATATCATTATTGTACTAATGCAAGGGATCTCATTCCATACCTTACATTTTTAATTACAAACATTTATTATAATGTAATCATTCATTTTGTTATATGAATTTATCACACATTTGATATATTAACATTGGGATTTCATATCATTAACACCTTTACCTGATCCTTCATTATTTCTAAAAATCTTAAATTTTGGAAAATTAATGAGTGTACAGTTTTCCTAAAATGAAATCCCAGTCTGGAAACTAGTAAGAAGATGCAGTTGTGGAATAGATGCACCTAGTGGTAATCAACCCGATAAGGGTTGGTTTTGAATTGAATTGACCACCACCCTTATACATGATTAGTGTTCTGAATAATTCACATATATCTAAAAGTAATAGGGGATTTTATTTTAATTATTTACACACTCTTTATGTACTATGATTATATGTTACGCCTACCATTACCTTAGTTTACTACTAACGCGGGATATTGAACCCGATTACATTCTTAACTTGATATTCTAACACATTTAAAGTACCATCAACTCTATATTTATTTCATAAGGGTACTAACTATTCCTTTTATGATACCCAACAACTACTATGTTGATAAAGGGATGTTCTCGTAGACATCCATGTTATTCCATTGAATGGGGATGTATTTTTCTTTTATATTTTTCTTTGTAAGGATATACATGATTTAATTCAGTCAATGGTTCCTTATGGAATAGTATGAAACTAATTTTTGACTCTTATGATAAATACATTGGACTTACATATGTGATGGGTGTTTCCCAAAATTATATAACCCCTCGATGCATCAATATTTCTCATATGATATAATAGCTTGGATTTTTCTGTATACCCATACTAATATCAATATAGTGTATTGGAATATGATTTTTTAAAATATGTTTTGTTGAAATAAATTATGAATTACAAAAGTATGAGATCAGTTATCATTGTTTTAAATGCATTACTTATATTTATTAGATATAGAATTTATTATTTTTAGGTTGCTTATGGATTGATGTTTATTTATTCTTACCATATCACTTCTGACAATTTTAAGTTATGATAAATTATGTTGTATGTTACTTATTACTGAGAATCTGATCTCACCCTTATTTAAATTACATTTCCCACAAAACCACAAGGTGAACTATGTTTAATTTTTAAGGATATGATGAAAGTATAAATTATGCTCACATAATGTGTTCACACTGTATCTTATGATTTAAAATGAAATGTATATATGTATCTTGTGTTCCTGGACTACTAAGAAATTAGATCATATATAAAATCAAATATTATATGACAATAATTAAATATAATTATTGGATTGGGGTTTCAAGGGTCCATGATATCACATTTGGTATAAAATAAAGTTTAGGAGGATATCTAGGTACTTGATTTAGAGGAACCTTGTTAGATTGCAAAAAAAACTATGAAAACCCACTGATATTTCAGGGAAAAATTATATAAAAATTATTAATAATTGTATTTTAAAATTCAATATGATGATATAATTATGTGTGCACTATTTTATATATTTGGTGACTAATATGAGGAATAAGAACCATATTAACACCTGTATTCAATGTAGGGATGTTCCTTAAGAGAAATTCAATGAATAAAGAGTTTAGGATAATCAAGTAACAACAATACTAGGGAAGTTCACCCATGTTATGAAAATTAATGTCACCCATATAGAGTTTCTTGTATGTCTTCACTATGGTAAAATTATTTTAGACAACAACATGTGACAAAAACTTCCAATATTATTTGTAACTACTAATCCAGTGGTAGCTAAAATAGGGGTCATGTCCCTATAGAATATCTATTTCACCTTAAGAAATAGATAAAAGGGAAAAATCATCATGGAGGTCTATTGTATGAAGTGATATGTGGATACATGGAATCTTTAATCCAAAATAATGAGTAATATTAGATAAATAGAATTTAATAGGTAATTTTAATTAGATATACTATGAGAAACACATTTCTCATGGAAAAATAGTTGAAATGGAGATGAAGTTCCTCAATTATAGACAAAATTTAGAGGAATATGTGACTGAGTATGAGGCTATCTTTACATGGTTATCTAGAAATGATGTATACTATGTATGGTGAGATAAATTTTAGATTGTTCATTTGTTTGATGGGTTAATTCTTATCGCTTAAATGGAGTGAATATCTTATATATCTTCCACATATGGGGATATAGTCTCAAGCACCATAATGATAGAAAATGTGTTCTTTGGAACATTTATATTCATGTGAAATTTAGCAAATAAGTGGTTGGGTGTGCATAATACGAATAAAATTGTGGAAAAGGGTAATAACGGAAGCATGATATTTCCCATATGTGGTAATTATGAGAAGAAAGACACTAGGGATTTTTGGAAGGGAACATGAGTTTGTTATAAGTGTAGAGAAAATGGATATACGGTTCGTGAATGAATAGATAAGGCAGAAGATGTTATAATTCAATTATTTAACAACAAGCAGAGGGAAATTATGTGGACCAATGTCCCAAACATCCAGGGAATATATCTCAAAAATATCCACTGGAGCAAGGCCAAGATTATGTGATTACAATAGTTGAATTTGAAGTTCCTAAAGATGTTTGGGAAGGTATGTTGTTCATATCCTCAAAGTTACCTAATTTTTTACTTTATTAATGATTTTAAACAATTTTATATCTTACATTTTTTATAAAAACATCAAATACATCCCAATAACCCTAGGAAGGGATTTATTAATTTAGATACTAAGTTGAAATCTTATCACAATAAAAATATTTTGGTAAGTTCTAATTATGATAAATGGTTGTACCTTATTTTCTATATTGGTTATTATAACTATAGTTGTGTTTTATATTATACTTTATATGTATTTAATTTCATTTTAAGTTACAAAAATTTCTTACTAAGAGAATTAAAATTATGATTCATTAATTTGATTTTGAATTTCTTATCTTTAGAGGGGAGAATTCATCATCTAAATCTTGTCCAGATTATGCACCAGAAACTCCCCTTAATGAAATTCTAGGAGGAGATGATGATCAAGTGTTATCTATGGATAAGGAACATATCCTAATAATATATTATGTACCCATGGTATAAAAATTAAGTGATGTTTTTATTTAATAATTAAATGGTCATACACTAGAGCATGATGTCGAGTTCTCCTTTGAAATCATTCCTAATACAAGGTCTATATCTAAAAATCCATACAAAATGGCACCAGTGGAGTTGAATAAAAAACTATAGTTGTTATGTGATAAGGTATTTATATGTCATATTATTTCACCATAAGGATCTTATATTTAATTCATGAAAAATATAGATGGGTTAATGAGACTTCTCATCAATTATTAGGATACCAATTCCATTAATTTAAAGAATAACTATCCTTTATGACATATTGATTACTTATTTTATCAATTATAAGGAAGCCATTACATTTCAAAGATTTACCTCCTCTCTGGTTATCAACATTTAAGGGTGAACAAGGTTGATATATAGAAGTAATTGTTTTGAATAATGTATTAACATAATATGTTTAGGGTAATTCCCTTTGGATTTACTAATGTACCCTATGTATTTATGGATCACATGAATAGAGTCTTCAAGGATTATCTTGATAATGTTATGGTGTTATTCCTTAATTATATCTTAATACACACTCAGAGCTATAAAGATCACATAATTCGTCTTCAAATAATTCTAAAGGCTCTTTAGAAAAACTAAATTATATAGGAAATATATTAAGTGTGAATTTTAGATCAATGAAGTTTATCTTTGTGGCCATATTGTCTCCAGATGTGGAAAATCTATTGAACCTTCATTGAATAAGGAAATAATTTTTTTTACACCAGTGGAAATAATTGATATATATATATATAGTGATTTCTATATAAACCCTGGTATATCAAAGATGTATATGGATTTAAGAGAACATTTTTCATTGAATGGAATGATATAGGAAATTACAGACCATGGGTCCAAATTCTTGGTATGAAAGCAAATAAAGGATAAAAGAAAACATATTTTGAGAGTTAAATAACCTATACCAATACATATATGGAGGTTCGAAAATATTAAAGTGGATTTTTTCTTCGAAATATTAATACTCCAATAAAGAATAATGAAATATGGTTCATTATCAACCGCCATTAAAATTGTACTTATTTCTTAGTAATAAGATAAGGTCTACCCCTTTAGAATATTTCCTAGCTCTATATTAATTAAATAGTAAGGCATTATGGGTATCCTCTATCAATTTTATCTGATCAAGAACCTTGATTCACATCGAAATTTGTGAAGATTATTACAAGAGATCTAGACATTGAGATATATTTAAGCTCTTCTTATCCTTCCCAATCAAATGGGTTGTCCGAAAGGGCTATATAGACATTGAAGGTTAAGTTGATATCATGTTCTCTTTAATTAAATGGCATGTGTTATCATTATCTAAATTTGGTGGAATTTTTATACAATAATATCTTTCTTCTTGAGAACCTATATGAAAATATAAGAATAATTTTATAGGAAGTGGTTTTCTACTCTCACATGTTGGAGAAATAAATGCAGTTTTCCTTAATCTTGGGGTGGATAAAACTATTAATGTACTGACCATTCAAAATTATATTAAAGAATCCTAAATTTGAGAAAATATATATGATGATAATTGAAGGAAAGACATGAAATTTCAAGTAGGGGATCATGAATTATTGATGTTTTATATATGGAATGGAGTTGTAAGATTTAATAAAAGGGTAATTTAATCTCTAAATATATTGGTCCTTCAGAAATACTAGAAATAATTGGAGTGGAAGATTATTTATTGGTTAAGATGACCAACCTTTAAAAATTACATGACATTTTCCAAGTTTCATTATCAAGGAAATATATACCATATTTATTTAATGTTATCATAGTCGATATAGTTGAGTTAGAGATTAACTTATATTATATTTAACATACTATCTTGATTATTGACACTAGAGAGCATGCGTTGTGAAATTAGATAACTCAACTACTAAAAGTCCTTTGTAGAAATAAAAAATTAGAAGAGGAAAACTAAGATCTTAGACCACCTGAGAGGAAGGAATATTCACATTTATTCAATAGATGATATACAACCCAATTTCTATGATGAAATTATCTAAGAGAGGGGGGGATGTAATTCCAAAGACGATACTGTAACACGTAAACACTATATCATAAACTATCACAAAATGCACACCCAAAAGATCCTTTACTCATGATTTTTTTTAAAATATTATTTTTTGAATTTGTGAAATTTACTTTTAAGAAATAAACTTCATATTGGAAATGTTCATAAATATATTATCTTAATATTGAATTTCTGAATTATTTTGGAGTAGTTGATTTTTAAGCGAATAATCAAAATGTTGTTTTTACAAAAACTGTAAATTTTATGAATTCACCAATAAATAATAAAGAACTGTTAATTTTTAAAACAATTTAATGTTAAAATATTTTTTAAGGAGTAAAATTCTATCGTTTTTAAATAATATTTTTAAATTATAAAACCAATTTTTATCATTTTATGAAAAGAAGTAATATTTTCTAATATAAGGAAGTGTTTTGGAATTTTTTTAATTAAATATTATTTCCTTAAAAATAGGTTATATCTTGATTTTTAATGTATAATTTTTTTACATTTATAATAACAAAATTTATGTCAATTAAATCAAAATAATCAATAATTTTAACGTAAACATAATTTTTAGGCTTGAAAATACACTTTTTAAAAAATGTGTTTTATGCACACTAATGTTCAAATTAAATTTACCTATACATAATTTTATTTGATAAAATTGTTTTTCTATTTTTAATAATTATATTCAAATAATATAACAATGAAACTCTTTTTTATACATTGATAATAAATTCGAATAATGATAAATTTTTACAATAAATGTAAAATAGTTGTTTTCAAAGAATGAATTTTGTATGAGTTATATAAATTTCTTCTATATAAAATAGATTTATATATTTTATATTATTACTCAAATATGATGTTTATATATATATATTTAAATATATGTAAACACATATTCAATTAATAATTAATAAAAAATAACGATAAAAAAACATAAAGTATAAGAAGAAAAGTTTCTAAAAAAAGAGATTTTATTATATGTTATGTTTTTATTTAAAAGTTAATTTTATCACATTTAGAAATTTAATTGGATTAAATTGAGTTAAAATATGGATTCAAAATGTAAAATTTTGTAAAGAGGGACACTTTATATTTTATTAATAAAATAATTACCATGGTTAAATTTTAATCATGATTAATAAGGGTAAAAATATGTAAATGATGAATCTAGAATTATTAATAATTAATAGGTCACTTATACCATATAAAAATACTTCTGGTTATTAAATTCATCCCTACATGTTTCATATACCATTTATTCATATATGTCACTGAACTCACGTAACCCACCTAACACCCATGTGATTCTATTCTTACCTAATCCAAAATTTTGTTTCCATGAAAAATCCATGTTTTAACCAATAAAAGGATCTCAATCCTACCAATTATGTCATCCAACTCCAACAAAAGGAATTTTAAATGAATTTCCTCCCCCTATAACTCTATTATTTCCTCCCAAGGAGTTTTTATGGTCCTATAGAGCCCTCCCAATCACTAAGATGAGATTTATAGAGGTATGGGTTTCTAATAATTATCTTTCCTTTTTAATTGGATTTATTTTTATATAAAACCATTTATAAATTTTTAATTTATTTTAATTTAATTGTATTATGTCCCATTTGATATGTAGTTAATGAGAAGATACATATTCCCCTCATTATAAAAATTTTCTTATGTCATTTTTATAATGAATTTAGGACTCTTATTCGACCCTTTCCAGTTTCAGTTACAAAAAATTTATTGTAATATCATAATGCATGTAATTATAATGGATAATCACCCATTTAAAATATTGACATAGAGATTTAAACTCATTAAATCCTTTTCCAAATCAATCACAATGCTCAAGAATGTTACTTTTTTGTAAAAGTAATGAGTGCATGGTTTTCACAGAAATGATGTCAATATCCGGATGACATCAAGTAGATGTGGCTACAGAACATTTACACTGAGGGGTAATCACATAAAATTTGGTTGTATGAGAATTAGATCAACCATCACCCTGATTCATGATTATTGGTCCAATTATTTCACACTTGGATTAAAACTCCTAGGGGATATGATTTTGAATATTCAAACACACTTTATGAACCATGATGAGGTATTTCTACTACCATTTCCTTGTTCTCCTACCAATGTAAAATATTAAACCTAATATATATCTTTTAGGGATCACCCAACAAATTTAAATTACCCTAACTACTATATTTATTTTATAAGGGTAATATATTTTACTTTGATGAAACACCATGTATTCTTAGTTGATTAAAAGATGCTCTCCTAGAGATGCACATTATTTCATTGAATGGGGGACTATTTGTTTTCCATATTATCCATTGTATAGATTACTGTATTGTCATTAATTTATAGGTTACATAGGTAATGGTATGATATATATCATTGTTACTTATGAGGAATGCATTATGACTAATTAGGTGATGTGTGGGGCCCATAATCATATTGCCCCTTGATTCATCGAAAGGTCTCATGTGACAAAATAGTTTGGGTTTTGGTATATACCTCTACCCATATTAGTATAGTGTATTGGACTAAAAACATGAAAATAAATTTTTATCTATGTCATTATTAATTCCATAAGTATTGTATCATTGATTATTTTTATCCATGTTTTCATTATTTTTCATAGATATACAATTCCCTAATTTTTATTTATTATGGATTTATGTCATTTATTTATTCCTACGATATCACTTGCACTAAATTTATGTTAGATAGACTCCATTGTATTCTACTCCTAACTAATTATTTTCAATCACCCTTATTTTTATTCATTTCCTTCGGAAAACTTAATGAAAAATATGTGTAATTTTCAAGGATATTATAGAAGGGATAATAATGCTCTATCAATGTGTTTATGTTGTATCTTAGGTTTTCAAATATAATGTATCTATGTATTTAGTTCTCCATGACAAATAATATGATGGATCTTATATAAAATATTTTTTTTACACTAATAATTTAATATAACTACATACCCTTGGTTCTTGTTGTTTGGGTTGTTATAATCATATTCTATTTGACTTATCAATGTGAATAAAATTTCAAGGATATGAAGAGAAGGTTGTTCAATGATCCGTTACTCACATTAATTTATTGTTGGGAATGAATTTTTATTTTTAGAGTCATATAGAATAAGGTATGTATATTTTCTCTTATTCATAATGACATAATGGTAGCTTATTCAACTAATAAATAAAAACGTTCATGAGAAAAATTACCCAACACATGGCTTGGAATTATTAGTGGTAAATTTTTAAATAAATATTTGGTGGAATTATCCTTTTGGAAAAAAGTGTAATATATATACTTATAATAAAATTTTATATTATATATTCACCAAGAAATATGTTCATATGAACTAGAGAAGATTTTTGTAGTTGATTAATGATTATTACAACTAAATACATTACCACCATGAGAAGGTGAACAAGGTGGTTGTTGATTTGAGTCTAAAGGACCATACTACATTATATATGATGAGTATCACAAAATATCCACTATTTATAGATTTTAGAAGGATATAACTTGAAATATTGTTGTAAGGGGAGAAATATTATATTTTTAAAAGGAGTGTTCAAACATCTATCTATGTAATTATTAAATATGTAAAGATGAAATATGTAGAGTTTCATAAGAAGGTGAGAAATGTTCCTAAGTTAAACCTTGAGATTGGTGGAAAGATATGGTTAAGTATTGAAGTATATGTCCTTATTATAATATAATTAATGAAATATATATTTTATAAGTATAATATCTCATCATTATCCATTCATCCTTTAATAATAATGATTTATTGAGACCTTAAGAAGAATTTCTGGTTGGATAAAATGAATATAGATATTACATAGTATGTATATTGGGGATTTATAGGCCAAATAATTATGTCTGATTGGTATAAGTATACGCGGATGTTAAACCCATTACCCTGGTATTTATTGAAATGTGAAAATGTGACAATGTATTTTTTATAGGAAACCCCAAAACATCCAAAAGGTATAATGTTATTTGGGTTTTAGTTGATCACCTTATGACGTCATCACATTTCATTTATATTAGAGAATATATATCTCTTGACAATATTTCCCAAATATATATTTTGTAGGTGGAAAGGTTATATATAGCATGACATTCTACTTCATAAGATTTAAATCCAAGGTTTACCCCAAATATTTTAAAAAGGATTCAATAAGCTCTGGATAAAGAGTTATGTTTTAGTACTAGATATAAACCTCATACAGATGGTAAGTTTTAGAGAACCATTCAAAACCTATAGAATATGTTAAGATATTGTTCTCAATATTTCAATGGTGAAAGGGATCATCACCTTTCAATGTTCAAATTTTCATTAAAAAATACTTATCAATTGAGAATTTATATGACTCTTTAGGAAAATCATAAGGAAAGAAGTGTATAACTCAGACATGATAAGATAAATTTTTATAATGAAAGATACTAATACCTGAGATTGATGAGAAAATTGTATATAAGGTTATATCAGTTCCTCATCACATCAAGCCAGCTCAGATTCGACAAAAGAGTTATGATGGAAATAGTTATAAATTTGTATAATTAAAGGTTAATGAGATTGTATTCTTATAAATTCATCCAAGTAATAATGATATATGATTTATAATGAATTATAAACTAATCCCGTAGTTCATTATCCCCATCATGATTATTGATTGATCATGGATGATAACTTAACAGTTGGTGCTTCCGTAAAACATCTCTTAAGTTCATGATGTTTTCCATTTTTCAATTTAGAAGAAGTACGTACCTGATCCTTGACATTTACTAAAATCATATTTTTTACTATTGTATAATGATATTTATTATAAATAACAAGAAATATAAATATTGGACCATATAGATGATAAGAGACATAACAAAATTACCCACATAGTTAATGTGTATTGCGGGAATAAAAAATTAGATGAATCAACATGGAAACTTGTGGATGTGAAGAAGCATATGTATCCCCATTTATTACCATCAGAGGGATGGAATTTCAAATTAAAAAATTAATTTTAAGGTGAGTATAATATAGCAACCTAATATTTTATATGTATTTCTTTGAAATAAATTTGATGTATTCAACAACCTGCTTTACTCACAACCCTGAGTCTAAATAAACCACAAAATATTATAGAATTTATAACCCAAGAATTATATTATATGTTATTAATAGGATTAACCACATTATTAAATTTTCATAGACATTTTTTCCTTAATTTAATGTTATTTTTTAATTTTTAGTAAATAATAATGAAATTTTAGTAAAATTACTTCATTATTTAATGGTCCATTTTTCGATGAAATGTATTTTTATTAGTGTTATGAAATATTATATAAAAAAATATACTAATAACTATAGAAAATATATTTTAAATAAATAAATTATTAATTTATTAATAATTATACATGAATTAGTATTCTGTTGGTTTGGAATTGAGATAAAATCATTTAAAGCTAGAAAGAGTAATTTTTTCAGAAATATTTTTTATGTGTGTAGTGTGTTTTTATAAAAATAAATTAAATATATAATTATTGATTAGTTATTATAAATAAATATATAGATTATATATTTAATGAAGGATTTTAACATCAATCTAATAGTTTTTACACGGTAATGAATTAATTTAAATCATGTTTTATTCTTAAAAATTCATTTGTCTAAAAAATATTTTGGTTGTGTTTTCCACAATTATTTTAGATATAATTTATTCCACTTATATAAATATAATTGATTAAATGGATTCCATATTTAGATTGATAATTAAATAATTTGGTAATAAGTATGCTTTCATTTTTTTCATAATGAATAGTAAATACAGTAAAAATTTGTTAGCACAGTTTGTGTTAAAATTAGTTAACTAAGAGGGTTAAACTAAGGGATAAGGGTAAAAATATAATACTAAAAATTTATGTATTTTATTTTTTAATATATTTACACCTTATATAATATTAAATTTCATTTTCTTTCCATTTAATATGGTTATTAATTTAAATTATTTAATTCTTTTAAGTAAATCCTTATGTATCCCTCCCCTCACTTATAAATGGGATCCTCTTGTCCTCCTATATTCAAAAACATTCAGCCCTATATCTAATATAATACCTACCCCCAAAAACTTTAAATATTATTTCCATTAATTTTTTTCCTTATTTTATTCTCATAATACCATCCAATAAAGTATTAAGGTGTAAGCCAAAGGAGGATTCTCAAAGAAGAGGTAATCATATTAACTGACTCTTTTAATGTTTATTTGTTATTATACTTCATTTAAAAATATTGTACGAATCATAACATAATTAATACAGTATATTAAATATAATTATATGCTATTTTGGTTATGAAATAACCATTTTTACCACTTTTCCATCAAATGAGAAATAACAACATTGATCGTTGATACGTGTGGACTGCCACCTCTGTGTAGTGATAAGATTAAATTTCCATAACAACATGACATTAATAGGTATAGTGATGTATTTGATAAATATATAAATATTGTATTTATGATATAATTATGATTATAGAGATATTTTAGGTTATTTTCCTATCTTTTATTTTTTTAATTTGAAAATTAAAACCACATCTATGTGTACGTACGGACTACCGTCACAAAAGATGACGTAATTCATTTTTCTATCTCTATAATTTTTTAATTGTAATAAATTTTTATATTTTTAATATATAGGATATTTTTGTCATTATTAATATTATTTATATGATGTAATCATCATCAATGTGAATGTAATATAACTACTAAAGTGAAACATACCTGAAAAAGTAGCTCTTAACACCTGAAATGATAATGTTAGAGAAATATTTTTAATGGACGGTTGATAAGATTTTATAAGTAAAACATGTATTATATTATTATTATTATTTAATATAATTGTAATAAATTTAAAATTATTATAAAGGAGTTTAAAATAACTTGTGATGTATGTTAGACATGATGTATGGGTTTTGTGTTATAATCTCACTTTATATTGGGATTGTTTAGGATTAATTATATGAAGATTAAATTAGATGATCCATATCTAAAATGTTTTTTTATTTTATTATACTCTATCTGTTTCTATAATTTACAAGATTTCCTTTAATTTTCTTTTCTCTATGTACTTAATATAATGAATGATTTTTTAAGTAAAACTGTTTTTTATATTCGGTCGAGAATATTTTTATTCCATGTAAATATTTTATTTAAAATGTTTTCAATAATATTTTATTTCTATTATATAATTATTTATTTAAGTCATTTGTACCCATATTTTAATTTCTATAAAAACATTAAATAATTACCTTCTTATCATTTTCCGAATGAGGTACTTTTTACTAAAAGTGTGAATGAAGTCTTTGTTTTAACATATACCACATGAATTACTTTTATGACTATCATGACTATTCATTGATTCAATTCTTGAATTAAATTTTTTCCATTTTTATTTTCAAATAAAATGTTTTTCATAAAATTATGGAAATTTTCATATTCTAAATAAATTATATGAAAATGAATATGTAATTTTCCAAAAGAAATATTCTAGTGATATTTTAATTGTATTTTCATTTTATCAACAGAGAATGAGTTTTATTAGGATTTAAAAGGGATAAGATACAAATTTACCATCTCTATTGTTTTTTATGTTGTTTTTTATGATGTTCCCTGTCAAGATAAAAGTATCACTGAGAGGGGGAGGGGTGAATCAGTGATATATTTTTCTTTTTATGTATCATTATTTTTGAAACAACGTTCACCTATGGTTAATGAGTTTCTTCAATACTTAACACACACAAACACAAGAACATAAGATTTACAACTTTCACTACTCAACCAGAGTAGCTACATCCTTAGTATGGTATAGAAATAATCAAGTTCCACACAATCCACTAGAAAAAAATCCTTTGGTGTGGAATAAAACAAGTAGGATATACCCTTACACTCATGTAGCACTTGGATAACAATCCGCAAGCATGTGTCCACCCTCTTAGCAGAAATAGGGAATTACAGTATTTCCGTGCTTCTTTACAATTGAATAGGTGTATTATTTGATGTATGAATCTTCACTTTTTTACCCAGAAGTCGGTAATAACTGTCTTACGCACAACCGAATACGTACGAAGACCCCAAATATTTCATGCACCCTTTTAGGTGTCTTGCACGCAACTTTTATGCCAAGTGTGTAAGATTCAACTTTTGTCATGAAACACATCTTGCAACAACTTCAATATTTCATGAAACTCTCTTCTTATTCACATATATCTTTTAACACATAGATCTATTCTTGCGTGAAGCTCTATTTATTTCACACGCTCTCCTTTTCTTAATATTTTTCTTCACCTCAAAGATCGTGATTTCTCTAATTATCGTGCCCCTATAGTTGGAGGGGGTCACCTTTTATTTATAGACCACATTGAACCCTGCATGAAAAAACCCCGATACGTCACGCAAGATCCTGACGTGTCACTAAAAACACGATTTGACGTCGCCTGCGGCGCATTAATCTCTTTCGCACCAACCTTATCTTCCACGCACTTCTAAGAATCTTTCGCACACTTCATGCCTTTACCATTTTTCGAAGTTTGGACTTTAATTCAAGACTCGTGCACAAAACCCCATTTTATATCACCTTTGGTGTGTAAACCTCTTTCGTGCAGACCTCTTCTTTCTCAAACTTATTGAATATTTCATGCATTTATTTCCTTTTCCATTTTTAATTTTTTGGACCTCGAATCTTGCCTTTCACGCAAGATTCCAAACTACCTTTAATATTATGGGAAAAACCCATTATTGTGCACAAAACCACAATCTTTCACGCAAGACTCTCCTTTTTCATGTTCTCTCTTCACTGTATTTCATGACCATTCTTCAGCTTTAATCATGAAATCCACTATCGTGATATGTATCCTTTGATCGAACAACTTTAGCATCATCATATTTTTAATGGCCAGTACTGAAACCCCACTATCTTGTAGTAGAATCATTCTTTCCAAACAAAACATCATATCAATGGAATCACCTTTACTCCCCCTTTTATCATAAGACTTACATCACATGTTCTCCAAAATTATTATATTTTTGAAATACAAACCAGTAAAACATTTTCTGATTTTAAATGTTCTTTACAGAGTGATTTGATTTATCTTCTTTGACAACTAAAGACAACACTCTGAAATAGAAAACTCTGCTTACATTCTTCTCTATCCAACTTGGTCCCATAATATTGTAATGATGGTATAATCTAGATGAAACCTATTTTATTTTCCATTGGTTAACCTATAATGAATTGATAAAAATTTTCATGATATCAAGGAATACAAATGAATAGATTATGATTTAATAAGGGGTGGGTTCTTTATATACTTACTCTTAATTGGGTACATGAATGTTTAGCTCAAGGCAAAATGAGGTTACTCGAATTGTTAGATGAATCGTGAAGTAGGTACATGGGTGGTTAGCTAAAGCCAAATATGTGATGAATGTCTTGGTGGGTTTCCTTAACAAAATATTTATATAATTATGATTATACAACACATTCTATGTCACACTCTATGTCATGTTCTTATGATTATGATATGATATCCTATCTCATGATCTTTTATTCTTCAATGATTCATGTATTTTGATTTTACAAATCATTATACAATGGTTATGATATATGTATTTTTGGGTAGGATTTTTAAATTTTATGCTCACATTATCAAACACTTATGCTCATATTATTATTAAATATGATTATTAACTGATATCCTCCATGTTTATACATAAATAGAAGATGTTATCACCATTTATTATGTTTCATTTACTCAGGTTATGAAGAAATATTTTATGTAGGTTATGAGTACAAAAGTGAACTACGTGAGAATAATTTATTAGATACGTTGAAGATATTTCATGAAATAAGATATTTATGCCCATAATCTTCAAAAAAAACTAAAGATTTATGTTTATAGAGTGTGTATTGTTGTTATATGTATGTAATATTCATCTATAATGATTTAATATTTATTTATGTAATGTTTGGGCCACCTCAGCATCCCACCAAAATCTCCTCAGATTTGGAGTCTTGACAAGGTTATCCATATTCATAATTATATCCCACAAGTCCAAGGTCACCCTATCATGATTATAAACTATAATCATATTCATATCAACATATGTCTCAAAGTATCAACTCAAGTATGAATTTTATGCACTAATTCATCACAACCAATTCATATTCACACTATCTTAGGGTCAACATGTAATTAGAGAACCTACCGAGTCCTCCAGTTTACATAATAGTAAGGATATCCTACAAGGGTTCCCTCATCTCAAAATTAACTCTTGGGCCATGAAAATAACTTTTAGAGAATAATATTTCTTAGTGTTCTCATAACCACATTACCTCCTCATTTTCCACATATTATAAGCCTCAACCGCTTTAGTCACAAGAGATGACTCAATGCCCATCCCATATCCCAAGTCACAATTCTGTCCTCACGCCCTCAACCTATCCTAAATATATTAAGGTAATACCCTCCTATGTAATTAAATTAAAAAGGGAAAGAATCCCTCATCACATGCTCATATTATCTATAATAATGACTCTAATTCATATTAATATTATCATATAGACTAATCGAGCCAAACACTTCAGTCTTACACACTCCTCTACTCATATGTCACTAATGGAACCTATCACTATGTTCACTACATCACATTTATTATTTTTATTTTATTTACACCCATAAAGTTCCAATTTCCTCAATTAATATAGTTAAACTTTTGGCCTTAACAATCAATATCAATGATAATAAAACTAGTGGAAAAGATCCCATCATAGCTCTTGAAACGTTGTTCAGTTTATCCAGGAAATTAATTTTAAAGAAAAAATTTACTAAAATTTAGAAGTTAAATATCCTTTAATTATAAGACATTAGATAACATTACAAAAACATATAAACGAATTCAAATACGTAGTGACATTTCTAAAGCACCACATACATTAAACTGAAGTTATTCCCTTTAATCATATCCTGAAAAATCCCTCCAAAGATCATCTAAGTTCACTCGGCTATCAACCTTTTTAGAGAGGCTGAAACTCAAGAAAAAGAATCCAAAACTAAATTATTATAATTAATTAAACCACTAAAAATAATTTTAAAATTAATTAAAATAGTAATAAATGACTAATAACTCATTGGGATACATTGTTACACAAAAATAAAAACCAACCATCCATATAAGGTTTACAGTATACTCCTGACATCATCCTAGGAAATGTACACAACTTATGACCCAAATTAAATTCTAAAAATAATCTCAATTAATCAAAAACTTAAAATATATTCATTGGATGAATTTTTTTTGATGAAATGGCATGTAACATTGTGTTATAATCATTTAGGTACATTCTTTATCCATTATATGAAAATCCCCATCCTATCTAAGTATTTTTACCATAATTTTATGGAGATTGTCAAAACATCACTATGTGGGGCCACTCAGAAGTTGAGAGTGGAAGAAAAGAGGATGAAAAAGGTAAGTATAATGATAAATCACTTTGAATAATCATGAAAAATTCATAAAAACCCACCTAAAATCATGGAGGATTGATATATAAGGAATGGGGAAGATAACCTAATGGGTTTGGCTATACATGAAAGGGAATGAGACGAGAGGGATGAACCCCAAAATAATTATAGGGAAAAGGGGTATTTACCAAAAAAACCAACTGGGGTAAGTATATCTTTCATCATGTATTGAGATATGTTGTGCTTTCTCTGAAAAACATCTCCAAGTGCCCATGATTCCCATCCGCATGTCCTACTGACCTCTCTCTATGGTTTCCATTCCACATAGGGAATCCCCTATGGAATAATGCACTACGAAAATTCCCTATTTAAGGCACTAAAAAATTGAAGTCTACTCAAGATCCATACCCAACCATGGATAAAGTTTGTCTACTATACCGAGCATCACATCTCATCATTTTTCACATGGATCCTCCAAGGTGAAATTCAAGGAGATCGAGGACGATGACATATCTGTTCATTGTTTTTCTCCCTCACACCTTATAGAATCCCTAAAAACCATGACCTTTTCTGTGATAAATCATTTCCATACTTGGAATTTCAATTTCCACCAAGGGGTCCTCTATATCATGGTATGCCTTATTGTGGTGTGTCTGTAGTGAAATCTCAGTATAGGTCTACTCGGATCTTCCAAAATTTACACCTAAGCACACAAACACTTCCAAGTACTTCTACACATCCAAAATACTCTCTTTAAAATGTTAAAATAAGTAGAACATCGACATATACCATGTTTTTCAAAATGAATCCAAATATATAGTCCAAATTCAAATTCCCATATCATTTATGAACTAATAAATATTCCTTTATTTGTAATATCTCTACAACAACACTTCTAATCATTGAGAGTCCACTATGTCCTTTCATTCCTGAAACATGTCTTATTTTGGTCTTCAAATCATAACCAACTCATTGTTCTCTATACTAAAATTATGTACTAGTTTCCACTACCCATATTTAAATATAAGGCACTTTATTTATCAAAATCCAAGACACCACACATTCTTATTACTAAACCAATGAGATGAAACTTAACCATTCTTATATATTATCAGCCAAAAAAGGTTTCATCAATAAATTCATTAAATTATCATAGTTATCGCCACTATAATCCTAAGATCATAAGATTAGATTTAGAGCTATAAGTCTCCACACCATCTAAATAGACAACTGAATCACATTATTAGTGGTCTAATAATACAGTCATTAAATTTTCTATCTCACCACACCTAATTCCATAAAATAAATACTAATTGAAACTTATCCAGATAACCTTTCTCAAATAAATTTCATGCTAAACTCATCGATGCTCTATCACATCACCTATTCGTGATGCTTATACCCCTTAGGTAACCGAGATATAATCTAAACACGTAGAGTAATGTTGAATCAAGTCTTCTAATGAAATTCCATTATTATATTCATGACTAACCAAAACTGACACCATTTTTTCACACTGATAAATCTCATATCATCACTCCACCACACACTTTGACCACATTTAAACCATAATATGCATGATTCCCACTCTTGGGCTCTATCTGATTCCATATTTGAATCCAAAATATGGTATTCACTAAGTTACCATATAAAATAAGATTCACATGCACACCAATATCCCAATTTCATAAAATCCATGCAATGAATGGTCCCATGACTTCTTGATTCTTTTAACATAAGGTTTATTCCTCCATGGCCCATGATTCATCAATTATTAAACCTAATTAAATGATGTAATCATCCCACTCATTCCCTAGAAGATACATAAAACATCAACTTCTACCCATTTCTGATGCACCTTGAATTCCATCATTGGAAACTACAAAATTTCAATCTATAACAATGGTCACACACTCCAATGACAAATGGTGAACTGCACACCATATAGAATTTATTATGAAATATCTCAAGTGTAACCAAAAAGTGTTTCATCGTTGTTCAGACATCACTCCTCCCTATCCATGACCATCTATACAATCCATTCCTAACACCATGTTGATTATGGTGTCATCATAATCATAGAGGAAACACTCCTCATTCTCATTGAACCCCTTGTCCACACTAATCATAGGTACTTTATCAAAACCATTGATCCTTAGTCTGCATACAGATTCCCAATGATTCAAAACTCAATATAAATTTTTTTTCTAGTGTGTATCACCTAGACCTCATCCATACAAAATGAACGTACATAATAATATAGACCAATTAGCCCGAATGGCCCACAATCCTTTATTTTTCGATTGATTTTTTATAACCCCTCTTTCAAGGGATGAGGAGGAACCCTAACAAGGCCCGTAGTCTTAGAGATTACATAGACCATAATATTAAGAGATAACATGACCCAAAGGTTAGTGAATTAAACCCTCCCCAACAATTGCATTGTGACAGTAGCTCTCCACCTCCACATGGTTGTCTGGATAGGCTTCCTGTAGAAGCACATGCTGGTCTCGATAGCATAGCCATACCCTCTAATTTTGACAAATCCATTTGGTTCTACTCTGGTGTGTGCACTTTCTCTAAATCCTCCTCTAAGACTGCTCCTTTTCTGTAAAGTATATCTTGGGAAACTGCAATGATCATGTGGCCCTAATGCCTTGAGTTGGCCTGAAAGCTTTAAAGGTGGCTTGAAAGCCTTACTGCCCTGAAGGCCTGCGTGGCCCGAAGGACTTAAGGACTCCAAGACCATACCCGTTCAAGCACATCTCATCATACTTATGCCCACGTGACCAAAAAAATGTTGACTCATCTCTCTTATACCAACCTTACCTAGATAAAATAAATCATAGTGATCTCATCCATAATTCTTGGAATCCATCATATATCATTGAAAATCACATGATCACATGCTACTCTAGGTATCATCTTAAAATATGAAGTGTCTACACTTTTTCTCATGGGGCTCCAAAATGTGTGTCTAGAATACATAGGTATGAATATCCCATCATTCCTACCATTGAATTGCATGTTTTATACAAAAATAAACTCAAGATCTTTTTATCATACATCCAAAGAAATTTTCTTTCCTTTACCATATACCTTGTAGCACCTAATGTGAATTAATATCATAACACTAAACACATACCTATGCTTCTTATATCCACGAAATCCACTCGACTATGTTAAAAACTATCATGGTTTACTCTCACATATCACATCTCAAGTCATCAAAAATACCTATCTCATCTATATGCCATTGCATTTCTCAAAAATTTAGGCTCTCCTTACTAATTCGTAACTTATATCTCATATTGGTCATAACTCACATAAAACAAATCTTTATTCCCCTCTAAAAAATCGCATGCTAAACTACTCAATTTATGGTCTCAAACATGTTAGGAATTTTATTCCAATATATCAACCCACTAGGGAACTAAATATCATAGGGTATCCATATAAGGTACAATCCCCTAAAGAATCTAATATATAATGTTGATCCTTACCCAGCCTCTGCATACGATATTCACCACTTGGGGATCACAATATCATGTTGATCCTCACTAAGAATTTTCCTATTGAAGTCACCGCCTCACAGATAAAAATATCATTAGTTAGTAGGTACATATATAAATGTATCACCCTAACATGATTTGTTTCAAGTATCCCACAGTCATATGGTTCAGTTAAGTAGAAATATGACATGAAATTATAAGTAAAACAACATATATGTTATTTTTGAAACTTAAAAAAATTAATCCTATTTTCCAATAACCCATACCAGGTTCAGAACTAAATATTTAAATTCCTATACAAACCAACTATGGGTCACTATACATCACTTTCATAAGGGGAATTTATAAATTCCATACTTAATAATCTATTCACAAGATCTAAATGACCTATCATAAAGAGTTAATATATTGTGGTCCATATTAGCATAATTCCACTACCATTTTATATGGGAAAACATATATTTACAATATTTGTGATAGTTTAAGGAGATAAAACCTATAACCAGTGATAAAAACAACAGAATCACACCTTTTACATGTGAATCATACTTGCCAAAAATTATGCATGAACACCAAACACTTTCCAATAAACCAAGATCCAAAAACCCATATATCAAAAGTCTAAAAAATTAAAATGAATCACGATATGTGAAATTATAAAACTATACAATAATAAACCAAAAACTAAAATCATATACCCTTAGTATCCTAGATTTCTTATTAAGAAGGTGTTCAAGATACACCATTCATATATCCATCTTAAGATCCGACACATCTCTATGTCAAATATTAATCATCTCGCAAAACAATAAGACAAAAAAACTCCAAAAAGCATGTGATATCAAAAAAATAAATTGTATGATACCACTTTGTAATTCCCATTCCTGAATTTCTTAAATGAGATATGATGGGGATATCATGTGACATTAGGCATGCCTCCCCATACTCCCAAGGTTACTGACTAGTAGTGGATGTATTGGGTGTAACTGTAGGGTTATTATAATCCCATACCAGTGCATGAATTATTATTAAAAAAACAATACATCAGCCATAATAATAAATATAAGTATGTAGAATTGATAAAAAAATAATTCTATAATAAATGAACATTTATGGGCATATAGTCATACTTAGTCACAATTATTTTGAAATTCTCAAACTAGAAACACATTGTGAAGATCATATAAAGTGTATACATAAACCTATAAATGATAAGAGGTTTTAATACATCCCTGATTGATGCAACATCTATATCATGACTCCATCCTAGTCTGACTAGCTAAATGATCCAAACTCGGGCCTCTTCCTATTCTAAACTAGTAAATAGTGAATATTTCTTGGGTACCGATGTACAATATCCACATGAATGAAGTGTGAGTATAATATAGTAGGGAACCTCTAAAGTGGTCTCATACATACCCAGATGATGATGGTTATACACATGAGATATAATCAGATGAATAAATAAATAACCATTAAAGTGTAAATGAATAACCACTACCAATCCTCATGTACTAATGTGAAACCCATGAAATAAGATCTAAACTATCTTCAACTAGTGATGGGGAGTCTATGACCACATTTTATAACCATTCTAACCAATATCATGCTTATGGATGATTACTAGGAGAAAGTCCAAGGTAATATAGAAGTATCATTATCCATTGATGATTCATAGGATTGTGTCATAGGTAATCCAAATCATTCTTGGAGGACACCTAGGATTGTCACATCCCATATACCTGATTCCAAGGGGAATATTCAAGGAATTACAAACCATATAACTTTTTAATCTAAGAAGCATGCCAAAGGAATTCCAAACTATACCCGATGGACAACTCAGAGGGTCGCATACCCTATCCATAATTCTAGGGATCTAGTCCATGGATATGAGAACTGATATGATGAAATATTTTTTGATCCAATGAGTGTGTCTAGGTTATCCCATGTATCTCATGAAATCATGATGGGTAGTGAATCCCACCCAAATATCCTTACACTACACATCTTGATAGGGTTGAAAATCTACCCAAACCTATTCCCTAAGTCTGTGGTCAACCTCTCTAGTGTATGACCTTTCATCATAACTATATCCACATTATCCCCATAAAATTGATTTTTTTTCTATGATGTCACATTTATCCTTCACTAACCATTTCCATATGGCCCTATTAGGGTTAGTATCTCACCAGGGAACTCATCAATGTCTATTAGGTAATATAATAACATGGATACCAATCATGGTTTCCATTATCTCATAATAAACTCTCAGTACATGACCGTTACTCTAAGGGAATAGTGTTCCACAACATTTTCAAGACCACATTAAAACCTCATTAGCCTCATAAGAGAACCCACACTGAAACCTATATCAAGATGTGTCACAATTCCCATGTCACATCACAAGTCATAGGTCTGTCCTCAAAAACCCAACCAATCTAAAACATACCTAGGGAATACCCTCCTAGGTACTCACATTCAAAAGGTAAAGTATCACAGACCTTATTCTCATCATAGATATCCCAACCTCTCTAAGTAATATAAATGTTTTCACATGTCTTACATGGTCCAAACTCTCAAGTCCTACAACATCCTATACTCATAGGTCACTAAAGTTAACTATTACTTGATCCTCTATGTCTCTTTCATTTCATTTCATTTAATTTACACCCCTTGTGGTCCAGTAATATCAATACATACAACCATAATACATGACTTGTCCATATGTAGGTGCTGCATTCAAACTAGTGCCCAAGGGTCCATCATTTTCCTTGGTACATTGTTTTGTTTATTTATAAATTTCATTTTAAATAAACAATTTACATAAATTTAGAATGAAGATCACCCTCAAGAGAGATAATGCATATCATGTTCCGAACATATATAAGTTCATTCATATACCATAGTAATATGATTAATGGTTGACCTATATCTATCTATAGTTATTTTTCTTAATCACATCCCAACAATGCTCACCCAAGCTCAACAACATCCAGTTGGCCATTTCCCATCATAATTACGCCCTAACCCAAGGGAAAAAATATCATAATAATTAATTCTTATTAAATTATAAATAATTATACTTGTAAATATATTTTTCTAATGAATTTAAATAAAAATAAGTACACAATATCATATTGAGTGATTTCTTCACACATAAACTACAAGAAAAAATCCATAGAAGGTTAGAGGGGTTTTTTTACAACATTATTTGAAAAATCATTAACACACAACACTGAATCAATTATCAAGATCATCTAAATAATAAAAAACCTCAAAAAATCACCAAGGAATGAAAATTTGTTGAAATAAAATTTGATCATTGTCTTGGGGAATCCTCTATACGTCACATGAAAAATATCTGTTATATCAAACAATTTCCACCATACTATCATGGAAATAATTGCCAACCCAGTGACCAATAACTCAAAAGAATTGAAAAATATAAAAGTGTATGAATTAAGGAAGGATGATAAGAAATTTCAATGAATATTCCTAAAAATTGAATACAAACCTCACCCCAAAACATAGGGACGATGATGAATATAAGGGGAAGAAAACCCTATAGGTTTAACAATGTGTGAGGAAAAACAATAAGAGGGACCAGAGCCGCTAAATAATCAAAGAGAAAAGGGGGATTTCCCAAAACAATTAAAATTTGTGAGGGAATAATGACTTGCCCAATGGTCTATACTACATTATGGTGAACTCTAAAAACCTTCCTAGAGTGCATGAAACTCTCAGTCCCATGTCCATAAAGCCTTCCCCATCACTCCCCATTTAACATAGGGAAATCCCTAGAGTTACATGACCTATGAAACAACCATGGTTTGGGTGCTATGTTGTAGAGTCCTACCTAGGTGCCACACTTATTTTGGGTGAAACACCATCCACCACACCAAGCTTCACCCCTAAAAATTCTCATCACAATTCCTCTAATAAAAAATTCCTAGCAATTAGGAAACATAGTGTAGTTAGTACCTATTAAACTCCTTAGAACAGAATTAATAGTTTAGGAAGCATATAATTTTCACACATAAAATACCCTCTTGTATAGTCATTTCACCCTCCACCATTGGTGTCCCCCATTCCATGGTCCTACCCGTGGTGGGACACCTGCGTTGAAATCTTGCTGTAGGTTCCACCAGCTCCACCCGACCTTCCACCTGAGGACCTGAACACTTATTGTGCCTTGTTCCAGATCCAATGAGATATCCATAATATGTTTAAAAAATGAGGAATTAATATCAAACCTTAATTTAAAAAATAGGATAGCTCTATATTCAATATCAAAATTCCCTCTTATTTTTCAATCTGTAAATATTTAAGTGTTTACTATGATGAAAGTGATCCATAGATACATGATCCTTGTATATCATGGATAATGTAATGTTAAATTAAGATTTTGATGTAATTTAGTGTACCTACACATTACATTCAGTTGATGATCACTGATATTAGATATATATGGGGCCAGATCACTACTTAGCATGACCATACTGGGTGTTTTTATACTCCCACCAACATGCACACTTATGTGTTGATCACCTAGTGTCCATGTTGATCATGTAGTGCTGATGATGGTTTGATATAGAGCTTGGATATATATTTATAAGTGTATAGTTAGTGGATTGGAGGTCATTATGGGAAAAAAACTTGGACTACCAATTTTAAATATTTTATCTTTTTGGGATGTGTTGGTTATATGTGAATCTAGGGTTAATTCCACCCATGTTCATGTGTATTCCTCAGTTCTAGTCCCTCACCCCAGACCTAGTGGAAGAAGTCTTGAAGAGTTCACTTACCGGTGATCCATCACATGAAAATAGTTTTAACCTACATGATATTAGGATATATTGATGTTTGGAACACAATTTTTTCATATGGTATTTTTGAACACATATTTAAAAAATGTAATAAAAAATTCACTGAACTTTTTCTATTTCACACAAATAAAAAATGAAATATTTTTTCATGATAATAATTTTTTTAAAATTTTTATCATATCTTGTATTTTTAGAAAAATATATAAATTAAACTACATTATATGCATTATTTCCAATAAAATCATAATAAAAAATAAAATAAAATATTGATCATTTAAATTGTGTTAAAATATAAGTTGTATTGTAATGAATTGTGTTCATAATTTACAATTGTTTTGATGTTTTCTAATTTCATAACTTCTTTATTATATAATTATTTAATGGGTGATTTTATTTTTTCATTTATTTATAAAATTTATAATATAAATTTTTTAATGTTAGTTAACTTTTTAATATTAAAACAGATAGAATTTTAACATAAAATGTGAACTAGACCTCAAACACATTTCCCAATAAGCTACAAAAATTATTTAGATTTTACTTTAAAAATTGCTTCTAATGAAGGTAAGAATCATTGACTTTGTTATGATAGTTTTGAAAAATCATGTTTAACTCATTAATTATATATTAACCATATAAAACAATGTTTTCCAAACTAATTATCTACTATTTTTTAGTCCTAGTAGACTGGTACAGATACACTGAGAGAGGGATGAATCATCTGTGGTCATGTTTTTACCGAATTCTAGATTATTATTTAGAACTCTTAACCCATTTTAAATTTGAACATATTTTTCTGGTTGAGATAGACATAGTATAAACCTATATATAATGGAAAAATGTTTTAGGCAGAGAATATGAGTTTATACAATGATTGGACCCTTTGGAGAGTCCTAATCCTTATATTCTACATTGTAATTTTATTATATATAAAAGTGTATTTGGAAAGGGATAATTCTGTACCCACTCACCAAATTAAATAGTTGAGTATGATAACTATATTACACAAGTGAACATTTATATATATAATAGGCTGTTTATAATGGAATCACACCAACATTCAAATTTTAAAACCTATTGAAGTATATCACAAAACTACATAGGGATGTCACTAAAATCCAAAATGGATACGCTTCGCCACTAAATAAGATTCTTTGAATACCTTTAATTATTTAATATTAATATATAAATATCAGCATGAATATTATATATAGCTTCTATTTCTTATTCAAAATCTAATTTTAGAACACAATCAACTCCAATATCACAAAAATTATTGGCTGATTATATTTTCTATAAAATTATACAGTCATCTCTTATCACATCTTATACAAGAATAAACACCAAAAAATATTTTCCTATAATATATAATTTTTATAAGAAAAATTTTCATTATTAATAAGTAATGAAGACATATAACACTTGGCTTCATTCCTACTCACATCAGGAAACCCCTCATACGACTAATGATTAATCTTAAACTTCTATTTATGCTTCAAAAACCCTATATAGTAAAATTAATCTTGTTTGTTTCATTGATATGCGGCCAATACTAGTTAATAATCTTCTTATTCCCCAAGAGATTTTAATGATTCACTTTTCTTCTCTTTTAAAAAAATTAATCTTGACTTTCTCTTTAATTTTAATTTTCTCGGTATAGTCCACCTTATTACATTAGGAAAATTAAATTTTTGGGTTCTTTTTTAGTTTGTTATAAATTATAATATTTTAGTGAATTTTAAAAACAAAATAATGTAATCCACATGCATAGATCACATTCCATGATCACAATATTCCATATTTTCTCAATGGTTGTATCCAAAAAAATGACATCGTAAAACCTATTTTAATTTAATTCTAATATGAATAAATGTTATATTTTGTATATAGAAGGAAAAACACTTCTTATTTAACTAATATTCCAATACAAATTCATTTGAATAATTCTTAAAATGATATATGAAAATATATAGAATCAACACATGCGATGTGCCTCCTCAGCTTACAGTGTGAGAGATTCCTAGAATTTTTGTAGACTCTACCTTGTAATAATATATTTATAACACTCAACTAAACTAATCTTCTAAATTTTATAGCTTAATTTATAAATACATTTATTGTGTTTCAATCATTACATCACAACTGAATTACCTATTAATTTATTTTCTTCAGAATACAATATTTTTTAAATATCATGATTTACAAATAACTCAAAAAAATTGATATTCCTTCCTACAGATTGAAGATTATTTTTCCAAATTAATTAGATGAACCCTATAAAGTTTTATGTTTGTTATGTATATAATTCGAATGAAAATATTCAGTTTCATTTAAATTAAATTCCAAGTTAGAAAATCAATTTTCAAAACTAAATTTTTTATTCTATATAATTCAAAAAAATTTCCAAACTATTTTTCGTTAAATTGAAAAGAATATTTTTTACATAGGGAAAGAATGATACTTTTGTATATTGTCATCCATATGAAATTGTTGAATGATATTTACAAATACTTTAATCATCTATACAATGATCCTTACAAAGTATTCATCCTTATGAAATTCAGTGAATCACCCTTACATAGTTGATACATATGTAGACTATTATTACAAAACATCCAATCATCCTTATGTACACTGGAATCATCCTTAAAAATTTTATTTTTTTAAGGAATGATATTATAAATGTAGGAAATGATTCTTACACACATGAGTATTATCCTTATGCAACTCATTCCATTTATAAGTTTCATTCTAGCCCATGTGAATGATTTTTATTTAGAATAGGGTGACTTAGGGGATTAACCATTTTTATATTCAAAACTGTAATGTTAACATACATCAATTATGATCTAAACATTGTTGGATAACTTCAAAAACTATTCATTATGTCTTAATGCAGCTTCCTATCTTCTCAAAATATCTCAAAATTGATTCTCTATACTAATTTTAATAATTTGAAAGTTCACTAACACGTGGATAGATTCTCAATAACTTCAGATAGAATTTCCAACTAGCTAGATTCCTGTATTCACTTATAAAACTATTTTATACAGTCTTACAACTATAGAAAATATCATTGACTTGAGGATCATCTCTCTAATCATATGATGTTTGAGATACCCACATGAATATTTTTAGAAAACCGTTCAAGGTAATCAAATCCTTTTCTATATATTATGGAATCATATTCACTTACTTTGGTTGGATACTAAATAAATCACCCATCACATAATATTTCTTGAATTACATAAATAAGGATCTAGAAATAAAATTTTATTGGTAGAAAACACAACATCAACCCACAAGGAATTTTAATCTTCCACTTTAGATTTGATATTAGTTTCATATAAATTCTGAAAATCAATATAATTATTCCACCCAAAACTGACTATAAATAAAAAGGGGTAGGATTAATTTCCCTTGTTTACACTATGTGAGTTATGGAGGGATATATCATATCCATTTTACTATTATAAATTTAATTTAATTCTTCTCTCCATTGGTTCTTTCATGAAATCCTTCCACAAGAGAATGGTGATATCACAAGATTATTGTCAAAATTTCATCAACTAATCAACTCTATATCTTCATTGGATAACCCATGGAAGAAAACAAGATTTATTAATTTAGAAAAAATAACTATCCATAGAATTTTCTCAATGTGATATAAATTCAGAAACTATTTCTCTAGGGGCTGATCAAACATATTTTCAACATAATTTTTAAATTATTAATCAAGTGGAAAAAAACATCCAAATATTTCAGGTGTAGGGTTATTTATTTTCACCTTTTGTTATTAAAAATCACTCCCCTTGACAGCCATATAAAATATACGTCAAAACATTGATGGTAAATTGGAAATCATACATTAAATTTAAATTTTATTCAATTTCATATAGAATTATAGATTTAATGAAAATGATAAAAATTAGGAAGATTCACACCATTTTTATTACTCCCCCTTAAAGGATTATTTCCATAATTAACAATATTTAATTTTAATCATGTGTTATATTAGTTATATCTTGATACCAATTGTGAGATAAAAACCAATGATATATCCTCATATTTATTGTTTTTATATATATTTAGAAACTAAAAATTTAAAAATATTGACCATTAATAACCTATTTCATGACACATATCCAACAAAACAAAAAAATGTTGGTCTTCATCAGAACAAAAATATGGGAAATTGTGATGAGAGTTTTCTCTCAATATAAAAAAACATTTCATTAAATCATTAAAATGTATGGACCCTTCATGCTTGTTTTTATTTGGTTTACATGATTTGAACATAATTTGGAAGTATCAACTTTTTATTTATTTCACCGAAAATTTTAATTGAAATGGGATTCTCATCATTATAAAACAGGGAACCATGTTTCAATTCATTTTACTCAATTTTCTTAACATCTACCAATTGGGAAAGCCATATTATCATGCAATGTTTCTCCACATTATCAACCATCTTTATGTCTGTTTAATCATTATTTTATGTATCATTATTAGTACTATGAGTCATTTATTTTTTTGCATTTGTCTCTCATTTTTCAAGGATTAACAAGTATACTTTTTAAATCCATTTTTTTTTCAAATTTATGCATCCGCACACCTCATTGCCACCATTCGAGTCACCATTTTTGGGAAACTACTCAACCTCTTCATAAGGAGTGTGAAAAACCATACCAATCATGGTTTTTCTCTCTTATAATTATTCTCATTCATATTCCAAAATTTCTAGTTGAACACTGATCTTATTGAATTTTTTAATTTGTTCATAATATTTATTATCATATAATAATAGAAGAATATTATCCTTTATGATGAAATACAATTTTCAAATTTCTTTTCAATGTTCTTGGGAGTTGTTGGGTATAGAAAATTTTCCACTGGTTTTTTCTTAAGGAAGAATTTATTCTTTTTATTTTATTATTGACATGATATTTTAACCTCCTCCTATTATTAGTATAGAAGTTTTATTTGGATGGTACGTATAAATAATCATAATAATAATGGAAAAATTAGTTTTAATTATCTCTAAAGTTATAAAAACATTTAAATCTTCCTATCATTGGTATATTCATTTAATTCTATGAAATAATGTTTAATATATCATGTTTCATTGAAGATTTTTATTTACTCCCATTTTATTTAGTTTTTTTATAGTTTCTATATATTGAAATATTTTTCAACCAATCAATAGAATTATGTCTGAATCTCTTGAAAACAATATCATCTTACAAGAGACCTTATTATTTCCATTGATGAAGTAGTATGACAGTATTAAAATAATTACCAATATTTGGAGAGAAACCCAATTTTTTAGGATGAATTTGGGTGGAAGATTTCCTCGGACATTCATATATTAACCATTGATGATGTAGTGACTTATTTTCATTTTTACCCTTATGTATTTATACAGTTTTTGACTTTTTGATGCACCTCTTTTCAAAATAGAATCATTAAAAAATAATTCACTGTACAATGGGTGAGCTTTTTTAATGATATGCTTATGGGTTTATTCTAAGATAATTAACATATCCTACTACTAGAAATATAATAATTTTTATGATAAGTAATCTATTCTTAATTTTTTTGGTATCATCTCTCTTATCTCTCTTTTGAGAAGTTCTAGATTATTCAACTTTTAGATCTTTCAACTTGATTATCAACTCAAGACAGAGTAAATTGAAGATATTCTTCTCAACCACCAGTAATTTCTAATAACCTACCTAATTATTTTATATATTCCAAGTTTTATCCCCATAAATTTTAATTTTCTCAATGTCAGACCTGACTTTTTTAAATTATTTTATATTATTAATTTTCGTGGCATTTGGTATAATTGTCGAGATTCGAGTAAAGTCCTAGTTGGAATTTTGTGTTTTTACTAATAAATGAGTGTTTTGGGCTTCGTAGTGTCTAGATTACGGGCATAACATTGTTGAAATAGTGTAGCTTCTTCCGAGTCACTGAGTGGCCTACGATGTGTTCAAAAAAATTAATAAAATGAATAATAAAATGTGAAAAATAGAATAAAAATTGAAATGAAAATAAGAATTGTTTTTATAATAATGATGATGATAATATTATTTAATAATAATAATAATAATAATAAAATTATTATTATTATTTTGTTGATAATATTATTATTATGTTATAATTATTATTAATAAATTTTATTTTTTAGGGTTTTATTTTTTACTTTATTTTGTTTCAATTTTCCTTTCATTGTTTTCTTCCCTTATTATCTCTTCCTTCCCCCTCTTCTACCTTCGCACCCTACCCACTTATGTGCACTTCCCACACCTTGGATGGTCACTATCTAGAAACCCTTGGTCGATACTCCATTCTCCCTCCAGAGACCTCCCTCACATTGTTCCACTCTCCCTCACACCACCCCCCGTGTTTCTCCCTCTTTTATGGAACTCTCCAGTGACCCCCTTAGCATGTGGCTCCCCTCGGGTGTCCTCTCCTCAAGTGGCCAGCCTCACTGACTGCTTTTCACTCCTCCTCTCCCTCTGCCGCAGGTGCGATCAACCTTGGGTAATCATGTTCGCACTTTCCTTAGGGTTTCAGTTTCTTTTACATATATGGTTTTGATTTATGGGTTTGATCTTGAATTTTTGGATCGAATATCATTTTATAAGGGGTTTTTTGGTTTCCTTGTTGTTTGGTTAGAGTGTTGTTGGGATTTCTCAAAAATTTCAAGAAATTTCTCCACCCAAGGTAGTTTATTCTGTGCTTAAATAATGTTGATAAATTTATATTTCTTGATTGTGAATTATTGGCATGTTTTATAGATTATAGGCATGGTACTAAACATGTTCTAGAAATAATTCTTTATACAATTGGTTTAAAATTTTAATATTTCATTTAAAAGTGTGTTATTTCATTATTAACCAGTATTTGATGAGTTGTTTATACTCCATTTATTATTTTATAATGTGTTATAAATTATGTGTGTGCTGTGAGAATGGGTTTTGGAACGATTTGATGTGAATTAGGTTTGAAAATGTGTTTCTTATAAGAAATTGGTTTTATGTTGTGTGCCAGGATTATTGTTCTTCTTATTAATATTTTTTAGTGTGAAATTGTTTTATTAAATCATCTAAGTGGTAGAAATCATGCTTTTATTTGGTCATGTGGTGCGTTTGATTTTAAAGTAACATTTTTATCTGAAATCGGGGGGTGTTTGATTTAAACCCTTGTTTTTCATTTTATTAATGCTTTATAAATTTTTCAAATGATAAATTAAATTATTTATGGGATGTGAATCATGATATTGAGTGTTTTTTGTGTGTGTTTGGTTTTAAAGGTTAGTTTTAAGTGAGATATTAGGTGTAAAGCCTTGCAATGTCTCCTGGAATTATTTTATGAACCTTTAAAATTAATTGTTAAAATATATAAGTGGTGAGAAACATGTTTGGGAATTGTTTTGTATTTCACATGTCTTTAAGATGGAATTTGGTTATAAAATAGGTATAATACTATGTGTACCCTTTTGGGATGGACTGGTGTGTGTAAATGTGATGTGTTATGTTGCTTGTGAACTTGTTTGAGAAAAAAAGGGAAACCCAGGTATCTAAGTGTGTGGACTAGGACTAGTATTCTAGTAATTCATTAGTGGCTATAACTCAGTTTCACTTAGAAGGATTGACAATGAAAACTCTAACTAAATACAAGTTATTATTGGAGACCACTAAGTCATGGGTGTGTTTCTCTACTAGTGACTCATGCATGAAAATGAGGATATTCATGGTTTCAATACCACATTTTCACCGATATATTAGGTGCGTTGGGTCCCACTACAAGCTACTACCTAGGGTATTTTCTCGTGACTAGTGAAGATTGGTGATATCACACTTATCACTAGCATACAGTGTGTTGGGTTGGAAATTTTCAAAATAAAGTGTGGTTTCTTTAAAGTTTATTTCATTAAAATTTCTTTTCATTTGAATTTTCATTCATTAAAATTATTTTTCATTTAAATATTCTTTTATTCTTTAATGTTCTTCTTAAATGTTATTCTTCTTTAAAATGGTATCTAACATTTATTTTATTTATAAACCTTGCAATTCATTTATCATTTAATGTTTATACCATGTAATTCTATTTGGGAGGCATCTTACTGGGCATTGGCTCAAACCCTACATACACCTTTGGGTGTTTCTAAACCTTGTTTTCTATTTATTTCAGGTAAAGGAAAAAAGTTTGGTACTGATAGTTAGGGTTCTCATGGTTTCCTTGATGGGTTTTTGTGGAGGTTGATTAGGCATATTTCTCCTCACGTTACATGGAAATTTGGGTTGGAGTTTTAGTTTTCATCTATTGTTGTCCTTATCAGGGATTTTCTTAATTTGTAAAACCTTTAATTCTAAATTATGTTATCTTTTTTTGGTTATGAATTTTTAGTTTTGATTATTTATATTGTATATTGTTTCATTACTGCTTATTCAGGTAAATCATTCTCACATGTTTACTTGAAAATCGAGCACTTGTTCCATCCCATGGGGAGTGGGAATGCCCTTCATGCATTGGTGCAGATCGACTTTGGTGACCAGTTCGTTGTCGAACCAGGATGGTTTGTGACAATCAATTAGAGAGTTATTAAACTATTTTACTCTCCTTTAATTGACTTCTAGTTTTCCACTTTTAACATTCATGTCAAATTAATTTTAGTCTTAAAATTCATGGATAGTTACATTAACACATTTTTCAAACACATCATTTTACCATATTTCTTTTTTCAACTCATCACAAAAAACCCAATTTCATTATAATGTGTGATTGATTATTACTTTGAACTAACATGGTTCTTTGTGATTGGTACACTTTCACATGATTATTAGATAATTCATCTTCCTAGGAATAAAATTCTAGCTTTATACACGAATTTTAATTATATAGTCCCTAGATAAACTCAAAAATATATTTGGATACTTCAATGTTTACTTTATTCATATAATCTATAACCTAAAGTTATACGTATTTAGTATATTCTATGAAACCACTACCAAATCTTGATCTTGTTTCATAACAAGATAAATAACTATGAATAGATTTATACATACATTTAAAACTATGATGATCATTAGTCAAAGGTGATTTATCTTGACCTTTTTATTTTTTTCATTAACGTTTGGGCCTTTATACTTTTCCTATTTCTCATGGTATTAGATGAAACCTCCAATCTATCGCCGACATGGATGGAAATAAATTCTTCCATATTGTGTTATTTTAAACTCTCATCAAATATAGACATCATATAATCTTATAAAAAAACATGGAAATAAATTTTTATATCTAATAAGAGGAAACATAGGCTCCAATAATTTTTTTTGTTCTACTGGACTAATATAGGTAAACCTAATGGAGGGGGTGAATCAGTAGTGTTATACTTTTGTGAAATTCCAATTTCTTATTTTAACTCTTTTGGAAATTTTAATTTTGATCCTATTTTTTTGGTTAAAAGAAATATATAATACACCAATATATAATTCATTAATGTACTAAGATATAAACTATGTGTTTATACAAGGTTTAGACACTTCTAAGAGTCCTAATCTATACCACTATTAGTATATTTATGTCACAAATTATCCATTATATTTTTTTTATAAATTCAAGTGGATTTGAGAAGTGGTCCTTCTTTACAGACTCAACATATTAAAAATGTGATTATGTTCATTGTATTTCATAGGTGAACATTACTGCATATCGCATGCTCTTTATACTATCATCACACAAATAATAAAATCCTCGAACAAGTTGAAGTTGATCTCATCATTTCATAGGGATGTCACTATACCAAAAATCATATCCTATTCTTCACTAAGTCATACTCTTCAAATACATTCAACTATTTAAGATAGGCACATGAAACTTAGTAAATGTGTACTATAAAACTTCCAGTTTTTATTTATAAAAGTTTTATTGAATACACTAAAGAAAAATATCAAGGAACTCATTAACCAAAAATATTTTGTTAAAAAATATACAATCATCACTTGTAAGTTCTTATTAAAGAATCACAACGCCAAAATTAATTAATTGAATTTATACATTGAATAACATTGAATTATAATATTTCTTTTTAAGAAAAGCACAAAACACTTGGGTCTGATTTTTCTCACATCTTGCAGCACCGTATAAAACTGATACTTTATCTTTAAATTCTATTTCTATTTAAACCAACTATGTATAATAAGATTCTTCTTCTTATTTTATCAAAATTAAATCCAATATATGTTCATATTATTATTCTTTCAAGATGGGTTTGATTAGTTCTCTATTCTTATCTCATTGATAAATTGATCTTAAGTATCTATTTTTTTCACTATATAGTCCACTTTTGTTCATGAGAATCAATAAATTTGTGGGGGTTTTTTAGTTTCCAAAATATTAAATTATTTTTGGTAACATGTTTAAGGAAAGAAAATTAAGGTTTATTCAATAATTGCAATATAAAATTTCCTTGTATCTTCTTTTCTTAACAACTGTTTCAAAAACATTACAACACTCCCCCTATTTTTATTTTTATTCTCATTTTTATTCTCATCCAAATAAATCTTCAAATGTTTCTAAAGTAGGCTCAAATATTATTTTGTTAAAATTATTCCATTGAAAATGAATATAAAATGAATCTTTAAAGTCTATATAACAATATGATATAGTTTCACATGTGGTGAGGATCCTCATCTTGTAGTGTGAGAGATTAAATGAAAACTAGTAGACTCTATCCTGCATGAATATTTTCAGAAAACTCCACTACACCCATCATTTAATTTTTTCTAAGTTGAATCACAAACCCATTTTTGATATTTAAATCATTAAAGAACAACACAAGAATCTAATGGTTTATTTTCATCAGAATACTATTTTTTGGAAATCTCATCATTATAAAAAAACTCACCCAACATTGATATTTCTTCCCACAGCTTGAATACCATCTCTCAAAATACATTATATTTAGTCACACACCCTTTTAGAAGTTTTTGATGTTTATAAATTTAAAAAATAACTTCTATATCACCCCAATAATTTTTAAATTATAATAATAAATTCTAGAAACTCATTTTTGATTCAATATAATTCCAAAAATGTTCCTTAGTGTTGATCCTTACACAAATAATAATTATTCTTATGCATATCATGGATGATAATTTTGGAAACTACCATCCTTTATAAGTTTCTATATGAACATTAGGAACAAACTCATCATCCTTATGATGATTATAACATCATGGATAAAATGGTTCACATATTTAATGATTAAGGGAGTGTTTTTGGGTTATAAGTGTTTGGATTTAATTTGATTATTTTCAATAGAACTTGAATTATGCACTACCTATTATACTAACTCAGGACATGAACTGGTTATGTGATGTGAATATATTTTCCGGTAGATTATATGAATCTGGTTCAGTGTGTGACAATTTTACAGGCCATGGAAAATTTTCACATTATAAAAAGATCAATCATTATTTTAATTCAAGGAGATTCATTTTTATATGTATATAGATTTTGTGGATTCCCTATCTTGAATCGAGGTTTCACTTTATGAATTGATTGGGACTTATATTTTCTTATATGTTTTATGCATAAAAATCATTTCATTCAATTTCCTTCTCCGGCATTGAACCCTTGGTGTTCTACCATATTATTTTGGGTGTGTTTGCTTCTTTCAGATTGCATCATTAGATGTTTGAACTCTTTGGTGGTTTTGTTGTGTCTTTTTGGGTAACTGAGATTTATACTTTTTAATTTCCATTGGCCCTGGTAGTTTCATTACACTATATCTTTGGATCTATTAATCATGTTGGTATGTTCTTATAGAAACCTTCTAGATCCATTGTGAGAACATCTTTTGGTTTCTGGTCCTTTTTTGGTTGTGGTGTAGTGAGTGAATATTATTTTATGTTTGTTGTGACTTATCCTCTCCATCATCTATTTGTATAGTATTTGACACTAATATATGGGAGTGTGTAAAAGGTCCTCCTTTTTTCCTGGTGTTTCTTCCAGTATTGGGGGATCCCATTGTCATCATGTTTAAACTATGTTTGAGGTACGTAGTTCGGTATCCAAACTATGATGGATTAACCTTAAATGATCTTATTTTAAAAGTTATTTTAAAAATGAATTTGAATGATTGTTTAATATGACTTTGTGTAAATGTATTTTTGTTTAAAGGTGGATTTCTTCTATTTTTGGTAAATGGAAATGTATTTTCAACAAATTGTGAAATGGATTTATGAAATTGTTTTCAAATTAGTGTTTTGAGGAAATTATTCAGAAAATGTAACACATTGGAAGCCTTATGTACTTAGTTGGAAGTTGTAAAAATATTCCCAATGTGTTGATACTATTGGGGAGTTTACACATGGGGTGTCCCTATTCTCCCCAAGCCATGTATCCAAGGGACTTATTAGACATGTTGGGGGTCACTTAAGGGGATGTTCCCCTATTCCCTTGATTTGAAGCATATGTCTAGGGGTATAGTGTGTGTGATTTTCAATGCTTGGGTATGAGTGTTCTAGCTATATTGAACTCTAATATTATAAGGAATGATTTTAAGTGTTTGTTTATCTATACTATTTGATATTTGGTTACATATTTTGATATATGTGACATGATTTGAAATTTTTTTACGTTGATTATTTTGAACTATGGAGAATGGAGAATGCTTTACCACGACTCTGATATGAAACTCTTTACATGATTATAATGCATTGTTTTCTTTAAATTTGAGAATGTATGAATATACATATATTTATTTTTTAGAATTATTTGGTGGGATACTACAATGATTATTTAGGCCACACCCTATACACCCCTTTAGTTGTGTATAGACGTGGTTATGTATTTTGATATAGGGAAAATAGAGGTATCATAGTGAGGTGGAGAAGTTTTATTCAGTTGTCCATGGGTAGATAGTGGTGATATTGTGGTACATCTTCCACTTATCACATAAAGTATCTATTTTTTATTTTATGTTTTTCTTATGTTGTTGGGATAGCACCTGTGAATTTGTTTAGATGCTTTTTAGTTGTTACATTTTTGTTCCATTCATTTAGTAATGGAATATATTTCTTCTAGTTTCCTTTCTCTATTTACATAATTTATATATATAACCCATGACATCTATTTTAGGTTGATAAAACCATTACCATTAGTTGTTGTTGATGCCCGAGTTCTAGTTTCCAGCCCTTATGGATTATTAATACCCTTCAGATATGTGGAGGATCGGGCCAGGTGAAAGTTTTTTGGTGTATATTGGGTCAGTTCATGACAATTTGGTATTAGGTCATGGTTATTCTCAGTCTTGGGAAGTTGTTAGACTAGAGATAATATTTTTAGGACTTGGGAGGAAGGTTACAGTGAGTTCCTAGAAAACTCATTCTAGGACGAGACTGAAGTTACATTGGGATGTTGGGATATGCAACTCTTGTGTTGAGTTTTTGATCTTATTCTCAATTTTTAGAATGGTTTTCTTGGTTAAACAATGATTAGTATGTTGTACGGTAATTTATTCTATTTTTTGAGTGCATCAGGATGTCTTAAATGGGTTTCTCATGAGGGTGCAGTTGATTCCACTCAAGGGAATATATATTTTAATCAGAAACATATACAGGCTATCAAGTGAGTAGTTCATATCATTAACCAAAATATATCAGAAGTACATAACACTATTGTTGAGGTATATCCAAGTGTTGTTGGAGGAACTGATTGATCTCAATAGATATTTTTCCTGAAGCCCCCATACTTTAAGTGTTAGAATGTTCCCCATGAGGTGGAAGAATGGATAGATAATGCTAATTATATCTTTGACTTCATCGATACACTTGATAATATTAATGTGAGGTGCACAATGTTTAGATAATAGGGTCTCACCAAGAGATGGTTTGATTCCATAGTATAGGGAGATAGGAACATGAGATTTTACTAGAAGTGTTTCAAGCCCCAATTATTGTATTTGTTCTTTTTAGAGTCTCTGATTTTGGAAAATCCTATAGATTTCCTCTCTTTGTAGTAGGGATAAAATTTAGTGTTGATGTACCCCAATAAATTTGTAGAGCTCATTCATTTTTCCCTGAATGTTTTAATAATGATCATATGAAGGATCATAATGTAACACCTTGAGTTTTTATGAATTATATTTTTTCTAAATAAATTAAATTTCTTTGAAAGTTTTCCTTACACACATCTATGAGATTAGCTTGTGTTACATGCGACACTATGTTTGAATAGACTGAAATATTCTATAAATATTATTTTATAAAAGTGACCATTATAACCTTGAATTTAAACATTGAGATATGAATAATAAAAAAAATTAAATATTAAGAATAAGGGTTATATATAAAGAAGCATATTTATAAAATTGATCTTTTTTTGGTAATGTATTTATATTTTTCGAAAATGCGGTTTTCTCAAAAGATGTTATTTATTTCATTTTAAAAAAAAGATAATATTAATTTTTGAAATTTTTAGAAAATTTATTTTACAAAACAAATTCGATTTTTTAAATAAATTATCAAATATAGCATGGATTCATTTTTGGGATATTATTGGAAAGATTAATTTGGCAACGAAAAGTTAAAAATATTAGTTTTTATTAAAAACTATCGTTTTGGTTAAAGAATATATATAGTTATTTTCTATTTTAAAGTAGTTTTAAAAGTAAAATAAGTTAAAAAATATATCTATTAATCAAATTTATTTCATTGGAATAAATTTTATTTATAAATTTTATGTTAAAACTTTTTATCCTTTTGAACATTTTATCTTTGGGAAACTACTATCTTTTCACATTTATGAGATCAATTTTAAATTAAAAAATTCCACTTTTTTGAAAAGAGTTGGGAAAATGGATTCCATATTTGTAATAATTATAATTTATATTATATAATAAGGAAAAATTAATTTTTGGTCATAATGAATTGTAATAGTAGTAAAAAATTAATTACTTTGGTTAAGGGAAAAATACTAGTGCACCAGTCACCTCACTTATAAATGGATACCCCATATCATATCCACTTAACTCTATAATCCCCATTTTTATCAGGAAATATCTACCCAAATTACATCATATATTCCCTATTATTATATAATAATAATTATTTTTTTGAAAAATACATCCTAATAAGCCTTTTGCTGCAAACCAAAAGAAGCTGTCTAAAGATGAGGTAATGTCCGTAACTAAGAATATTATTTTATTTCTTCCACTGACTCTTTAAATTGTTATTAAAAAAACTTATATAATAACCTTAGTATCATATATATAATGATAAATTTTTATTATAATTTTAATTTGTACAACCATCTCCATTCTATTAAATGGGGTTGGAAATCAACATTCATGTGTACAATGAACTGCCTCCTGATGAACCGATGTTATTCATTTTCTATCACCACCTATCAAAGCTATATATAATGATGGTTCAAATGTTTATATATAAAATATATGATATTATTATATTTATCGAATTATTATATCACAAATACCTTCTTTCTTCACATTATACGAGAATATGATAATGTCAATCTTGTGTACGGTGGACTATCGACTTGTGAAGCGATGCGATTTGTTCACGATTTTCCTGAAAGGTAATAAGTATGGATGATTTAAATTAAAATAATCATTGATTCTTAATGGTAATTGATCATATTGTAACTTATTAATCCCAAACAACACCTATCAAGAAAAGGCGTATCACAACAGTAGTGTGTGTTCAATGCTATTGAGACAAGCAGGAAGGCTAGAAAACTAGTGATTAGAACCATGTTGTACGATTCCTCATGAACTCTTAAAGGGAATGTTTTACTAATACATATATAGATTAGATTTAATTCAGAGTAAAAGTAATGTATCATGTCAATTTTATGTCTTAGAAAAATGATAATACTAAATCTAGATTGTGATATTCCTATTGCATTGGCTGCAAAGTAGTACAAAGGTCACCAATTGGATACAACTAAGATAAAAACAAATATATATTCTTGAGGTATTCAAAGCCTATGTTAATTATATTATATCCTATTGAGTAAAGAATTAAATGTTATTGGTCCTATCCTTCTTGACCTCAATTTGGTTAGGGCCTTTCTATTGCAATTCTCTGGATTAGGGTTTTTCAAAAAAATACAATTAAAAATGGTTTTTAACCTAATTAATGGCCATCAGATTAATGAATTTTTGATTTAAAGAAACAATAGGTTTAAATCCACCCTTACCCTCAACCCCTAACACTAATAAGATTAACCACACATAATGGTATTAATTGAAGGAAGGGGAATGGGAAACATTCTTAATGTAATAATTATACATTTTAGAGTAATTTAATCCATAAAAACAACAATTATGAATAAATAAAATACTTACATGAAACAATATATAAGAATAAAAACAAAAAAATAGATAAATAATTAAAATTGTAATTTAAACGTGATATCAAAACTGAAGACAGTCAATCCATAATTGTGGAAAGGTAAATGGTAGAAAAATATTGATAAAATAAGAAACAAATTTAATAAAACAGGGTCCTATATAAAATAGTTAGGAAACATGAAGAAAATAGAGTGTTTTTCAATTTTTTAAATTCTTTATCCTCTTCTAATGTTTTTAGATATATATATATATAGACCTAATCATCTCATGGCATGTAAAAGTTTCACATCCTGAGACGGCTATAATTGACTCTTATTCTGAGACTTACATGGCATGTAATTGTGTTTCACATCATGTACTTCATAACTACATAGTTCACTTAATATCATGAATCTCATAGTTTTCAATTAATGTATTTTTTGTGGGATCCATATTTCAAACATTTCTTGTCGTGTAATTCATTCTTTTCATGTATTGGTTTCACCTCATATATAATTTTCCCATTTTGTCTCACAGGTGTTCTCCTCTTGAGGAATACACATCGTGAATCTATTTCATGGAATGAAATTTCTATATCTTCCATTTTTTATAGCATCTCCTCCTTTGGGAGTCAAGTTCCTATTTAAAGAAAAATCAAAATCCATTGTATTATTTAAAATAAATGATTATATATTAAATAATTACATCCAATATATATATATATATGTGAATTTGGATTATCAAATTCCCCCACACATGTAAAATTATATTCCCTCAAGAAACAATTATCTTAGGAGGGATTCTAAATAAAATAGTTTTTAAATTGAAAATGTGAATTTCAACCAAGAAAATAAAGCTAAGTAATTCTTTACAAGGGTAGTCCTACAGAATCACTCTCAGAGAGAAAATTAATCATGCACCAAGATAAAATCCTTTAACCAAATTGATTTTTACTATAATTATAAAATTTCAACTATTCCTTAGAATCTATGGACATATTATAATTTACATCTCCATTAATTGTCTTTAATCAATCAAGTAAAAATGAAATTATGGTCATGATCGTACCAAAAATACATATATCTAAAAATTTGGTTTTATTGGTTCTAACATCTTCAATCCATTAATAAAAATAAAAAATTAACCATGAAAACTTCAGTGATAAGGTTAAAATGAATTTGAGGCTAAGGGTAGGAAGGTATATACTAAATTCAAGCTAAAAAAGTAGTGTAAGAAATGTATAGTATTTCATAATAATCATGACCAGTGCATCAATAAAACTCCTTCAAGATAAAATTCTTCATGCACCCAATAACTCAATGTGAGTCAGAAAATGTTAAAGAAAGTATATATAATATTCTCTATTCCATTCCCTTTTTTGAAATTTTTTTTCATAATAGGTCTCACACCCCCACCTAACAACATAAATTCTTTCATGAGAATCATTTTTCTGAAAAAAGGTGATTTTTGACCCTCCTAATGCACAATAAATTTTTTTATAATTTTTTTAAATTATTTAAAGGAACCCGGTATGTGTATAAAATTTTAAATGGAATCTTGCACCATGTCTTATAAATCTGGTGAAAATATCATAGTATGTCTCATTAGATTCAACATCCTGTGTATGCGGGAGATGAAAAATTCTCTACACTTGTTCAAAACAATCATGCATAACATCAATAGTAGGGAGTGAAGGGATAATATGCATGAAATAGTTCAATATTAACAAGTTCATTCACTAATTCTCTAGGATAAATAAGGATAGATGAACTACTAGTTCTTACGATAAGTGGATCAAAAAATATTTCCTCAATCATTGTAACTATGTACTTGTTCATTACTAACCTCAATAATATATCAATGCATGTTTTGATTGTTTTAAATTCCTCGTGCATATCTTAATAAATATGATCATACAATAATTTTAAATCATTGTTTAAGAGTCCTCTCGAGAATGGTATTTTATAAAATAATTCATAATCACTTCGGGAATAATATCCAGTAATATGTCATCCAAAAGCAATTGTAAGAATGTGGAATTGGAGTTAAATTATTCAACTCACCAATCATGCTAAAATTCCTTGAATGAATAAAAAATATATTTCTACATTCTCTAACCCAAATTTTACTTTTATTTAAATGTGTTTAATGATATTTCAAGTTAATTAAATATTTTAATGGAAAATATCTCTAGAATAAATGAGAACAAGAAAAACTCTAGGTGTAAATTCAATAAAGATGAAGAATACCCCCCACACTTAAAAAGAAACAGTTTCCAAACTATTTTTGAAGTTATCCTAGGAAGGAATTAAATAATATAATATATATAATTGAAATAGAGATTATGAATTTAAATTAGTGAATTGAGAGCTCCCTGTAATGAATGGAATTATATGAGGAAATTTTTTGAATGGTGATGGAAAATTCTACTACCCGTAAAAATATTATAATGAAAATACACCTAAACTAGATACAACATAAATACATATAAGTAAATCAATATTTAAGAAGAAAAATGGAAAGGTGGAAACATTATCTAGCAGTAGAAATTTTTCAGATAAATTTATGGATACAAATGATATCATCATCCAGGAAAGTGGGAAAATTAATTAGTCAATGTTGTACATCATCTCAGATGTCCTCTGAATCTTTTAGGAACTGGTTGTTATACCATCGAACTCATGGAAGCATTTGGTGGGGTTAACCACATCAGGATTGGGCCTGCCAAATATCTCATGTGGTTGTTAGAGAATCCACGCTATCTGTGGAGGAAAATACTCCACAATATATAGATGAACTCCTAGATTTACCCCTATATGTCACTTGCTCAAGGAAATACCTCATGTGGGAGGATATAGGGTTTCTATTGAAATTATTGATAACCATGGATGATGTAGTAGAGAGATACATGGATACATGAATTCCTCAGATAAAATGAGAGAAATCTATCAACCATTGTATTCAAAAAACAACATCTCATCCATTAGATATTATAAATGATACATCTGAGAATACAAGATACATAGAGATTATGAAAAATAGATCCAAAACAGAGTAAAATGAAGGAGGGGTACATGGGAAAAATTAAACTATGTAGCCATACATGATACTATCTGCATCAGATGTCCCCTCCTGAATAGTTTGGGTATCTATTAGATCTACCGTATCTATGAAAGAATTTAAGGATAAGGTATGGTCATTGACTACCGTAGTAGGTGTGGTAGTAAGGGAAACTAGATCAGTCTTAATAGGACATGGAAAGGTGCTGGTATGTAATCTAGCTAAACATCTCACAACTGGATAAATTAGTGGAACCTTAGATGATTAGGGAAGGGTGGGACCCTTTCCTCGTCGGGCCATCTCTGCTAAGAAGTCTTGTAGGGAAGCATGGTATGTGAGCCCTAGGGGAAGGTTGACTAGGGTGGATGATAGTGTGGGAATGGTAGAATCTAGGTCTATAGTTGGGGGTGGTGAATGGGTAGATGTAGTGGTTGGTGGTGAGGCTCAGGTGGTGAATAATGATGGTTTAGTGATTGTAAAGCTAAAATGGTGGAAAACATTTATGTGTTTTTCTAGATTACATAGGAGAATAAGACATATGTTGGATGAAATTACTGGGGTCTGCGCGATGGTGGTAGGGGTGGTGCAATGGAGGTAAGTGGTGAAGTTGGATAAGAAGAGGAAGTTGTGTCAATGGTGGTATCATGGTTAGAGGCTTGGTTAGTAGAGGTATAGGTCTCATGTGATGGGACAAGGGATGTGGAATAGTGATATGGGACCACAACAACATCCTCCACAAACTTAGGGGCCCAAGTGTTACACCCCATTATCTTCCATAGAATCCCCATATTTGGGAGCATGAGAAGATGTAGGGAATCTATATGACTAAGATATGTTATGGAATATTTTGTGTCAAATACAATTAGATTATGGAAAATATGGGTGATAAAGCTACCTCTCATCAAGTTACCATGAGTCCTCCACACCCGGGTCTCGTAATAAAACACAAACTAGAAGGCCATGTTGACGGTAAGTCCTCCCATGGTATAGTCTATGATAATAAACATGATATAGATGATCATCCCATGATAATCTCCCTGGATACCCCAAATTGATCAAAAGAATAGTGCCATATTAAAAAATAATCACCATGCTACTGGGTTATCTTTGTCCCATGAGGATAGATAAAGCTATGAGCACCCTGGGAGATGAATGCCTAGTTCCCCACCACATTAACCTTTCTCAATTATAGATTCAAGGATTAATATGTATGGTAAGTGAAAAAATCAGTGTTTTAGATACCATGTTCAATTCCAAAGTCTTTGAAGGTGTACTCTCAATGATTACTACCAAGATGAACAGTGGCATGTGCAATGTTGAGCTCTAAAGTGGAAACGAACTCTAAGGACAACTCCTGGTACATCTTCTCATGCACCTAGATGATTATAGAGATATAAATGAATCCAGTAAGATCAAGGAACACCTTGTGGCCCTATATTCTCTCAAGAATATCCTGGTTTAAAATATTTTTTGTCCACATAGGCATGGCTAGTAGATGGACCAATTATAAATGTTTCCCAAGCATAGAAAAATATAAGTATTGGTGCATGTGTGGGTGAGGGGAAGCACCTTAGCACTGGTTTCATGATGAATATCACTCATCAGGGGTCGATAGAGTGGTATAACCTAATACGAATAGTGATGGGGTGTGATATGTCAATTGTAGTTCAAGTGCAAGCATCGATAGGTTTGGAGGAGAAAAATTATTGCACTAAGCTACACATTTAAAAGATGAAGTACTAATAGTTTTGGTTTGGGCCATAATTATGGATAATAAAAAATAAGGATTAGAGAGGAAGGGTTGATGATTGACTGTAAGATGAGGAAGGAGAAGGATTTCACATGGTAGAGGGGGAGCTTGACGATCAGGAAGGTGGAGGGGCACATTAGAGAGGAAGAGAGGGGGGCTTTCCTATGAACCATAGGATCACAACCTTTAAATATTCCCAATGATTTTCACATCATGTAAATTATACTTGATGAGTAAAATATGGGGGGGGGGGGGGTTAAAATTGTATCTTAATTATTAGGTTGTGTAATGGTTACATGATTTGAATAATGCCTTTTATGCCTCTTTTTTCCATGAACTTATGACCAATTCCTAGTGTTCCTATACCTTACAAAAATTTAGAAAATAATATTTATGCTACTGGACGTGTCATGATTTTCATCCCAGTAAATTCTTCATCTAGCATTGATAGTTAGGTAGGGTTCAATTCAGAGGAAGTTAAAAGAAATAACACACCCCTCATGGAATGGTTTATGATAGATTATTTGTATTTGTATATTGACATTAATGGTTGTTACTTCACCTCATTTAATTTCAATAACCGCATTGGGAAAAACTTTGAAAACCTAAATGAGACCCAATCATCAAAATTTTAGCTTCCTAAGGAATAGTTTCAGTTAGAAATTAACGATTGTAACTTTATCCCCTAGTGTGAAAATATATAACATAATGTGTTGGTAAGGAAATTCATTTGTTTTTTTTAAATTTGATCATTTTCATTTGTTCCCTTTTTATTATCTTCCAGATCACCCATTTGGACCATTCTGAGTTCCCTATATTTTTGATCATCTGTGTTTAGTTTCATAATTTTATAATATGAGTGGAGCTCATATTCAATTTAAAAGTGACATGGATTCCCATAAACAATTCTAAATTTAGTAGTGCATATGGTTGTTTTATATGTTGTGTGATATGCCCAAAAAGGATCATCAAATTGGAGAATACAAACCTTTTTTACTTTCATTCACTATATTTTCTATAACTTGTTTCCTTGGTTAGGAAATACAACTTGAACTCTAGCCTCTGGGTGGTAGAGAGTTCCATTTTTATATCCAATTCCATATTTTTTAAGTATTCCTTTAATGAAATTATTTTTTATATGGGTTCCCCAATCACTAATGAGTAATGGTGGAAATCCAAATCTAGGGAGAATTTTTTTTATTGAAAATTCAAGACTACCTTTTTCATTTCATGAACTACAGCTTTGAATTGTACCTATTTCAAAATGTAATCTATAATAACAAGGATATAATATTTCCCATAATATTTAAGAAGAGATACCATAAAATAAATTCCCCATACATTAAATATTTCGACCTCTAGGGTTCTGTTATGGGGAATTTAATTCTTTTTTCCTGGTTCCTATTCACTGGCACTGATCATAACATCGAATGAACCTCCGTGTATCTTGATAGAGTGTGGGATAATCTAGTCTGATCTATAATATTTTAGTGATGGTGTATTCAGGACCATTATTTCCTCTAATAAGAATCATTTTAAACATCTCAAGTACAATTTGAATTTCATCCTATGGGATACAGTTTCTCATTACTCCATTAACACAACACTCAAATAGTTGTGTCTCATTCTAGTAGTTGCATGAAACATTGATTAAAAACTTCTTCCTATGTTTATAGGAGTAGTGGGGGTATAGAAATCCCATGTAATCATAGTTTTCAACATAAAAAACCTTTCTCATGCATGTATATTTATGATGAATAGTGTTTTATTGGGGATGTCACCCTCAATATCTATATTTTGATCATCCTTAATGTTGGGTAACTGAATTCAAGATAAGGGATTAAAAATTGTGTATTAATTAACTTATGTGCATTTTATGACTATTTAATATTCTTATAGAAGAAGGGTCCACCTTATTATCCGTGATTTGACATCATTTTTACTTAGGATACATTTCAGTGTCACTTGATCTACATATACCACAAATTTAGAAAGAATGAGGTATAACCAAAAAATTTCAAAGGCATGGACTACTACATGAAGTTCATTTTTTATGGTCATATAATTTACCTAGGCTTCATTTAGGTTATTAATGACATTATATATCAGGTGGATGATAAGTCTAACCCAATATCCTAAAATATAACACATAGTGAGTGTTGCTTAAATTACACATGAATTCAAAGTCCTTATCTTAATAAGGTGATATTATGATAGGATCAGCGACCGGGGTATTCATTAGATTGATGAATGCCTATTGACACTCTTCTATGAATATTAATGGAATTCACTTCAAAAAAAGGAACGTTAGTGAGAGGGATATTCTTGAAATCCCTTTTACAAAGATGTGATAAAATCTTGAATGGATAAGAAATCTCCTTATACATTTTACTATAGTGGGATTAGGTAAATCATTAGTAACTTTTATTTTTTCGAAATAAAATTCCATTCTATGATTAGATATATTATTTCTAGAGGCTATGCCACCTTGGACTATAAAATGATATTTTCCATAGTTTAGCACTATCCACTTCTCCTCAAATATCTGTATAACTAGGTCCATATTACTTAAGAAAACATGGAAGGATCTTCCATGCATATAGAAATCATCCATTAATATTTCTATAAATTCATTCCCCATATCATGGGAAACGTGTGTTATGAACCATTGAAATTTCACTGGTTTATTGCACATTCCACATGACATACATTAACATGAGAAGGTTTTTAAAGGACACATGAATTTGGTTTTTGAGTAATCTATTGGGTCAATTGAAATTTTATTACATCCCAAATATTTATCAAAAAAAATATAATTTATGCATGAACAATATATTTAGCATTTTATCCATTAATGAGAGTGAAAAATTGACTTTTCAATTCACTATGTTGAGATTTCTATAATCTATGCATACTTTCCACCCGATAAAGGATTGATTTGAGATTAACCAATCTTTATCATTTTTAATAACAGTCATGCTTCCTTTCCTCAGGACCACTTATAGTGGGATCACCCATTCAGTGTCAGAGATGTAACATATTATACCAGTTACAATATTCTTTATTACACACTTTATTTCTACCTATTTCTTCGATGGATTGGGTGACCTGTAGGGTTGATTATTTTTTTTATAACCGTATTCCATTGAAATATTGTGGGTGCATATCATGAGTTAATCCCTTTGATATCAGCCACACCCCAGAAAATTGAGTCTTTTTTCCTTTTTAGGACATCAATTAATTTATTTAGTTTCACTTTATTTAGTTTTGAACTGATGATAACTAAAAATGTAGATTTAGTTTCTAGGAACAAATAATTTAATGTTCTTCATAGAGGATTTAATTATAATTTTGGTGGATTGATGAAAACGGGGTATGAATGGTGGAATGGTATCTCTTGTTAGAAAATCACATTAATTCAAATCTTTATAATCACTATACTCATCTTGTTGAGGAGATAAGGTATCTCTATTTGTAACGTCCCAGTTCTGGAAGCCAAGTAGAGGCCCCCCGTAACCAGTTGGTCACATGGCCTCAAGCGCATTTCCCCGAACTCTAGAGGTTTATGAATACCAGCGAGGGCCATGGGTATGATAGTGGGAAAACCATGCCCTCATTGGTAGGGAAACACAATGGAAGAAAAAAAGTAGCAACAGAGGAAGCATTAATAATCCATTTAAAAGTAAATAGAGGTTGATTGGAAAATAATAAACCGGAGCACACACAAACATATATATATGAATGATGCATGATACATATGTCTAGGAAAGCATACAAACCTATCATAGAGTTGGAAGAAAATTTTACTAAACCAAATACAAAAGGAATCAAGTAAATTACTCCCCAGCATCACAAGCCACAACATGGTCCCATGCTCTCCAGCTCCACAGTCAATCAAGAACCTGAAGAAGAAGGGAACTTGAACTTATCTATACCTACAACAATATAATCTGTTTGGGCCCAAATGAATGACCCAAACAGGGTGTGAGACTAAATCCCATTAGGAAACCACCCAAAGATCTATTCCTAATAGTCATTGAATAATTTTGGTAGGAAATAAGTAATGGAGCATTAAACAATTCCACAGTTTCAAGCATTCAATTTCGCATACTAAATAAGCAGCTAATCAAAGAAAGTAACCCTCTAGGAAGTACACATAGCCTATCCCCTCTAGTTTATCTATAAGAATATAAAAAGACTCTCTGAGGAATAACCCATAGTAGATTCCCCTTATAGTCTAAAGTGATAAATGACTCTCTGAGGAAGGTCGCACAGTCAATTCCCCTTGTAGCTAAGTGTGGTCAATGACTCTCTGAGGAAGCTCACACAATCAATTCCCCTTATAGCCTAAAGTGGTTTAAAGACTATTTGAGGAAGCTCACATGGTCAATTCCCCTTATAATCTAAAGTAATCAAAGACTCAAGGAGGAAGCTCACACGGTCAATTCCCCTTATTTTATAAAGTAATCAAAGACTCTCTAAGGAAGCTCACATGGTTAATCACCCTTATATTCTACTACACTGTGTTCTCAAAACCCTGTGCAAGTCAAAAAAGTATAGTAGTGCAATACAGCCAAATTTAACCTCCCGAATTACTTGGCTAAACAGTCTATAGCATATCAAGCATGTCAGATAACAATAACTTCATCATCATACAACTAGACATGGAAAGGAATGGCACGTTGGCCTAATAGGATAAACATGACCAACAATTATACACAGAAAAAATCCTGAAAACACACATCCATGAAAAAGTAATCAACCCTATTCATATCCAATTAACATCTACGCAACAATACATGCATGGAAGGAAATTAAATAGGGTAAAAGAGTAAATATGCAATACCCCATTCAAGGGTATTGGGACAAAATGAATATATTACTCAAAGAATTTCAACGGAAAGTCACAAACCACCTACCTTAGCGTTGGGAGATCTCTATACATGAACCTCAGTCCTTGAATCTACTAAGAACATTTTATATCTACAAAAACATCTAAAATGTTCAATAGAAGATAAATTGAGAAAGAAGATGAATCAGGAAATGAAGCTCAATCAGAAGAGAGAGTTTACGGAGGTGATCCCAACGCAATCGACGGTGGTCGAATCGGAGATCAGATTCTCATTCAGGGGCTCAGAAGAAGATCACGGCTGTATGTGAGCTCTTGGCTGAACAAAAACTAGAAGAAGGGTGTTATGTTGATTAGACGCGACCCCAGTCTATTTAATGGAAAAACAATACATGAAATGTACTTTGGAAGTACACAACGAGTACTTGATGTTTCTGTACTCTGCTTCAGGTGGCCTCCAAGTCAACCCACATGGCTATGTGTGTGGCCACTACACGGTGATCAGACGACTACCTATGGTAACTGAGTACACAACATATAATCATCTAAAGTACACGACCTGTACTTTGGAAATTTCAAGAAAGTCTTTTTTTCCTAAAAAATGACCAGAAAAGGAAAACATACCTAAAAAGAAGGCCTGGGTTCTTAAAACTTTCCCCCTTAAAGAAATTATTCAATGAATTTTCCTAGCGCGATGTAGAAAAAGAAACCCCAAACATCTCAGGCCTCTATGCTCGTACATCGACCTCCCTCTCCCAAGACTCATCCTGTACTCACCCATGCTACCATAGAACCCATACCAGAGGAACAGACCAGCCATGAAGAACCTTCATACAATGATCAACAATCTGGATAGGATGCTCCTCAAAAAACACATCCACATCTAACTCAACCTCCTAGATTTGAAAGACAAGAGACAGTTCTTAAAAGTAACGCCGGAGCTGAGAAATGTGAAAAACGTTGTGCATAGCCTGGTACCTATGGGGTAACTGAAAACGATAGGCAAATGTCACAACTATCTCCATAAACTTAAATGTCTAGACATACCTCGGTGAAAGCTTGCCCAGTCTCTTAATTCTTCTGTGCCCCAACCACGGTGTGACATGAAAAAAACCTGATCCCCGACCTCAAATTACAGAGGTCGTCTCTGCTGATCAGCATAAGACTTCTATCGAGATTGTGCAGTATCCATCCTCTTCCGAATCAACTCTATCTACATTGTGGTCTCTTGAACAATACTAGTTCCCAAAAAAGCTACCTATCTTGCCTCTAACCAACATAAGTGTGATTGGAATGGCCTACCGTAAAAGCCTCATAAGGTACCTTCTGAATAGTTTCTTGAAAACTATTATTGTAGGAAAACTCCACAAGACATATGTGCTTCTCTGAAGAACCTCCTAAATCTAGGATTCATGCTCGGATCATGTCCTCAAGAACCTGAATGATATGCTCAGACCGACAATCCTTCTGGGGGTGGTAAGCTGTACTCAAAAGTACTTGTGTACCCAAATCCTTCTGAGGCCCCTGCCAGACCCGAGAAGTAAAACCAGAATCCTTGACTCAAAAAATGGTGTGTGGAAATCAATGCAGACGTACAATCTCACAGATGTACAACTGTCCCAGATCATCAACACTGAAGGTATCCTTGATCAGCAAGAAGTGGGAAACCTTCATCCGTCTTTTAATGAAAACCCAAATTGCATCATTCCGTCGAGGTGACCTTGAAAACCCTGTCATGAAATCCATCACGACGATCATTCCATTTCCACTCAAGAATGGGTAACTGCTGCAAATTCTTGGCTTTCCGTTGATGCTCCGCCTTCACCTGCTGACAGATGGAACAGTTGATGACAAAAACCACAACATATCTCTTCATACCCGGCTACCAATACTGACGGTTTAAATCACAATACATTTTGGTGACACCAGGATGAACTACCCAAACTGAGGAATGAATGTTCCACATCACCTCCTTGCGTATGTATTCTCGTACCCATACACGCCCCTAGAAACACAGGATCTCATCATCGCCTATGGTCCATCCAAGAATAGGGTCCTCTCCTGACACACTCTCCCATTGGAATAGGCCTTCAGAATCTGATAGCTACCTCATTCGAACACGATCAAAAAGATTAGAGGCAATAGATATACATGAAATGAACGTCTATCCATTTTTTTATGCACCTCCAAATGCATCTCAGAGAATAACATAAATCATGAACAACTGCTTCCAACTTGAGATCGTGTGTCAGGTAATTCCCCTCATGTGTCCTCAACTTCCAAGACCCGTACGCAACGAATCCCTCTCCCTGCATAAGCACAATTCCCAGCCCATTGGCAGATGCATGATAGTAAATATTATAGCTCTTGTCTGGCTCTGGAAAGACTCATATAGGTGCTAAAGTTAATCTCCCTTTTATCTCCAGAAAGGCTGACTCATAAGAATATGATCACATGAACTTTTCACCCTTCTTAGTCAAACCCGTGAGTGGTGATGATATGCGTGAAAAGTCTTGTATGAAGTTTCTGTAGTATCCAGCTATCCCTAGGAAACTACACATCTCAAAGAAATTCTTCAGATACGCATAAAAACTACTACTCTCACTTTCCCTGTGACTACTGATACTCTTGTCTCTGAGATAACATTACCCAAGAAGTGAATCTGATCCATCCAAAAGTGGTATTTTGAGAGCTTATCATATAATTGATGCTCTCTTAGTTTACTTAAAATGTTCTCAAGATGTGTATCATGGTTGTATAGAGTGTGAGAATACACCAAGATATCATCCATGAAGACCACCACGAAAGAATCCAAGTACATATAGAACACTCGATTCATCAGTGCCATGAAAACTGCTAGTGCGTTCGTAAGACTGAACGACATAACCATATACTCGTATAGACCATACCTGCTCCAAAAGGATGTGAGAGGTATATCAGATGGTCTAATGTGAACCTAATAGTTACCGGATCTTAGGTCAATATTCGAGAACACTCGTTCTTCTCGAAGCTGATCAAATAGATCATCAATCCTAGGTAAGGGATATTGGTTATTAACCATCAACTGGTTCAACTTCCGATAGTCCAAATAAAGCCCGAGGGTACCATCTAAATTTTTCGCAAACTGGACAGGTGAACCCTAAGGAGAAGTTCTGGTTCAGATGAAACCCTTTCCCTGCAACTCCTCAAACTGCTTCTTGAGCTCTTTCAAATCTAGTTTAGCCATCCTATAAAGAGGAATGGATACTAGTACCAATCATGTAATGAGCTCAATATAAAATTCTACCTCTCCCATATGAGAAAAACCTGAAAAGTCCTCTGGGACGATGTCCCTGAAATGATCCACCACTAGAGGAAAGTCTATTTGTGAAGTCCCCTGGTCATCCAGGTAGAGATAAGAAATCTGGTCTAAAACTCCTCCCAGCCAATGATGCTTGGGTCCTGATCAGCTCACCTGGACATCCCACTCACCCCTTTGAAGAAATGATATTCCCTCTGGAGAAGTGAAACTCACCCTGCGGTGATAATAGTCGATGACTTCTTGGAAGGGAACTAACCAGTACATCCCAAGAATGACATCATTGCATGTCATCTCTAGGACATAGAGGTCCCATAAAAAGTGATATCGACCAACCACTAGAGGGAACTCCCGACACTGACATGAACTATCATTTTTCATCCACAACGGAGTGTCTAGCATCAAGATATCAACATAAGAAAAGATGTAGAGACCAATGATCTCCATGATAGAAACCGATATAATGCTATGGGAAGCCCCTGTATCGAAAAGAGAAGAAGAAAAAACTGAGGCTACTAAGATTTTACATCGAACTGTAGAGGTTATGGGATCCTTCTCCTGCTGGTTCTTCTCCACTGTAAAAGTTTGGCCTGCATCGTGGCCCTGTGACCCTACCTGACCACTATGAGCTGATCCAGCCTAATGTCGCTGAACGGCCAGTGACTTACTACCACAACCACAACCTCCACCTAGGCCTGAATGGCTGGAAGAACTCCAGTTCCCAGACTGGTGAGAAACAGGTGGCGTTGCACTTGAATGAGGAGTCATCGAAGAACCCCTATCACCAGCTGCTGGTGAGATGATCTGACAGAAATGCTGAAGGTGACCGATCTTGCTTCCAGATTGGCACTCCATTAGGTCTCTAGGTCAATGCAACCTTGTATTCCATCTCTTTCCGCACTGGTAGCACACCACATGGCTACTAGAAGATGCATCACTCCTACTCTGATCTCCACATGCAGTCTCCCAGCGGTACTTCTTGCTATCAGTAGGAGGAAAACTAACTCTGTATGTCGAACCTCCCTGGCTCATAGCTCTAGTATACCTCAAATTACACTCCGTAATTAGCACCTATTTGATGATAGAGGATATCAGAGTCAACCTAATGATGTTCACATTTGATCAGACATCCTGCATAAGACCATCCTCAAATTTCTATGAAAGGAACAACTCATCTCTCCTGAGAAATGGTGTAAATTGCTACAGCTCGGTGAAGCGAGATGAATACTCCATAACAGAAAGAGTACCCTGATGCAGACTCACGAACTCTCAGGCTCAATCGGCCCTCAAGGTCTCCAGATGGAAGTAGTCATAGAATATGCGCTAAAAATCATCCCAAGCTATATTTTGTTGGCGTCCAGCCTGTGAGACCACATCCCACCACCTCTTGGCGGAGTCTCGAAGAATGTACTTAGAAGATTCAACCTCATCTATGGAGATATATCCAAATGCTCGATGATCGTCAGCATGGATTCTTGCCTTGACTATGTAGCATGGGGTCCTCCATCCCTTGAGAAAGTGGGAGGATGCTACTTCTGAAATACATGCGTAAATTCTTCCATTGACAGGGTAGGAGACGACACTACCTGAAAGGTCTGCATTATCCTCATGAAACACTCTATAAACTGTGCATTAGCACCTATGTAAGGTACAACGGCTGGTGCCAAGGCTGGAACAACTGGAGGATCTATTGGAAGTCCCTGATCAGCCATGTTAGGTGTCTGATCACCACCTGGCAACTGACGTACCACCAGAGGACGTCACGGTGGCATGACTCTGCAAGGTTAGGAACACACATTAGAAAACTATTATGAAGAACTAAAATTTAGAATCACAATAAGGGAATATGATAAATAAATCCTTAATGTTTTACAAAACATGGATACACGGAGTGTATGTCCACTACACGACATGTGCTTAAATTCTTTTTACCTTACCGAGTTCCCTTACATGGCTAAACCACATGGGTTTTCCTAGAACAAGACTACACTTGTTTGTTCCGGATGTGGAATGTACTAGATGAACATCACCGACCCATATTTTTAGCTACATGGCCAGTTACATGGATAACACTACATGACATGTTCCAGATGGAAACGACATATACTTAGAGGATTTCACTGACCCTTGTTGTTAATTACACGACCGGACTCAAGGATCAAACTACATGGTAGGTGAAAGACTGACACATCATGTAAGACCTAAGATTTTATCCCTCAGTGTCATTAGTCAGACGGGTGAAAACAGGTTCTAGACACACATCGTGTATATCCGATACACGGCGTGTTCCCACAAGAAATTCCCTATCCCGTGTTTCTGTCCACACAACCAATGACATGGTTAGAGAATACATGTAATGTACATATAGTACACAACATGTACTTAAGAAAAACAATTTCTTCCTGAATATTAGAACACATGGTGTGTAGTCGAAACAAAAAGGTGTGTATTCTGCATTTTTCCGGACAGTAAGCCTTAGAAACTACTCCGGAGCCCCGGAAAACACTGAAATAATCCCTTAAGTGCCAAATTCTGATTTTTTAGAACCCATATTCCCCAAAAATATATTCTTTTCATCTTATACATGTTATAAACAAGGATAACAGTGTAATGATCCACCAAACATCGGTCCATGAGGGCCTATAACACCTCATGAACCAAATTTTGGTGTTCATTTAAGAAAAAGCTTACACAACCAATGCTCTAACAAAATTCAGGTGTTCTATCACAACAACTATCACAACAGAATTCATATTCTACACAATACCTATCACCACAACATGAAATCGCTAATTCACCCTAAATGGCATGGCAAGAATGCATGAAATGTGATTTTTAACAGCTGCCAATATGAAGCATGAGATGGCATGCCCTCATATCATCGGGTTACAATAGAAATAGAACCTCAATAACATCAATATTAGTAGTAAAAAATATGTGATTCACCCAAAGGTGAAAATTAAATCAAGTGTAAAATTGAAAAGGAATAAAAATTTCACTAAATGAGGTAGATTGGCTTTTCCCTTCACACAGGTTAGCTACTCCCAAGCACAACTTATTACCAAGTACCTATTCCATCTGATCCCTAGATAAAGGCTCCAAAAAGTTAGTCAAGAGAAAATAATTCCTTTGATACCACTTTGAAATGTCCTGGTTCCAGAGGCGACCCAGAGGCGCCCCATAATTTGTTGGTCACATGGCCACAAGAGAATTTCTCCGAACGCTAGAGTCTGTCGACTAGTAGCGAGGTCCTTGGGTGTGATAGTGGGGGGAACTACGCCCTCATTGGAAGAGTAACAGAATAGAATAAAAACAATAAAAACATTAGAAGGAGTAATAATCCATACAAAAGTAAGTATTGGTGATTCACGATTAAATTTACCCAAGAGAAGAAGGTAAGATGGTCCTTGTAGTTTAGCTTGTGTTGTCGAATCCTCATAGTCCTAAGAAGAAACCTATAGACACGTACATTATATAGACTATTTTTGGCAATGAAGTGGAAAAATTGGGTTGATTTTAGATGGGTTTAAAGAAACTCTAAGAGACTTAAGTTAATATAATTTAAAAGAATGAGTTGATCCTAGGTTATCACTTGGGGTGTATTGGACGTATTCCCTTTTCAATTATTTCAATTTCTTATATTTGAGTTGAGTTCATTAAACGAGATAAATAAACTTCATCACATACTAATTTTATACTAACACAACATAATAATAATCACCTATACACTTGAAGGATCATTATTTTGAGCACTTCAATGTAAAGGTTCGTATTAGCACTTGAAGTGTGTGGCCTTAAATAAAACAAGGTCGATGGAGTGTAAAAATCATCAAATAAAAATCTCAATTAAAGAAGTAATTAGACATTAATGGGGTGATAAATAACATCTAATCCATCCCCTTGATACTCCCTTGGATCAACCCATATGTATTTTAACCCTCCATTTATTCTATGGTTTCAATGGAAGCGGAAAGTAGACTCATGAGGGAGAAAATGGAGAAGTAAAAAAACAATAAAATAACGATCCCTACACCGTTGTGTGATAATTTCACAAAGTTTTGGTGTGAATAAATTCACACCATGATCCAACAGTATCAAATTGATATTATGAACAACAGAATAAGATGAGAAGAAGAACTTTTATAAACAAACTAATGTGAATTTAACAACTTACATGTGAAAGGCAAACTTGAGACAACAAAATCGCAGCATAACATTACAATGAAAGAAAGCTCAAAAAATGAAAACCTCCTCCACCACCACTACCTTAAATAGGAATTCTGGGAGACTTGGGTCGAGCCTCTAACAGTATAAATCATACCACTTGATTATGGTAGGCCTAGTGTGGTGGAAAGATTGTGGAACATGGACTTTTCCACACTTGACCCAAGGTGGCAGCCATCTTTCATCCACCGAACATAGGTGCTTGGAAGTACTTCTATAATGAAGAATCAGAGTGGGCCATAGAAGAATAAAATGGATCCACGGATGTCTTCTAACATACTGAAAAATTTGGGCCCATTTGGAGTTCTGGATTCGGAGATATAAATAGATTAGTGAACTATTTTTCTGGGCTGTAGAATCTGGCCCAGAATTTTATCTCTAACTTGGGATTCCTTAATGATCCCCATGGAGGCTGAATTAGCATTGTATTCTGAAGAGTTATTCGTTAATAAAAATTTATTATATAATACCAAGATAAATGGATTCATTGGCCCTATATTTTGGGCCCCTCATTCTCATAAGTGGGCTGGTGTCCAATCTGACCTCTCCAGAATTGTTTCCTTTCATCACAAAATATCCCCATCTTCTTCCATTAATTCTCCATTGATCCCTGAATCAAACATGTTCATATTGAAGTGTAGGTCAATTTACAAAAATTTAAATTTAAAATATGTATAATTATATTCCTTAAAATCAGATTAATCATTGGGTACTTTAATTGATGTTAAAAAATGTACCATATAATAGTGCATTTTAAGAAAGAATTACAATCATAATGTGAAATGATGTTCAAAGTGTCAAATGAACAAAAATGGTGTTTATGAATAATAAAGAAGATTAATATTATATATATTAAAAATGAATATTATCCTCATTTAGTGGCTAATCAGACCCCCAACTTGAGTTTTCTTAGTCCCAAGAAAAATATATCTCAATAATATGAAATTCAAATTCCCTTTTCCAAAAACATTTTAATACACAATGATCACCAAAATCCCGTATAACAAATAATAATGAAACCCATAAAAATATTTTAATACAATATAGTTTTATAAGAAGATCCCAATCCCAAGCCCATTCCTTTGTTGAAATTCATTGCTATATTTCATCCAATATCAATTAAGTATGAGGATGTGTTGTGCATCACAATAGACATGGGGGATCATATTTATTCAAGAGGGAAATGACGCAAGCACTCGGTGGAATCACATTTCAATATTAAGATGAGTATTAAATTTTTTTTGTATTATATTTTTTTGTTTTTGTGCAATTATTCCATGGTAATTGAAATTGCACTCAAATGAGTCAACCCCTATATCGAGACTTTACTGATGACTCCCAAGCTCAAAGACCATATGGAACCACGTGAAGCCCAATACTCAGGAATCATCTCGAGTTAACTCAGTAAAAAAATTCAAATTATCAAAAATATAGATAAAATTACTAACTATGGGCCAGACAACTATGGAGTCACGATCCCCAAGTGCTGAAAGCTACGCATTAGGTCATTTAATTTCTCTACGCGCAAATTTATTGTTTTTTTTTGAGTTTTCTATTGAATACTCATATTAAAACTAAAATGATCACCAAACATATGATATTTATTTGGGGGACCCCATGAACTCAAACTAATACCCCACTACCAAAAGACATGCATTGTGATTCCTTTTTTTATTTGGATGAAAATATAAACGATGAAATATTACATTGGACAACCACACTTTCCAAAATCTATGCTCATGAAATTATACAAGGATTAAAATCAGAATCAGAGCATGCTAAATTATTTTATATTCAGTTTCAAAGTGTGAAATTTGTATTACCATGTTCAAAGTTAAAGGAATTTCTCCTTCCATTTACACACTTTTTTTTTTCAAATCATTCATTTTTTTACAGAAAAGAAAAATCTTTTTTATTTCATCTCCCCCCAACATAAAATAACATTGTCCCTAGTGTTTGAAGAAAATGAAATTTTAGAAGGAGTAGAGGCAGGTAAAAAAATTTCAAAAAGGAAATTGAAATATGAGGATCATGGAATGAAGTCTCCTGGTGGTTGAAGTTGAAGTTCATGTTTCTCCTATTTAGTCCATTGATATCCATGTCACTTGCAGAGTTCCCTAGTAGAAAAAGGAAAAAATAAAGAAGAAGAAAAAAACAAAACAATATATATAAATATATATTTATTTATATAATAAATAAAGTAAAATATAAGTATATATATAAAAATTATTGAATATGGAACCACAAAAATCCGTAGGTCAGTGGTAAGAGAGCGACCCTATCTCCCTTCGGTCTGGGGTTCGAATCCCCGCGGCTTCACCGGTTGTGACGGGGTTTTCCCCATGACGTACAATTTGTCCTTTTTTCTATTATTATATTTTTATTTATTATATTTTTTATTTTTTTAACATACAAACACATAAAAATAAAATAAAATAAACTGATGATACATTATCTTCTTTTTAAATTTCTGTGTAAGGTATTACTCAAGGATCACGCCACATGAAACAGATGAATATTGCGCTCCCCTTTCGTACCCATTTATAATCATAATAGAAGAACATGTCAGCTGTCTATTTTTTTATTTTTAAATATCAAAATTAATTAATCCTTTTTGAAAAATAAAGTTGATTAAAACAACAAAATGACAGGAAACATGAAAACCATGGGTTCCTCCAATGCATCACTTTGATTAACATCATTTTCTCGACTTAGACTCCTAATTGATTAATTATTTTCGTCATCTAAGGTGGGTTCAAACAATTCTTCATCAAATTCATGATTTTGGAATGGTTTAATGAATGGTTTGACTCTATGACCATTAACTTTAAATGTTTGACCATTGGTGGGATCTTGAATTTCCACAACCCCATGGGGGTACACCTTATGCACTATGTATGGACCTGACCATCTAGACCTTAACATTCATGGGTGTAAATGAATTTTTAAACTATACAAGAGCACAAATTTTCCCAGTTCAAAATGTTTGACTTTGATATTCCTAGATTGGTACGTCTGCATTCTAGCTTTATTGATCCTTAAATTTTCATAAGCCTCCATCCTTAGTTCCTCCCGTTCATTGAGATCTAATTTTATTTTTGTTCCAGCCAATGAGAGGTCATAATCCATTTTCTTAATTACCCAAAAGGCCTTATGATCAATTTCAACAGGTAAATGGAATGATTTTACATAAACCAACCTATATGGTGAAATTCCTAGGATGGTTTTGTATTCGGTTCGATAGGCCCAAAGAGAATCTAAGAGTTTTCTTGACCAATATTTCCTAGATGGTTTAACAGTTTTCTCAATAATTTGTTTAATTTCTCAATTGGCTAACTCATCTTGACCATCGGTCTATGGATGGAACGCAGTGGACACTTTTTGAGAAATTCCATACCTTTCCATGAGTGATGAGAACGGATGATTGAAAAAATGAGTTCCACGATCTCTAATGATAGCTCTAGGAATACCAAATCTAGAGAATATGTTTTCTTTTAGGAATCTAATCACAGTTTTATGATCATTTTATTTTGTCAGAATGGCCTCAACCCATTTTGATACATAATCAATAGATAAGAGAATGTAGAGGTATCCCCTAGTGTTTGGTAAAGGACCCATGAAATCAATTCCCAAACTGTCAAAGATTTCAATCACTAAGATGAGAGTGAGTGGCATTTGATTCCCTTTTGTGATGGACCCTACTTTTTGAAACCTATGACAGCTTTGAAAAAATGTGTAGGAGACCCTTGAGAGGGTGGTCCAGAAGAGACCACACTGAAAAATCTTAGCAGAAGTTTTCTTAGAGGAAAAGTGACCTCCACATGCTTCACTATGATAAAATTTAAAGATGGTCTCTTGTTCAGATTCTGGGACACACCTCCTAAGGACTTGGTCTGGGAAGAACTTATAGAGGTATGGATCATCAAACACATAGTTCCTAACATCATAAAGTAATTTTTTTCGAGCTTGAGTCCCTAAGAATTTTGGAATTACTCTGGTAACTAAGAAGTTCTCTATGTCAACATACCAAGGGAAGTCACTCACAGAGTATAGGTGTTCATCAGAAAATGAATCAGACACAGAAACGTGATTTGAGTTGTCTTTGAATTCCATCCTATAGAGGTGATCAAATACAAAATTTTCAACACCCTTTTTATCTTTGATTGTGAGGTCAAATTCTTGTAAGATAAGGACCCACCTAAACAGTCTAGCCTTTGAATCCTATTTTTGGAAGAGGTATTTTAGTACAGAATGGTCAGTGAACACAGTGATGGGGGATCCTAAGATGTAGGACCTAAACTTCTATAAGGAAAACACAATAGCATGTAACTCCTTTTCAGTGGTGGTGTAGTTTATTTGGGTATCATTTAAGGATATTCTTGTATAAGAAATGACATAAGAATTTTTATCACAACATTTTCCTAAAACAACTCCTACAACAAAGTCACTGGAATCAAACATAAGTTCGAAATGAAGGTTCCAATTTAGAGATTTCATAATACGAGGAGTGGTGAGAGAGAATTTGAGGGTTGAGAATGAACCCTCACAACATTCTGTCCAAAAAATGGAGCATCCTTTACTAGGAGAGCACAAAGGGGGCGGGAGATTGAACTAAAGTCCTTGATGAATCTTCTACAGAAACCAGCATGTTCTAAGAAATACCTCACTTCCGTGACAGTTTTGGGTGATGGAAGGTGATGAATGATGTCAACCTTCGATTTATCAACTTCAATCCCCCTTCCTAATACCCGATGGACTAGAACTATTCCCTATTTAACCATGAAATGACATTTTCCCCAGTTTAGGTCAAGATTCTTTTCTTCACATCTTGACAAGACTCTCTCAACATTCTGAAGACATTCCTCAAATGTATCCCCAAAAACAGAGAAGTCATCCATGAAGACCTCTAGAAAATCCCCTACCATGTCTGAGAAGATTCCAATAATTCACCGTTAGAAGGTTCTAGGGGCATTGCATAACCCGAAGGGCATGCGTTTGAAAGAAAAGGTGCCAAATGGACATGTGAGTGTAGTCTTACCTTGATTCTCTAGGGAGACCTCAATTTGATTATACCCCGAGTAAAGATCTAAGAAATAGTAGAAGGCATGGCCTTCCACTCTATCAAGGACTTGGTCAATGAATGGTAAGGGGAAATGGTCCTTTCTGGTGAATGAGTTTAGCTTCCTATAGTCAATGTAGACCCTCCGTCTACTACTCAACCTAGTTGGAAGAATCTCTCCATCCATTTTGGTTATCACTATGATTCCTACCTTCTTGGGAACCACTTGGATTGGGCTGACCCACTCACTCTCAGATATGTGATATATGATACTAGCTTTTAACAATTTCAGAAGTTCCTTCCTCACTACTTCCATAAGATTAGGATTGAGTCACCGTTGAGGTTGATGACATGTCTTTGAATCAGATTACAGAACAATCCTATGAGTCCTGATAAGTGTACTAATCCCAGGAATATCAAACATGGTCCAACCAATGGTTTCTTATGTTTTCTAAGGACATATATAAGCATCCTATCATGATTGGCTTCAAGAGAAGAAGAAATGACAATAGGATGTATTTGATTATCCCCTAGGAAGGCATACTTGAGTGCAGCGGGAAGTTCCTTCAATTCAATATCAGGTTGGTTTGAAATTTCAACAGATGATTGGGACATTGGATCAAGATCAATTTTATTTCCTAGAGTTTTAGATAGGATTGATTCCCCACATGTAGAAGTTTCAGCTACTTGATTGGCCTGATCAGATTTAGGGAAGGAAGTTTAATTGATCTCCATGAAATTGGTTTCCTGAGTGGTTTCACTAATTGTTGGACCTAATACTTCATCATAAGAGAAATTTGAAAATGATTCAAGCCATGGAGATAAAATTCCTTCATGTGAACAAAGGAAATCAATCTCATCCTGAATTAAACATCCATCAAATATTCCTTGATGTTCTATGGATTCATTATTAATCCTTCCAATCATGTTTACTTTATGAATGTCCTCATCATCCCCTATTTGTGAGCTTGTGTTATAGATGTTCATATCTAGACTCATGTTCCCAATGGTGATGGTCATGTTCCCATTTAGGACTTGGATAACAGAGTTGATTTTTACAAGAAAAGAAAGGCAAAGGATGATTGGGGTTTGGCCTTTATTTCCTAAGTTTGGATGGTTTTCAAGGACAATTAAGTCAACAGGGTAGATGATGTTTTCAACCTTTACCAGAACGTCCTTTAAAATCCCTTTTGGAACCCTAATACTACGATCATCAAGTTTAAGTGAGAAAAATGTGGGTTGGAGTTCTTCTAGGCCTAACTAGAAGTACAGAACAAAGGGGATGAGATTGAAACTAGCACCTAGGTCACTCCAGGCTTTGACAAATTTTCTCTCTCCTAGTTCAACATTGATGTAAGGGAAACCCGGGTCTTTTAACTTAGGAGGAATGGTCCCTTGAATGGTGGTACTCACATTAGCAGCCAAAAGGACTTGGTTTTTATGTGAAAAGTTTCTTTTAAAAGTGCACAAGTCCTTAACGTAATTTGAGTAGGCATGTTTGGTTTGGATGTCATCAAGAAGGTGAATGTTCAACCTGACTTGTGAGAATATTTCCCTCAATGTCTCACTGAATTCAGGCTTGGTTTTCCCCCTCATGTGTTGAGGAAAGAGTGTAGGTTGTGGGGTTGTTTGTTGAAGAGTTGTTTCTTTGACAATGTTATCATGTTTTTTAGTTTTATAATTTCGTTCCTTTGAATTTTCATCCAAGTTTGAATCTTCAGGTGGGTTCTGCATTAGTTGTTCATATTTCTCAATTGATTTCCCACTTCTTAAAATAGTCACAAACTTTAGTTGTTCTTGCGTTATTTGAGCACAACTTAACTTTCTCCTTAAAGTTGAGGATGGAACAGCCTGAGTAGGCATGGGTTCCTTTCCAGTTTTGATGGTTTGAAGTTCTTATTTTATGGAAGGGACTTTAGACTTTATCCTCTCTATTTGTTTGCACAGTTGTTCTAGTAGGCTTTGTGGAAACGTTTGGGTTGGTGCTTGAGAAGATTGGTTTATCCAAGGGGGATTTTTTATAGGGGGGATGGATTTTTGATAATGTACCGGTGGCTTCTGGTATTGGATAGGTTGGGTTTGGAACTAATTATGGGTTTGGTAGTTCTGATGGGGGTGAGGATTTTGTCCCTGTGGTATGCTAGTTTTTCGGTTATCCTTCCAGTGGAAGCCTGGGTGGTCATTATACCTTGGGTTGAAGTTGTTTTGATATTGAGGCTTTTTAAAGTTCAAGGAATTTTCTACCACTGGGTGTCCTCCTAAAAAACATCCTTGATGGATGGAATGGTTGGGAAGCTGTCTGTCTTATGGTCATGTTTGTCACAGATTGTGCAAATAGGGTCAACAGTTTGGATTTCATGAACTTTACTAAGGTCTATCTCTTCAACCATCCTAGAGAGTGCTGCGAGTTTAGCCCTAAGGCTTTCCTCTTCTCTAAGTGTCTGAATTCTAGTATTTATTTTTGTAATTTCAGAATAATGTGAAGTTCCCCATGATTGGTTTTGTTCTTAAAGTCTTTCTAGATACTCGCAAGCATCATTTGGGGATTTGTTTTTAATGGTTCCATTACACATCATGTCAATGAATTGTTTGTTCCCCGGACCCAAACCATCATAGAAAATTATCACTTGTTCATGAATAGAAAAATCATGGTGTGGAACCATGTTTAGAGTGTCATTAATTCTCTCCCATGTTTCATATAATGACTCTCCCTCTTTTTCAAAAAAGTTGTGGATGGTTTTTTTAAGTGCAATTGTTTTGTGGTGGGGAAAGTATTTTTTTTAGAATTCTCTTTGCAGTTGGTCCCAAGAGTTTATGGATGATGGTCTCAAATTTTTTAACCAATTTTTAGCTCGATCCTTTAATGAAAAAGGAAATAAGCTCATCTTAGCTTATTCTAGTTGATGTGGGGGACACATGGTTTCTATAATGTCATTGAACTCCTTAATGTAGAGGTAGGGCATCTCGGACTCCATTCCATGGAATGTGGGAAGGTGGTTTAGGACATGGGGTTTAAAGATGTAGTTTTCATCTCATAGAGAATTTTTCCTAATGCATGAGGGGGAATTGGTCCAGGAATCTGTGAGGTAGTCATGCATGGTTTGATCAACTACATTCCCCAAGTTTGGGGCTGCCTTATTTGGGTTTCCATTTTGGTTCCCACCCGGGTTTATGAGTTGGTTTCTTTGAAGACCTTCCATTGAAATAGGATCAATTTTTGAATATGGAGTATTAGGAATATTAGGATCTAATGTAAAGAGTTCCATTGGTGTATTTGACTCCCCAACCCCAGGACTATCCACCCTAACTCGATGGTTTGATTGATCGTGGGTGTAGGCGAACATGCGCAAAAAGAAAAAAAATCAGAAAGGGACAAGATAAGAGAATTTGGATGAAAAAAGGAGAAATGGGGGAGAATATAATTGGTTTTAGATGACTTAATTGGGTCCCCAGCAACGACACCAAAATTTGATTCACGCTCAAATTTACCCAAGAGAAGAAGGTATGACAGTCCTTGTAGTTTAGCTTGGGTTGTCGAATCCTGAGAGACCTAAGATGAAACCTATAGACACATACATTCTATGGACTATTTTTTTCTATAAGTGGCCAACTTGGGTTGATTTAAGATGTATTTAAAAGAACTATAAGAGACTTAAGTGAATTTAATTTAAAATAATGGGTTGATCCTAGGTTATCACTTGGGGTGGATTGGACGTATTCCCTTTTCAATTATTTCAATTTCTTATATTTGAGTTGTGTTCATTTAAGGAGATCAAACAACATCATCACATACTAATTTTATACCAAAAAACCATAATAATAATAACCTATACACTTGAAGGATCAATATTTTGTGCACTTCAAGGTAAAGGTTCGTATTAGCACTTAAAGTGTCTGGCCTTAAATTCAACAAGGACGATGGAGTTTAAAAATAATCAAACAAAAATCTCAATTAAATAAGTAATTAGACATTAATGGGGTGATAAATAATATCCAATCCAGCCCCTTGATACCCCCTTGAATCAACCCATAAGTGGGTTATCCCTCCATTTATTTTATGGTTTCAATGGAAGCAGAAAGTAGACTCATGAGGGAGAAAATGGAGAAGTAAAAAAACATTAAAATAACAATCACTCCACCGTTGTCTGAATATTTCTCAAAGTTTGGTGTGAATAAATTCACACCTTGATCCAAAAGTATCAAAGTGATATGAAGAAAAACAGAATAAGAGGAGAAGAATAACTTTTATTAAGAAACTAAGGTGAATTGAACAACTTACATGTGAAAAGAAAACATGAGACAACAAAATCACAACATAACATCACAATGAAAGAAAGATAAAAAGATGAAAAACTCCTCCACCACCACTACCTTAAATAGGCATTTTTGAGCCTTTGGTTGGTCCTCCAATAGTAAAAAAGCATCCAACTTGATTATGGTTGGTCTAGGGTCGTGAAAAGCTTGTGGAACTTGGACTTCTCCACACTTGACCAGAGGTGGCATCCATCTTTCATCCAATGAACAGATGCATTTGGAATACCTTATTTATGGAAGAATCAGTGTGGGCCATAGAAGAAGAAAATGGATCCCCAGATGTCTTCTAACCTCCTGTAAAATGTGGGCCCATGTGAAGTTGTGCATTTGGATATATGAATATATTAGTGAACTGTTTTTCTGGGCCGCAGAATCTGGCCCAGAATTTTATCTCTAACTTGGACCACCTTAATGACCACCATGTAGGCCGTCTCAACATTGGATTATGAAGAGTTATTTGTTCCTATACATGTATTATATCGTCCCATGAAATTTGGAATTCATTGGACCTGTATGTTGGGCCCCAAATTCTCATTAGTGGGTTGGTGTCCAATATGACTTCTCCAGAATTGTTTCCTTTCATCATAAAATATCCCCATCTTCTTCCATGAATTATCCATTGATCCCTGAATCAAACGTGTTCATATTGAAGTGAAAATCAATTTACCAAAATATAAAATTAAAATATATATAATAAGATTCCTTAAAATCAGATGAATCATTGGGTACTTTAAATGATGTTAAAAAATGTACCACATAATTGTTCATTTTAAGAAAGAATTACAATCATAATGTGAAATGATGTTCAAAGTGTAAAATATACTAAAATGGTGTTTATGAATAATAAATAAAATTTATATTATATATATTAACAATGAATATTAGATTAATTTAGTGGCTAATCAATCTAAAGACTATAAAATAATAAACTGGAGCACACACATATATATGAATGGTGCATGATACATATGTCTAGGAAAGAAACTAGTCAAATCACAATGATGGAATACAACAGTACTAAACCAAATACAAAAGGAAGCAAGTAAACAAATCTTCAGCATCGTAAGCCATATTTTGGTCGCATGATCTCCATCTCCACAATCAATCAAGAACCTGAAGTAGAAGGGCGCTTTCCCTTATCTATACGTGGAACAATATAATCTATTTGGGCCCAAAATCCTGACCCAAATAGGGTGTAAGACTAAATACCAGTAGGAAACCACCCAAAGATCTGTGTCTAATAGTCAGTGAATAATTTTGGCAGGAAATAAGTAATAAAGCAGTAAAAAATTCCATAGTTTCAAGCATTCAATTTCGCATACCAAATAAGCAGAAAATCAAAGCAGGTAACCCTTTGGGAAGTACACACAACCTGTCCCCACTGGTTCATCTATAAGGATATACAAATAATCTCTAAGGAAGAACTCACATTCAATTCCCCTTATAGTCTAAAGTGATAAATGACTCTCTAAGGAATATCACACCGTTAATTCCCCTTATATCCAAGTATGGCCTATGAATTTTTGAGGAAGCCCACATAGTAAATTCTACTTATAGCCAAAATTGGTTTAAAGACTCTCTGAGGATGCTCACATGGTCAATTTCCCTTACAGTGTAATGTAATAAAAGACTCTTTGAGGAGGCTCACATAGTCAATTCCCCTTATAGTCTAATGTAATCAAAGACTCTATGAGGAACCTCACACGGTTAATTACCCTTATAGTCTACTACACCAGGATTTCATGGCCCAGTGTAAGTCAAACAAGCATAGTAGTGAAATACATCCAATGTAAACTTCCTGAATTACTTGGAAAAAAAGTCTATAGAATATCAAGCATGTCAGAGAAAAATAATCACATCATCCTACAACTAGGCAGGGAAAGGAATGGCAGGACGGCCTAACAGGCTAAACAGGACCAACAGTCATACACAAAAAACATCATGGGAAAACACATCCTTTATAAAGCAATACACCCTATTCATATCCAATTAAACTCTACGCAAGCATACAAGCACAATGGAGAATTAACACGGGTAAAACTATAAATAGGCAATACCCCGTTCATGGGTGTTGGAAAAAATTGCACATATTACTCAAAGACTTTCAATAGAAATGCACAAAACACCTACCTCAGCGTTGTGAAATTTCTATATGTGAACCTCAGGCCTTAAATCACCCAAGAAAATAGTAGATCTATAAAAATGTTGAAAACATTCATCAAAGGATAACTTGAGAAAAAAGAGTAATCATGAAACGAAGCTCAAGAAGAAGGGAGAGCTTACCGAGGCGATCCCAACAAAATAGATGATGGTCAAATCGGAGATTGGATGCTTGGTCAGGGGCTTGGAGGAAGGTTGCGGTCATGTGGGAGCTCTCGACCGACAAAAACCTAGAAGAAGGGTGTTCTGTCAATTAGGCACGACCCCAGTATGCTTAATGAAAAAAATAAAATACACAGTGTGTACTTTTGAAGTACACAATGTGTACTTGATATTTTCGTACTCCGCTTTAGGCAGCCTCCAAGTCACCCCCACATGGTCATGTGTGTGGACACTACATGTCCAGCACATGGCTACCCATGGTAACTGAGTGCATAGCGTGTACTCATAAAGTACATGGAATGTACTTTGGAAATTTCAATAAATTCATCTTTTCTTAAAAAAGAACCAGAAAAAGAAAAAATACCGAAAAAGAAGGTCTAGGTTCTTAAATGTCAACCCAAATAGTCATGTAATTATCTTCCTCATTGGTAATAAATATGTATTGAAAATAATAGGAATCATTGCTCTTTTTATCAACTTTCAAAAAGTTGGATACAACTTGTTCTTCCCCGACCGTAAAAATTTTCCTTCCTTTGTTCAAATCAATCAACGCCTTCCCAGTGGGAAGAAATGTTCTTCATTGAATGTTGGGGACATATATTTCTACCAACATATTTCTAAGATAAGGAAATAATTTTTAAAAATGAACTTACCAACCTTGATTAGAACATCCTTGATAAGTCCTCAGGGGTATATAACCGAGTGGTCACCCAATTGAATTGAAACTCTTGTTGGTTTCAAATAGCCGTGAAATAATTTATAAAAGACACTCATAGGCATGAGATTGATACTTACTATGAGATCGCACAAGGATATTCCAAAATTGTATGTCCCTATAGTGTAGGGAATCGATAAATTTCTGAGGCCTCGCATCATTCATAGAAGTTTTCACTGAATGACTATGGAGCATTATTCATTCAAAGAGATAACTATAAGATAAACCATATTAATTTTATTAGAAATAAATTCCTTTAGTATTTTTTCATAAATATACATTTGAGTGATGGCATTAGAAAAGGGGATATTGATTTGAAATTTCTTAAACATCTCTAATTTTTTTTTGTATTTTACCTCTATATTTCCATATCTCATTATTTCTAGAATGGAAATCAGGGTTTTTTTTGGTGGTGGTGAAACATAAAATACACTAATTTAGGAACACATTATGGGTGTTTTCTGGATCTAATTACATATTTTTTTTCTTGTCCATCTTAATGTGCGTTATCATAACTATAGTTTCTGATGATTTTCACACATATTTTAGATTCCTCAACTTATTTTCCTTAAATATTAATGGATGATGGAAATTAAGCTATTTTACACATATATGTTCCATTTAATTATCCTCATCTATCAGATGTGCCTTTATATTACCTAGAAAAATACTTGGTAATAAATTCAATTGTGTTTTTGAGATTTGTCACACATAGGTATCAAGATTGTGTAGGGCCTCACTTTGGTATTTCATTTCAGTTTCCCAGGTAGTCATCCTATGATTTTCTTTATAAATAAATAATGTAAGAATATTTCAAGATTTAATTTTAGTGGTGTATATTGTTTTTTCTACCTTGTAAGAGATTTCTGAAACTATTGTTTTTGAGTGGGTGTAACATGTGTATCACTAGGGGGAAATGTTTTTGAGTAAATTGGTGATGTTTTCGAGGATTTGGATTCTACATTGGGTAGCCAGGTGATCTCTAATTTTGTATTTGTTTGCTACCACTCCTCTATTTATAGTATAATTGACTGGTTTTTTGTGGATATTGAGGCAGCCTCTATTGATAATACTGTGATTTATTTATTTGGGGTTTCTAAAACATTTGATTTTACTGATTAATTTACATAATTACAACACTGACATTGGGGTTCTTATTTTTATTCTCTACATTCTCTATATGGGTTTGGGCTTCCACACATTTTACATGATTGGATTTCAATAATAGGGACTTGAGGTGGTGGTGGGGGAGTAGGTAGATGAAAAGTTTCAAGGTTTTTTGTGAGAGATTCATCTTGGGATACTAGGAGGGTATTCTATTACACTTAGTGAAGTCTATTCTAGGGTACTCCTCAGTCACTCTACCACATACTAGAATTGTGTAAGTTCTCATCGATGAGTTCTTGGTTGACTTATGGTGTTTTCTATATAATTCCTCAACCATCGACAATTTATACTTTGGTACAAGTAACCATTTGGAGTCCTTGGTAAAAGATATTCAGTTTTGGCATCACATCATGTCTGTGAAATGGGAATTTTGAGTCATCTTTTTAAAGTGATCCCAGGAATCCCAAGTTGATTCTCCATTCATCTAGGTGATGTTCAAGATTTCATTTTTAGGCTTCCAAGATTTTATTAGAGGTTAATATTTGTATAATGTATTTTGTCTAAAAAATTTCATATCGTAATGAACTTATGAACTTGTATTTTGAGGAAATAATTGAATTTTTTGTGCATGGAGAAAGGGAAAACTCAAAGTTTGATAGCATCAGATGGCATGGATTGATTTTGAAAAGTGTCACAAACTTCTACAAAATTGGATATCTGTTCACTGTGATTTTTTCTATTAAGTCCACTAAACTAAATTTGGTTCTGTATTATATTGATGTGTTTATGTTTAATTACAATAATTTGTTCTAGGATAATAGGGCATATGATGTAGGATGAAACACCCCGTATAAATGGAATGATACAGTCAATAATGGTGCACTCGTATAGAAAAGTTCTCTCTCCTTACTATTAAGGTGGAACAAATTGATCATTTTTATGATTAGGGGGTGCAGAATTACATTGCTCAAACATTATGAAATGATTATGTGAAGAGATAAATATCATGATTTTAGTATTGAAATAACCTAATTATTAAGCGTCCATGATCCTAGAATGAGTCTGAGGATCCTAAATCATGAACAAGTTAACTGATAGTGGATATAGGTACTAGTATATGTGAAAACAATATAAGAGGGGGGGGGGGAGGGTGTGTGGTAATCCCAGGTTCACACCTAATATTATTGTTCATAGGTATTGGATTCCCCTGGAAACGATGTTAAAGTTTGACTGGACCACGCAACATGATTGATTCCACATAGGCATTGATTATATTAAAAATTATAAATCCAAAACTACACCAAGATACAAAGTCATTGAACATTTTCACTCCAGGGACTAAGCCATAGTGAAAAGTTGAAATAATGGAAACCTATTGATTAGAACCATGAAGTAGGATTCATCCTGAAATATCATTGTGTTTTTTACTAAGACATATCTTGATTTGTTTTAATTCATACAAAAAATATGGGATTGGGTTCTATTTGAGGGTTTAAGACAAAGATAATCATAAATATAGCATGGGATAGTCCAATGGCCTCGGATATGAAGTATTGAAAAGGTCACCAATTGTTTTGTTCGAACCTATTGGATCTACCAATGCTTGAAACTACATAGTGGTCTAGAGATAATCAATTACCGTAGTGAAATAAGATTTTATTATATGGAAGAAAGTGTCACAGGATATTGGTATTAGCCTACTCAACTCCAATTATTCTAGGGTATTTCAATTGAAATACCAAGAATCATGGTTTTTAAAAAAAATATGATTAAAATTTTTTTTAACCTAATTACTAGCCAACATATTAACCATGTTTTTATTTAGAGGCTCGTCAGGTTTAAAGACACCATTACTGTTAACCCCTAAGACTAAGAGGATTAATCGTGCATAATAGTGTTAATAGAAAGAACATAAATATGAACCTTTATTTACATAATAAATAAGTAGTTCAGAATAATTAAATCCATAATGAATGAAATTAAGAATCAACAAAGTACTTGTAAAAATAAAAAAGAAAGAATGTACTAAAAATTAAAGAAGAATGACAATTGGAAAGGAAACATGACATCAGAATAAGAAAAGGGAAATCCATAATTGTTCAATTTTTAACAACATAAAAATATTAATAAAACATGAAATAAAATAAATAAATAAAGGTTATATAGAAATTAGGGAAGAAACAAAGATGAAAATGGAAAGATCATACATCTTTCTAATCCCTTGTCCGAATCAGTGGTCATATGATACATATAGACCCCAGTAGATCATGATGTGTAAAAGTTTCATGTCATTAGACTACTGTAAGCGACTCCTTTTTTGATACTTACATGATGTGTTTTTGGGTTTCTTTTCACGTACTTCAGATCCGAAAAATATCCAATGATCTTGGATCTCCCATTTTGTTGATTGTATCATTGATAGGATTTATATTTCAAACTTTTCACATTATTTAAAGCATTCAAGTCAAGTATTAGGTTCATGTCATGTACTAGTTACACATCTTGTACCTTGGATCACAGATTTTTCCCTCTCAACGGATACACATTAAAAATATATTCCCGACATGTAATGTATAAATTTTCTATCTTCGAAAATCTAATACGTTGATAGTTTAGTTTCTATTCCCTATAAAACAAATCAAAACCCTGTGCGTTATCAAATAAACCATAATTATATATTAATTATTTATATATATATATATATATATGTATTTGAATTCAGATTATAAATGGGTTTAATGAAAAATTTTGATATATGAGACATAAAAATGATTATAGAATTATAATATATTAATTTCCTTCATTTCTTTCAATCCATCAAGAAAATGGAAACAACATTCATGTGTACGTATGTCTAACCGTCACCATGAATGGTGTAGTTAATTTTCTACCTCTAACATTTATGGAATATTTTAAAAACATATATAATAAATATATATGAAATTTATATCATGGTTAACATTTTTGTGATTATGTGACAATGATCAAAGTATGAGGATCAAAATTATAAAATCAAAATATATATGAAAAACAAAGCCATAATTACCTTAGACATGTATTTAAGAAGGGAATTGTTAACAAAAAGGAAATAAAAGAAAAAATTAAATTTTATATGGTATGATATATATATATATAGGTATGGTTCTATAAAATATTATTATAAAAAAATATTTATTATTTAGAAGGTTCAAATGGGCATGAATGTATTCAATACTTAAGGAAATTGATTTTTGACACAAATTACCTTATTTGGGACAAAAGTTATGTTATGAACGTTTCTTCTCATATGAGGTGTATATATTTCTTATTTGAATTGTTATATAACAAATCTATTTATTTTCATGATATGAAATTATTAACATGATTTTTTTATTTAATGGGGTTTATGATTCAATGTTATCAAAGTGGTATGAGTTTTATGATAAAATCTCATCATTTATTAGGATTTTGTATGTTTATCATTATAATGATGAAATAATATGATCCATCTATCAAGAAAATAATGAATTTTATTCTACCATGTTTATATAATCAGAATACATGTTTTTATTTCCATTACCACTCTTTATGTACTCATGAGACCAAAATAATGTTTTAAGAAATATTGAATTTTTGTATCTCTTCAGTCTAAAAACCTTTTTATTCCAAAAACATGTATTCTAAATATGAATTAATTTTTTTATTATACTCCAAATGAATTACTAAATACATTTTGGTCCATGTTTTACATCCTAAAAAAATCCAAATGAATCATTGTGTTGTTTTTAAAACATGACCCTTTTTCCTTTTATTGAAAATTTGAAAGGAATATTTATTTTAACATGTACAACATGAATGAAATTTTACACGATCATGACCATTATTTTATTTGAAGGCTAATTTTTAATTTTTCAATGTTATTTGTAAATGGAATTATTTTTTAAAATGTGTTAGGTTTTAAAATGTTTTAGGTTTTTAAATTAGTTTTCTAAAGTGGAAATGATATTTTCCACAAGAAATTTATTAAATTGTTTTTAATGATTCCTTTATAAGTTCAAAATATTCTTTTCAGTGAATGTATTTTAAAAGGATTTAATTTTTTAATTCTTTTTTCAAACCAGAAAGGATACATCCCTCTATAAATGTTCCATGGGATCTTTCAAAAATAATTTTCCTTCTAAGATGACATCTTATGTTGTTTATTATTATTTAATAAGGATATGATCCAAGGATAACATTCTCATTCATTCTCTAAATGATTTATATTTATTTTGAATATAAGTTTATGAAAACTGTTTTTCTTCAATGGGTTATACTATGATAAAATGCTTATGGAACCTGCTTATTTTTCATGGGTAATTCTTTGAAAAAAATATGAAATGGTTATGAATCTTGTTTCTTTTTCATAGGTTATGTCATGATAAAATGTTTGTGAAATCCATTTCATTTCTTTAGTTCTTATATGTTGAATGTTTTATGATCTATGGAACACATATGTATGATTTTCACTGTGTGATAGGTGGAACCTATACCTCCCTTTAATGAATTAGGTAAAGATTAATATTATATGATCTAAAAGGGTACTTTAGAGGTTATAAAAATCCCAAAAAAGGGTACACACGAGGTTATCCAAAACCTAAAAGAGTGTAAAAGAAAGGTTATCTAATGGCTGATGTAAGTACACTAGTTCTTTTTATATGCCTAACATGTTATTAAGTTCTTTTGGGGTTTCCTTAACATATACTTTTCAATAATTATGTATATTCTGCAAATCTATGTCTTATACTCATGTTATCCTCCAAAATATCAGGTTCTTTGATTCCTTTATGATTTCTGTCATATAAAGGATGAATATTAATTCCATGAATCATTCTTATGATCTATGATATATATTTCATTGTTTTCATAATCTTATCTCATTTTTTGAAAAATATCATGTTCTTTGATTCCATTATGATTTATGAGCATATGAGATCTCCCTTTCTTATGTTTTCTTTCCCTAAGACATAAAGATCAATATTATGTTAGATATATCTAAGAAGGGTGGTAGTTTTGATGATATTAGTGGGAGATGATTTATATCACCTATGGAAAAGGTGTTTATGTGCCCATGTTTCTAAAGTCACTTGGCCTAAATGATTCTGGTGTGGATCATTATTCCATGCAAAGAATATTCATCTAAAATGATGTAATATTTATATAAGAGAAGTTTGGTTCTATATAGTTGGGATCAAGGAAAGGTTTAGTCAACCTTTAAAAACTAGGATGAGAAAAAATTAGTGATATCCCTAAGGATATGTCTAAGGATAAGTATGAGGATGACTCAATGTATAGGAAAATGCCCATGGATTTCGGTAAAGAATAGAGAGAGTGGTTTCCAATAAATTACACACTTGTTTGGATACCATAAATATATGTGGATCTAGTGTAGAGTCACCTAGGGGTAATAAATCCAAAAAGGCTATATTGATATGGGATCTATTGTCACCAAGTTCGTGATAATGGGACTTTCTACACACTGGGGTTGACAATACCATATGATATGCTTTGGAAATTTAGAAACTCTTCATAAATCATAATGAATGACATAAACATAATATTATTATTAATGGCCTAGGATAAGCCTATGGTTTTACAGAATAAAAAGAAGGTTTCAAGATTAAGACATCCAATAGGTAATTATCAATGATTATGTTGTTCCCCACTATGATTATTGTTACATACACTCTGATTTTTTGTTTTAGTCAATATATGTAACTTAATAGAACTATGTTAATGCTGAGTATGATAGAAAATGCAATGATTTTACTCCTGAATAGCCAAAAATTATGGGATATGGAATGAAAAGTCTATTTTCTATTCTCATAAAACATTCTCAAGTCATGAATCATTATGAACATACAAAAGTGAAAAGGAGGGAATAATGATATATTGATTTCTTCATGAGGAAACATACACAAACCCTTAGTAGCTCTAATGATCCACTAGTTATTGAGAAATGTATCAGTACCACTAAAATGATAATTTCTATTCTACAGTATTCGAAAAATGAAAAAGTAATTTTGGGTGGGTATAATTTGGAAGGAGAAGAGTATCAAGGGTGGACTCTCATATAAAATAAAAGGGAACATCATGAAATTGAATCCATGGAGTGGGATGAGTTCAAGAGCTTATTTTTTAATAAGTACTTAAGCTAAATTATTTTATTAAAAATAGATAATGAATGAAATTAGATAAAACAAAATGATGATAAAATCTATTTGAACTTATGAGGAAAATTTAACAAGACATTCCAGATAAAAATTTTAGAATTATAATCCATCCTGAAAGTAAGTTTGATCAATTATTCAGTGGTTAAAACAAAGTATCCAAAGGGATTAATCCATGTGTGACTTCATTAACTATAAAGTAATCATTTATTGTGTTATCAAGGTGGAAATAAAGAATGGGGTGACCCATTAATCACATGGTTTTGATATCAAAATAAGGATAGTGTTCAAGGGAACTAAAAAAGTGAAGGAGGGGAGATGATGAGATATCCCTCAATCATTAAGTGTAGAAGGAACGAAGGAGTAAATTTTTCTAAGGGGACTAAATTTTTTTATGTTTTGAAATTAAGGTCATTGAGTGGTTGAATGATGAAGTGAGTAGAGAAAATTAGAAAATGATATGAATAATGATAAATCTACATAGAAATCACCTCCCATACATTAGTGTTTTAATAATAAGGATTTTAGGAATTATGCTAAAAATTCCCCAAAAATTAGTGTGCTTGACAATGATCAACGACATATTCCTATTTTTTTAACGATAAATGGTCATCTCATGCATTCACTATTTCATATTTGGTGTGAAATAATAATGTGGTGAATGTTTCAATTACCATTTAATATAAAAGTACTAATGTATTATTTAACTATGGATATTCCCATTCTTTTATATCAGAAAAATTTTATATGGGTATGAATATTCTTCCAAAATGATTAGATATAGTGTTAGAAGTAAAACCCCTAATTGTAAGATGATCACATTTCAATTATATGATTCCTCTCTGGTTGATGTTTTTTGGAATGTGCTTTCTACAAATCCTATCATTTTCCCTCTGGTTAAATTTGATGTTATCATAGGAATGAATTGGATTTATCTGCATAAATCCCACATAAATTTACATTGAAGCTAATTCATGTTTGATGAACCAAACTAACCAATGATCATCTATTAGTAAGACGTAGATATAAACTTCTAGTGGAAATTACGTCTATTTTATGGATCATGATTCTCATTAAAAATGTATTTTTATCTAAAATTTTTGGGGAGACACTCAAAATTAATGATATACATATTTAAAGAGATTTTTTTGATTTATTTATTGAATATTTTTCATGTATTTCACCGAATTGTAAAGTTTAGTTCTCAATAGAACTCATACTTGGTGCCAAACCTTTTTTAAGACTCCCTATAGAATTGCCCTGATTGAGTTATAGGAATTTAGAAATAAACTCCAATATAATCGTGACAAAGTATTCATTCAGCCAAGTGTGTCCCCTTGGGGTTCACTTATTTTGTTTTTTTGGAAGAAATATGGATTTATGTGACTCTCAATTGGTTATCTGGAGATAAATCAGACCACAATCATGAATAATTATCTACTATCTTATACTAATGACTTATTTGATTCACTATGGGGAGTTCAATATTTTTCCTTGATTGACCTTTATTCTGGATATCATCAATTAGGGGAAAATAAGGAGGATATACCCAATAAATCATTTCTTACAATGTATTGAAACTATGATTATATATTGATTCCATTTGGTCTTACTAATTCTACTGATATCTTTATGGTTTTAATGAATAGAGTCTTTAGATGTTACATTGATTAGTTCATGTTAGTCCTTATAGATGATATTCATATTTTATCAAATAAAATTTAAGATAAATAATATCACTTTATAATTGTTCTTATGAACCATAGGAAGGAGAAATTGTATGAAAAGTTTTTAAATTTTGAATTTTTGATGAAAAAGGTGTCTTCTTGGGTTCATATAATCTCAAGAGAGGTAATATAGATGGATCCATAAAAGAAAGAAGTCATTGAACATTGGCCCAGACCAACCACAATAACTGAGATCCATAGTTTTCTTAGTTTGGATGTATATTATCACCAGGTTTTGGAGAATTTATCATGACTGCATAATCCACTCACCAAGTTGACTCAAAAGAGTGTTAAGTTCTTCTGGATTATTTAATGTGATGATAATTTCAATAAACATAATAAAATCTTAGTTGCTCAAAATTTTAATTCAATAAACTATAGTAGAGATATTTTTGTAATCTATAGTGATACATGTAATAATTTATTGGGATGCATTGTCCTGAAAATTACATGGTTATAATAAATGCCTCACAAAAGTTCAAGGTTCTTAAGAAAAATTATACAAATCAAAATTTAGTTTTAGACATGGTAATTTCTGAACTAAATATATGGAACCATTTTATTTATTGAGAAAAGGGTGATATATAAAATAATTAAAAAATATTAAAGTATATATTTACATAGATGGAGTTGAATATGTGTTAGAGATGATATTTGGAGATGATTAAAGATTATGACCACTCATTAAATTACCACCCTTTAAAAGTGAACATTGTGACATATCATTTAATTTTTAAGGATCGTGTTAGATTATCCATGATGATAATTAAAAGAGATACAATATTTCTATATTTTCAAAGTATGGATCAAAAAATCCTAATATAAGGGGATAAATTTTACCTTTCTCAAATGAGTGTTCAACCATCTATCTATGTAAAGAATAAAGAGGCACAAAAGGAATGTGTGCAGCTTCAGAAGAAGGTTAGAAATTTCACTGAGTTTAACCTTGATCATTATGGAATGACAATGTCTAGGAACCATTTATGTGTTCCTTCCACACTAGATTTGAATAATGATACATTAGATTAAGCTTAAAGTTATTCAATATCTATCCATCCTATAAGAATGAAGATGTATAGAGATTTGAAAGAGTTTTTCTAGTGGAACGACATGAAGATAGATATCATATGGTTTTAATATCATTCCTTGATATGTCAGCTAGCTAATGCTGAGAGAACAGAATTACAAGGGGATGTTACATCCATTACCCATATCAGGATGGAAATGCGAAAAAATCACCATGGATTTTGTCACTGGAATCCACTAAACATATAAAGGGGACAATGTTATATGGATTATATTTGATAACCTTAAAATTTCATCACACATCATCCCAGTCAATGAATATTTCTCTCTAGATCATACTTCGTAGATATACATTAAAGAAATTTTAAGGTTTCATGAAGTACCACATTCCATTATGTTTGATCAGGATTTGAGGTTTACCTCAATGTTCTAGAAAATTCTTCAGAGAGCTCATGATAAAAATTTGAATTTTAGTAATACATATCATATTGAAATATATTGTTATTCTGAGTATACAATTAATAAACTAGAGGATATATTGAAAACTGTTCTTTGGATTTTAAAGGTTGTTGGGATCAAAACCTTACTCTGGTTGAGTTTTCATAAAATAATATATTTAACTTGAGCATTCAAATGGATCCTTATGAATTCCACTATGTGAATAAGTTTAAAAATATAATATAATTATATTGATTTAATGAAAATAAATCTATTGGAACTTGAGATAGTTGAATAAATTGATGATAATGTTAGATCCATTTAGAAACACATCAAGGCAGCTTAGATTTAGTATAAAATTTATGTTGATTATAACTGATATGACCTATAATTTTATATTAGTAATAAGGTGTTCATATAATTTCACCATGGTATAAGATAATGTGATTTGGAAAGGAGGAAAAAACAATCACTAGGTACATCAATACCTTTGAAATTAATTTTTTTATTGGGATGACTGCCTATCGATTTGAGATTCCACCAATCCCCCTTCAATTTAATGACGTTTTCCTTGTATTTTTCTTTAGAAAGTACATAACTAATCGTCCACATGAAATTAACTCAATGGTTATACCATTGGAACATGATATTGATTATAAGGAATAGTAAGTGGATATTCTATATTATAGTTATAGTGTTCTATGAAACAATACCACTCCCCTGGTAATATTTTTGTGGTGAAACCACCAGTTTGAGAATTCCACATGGGAACCTGAGGAAATTATGAGGCATAAGTATCCTCATTTTTTTGTATTAGTGTGATGAATTTTGATGGAAAAATTCTTTTTAAAGTGGGTAGATTGTAACACCCTAAATTTTAATGAATTTGTTTGAATAAATTAAATTTATTTGATAGTTTTCATTATATGAAACACAGATTTTATCTTATGTTACACTCAAACCAGATTTTTAACCAACCCCAAAATATTATTAATAATATTGATTAAACAAGAGTGTTATAACATACCCGTTAAACTTTTTGATGTTAATAGTAAAAAAAATTAAATATCAAGAAAAAGGTCTTTATATAGATAAAAAATATTGATAAAAAAATTACATGAGATTTTTTATTATCTTTATATTTTTTAAAAATACAATTTTATGAAAAAATATATTTTATTTATTTTCATGAACAATGATGAAATTAAAATTTGATACTTTAGGAAAATTAATTTGAAAAATAAACATATTTTTTAAAATATGCATGTCAAAATTCACTTATGGTGAATATTTTTTTCTTGATTTTTCTTGAAAGATTAATTTTTTAATTAATAGTGAAAAATAATGGGTTTTACTAAAAATTTTCTTTTCATTTAAATAATTTATAATTTTCCTTTTATTAAAAAAAAATAGGTTTAAAAATAATATTAGTTAATTTATTTGTACATTAATCTAATTTTGGTCATTTGAATCAAATTTTTATTGAATTTCAATATAAAAACATTATAAATTTTTAAACATTTTCTCTTTGTAAAACCACTTTCTCATCACATCTATAGAATTAATTTTAAATTAATGTTTTAGTCTTATATGAATGGAATATGTAAAAATTTATTCCATATTTGGAATCATAATAATTTATATTATCCAATAAGAACAACTTAATTTTAGATCATAAATGTTTATATTTGATATATATGATATTATTATAATTGTGGAATTATTATATCTTATAGACCTCTTTACTTTCAATTCTGTGGGAATATGATAATTCGATAGGGTGTACGGAGGACTACAGCCTCACGAAGTGATGTGATTTTCTCACACTCTACACATAAGTTAATTATGATGGGATCAATAAAAATATGTGATATATGTGACATAAAAATGATTAAGGAACTATAATATATTATTTAGTTTTATTCCATTAAATTCATCAAGAAAATGGAAACATGATTTCCTATATATGTACGGCCTACAATATCTATAAACGATGTATTCCATTTTCTATCTATAACATTTGAATATTAATATAAATATATATACTGAATATATATGATATTTATATCATGTTTAAAATTCTATAGATGATGTAACTGTGATCAAATTAAGATTACTAAAAATAATAAATCAAAACATACATGAATAAAAATGCTCTTATTACGCAAAATGTGACTTTAAGAAAGGAATTATTAATAAATGAGTAATAAAAGGTTAAAGTAAATACTATATGGTATTATATATATATATAAATACGATTCTTTAATAGATTTAAAGTAAAACTATATTTATTATGCTTGATGTATGAGCATGTATAAAAGAATTCAATACTTCAGGTAAGAGATTTTTTTCTCGAATTTTCTTCTTTGGGACATAAGTTATGTTATACACCTATATTCTTCTATGAAGTGTATATCCTACCACTTTTAAATTTATATCATAAATAATTTTACTCTAAATTATTTTAAATGTTTCACTAGATATTTTTCTTTTATGGGGTTTTCGATTCAATGTAACCAAAGTGGTAAGAGTTTTACAATAAAATATCATTATTTATTGGGATTGTTTTTATTTATGATTAAAATGATGAATATTATAAGCACTATATCAAGAAACTCATGAATTATATTCTCCTATAGTTATTTCACCAGAATACATATTTTATTTTTTATTTTCCTCTATTTATGTACTCTTAAGAGAAAAATAACGTCTTTAAGAAAAATAAACTTCTTTTATCTCTTCAATCATATTTTTTTTCATCCAAAACAATGTTTTCTAAAAATGTTTTCAAAAATGTTTTAACATTATCAAGATGATTTAATAAAGATATTTTTACCCACATTTGACTTTGCAAAAAATGGTTCGAAAGTAATATGGGTAGTGACCAGACATAGAGGCCCGAAGCCAGTGTCTACTATCAATTACATTGGCATGATTATAAGGAATCAATCCCTGAAGGACAGGTAGGATTAGTAGCCTTGTTAAACCATATACCTAAATGAGTATTTTATTACAATTTACTAAACTAATTATAAATTTTTTTTTCTTCTTCTTTCTAAATTCAAATTAAATAACTTTGATGGTAACTCAAATCCATTTTTTAAATCCATGCATATCATTCATAGTACTCTTCTGGGATGCATGGGGAATGAAACATAATAAGTGTCTTATCAAATTATTAGTAAGGGAAACTAAAGTGTAAAAAATAATGAATCAATGAGAATAGTCAATAAGGAAATGTAAATAATTGGAAACACATTCCATATAATCAATAAACTGAATAAAAGTGCGTAAACTATATAGAAAGTTAATAACATGAAACACATTCCATTAAAATAACTAGATAAGAAAAAATAAAAATGGAAATGTAAGAAAGAAAAAGACATGCCATCTAAATAATTGAAAATGAAATGTATCCATAGATATGATGATGCAAAATATCATGGATGAAAAATAACTAAATATAAATGAGGGAAATGCTTTATTATTGGACAATGTGTTTCCCAGGTCCATGGTACCTTTACTATATGGATCTTTCAAAATAGGGTTTACAAAGTACTAGGTAAAAATCAATCAAAGGTATCTAGCCGAATTACACATCCCATGAGACTACTGATGCATCAAAGGGATATCTATAACTAGGCCTCACCCATGTCGTTCCAGTACGAAACATTCCTCATAGACCAGATAATCGATATAACAATGTTCTTTATAAAATATCTATACGGACTAAGAGATACAGATTTATTAATATTTACCCAAATAATCAAATAAAATTTTATGTATAAAATTTATATAAAATGGTTTACTGTTTAGGAAATAGTAATATCCATGATAAAAGAAATTGATAATTAGGGGAAAATTTAATGCTCGATGATCATTAGAGATTAAAAATTTTAAGGTGAATAAAATAATAATTCAATCATGTGAATGTGAATACTATCTTTTGACAAATAAATAATAAACCATCCATTGGAATTATTAGTATGTCTCAATATAGCAAACCATAAGATAGGTAAAAATTAAGGGTTGTTTTTGTTGATGAATAGAAATATTGAAAAATGATCTTCTAAAAAAATTCTTCAAGAAAATATCCTTTTATTTTGAATAACATTTTGAAAAGACTTTTATTCAAAAATAAATTTTAATAATAATTTTCAATAAAATATAACCTTTCAAAAATGAAAATAAAGCTTCAAAGGAATGACGACAGTTAAATCCATACATTTCATACAAGGTAAAAAGAACATTCCTTTTACATGATAAAAAGGTAACAAAATGCCTTGTTCAGAAAATGACAAGATGAATCCTTTGAAAACATTTGTAAAATAAATAATGGATAAAAATTTATTTACCAAATCATTTTAAAATATTTTGGAAAACATTATTATAAAACAATGTTTTTAGAAGATAACAGGTTCTCTAACTAAAGAGAGAAATGAATTCAAGTTTTCCTAAAACCATTTTTGAAACACTTGGAGTACCAAAGAGTGGAAAATGGTAATATTACTTAAAAATGGTCATGAATAAGAATAAGGGATAAAATTAAATGTTTTTTAATAATATTTCATAAAATTTACTCAAATGAAAATACTAATAAATGATCATTAATGTTGATGATGAAAAAATAATCTTTAAACAATCCAATGTGTCTCATAGCACTTTGAAACATTTTAAATAATAGACATCATGATAGAATAATATTAAGTGAAATTTATGTTACCATAAAGATAAAATTATTAATTATATAATATAACAAAAGAGTCAGTAGATACACCACATAAAATATTTAAGTGGTGTAGATGACATTTATCTCACATTTATAAAAAGGTGGGATGAGAATCCCTTACGTTGTGTCCCCTTTTCGGTGAAATTCCATTAACTTACTATATAATAAACTTCTGTTAATTTTATAATGTATTGAGAACCTTTTTCATGTTTATAATTATTTTTATTTCAATTAATTCTATTTTTTAGACAACCACTTAAGAAATTATGTTTAAATCAGGTGTTTTGACCAAATTCGGTTTATGTATCCACAACAACATTGGTAGGTCTAGTATGGTCAAAGGAGTAAATATATAACATCTCAAGAATAATAATAATTATAAAATTATCATATTTATACATCAATGATACTTTTAAAATCAATAATTAAATATGGTTATGAAAAATGAACCAATGTGATAATCGTGGTGACGGTAAGTCGTATGTATGCATGGGAAACGATATCTTTTTTCAAGGATTGTTATAGAATGAAGGTAAGTAGAATTATATATTTATAGAATGATAATAAGGTCATTAATAATAAAATAATTTAGACATATATCCATATATATAAAATTCTCATGATGTAAAAGGAATCACATCATGTCGAGGAGGTGGTAGTCCACACGTCCACGACTAACATTATCACTTTTTAGTATGTGAAAGGATAATAAAGAAAATGATATGAGTATATATATATATTTACATAGATTTAATTAATTATTTAATATCATATATATTTTTTGTATTCATAATATGTTCAATTTTTATCATCCTTTGTGCATTCCATGGATCGTGTGAATGAATGACATCTCTTTGAGGGGGGGGGGAGCCCACACTTCCTAAAACGATGTTTTCATATTAATGAAAAATGGAAATTATTAAGTTATTTTTTGTAAAATAATTAAATATGATTAAATAAATAATAAATATAACTCATAGTATATATAAACCGTGTTTCCATCATAAGTTTCCACCATGAAAGTAGGAAATGGAAAAATGAACAATCATCAATTTGTGAGGCAGCAGTTCTCCATAAATAAAAACAATATGTTTGTTTCCCATTAGATGGATATGTATGTAATTATAGGTTTAGAACATATAATAAAAATATATTATTATATTTAGGATACTTATTTTTTTATACATGAAATTAATAAGAATATATGAGGGATTGAATAATTGAAATGAATCAAAAAATCTTGAGAGATGACGTTACCTCCTAATAGGGTAACTTCTTTTAGTATGAACAAAAATCATCCTTTTTTTTATTTCTAACCAAGGGGAGGCTTAAAAGATGCAGGGAGGTATTTTTTTGGACTAATTGTACATATTTTGGAAGATATGATGTTTCTTGAGAGGTGTGAGGAAGGGGGAGAGGTGGTGTCCTTTTATTGGGAAGGAAAAGAATTCACTTTGAATTTTTGGAAACAAGTTAGGTATACACATGTTATTACCTAAAAAAGTCATAAAAACCCAAAACAATCAATAATTGAAGTTTAATTTCTGAATTATGGAAAACCAATGGGTGTTGGACAAGTGTGTAGTTCATTTTGGCCCTTAAAAATAAGGTTTAATCCACTTTTAAGCTTAATTACTCCTTAATCACTATAATAAATTTTAATCACATTCACTTATCATTTTGGTAAAAAATTAAATTGATCTTATTAGAATCAAAATATAATATTGATTAAAATGGTTTATGTATATTTTTTGAAATTCAATTCATTGAAGTTCAAAAATTTAGATGAATGCTAATCATGTAGACAGACAGTTTAACTGGTTTTAGAAGAAACATGATCAAAAGATGTTTGAGTTTTTACATTCAATTTCAATGTACAATTGATTCTAGTAATATAAATTTTATTAATAGATTTATTATTGATGTAATTTGTTCTTATGAAATATAATTTATCATTAATAATTATTTAAAAGAAAATGCAATTTTTAACAAAAATACAGTATTTTTCACTATTGATGAAAAAAATGATGCCTCTCAGAAAATACTTAAAATTAACCCTACGATAATTTTGAAATTATTAACTCAATAATTAATTTTATTTTATCAAATTAAATTTATAATTTTTAAAAATTAAGATTTAAAAAAGGTTATCCATTAAAATGTGGTAAAATTAGCTTTATAAAAATGTTGTTTTTTTATGTATCAAATATGGTTTTTTCATATCTATTGAATATAAAATATAATGGATAAATATAATAATATTTTAATAAATATATAACATATATTTTTCATTAATATTATTCAATAATTATAATTAGTTATGTTTATTAAGATAAAATTCTGATAAAAGCATAATAATAATAATAATATATTTTTATATCCAATTTGTTCTTAGTTTTGTTTCTCATTAATTGTTTACCAATGAATTAATTTTATATTTCTGTAAACCATAGTTTTTATAAGTTATTTCTTAATATTCATAAAAATTATTTTTACGGTTTGTTTATTTCATATTATATTAAATAATAGTATTTTAATAATGTAATTTTATTTGGTTAACTTGGTCCTGCATGTAACGCAAGCTATCAAGGAAGGTTTATCATGCATGTAACGTAATTTAACTCGATGTTTCATGCATCACTAGAAATTTCATGTGTTGAATTTATTTAAAATAGTAAATATAGAGCATATTCTTGGGATATTACATTCCCTTATGCATTTGGTATTTCATGTCATACAAGCTATAGAATATAGAGTTGTACATTATAATTCAGGGTGCTACATTCTCCCCACCTTAGTTAAATTATGTCCTCATAATTTAAACTTGATCATGGAGACATATGTTTTGATACTTCCAATATTTTAAATCCTATATCTTGAGAATGGTTTGTAAAACATTTTCTAGAAATGAGACAATGGGAAGTAAAATGGTCACATGGACTACCATGTTTCTATGTTTCTATGTATATGATCATTTATGGAAATTAGAGACACAAACATGGAGGAAATGAATATATATTTATAGTCATTTAAGGAGGTCATCAATCAAAAACAAGTGAAAGACCTATAGAATGATGAGGGCCTAAAATATTTAAATTTTCAACGAATTAAGGGACCACCAGTTCTATAGAAATTATGGTATTAGGATAATATTTTCCTTCTAAATCATTTTCCTATTATTAGGAAATTATTTTTATAATCCTAAATATAAAGAACTATCCATACCAGATAGGTTTTAAAGGAGTTTTTGTACTATAAAATTCCAAAATGTATAACTGATTGTATTTAACAATCTTCCAAAACCATATGGGTAATAGATTAATTTGTAACTCTCAAAAGTGGTACTAATTATTCATTATTATTATTTATTTATAAATTTTTTTAACTAAAAACAATGAAAAATTATCCTATAAATTGAGTAAAAAAGTGGTTGGCGTGAAAACCTTATCATCCTTCAGTTAATGGTTCAATACCCACAACCTTTCCAGAGTTGATTGGTTGTCACCTAGGATATAGGTTGTACTTTTCTAAAACCAAATTAATATGATTTCAAAAATAAATATAATAGAAATCCTTGAAATTTAATCATTAAATAAACTCTTAACTATTTTTTTAATTCATCCTCAATACATAAGTACATCAGTCACTTATATTAAAATAGGTCCTTCCTTTTTCTAGGGTTTATCCACAATATCATTTCAAGGATTCCTAAATTATGACACCATATGTTAAATCTAAAACACCTTTGTTTAAACCAAGGTTATTTATTTTCAACATATGTTCAAATCCTTTACAATGATTTGTAGATAAAATGTGAATTATCCAAAGCATATCCCCCCAGAGTGTCAAACTTGGTGCATAGTAAGGCCTATTGTCATGTACTAGGTTACCCTGAGTCAGGCTTGTAACAACTTGTCAGAGTTATTACTACTATATACATATTTTCCAGAACCATTTCAACTTGTAGTATCCATATTTGGATGTGTTGCTAGGAATACCCATATAATCTGTACCTAACAATATTTTATGATGTTATTCTATACTTATCTTTAACATATACCTTGGTGTTATGTTTTGCAACCCATTGTTTCCTAAATCTAGGTCCTAAGGTTGAAAATAAACTTCATTTGATACCAACTATAGTGAACCAACCCCAAAAGGCCCAGATCCAGTGTCTACTACTATTTCATTGGCATGATTACAAGGAATCAAACTCTGAAGGACTGATCGGTTTAGTTGTATTGGTGAACCAGATACATAAATGAGTCTTGTATTATAAATTACTACACTAATTACAACATAATTATTTTCTTTTCTCTAAAATCTAAATAAATAACTATAAGCGAAACTTTAATCCATTTAGTAAATCTTGAATATCTTTCATAGTACACTTCCTGGATACTTGGGGAAAGAAAAATATTAAGGGTGATATAAAATTATCAATAAGGGAATGTAAAATAGAAGCAATGAGAACAGTCGATATGGTAAGGTAAATAATTGGACACAAATTCCATATAATAAAAAAACTTAATGTAAGTGTATAAAAAATATATAAAGGTAATAAGTAGAAACAAATGTCATAAAAATGACTTGATAATGCAATATAAGTATGGAAATATAAGAAACTAAAACACATTCAATCAAAATAACTTAAATTGAAATGTATCCATAGGTACATCGATGAAAAATATCATATATGAATAATAAATGAATATAAATTAGGAAGATTATTTATTATTGGATTCCACATTTTCTAGGTATATAAAACCTTTACCAACAAGACCATTCACAAGACGAGTTACAAAATGCTGGGTAAAAACCCATCAAAGGTGGATAGAAAAATGACTCATCCCATGAGACTACCAATGCAATGATGGGCTATCTATTACTGGGATCCACCTATGTTGTACTATTCCAAAACATTTCTCATATATAAAATAATTGAGTTAATAATGCAACTTATCGAATATCTGTATGGAATAAGAGATATGGATTTATCAATATCTACACAAATAATCAAATTTCATTCTAAGTAGAAACTGTGTAAAAAATGGTATATAGTATAGGAAATAATAATATCCATGATAAATGAAATAGATTATTAGGTGAAAATTCAATGTTTAATGATCGCAAGAGATTGAATATTTCATGTGGAATAAAAAAATGATTTAAGGAAGTGAATATGAATACTATCCTTAGCCAAATAAATAGTAAACCATCCACTGGAATAATAAAGATGGTATTTATACAAACACTCCCAATTGTAGTAAAATTAATTGGTTGTTTTCATTGATAAATATTAATAATACAAAAATATCTTTTTAAAATAGTCTTGAGGGAAATATCTATTTGTTTTGAAAAATGTTTTGAATTTTTTTCTTAGAAAATAAATTGATAAAAATAGTTTCCTTAATAATTAGTCTTTTAAAAAATCTATGTAATCTTCTATGGAATAATGGAAGGTAAATCTATACATGTCGTACAAGGAAAACAAATTTCATTTTTTCACTCTAAAAATGTAAAGAAAATGCCTTGTTTGGAAATACTTATGAATATTCCATTAAAAAAATTTATAAAATAAAAAATGTTAAGAATTTCTTAACAAAAATATTCTAAATAATTTTAGAAATTTTTTAATAAAACATGGTTTTTTAAATGAAGTAGTTTCTCTAAACAAAGAGATAAATGAGGTCATGCTTTCCTAAAAATATTTTTAAAACACATTGAGTACCAAAGAGTAGGAAAATGGTACTAAAATATGATAATGGTCATGAATAACAAGAGGAGATAAAACTATAGGTTTTATTTAAAAATCTTCATAACATTTTCTCGTATGGAAATACCATTGAAATGTCATTATAGTTTTTTTGGAGGAAAATAATCATTAAACATTCTAAAGTGTCTCACACGACATTGAAACATTTTAAATTGTAAAACTAATAATGGTATAATATTAAAAGAAAGTGTATGGTACCCTTAATAAAAAAGTATTAATGATATAATATAATAAAAGGGTTAGAATACACACACATAAAATATTTAAGTGGTGTACCTGACATTTATCTCACAGATGTAAAAAAGGTGAGATGACCATCCCTTATATTGTGTTTCTGGTTGGTTGAACGTACATTAACTTACTATATTATAAACTTATGTTAATTTTTTCTAATTTCTTGAGAACATTTTTAGTTATTATCATTACTTTTATTTCACCTATTACTATATTATATAGAACTACTTAAACAATTATGTTTACATTGGGTGTTTTGACCAAATTCGGTTAATATGTCAAAAACAACTTCTGTATGTCAACTACGGTCCAATGGGTCAACATATAATATCTCTAGTATAACAGTAATCACATATTTATCATATTTATAAATCAATAATTCTTATAAAATATATCATTAAACATTGTTTTGAAAAATGAACCAATGTTACAATGACAGAGACAATAGACCGTACTTACACATGAGTAACGTTCTCATTTTTTGATGATCATTATGGAAAAAAGTTAAGTAGAATTATATATTTCTATAATTATCTTAATACCATTAATACCTAATTTTTAGTCATATATACATATATATATTTCTCATGATGTAAAAGGAATCACATTCTGTCAAGGAGGCTGTAGTCCACAAATCCATGACTAACATTATCACTTCTCAGTGTGTGAAAGGATAGTAATGAAAATGATATGTATATATATAGAAAGTTAATTATGTTATGAATATTATATATATGTTTTATATGTATCATATTTTCAATTATAATCATCCTTTGTACATTCCATGTATCATGTGAATGAATCAAATCACTTTACGGGGCGGTAGTCCACCCTTCCTCAAACGATTTTATCATATTAACGAAAATGAAAAGTATAGGGGTATGTGTTATAAAATAATTAAGTAATCTTAAGACATAATAAATATCATATATATTATATATAAACTATTTTTTCATCGTAATGGCTAACCATGAATTTTTGGAATAGAAAAATGAACAATCATTGTTTCATGAAGTAGTAGTTCACCATACACAAAACAGTATATTCCTTATCAATTAGATAAAGGTGTGCGTAAGTATAAGTTTAACCCATTAAAATATAAAATATTAGTATATTTTGGATATCTATGTTGTTATACAACAATTTAATAATAATATATGTGGGTTTGATGAATGGAAATGAAACTAAAAATCATGATAGAAGATGTTACGTCTTAATCGGATAACGTTATTTCGTTTGAAAAAAAAATCATTCTTGGATTTATTTTTCACCAAGGGGAATATTCTATTATAAGTGGAGAGATTTTTTAAGGCTATGTGTTCATATTTTTAATGAGAGAATTTGGCTTCAGAGGTGTGAGTATGGGGGGTGGGGTGGCATTTTATAGGGAAGGAAAAGGACTCACGTGGAATTTTTGGAAAGAAGTTAGGTGTACACATGTTCTTACATAAAAAAGTAATAAAAACCAGGAAAAAATTAATAATTGAAGGTTAATGGAATAATTATGAAAATATAGTGTGTTTTGGACAAATTTCTAGGTCATTTGGTTCCTTAAATATAATGTTTAGTCCAATTTAATCCCAATTACACCTTAATCACTGTAATTAATTTTATTCAATTTCACTAATCATTTTGGTCAAAAATAAATTTGATCTTATTATAATAAAAATATAATCATGATTAAAATGGTTTCTTCCAATTTTTTAAAATTCAAATCACTAAAGCGGAAAAATTAAGATTAATGTTAATCTTGTAAACCGACAGTTTTACTGGTTTTTGTAGGAAATATTTCAAAACATTATTGAGTTTTTATATTCAATTTCAATGAGAAATTGTTTCTAACAAACTATATTATATTTAAATATGTATTATTTATCTAATTTTACTTTATAAAAAATAATTTATCATTAATAATTATTAAAATTAAAATGCAGTTTTTAACTAAAATTCATTATTTTTCCCTACACATCAAAAAATGAATTTTCTCAGAAAAATACAAAAAATTAACCATATGATAATTTTTTCCTTATTAATTCAATAATTAAGTTTATTTTATACTATTAAATTTATAAGGGTGTCAAAATTAAGAGTTTAAATAGGTTCTCAATTAAAAGGTGGTAAAATTACCTTTATAAAAATATAGGATTTTATGTGCGAAATAAGATTTGTTATTATCTTATGCATATCAAACCTAGTGGATAAATATTAAAAAAATTATTGAATATGCAAAATATATGTTTTATTAAAATCATTCACTATTTTTAGATAGTAATATTTATAAAGGAAAAACTCATTTGGAAGAATAAAAATAAAAATATTTATTTTTTATATCCAATTGGTTCTTATTTTCATATCTCATTAATTGTTAACCAATGAATTAATTTTATATTAGTATAAAACATAATTATTATAAGTTTGTTATTAATATACATAAAAACTAATTAAATATATATTTTATATAATATTATATTAAACAATAATATTTTAATAATGCAATGTTATTTGGTGAAACCTGGTCTTGTGTGTAAGACAAGCTATCAAGGAACGTATAACTTTCATGTAACTCAGGCTAAATTAGTGTCGCATGCATTACAAGAAATATCATGTGTTGAATTTTTTAAAAAATTTAAATATTTATTATAGTCTTGGAATATTATATTTCCTTATACATTTATTAAATACAATTTTATACTTTAGAATTATAGGGTGTTACATTCTCCCCACCTTAATTAAATTGAGTCCAACCAATTTAATCTCGACCATAGTGATAGATTTTTTGAAACATCCTCATGATAATGTTTTGTAAAATATGTTACAAAAAAGAGAGAATGAGAGGTACAAGGGTCACATGGACTACCATGTATCTTGGTAACAATGTTTGACATCATTAGTGGAAGGTAGAGACACAAAATTTGAGGAAGTCATAAATATTAATAGGGATTGATTGAGGACATAAAAAAAACAATTTAAAAATTGATATAAATTTCAAATCCTTAGAGACATAAATTTGTGATGATTTAAGAGACCATCATTTCAGCCGAGTTTAAGGTGTTAGGACAACATCTTCTTTCAAATTCATTTTCCTATTATTGGGAAATTATTTTACAAACCTTGAATAAAAGGAAAAATCAATTCCAGATAGGTTTTATTTTGATGTGAACAATACTAATTATTGGTTGTTCTTTGAACAAAATTTAATTCATTCCTACACTCATAAAAATTAATTACCAATTGTGAAATTTTTTATTCCTGAATAACTAAAAGAAACTTTTAAAGATTTTAAGGACTATAATAGAGTTAATAGTTAACTATCTTCTAAAACCAATATGGTTAATATATTAATCTCTAAACCTAAATGTTGATACTATTAATTCATTATTAAGATTTATTCATCCAATTGTATAAATTAAAACAATGAAAAATTAACCATGAAATTGTGTAGGTAAGTGGTTGTAGTGAATCCCTTATCTTCCTTCGATCATGTGTTTAAGACCCGCAGCCTTACCAGATTATATTGGTTATCACCAAATATATAGGTTATCATTTTCTAAAACCAAATTAATATAATTTCTAAAATAAATATAATATACATACTAGAAATTTAATCATCAAATAGAATCTTAGATAATGTTTTCATTTCTTCCTCAATATATAAGTAGTCCATCCTCTTATGTCCAAATATGTCCTTACTTGGACTATGGTTAATCCAGAATATCATTTCGAGGATTTATAAAATATGAACCCTTATGTTCAATCTAAAACACCTTATGTTCAACCAAGGTTATTTATTTTTATCATATGTTCAAATTCTTTACAATGGTTATAGATAAAATGTGAATTATCAAAAGAAAATCCACCAGGAGTGTCAAAACAGGAGCGCGGTATGGTCCGTTGTCATGTACTAGGTTACCCTGAGTCAGGATCAGAACACCTTGTTATAGTTATTACACCTAGTTACTTCTGTTCCATAATGAAATACACTTGTAGTATCCGTACAAAGTTGTATTTCTAGGAAGACCAACCTAATATTTACATCACCAAAATTCTAGTATGTTCCTCTATACTTATCCTAAAATTATACCTTATAGTTATATTCTATAACCTATGTTTTCCTAAATATAGTTCCCAATGTTTCTACAAAAACTCATTTGATACCAAATATAGTGGCCCAATCAAGAAGCCCAGAGTTAGTGTTTGCAATCAATTACAATGGCATGATTACCAGGAATAAATCCCCAAAGGATTGATCAGTTTAATAGTCTTAGAAAACAAGATACATAAATATGTCTTGTATTACAAATGACTAAATTAATCACAACATAATTTTACTTCTTATTTCTAAAATAATTATAAATAACTTAGAGGGAAACTCTAATCCATTTAGTAAATCCATGCAAATGTTTCTTAGTATGCTTCTTGGATATAAGGGAACAGAATCATAATAAGGGTGAGCTCATATACTCAGTAAGGGTACATAAAATGGAAGTAATAATGAATCTCTAAGAATAGTCAATTTGTAAAGGTAAATAGTTTAACACACATCCCATATAATCAATAAACTAAATGGAAGTGCGTAAACAATATGGAAAGATATAAAATGGAAACATAGTCCATTCAAATAACTATACAAAGAAAAATAAATATGGAATGGTTATAAAATAAAACACATTCCAAATTAATATAAAAAATGAAATTTATCCAAATATATATTGATGAAAAATCTCATGGATGAATAATAATTGAATATAGATGAGGGGAATGATTTATTATTGGACTCCAGGTTTCCCAGGTACATTGTAAATTTACCATCAAGACATTTAACAAGATGGTTTACAAAATGATGGGTAAAAACTAATCTAAAGTGGCTAGATAAATGACTCATCCCATGAGACTACCGATGTATCGATGGGCTATCTATAACTGGTACCCACAAGTGTCTTACTAGTCTGAAACATTCCCCATATATAAAATAATCGATTTAATAATATTCGTTATCAAATATCCATATTTTGTAATAGATACTTATTTATCATTATTTTATCCAAATAGTCAAATAACATTTGAATTATAATTTTTATGCAAATTGGTATATGGTTTAAGAAATAGTAATATCCATGATAAATAAAATAGATAATTTGGAAAAGATTCAATGTTTAATGATCATAAGAGATTGAATATTTCAAGGGGAATAAATAATTATTCAATGAAGTGAATGTGAATACTATCCTTGTACAAATAAATCAGAAACTATCCATTGGAAGTATAATCATGGTACCAATACAACAAATCCCAAGTAGAGTAAATATAAAGCATTGTTTTCGTTGATGAAGTGAAATGTTACCAAAATATCTTTTAAAAACATTCTTGATGAAAATATATATTTATTTTCAAATTTTTTTAGAAAAACAATTTCTTTGAAAATAATATTATAAAATCATTTTCTTTAAAAATTAACCTTTCAAAAATTCAAAGGAAGAATTGAAATAGTAATGGTGGGTAATTCCATACATGTCGTACAAGGTTACAAAATTACTTTTATATGGTAAAAAGGAAAGAAAGTTAAATTGTTCAGAAACTGATAAAAATATTCACTTGAAAAAATTGGTAAAAAAATGGTTCAAATTTTTTTTACCAAATTTTTTAAAAACATTTTTGAATTTTTTTTAATAAAACATGGTTTTTATAAGAAAACAGGTGCTCTGAGTGATGAGAGAAATGAATTCATATTTTCTAAAAAACATTTTTAAAACACCTTGAGTACCAAATAGTGAAGAAATGTACTAATACTTGAAAATGGTTATAAATAACAAAAGGATATAAAATCAAAGGTTTTATTGAAAAATGGTTATAAAATTTTCAATGGAAATAACATTGAAATATAATTAAATTTTTTGCTGAAGAAAACAATCTTCAGACACTTCAAAGTATCCCATACCACTTTGAAACATTTTAAATTATAAGCCTAATTAAGGAATAATATTAAACTAAAGTTTAAGTTAGCATGAATATAAAACGATAATGATATAATATAAAAAAATGGTCATTTGATGCACCAGACAAAAGATATAAGTGGTGTACATGACATTTATCTCATATATGTAAAAAGGTGAGATGGGAATCCCTTACCTTATGGTTGATTTCCCTTTAAATTATGGCATAATAACCTTATGTTAATTTTATAATTTATTTAGAACCATTTTAATTTTTATCATTACTATTGTTTCACTTATTACTATGTTTTATTTGACTACTTAAATAGTTATGTCTACATAAAATGTTTTGGCCAAATTCAGTTTATATGTCAAAAAAAACATTGGTAGGTCAACTAAAGTCAAATGGTTTAATATATGAAATCAATAAAATAATAATAATCACATAATTATCATATTGATACATAAATTATACTTTTAAAAACAATCATTTCATATGGATATGAAAAATGAACCATTGTTACAATCATGGAATTGTTAGGTCGTACGTACGCATGAGTAATGTTCTCATTTTTCAATGATCATTATAGAATGAATATAACCAGAATAATATCTTTATATATTGATAATAATTTCAGTAATGCCATATTATTTATTCGTATATTATTAAATATAAAATTATCATGATGTTAAAGGAATCACAATAAGTCGAGGAGGCAGTAGTCCACATGTCCACGACTAACATTATCACTTTTTAGTGTGTAAAAGAAAAATAAAGAAAATGATATGTGTATATATATATTAATAAATTTAATTATGTTATTAATATCTTATATATGTTTTTATGTGTCATATTTCAAATTATAATCATCCTTTATACATTCCATGTATCTTATAAACGAATCACATCACTTTGAGGGGGCGGTATTCCACACTTACTTAAACAATGTTATTGTATTAACACAAACTGGAAAGTAAAAGTGCATGTGTTGTAAAATAATAAAATAATATTATATAAATAATAAATATATTATATATATATAAACATTATTTCAATCGTTTCGTGAGGCATTAGTTCGTCATACATAGAAACAATATGTCTGTTACCCATTTGATGGAGGTGTGTGTAAGTGTAGGTTGCAATAGTATAGTAAAAAAATACCAGTATATTTATTATACTAGTATTTTTATAAAATAATGGAATAAAAATATATTTGGGGTTGAATAATGGAAATAAAACATGAAAGACTGATAGAATGAGCCAATGTGTCTTGAGAGGTGTGAGTCTGGGGGAGAGGTGGTGGCTTTTATAGGGTAGGAAACATACTCACTTGGAATTTTTGGAAACAAGTTAGTTGTACACATGTTATTATCAAAATAAATAATAAAAAACAAACCAAACTAAATAATGGTATGTAATTGGACTAATTAGGGACCTAAAATGGGTTTTGGACAAGTTTCTAGGTCATTCGGGCCCTAAAATATATGGTTAGTCCATTTTAATCCTGATTACACCATAATCATTGTAATTATCATTAATAACTTCCACTAATCATTTAGGTAAAAATTTTATTTGATATTATTAGACTAAAAATATCATACTGATTAAAAGGGTGTATTTATTTTTGTCAAATTGAAATATGAGAAGTGGAAAAAATTAAGATTAATGCTAATCTTCCAGACACATTATTAAACTGGTTTTAGTAGAAACATGTTCAAAAGACTGTTAAGTTTCTATATGCAATTTCAATGTGAGATTGATTTTAGAATATTAAATTGTATTAATATATATTATTGATCTAATTTTTCATTAAAAATAATATTTCACCATAATTAATTAATTAAATGAAAATTTCGTTTTAACTAAAATACAGTATTTTTCTCTATTCATCGAAAAATGAATTTTCTCAGAAAAATACAAAAATATAACCCTAGGATAATTTTGAAATTATGAATTCAATAATGAAGTTTATTTTATCAAATTTTATTGATAATATTTTCAAAATTAATATTTAAAAAAGTTTATCCATTAAAAGGTGGTAAAATTTCCTTTATAAAAATATAGGTTTTTATATGTGAAATAGGGTTTGTTCTTATCTTATGCATATCAAACCTAATAAATAAATAAAAAAAATATTTGATTCAATATATAACATGTATGTTTCAATAAAATCATTCACTAATTGTAAATATTTGGGTTTATTATGGTAAAAATCATTTGGAAGAATAAATATAATAACATTTCATTTTATATCCAATTGGTTCTTATTTTTGTTTCACATTAACTGCTAACCAATGAATTAATTTTATATTGGTGTGAAACATAATTTTTATAAGTTAGTAATTACTATTAATAAAAACAAATTTTACATATAGTTTATATCATATTGTATTAAATAATAATGTTTTAATAAAACTTTGTTATTTGGTGAAACTCGGTCTTACGTGTAACACAAGCTATCGAGGAAGGTTGATCTTGAATTTAACATAATATAAATCAGTTTTTCATGAATTATAAGAAATATAATATGTTTAATTTATTTAAAATAGTAAATATTTTGTAGATTCATGGGTTATTATATTCCCTTACATGTTTGGGGTTTCATGTCATACACGTTATTGAATACAATGTTATACTTTAGAATTTCAGGGTTTTACAAACATCATGTTTTTTTTCCAAACAAGGCCCATTATCTTTTACCAAAAATCTGAATGAAATTATTGTTTTAACACGTATGTCATGAATATTATTTTTCATCATCATGAAAATAATTGTATTTGAAGCTCACTTTACTATTTTTCATTTTTATTTTCAATGAAAAGGATTTTAATATATTTTTATATTTTAAAAAAAATATTTTTAAAGTGTAATGGATATGTTCCCACAAAAATGTTTTAAATTATTTTTAAATATACATTTTTATGTTTCAAATATTATTTTTGAAGAAAATTACTTTGAAATTTTTTTTATTTCAAGATGTGTCCTTCAAAGTGGAATGGAATTTTACATCCAGAAATGTTCCAATTGATTTTTCAGAATTATTTATCCATTTAAGATGACATACTATGATGTAACTTATGGTTTAATGGTGATATAATCCAAGTATAAAATTCTTATCACTTCACTTAATGTTTTATGTTTGTAATGAAAATATGTTTATGAAAGCTGTTTCTCTTCAATGGGTTGTACCATGGTAAAATGATTATGAACACTGCTTATAATTCCAAGTTATGCTTTGATTCTATGATGAAATGATTATGAAACCACTCTCTTTTCCACCGGTTATGTTATTATGAAATATTTATTAAACCCATTTATTTTCTTGGGTTTTAATATGATTAATGTTTTATGATATTTTGGAACATGCATAAATGATTTTCATTATGCCATGGCTGGAACCTATATATCCCTCCAATGCATTGGGTAATGATTAATGTTATATGAGAACGAAGGGTACGCGAGAGGTTATCCCAATACCAAAGAAGGTACATGAGTGGTCAGAACAATACTAACATGTTATGAATGTCATGGTGGGTAAATTTGATAAATTATTTTCTATAATTATGTATTGTACTCAAATCTATGTCTTGTTCCAATGTTATTAACTCATGGATCATCTTATTTGATTCCATAATGATTCAATAATTTTTATTTGGAAAGTTTTTTCCATAACTCTTGATTATGAGATGTGATATTACGGTTTTTTCTTCTTATATTATTCTATTGTTATCATTATCGAATGATCATATTATATTGGTATCTCCCTTTTTACCATAAATCCATTAGTTTTTATGAATAATTTCTTTTTGGAATAAATTAAATTTCTTTTATTGATTTCATTTAATGCTATACCAAGTTAATAATTCACTATACACAAAAAAGAGCATATATTTCATTATATGTAACACAAATATTATCTTGTGTCATATTAAACTATATGTTTTTCTTGTGTTACGCACAATACCAAGTTACATCGACAACTTTCATTGCATGCAAGATAGAATTTTATGGAACTATATTATACTATTAGAATTAGTATTATTATAATTTATCAACCAAATATTTTAATAGAAGATATTAATACGATTAGATAATTTTTTTAAATATAGTTAAAACATGTTTATAAAATTAATTATATAGTTTTCAATTAATTAGATATGAAAATAAAAACCAATTGAATATAAAGGATGTGTCTTTGAGAAAAAACTATTTTTATGCCCACAAAGGCATTTTATATTAATAAATTAAATTAATCACCCTTAATTAGACATATTAATTAAATATATCTATATATTATAAATTCAAAAAAAATTACATTCATCCCATATGTTTTATAGGTATAAAATAATAACAAAACAAATTTTTATGCATAAAAAGATGAATTTTTCTTAAATGATGTTTTTACACATTTTAATGCAATATTTGTTTAAAAATTTTTTTTGACTCATTTATAATTTTTATTTGAAAATATATGGTTTTTTTTAATGTGGAACACAAAAATTTACTTTTGGTTTATTTTTTGTATTTTTTGAGAAATTTCATATTTGGATGATTAGTGAAAATTATAGAATTTTAATTTAAACTGCCTTTTCATTTAATTTACTTATATAGATAAACTATATTTTTATTTTTTTAAAAGAATATTTAGAAAAATTATATATCTATTAATTCAATTTATTTTATTTAAATAAACTTTTCATTGAAACTGGATATAAATGTTTTTGAATATTTTTAAAGAAAATTATCTTTAAAAGCCCACTTTCTCACCACGTCTATGAGATTAGCTTTAAATTTAATTTCTAAACTTATGTGGATTGAATTTTTTTAAAACGGATATAATTTTTTTTATAACAGTAATATATATTTTTTAATTGGGTGAAATCAATTTTTTACCATAGAAATTAGAGAATAAAATTAAAATTAACTAACATTATTAAGGTTAAAATGTGGTTTTGTTCATTATATGAATTTGTATTTATTTTATTTTTACAAGCACATAGGATTCTGATTTAATGAATTGGAATTAATATTCAGAATTGTTAGTTATAAATTATCTAATAAATATATTTTTAATTATATATCTAAAGTATAAATTACCAAGATAAATATAAAGATACATGTTACCTTAGAAAAAACCATAATATATAAAATTGAGTAAACATAATGACTAAGGCACAAAATGATAATTTTTTTTTGTGTTTTAAGTTTGGATCGACCATAATTTCCCTCCAATCAATTATTTTTAAACTATTTAACAACATGAGGTAAGGGAGATTTCCTAATAGGGTTTACCTTTTGGCATTTAGAAGAATGTCACTCCTCATCCATTATAAAATGGCACTCACCCCCATTAATTATTCACATATATAAAGAAATTTGGACAATCCAAACCCTGAACAAATGACATACAGAATTCCCTAAACTCATCTGGTAATATTTTCTTTAACATAAATGAAACCAATGAAGTATTTTGGTATAAACCAAAAGGAGTTTCCCGAATAAGAGTTAACGTTCTTCAACAAGAATTTTTGTTTTATTTATTTCTTCACCCCTTAAATTATTCTTATATATTTCTATTATAATAAACTCATTATATTAAATATATGGATACTTTTTTATTTTATTGTCTCAACCAACAACTTCACATGCTTCCATCAAATGGGATACACTATCCTCATTCGTGTGTATGGTAAACTACACTATCGTGAATTGATTTCGTTCATTCATCCATTACCACCTTTCATGGTTGGTAATAATGATTTATTTATAGTTTATATATTATATATATGATTTTTATAATTTATTTTATTCTTTTCTAGGAATTATATAACACATAACTTCATGTATTTCATCTTTTGGTAGTACAATAACTTCGTTTGTGGATGTGTGGAGTACCGCCTTCTCAAAGCGATGTGATTGGTTCACCCTTTACATAGAAAGTATTATAGTTGGGTTTAAGATAAATATTTTATATATATTTAATAATAATTTAAGTATAATGATAATATATATATATATGTACATATAATCTTCTTTTCATTATTTGAATACGATAATAAAATAGAAATAACCTTCATGCATACATACGACCTACCGTCTCCATAAACGATGTGTTTAATTTCCTATTTTTATATTTGATATATTATTATAAGTATATATATATATATATAATGAATATATATGATATTTATATCATGGTATATGTTATTGATATAATTTTATCAATATCTAAGTAAGACGACCAAGAAAAAGAAATCAAAACATGTACGAATAAAGTGGTCATTACTCAAAACATAACTTTAACAAGAATTGTTAATAAATAGGTAATATAAAGTGATAAGTAAGAATATATGGTATTATATATAGTAATATGTTTATTTTATATATTTATAGTAAAATATATTTATTATTTATTAAGTTTTAAAAAGTAAAATGAGAGTCAAGACTTAAGGTATAGGGATTTCTAGTCTAAGTTTTATTTTTACGAGAATTGTGCCATATTCACCACTCATTTCTTTTGTGTGGTGTATATAATTACGATAAAATTTTTATATGATTATTACTATTAATTTTTTTATTATATAAATATCTATTTTATGAACTCTCTTTCATGGGTTTTGCTGTTTAAAATATATCAAATCAGTAAAGTAATTTTGTAATAATTATCTTTTCATGAGACACATGTTATGTTATGCACCAATATTATTATATGAGGTGTATATAATAGAATTTATCATGTTTTATCATTAATATAATTCATTTAATGATGTTTTAAAATTCAATTATTTTTATTATTTAATGAGGATTTTGATTTCAAATATACTGAAGTGGTAAGAATTTATTTCTACATTCTCATCAAATATCATGATTATTTATGATTATGGTTACATTGATGAAATATTACGATTGAAATCTCAACAATTATCAATAATTTTGTTATACTATTTTTATTCATGATATATTCAAGTAATGGTACCTTTTATTCACTCTTGGGTACATTAGATATTTAAAAAAATGTTTTTAAGAAAATCCGACCTTATATCTCTCTTCAGTCAAAAACTTATGTTCATAATTTTTTTTTCTAAATTTTTTTTAATTATATTTTAATCTCATTTTTACGGAAAAGGATTTTGAAAATGTTATATGTTTAAAAAAAATTAAAATGGTTTTCAATTACTTATTTATATTATTTCAAAGTCATTTTTAAAGAAAAATATTTTCAAAATGCTTTATGTTTTAAAAATAGTTCTTCAAAGAAAAAAAGATATTTTCCTAAATAATATTTCAAAATGATATTTCAAAATTATTCTATATATATTCTGAAATAATTTTATATATTTTATTCTTTATTAGGGATATGTTCCAAGGGCATCTTTCTTATTCATTCTTTGAATGGTTTTTGTTTAATATGACATGTTTTTATGAAACTTGTTTATCTTTCACATGTTATACCATATTAAAAATTTATTAAGACAACTTCTTTTCTTGGGTAATTATTATAAGAAATTATTATTAATAATTTATATCCCCCATAGGTTATGATATGATGAAAATTTTACGATACCCATTTCGTTTCATGAGTAATGATATGATGAATTTTTAAGATCTTATGGCACACATATATATGATTTCATTATGTTATGTGTGGGACCTATATCTCACCCTAATGAATTGGGTAATGATAGATGAATAATGTATATATATGTTTTGAATGAATCTGATTACATGTTCACAATGTTATGAGTGAACCATATTATGTGTTCAAAATGTTATGTGTGAACCTAATTACATGTTCATAATGTTATGTATGGACCTGGTTGCTTGTCTGTATGTTTAGGCATTAACCTAATTACATGTTCACAATGTTAAGAGTGAAGACGATTATATGTTCACAATGTTATGTGTGGACCAGATTTCAAGTTTAAATTTTATGTCTGAACCTGATTAGATGTTCAAAATGTTATGCATGATCCTGAATACATGTTCACAATGTTATGTGTGGACCTGGTTGTATGTCCATAAGTTTTTTTGTGGGAAATATTTCATGTTTTTAACTTTACAAGTGAGCCTTTTTATGTTAACACATGTTCAAAATTTTATAAGATGATGTGTATGTGATAAGTATATGTATTTTTTATTTATATTCTCTCATGTATCATGTTATTTTATTTATTTATGATTCATGTATTATGAACTACCACTCTTTATTCCATGAATCAAGATTATGATCTTTGATATAGAAAGAATGGTTTTATAAATTCATTCTCATGTTCACATACCCTTATACTCATATTTTGATAATGTATTTCATTTTTTTACCTTTATTGAGCATCTGAGGTAACCCTTTATTTTGTTTTCTTTCCCCAGGTTATGAAGAATGGTTTTAAATTGGAATAATAAATGGGCAGATCTTTGTGGGAAATATAAAATATATTTCCCTATGTTATAAGATTTAATTCAATGGTTATAATGACACTGAACTATTACAGTCCTCGGGCATGTGCTTTTTTGATGTGTTAAAAGTTCATATAAAATGATTTAATATCCATGTATGTTATTCATTAGTCACTATAGTCTGTATAAAAGAATTTTTTTTTTCAAAATTTAGTAACTAGGATGAAACAAATTTGAGATTCCCCTAGGAATATTTCTAAGAATATATCTTGGGATGCATCTAAGGATAATTATAAGGATTCATCAAAGTATTATAAAATTTAATAGAATTTTGGTAAATTATTGAGCAAGTGGTTTTCTATTAATACATATATGTATTAATACAACATCTGGATTCAAATCTGGAACAAATACATGTAGGGGTAACAAACCTAAAAACATTGTATTGAGCTAGACTCGATCGGGAACTTGTTTGAAATTCCTAGGGGAAACACTTTTGAAATTCAAAAACTCTTTAAAAATCACCATAAATGATTTAAATAGAAGATAACCGTGAGTGAGCTAGGATAATACTATAGTTTTGTAGAATTAAAATAAGGTTACATGATTTATACATCCTATATGTGATTTTTCATGATTACGATTTGTTCAACTATGATAAGTGTTTCTCACATTCTGTTTTATAGTTTTTGTCAATTGTGGGTACCAAACATTGAATGTAAAAACAATTTTATTATGGTTAGGAAATTTCTATGATAAATGGAGTGATAAAAGTTTTCCTCCTTAGTAATAAATTTTCAAATAATTCTATTAAAAACATGTACCTAAATCAACTATCAGACATACCATGGAAGAGAAGGAAATATTCTTTAGAGAATTTATGAAATGGTAAATAGGGAGGAATGAATCTTATTTTCCTATATGTATAAAAATTGTTAATAAGCACTCAAGTAAATGTATAAATGGAATGATGAGATGTGTTATGTGTAGTGATGAAGGATACATAGTATGTAATCACCCATTAAAAATGAAGATTTTATTTAATAAAATTTATAGGAATATTTGTCCACCTATGGTATTATAAATATTTGGATATTTTAAGTGTGGAAGGTCTGGGTATTATGAAAATCAATGTCTTAGTGGGACATCTCATGAGGGAAATTAAAAAGGATATAAGTGTACTAGTCTTGTTTCTAATGATGAAGAGACCATGAGTGATATATGAAATGTATGTTCTATTATAATGATATTGTTTATAATCATGATTAAATTAATTTTTATGAATGCCAAGACATTATTCATATTTCATATTTTAGAAAAAATGTATTAAGGAAAAATATGAGGAAGAATAGTTAATGGTTTGAGAAATAAGTGGGTTGATTAAAGTGTATTTGTATTGTAATTAAATAATTATGTTATATTAATAATGAAGTATATGTTTTTTATAAAGGATTTTAAAAAAATATATAGAATTGTTCTGAGGCCCTATAAATGTGATTTAATGGAAATGTGATGTTTTGATCAAGATAAAGTAAGCCATAATGTGTTCCTGATGTAGAGAATTTTTTTTATCTTGGATAAAGAGATGATTGATAAGGATAAAGTAAATTATATAGTATTGATGACTTCAGAATTGATAAATTATTTATAGGAAATTGAATTATGTTATCATTGATGAAGTTTAGATCATTTTTATATCTAAGTAATATATCTTATAATCTGTGTTCTATGTGTGGAATGAAGAAGCATGTATGTTTTGAATATGGTTTTAAGGTAATTCAGGTTATTATGCTGTTTTAAGAGAATACATGATAATGGTATTCACATGTTGGGAATGTGATAAATAAGAGATACTTTATGGTATATGGGGATCCATGTTATGTTAATTTTGAGAAATTTAGAGGCCTTCTTTCTAAAGTTTCATATTTTAATCTTCCAAAAGGGATATAAGGTTCACAATTTAAGAAATGGTTTAAGTTAATCATTAGATTAGGTTTTTATAGATTAATGTATTATCTCACCATATGAGGATTTACTCATACTGGACAACCTATTCTAATAATTTTTCTGTGAATTTAACTGTTGATAGATGGAATGGCTTAGGATTATATTTATGGATCACATAATCTTTAGTTATTCAAGATTAAAAAATTTACCTTCATTCCTCTGAGTAAGTAATGAAGTGGAAATTGACCATGGAACACCCAAAGGGTGAGATTGTGATGAAACAAAGTAACAATAACTTATTGTGAAAGTTATTCATTATTATGAATAGGATATTGAAACAAAAATTATATCGTAGTACCTCCATTTATAATGACTCAAATGATCCCATAGATTATATCAAATTTATGGTTTTGTGATTTTTAAATTTATATGGATCACCCAATTTAACTGATCAATTTTATATATAACTATAAATCATTATATGGGTTTTTGTTTTCACTTCCATGTTCATGTTTTAACTTCCCACTTATGTTCTACTTCATGGAAACCCAGTTATGTGTCACTTTGGTTAACACTTATGCTTAAAACTTTTCTTTTTAAAGGAATTTTAATTATTCATTTTTAGGATGTGGTTTCTATGACTGTATCTTTAACTTATTAATTCTTCTATGGAATATATGAGTTTTTAGGTTGAAATTAATTTTATGTACGGTAGAATGCAACACCCCAAGATTTTATGAATAATTTTTTTGAATAATTAAAATTTCTTTGATGGACTGCAACGTATGATACACCGAGTTAAGATTTCCATAAACACAAAACTGAGCTTAGACTGTGTTACATGAAACACTGATTGTGTATTTCATTACAAACAACAATAATTTTGGCTTGTGTTAAACAAAATACCACATTCCTTTGACAAATTGTGTTACATACAAGATAGGTTTTTACTAAACGACAATATAATAATAATATTATTATTATAAGTTATATCTTAGCTATTAGAGAGGAATATATGAATAAAATTCACTAAATCATGAAACTATGTTTTAAACATGTTAATAATAATATTTTTTTGGTTACTAATTAATTATAAAATAAAATAAAAACCAATTGAATATTAATGATGTGTTTTTATAAAAAAAAATTATGCCCACAAAGGCATTTTAACATTACAAATTATATTAATCAATATTAGTGAGATATATTAATGAAATTTATATAATATAAATTCATCCAAATTTTTTTACATTAATCCCAAAAGTTATGTAGACATAAAATAAGAATAAATCCAATTTTATGTATAAAAATCAGCATTTTTCTAAAAAGAGGGTTTTCCGCCTTTTTGTAGAATTATTTTAAATAAAATTTTCAAAATATTTATAATGTTAATTTTTTATAAAAATCCTAATTTTATAAGTAGTAATATCAAAATTTACTTTTTTAATTTTTTGGTATTTTTCTAAAATGTTTCATTTTTGAATGAATTTTGAAAATACGAAATTTTTATTGAAAGCATCTTTGTTATTTATAATATTTGTAATGTTAAATGATATTATTGTTTTATTTTAAATTATATTGAGACAAATTATAAATATAGTAATCCAATTTATGTCATGGTAATTGATTTCACATTGAAATTGGTTACAAATACATTTCAAACATTTTAACATTTTGACTTAAAAAATCCACATTCTCTCCACGTCTGCAGGATTAACGTTAAATCTAATTATTCCACTTTTGTAAAATTAATTTGAAAATATGGATATAAATATTTTTAATAAAATAATATTTACATTAAAATATGTTAAAATTTATTTTCCATCATAATATTTAGTTAAAATAGTTAACATTGATTAATGTGATTAAGGTTAAAACATGGTTTTTCACATTAAATGAGTTTGTATTAAAATTAATTTTACACACTCATATGATTTTTATTTAATGAATTTAAATTAATATTTACAATAATTAGGAATAATTTATCTAATAAATCACTTTTAAATTATATTCTTAATTATTAAATTTCCTAGGTAAATAAAAATAAACATGTTACTTTAGAGAAAACAATTAAGATAAAATTGAGAAAACCTAAAGACTAAGGACAAAAATGAAAAAATTATTTTGTATTTGCGTGGTGTATGTTTTTCAAGAACATAATTTTCATAAAATCTATTATTTTGAAATTTTTTAATCACGTGAGGAAAGGAGGACCACCCAATAGTGTTACCTTTTTTGTATTTACAAGAATTTCACTCCTCCTCGATTATAAAAGGGCACTCACCCCCTCACCTATTCATATATATTAATACTTTTGAAATCATTAAAACCTACCCAAAAAATCTCCCAATATCACTTCCCTCATCTTCGAATATTTTTTTACATAAATCAAACCATGGATGAATTTCAGTATAGACCAAAAGGAGTTACACGAAGAAGAGGTAACGTTCTTTAATGAGCACTATTGTTTTATTTATTTCTCCACAACTTTAATTATTCTTATATATACTTATATAATAAAATATTATATTAAATATAATTATATTTTTTCTGATTAGGGTTCATCCTACAACTTGACACACTTTTATGAATGGGATACATAATCATCGACCGTGTATACGGCAGATTACAACCTCAATAACAAATATCATTCATTTTTCCATTACAACCATCAAAGGATGAGAATAATGATGTATTTATAGTTTATATGTGATATATATGATATTTATAATTCCTATATTCTTATTTATTTCTTATATAACATATACATTCATGCTTTCCATTTTTTGGGAATATGACAACTTTGTTTTTGGATGCGTGGACTACCGCCTCCTCAAACCGATGTGATTTATTCTATCTTTACTGGGAAATTATTCGGGATGGTTTTAATAAAAATATGTGATATATTTAAAATAATAATTCTACTATAATTAATATATATATATATCATTTACTTTTATTTCTTTCAATATGAGGTGAAAATGGAAACAACGTTCATGCATAAGTATGACCTATCGCCTCCATGAACAATTTATTTCATTTAAAATTTATATATTTTATATATTATTATAAATAAATATATAATGAATATATATGAAATTTATGTCCTGTTTTAAATTATATGAATAATAAAATCATGATCTATGTAAGATTATTAAGAATAACAAGTCAAATCCTATACGAAAAAATAATGTGGTTATTACCCGAAACATAACTTAAAATGGAATTGTTAATAAAAGGGTAATATAAAGTCATAAGTAAAAAAAAGGGTATTATATATATCAATACGGTTCAGTGAGATATTTATAATAAAATTATATTTATAATACAAGATTTTTGAATAAGTAAGATAAGAGTAATGACTTATGGTAAGGGGATTTCTAGTCTAAATTTTATATTTGTGAGACTTATGTCATATTCACCACTCATTTATGTTGTCTGGTGTATATAAAACACATGAATTTATTATATAATCATTATAATTAAAGTTATGGGTATTTTCATATCCATTTTATGATCTATATTTCATGGGGTTTACAATTGAAAAGTTATCAAATCATTAAAGAAATTTTCAATCAATTTGTCTTCCATGATACTCATGTTATATTATGCATCTATATTATTTTATGAGGTGTATATACATAATGTTGATTTGTTTTATCATAAACATACTTCCTTTGATGATGTTTTAATATTCATGTAATTTTATTCTTTTGTGGGTATTTTGATTTCAATGTTACCAAAATGGTAAGAGTTCATTTCTACAATCTCCATGTTTATAAGGATTGTTTGTGATTATACTTCCATTAGTGAAATATTATGATCCATATCTCATGAATTCTCATGAATTTTATTCTTCTCTGGTTATTAATGATATCTTCATGTAATGGAAATATTTTTCACTCTTTTTTAATTAATATATTTAATAAAATGTTTTTTTTGAAAATTTTATATTATTTCACTATTCTGTTAGAAATATATGCTCAGTTAAGATAATTGTTTCTAAAAATTATTTTAATGATATATTAAGAGAAATTTCAAGGAAAATGATTTTTAAATTTTTTTATGTTTTTTAGAAAATTGGTTAAATTTTTTTCAAAGATTCTTTTCTTTGTTTTCAATGCGATTTAAAAAGAAAATGATTATCAAAATGTTTTAGGTTTTAAAAAGTGTTTTAAAAAGAAGAAAATATATTTTCCACAAGAATAGTTTTAAAAGATATTTAAAAAATTCTTCTCTATATAAGATGAAAACCATTGATATATTTTATTCTTTCTTGTGGATATGATTCAAGGAAAATATTCTTATTCTTTATTTAAATGGTTTATGCTTTAGATTACATGTCTTTTAGGAAACCCATTTCTCTTCCTAGGGAAATATTATGTTACAGTGACTGTGAAACCCAATTATTTTCATGGGTTATTGAGAATAGATTATGAAACCAGTCTCTTACACATAGGATTTGATAGGATGAAATGTCTTGATACCCATTTCCTTTCATGTGTTATTGTAATATACCAGGTTATTATATTATAATACTTTTTCATATATATTAATATTCACTAATTATATATTAATTTATGTTTAAAGGGGGAACTATGTGTGATAGCGTACCCAAAAAGCAACAATGAGATTCATTGAAATATTATGCTGCACACAAGACTGAGTTATACCGGAAAGTAATACAATATTATTATTATTATTATTATTATTTCAAATTGTAGTTAAGAAATATACATTATATTGGAAGGAATGAACAGAAATAACTATATTATTTTTACAAGGGTATATTAAAAGTTTTTTCTCTCATAAAATAAATATGAAAGGCTTAAATTGATAATAAATCTAGTTTTAAGGATTAAAAACTCTAATATTTTTAAAAGGTAGTTTTACAGCCTTTTGAGGGACAACACTTTTTAAATATAATTTTCGTCAGTTTTCTATGTTCTCTTTGGAAATATAAATCTCTCCTTTGGAAGCATGACATCATAATTTACTTTAGTTTAAATTTTGGTATTATTATAATAAAATTCATATTTTAATGAATAGAGAAAAAATACGACATTTTAATTGAAACTTCCTTTTCGTCTAAATTTTTTTATTTATTAAATTATCATTCAAATTTGTTTTGATGTATATTTTTATTATTTTCTAATAATTTAACACAGTTTTAGTCATTTGAGATAATTTCACAATGAAATTTGATATAAAAAATGTCAATCTTTTGATGGTTTATACTTTTAAAAAACCCATTTTATTGTTTTGACAACAAGAATTAATTTTAAATTAATTACTGTAACTTCTATATTTTGAATTTGTAAAAATAGATTCCATATTTAGAATCATAATTTCCAAATTATGTAAACAAATCCCTTTTATTTTTGGACATGATGAATAGTAACTTTAGTAATTATATTTATTTTCCACGGTTAAAGGGTAAATCATGTAAATAAGGGTAAAAATATTATTATAATTATATAAAACCAGAAAAAAACTTGTTCTAATAATATTGGATGAGATATTTATGACCAAGAAAACACTTGGGACTAAAATGTTGCCTTTGTAAGCCACTTTTGTGTGGCTATGACACTTATAGCCTTTAATTTAAAGTAAAAGAAAATATTCCATAAACATATATATTCTAACAAAAACTATTTTAATATAGGTTTCTATAACTGATATCATAAAATAATAATGGTCATTATAAATATCAAAATAATTTCAACATCATGGTATTTTATTTATAATTTTTAGACATTATATAATTAAATTTAATTAGGACACGATGATGATGGAATAATATGCTTATTAATGAAAGAATCAAATTAATGATATTATAAAAATAAAAATAAATATAATTTGACATATTTTATGACATAAATGATTTTAATAGGTTAATATGATATTTTATTAGACTATTAATTTTTTTTTTAAATTTTCCTCTCTTTTTATATTTTATATAAATTCAATAAAATGAATATTGAAAAAATTGACATAATTCATGTTTTATAAAAATAGTAGTTCATTGAATTATTTAAAAAACCATAAAATCTTTTAAAATATAAAATTTACTATTAAAAGGCTTATAAGTTCGTTATGTTTATAATTTTTGGAATTTTACCCCATATAATTAAAATTAATAACCTCTTAATAATTTAAATGTTGATACCACAATTAAAATTAAAAGCGAATAATTATGGGTAATCTTGAAAGACAAAGTTAAAAATAAAATCAATAAAAGTATAAATATTATTGTATTATAGTATTTATAAATAAACTCATATTATCTTCAACATATCTCATATTGGATTCATTTTAATTAAAAAATTAATTTATATTAATTTAATAATTTAAGAGTTTCTCAGGGTGACCCCTCCCTCTCATATAAAAAGGTACCCTATCTTCTCTAATACTCACACTTCAAGAACCATTTTGTTTAGACCATCCCTACCATAAAATATACCGAGAATCTATTCCCTCATCATAGACTCCTCTTTTAGGGAAAAAAATAATTCCAAGGAAGCATTTTTGTATAAACCAAAAGAATTTACCCGATTAGGAGGTAACACATTCTCTGGTGCTTTTTTAGTTTCATTTTCATTATTAAATCAATAAAATGTTTATATACTATGATTACATAAGAAAAATAGTATCCTAAATATACTAGGATATTTCTATGCTATGGTTTCTATCAATACATACACACTCCTTCATTTAATGGGCAATAAACATACTGTTTATGTTTATGGTGAACTACCGCATCCTGAAATGATGATTGTACAATTTTCGCAAAACACATCTCATGGTGTCTTTTATAGGGGAAACAATTTTTTACATATGATATATATTATATTTATATATTCTTAATTTTTAGTTATAACATTCCTTTTTTCTTTCCATGTTGTGTAAATACAATAATTTCTTATGAGGAAGTGCTGACTACCGCCCCCTCAAAGAGCTATGACTCGTTCCGTCTATATGTGGAACATATAAAGAATTTATTTATTAAAAATATTAGAAATATATAAAATTTATATAATATTGGTATTCTAATATACATTTACATAATTTAATTATTATTCTTTTAATATAAAAAATAAGTGAAAGTAGCGTTCATGCGTACGTACGACCTACTGCCTCCATAACCAGTGCATTTCATTTCTTATCTCCAAGTCATTATGGATGATTATAAATAAATATGAACTAGATATATATGATATTTAAATCAGGAATAATATTTTAGATATGATTTAATTTTTCCCACATTGCCAATTTACATCAAAACAATTTCATTTTTTACACAAGTATCGAATGCCGACAAAACAAACGATAATAACTTAAATATTTATGTACTTTTTATAAAATTTTAATGAGTGATATAAAAGGAATAATAAAAATTAAAAATGTTCTCATGAAAGTATAAATTATCCTATTTTTTTATTTAGGAAAATAAATAACATACGAGACAATTCGGGCTCATGGTAAAGGAAATCTTAACCCAATTTCCATTCATTGAGTTAAATATCCATGTCATTGGTTTTGTTTTTACAAGAATGTGTGTTATTAATCTAAGATTTTTATACACTTAATATCCAATATTTAGAGTTTATTTAAATTTTACACACATTATTATTTCATTGATTTATCTTTAATGTAATAATATGATCTTTGTAAGGGATTTTGTTCCAATCTCCTTTCATTGAGGAATTTCTTGATAATATGAACCTTTTTTATTTTATAAGTAATATATACATCCACTATGACACTTAATATACATATTTTATCTATAATAATGTTATTTATTGTTTTGGTAAATGTATTAAATCATGGATATTATGATTTAAATTTTCAAATTGGTATGAGACACCTTGAACATTTAAATAATTAATTTTCAAATCTATTTTCTCATGATATTAATTTACTTATTTATTTAAATGGATATAAAACAATTATACATGACATTTTATGTATATATTTAATTTTATTAAATGTTTTCAAAATAAATATTTCTACAAAAAGCATTTTACTTTCTTTACAAAACGAAAAAAGGAATGTTTTTCTTATTTACGGTGACATTGAATTCTCCACCATCGTTACTATTATTTGATATTTGGATTCCTGTATAAGCCTTAAGGTTTTTAAAATGGAAAAGAAATTCCTTATTCATTTTTGGGTGTTTTGGTATTGAAATTGGTTTTGAAACTGGATTGAATTTTTTAATATCTTGAAATGATTTCTTATGATGGAAAATGAAATGTTTAGAGTGAAATGTTGATAATTTCAATCTTTGTGTGTTTTGATTATATATTTGTATTGTGACATTTGATGTGTGGTTACATGATAAACCAAATATGGGTGGTTACATAATAGACCAAATGTGGGTGGTTATGTGATAAACCAAATATGAGTGGTACTATAAAAATCCAAGGACAACAGGTTATGTTATAACTTCTAATGAATTGGGTATGTAAGTCACCCATATGGTTGATCAATTTGTAAGAGTGATATGTGTGGAAGTAGACCTTATAGTTATTCCATTTATGTATGATTATGTCAAAAGTTTCCTTCATATGTTATATGTAATTTATATGTGTTTTATGGTAATATTTTGATTTAAAAATGGTAAGGAACATGATTATATTTAGTAAAGATTATTTTTTAATTCATAAGGGTGAAAAGAATTACTTTATTATAAAATATCCATGGTTTACATTTTTTCACAAGACTAACTGTTTTCCTTCATTGTGTATGCCTTACTAAGATTTTTATGCTCATCCCATGTTCTAAATTTTTTTCACAGGATTGAAAGAATAATAGATTCCAGGATGGGATCAAGGAAAATTTATGATGTTTAAAAATAAAAAGTGACCATGTTTCTTTTTTAAATTTTCTATTTTATGAAAAAAATATATAGTGATTAGAATTTATACTTTTTAATATTTTCTTTTTATATAATATTTATGGCCTAATTCTATTAAACTCTAATCCTAAAAAGATCCTCGATATGAATAAAAGTCATATTATTTACTTAATTATTAATTTAAGTAATATTTAAGGCTATGGACTTATAGTTGGTAACATATGATGGTTTAAGAAACTTTATAGGTTAGGGTTATATTTAAGCATATGTTATAAGTCATATATTACTATAATGGTTAGAATAATAGAAATATTCATGGTTATTTTAGATAAATTGAATGAGGTTTAGATAAAATGAAAAAGTATATCTTAGTGTTTATCTTCCTCATAAGATAGTATATGACAATTTTATTAACATACTCGCTCTATACTTTTTATAGTAAATGGATAGATCCAGTAGACACCAATATAACAATGGATGTGAAGGAAAATTTGGTGGTTCTAGGAATAACCAAAAAAATGAAATGGGAGCTGTAATAAGAACTCTCTTGGTTACTCTAAACCAACTATCATGAGTCATGATTAACCATTGGAACCTTGGTGAGTTTTCTAATGAATCATATATGATAGAAATGAATCCCTATGTAAGTTTATGTAAGGATCATAAAGGTAGGAATATTCATCAATATATCTATCAATGTTTTGGAAAGAAAAACATAGTACAATGTTTCAAAGGGACATGAAGGTGTTATGGATGCTGTAATATAGGTCATAAAGCAATAAACTTCCAAGGAAAATAAAGTGTTAGGTTAAATCCAGGAAAGGGAATGAAATTATTTCTAAGTTATCAATTTAATTTTTTAAATATTTGGATTATGGTCTTTATGAAAGTATGTGTCCTTAGAAGAAGGTTTAGGAATGGGATTAGCAGGACCGTATAAATATAAGTTTATAAATACTTAAAGTCATTCCAATTTAAGATTTGGAAACTGAAAATAGCTTATGAAAGGTATCTCTTACTTAATGTATCATGTTTTGAAAATTCTAAATCTTAGGACATGATTAATGTTTTTTAGGAAAGAAGTATTAAGTAATAATATATAAAATAATTTGAAAAGGATCATGAAAAATGATGAATAATTAAAAAGTCTACAAATAATGGATTCAAGATTTATAAAAGATTATAAGATGATGAGATGTTTAAAAGTATTAATGCTCTTTTGATGATTATATTACTTTGGAAGAGTTTTTTTCTATTATGTGTAACACTAATGTTTTTTATAGGGAACTGTTATTTGATGAAGAATTGTCTCTTTTTGCTTGGATATAATTATAAAGGTATGGACAATATTTTGGGTTTATATGATCATTGATTTTCAAGTAATTACATTTTGTGTTTCAAAAATATATATATGAGATAAACTTTGAGGTTAAAGAATTTTATGGTTATTTTTTATGATTTTTTCTCATTTTGGGAATGTTAAAAGAATTATATATTTTTTTTAAAAAGGAGAGCCCACAAGAAATGTTAAAACCCATCGTGTCGAACACAGCCGCAAGAATCGAATCCATCACTAGTAGAAAATAGTTTTTAATGTCACCAATGTGGCATTAATTTCTTATAAAACACTGCAAAATATGTTTCCAGAGACTTTTTGGTGTTGGTTTTTTTAATAAACAACACCAAAAAGAAGAACAATTAGTTTGGGCATTGGTTTAAAAAAATAGATGAAAATAATTCGATTTTTTTACAATGTTTTAGATTATTTATTAAGCATCGATTTGATTGGTCGTGGAGGAAAAGATGGAGTTACAGATTAAATTTTATGGATTTGGGAAGTTGATCATCTCTAAGGGAATTCCTATAGAAGTCCAAATTTCAAAGGCCATACCTTTTAATCTGTAACTCTATTTTAACTCCACGAACCGTCAAATCGAATCATAGGAAATTTTATAAACATTGTATTTTTTAAAATTTCTGGCATCTTTTTTCATAAATTTCGACACAAAAAATATAAATTTTCTCTTTTGTGTGCATTTTTAAAAAAACTCACACCAAAACAATTTTTTTATTTTTTGTGTCAGTTTTTTAAAAAAAGGATTTGAAAAGTATTTTCAAATTTTTTTAGTATCTTTATATTTAAAAACTGACTCCATAAATATTTTTTTTAACTTTTGGCGATGGTTTTTAAAAAATGATACGAGAAATTTTTTTTTGAACTTTTTATCATCGGTTTACTTAAAAACTGATGCCAAAAATGATATCGATTAACATTTTTGGCATCGAAATCCTACAAAACTGATGTTAAAAGACCAATGTAAATCCTCTTTCAAATAAGTATAAAACAAATCTGACACCAAAGAGTATTTTCCAATATGCAGGATCAGTATTTTAATTTTTTCCCAACACGTGTTTAACTTTTTAAAATTCCACCTACATTTTCATACAACGCTATCAAAAATATTTTCATTTACTATAAATATATATATATATATCCATTTTCTTCTATGATCATCATTTTCAACCTCTTTGATTGAATTATGTTTTCATCACAGCTTCAATCGTTAATTTGAACATGGTACCTATTATAAACATTTGTTTTATTTATTATTATTTTCCTTCATTTCTAAAAAACTCGATTAGCTTGCTTATAATGATGATTTATTCTTATTATCGAGTTAAAAATAAAAAACATTCTGATGACATTTACCAACCATTGTGTAAATTTAATTATCAATCACAATATTCATTATCGCATGAGTTCTATCCTAAATTTAAGATATTTGAGGATAAACAACATATCATTTCTATGGAAGATCTTAAAACCATCGAAATATGTTTGAAATATTATTTTTATTTTATTTCTTTGTTGTATGTTATTTTATTTCATGTTTATCATATTTTCTTGGAAAAAGGTTTTATCTGTCAAATTTTTGATAATTTCAACTTCCGACAGCCATAACTTTGGATATGTAACTCTGTGTTTTCTCTATGACTAGTGAAATTAAAGATTAGGAAATTCTATAAAAAATATAGAAGAAAAAAAATTACTTTTTTGCATTCATGTTTCTGAAAACCGATGCCAAAAATATATTTTTTTTATTTATGGAATCATTTTTTAAACGACACCAAAACTATTTTTTAATAATTTTTTGCATTGTGTTTTAAGGGAAATGATTCCAAAAATAATAGAAATGGTTTTTTGGGCATTAGGTTTTTACCAAACCGATGCTAAAAATAATTTAAAATCATTTTTTGAATCGGTTTACAAAAAGTGATGTAAAAAGTCATATTTTTATGTTGCCGACTTCAACGTCATTTAAAAGACGACATCTAAATTAAAAAAAGATGTTAAAGACCAAATTTCTACAAGTACACAACTAAAGTGCAATATGGATTTATCACCAACTACTATCCTATGCTAAGTCCCTTGTTTGTAATACGTTGTATTTTTAGTAAAATGATTTTATGAATTAAGAATAAATTGATTTGGGAGAAAAATATTTTATGTAATAGATAACTATGGGATTGGAAAATGATTTGGAGATTAAATGATTAATGTCATTTCAGAATATTTTCACCATTTTGGGAACACTATATGATCAAGTTAAATACAATACTATGTGATTTTAATGGTGGAGTAATGGTTGAACTGCATTTTGGAAGAATTTATGTTTTTATTATGGACTTATAGCGATTTGGGTTATTTATGGAAATTATTAAACTATCAGGGAGAATATGTTATTAGGAAATTAATTTTCAGAATGAGACATCAACAATGATTTATGGAGATAAAAGTTAAAACTTTTCCTTGAAGAATATATTATCAAATACTTTTGAACTTTGGGTTTCAATATTTGTTTGGGTTATTTTTAGGAATTTTGAGAACAATTTTTTATTGAATAGTTTATGTAGAACTTGAGAATTAATGTTGAATTTTGGACATTAGAAGTTTTCATTCTGCTTAGAAAGGATAATTTTTTTTAGGGGAATTATCTGATCTTGTACTAACCCATTGGGTTTTGGTTAATGTATAAATACATGGGAAATATATAGACCATATTTTTTGGTTTATGTGATTCTCTTGAATTTTATTCTTGTGAATTAGGCTTGAATAAATCATATTAAATACTCATCTTTTGGAGAAAAAGATGACCTTGTGGTGGAAATTGATTAAGGTATGAAACTCCGCACATCAATTAAGTATATTTCATTATGTTTTTATTCTATGTAGTCAAATAATTCCTCAAATTTATGAAAATGATCTTAAAAAAATCCATTTACTTTTCCTACTATGAAATAAATGACCTTTTAACAAATAAAAAATTTATGGTTTTGGGATTGTTAAATTTATTTTGACCATGTTTTCAATCACTCTCCATGAGAACATGAAAGTTAATTTTTCTTCCATATCTATGTTTTCCTACATGGAATCCTAGTATGTGTTATATAAGGTTACCTTTATACGTTCTTTTCATTATTTTAATGTTTATTTTTTGTTAATCCTTTTCTTATGTGGGATTGGAATAATTTTATTTTGAAAATTCATAGCTTAGTTTACAACACCAAATTAAGATTTCAAGGACGCATTTTCCAGAAGGGGGGAGAATGTAACATTCTAGGAAATTATATAATAATTCATTTTCTTGTATTTTAATATTTATTAATTTGATATTTATTTCAGTTTAAATGTTACCCTATGTGTGATAGAGTACCTAACACACAACTAATGGTTTCTACAAAATCTTATATCGCACCAAGATTGAGTTAAACCGAAAAATAATATAATATTATTTTTATTATATTAGTTTGTAGTTAAATCCAAGTTGTTGTATTGGTAGGAATGAATAAAACTAACTATATTCTATTTACACATGTTTATTAAATGTTTTTCCTTTCATCTAATAAAATTAAGAGTCTTAAAATGAGCATAAATCCAATTTTAAACATAAAATACAATAGTATTTTTAAAATGTCGTTTTACCGCCTTTTGATGGTGAACCCTTTTTAAATATAATTATTTTCACCTTTATTTTTTATATTTAACAACATAAACCACTTCTTTGTGTGATAGGTATCAAATTTTATGTTGGTTTAAATTATGGTTTTTTATAAAATTCTGATTTTAATGAATTGTTAAAAAATACAGCATTTTAATTCAAAATATCATTTTTATATAATTTTATTGTATTGTTAGATAATCATTTTAATTGGTTTTAAATTATATTTAGATTCTGTTTTATAAATTTAATTTATTTTTAGTAATTTGAGTTATATTTACATCAATATTTGATATAAACACATTTCAATCTTCATATGGTTTTTACTTTTAAAAAACTCGATTTCTCATTTTGAAAATGGTAATTAATTTTAAATTAATTACTACAAATTATGTGTTTTGTATTTGAAATAATTTATCCCATATTTGGAATCAAAATTCCCAAATTATGTAAATAGGTCCCTTTTTTTGGAGATGATGAATAGTAACTTTAGTAATTATTTTTATTTGCCACTGTTAAAGGTAAATAAGGTAAATAAGGGTAAAAATAATAATATAATAACATAAAACTACCCTAACACTTGTCCTAATCCAATTGGATGAGATATTTATAACAAATAAAACCCTTGGGATGAAAATTTTTCTTCTGGAATCCACTTGGGTGTGATTAGGACACTTATAACTTTTAATTTAAAGGAAAGGAAAATATGTTATAAACATATATCTTATTACTAAAACAATTTTAATATGGGTTTATTTTAGTGATCACTTTTTATATAAATAGTCATTATAAATATAATAATATTTTCTATATTATGGTATTTTATATATAATTTTTAGACATTAAATAATTATGTTTAATTATGATATAATGATGATGGGAAAATACACTTATTATTAAAGAAATCAAGTGAATAATATTATAAATATTAAAAAAAATATTATTTTACATAATTTATGTTATCTATGATTGTTTATGGGGAATATGATATGTTATAAGACTATTAAATGGTTTTTGTTGAAGTTATCTATTTATTTAGAATTTATTTAAATTCAAGAAAATGAATAGATTAAAAATTGACATAATAGGTGTTTTATAAAAATATTAAATTATTAAATTATTTAGAAATCATAAAAATATTTTAAAATTAATAATTAACTATTATAAGGTCTAAAAGTTCATTAAGAGTCCAATTATGTGATATTTACCCCATATAAGTAAAATTAATTGCCTCTTAATGATGAAAATAATGTTACAACAATTAAAATTAAAAGAAAATAATTTAGATTAAATAGAAAAGATAAGGTATGATATAAAATAAATAAATTTATAAAAATTTTGGATGAGAGGATTTCGAACTAAAATTATATTATATTCTATATATCTTGATTTGGAGCCATTTTAATTAAAAAAATTAATTTATATTGATTTAATAATTTAAGTGTTTCTTTGGGTGCCCCTTCCATCTACTATAAAAAGGTGCCCTCTCTTCTCTAATACTAACATTTTAGTAACCCTCTAGTTCAGCCAATCCTAGCCCAAAACTATTTCTGGACTACCTACCCTCATTCTGGTAGCCTCGCACATGGAAGAATGCCTCCCATGGACGCCTTTTGGTATAAACCAAAAGATGTTACTGGATAAAGAGATAATGCCTTCTCTCAGGATTTTTAGTTTCATTTTCATTCTCCACTCCCTAAACACTTCTTATACTCTGATTAAAAAAAACCCCAGTATCATAAATATTCTAGGTTTTTAATGATAATTTTTCTATATAATCTTACACACACCTCCATTTAATGGGTAATGAGCATACTCTTTCTATGTACGGTGAACTGGTGTCTCACGAAAGGTGATCGTATAATTTTCTCATACCACCTATCATGGTGGCCATTATAATGGAAAATATTTTTAAAATAGATATATATTATATTTATATTGTCTCTATATTTCTCTAATTTTTATTTAGAACATACATTTATGCTTTCCATGTTATGTAAATTAGATAATTTTGCTTGAGGAAGTGTGGACTACATCCCCCTCAAAGCGATATGACTCGTTCCTGCTATACATGGAACATATAAAGTATGATTTTATTAAACTTATGAGACATTCATTAAATTAATATAATACTGTTATTATAATATAAATTTATATCATTTAATTATTATTATTTTAATATGATAAATAAATGAAAGTGCAGTTCATGTGTACCTATGGACTACGGTATCCATGAGTAGTGCATTTCATTTATTATCTCCAAATAATATGGATTATTCTAAATAAATATATAATAGATATATATTATATTTAAATCATGAATACTATTCTGGAGATGATGGAATTTTGACCACATGGATAATTTACATCAAAACATGTTCATTTTTGACTATCAAGTATCGAATATCGACAAAACATCCCATATGAACATAATTAGTTATGTAATTTTTATGAAAATATAATGTGTGATATAAAAGGAATAAAAAACATGGAATAGGTTCTCAAGAAATTCTAAATTAACATTAATTTATTATTTTGGAAAATAAAAATGTACAAGATAAGTCGGACTCAAGGTAAGGGAAATCTTAACTCAATTTCAATTCATTGAGTTAAATATCTTTATCATTGGTTTTGTTTATCCCAGAATATGAGTGAATGACCTATGATTATTTTAAACTTAATATAAACTTATAATGAGTGTGTTTATATTTTTCACACATAATTATGGCATTTATTTATCTTTAATATAATGAAACAATCTTTGTAATGGATTTTCTCTCAATCTTCTTTATTGAGGCATTTCTTGATAATATGCACTTTGATTATTTTATAAGGAATATATACATCCACTATGAAATTTTATATCCATATTTTTATCTATAACAATGTTATTTATTATATTGGTAAATGTGTTAATTCATGGAGATTGTGATTTAAATGTTCAAAGTGGTATGGGACACCTTGAATGTTTGACGATTTAGTTTTCTAATATTTTTGTTTATGATATTAATTTACATATTTATTTATATCGATATAAAAGGATTATACAAGATTTTTTTTCTATCTTGAATTATATTAAATTTTTTCAAAAGAAATATTTTTATATATAGTGTTTTACTTTCTTTTCAAAACGACAAAAAGAATTTTTAAATTGTATATGACAACAACGACTTCTCTATAATTGTAATAGATATTTGATATCTAGATTCCTCTATAAGACTTAATGTTATTAAAATGGAAAGGAAAGTCAATTTTCCCTTTTTGGGTGTTTTGATTTTGAATGTGGGTTTTCTATTTCAATATCTTGAAATTATTTATTTTAAATGTAAATGAAATGTTATGAGTGAAAGGTTGATAATTGAAATATTAATTTTTTATGATTATATAATGTCACTTGGACATTTGACCAGTAGTTATGTGATAAAACAATGATTGGTGGTTACATGAAAAACCAATTATTGGTGGTTATATGATAAACCAAGTATGGGTGGTTACGTTATAACCACCAATGAATTGGGTATGGAAGTCGTTCGTATGGCTGTTCCATTTTTAATTGTGCTATGTGTGAAAGTAAACTATATCGTTATTCCATTTTACTTTGATTATGTCCCAAGTTACCTTTATATGTTATATGTGATTTATATAAATTCTATGGTATTATTTTGATTACAAAAAGTTTAAGGAATTATCTTATATTAAATGAAGAGTATTTTCTTCTTTATAAAGGTGACAAGTATTACTTTATGATAAATATTCATGGTTTACATGTTTTCTCAAGAATAAAAGTTTTCCATCTTTCTGTATCCCTTACTGATATTTTTATTCTCATCCCATGTTTTGAATTGTTTTTAATAGGAGTTAATGAAGAATAGAGTCACATATGCGATCAAGGAAAAGTTATAATGTTTATACATGAAACGAAGCCATGTTTCTTTTTAAACGTTTTTGTTTTGGGAAAAAAGATAGTGAGTATCAGTGTCTAGTTTGTAATATTTAATTTGTTATGTAATATATTTGTCCCAATTCTCTAAAACTCTAATCCTGAAAAGATCCTCGATGTTATTTAAATCCAAATTATTAACTTAACCCAATTTTTAAGTAATTTTTAAGAATGGGGCCTTAGAGTTATGATATAATGGATGTTTATGATGAAGTGGCACACATATGTTCTATTTCATTATGTGACAGGTGGGACCTATATCTCCCTCAAATTAGTTGGGTAATGATGGATGAATAATTAGTAAATATGTTATGTTTGAACATGATTATATTCTCATAATGTTATGATTAAACCATATTAAATGTTTATAATGTTATCTATGAACCTGATTACATGTTTTTAATGTTATGCATAGACATGGATGTATGCCCATATGTTTATACGTGGACCTGATTACATTTTTATAATGTTAATATTATACTTGATTATATGTTGAAAATGTTTTTCATGGACCGGGTTTCATTTCCATAAGTTTATACTTGAACCTAATTACATGTTCACAATATTAAGCATGAACTTGATTCATGTTCTCAATGTCACAAGTGGACCTGGTTCCATGCCCAGAAGTTTTTGTGAGGGCATGATTTCATGTTCTTAACTTAATGGGTGAACTTATTTCTATTTTCACATGTTCACAACATTATAAGCTAATTTATATTCCATAAGTACATGTCCTATTCCAAAGTTATTCTCTAATGGATCATGTCGTTTGATTTCCTTGTGATTCTTATCTTATGAAAAGCCGCACTTTTTTCTATGACTATGGGATATGATCTTGGATATATTAGGATTGGTTTTCTAATGTCATGCTCAAGTTATCATATCATTATTATTATATTATGGTTACGTACTTCCTTTTTTTACACTTATAGAGAATTTGAGCTCACCCATTATTTTGTTTCCATTCCCTAGGTTTTTAAGAATGGTTTTAAGTAGTATTAATAAATGGAATGATCGTTGTGGGAAACATGGATGATATTTCAACAATTTAGAATATTTCATTCAAGATTCCAATGACATTAAAATATTATGGTCCTTCGACATGTAATTTTTTCATGTATTGGATATTCATCTAAAATGATATAATATACATGTATATTATGCATGGGTTGTTAAATTTACCCTTAAGGAGTATATGATCTCACCCTTCTTAAGATTACTTTCCCCAGGATATAGAGAAATATATTATATAAGATATGTTTAAGAAGGTTTATAGTTATGAATAAATTAGTGGGAGATGATGCAGCTCACATATGGACTAGGTGATTATGTGTTCATGTTTCTAAAGTCACTAGACGTAAAATATTCTGGTGTGGATCATTAAGTTATTAAACAAATATTTGTCTAATAAGATGTAATTTTTATAAATGAGATGATTGTCCATTTACACAAAATTATATATTCGTTTTATAAACAAATATCATATCCCAATTATTTATACTTAATATTTCTACCTAGGCAGAGATAATAGATAGGGCTATAATTGCATAAATTTATATGACAAGATATATTGGTGATTTTACACTTTTTATTCCACCCAGTTATAGTTTCAGTGGTGCGCATGTAAAGAATAAGCAGTTTCATAAGAATTACATGGGTGGAAAAGGTGGTTCTCAGTTGCGGGACTCTTCTACACCATCTGTTATAGGTAGTTGTGTTCCCTTGATTTTCTATCAGTTTACCAAGGTCAGGCACACCGGGCATTTATTTTTTTCACCTTTGAAGATGTGAAATGATTGTTTATGCTACGACCATTTATAGTGATTCAATCAGGCTACGTCTACGCATCATTGTAATTAGGGATCATCGAATCCAAGGTCCACTAAAACTATTTTATATGCTTCAAAGTCTAAAATTATCTAGCCACAGGTGTTGGGAGTGATGCAGCTTCTTGCAGTGGATATGTTTCTAGTGGAGTTTTATGTGGGTCCAATAATAATGAGAGGTACAGCGGTGATTTCATCTTCTATAACAGATGCTTTATTTGGTACTAGAACCTCCCACAAATTTTTTTCTTCCCATTCTGTTTATATGTTCAAACTTCTTATGGAGCTCATTCCATTTGTTATGGTGTTAGAGGCACCCCTTGAGAATAGTAAGGATAAGGGGTTTCAATTTCCTTCTTGTTTGTTATCTATAGATAATGAGGAGTTAGTATATGATTTCCCCATTATCAAGATGGATCTATTTGAAATCATTAATGGGATGGATTGGATTTTCTCTCATCATACTGAGGTAAATTGTTATCATTGGTGTGTCTCATTCCTTGCTGCTGATGTGAGTTCAAAGGTGTTTAAGTGATAGTTACATCTATGGTTTGGTCGTGTAGGTCATTTATTATGAAATACCACGAGTTTTTTTCTAATTTTTTAGTTGAAACCAATGTCATATCCTCTAATGGTGATCTTACCTAGTTATTTAAGGACATTCCTAATGTATTCCCATATGAGTTCTTCTGTCTTCCAAGAGAGAGAGAGATATAGTTCATGGTTGATCTGGTATCAGGCACATAGCTGATCTCAATAACCTTTTATCTTATGGAACCAATAGTGTGGAATGATTTCAAAAATTAGTGGGATGATCTTATGGATAAATGTTTTGTTCACCCTAGTGTTTCTCCTTAGGCATCCCCAATTCTCTTTTCCAACAAGGATGATGGTTCACTTCGATTTTTCTTGGACTATTTGAATTTATACTAGTTGATAGTTAATAATATTTATCTTTTTTGCTTGTTTTGGTGATTTTTTTGATCATTTAAAGGGATATATGTGGTTTTTCAATATTGATATTTAGTTTGGTTATCATCACCACAATGTTGGACAGTCTTACATAATGAAGATGGATTTTTGGAGCTGGTCTGGCCATTGTAAATATCTTATGATATCCTTTGGTCTGACTAACACCCCTTCAATTTTTATGGAACTAATGAACTATCAATTCTAAAATTATCTCAACACCTATGTGGTTGTCTTCATAGAATATATTTCAATTTATTCAAGATCTGATTGTGAGTATGAGTACCATCATTTCTTGGTTTTAGAAATCATGAGGAGTCACCATTTCACGAGAATATTTGTAATTGTAATTTCCCGATCCCAGATGTGAATTTATTGGGGAATGTGATTTCGTAACGTGGATAATTATTTGATTCTGAGAATTTTAAGGCAATCTTTTCATGGTAGGATCCATGATACATCTTTGAGGCTTGAACCATCCACTGTCTTGGGGTAAATTGTTCGTGGTTCATCAAGGGTTTCTTGATGTTTTTGACACCTTTTGACTACTATTACTAAGAAAGGAGTGAAATTAACCTAGGATGTGAAATTTTATTCTTCTTTTAATGAAGTGAAAAATATCATTACATTGACTCCAATATGGTCTTACCTGATCTAAGTAATTTGAATGTGGTATTATGTGATACTTCCAGTGGTGGTCTAGGTTTTGTGATTATGTAGGATGATCTTGTTATTGCCTATGGATCTTGTCAGCTGTTTCCATATGAGAATAATTACTCAACTCATGATTCCTAGAATTCTATAGTTTTTAATGTGCATAAATATTGGCGGGACTACCTATTTGGGGAGAGGATCATAGTCTTTTCTAACCATAAGTGTCTGAGCTATATATTTTCCCAGAAATATTTGAATATAAAATAGAGGTAGTGGGTGTAATACCATCAGATGATAAATTTTTTCATCACCTATTCCCTGGGTAAAGGTAATTTTATCAATGATTTTCTCTTCCGGGAAGTGTCATTGGAGTCTATTTTGGAATCAAAGGAAGAGAGAAACCTTACGTAGATATTTTCTCACTTGAATCTAGACTCTCATGAGTACGTTTCATGTATAGTTATCCATACTGATTAGTTATCATTTGATCTCCATGAGTATATTCTACAAGGTATTTATAAGGTTGATAAATTCAGGGGAACTCAAGATACAATAAATGGTGGGGAGACCTTCTCAGGATGAACACTATCTTCTAATGATATTCTCTATTTTGGATATTAGGTTTTCATCCCAGCATCTATGTGCAGACCAGGTAAGTATGACTATTATAGTTCATTATGGGATGTTCATACCAACACTATGAAAATATATTATAATATGATACATTGATTATGGTTGTCAGGTATAAAGTGTGTCATTGAATATTTTGTGTCCTGATGTTACACCTGAAAAAATAAAAATGCAATCATTTGAAAACATTTAGTTTACCATAGACACTTTTGTATGATTACCACCAAAAAAAATTTTCTCCACTTAATTTGGTGACAATGATGTAAAAAAAATTATTTTCTAAGTTCTTTCACAGCACATGTGACTTTTAAAAAACTCTCCAACCATCTCCCATAATAACACATACTAATTACTCCTTCGAAAACCCAATAAAACATGTCTTCAAAAATCAAAATTCCACATGTATACAAATTAAATCCAACTCCCAATAACAAAACTACCTCCATCATCAGGAAAATTTTTGTCAATATATTCTAAAATTAAATATGTTGAGAGGTATTGTATAATGTCAACCCTAATTATCCCAAAATATCAAATATTCAACTAGTGAATTTGATCATGGGTTTTTATTTTTGGATTAACCAATTACTATTCTTGTGAAATCTATAATAATGAAAAATAGTGTTCATAAAAACATTAGTTTCATGAATATATAAAAATAAGCAAAGGATTCATCAATTTTTTATAAATATTACTCTAGTAAAAGAATAGATTCTATGCCAAGATTAAGCGATGGTGGTTGACCAAAACTGACATTTGAATAGTTTTAAAGACCAGATAGACTCTGGACCTCAGAGTTCACCTTCTTCACTGGATAAAAATTGAACAAATTAGCATGAAAAATCATCAATCATCATCTTTAAAATACTTTTCATGCCATCATTCATCTCCCTTATTAGGGGGATATAAAAAACCTATAATAAAAGTTACAAATCACTACTTAGATTCATGATAAGTATCGATCGGTGGTTGAATCGATCAACTTCATTAGGTTCACAGTTCATCATCCCAAGCTTGTCCCTCATTTTGTGGATTAAAAAGTTGCAACCTTGATGAAATTTCCACTCACTTAGATATTATAAGTTTCAGTTTGTAGAGATTCATTCACAGTATAACAAAAATTGATCCTTAACTTGATTTCCCATCTTCTATGATTAATAAAACATCTTCACGCTAGGGATCATGCAAAAAAATGGAATTATCCTATTTGAAATGGTGAATATTTTATTGTGAAAAAATTATCTTACACAACATTCCAACCATTTTCCTTATGTAGAGAATTTATATTGAAAGTCGAATTCAAAATATCATATTCTTTGAACAATTGATCAGTAAAATAAAACATTTAAGAAAAATAATCGAAAATAAATAAATATAAGAAAAAATAAAAACATGAACAATTTAACCATTAAAATAACTATTTCAATAAAAAATAGTCAAATTGATGGATTAAAATAAATTCATACTGTTTATAATTTTAAAAAAGTACATGATTATAAATCAAAGAGAATTTGTTCTAAATAAAAAACTGATATATGCATAATAAAAATAAATAAAATATTAAAATTAAAAAAATAGTCATATATATATAAAAAGTTTTAAAAAATATTAAATTATTAATTACGGAAAAATAATTAAAATTTAAAAAATAATTAATTCATTAATTAAAATATTACAACTAAAAACAAAAAAAGAATAAAGATAAAGTACAAAAAATAGAAAATTTAATAATAATCAAAGAAATAATAAAAGACAATAATTAAACAAAAGTTAGAAAAAACTATAAATAATTTAAATAATGACCAGTTGATATTTAAAACTATAAAACAAACATTTTTAACAGTAATTTCATTAGTTTCATAAGTCTATAACAAACTCACCTAAAAATATAATTATCCGTATTAATATAAAATCAAGCATTAAAAAACAATTTGAAAACAATAGATATGTTTTATAAACATCAAATTAATTCCATGTCAAATTTCCCAACACATAATACATTTCTTGTCCTCAAGATATCTTTAGTCATATTCAATGGTAGGAAATAATTTTAAAAAAGTGTAATAAGAAATTCCAAAAAGAATTTATTTTCATATTAAATTTTCCTAATATATTTTACCAAGTAATAAAAAATTAATTTTGTCTCAAATTAAATTTCTATAGTGAAAAATAAGTTTTTATTTTACAAAAAATATATAAATTCTAAATTAAAAAGAGAATCTGATAAATGTAAATTTTCATCCAATTGAAATTCTAAACATCTCTTTACTTCCAGGTGAATATAAATGCATAATACAAGAATCCATAATAAATATATTGGTTCATGGATGGGGTGAAAAGAAATTTTTTGGGTGGAATAAATAACCTATATAATAGTTTTTGAATAAATAATTAAAATAATGATTTAATACATTCAACCTATATTTGAGTTTTCATTTCATAATTCCTTTGGATGGATATATTATGAGCTAGAATCTAATTAAAAATTTCAATGTAAATGATAATTTTATAAAATTTTCCTTGATTTTACTGAAAACCATTTTTTTCTATAGGTTAAGAAAAATGACTTATAAAATCAAATTCAAGAGGTATTAAAGATTATTCTCTCCAAAGGGGCATCACAATTCTCAAATTTAAAAACATATTTTTCCTTGTGAAAATTACTAAATGGAACTTAAAAACTCACAATTTCCAACATAGTTACCACCTCCTAATTAAAGACCCCTATTTCCCCCACACATAAGACATTTCTTTTCCTCTGGTATTATTTAATAACATTAAATTGTAATAAATAAATCTAAAAAAAGAGAACCTAAAATTCCACAAAAAATTTATTTTTATGTTGATTTTACCTCATATATTCTCTAAATTAGTAAAAACTGAATTCCCTCTCGAATTAAATTTAATTAGTGAAAAATATGTTTTTTCCTTACCAAAATGATTTAAATTAAAAAAATTTATAAAAATTTAACAAAATTAAATTTTATTACAATTGAAAGTAAATCATTTTAATTTCTTCTAGGTGGATAAACACACATAATTTAATAATCCATATTAAATTTATATTTCATTGGATGGGGTCGAGTGAATTTTTTTAGTGGATTAAAAAACTCATCCAATATTTTAATGAATAAATAATTAAAAGAATTATTTAATTTGATTAACATGGATTAGGATTTTCATATCACAATTCATTTGGATACATATCTTATGAGATAAATTTTAATTAAAAACATCGATGTAAATGATAATTCAATATCATTTCCCAATATTTTTACAAAATCCATTTTTTCTGAGATGGAAAGTGTAACATCTCAAGTAAATAAAGAATATAAAATTTTCATATTTATTAAAAAAATTTAATTAATTATTATTTTTACTTTAAATAGGATTCTATGTTTGATGGCATACTTGATATGCCACAACAAGTTTCTTTGAAATCTTATGTTCCCGAAAATGTTGTGTCATACTGAAAAATAAAAATATAATATTATTTTAAATGGTAGTTAATGCCTATCCTTTCTATTGGAAAGAATGGAAAAAACTAACTAAAATATTAATATACATGTTTTTTAAATGTTTATAAATTTATCCAACAAATTTTAGAGTCTTAAATAAGAAAGAATCTGATTTTTACCATAAATACTCTAATATTCATTAAAATGTCGATTTACCACCTTTTGATGGAATACCTTATTTAAATAAACTTTTTGACACTTTTATTTGTTCAATTTGACAAAATAATGTTCTTCTTTATAATCAGGACATCAAAATTTACTTTGTATTAAATTTTGTTATTTTTCGGATAAAGTTCATTTTTTATGAATAGTGAAAAATACTATAGTTTAATTCATAGTTTCCTTTTAATCTAATTTATTTATATGGTTATATTATCTTTATAAATGGTTTTAAAGATTATTTATATTATATTTTTACCATTTAATCCAATTTTTGTCATTGGATCTAATTTCACTTCGAAATTGGATATATATATATATATATATAAGGGTCAATATTTTGATTTTTATCCTTTCATAAACACAGACATTTTGTTTTGATAGCGGGAATTAATTTCAAATTAATTTCTACCACTTCTGTCTTTTGTATTGGGAAAAATAAATTCCTTATTTGGAATTAGAAGGACCAAATTTTGTAAATATGTAACTATTATTTTTAGACATTATGATTATTTACTTCAGTATAAATTTTATTTACAATGGTTAAAAGGTAAATCTGGTAAATATGGGTAACAAAATATTATAAAAATAATATTAAATTACCCTAATATGTGTCCTAATCCTATTGGGAGACACATTTACAAAAATGGGCATCCTTGGGTTGATTTTGGGACCCCATGGAGCCACTTGGGATTGATAATGGCACTCTATATTAATTAATTTAAAGTAAAGACAAAAATGAATTTAACATATATCTTTTAGTAAATCAATTCTGACAATGGGTCATATAATTTATATATTCGACTATAAATATTCAGTTGAAATATTAAAAGATTTCCTACATCATGATTTTTTTTATACACCAAATAAATAAAATTATTTATGACACAATAATGATGTTGTGTTTATCTCATTAAGGAATGATTTAAATTAATAAGATTATAAATATTAAAACAATATCCAAAACAGTTCCAATTCTTATTGGATGATTTTATTTCAAAAACGAGTCTTCTAATCTTCTACTTTAATAAGTTTTGGAACTTTTGAAACTGAAAATAATTATATAATTAAATAATATTTTTAGATGTTCCTAAAGTACCCCTCCTTTCTCTTATAAAAATCCCTCACTTCTAACCCATTCCACACACTTCCCAAGCCCCTTGGCTCATCCAAACTCTGCACAATTAAACTCCATATATCCCTAAAATCCTCTTAGAATTTTTCCCCTAGTCATAAGTAAATTCAAGAAAACCTTTTGGTTTAAACCAAATGGAGATACCCAATTTTATGGAGATTAAAGAATGAATGGGTCAAGTCAGACACGGTTAAGGGGTTTCTTATCTTGCATTTAATTCCATGAGATATACCATGTTCGCCACTTATTTATTTCATGTGGTGTATTGTGTACTTCCATTTGATATATATTATCACGTTTCTCTTTATATTCATGGTATTCTATGATTCATTTGGTGGTAATTAACTTTTGTCATATCACTCGACTGATTACAACGTGGTAAGGGGTTTTCACCTCACTTTTTTTCCCGTGTAATTCATTCTATATTTTCTAGTATTTATTTTCTGTGGTATATTTACTATCCATTATTTTATTCATTGTTTTATATAACTTAATTTAATGGTATTTAAAGATTCATTGTATGATCAATCTTTCATGAGGTGTATGTTCTGTAAGTTAAAAAATTGGTGAGGGAATATTTCAGCCTCCTCTTTTTATAAAACTTCAATTATGTTATGACTTTTAATCTATACATTCTTATGTCGGGATATGTTAATATATATCCTTATTTCTGTACATTTTATTTCCAAGTGATGAGATACCCTTTTCTCTCCCATCAAATTATTTTCTGAATGTTAAAGTGACATCGTTAGGCTGTCGAATTTCTGTAAGGGAACTTCTTATCCCAATTTCAATTCTTTGGTTAAACCTATACTTCTTGATTATTTCGTGCTATAAATATGTGTGAATGATCTATGACTGTTTTACAATTAATATCCACTTATATTGGGTGTATTTATATTTTTCACACATAATTATGTCATTGATTTATCCTTAATCTAATGTTACAATCTTTGTAAGGGATTTCGTCTCAATTTACATTCCATTGAGACTTATTTTTTTATGCACCAATTCAATATTTTATTGTCTATATACTTCCCTTTTAAATATTATATCATTAATATACTTATTACCATGATATTATATGTTTTGTTTTTTTGATTCTTTAATTATGTTTAGTCATGTGTCCCCAAGTGTTTCGAGTCCTTTTAACTAAAACATTGTTTTAAATGTTTCAAAGATTTATTCCTCTACATATTTCTCATTAATGTCCATGTTTTGAAAATGAATTTTTGGATTTATTTATATTGAAATTAATGTTTTAAACTGATTATTCATTTAAAATTTTCAATGTGGTATGCGACACTTTGATTATAAAATTTGTTTATTAAATGTTTTTAATGGTTTTGAAAATGGTTTGATAAAGCATTGATTATGTCTGTATCTTGAAATGATATATTGTGATTTCAAAGTGAAATTGTTATATTTACGTTATTCATGTTTTATGTTCTATGAATATGTTATGTTTATTGGGCATTGTTTACATAAGGGTGGTTCTATGATAAACCTAGGGCGGGTGAGCACAAGATAGCCCTCCAATGTATTGGGTAATGTGATAGAGGTAAATATTAATGTTACTCCAAACATATTTTGAGAATATACTATGATGGTTTTTCCAACGTAACTCCCTTTGAAGATGTGATAGCTACAATTTATGTATGATATGGATTCCATAAGTTACCTTTTATGATTTATGTTTTCTACGTGTTATTTAAAAATCTTATGATTTGATTAGGTATGTTATGATTGAAAAGTATGGTTTCATTGATTTGTATTTACTGATGGGTTAATGTTTCCTTTTCTTATTTTATAACCCTTGATGAGAATTTTATGATGATCCCATGTTTTTAAAATGTTTTCCCCAAGGCTTAAAGATGAATAGGGTCATGTATGGTTTCAAGGAAAAGCCATGTTATAAAAAACATGGAAGTAGACATGTTTCCTTTTAAGAGTTTTTATTTTATGAAAAGTATGGATACTTTGTATTAGTGTCTGTAATTAAATTTCAAGTTGATATGTAATAGTTATGGCCTAATTATCTACAAATCTAAACCAGAAAAGATCCTCAAAGTGAATTATTCATTTAATTCAGGATTATGTAATGTTTTAAATATGTGCCTTTATAGTTGGTATCAATGGTCGGTTTAGACAACTTTAGGGATTATAAATTTTAGTTAAGCACATGGTTTATCCTTATGTCCATTATTTCTTTTAAATTTTTGTTTTATAAATTTTTCAAATCCAGGATAGTCGGTTACAAATGGAAGGTGGAGGATCCCAAACAACATTCCTATCTCTTCTTGATGACATGCCTGTAGTTATTATTGCGAAGTCATGTTTAGATGATTGTGAAAATGTTTCCTACATACGACTCCATTGAATGCATTTTTTTGAGATATTAAACACCTCCACTATACCTTGATATCATCGTGGATCATGGGTTGTATATAATCCTATTTTATCATTATTATCATATTTTCAAGAAAGTTAAATATTATTAAGGAATTTTTAAATATTTTACCTTGTCATAGGATATTGAAGCATATTATGATTTTAAAAAATGTGCTGAAGAAGGAGACCCTTGTGCAACCTATTTATATTTAATTTTATAATATAGTTTATCAACACATACTTATGGTATTTTAGAAGGAAAAATGTTTGAAAGTTTCAACTCAAACTCGGTCTGACTATTATAAAAAAATCATGTTTTATTAAATGTTTTGAAATTATATGTCATACATAATTCTTTTTTGAAACTATATTTTTCGCGAACACCCATGTTGTACAGGGTGTGTTTGGATGAATGAAGCAAATGATTTTGAAGGATCTCTACATCATTGTTACAATTCATGGACTTTATACCTATGTGAACAAGATAAATATGAAACCATATGGAAACCATGATCATTTTATAATGTACTTTCTATTGGGAATAGTTTTATTTTATCATATGGAGTTGAAAAAAATAATAATATATAAGATGTGGAGGTATTAATGAATTAGGATGAAAATGATAGGTATAAGAAAACCTTTGAAGTTAAAAAATATTAGGGATATTTTTGAGTTTTATAAAAAGGACAACCCGTTAGATGGGTGATGACCTGCCGCGTTTGGCAAGGCCACATGAATCGAACCCACAACCGAAGGGCGACAAGGGCACATTGCTTACCATTGTCTTATGTGAAGTCCCTTATTAGTATGACTAATTATTTTAAGTTAAATGATTTTATGGATCAAGAATAAGTTTTTTTTTGGATCTTACATTTTATCAACTGGACATCCTTAGTATAGGAAAATGATTTGGTGATTAAGTAATAAAGGTTATTTTGGAAGATATTCTCTCTTTTGGGAACACTATATGATTAAAGAAAATAAAATACTACAGGATTTAATTTTTGGTGTAATGGTTGAAATATTATTTTGGAAGAATATATTTTTTTATAGTATACATAAGGAAATTTGAGTTATTTTTTTAAATGATTAATCTATCATAGAGAATATAGGTTTAGGTTAATTACACTTCAGTATGAGACTTTAAGAGTAGTTGATTTTTTTGGAGATAAATGATAAGATTTACTGTGGAAGACTATGTGATTAAATCCTTCTCAGTTTTGGGTTTCAATATTAGTTTGGATTATTTTGTAGAATTTTAAGGATATTTGTATATTGAATTGGTCTTTCTTGAACTTAGGGATCTTTTTTTGAATTTTTGAGATTAAGTGTAGTATTTCTTTTTATAAATGATTATCCTTTATTGGGGATTATCTTATCATGTATTAACCAATTTTGGTTTTGGTTTATTTCTGAATATAGGGGAAATATATAGTTTATATTTAGTAGATTATGTGATACTCTTGAATATTATTCTAGCACTTCAGGTTTGACCAAGTCATCTTGAATTCTTACCGATTGGAGAAAAGATGAATTTGTGGTAGAATGTTTTTAAAGGATGACACTATACATGAAAAGTAAGTATATTTCCTTATGATCTATGTCTAGTTATTAATAAAATTCTTCAACTATATGAAAATGATCTTGAAGAAAAAATGTTATAAGCTCTCTTTTATCATGATACTTCTACCCAACCAAAAATTTATTGTATTATTATGGTTAACTTTCCATGATCAATTTCTCTATCACATTCATTTAATCTATGAGAGTTAGTTTCTCTTCCCAATCCATGTTTTCATGGATTCCTAGTATCTGTTGTCTTGGGTGACCTTTCTATTTTACTTTATTTCTTTTAAACTAATATTTCTATTGACGTTTTTCAGATGTTGGACATTCAATGAAGTTTCCAAGCCCAATTTTAAAATTTCGAGGACACAATTTTCAAAAGGGGGAGGCATGTAACATCCCAGGTAAATAAAGAATATAAAATTTTCCTATTTATTAAAATATGCGAATAAAATATTAATTTTACTTTAAGGGGGATGCTATGTTCGATGGTGTACCCAATACATAACAACATGTTTCCTTGAAATCTTATGTTGCACACAATGTAGAGTCATACTGAAAAATAAAAATATAATATTATTTTAAATAGTAGTTAACTCCTAGTAGTTGTATTGGAGATAATGTAAATAAATAACTAAAAATTTAAATATTCATGGTTGTTAAATTTTTTTTACATTTATCAAATAAATTTTAGAGGCTTAAAATAAGAAAGATTCCGATTTTAAGCCTAAACACTCTAATATTCATTAAAAGGCCAATTTATTGTATTTTGATGGAGAAAACTCTGTAAATCTAGTTTTGGACACTGTTTTTTGTACTATTTTACCAAATTATATTCTTATTTATAATTGGGACATCAAAATTTACATTGGATATTTTTTTTGTATTTTTTCAGATAATGTTTATTTTTTTATAAATAGTGAAAGATATAGTATTTTAATTCATAATTTCTTTTTAATAAAATTTATTTATATGGTTAGGTTATCTTTTTAAATGGTTTTAAAGTGTAACTAGATAATATTATTACCATTTAATACAATTTTGGTCATTGGATATAATTTCACGTTTATATTAGACATAAATAAGTGTCAATTTTTTTATAGTTATTATTTCTTAAAAACACGCATTTTATTTTAACAGTGGGAATTAATTTTAAATTAATTTATTCCTCTTATATGCTTCGAATTTAGAAAAATGAATTCCATATTTGGAATTAGGAGGTCCAATTTGTTTAAATAGGCAATTATTATTTTTAGACATTATGAATATTTACTTCAGTAAAAATTTTATTTACCATGGATAAAGGGTAAATTTGGTAAATAAGGGTAACAAAATATTATTTTAATAATATTAAATTACCCTAAAAATTTTCAGAATCCTATTTTGTGATACATTACCGACCATGGGCATCCTTAGGTCGATTCTGGGACCCCATGGAGCCACTTGGGAGTGATAATTACACTTTTCATTAATTAATTTCAAGTAAAGATATTAATGACTTAAACATATATCTTTTAGTAAATAAATTCTTACATAGGTTTATATAAGTTATCTCTTTGACTATAAATATTAATTTTAAATATAAAAATATTTCTAACAACATGATATTTTTTTTTAAAAAATTAGATATCAAATAAATAAAATTATTTATGACACAAAAATGATACAGTGTTTACCTCATTAATGAATGATTTAAATAAATAAGATTATAAAGATTAAGACAATGTCCAAAACCTGTCCAATTCTTATTAGATGATTTTATTTCAAACATGGGTCATCTTATCATAAACTAATAAGTTTTGGACCCTTAGAAACCGAAAATAATTATATAATAAAATAGTATTTTTAAATATTCTTAAAGAGCCCCTCCTCCACCTTATAAAATCCCTCACTTCTAACCCATTCAACAAACTTCTCAAGCCCCTTGGATCATCCAAACTCTACCCAATTAATATCCCTCTATCCATATCCTCCTCCTAGAATCCATTCCCTAGGAAGAAGGAAATTAAATTAAACATTTTTGTTCAATCCAAATGGAGATACCTAATTTAAAGAAGATTAAAGAATGAATGGGTCAAGTCAGACATGAGGTAATGAGTTTCTTTTCTCACTTTTAATTCTATGAGATTTCCTTTTTTCACCACTTGTTTATTTTTTGTTGTGTATTGTGTACTGCCATTTGATATATATTATCATGATTCTCTTTATATTAATACTATTCTCTAATTTATTTGGCGGTTCTTAACTTTTGGTCATATGACTCGATTGATTACAAAGTGGTAAGGGGTTTTCATCTCACTTTTTATTCCCATGAGATTCATGCTATATTTTCCACTGTTACCTTTTGTGTGGTGTATGTACTTCTCATAACTGTTTTCATTATTTAATATAATTTAATTAAATGGTATTTTCGTCTTTATTGTATGATCCTACTTTCATTAGGTGTATGTTGTGTAAGGCACATGAGCCTCAACCCAGTTGGTGAGGACTCCTTAAGTGCATCCAGAAGACCTCGGATCAAATCCAGGTGGAGGCTAATTTCCAGGGACTGTAGCAGTACTGTAGCAGGAACTGTAGCTGGAAATGTGCAGAATTGTAGAAGGTACTGTGGCGGGACTGTAGCAGGCACTGTTAGGCGCTGTAGCAGTCGGGAATATTCCCCTGTTTGGGCCTTCAGGCCACCAATTTGGTCCCTAAACCCTATAAGGCCTTTGGGCCACCCGGGCCTTTAGGTAAGCATGGATTTCGAGCTACCTCAAGGCCTTCAGGACACCTTATGTACAAATGCAAACCAGATAACCTACAAGGATGAAACTTCAATGGAGGAGAAGCCAGGAGCTTTCACCATAGTAGAAGCTAAACGAATTGCATGGATGAGAGGGTATGGAACATACCATCGGGACAAGGCTTCGCATGCATGGTAAAGCCTAGCCTAATAGCCATGCTAAGGTGGAGATCTGATTTCACGATGAAGATGCTAGGGAGAAGCAGTTGCAAGTAGTTATTCTAGGTTGTATGTAATGTTTGAATCCTACGGGCATTGAATTCCTCTAAGGCCTACGGGCCATGTAATACTTACGCCTATGTGCCTTATAAGGGTTCCACCTCACCCCTTGAAAGGTGGATTATCAAAAATAAATAAAAAATGAAGGCCTTCGGGCCATTGGAGGTATGTTTTGTAAGTTACAAAATTGGGGAGGAAATATTTCACCCCCCTCTTTTTAAAAGACTTCATTTATGTTATATTTTTTAATCTACACTTCATTATGTCGGGATATGTCATTCTATATCCTTATTTTTGTTCATTTAATTCCAAGTGATGAGATACTATTTTCTATCTCATCAAATTATTTTATGAATTTAAAAGTGATGTCGTTAGGCTGTCAAATTTCTGTAAGGGAACTTCTTAACCCAAATTCAATTCTTTGGGATAAACTTATACACTTTATTATTTCGTGCTATAAATACATGTAAATGACCTATGATATATATTAAAATTAATATCCACTTATATTGGGTGTATTTATATTTGTTACACATAAATATGTCATTGATTTATCATTAATTTAATGGTACGATCTTTGTAAAGGATTTCGTCTCAATTTACATTCCAATCAGACTTATTTGTTTTCATGAATCAATTCACTTTTATATGATGTATATACTTAAATTTGAAATATTATGTCATTAATATCGTTATTCTCATGATATTATAAGTTATTTTAATTCTTTAATTATGTTTAGTCAAGTGTTCTCAAGTGTTACAAGACTATTTAACTAAAGCATTGTTTTAAATGTTATAAAGATTAATTCTTCTAAATATTTCTCATCCATTTCCATTTTTTAGAAATGTGTTTTAGGATTTATTTATATGGACATGAATGTTTTCAAATGATGATTCATTTAAATTTTTCAAAGGGGTATGAGACACTTTTAATCAAAAATATCTTTATTAAATGATTTGAATGGTTTTGAAAATGATTTGATAAAACATTGATTATGTCTATATCATGAGATGACATGTTGTGATTGCAATGTGGAAATGTTATATTTCATTTATTATTGTTTTATGAGTTATGAATATGTTATGATTATTTGGAATTGTTTATGTATACAAGTTGTTCTATGATAAACCTAGGTTGGGTGAGCCCATGATATATGTCCAATGCATTGGGTAACATGATGAAGGTAAGCGTTAATGTTTATCCTAAGAGATTTAGGGAATATACTGTGATGTGTATTCCAATGTAACTCTCTATGTAGATGTGATAGATACAATGTAAGTATGATATGGATGCCATAAGTTACCTTTTATGATTTATTATTTCATTGTGTTACTCATAAATCTTATGATTTCTAGAGGTATGTTTTGATTGAAAAGTATGGTTTCATTTGTTCGTATTTATTGATTGGTTAATGTTTCCATTCTTTATTTTATAAACCTTACTGATATTTTTATGCTCATACCATGTTTTGGAAATGTTTTCCATAGGATATAAAGATGAATAGGGTCAAGGATGGGATCAAAGAAAAGTCATGTTGTCTAAAACATGGAACAAGACATGTTTCTTTTTAAAAGTTTTTATATTATGAAATGAATGGATAATGAGTAGTAGTGTCTACATGTAATTATCAAGTTGATATGTAATAGTTATAGCCTATTTCTCTAAAACACCAAACCTAAAAAGATCCTTAATGTGAATTATTCATTTAATTCAAGATTATGTAATATTTTAAGGACGAGTACTTATAAAAAGAAAACATATTTAAGCAATTAAATCAAGAAGGAATTAAATATTATCATTTTCATAGTGGAATAACAACCATCAAAGTTGAGAATAAATTTTACTCATTGAAAATTTCATAATGATGCTTAAAAACTCACTATTTTGAAATTAGTTAGCAAAAAAAATTGAAGACCCCTACCCCAAAATTAAAACCAAATAATGCCCCCATTATCAAAAAAGGTTGATGAATAATTTTGATTGTTTAGGATTTAAAATATTTTAAATTAAATGATGGATTCTTAATGTTTAGAGTCACATTGAAGTTTAAAAAATATTTTTCCACAATACACAAAAATCAAAAAATGAACAGGAATTTTATTGTCCCCAACAAATCATTTCAGTACATAACATAAAATTAATAAATGATTCATTATTTTACATTTTAAATTCAAAATGGATTTTCAAGTGAAAATATAAAATTTCATGCCCATACACTTTTTATGAAAACAAAATAGTTGACATATGAATCAATGACAAGAATCCTGAACAATAATTAGAGATTACAATACATAACTCTAGAAATTAATTTTCTATAAGTAATAACACAAATTGTAAGAAGAAAAAAACAAATTTGGAACCATTGAAAATTAAACGAATAATACAAGTACTCCCTTAGTATGTAAAATATTTGTCTCATTGATACATATAAAAAATAATCCCTTGTAGTATTTATGATCAATGAATTTGGACACCGACATGTAGTACATATTGTTTTAGAGCAATAGAACATATGTATCCAGAATTTAAACATCATGAAACAATATAACCAGAGAAAAAGGAAAGGGAACATGAAATAGGGGTTTTAAGCTTGTAGCTTTTATGGAAGTGAAGATCAATTCAATGAACTATTTGTGAATATATTATCATTATACTCTTAGTAATAGATATAGTATAGTACTATAGATTGAATAGAATAGAGTGAGATAAATGTATTTATAAAATAATAAAAAAAATTAAGATTGTGGGATATGAAACGCTTTTTTTGAAGTCCCCAATGAGACTTCTTCCCTCAAATGCCTAACTATGATCATTAAGAGGATTTGTTTTGTTAATGAATGAATATTCTTTGTTATGAGAGTGGACATAATTATAATTCTACAAAACATTATGACCATCTTCAGAAAAAAATTCCCTTATAAGTTCCATTAAAAATTTAGTACGGTTGTCTTCCACCATTGTTTTAATGTCATGATATTAAAAATTAGGGAAAAAATTTAATATCAACAGCCTATAAATTATTCCATGTAAACAAATAGTTTTATTTAGATGTTTCCTCACACTTTGGGATTCCAAACACGCAAGGGAAAGCGAAAATCCTACCACAACCTTATCGCTACAATTGTGAACTATTTGCAAAACAACTTTTGAAAATTGAAACTTAGAATGATCCCACCTAAGTTCTTTAATTTATACACAAAAAAAATAACATTTTCATAATATAATGAAGACAAAATTGAATTTAATTTCTAAAAAATTTGTGAGAAATAATAAATCATATTTTAAAAAATATCATGAGTGAAATGAACCACTAAACATACCTATTTATGATTAAAAACATTAACTTTTTTCGAGGGATTGAATCCATAATTTTCTCAAGTTTTAGAAACATACAAATTCCCAAGATCTGTAGAATATCATTCATACTCTGGCTAAAAAATTCATTAATAAGGAATTGTAATTGTAACTCCAAATTGGGATCTAAGGAAGGAATTCCCTCATAAATGGATGGGTGAAAATATAGGACAATAGTTTGAGTAACTCCTTCAATGGGCTGGGGAATTATGATATATATTACTTCAAGGGGAAATTAACCATACTAGGATATGATCTCAATTTAAAATAACTCATTCTCAGAAACATCCATCAGATTACAAATAATATTATTCTTGGTATTTTCAAAGACCAGAATCTCATCCATACCATCTAGTACTTGGAGGGTAAGTTTTTCTTTGGACACATCTATGATAGAACATAATGTAAGAAGGAATGGTCTCCCTAAGATGATCAAAACCTTTTCATCACTCTCTATCTCAATAATAATAAAATTACTGTGAAAATATATCTTACCTAAACTATCTAATAAATCAACCACCCTTTCCTAGGGATGTGCAAGTGACCTATCAATAAGTTAAAGGTTGAAAAAGTTGGTTTTAAATCCCTAAAACCCATATTTTTGAAAAAAGTGTAAGGAATAAAATTAACAATTGATCTCAAATCACATAAGAAGTTTAGTTTCCCAATTTCTCTTATTCTACATTGAAAAACTAAATGAAAAGTGTCCATAAACATTTGAGGTGATTTCCTTAAAAGAAAAACTCTATACATCTCATTAATATTGATGGTATACAATTTCTTCCAACCATTTTTTATTTCTAGAAACCTCGTGGTGTAATTGAAATTTTTTGCAATTTTATCCAATTATTCCAAAAATTGCATGTTTATGTTAAAGGTTCTATGCATTTTTATGAATACCAAATATATTTTTAACTATTTGGAAAAGTGATGATAGGGGAATAATCTTTTAAAAATGGTTATTTACAATCATCATACTTAAATATCACCTTTTTATTTCCCTCCATAATCAACTCCCACTTAATTTCCATTGGTTATGAGGCTTTATTAAGTGAAGATTGAACATTTTTTTTTGATTTTGGACAATGAAGTCCAGATTTCCGGATTTGGAATTTTCAGGAATTTTAACCTTAGATTCAACATCATCATCATTTTCAATTTACCCTTCTTGTTCCTTAAATTGATCTTCATTTTGAAGGCCTGTCCTATTTGATATAAAAATCATATTTTCCTTCATATTAAGATCATTTATGTTGGGAATATTTCTATTGTCTCTTCCACCTAAATCTCTATCCATTAGACCCACCATGAACATGAAACTTATTGATGATAAACAGTTATTATTCTACCTTAGAGATCAAATTTCTAACCGGTCCATCTAAAATAGAATTGTAATTTGAAGTTCCTACATTATTTTGAAATTTATTACTAGAGTGATTTTGTAATACCATGGAATCATCAAGATTCAAGACACCAAGTTCTCCCCAAGAAAGATTATGGTGATTTTTATAACTAGAGTTATGCTGGTTAGAGAAAGGATCTATAACCCCTTGATTTCTAGCTCTAATATCCACAAACTGAGCACTTTCCACGGGTTGGAAATGGAGTTCAATGTTAGTGAAACATCAATAAGAATGATCAATCATCCCACAATTATAGCTTTTATCCCTTTCAACTCTACCATAAAAATACCAAATTGAGTATATATATTATATTGATGAATAAATATATTACTTTTGATTTTATGTTAATAATTTTTTGAGATCTTTTCAAAGGCTTGTTTGAGGAAATCTACAGACATTTACAAGAAATAACCACTACAAGATTAATTGACTAGATTTTGATTTTAAGGTATGAGACTGTTATAGGATGTATCCATCAAGTGATGAGGGTGAAATTATTGATTGATACATTGTCTAAAAAAACTATAAACCTATAATATGTGTTTGAAAAAAGATCATCATCTTAAGAAAATAGTAATTTCATATCTTAATTCAGTAGAGGCATCCCTTGGATAAAATTACTCAATAAAATAATTAAAGATCCAATCTTAAGTATCAAATATTTTCTTATATAAATTCTAGAACCATCTCTTAGCCTTAATATTTAGTAAAAATGGAAATGCTCCCAACCTGTGATCCTCCTCATTGAACCTATGAAAAGATAACATCTGTACTAAACCATGAAGATCTTTAATGAAATCAGGGGAATCCTCACTGGGATGAACACTAATGGAGGGTAACATAGATAGGTAATAATGATTCATCTCATAATTTCTAAAACTAGTATAAAACTATACACATGAAGGGTTGTTTGAAATGGTAGTAAAATATAAATCTCTAATTCTAGGACTCATCATTCTGATTCCTAGGTTAAGGTAAAAACTAATTTTCAATTCCCCCGATTGTTCTTTGAATTTATATATTCTTATTGTGATTTATATTTTCCAATTCATATTTGTTATTATTTTCCACCAGTCTAGAAAAACGTTTTTCATATATTTTTGAATGTAATGGTTCATGTTCATAATTTTCCATTCCCTAGTGTGCATAAAATATTAGGTTTAAAATGTTCAAAAACACCACACAATCAGTGAAAGAGGCAAGTAGATTTCTTGTGTTCATTTTTTTAATAGTTTTTTTTAAAATATTAAAAGTATTTTTAAATTTTTTTAATGTTCACAAGAGCATTCTCGGAAAATGGAATCAAAATATGGCATTAACTTCGAAGAAATTAATTTATTTTAAACCTGGGAACAAACTATTTGAGTAGTAAATGGGAGTGTTGAATTCCACAGGGTGGGTATAAGAATTTGTGTGAATAGGAAAATACAAACAAAACAAAAGTAAAAAGTAAAATGTGATTTTGATGGAGATTTTGGATACAAATTGGAAAGAATAAGGCAACAGTTGTGTTTAGGGAAATAGATTGCATTCCATGGACTTAAGAATTGTTCTACTCTTAACTAAAAGATATCATTACTAGGTAAGTGATGTAAATAAGGTGTATTGAGAAACTAACTGTTGTCAAATATTTCTCATAGCTTAGTGAACTCTCCATAGATAAGACTTTTCAATAAAAATTTACGTTATGATAAATTATTTAGTTGAGAAGAGAATCACAAAAAAATTTCCATTTTCAATATTTTTTTTTGATTAAAAAATAAACGCATCTACTACCATCACACATTATTACATAGAGTAGTGTTAAAATTATACTCTATAGGAAGAACAACGAGATAACCAAACAAAAATCACACTGACATACATGTGATGAAAAGAGAAAGACAATACAAGAATGTCAATGCATTATAATCCAATGCATTTAAAATGTTAATCCACAAAGGATTAGAGCAGCAATGAAAAATGATTTATTGAAATACATTGCAAGGATTGAATAATGGGAATAAGCCATAAAATAGAGATAAATGTTCGCTATCGGTGTTAATTTCCTCTCAATATTTTTCTCGGACTCTTAGTTCTTATTTTCTTCATTCTCATATGCTTATGATGTCTAAAAAAATATCTCTAAATGTCTTTCTCTATCTTTTTCTATCTTCCAACTTCTTTATTTATCCCCAAACATCATCAACCAAATTTTCCACCACTTTATTTTCACACTGCCTAATGTAAAAACTTCTTTCCAGCCTTCTATCACTTCTCATGTTGCATTAGAAAAACTCTCCATCCAACTCCAGCCACTACATAGACTAATGAACCCTTTGGATGCCCAATAAGCCATGTCAGCACAAATTACAATTCCAATTTTATAAAAAATTTAATCCAACTCCTAGAAACACCAATTCCTTCATCCCTAAGCCAATTTAATTGAACAGATTCTCAAAATAAAAACATCGAGCTGTATAATATGAAAATCCGACTCCATTATCATAACCGTATCCATTACATACTTTTACTGTGTTAGCCAATCCAAAGTGGATCTATATCAGATTTAACGACTGGCCTAGATCAGGATCCCAAAGGCTGTATTATTCCTTTTTCGACACTTAATATTCGTTTGACTAGTGGCCAAATCGTGTGTTTTATATATATATGGGGTTTTTTATTTTTTTTATTTATTAAAAGGGGTAGGGAAACCAATATTTTCAAAAATGGGTCCCAAGAAGTGTAAACCCCGTTCACTCATCCCCAATCCTAGAAATATGCATGAATGAGGTTCATAGATCATAGGCGTGGTGAAAGAAGCATGAACCCCATTCACACATCCTTTATAAACTTCGTGAAGGATGCGTGAATGGGGTTCAAGCATCCTACAGAAGATTTTAATTCTTTAATGTTTTTGAATTTTGTAAATTTTTATTTTTGTTTTTGTTTTTTGTTTATATATATATATTATACTATATTATATATATTACAAAAATTTTCCATAGAATTTCTCTTCTATTTAATATCCAGTAGTACTGGTATAACAAAAGTCTAGATTCGGACAGAAACTCTCACCTAGGGCTCTCTTCTATAAGAGGGCTTACCCTGAAAATCATTCTGCATTTTCGTTGTGGGATTCAGGTTCCCCCTTTCCTGCAGAGAACATTCTACATTTCCGATGGGGGATTCTGTTTCAAATACAATACTTTGAAAGACTATAAAATACAAAGTATAAGACCAACATAAATGAAACTTAAAACATGGATGAAATATATATGAATTGGTTGTAAATAGAAATAATTTCATAAAAAATGTTGATGATCAATAATTTATAAGCTTTCAAAACCACCAACTTGAAACTTAATAATGTTTCAAATATGTGGCTTTGAAAGACTATAAAATACAAACCATAAGATCAATATAAATGAAATAGAAAACATGGATTGAACATATAAGAAATAGTTAATAGTTAATTAGTTAATTAGTAATATAATTATTAATTAGTTAATTATTAGTTAAATAGTAATATCATTATTAATTATATATTAATTAATATGTAAAATAATTATTAATTATATAATAATTGATTAGTAATATAATGATTAATTATATAAAAAACGTTTAGTTTATTTTTAATGTAATTATTAATTATATAATAATTAAATAGTTAATTTTTAATACAATTATTAATTATATAATAATTAATCATTTAATTAGTAATATAATTATTAATTATATAATAATTCATTAGTTAATTAGTAAATTAGTAATATAATATATTATTATAATTATTCATTATAATTATTAGTTATTAATTATTAATAGATTATTATATAATAAATAACTAGTTAATTAGTAATATTATTATTAATTATATAATAATTAATTAATTAATTAGTAATATAATTTTTAATTATAATTATAATTATTAATTATATAAATAATAATTATATTAATAATTAACCAATAAATTATTATATTATTATTAGTTAATAATTATAATTAATAAATATATTACTAATTATAATTAATAATTATATTACTAATTATAATTAATAATTATATTAATTTTTATAATTAATAATTTTATTACAAATTCAATAATTATTTATTATATAATTAATAATTATAATACTAATTATCTAATTAATCATTATATAATTAATAATAAAAAATGAAAAATAATAATGAGTAATTATAATTAATAATTATATTTCCAATTAACTAATTAATTATTATATAATTTATAATTTATAATTATAATTACTAATGATATTATTAGTTAACTAATTAATTAGTGTATAATTAATAATCAATAATTAATAATTAATAATCAATAATTCTATTTAATTATTATATTTAATAACTATATTATTAATTAATCATTGTATAATTATTACTTATATTACAAATTAAATAATTAATTATAATATAATTATATTATTAAATAACTAATTAATTATTTTATATTAGTAATTATTAATTATATTACTAATTAACAAATTAATTATTATATAATTACAAATTACTAATTATAATTAATAACCATATTACTAATTATAATTAACAATGATATTAATACTTAACTAATTAGTCATTATATAATTAATATTCATATTACAGATTGACTAATTAATTATTATATTATTAATAATTAGTAATTAATAATTATAATGAATAATTATAATTACTAATTATATAACTAACTAAAAATTAATTTATTTCATAATTAACAATTATATTAAAAATTAACTAATTAATTATTATACACTTAATAATTGATAATTATAATTAATAAAAATATTACTAATTAAATAAGTAATTATTATATAATTATATAACTAAATAACTAATTAATTATTGAGTATTAGTAATTAATAATAATGGTTAATGTCACACACGGTTTTTTTCCTGTCTTTGTATTGATCCGGCCCATTAGAAATCCAGATCCTTTTCATGGGTATTTGATGAGATGAATCTTGAGTTTTGAAGTTTCATATATGTCTAACCACCCTAATTTGGGATCCCCATTGTTTGTTTAGTAGTTTTTGAAGAAAGGGTGGTTACTTAATGATTTGGGCCAACCGTGAGTCCATTCCCAGTTTTAAAAACTGAATTTGTTTCTTTTATAACTCTTTTGTTTTTCATCCTTTTTCACCCATTCAACTTACCACTTGTCCTGTACTGATACATTAAAATTTATTTATCCTTTTGGACCCATTAGAAATTAATAAGCTGGGTGAATTTGGGTTACTTATTTAGGTATTGGGCCAGCCCATGGGCCCATTTCCTGTTTAAAAAAAAATAATTTGTTTCATTTATATCTTTTTCATTTTTTACTATTTTTCGGTGATTCCACCTCCCCCTCGAAGACAATAACCCTATCTTAGCCCTCATAATCTATTTTAACTCTTTGGAGCTCATATGGGTTGCGTATTAGGGCGATTGTTCTCTGGTTTCCTCAAAACGTCCAGAATTGATAAGGTAAATTGTTTCACCCATAACTCATTCAATTCGTATTATTATGGCCACCAATTTTCTTCTCCTGGTTCATCAAGACCTTATGAGTCTCTCCAAAAATTTTCAATCCATTCAATTCTCTATAGGGTTGCAGATCTAATGGAAGACGAAGAGTTTTCTAGGGTGAAAGGTGAGATTCCTTCTCCTTTCTCCTTCCTCTTCCCCCTCCTTTCATTATTTCGTCGATTTATTTTATCCCCTAGTATTGATAGACCTAGGGTTTTGTTGTACCATGTTTTTTGATGGGGTTTCTGTTTGTTATGTCTGATCTTTATAGTTTTATGGTTTATAAACACGCGGCGGGTGATTTCGGGTGTGCGTTTCAATTACATCAAAGATTTGAGGTAGGATACCCCTTGAAGATGACTTTATTATTTAATTTTCATCATTTTATTATATTTAACACCGGATATATATGTTTATTATTGTTTTTCATCCTCTGGATAATTTTTTTGGTGTTCAAAGTGGTTGTTTAATCATTGGTTTGTGAACGGTAGTGTTGTTTTGTCATGAAAGTTCTCAACAAGTGTTTGTTTAAATGTTCCGCTATATTTTGAAACTATTTTGTGAGGTTTATAATCTGGTATATGGTATTTTTATCATTTTACAGTATCTTGAATGAAAATATGGCTTTGAATTGGTGTTTTATTCCTTTTCATGTACTTAAAATAAATTGTTTTGTTTAAAAAGGGCATGTCATGTGTTCGGTAAATTGCCCGGTTGGCTTTTATGTGTGATGTGTGATTCAAAAGTTATTTGTTTGGATTTATAAAGTAATTGGAATAATTATAAATGGTATTTTTGGGTACTTATATGGATTTAATATTTGTATTTGTTTTTACAATCAAGTGTGTTTTGATTTACAACATATTTTGGCCCGAGTTGCCCAAAAATGGATTGTTTCACATCTTTATGAAAATGGACGTGTTTTGAATTTGTAACCTGAGTATTATAAGATATTTATGAATGTGGTTTTCTACTGTAAATTGTGTTTATACAGATCCTTAATAGAATTAAAAATCATACCTTCTTCAAAGGATAGTTTTGAAAAAATAATTAAAGGCCCGTTTGGAATTTCCTAGAAATGAAGGAGTGTTTTACTTGTATATAACAATTTGTGCAATTGGGATTGTTTTATGGACCATTAAATAATTTAATTAAATGTTTATTGGGCTTCCAAATATGATTTGGTTTGGTTATGATGTGTGTTTATAATTTAAAGAGTGTTTTTGAAAGAGTTTTATGTGCAAAGCCTCAATACACTTCATGAAATTGTTTTACCGAAATATTTAGCGATTTGTTGATTAGTGTAAGAAATGTGAAGAATGATTATGGGATGTTTGTGTTTTTATGGTTTTGGAATGGAATGGGGATGTGAAATGTGTATTTTATAATATGTGTAACTTGATTGATCACTAAAGGGAATCCCGGGTATCTAGGTGGGCGGACGTGTACTAGTATGCTAGTGATTCTGTGGGGGTTGGCCCCTGTTTCACGTAGCAAGTTTGACGATGACAACACTAACTAAAATATGATGATGTTGATGATTGGGGACCACTAGGTTATGGGTATGTTCCCAACTAGTGGATCGTGCATGAGAACGGATATTTATTATGGTTACTTTCACCGAGATACGAGGTACCTGGGGCTCACAACTAACTAGTGCCTATGGGTATTCCTGTGACTAGTGCTCATTGGCTATTTTGTACTCACCGTCGTCATACGGTGTGTTTGGTTGGTAAATTAAGTAGTATGTGTTATTTATTTGAATGTTAAAAATATTTAAAGCAGCCCTCTTTAAAACTATTTTCATTTTGAAGTTTCACCTCTTTGAAAATAATTGTTACTTGCATTTTTGTTTATTAAACATGCATGTTTTTGTCTGATAATTATTATAGCATGGAACCTCATTTGAAAACCATACTTTCAAATCTTGAATTTAAAACTATAAATTGATGTTTCTTTTATTTTAAAGTAATGTGCAATTGGAATAGAATACCGGGCTAACCTACTGAGTTTTAATACTCACGCCTATAGTCTTCTTCTTTTTTAGCCCTTGTGCAGGTTTCATCTTTAGTTCAATCACCTTGGGCGACATTTTATCATTGTGTTGGAGAGTGACCAGAAGTGTCACATGGAGTTATTTTTTTCATCGGAATTGTTCAGTTGAGTTGTTGGTTTTGTTCTAATTTTAGTTTCTTGTACAAATAATATTTAGTTCAGTTTTTATATAAATTCATTTTGGGCTGTCCGTTTATTTCCCCTGTTTGTTTGATTGTTTATATATGGGATAAATAGTTCCCTTTTGTACTCTATTGATACCCTTGGTGCTTTTCACCATCCCGGGAGGATCGGGAATGCCTCTCGGGACTTGTCGCGGGCAGGCCTGGGTGACCGGTTCAGGGTCGACTCGGGATGGTTCGTGACAAAATGGTATCAAAGGAGGTCGGCTATTAGCGGACCTTTCTTTTTAGAGCGCCCTTGTTATTTTGGGGATGTCAAGGTAGATGGAGTAGGATTGTTGGGACTTGAGGGGTATGTGCAAGAAGAGCGTCGCAAACTATTTCTTGTTCTAATCCTCAGGTTTCCATGGAAGTCCGATTTTATTAGTGTCCTTTGTTCTAGTTGATTGTTTGGTATTGGGATATGACAAGGGGAGTCTGACCAATGGCCTTCAGGAGCTCACAGGGCCTGGCAAGCCATGTGGAGCTGGGGAATGGTTCAAATAAGTCTCTCTGTGTTGGTGTTGTGTTTGGCATATGGCCTCTAACCATATGTTCAAGTCACCGACCGACACTAGTTCCCCTTTTCTTGGGTCTCTTGAACCTTTCTTGAATTCTGAATTTTTGTTTTTAAAATCCTTGTGTTAGAATTGTGGAAATGGGTTTTAATGTAAGAATTAGATTTTGAAAAGTGAAAAAGGGGGTTTCAATAATTAAATATAAGAATGGTTTAGGAAGGTTGTGTTTTTGTGAAAAAAATGGAGGGAAGTAGAAATGATTTATAGGTATTGGATTATCCATAATCTAAACTTGTGGTTTGTTGAAATAAAATGTTTTGAAATTGTGAATCATTTTAAAGTGATTCTGGACTTTTTTTAAAATGGGGTATTTTAGGATGTTAAAACGTTTTTGAATTGGATAAATTAATTTTGACAATTGTTTTTGATCGGTTGGTGTTTTACTACAAACGGTATTGGTCTCAATGGACCTCGGATTATGAAAATAAAACGTGCTGAATTTTTTATTAAAAAAAATGGGAAGGGGTTGTTTGGAGTGGCTTGGTTATTTAAAAAGTTTTTAAAAATGAAAAGGGGTAGGTTTTTAACAAAATGGTTTTTAATTAATTGTTGTTTTTTTTGTGAAATATGAAAATGTTTTTTGACTTGGTGGTTGGTGTTCCTTTTGAAGGTAAATTGTTTTTTTGAATTATGATGTTTAATTTTATCCTTTGGTGTTTTCATGGGTGCTCACATGCACGGTTTTATTTATATCTTGAAGTATGGCCTATATGGTATGGTGGTTGGGTGCCAGGGGTGGCATGGAAATGTGCATGTGGGTGAGACTAGATGAATCACCATTGGTGAATGTGGAAACCCACCAAGTTAGTTTGATTTTTCAAAATTGTTTTGACCTGAAAATTGTGGCCTTTTTTTAAAACCAATGGTTATGTGGCTTGATTTTTCTATGTTGCAGAAGAGTTGTTTATTCAGTAAGCTTCTTTGTGATCTACAATTCATACTCTTATTGTTTCTTGAGATGATATCTTGTTGTGTCTTGGTTTTGGAGTAATTTTCATTGGGTTTCTAAAAATGTGTTTGATGTTGTGATGTGGCCATGGATACTTCTGCGTTGGAAATCTTTCTTGCTGATCAACCTAAGGATTCCTTTAAAATTTTAAATCCACCTATTTTGATGATGCCTCAACTTGTTTGTTGGAATAGAGAGCTGTTTGGGATATATTAAAAGTGTTTCTAGGTCATGATAATTCTTTTGGACAGAGCAGTTGTGTTCGGTGATGTTGATGTGTTTCGTCGTATTCCTTGTCCATTATGCCCCTCGTTTGGAGTGAGATAGAATTTTGATATGTATCTATGAGTTCCTATTTAGATTAAGGTTTTTTTGGTGATCAAGTGTGGTTTTTTTTTGAGTGGTGTGATCCTTATCACCTGACTGCAGTGCAGAAAATGCTTCAAGAATTAGGGCTCCAGCCATAGGCCTCGGAGTGAAGCTTTTCACGCAGTCAGAACATCAACAGAGGTGTGGAGTGCTAGATTAAGATCCTTAATCCTCTGTTTTGGTATGTTAGTTACTATGTCAATGTTTTGGTTCCTCATTTCTATGAATTTCCCTTTGTCGCAACAAGCGTGGTGGACTTAACCCCTCACACAATGTCTATGGTTATTCCTTCATGGATGTGGGTTTTCAATCAATGTCCCTGTGTGGACTGCCTATGAAAATCAGGTGTAGTCATGGTGTTACCTATTCACAGGGGGAGAGTTTTAGGTAGTTTCTTTGTTTCTTTTGTTGTTTCAGTGGCCAAATTATTGGGTCCCCTCCCCTCCCATCCCCAAGTGACGAGGGTCCAGAATTGTGCTGAATGCGTCGACCAAGTTATTGTCCCCTCAATTCAAGAGTGGGTGGTTTATATGTTCATGTTTTAACCCTATTAACTTGGTATAGTAGTTTTTTTAGGAGGGTTTTTTTTTGGGCTTGTGTGAGTGAGTCCCAACTCTAGCTCATGTTCAATTCTTGTCTATTCATTGCTAGTTGGTTTCTAATGGTGGAGAGACCCACCATGGGACTCCTGGATTTTAATCCTAAGAAAATTTCTAGTTCTAGTTGATTCTTAATGGTGGGTAGTAAATTCTGGAATCCATATGTGTTGTTTTTTTCATCCGGAAAGTGTTATGGCTTTCCGGGGGCGGAAAGCTTTAATGGTGGGGAGAATTGTCACACACGGGTTTTTTTCCTGTCTTTGTATTGATCCAGACCATTAGAAATCCAGATCCTTTTCATGGGTATTTGATGAGATGAATCTTGTGTTTTGAAGTTTCATATATGTCTAACCACCCTAATTTGGGATCCCCATTGTTTGTTAAGTAGTTTTTGAAGAAAGGGTGGTTACTTCATGATTTGGGCCAACCGTGAGCCAATTCCCAGTTTTAAAAACTGAATTTGTTTCTTTTATAACTCTTTTGTTTTTCGTCCTTTTTCACCCATTAAACTTACCAATTGTCCTATACTGATACATTAAAATTTATTTATCCTTTTGGACCCATTATAAATTCATAAGCAGGGTGAATTTGAGTTACTTATTTAGGTATTGGGCCAGCCCATGGGCCCATTTCCTGTTTTAAAAAAAATAATTTGTTTCATTTATATCTTTTTCATTTTTTACTATTTTTCGGTGATTCCACCTCCCCCTAGAATCCAATAACCCTATGATAGCCCTAATAATATATTTTAACTCATTGGAGCTCATATGGGTCTCGTATTAGGGAGATTGTTCTCTGGTTTCCTCAAAACGTCCAGAATTGATAAGGTAAATTGTTTCACCCATAACTCATTCAATTAGTATTATTTTGGCCACAAATATTCTTCACCTGGTTTTTCAAGACCTTTGGAGGCTCTCCAAAAATTTTCAAGCCATTCAATTCTCTATAGTGTTGCAGATCTAATGGAAGACGAAGAGTTTTCTAGGGTGAAAGGTGAGATTCCTTCTCCTTTCTCCTTCCTCTTCCCCCTCCTTTCATTATTTCGTGGATTTATTTTATACCCTAGTATTTATCGACATAGGTTTTTGTTATACCATGTTTTTTGATGGGGTTTCTGTTTTTTTAGGTCTTATCTTTATAGTTTTATGGTTTATAAACCCACGGCGGGTGATTTCGGGTGTGCGTTTCAATTACGTCAAAGATTTAAGGTAGGATACCCCTTGCACATGACTTTATTATTTAAGTTTCATCATTTTATTATATTTAACACCAGATATATATGTTTATTATTGTTTTTCATCCTCTGGATAATTTTATTGGTGTTCAAAGTGCTTGTTTAATCACTGGGTTGTGAACGGTAGTGTTGTTTTGTCATGAAAGTTCTCAACAAGTGTTTGTTTAAATGTTCCGTTATCTTTTGAAAATATTTTGTGAGGTTTATAATCTGTTATATGGTATTTTTAACATTTTATAGTATCTTGAATGAATATATGGCTTTCAATTGGTATTTTATTCCTTTTCATGTACTTAAAATAAATTGTTTTGCTTAAAAAGGGCATGTCATGTGTTCGGTAAATTGCCCGATTGGCTTTTATGTGTGATGTGTGATTTAAAAGTTATTTGTTTGGATTTATAAAGGAATTTGAAGAATTATAAATGGTATTTTTGGGTACATATATGGATTTACTATTTGTATTTGTTTTTACAATCAAGTGTGTTTTGATTTACAACATATTTTGGCCCGAGTTGCCCAAAAATGGACTGTTTCACATCTTTATGAAAATGGACGTGTTTTGAATATGTAACATGAGTATTATAAGAGATTTATGAATGTGGTTATCTACTGTAAATTGTTTTTATACAGATCCTTAATAGAATTAAAAATCATACCTTCGTCAGAGGATAGTTTTGAGAAAATAATTAAAGGCTCATTTGGCATTTCCTAGAAATGAAGGAGTGTTTTAATTGTATATAACAATTTGTGCAATTGGGATTGTTTTATGGTCCATTAAATGATTTTATAAAATGTTTATTTGGATTCCAAATATGATTTGGTTTGGTTATGATGTGTGTTTATAATTTAAAGAGTGTTTTTGAAAGAGTTTTATGTGCAAAGCCTCAATACACTTCATGAAATTGTTTTACCGAAAAATTTAGCGATTTGTTGATTAGTGTAAGAAATGTGAAGAATGAATATGGGATGTTTGTGTTTTTATGGTTTTGTAATGGAATGGGGATGTGAGATGTGTATTTGATAATATGTGAAACTTGATTGAGCACTAAAGGGAATCCCGGGTATCTAGGGGGGCGGACGTGTACTAGTATGCTAGTGATTCTGTGGGGGTTGGCCCCTGTTTCACATAGAAAGTTTGACGATGAAAACACTAACTAAAATATGATGATGTTGATGATTGGGGACCACTATGTTATGGGTATGTTCCCTACTAGTGGATCATGCACGAGAACATATATTTATTATGGTTACTTTCACAGAGATACGAGGTACCTGGGGCTCACAACTAACTAGTGCCTATGGGTATTCCTGTGACTAGTGCTCATTGGCTATTTTGTACTCACCGTCGGCATACAGTGTGTTTGGTTAGTAAATTCAGTAGTATGTGTTATTTATTTGAATGTTAAAATTATTTAAAGCAGCCCTCTTGAAAACTATTTTCATTTTGAAGTTTCACCTCTTGGAAAATAATTGTTACTTGCATTTTTGTTTATTAAACATGCATGTTTTTGTCTGATAATTATTATAGCATGGAACCTCATTTGAAAATAATACTTTCAAGTCTTGAATTTAAAACTATAAATTGATGTTTCTTTTATTTTAAAGTAATGTGCATTGGGAATAGAATACCGGGCTAACCTACTGAGTTTTAATACTCACTCCTATAGTCTTCTTCTTTTTTAGCCCTTGTGCAGGTTTCATCTTTAGTTCGATCACCTTGGGAGAATTTTTATCATTGTGTTGGAGAGTGACCAGAAGTGTCACATGGAGTTATTTTTTTCATCGGAAGTGTTCAGTTGAGTTGTTGGTTTTGTTCTAATTTTAGTTTATTGTACAAATAAAATTAAGTTCAATTTTTATATAAATTCATTTTGGGCTGTCCGTTTATTTCCGCTGTTTGTTTGATTATTTATATATGGGCTAAATCATTCCCTAGTGTACTCTATTGATTCCCTTGGTGCTTGTCACCATCCTGGGAGGATTGGGAACGCCTCTCGGGACTTTTCTCGGGCTGGCCTGGGGACCGGTTCAGGGTCGACTCGGGCTGGTTCGTGACAATTAATGATTAATGAATATATTAATTATTAACTAATTAATAATTATATTTCTAATTATATAATTAATTATTAACTAATTATTATATATTTAATCCATGTTTTACATTTCATTTATATTGGTCTCATAGTTTTGTATTTTATAATCTTTCAAAATCAAGTACTTGAAACATTTTTAAGTTTTATGTTGGTGGTTTTGATAGCTTATAAATTATTTATCATCGACATCTTTTATGAATTTTTTTTATTTTCAACTATTTCATGTATTTTTAACCAATATTTTATGTTTCATTTTTATTAGTCCTATAATTTTTATTTTATAGTCTTTCAATTCCACGTACTAGAATCATTTTTTTTGTTTCAAGTTGGAGGTTTTAAAAGCTTATAAATTATCAATCATAAACTTTTTTATGAAATAATTTTTATTTCCAACTATTTCATATATTTTTCATTCAGGTTTTAAGTTTCATTTATATTGGTCTTATAGTTTGTATCTTCCTGGCTATCAAAGTCAAGTACATGAAACAGAATCCCTCATCGGAAATGCAGAATGATTTGTAGGTAAAACCCTCTTATAAAAGAGAGCCCTGGGTGAGGGTTTCTCTCAGAATCTAGACTGTTGTATTGATAGTACTGTTGGATATTAAATAGTAGATAAATTCTGCTTAAATTTTTCTAATATATATATATATATATATAAATGAAAACGAAAAAGTAAAAAGAAAATTTTTGAAAATACCAACAAAAAATTAAAAAAATCTTTATGTGGGATGTGTGAGCCCCGTTCATGCATCCTTTATAATGATTACAAAGGATGTGTGAACCACATTCACACATATCTCCAAGCCGAATATGTGCGAATGGGGTTCACGAATCTCCGAACCCATTTTTAAAAATATATGAAACCCTATCCTTTTTCTCCATTTTTTTTCAAATACACATTTAAATAACCCCCCCCCCCAATCGACCATCTTTATTATGTGTATAGTTCATCTTTCTAGGAGTATACATTTTTTGGATGCTTTCAAAGTTTCTTCCTTGATGAAAGGTCATCTTGGTAGGATCCTACAGGTTTCTGTCTGCAATGAATCTATTTTGGAAAAACATTGACCAAAACACTACTTGGTTTATAGTATTATATGATCAATTGATCATCTTCATGCGAGGGCTCAAGTGAAAAAATGGAGGAAGGAGGTGTAACAAACCAAGTAATTAATGAATAATAGATATTTTTATTTATGTATTCTAATTAATTAGATAGTGTTTTAGAGGCTTAAAATGAGAATAAATCCAATCTTAAGCATGGAATACACTAATATTTTTAAAAGATTGTTTTACTGCCTTTTGATGGAAAACCATTTTTAAATCAAACTTTTGACAATTTTATAATCTCTATTTGTCGAAATAAACTAATTCTTTATGATTGGGACATTGGAATTTACTTTGGGTAAATTTTTGGTATTTTTCCGATAAAGTTCATTTTTGTAATGAATAGTGAAAAATGTTGTATTTTAATTCAAAACCTATTTTTAATCTAATTTATTTATACGATTAGATTATCTTTTGAATTGGTTTTAAAGTTAAATTAGAATATATTTTTACTATTTAATCGAATAGCGGTCATTGTAATTAATTTCACTTTGAAATTGGACATAAACTAGTGTCAATCTTTCGATATTTATTGTTTCATAAAAACACACTATTTGCTCTGACAGTGGGAATTAATTATTGAATTAATTCATGCAACTTATATGTTTTTTATTTCGTAAAATATTAATCCTTTTTTAATTTGGAATATCAAATATAGCTTAGGGTGAATTTTTGGTTTTTTTCTGAAAAACATCAATTTTGATGAATAGTGAAAACACTAAGTGGTACTTAATAAAAATCGATTTTCCATTTAAATGAAATTTTAACACCACTGTGTTTTGAATTTCCAAAATCCGACCTACATGGTTGTCATTAAGAAGTAAAATTTTGTTCAATGGGATTAAAATAATTTTTTGGTGAATAGTAACTTTTAATTTTTAATCGCGATTAGAGGTAATTAATGTCGTTTAAGGTAAAAATAATGTTTTAATAATATGAGATGAGATTGACACATGTCCTACCCTTATTGGATGTATCATTGACGACCAAGACAATCCATGGGTCAACTTGGGGACCCCATGGAGCCACTTTGGAAGGAAAATTACATTAATATCTTTTTATTTAATGTTAAAGTAGAAATGTCACAAACATGAGTTGTCTTACTATAACAATTTTTAAATGGGGTGATACAAGTCATATTTTTTACTATAAATATTCATTAGAAAGATAAAAATCTTTCATACATAATAGTATTTTAGTTATAATTTTTAGACATTTAATAAATTAAATTAATTATGATGTCATGATGATGCATCGATTACCTCATTATTTAATGATATAAATAAAATGAAAAGATAATGTAAAATATAAGACCTAAACTTGTCAAAAACCTATTGGATGAGTATATTTCGAACCCTTATCTCCTTATATTCGATGTATAACAATGTGGGACCTTTTAAATCTGAAACTCATTTTAAAATAAAGTAACATTTCTTTACTTTCCAAGAGTGCCCCTCCTCTCCTCTTATAAAAGGCCCCCACCTCTACCTACTTACCCACACCTCTCAAGCCTTTGGCTCGGCCAAACCCTGCTCATTTTCTCTCTCCACATCCCTCTATTAATCTTTGAAGCCTTACTTTGGGTAGAAGTCTTCCCAAGGAAGCCTTTGAGCTCAAATCAAAAAGAGTTAACTGTTTTTGAGGTAATGTCTTCACTTGTGTTCTTCTGTTTTATTTTTCTTCTCCAACCCCCTAAACGCTTTTTATTCATTTCTTTTGTAACAGAAACATTAACATCAATATACTAGGATGTTGTTATAAGTAGGATTCGAGCTACACTTACACACACCTACATCTAATGGTTAAAGAACATACTGTTGCCGTGGATGGAGAATTTCTGCCTCACGAAACGATGATTGTTCAATATTCTTGTAACACCTTCAAAGGTGGAAATTAATATGTCACTATATTTATATATGATATATAAAATGTATTTGTTTTCCTTAATCTTCTTTATTTTTCATTTATGGCATACCTTTATTGCTTCCATTATTGGTATATGTGATATCTTCATTTTAGGAAGTACGGACTACCACCCCCACAAAGTGATTTGATTCGTTAATACCATATGTGGTACGTATAAAGGATATATTTTATGATATTATATACGATACCATATTTTAATTAAAATACTATTATGTATCATTTTGTTTTAATTCCATTAAATATGAAATAGAAATGGAAGTAGCGTTCATGCGTACGTACGGGTTACCGTCTCCATGAACAGTGCATTTCATTTCTTACCTCTAAATGTTATGTAATATTATAAATGCATGTATATACTGGATATATATGATATATATCATATCTACATCATGAATAAAATTTTGGATATAACAGATATTTTACCACATGAACAACTTGTAATTATAAAGTGTTTATTTTTGACTCAAGTACCAATGATAGTTAAAACGAAGGTTATTAACTTAAATAATAACATAGTGTTCATGGCATGGTAATAAGTGATATAAAAGGAATAATGAACTTGAAAAATGTTCTTAAGAAAGTATAAATTAACTCAAGTTTATTATTCAGGAGATTAAAGAACGATCGAGTCAAGTCGGACCCGAGGTATGGGACTTTGTCTCAATCTCCTTTCATTGAGGCATATTTTGTTTTATACCCAACGTTATTTTATACGGTGTATAAAACCCTTTGACTTTTATGTTTATCCAAAAGTAATCTTTTTTATAAGAATCATTTTACTAAACTACAAAAGGGAATGTTTTTGTTATATATATATCGCGACAACGACTTCTCTTCCACCGTGACCATTATTTGAGTGTCAGCTTCCTCTACAAGCCCTACCTATTTGTAAAGAAAAATAAATACCATGTTTTACTTTTCTTTTATTTTGGTATTGAAAATGGTTTTCATAATTTTTTTATATCAATGTGTTGTATTGATATATTTTTATTGAAATGTGTAAATGTTATGTTTCCTTTATGCATGTATTATGTGGTACGATTATGTTATGGTTCTTGGGAATTGTTATGAAGACGGGTGGTTCCATGATAAACTAAGGGTGGGTGAGCCCGATACAGATCTCCAATGCATTGGGTAATGCAAAGGAGTTAAACTTAAGGTTTCTCTGAAGAGATTTAAGTAATATACTGTGATGGGTATTTCAAACGTAACCAAGAGGGTTGTTCCCTACGTAAGAATGTTATGAATGTCTCAAGTTACCTTTATGTCTTATGATTTCAATGATTTATTCATGATTTGACGAGGTATGTTAAAGTACTTATGTTTTATGAGTAGAGTATGATTTCATTGATTCTTATGTATACATGTACTCATGTTTCCTTTCCATATTTTTATATCCCTTACTGAGATTTTTATGCTCATCCCATGTTTTTGAAATTCTTTTCACAGGTCAAGGGAAGGGTACATGATATGATGATAGTATCAAGGAAGTTTAAAGAAAGAATCCATGTTTTATTTTAAATATGTTTCAGTTGATGGGAAAAAATGAATATTATCTTTTATTGTAACCACTTTGTTTAAATGTGGGATGTAATGCATGTTTTATGATCTAATTCTGTAAAACTCTAAACCTGAAAAGATCCCCAAGGTGTATTCTTGAAGTATCTCAAGATTAAGTAATGTTCATGTATGGGGCCTTATAGTTGGTATTAGAGGTCGGTTTAGATAAATTTAGGAGATAGAATTTTAATAAATGATTATCCAAAAATATTTTTTATCGTCAAATTGAAATGATATATAATTTGAAGATTACAATGTTGCTTCATCTAAGACATGTTTGTTCAGAATGGTTTTCCGCAGAGGAAACATGGAAGCAGTGCTAGGAAGGCATACAAAAGGAAATATCCTTCCGAATCAGCATCCTAAGATGGTCGGAATTGGAACTGAATAGTTTGTTGCAGTAATGGAGCAGTTGACTCAAGCGATAAATGGTGGTGGTATCCATGCATGAGATCAGCCAGATCAACCGCAGAGGAAATTTCAGTGGTGGAACATTTCATGAGGCAACATCCCCCATCATTCAAAGGATCATCTGACCCTGTGCTAGCTGAAGGGTGGATTAAAGCACTGTAGAAGATTTTTGATGTCATGGGGTGTTCAGACAATCAAAAGGTTAGACTTGCTATTTACCGTTGGGAGGGTGAGGCAGATCAGTGGTGGTCGATGGTTAAAAATATCAGGGACGCTGATGAGATTGATGCTCTTGACTGGGATGAATTTAAAGGTATGTTTCTTGAGAAGTATTTTCCTAAGGCTGTTTTACTTAGGATGGAAAAACAATTCTTGGAATTAAGGCAAGAGGAAGACTAAGTGGCTACTTATGAAGAGAGTTTCACTCGATTGGGAAGGTATGCTCTAAATTTTATCCGAGACCTTGCTAGTAAAATCAATCGTTTTTACTCAGGATTAAATCCAAAATATCGAAGGTCATTAGCTTCTTGTGAGTTTAAAAGTTATGAAAAGCTTGTTCGATGTGCTGATAAGGTGGAAATGGAGTTTTCCGATGATCAAGTGTTCAATAACAACCAACATAAGAAGAGACCGAGGTGGCCGGAGAAAGAAAATAATTCTTCAAAAAGGTCTGAAGGTAAGAAAACTAAGTTTCCAGTTTGTGATAAATTTGGTAAAAGGCATGCTGGGGAATGTCTTCTGAATTCTGGAAAGTGCTACCGATGTGTTAAGATGGGACATAAGGCTCATGATTACACTGAAAAAGGTCAAGGTGATGGTAAGTCCAAATTCGATTTATAGTTAGTGAAATGTTTTAAGTCCAATGAGATGGGTCACTATGGAAATGAGTGTCCGACAAAGAGCTTGAGTGATGGAAAGCAATTAGACTACAAGTAGAAAGGGGTGGTGAAATCCTTTGCAACTACTTTAGCAGATGTCGGGCCATCAAATGAAGTTGTATCAGGTATTATGTTTGTTTTTTCAGATTATGCCAGTGTTTTGTTTGATTCGGGGTCTACACATTCTTTCATCTCTGAAAATGTTTCTAGTAAAATGGGAATAACATCTCAAGAAATGACTCCTAAACTTTTGGTAAAATCACCTTGGGGAAATGTTGAGGCAAAAAGAATTTATAAGAGTCTTCTTATCCTTATCTATGGAAATAACCTACTTGAGAACCTTATTGTTTTACCTCTAGTAGTGTTTTATGTTATCCTGGGTATGGATTGGATCTCTATTTACCATGATAAAATTGACTGTAGAGCTAAAGAAGTTTCTTTTTAGAAAGACTTTTAGTTTGTGTAAAATAATGAACCCTTACTATTGATAACTTATGAAGAGGCTGAGAAACATGTAAAAGATAGAAATGAATGTTACCTTGCACACATCGTTGAAAACAAAGGAACTGTTCAGATTAATGATGTGCCAGTGGTAAATGAATATCCTGATGTTTTTCCTAATGAGTTTCCTGGAATAATACCAGAAAGGGAAGTTGAATTTACTATTGACATAGTTCCTGATGTTAAGCCAATTTCAAAACCCCCTTATCGAATGGCTCAAATTGAACTTTTAGAGTTGAAGGAGAAATTTCAAGATTTATTTGAGAATGGTTTCATTCGACCTAGCACATCACCATGGGGTGCTCATGTTTTATTTGTTAAAAAGAAAGATGGTTCAATGAGAATTTTCATTGATTATAGAACCTTGAATAACATCACTATTAAGAACAAATATCCTTTGCCTCATATCAATGATTTGTTTGATCAGCTCTAGGGAGCTCAGTATTTTTCAAAGATTGACCTGAGATTGGGGTACCATCAGCTGAAGGTAAAGGAAGCATATGTTCTGGAGACTGCATTTCGTACAATATATGGCCGTTATGAATTTTTATTAATGCCTTTTGGGATAACCAATGCACCTGCTATATTCATGGACTTAATGAGTAGAATTTTCCATGAGTTCTTTGATATGTTTGTGGTGGTTTTCATTGATGATATTTTGGTGTTTTCTAAAAGTAAAGAGGACCGTGAAAGACATTTAAGGGTTATTTTGCAAACCTTAAAATAAAAGTAATTGTATGGGAAATTCAGCTAGTGTGAGTTTTGGTTTCAAAAAATTTCTTTCCTTGGTCGTATTGTTTCTAAAGATGGGATAACTGTTGATCCTGCAAAAACAAAGGTTGTGGAAGAATGGCCAAGACCCAAAACTGTAACTGAGATTCGTAGTTTCCTTGGTTTGGAAGTCTATTACCGAAGGTTTGTTAGAAATTTTTCACAGTTATCTACTCCAATGACTAAGCTAACTCGGAAGGGTGTTAAGTTTATTTGGACAAAAGAATGTGATGATTGTTTTCAGGAACTGAAAAGAAGATTAGTGAATTATCCAGTTTTGGAACTACCTTCCAGGAATGGGGAGTTTTTTATCTACAGTGATGCTTCAATGAAAGGACTTGGTTGTGTCTTAATGTCGAATGATCAGGTAATTGCTTACGCTTCACGTCAGTTGAAAACTCATGAGGTAAATTACACTACACATGATTTGGAATTAGCTGATGTTGTTTTCACTTTAAAAATTAGGAGGCAACATTTGTATGGAGTAAAGTGTGAAATATATACCGATTACAAAAGTATAAAGTATATATTCACTCAGAAAGAATTGAACATGAGACAGAGGAGATGGCTAGAATTTATCAAGGATTATGATTGTACAATTAATTACCATCTCGGAAAAGCAAATAAAGTGGCTGATGCTTTGAGTCGAAAAAGTAATTCTTCATTAGCAATGTTGCATTTGGAACGTGATCCTTTGGTTAAGGATTTGATGAACTTTTGCATAGAAGTTGTTGGTGGAGGATGTCCTTCTGTTTTGTTTCAGGTATCAGTGAAATCTACCCTATCAGACAGAATTATGCAAGCACAAAAGCAAGACAACGAGTTGAAGAAAAAGGTAGAGCTGGTTCAGAAGGGTAAGATGCATGAATTAAATATTGATAATGATTTTTTTTTGAGATTTGGGAAGAGATTGTGTGTGCCTTGTGATTCATAGTTGAAGAGAGGGTTGTTATGTGAAGCTCATAGTTCTCCGTTTTCTGTTCATCCTGGCAGTACTAAGATGTACAGAGATCTGCGAGAGTATTACTGGTGGGATGGAATGAAAATGGATATTGCAGATTTTACTGTGAAGTGTTTGACTTGTCAGCAGGTTAAAGCAGAGTGGCAGTTACCGAAAGGGATGCTTCAGACTTTACCAGTGCTAGAGTGGAAATGGGAAAATATATCCATGGACTTTGTTGTGGGATTTCCGAAGACACCTCGAGGTAATAATGCAATCTGGGTTATTGTTGATCGCTTGACTAAATCTGCTCATTTCCTTTCTATACGAGATAGTTTTTCCCTAGATCAACTTTCTCGATTGTATCTTAAAGAGATAGTCATCTTTCTTGGAGTTCCCATATCCATTGTATCTGATCATGATCCCATGTTTACTTCTAACTTTTGGAAAGGCCTTCAGAAGTCGTTGGGTACTGAATTAAATTTTAGTACAACTTTCATCTTCAATCAGATGGGCAGTCAAGAACGAATGATCCAGAATTTGGAGGATATGATACGTTCTTGTTCGATGGATTATCAGGGAAGTTGGGACCAAAATCATTCTTTGGTTGAGTTTTCTTATAATAACAGTTTTCATTCCAGTATACAGATGGCACCATTTGAGGCGTTATATGGGAAGCAGGGTCGAACTCTATCTTTCTGGGATGAAGTGGGTGAATGGAAGCTGATGGGACCAGAATTGGTAGAAGATTTGGCATAAAAAGTTCAGCTGATACAGAAACTCCTGAGAACAGCACAAAGTAGGCAGAAGAGTTATGCAGACAATAGGAGGAAGGATCTCTCTTTTGAGGTAGGTGATCATTTTTTTCTCAAAGTATCACCATGGAAAAGTTTGATGTGACTTGGTAAGAATGGAAAGCTGAGTCCAAGGTTCATTGGAACATATGAAATTCTGGAGAGAGTTGGATCAATTGCATACCTAGTGGCTTTACCTCCGAGTTTATCTCAGGAAAACAATGGTTTTCATGTTTCAATGTTAGGGAAGTACATGCCAGATCCATCTCATGTTTTGATTCCAGAGGTAGTTCAGCTGGAAGAGAATCTATCTTATGAGGAACAACCGGTCTAGATTCTTGACCATAGGGAGCAAGTGTTATGGAATAAGGTGATTCATTAGGTAAAAGCTTTGTGGAAAAACAACATGATTGAAGAGGCAACATGGGAATCCGAAAATGAAATAAGGGCTAAATACCCCCACTTATTCGATAAGTAAATAAATTGCGGGGACACAATTTTCTAAAGGGGGGAAGGATGTAACATCCCAAGTAAGTAATGAATAATAGATATTTTTATCTATGTCTACTAATGAATTATATAGTGTTTTAGAGGCTTAAAATGAGAATAAATCCAATCTTAAGCATGGAATACACTAATATTTTTAAATGATTGCTTTACTGCCTTTTGATGGAAACCCATTTTTAAATCAAACTTTTGACAATTTTATAAGCTCTATTTGTCGAAATAAACTAATTCTTTATGATTGGGACATTGGAATTTACTTTGGGTAAATTTTTGGTATTTTTCCGAAAAAGTTCATTTTTGTAATGAATAGTGAAAAATGTTGTATTTTAATTCAAAACCTCTTTTTAATATAATTTATTTATACGATTAGATTATCTTTTGAATTGGTTTTAAAGTTAAATTAGAATATATTTTTACTATTTAATCGAATAGAGTTCGTTGGAATTAATTTCACTTTGAAATTGGACATAAACTAGTGTCAATCTTTTGATATTTATTGTTTCATAAAAACACGCTATTTTCTCTGACAGTGGGAATTAATTATTGAATTAATTCATGCAAATTATATGTTTTTAATTTCGTAAAATATACATCATTTTTGAATTCGGAATATCAAATATAGCTTAGGGTTAATTTTTGGTATTTTTCTGAAAAACGTCAATTTTGATGAATAGTGAAACCACTAAGTGGTACTAAAAAAAACCGATTTTCCATTTAAATGAAATTTTAACACCACTGTGTTTTGAATTTCCAAAATCCGACATACATGGTTGTCATTAAGAAGTAAAATTTGGTTCAATGGGATTAAAATAATTTTTTGGTGAATAGTAACTTTTAAGTTTTTAATCGCGATTAGAGGTAATTAGTGTAGTTTAAGGTAAAAATAATGTTTTAATAATATGAGATGAGTTTGACACATGTCCTACCCTTATTGGATGTATCATCGACGACCAAGAAAATCCATGGGTCAGCTTGGGGACCCCATGGAGCCACTTTAGAAGGAAAATGACATTAATATCTTTTTATTTAATGTTAAAGTAAAAATGTCACAAACATGAGTTGTCTTACTAAAACAATTTTTAAATGGGGTGATACAAGTCATATTTTTGACAATAAGTAGTCATTGGAAAGCTAAAAATCTTTCATACATAATAGTATTTTAGTTATAATTTTTAGACATTAAATAAATTAAATTAATTATGACGTCATGATGATGCAGCGATTACCTCATTATTTAATGATTTAAATAAAATGCAAAGATAATGTAAAATATAAGACCTAAACTTGTCAAAAACCTATTGTATGGGTATATTTAGAACCCTTATCACCTTATCCTCAAAGTATAACAATGTGGGACCTTTTAAATCTGAAACTCATTTTAAAATAAAGTAACATTTCTTTACTTTCCAAGAGTGCCCCTCCTCTCCACTTATAAAAGGCCCCCACCTCTACCTTTTTACCCACACCTCTCAAGCCTTTGGCTCGGCCAAACCCTGCTCATTTGCTATCTCCACATCCCTCTATTAATCTTTGAAGCCTCACTTTGGGCAGAAGTCTTCCCAAGGAAGCCTTTGAGCTCAAATCAAAAAGAGTTAACCGTTTTTCAGGTAATGTCTTCACTTGTGTTCTTTTGTTTTATTTTGCTTCTCCAACCCCATAAACACTTTTTATTCATTTATTTTGTAAAAAAACCATTAACCTCAATATACTATGATGTTGTTATAGGAAGGATTCGAGCTACACTTACACACACCTACATCTAATGGTTAAAGAACATACTATTGTCGTGGATGGAGAATTTCTGCCTCACGAAACGATGATTGTTCAATATTCTTATAACAACTTCAAAGGTGGAAATTAATATGTCACTATATTTATATATGATATATAATATGTATTTGTTTTCCTTAAGCTTCTATATTTTTCATTTATGGCATACCTTTATGGCTTCCATTATTAGTATATGTGATATCTTCATTTTAGGAAGTGCGGACTACCGCCCCCTAAAAGTGATTTGATTCGTTAATACCATATGTGGTACGTATAAAGGATATATTTAATGATATTATATATGATACCATATTGGAATTAAAATACTATTATGTATCATTTTGTTTTAATTCCATTAAATATGAAATAGAAATGGAAGTAGCGTTCATGCATACGTACGGGTTACCGTCTCCATGAACAGTGCATTTCATTTCTTACCTCTAAATGTTATGTAATATTATAAATGCATGTATATACTGGATATATATGATATATATCATATCTACATCATGAATAAAATTTTGGATATAACAGATATTTTACCACATGAACAACTTGTAATTATAAAGAGTTTATTTTTGACTCAAGTATCAATGATAGTTAAAACGACAGTTATTAACTTAAATAATAACATAGTGTTCATGACATGGTAATAAGTGATATAAAAGGAATAATGAACTTGAAAAAGGTTCTTAAGCAAGTAGAAATTAACTCAAGTTTATTATTCAGGAGATTAAAGAACGATCGAGTCAAGTCGGACCCGAGGTATGGGACTTTGTCTCAATCTCCTTTCATTGAGGCATATTTTGTTTTATACCCAACGTTCTTTTATACGGTGTATAAAACCCTTTGACTTTTATTTTTATCCAAAAGTAATCTTTTTTATACGAATCATTTTACTAAACGAAAAAGGGAATGTTTTTATTATATGTATATCGTGACAACGACTTCTCTTCCACCGTGACCATTATTTGAGTTTCAGCTTCCTCTACAAGCCCTACCTTTTTTAAAGAAAAATAAATACCGTGTTTTACTTTTCTTTTATTTTGGTATTGAAAATGGTTTTCATAATTTTTTTTATATCATTGTGTTGTATTGATATATTTTGATTGAAATGTGTAAATGTTATGTTTCCTTTATGCATGTATTATGTGGTACGATTATGTTATGGTTCTTGGGCATTGTTATGAAGACGGGTGGTTCCATGATAAACTTAGGGTGGGTGAGCCCGATATAGATCTCCAATGCATTGGGTAACGCAAAGGAGTTAAACTTAAGGTTTCTCTGAAGAGATTTAGGTAATATACTGTGATGGGTATTTCAAACATAACCAAGAGGGTTGGTCCCTACGTAAGAATGTTATGAATGTCTCAAGTTACCTTTATGTCTTATGATTTCAATGATTTATTCATGATTTGACGAGGTATATTAACGTACTTATGTTTTATTAGTAGAGTATGATTTCATTTATTCTTATGTATAGATGTACTCATGTTTCCTTTCCATATTTTTATATCCCTTACTAAGATTTTTATGCTCATCCCATGTTTTTGAAATGCTTTTCACAGGTCAAGGGAAGGGTACATGATATGATGATAGTATCAAGGAAGTGTAAAGAAAGAATCCATGTTTTATTTTAAATATGTTTCAGTTGATGGGAAAAAATGAATACTATCTTTTATTGTAACCACTTTGTTTAAATGTGGGACGTAATTCATGTTTTATGATCTAATTCTGTAAAACTCTAAACCTGAAAAGATCCCCAAGGTGTATTCTTGAAATATCTCTAGATTAAGTAATGTTCAAGTATGGGGCCTTATAGTTGGTATTAGAGGTCGGTTTAGATAAATTTAGGAGATATAATTTTATTAAATGATTATCCAAAAATATTTTTTATGGTCAAATTGAAATGATATAGAATTTGAAGATTACAATGTTGCTTCATCTAAGACATGTTTGTTCAGAATGGTTTTCCGCAGCGGAAACAGGGAAGCAGTGCTAGGAAGGCATACAGAAGGAAATAACCTTCCGAATCAGCATCCTATGATGGTCGGAATTAGAACTGAATAGTTTGTTGCAGTAATGGAGCAGTTGACTCAAGCGATAAATGGTGGTGGTATCCATGCATGAGATCGGCCAGACCAACCGTAGAGGAAATGTCAGTGGTGGAAAATTTCATGAGGCAACATCCCCCATCATTCAAAGGATCATCTGACCCTGTGCTAGCTGAAGGGTGGATTAAAGAACTGGAGAAGATTTTTGATTTCATGGGGTGTTCAGACAATCAAAAGGTTAGACTTGTTATTTACCGTTGGGAGGGTGAGGCAGATCAGTGATGGTCGATGGTTAAAAATATCAGGGACGCTGATGAGATTGATGCTCTTGACTGGGATGAATTTAAAGGTATGTTTCTTGAGAAGTATTTTCCTAAGGCTGCTTGACTTAGGATGGAAAAACAATTCTTGGAATTAAGGCAAGAGGAAGACTAAGTGGCTACTTATGAAGAGAGTTTCACTCGATTGGGAAGGTATGCTCCAAATTTTATCCGAGACCTTGCTTGTAAAATCAATCGTTTTTACTCAGGATTAAAGCCAAAATATCGAAGGTCATTAGCTTCTTGTGAGTTCAAAAGTTATGAAAAGCTTGTTCGATGTGCTGAGAAGGTGGAAATGGAGTTTTCCGATGATCAAGTGTTCAATAAAAACCAACATAAGAAGAGACCGAGGTGGCCGGAGAAAGAAAAGAATTCTTTAAAAAGGTCTGAAGGTAAGAAAACTACGTTTCCAGTTTTTGATAAATTTGGTAAAAGGCATGCAGGGGAATGTCTTCTGAATTCTGGAAAGTGCTACCGATGTGTTAAGATGGGACATAAGGCTCATGATTACACTGAAAAAGGTCAAGGTGATGGTAAGTCCAAATTCGATTTATAGTTAGTGAAATGTTTTAAGTGCAATGATATGGGTCACTATGGAAATGAGTGTCCGACAAAGAGCTTGAGTGATGGAAAGCAGTTAGACTACAAGCAGAAAGGGGTGGTGAAATCCTTTGCAACTAATTCAGCAGATGTCGGGCCATAAAATGAAGTTGTATCAGGTTCTATGTTTGTTTTTTAGATTATGCCAGTGTGTTGTTTGATTCGGGGTCTACACATTCTTTCATATCTGAAAACTTTTCTAGTAAAATGGGAATAACATCTCAAGAAATGACTCCTAAAGTTTTGGTAAAAACACCTGGGGGAAATGTTGAGGCAAAAAGAATTTATAAGAGTCTTCTTATCCTTATATATGGAAATAACCTACTTGCGAACCTTATTGTTTTACCTCTAGTAGTGTTTTATGCTATCCTGGGCATAGATTGGATCTCTATTTACCATGCTAAGATTGACTGTAGAGCTATAGAAGATTCTTTTCAGAAATACTTTTAGTTTGTGTAAAATAATGAACCCTTACTATTGATAACTTATGATGAGGCTGAGAAACATGTAAAAGATAGAAATGAATGTTACCTTGCACACATCGTTGAAAACAAAGGAAATGTTCAGATTAATGATGTGACAGTGGTAAATAAGTATCCTGATGTTTTTCCTATTGAGTTTCCTGGAATAATACCAGACCGGGAAGTTGAATTTACTATTGACAGAGTTCCTGATGCTAAGCCAATTTCAAAACCCCCTTATCGAATGGCTCAAATTGAACTTTTAGAGTTGAAGGAGAAATTTCAAGATTTATTTGAGAATGGTTTCATTCGACCTAGCACATCACCATGGGGTGCTCATGTTTTATTTGTTAAAAATAAAGATGGTTCAATGAGACTTTTCATTGATTATAGAACCTTGAATAACATCACTATTAAGAACAAATATCATTTTCCTCATATCGATGATTTATTTGATCAGCTCCAGGGAGCTCAATATTTTTCAAAGATTGACCTGAGATTGGGGTACCATCAGTTGAAGGTAAAGGAAGCATATGTTCTGGAGACTGCATTTCGTACAAGATATGGCCGTTATGAATTTTTATTAATGCCTTTTGGGATAACCAATGCACCTGCTGTATTCATGGACTTAATGAATAGAATTTTCCATGAGTTCTTGGATATGTTTGTGGTGGTTTTCATTGATGATATTTTGGTGTTTTATAAAAGTAAATAGGACTGTGAAAGACATTTAAGGGTTATTTTGAAAACCTTAAAATAAAAGTAATTGTATGGTAAATTCAGCAAGTGTGAGTTTTGGTTTCAAAAAATTTCTTTCCTAGGTCATATTTTTTCTAAAGATGGGATAACTGTTGATCCTGCAAAAACAAAGGTTGTGGAAGAATGGAAAAGACCCAAAACTGTAACTGAGATTCGTAGTTTCCTTGGTTTTGTAGTCTATTACCGATGGTTTGTTAGAAATTTTTCACGGTTATCTACTCCAATGACCAAGCTAACTCGGAAGGGTGTTAAGTGTATTTGGACAAAATAATGTGATGATTGTTTTCAGGAACTGAAAAGAAGATTGGTGAATTATCCAGTTTTGTAACTACCTTCGAGGAATGGGGAGTTTTTTATCTACAATGATGCTTCAATGAAACGACATGGTTGTGTCTTAATGTAGAATGATCAGGTAATTGCTTACACTTCACGTCAGTTGAAAACTCATGAGGTAAATTACCCTACACATGATTTGGAATTAGCTGATGTTGTTTTCACTTTAAAAATTTCGAGGCATCATTTGTATGGAGTAAAGTGTGAAATATATACCGATCACAAAAGTTTAAAGTATATATTCACTCAGAAAGAATTGAACATGAGACAGAGAAGATGGCTATAATTTATCAAGGATTATGATTGTACAATTCATTACCATCTGGGAAAAGCAAATAAAGTGGCAGATGCTTTGAGTCAAAAAAGTAATTCTTCATTAGCAATGTTGCATTTGGAACGTGATCCTTTGGTTAAGGATTTGATGAAATTTGGCATAGAACTTGTTGGTGGAGTATGTCCTTCTGTTTTGTTTCAGGTATCAGTGAAATATTCCCTATCAGACAGAATTAAGCAAGCACAGAAGCAAGACAACGAGTTGCAGAAAAAGGTAGAGCTGGTTCAGAAGGGTAAGATGCATGAATTCAATATTGATAATGATTTTGTTTTGAGATTTGGGAAGAGATTGTGTGTGCCTTGTGATTCATAGTTGAAGAGAGGGTTGTTATGTGAAGCTCATAGTTCTCCGTTTTCTGTTCATCCGGGCAGTACTAAGACATACAGAGATCTGCGAGAATATTACTGGTGGGATGGAATGAAAATGGATATTGCAGATTTTACTGTGAAGTGTTTGACTTGTCAGCAGGTTAAAGTAGAGCGGCAGTTACTGAAAGGGATGCTTTAGACATTACCAGTGCCAGAGTGGAAATGGGAAAATATATCCATGGACTTTGTTGTGGGATTGCCGAAGACACCTCGAGGTAATAATGCAATCTGGGTTACTGTTGATTGCTTGACAAAATCTGCTCATTTCCTTGCTATACGAGATAGTTTTTCCCTAGATAAACTTTCTCGATTGTATCTTAAAGAGATAGTCATATTTCTTGGATTTCCCATATCCATTGTATCTGATCGTGATCCCATGTTTACTTCTAACTTTTGGAAAGGCCTTCAGAAGTCGTTGGGTACTGAATTAAATTTTAGTACAGCTTTCATCTTCAATCAGATGGGCAGTCAGAACGAATGATCCAGAATTTGGAGGATATGATACGTTCTTGTTCGATGGATTGTCAGGGAAGTTGGGACCAAAATCATTCTTTGGTTGAGTTTTCTTATAATAACAGTTTTCATTCCAGTATACAGATTGCACCATTTGAGGCGTTATATGGGAAGCAGGGTCGAAATCTATATTTCTGGGATGAAGTGGGTGAAAGGAAGCTGATGGGACCAGAATTGGTAGAAGAGTTGGCATAAAAAGATCAGCTGATACAGAAACACCTGAGAACATCACAAAGCAGGCAGAAGAGTTATGCAGACAATAGGAGGAAGGATCTCTCTTTTGAGGTAGGTGATCATGTTTTTCTCAATGTATCACCATGGAAAAGTGTGATGTGACTTGGTAAGAATGGAAAGCTGAGTCCAAGGTTCATTGGACCATATGAAATTCTGGAGAGAGTTGGATCAATTGCATACCTAGTGACTTTACCTCTGAGTTTATCTCAGGAAAACAATGGTTTTCATGTTTCAATGTTAGGGAAGTACATGCCAGATCCATCTCATGTTTTGATTCCAGAGGTAGTTCAGCTGGAAGAGAATCTATCTTATGAGGAAAAACCGGTCTAGATTAATGACCATAGGGAGCAAGTGTTATGGAATAAGGTGATTCATCAGGTAAAATCTTTGTGGAAAAACCACATGATTGAAGAGGCAACATGGGAATCTGAAAATGCAATAAGGGCTAAATACCCCCACTTATTCGATAAGTAAATAAATTGCAGGGACACAATTTTCTAAAAGGGGGAAGGATGTAACATCACAAGTAAGTAATGAATAATAGATATTTTTATCTATTTCTACTAATGAATTAGATAGTGTTTTAGAGGCTTAAAATGAGAATAAATCCAATCTTAAGCATGGAATACACTAATATTTTTAAATGATTGTTTTACTGCCTTTTGATGGAAAACCATTTTTAAATCAAAATTTTGACAATTTTATAAGCTCTATTTGTCTAAATAAACTAATTCTTTATGATTGGGACATTGGAATTTACTTTGGGTAAATTTTTGGTATTTTTCCGATAAAGTTCATTTTTGTAATGAATAGTGAAAAATGTTGTATTTTAATTCAAAACCTCTTTTTAATCTAATTTATTTATATGATTAGATTATCTTTTGAATTGGTTTTAAAGTTAAATTAGAATATATTTTTACCATTTAATCCAATAGTGGTCGTTGGAATTAATTTCACTTTGAAATTGGACTTAAACTAGTGTCAATCTTTTTATACTTATTGTTTCATAAAAACACGCTATTTGCTCTGACAGCGGGAATTAATTATTGAATTAATTAATGAAACTTATATGTTTTTAATTTTGTAAAATAGAAATCATTTTTTAATTCTGAATATCAAATATAGGTTAGGGTGAATTTTTGGTATTTTTCTGAAAAACTTCAATTTTTGATGAATAGTGAACCCACTAAGTGGTACTTAAAAAAAATTGATTTTTCATTTAAATGAAATTTTACCACCTCTGTGTTTTTAATTTCAAAAATCCGACCTAAATGGGGTTCAATAAGAATTAAAATGTGGTTTAATGGGATTAAAATAATTTTCTGTTGAATAGTAACTTTAAAGTTTTTAATCGCGATTACAGGTAATTAGTGTAGTTTTAGGTAAAAATAAAGTTTAATAATATGAGATGAGCTTGAAACATGTCCTACCGTTATTGGATGTGTCATGGCCGACCAAGAAAATCCATGGGTCAACATGGGGACCCCATGAAGCCACTTTGGAAGGAAAATGTCATTAATATAGTTTTATTTAATGTTAATGTAAAAATATCACAAACATGAGTTGTTTTAATAAAACAATTTTTAAATGGGGTTATACAAGTCCAATTTTTTACTATAAATAGTAATTGGAAATATAAAAAGATTTCCTACATCATATTATTTTTGTTATAATTTTTAGACATTACATAAATTAAATTATTTTGGACATCATGATGATGCAGGGATTACCTCATTATTTAACGATTTTAATAAAATGAAAAGATATTGTAAAATCTAAGACCTAAACTTGTCAAAAACCTATTGGATGGGCCTATTTAGAACCCTTATCACCTTATCCTCAAATTATTTCAATGTGGGACCTTTTAAATCCGAAATGAATTTTAAAATAAAGTTGCATTTCTTTACGTTCCAAGAGTGCCCCTCCTCTCCTCTTATAAAAGGCCCCCACCTCTACCTCCTTACCCACGCCTCTCAAGCCTTTGGCTCGGCCAAACACTGCTCATTTTGTCTCTCCACATCCCTCTATTAATCCTTTAAGCCTCAATTTCGGCAGAAGTCTTCCCAAGGAAGCCTTTGAGCTCAAATCAAAAAGAGTTACCTGTTTTCAAGGTAATGTCTTCACTTGTGTTCTTTAGTTTTATTTTGCTTCTCCAACCCCCTAAACACTTTTTATTCATTTCTTTTGTAACAAAAACAGTATATTACATATACTAGAATGTTTTTATAAGATGGATTAGAGCTACACTTACACACACCTAAATCTAATGGTTAAATAACATACAGTTTCCGTGGATGGCGAATTTCAGCCTCACAAAACGATGATTTTTCAATATGCTTCTAACACCTTCAAAGGTGGCCATTAAGATGTCACTATATTTATATATGATATATAATATGTTTATTTTTTCCTTAATCTTATTTATTTTTCATTTATGTCATACCTTTATGGCTTCCATTATGGGTATACGCGATATCTTCATTTTAGGAAGTGCGGACTACCGCCCCCTCAAAGTGATTTGATTCGTTAATACCATATGAGGTACGTATAAAGGATATATTTAATGATATTATATATGATACCATACTGTAATTAAAATACTATTATGTATCATTGTGTTTTAATTCTATTAAATATGAAATATAAATGGAAGTAGCGTTCATGCGTACGTACGACTTACCGTCTCCATTAACGGTGCATTTCATTTCTTACCTCTAAATGTTATGTAATATTATAAATTAATGAATATAATGGATATATATGATATATAAGATATCTACATCATGAATAAAATTCTGGATATAATGGATATTTTACCACATGAACAACTTGTAATTATAAAGAGTTTATTTTTGACTAAAGTACCAATGATCGTTAAAATGACTGTTATTAACTTAAATAATAACATAGTGTTCATGACATTGTAATAAGTGATGTAAAAGGAATAATGCACCAGAAAAATGTTCTTAAGAAAGTAGAAATTAACTCAATTTTATTATTCAGGATATTAAATAACGATCGAGTCAATTCGGACCCGAGGTATGGGACATCGTCTCAATCTCCTTTCATTGAGGTATATTTTGTTTTATACACAACCTTCTTTTATACGGTGTATAAACCCCTTTGACATTTACATTTATCCAAAATGAATATTTTTTATATGAATCGTTTTACTAAATGACAAAAGGGAATGTTTTTGTCGTACGTATGCGGCGACAACGACTTCTCCGCCGCCGTGACCATTATTTGAGTTTCGGCTTCCCCAACATGCCATAACTTTTTTTAAAAGAAAAATAAATACCGTGGTTTACTTTTCATTTATTTTGGTATTGAAAATAGTTTTCATAATTTTTTTATATAAATGTGTTGTATTGATATCTTGTGATTGAAATGTGGAACTGTTATGTTTCCTTTATGCATGTATTATGTGGTATTATTATGTTATGGTTCTTGGGCATTGTTATGAAGACGGTTGGTTCCATGATAAACTAATGGTGGGAGAGCCCGATATAGCTCTCCAATGCATTGGTTAATGTGAAGGAGTTAAATGTTAAGGTTTCTCCGAAGAGATTTAGGGAATATACTGTGATGGGTATTCCAAACGTAACCAAGAGGGTTACTCCCTACGTAAGAATGTTATGAATGCCTCAAGTTACCTTTATGTCTTATGATTTCTATGATTTATTCATGATTTGATGAGGTATGTTAAAGTGCTTATGTTTTATGAGTAGAGTATGATTTCATTGATTCTTATGTATACATGTACTCATGTTTCCTTTCCATATTTTTATATCCCTTACTAAGCTTTTTATGCTCATCCCAAGTTTTTGAAATGTTTTCACAGGTCAAGGGAAGGGTACATGATATGATGATAGTGTCAAGGAAGTGTCAAGAAAGAATCCATGTTTTATTTTAAATATGTTTCAATTGATGGGAAAAAATGAATACTATCTTTTATTGTAACCACTTTGTTTAAATGTGGGATGTAATGAAAGTTTTATGATCTAATTCTCTAAAACTATAAACATGAAAATATCCTCAAGGTGTATTCTTGAAATATCTCAAGATTAAGTAATGTTTAAGGCTGGGTCCTTATAGGAGGACTCTACTCAGCTTGTATGAGAAAAGGGATTTGTTGATTCACTTTATTCTTACGTGCTCATAAGATAATTATCTAACGCAAGAAAAATGGTATCTTACACCGCTCCATCAATTGGGATTATCCTATGGGGTATGGTGTGAAATTTCTTACGCATAAATTATCTTACACTTCATTCCAACCATTTTCCTTATGTATAAACATCCTTCAAAATATCTTATGCTGTCCACTGCAAATAAATAAAATAAAACAATTAATAAATTAAAAATAAATAAATAATTACAAGAAAAACATAAAAAACTAGGACAATTTAACACTGAAAATTATAATTTCAAAGAAAATTAGCTAAAATGATAGAATAAAATAAATTCACAGTATTTATAGTCTATTAAATACATGATTAAGAATTGAAATTAATTTTCTTGAAATAATTAATTGAATAATCAACCAACTAAATAAATAAAGGATTAAAAATTAAAAAGAATGGTTTATATTAAATTATTTTACAAAAAATTCAATTTTTAATTAAATTAAATTATTTAAAAGTTAAAAAAATATTAAATAATTTATATATTAATAATAATAATAAAAAGAGTATTCAGATTAAGTACACAGAATATAAAATTAAATAATACTCAATGAAATAATTAAATATAACAACGAAAAAAATTGATAAAAAAACATTATAAATAATTAAAAAATGATCAATAGATAGTTTTAATAATAAGATGAACATTTTTACTAATAATTTCATTTTTTACTAAGTCTTAAAAAAAATAATCTAAAAAACACAATTAGCTTGATTATTGTAAAATCAAGCATTAAAAACACATTTTGACAACAAAAGAGATGTGGAAAAAAGTATCAATTTAAGTCCACATAAAGTACCATCGTGATCCCTCTCATGTTACAATTTGGGATTAAATTCATTTTTAGATAGACGTTTCAGTTGTATTGAAGCTAGTTGAAATCATTTATTCTCATGTGGATGAGTTATGTGGGAAATAAATATTGTTAGTTAGAGTATTATGGACAAACATGTCTGGTTTTCTTGAGACATGGGAGCATGATTCATTAGTGAGGTGGTAGTGGTCTCACCTCATTCCAAATAAATGTTCTCTGACATGACCTCTTGAGGGAAGAAAGTATTATGATGGGGAGATTATAATATCCTGGATAAAAAGGTTTTCCACTTTTAATATTTAAGGATGTGATTTTGGGTTCCAAGGCCATAGAGTTCATTTGAGGATTTTTTACAAAACATGGACTGTGTTCACATCAAGAATTCATCACACAGTGTGAATGCATTTTCCAGAAGATGCCTTGAGTCTAGTTCAAAGTGTGAGAATTTTACAAACAGTGAAAAATGTTCACTTTCTAAATTGGTTTATTGGTTTCTTTTAATTTGAGATGAACCATTTTTCATCGTATTTGGATTTCATGGATTTCACATCAAGAATATAAGATTCAAGTTGTGAATTGATTGCAACATGTACATTTTTATGCATGCAATGCCTTAAAAATAATTTCATTTGGTTTCCTACTCCTACATTAAAACCAAGGCACTCACACATGCAATTTTGGGTGTACCCTCTCCTTTTGAATCTCAACCTTCTATTGTTGATATATGTGGTTATTAGGCTACATATCTTCATATAGGAAACATTTATCCTTATTCATTACCATTGTCTCTGGCAGTGCCTTTACATTAGGTATAAAGATATATTGATCTTGTGGTGATATTCTTAGGGATACTTTCTAGATTCATTATGTGATCCCCATTCAGGGGTCAGTCCTTGTTTGGTTGTGGTACTATAGGTTCTTGTCCTTTGAGGTATGTAATACCTTTTCCTCTATTCCTTCTATTTTTATGGGATTTGACTCTAGAAATGGGAATCAGTTCTAAATCCTCCATTGTTATCCTTTCATTCCATGCAGTGTTTGTGGATTCCATTGCAGGAGTGTCAATCTTGAGTATGAGGTAGTTGGTTATGTCTCTAGACTATATTGGATAAACCTTGAATTCTCTGGTTTTATAATTTTATTTATAAATGAATTAGCATGATTTATGGATTTATATAGGACCCCAGAACACCCTGAGACGAAAGGAGTGAATCAGGGTGTCAAATTTTTTCTTTTAAACTGATGGATCTTGTTCCCATGTTGGTAGGTACCTATTATACTGATCTAATGAGAATGTGCAGAAAACAAACAATCAGATGCAAAGAGATGACACACCAGTTTTACTTGGATCACCACTAAGGGATAGTCCAAGGAGCATATGCTGATAGGATTTAGGTCGTACCAAAGTCCAATAATCTTCCCTAGTCATGGAGTATAAGAGTTCAGGCACAATCACTCTGCTCCAGGCACACTGCCTTTACAATGATTTTAGGGAAAGCACACTGCGTCCCTCAAGAACACTTCTATTGAGTTCCCCTTTCTCACTGTTGAGGGTGAATTCTTACTCAGTTTATCAACTTTAAGGTCTATTGATAAGATTGGTATTCAAGTATTTGTCTTGGTCTATAATGAGACACTGCACGCATCGATGTCTTGAATTGTTGCACTTCAAAGCACTATTCACTTGAAACAAAATGTTTAAAACTGCCTTTCATGAATCTCCTTTGCGATGCACCCTTCGCAAAGATCACTTAACATTGTAGAAAAAACATCCATCATGAAGAACCCCCTACTTCACCATGTAAACTCCTTCATGAAACTCACAAAGACAATATTGAAAAGCCTATCATCGTGAAACACCCTTTTCTAAAAAGAATTGGAATCAATCAAGAAATAACATGTATTTTTTGGTGCTCAAGTTCACATGGAATTTATGTTTCAGAAATCTGCCTTAGCATCATGAAATCAAAAGAATTCTGGATTTTTCTTGGTAAAATTTGTTATAAGTGAATAAGGGTATCCTCTTATTTACAGGCTTGGCCATTCACGAAGCTCCACCACCTCTAGTGAATTTTCTAGAATCATCAAAAACATCATCACGGTGAACCTCCTTTCGCCAAGTACCACTGGGATTTGACGTTGTCACAATTCTTTTCTTCAAACCCTTTGGGACGCCGTGATGGTACTATTCTCATAATCGTAGAGATGACCATCACTGATCACGATGCAACAGTTCTCGTAATCATGTATATCACCGTCACCGATTGTGATGCTCCAATTCTCCATCATTCATGATGCTCGTTGTAATCGCAGAGCACACCATCAGAATTAATTAATCATTCAAAAAACACCACTTTTATATCCTATCTTCTTGAAACTCATTTTTTCCATATTTTCATATGTCCTTTAAGAAAAACTAGTTTTTGATATGCTTTCCATTCTCTGGATTTTGGACCCCAAAAATTTGGCAAACACTGGTATGCAATGACACCTTCAATACTATTGTCAGCTGGAACTGAAAGATCTATTCCCTTGTAAACTACTCGATCTTCCATTAAGGATTGAAAACAATGAAAAATTATACCCTATTTCATACAAAGAACAAAATTTATTCCAACAATATCCCCATTTGGGTTTGTTGGCAATCTGTAGATAAATTCAATGAAGCACCAGCCACTATCAGAACCTATTATGCAAGAAACAAATATGCCAAAACGTGATGTTTATTTGAGCTATACTCGGTGTAGAAAACAATAGGGGATGCATGAATTAATTTATGGTGTTTTGGAATGGTTAAATGTTTTCTCCATAAACATTTTCTCCCTTCCTTCTCCCCTTTTTGTAACTCATCATTCTCCACCATTGTTTCATTTTTGAATATCTCTATTCTCCATATTTCCTGCAACTAGAAAAACATTTCATTAAACTCTGTTGTACCATCTCATACCATATAATTTCTCCATCACCCCCACCCCCATTTTGGGAAAAACCAAACAACTAAATTATAGACTGTAGAGATCAAGGGACACTCCCACTAGATAATTTCTCCCCCATAAAGCTACATCACTTACAAAAACAGATTAAAATACTTAATTCAACTAGGAAGTGGGGAATTTTATAACATCCTCATGAATTGGGAGGTGGATGAACATCGAGGTTCTACCAATGTTTCTCAAACACAGCCACAACCAATGGCTTGGTTAGAATATCAACCACTTGATCATCAGTTCCCACATGATCCTATTTAACCACACCTAGTTCAACATTTTCCTTGATGAATTGATATCTTATTTTAATATGATTCATTCGAGAATGATGAATAGGATTATTTTTTATATAAATTGTGCTCTTATTATCACATTGAATCACCATTGACTGTTTCACCGCATCCCGAATATCTATCATCTGTTCTGTAATCCAAAGTAGATGAGTACATGAATTTTTAGCAGAGATATAATCAGCTTCATCAGTACTAAGATAAGTGCTTTCCTATTTCTTATTTAACCAACCCAAACATTTCATTCCAATAAAGAATGATCCACCACTTTTGGAATTTTAGTCCCAACAACTTTTTCCCAGTCATCTTCAGAAAATGTTGATAGTTCACTATCTCTTCCTGCAGCAAGGAATGATCCATAATTGCGAGTACCTTGAATATACATCATAATTCTTTTCTCTTCCAATAGATGTTCTTCCTTTGGATTACACAGAAAGTGGGCCGCTAAGTATGTTACAATGTCAATATATGCTCATGTCGCTTTCAGGTATAATAATCTTCCAATGATTCTACTGTATATTGAGGTATCTATGGATTTCCCATTCTCATGCATTCCTAATTTTTTTTTCAACCGTATTAAGAGTTGACATTGGTTTGGAGTCATGCATATTAAATTTATTCTATAGCTTTCTTGAATACATTTTTCCAAAGAAATTAAAGTGCAATACTTCTTCTGAATCACTTTTACCCCCCAAAAATATGTGAGTTCACCAATCATTGACATTTCAAATTCTGATTTCATGTGATTGCAATATTCTTCCATAGATCTTTTACTACTTTTTCAAAATATAATACTATACTTGTACACGAACAGAATAAATTTATCTTCCTTTGAATTCTTCACATAGAGGTTGACTTTAAAACCTCCTCTTTTAAATTCTAGCTTCCTCATATATGAATCCTGACGAGAGTACCATGCTTGTGGACCTTTATTTAGGCCATAAAGTGCCTTATTTAATCTACATACCTTCATTTCATAATTACCAAAACGAAACACCAAAATTTTTTATATGTAGAATTATTATTCAAGAACCCTATTTAAGAAAGATATTTTGACATCAATTTGATACACTTTGTATCCTATTTTAATTTCCATGGTAATAAAATGTCTGATTGACTCTAGTCTGGACACCGAAGAAAAATTTTCTTCAACCTCAACACCATTAATATGTGAACATCCATTATATACCAATATCACCTTGTTTCCAGTCACATAAAAATTCTCATAGAATTTATTATTTAAGATTCACTTCGTACCAATAACACTGTGACATTCAGGTCGAGTATCAAGATCCAATATTTGGTTCTTGATGATCTGATACAAAACTTCATTAATGACTTTAACCCATGATTCATCCTTTAAAGATTCTTCAAATGAGTATGGTTCAACAACAAATAGGAAGACAAAATATGCAATATTCCTCATTCTCCTTGTTTGTGTGGGTGTTTTCCAATCCTCCATAATGTGGGATTGATCAATTAATGCTCTTTGATTTGTCTTATGAGGTGAAAATGAATTTTCTTCAGCCACGGTGTCATTTTCTCATTATTTTTTCTGATCCAACATCTTTTTGTGACCTCTGAATGTATCTCAGTCCTTCCTCTACATCTACATTTGATTCTGTTCTATTTATACAATATTCTAAATCATCAATCACAACATCATATGACCCCCTATATGTTTTTGTGGTCTTATCTTCAACTATATTAACATCATTACTTTCCAAAAAATTTCAATATGCTTATTGAAACAGTTTTAGGATTTGTTATTCATTGAATATCTGAGGAAAATATTCCCTCATCTTCCACATCACCATATTTTCCTTGATTTCCTTACATAATTTTTATAAAACATTTACTTCTAAAAACATGGAAATACTTCCAATAGGGCTTCATTCCATGACACAACTCATATGGGGTATTGGTTTAACCTATATAAATCTTTATATGATTTTGTGTACACAATGTAGCTTGAATGACCTCTTTCTAGTAATTTCAAGAGTTATTACTCTCAATCAGCATACTTCTAGACACATTGTTCACCTATCGATTCGTACACTCAATGACTCCATTTTTTTGTGGAGTTCTCACATTAGCCACCACATGTTGTATTCCATGCTTCTCTAAGTAATTTTCAAACTCAATAGATGTGTATTACCCCCCATTGTATGCTGGTATAACATTGATTGTCTGTCCAATACCATTCATAGTAATTCAGTTATATGTCTTCATGCAATGAAGAAATTTCTATTTATTGTGTATAACCATCACACAATACATTTGTAGAGACCTGAAGCTTAACATACAGGGAAATTACATTACTTTTGTGGAATACGTAGTACATAAAAAAAACACACACACAAGGACCGTAATAGTTTAGTGTCTTTGGATACTCAGAATATAATCTTCTAATCATGGTGAAAGATCTTCTACATCCCCCATAAAGATCTTCCTTTTTTTTCTACCTAAAACCTTTCTTTATATCCTGAGGAAAAGAAAACATAAAAGGGTGAGCTCAAATGCTCAGTATGGGTAAACAAAAGAAATATCAATCACATCATATTTATAAGAACATAACATTTCGGAAATCTTAACCTATAAAAGTTATCGTAATATCATAACATGGGATAAATCATAGTAGTGAAATGTAATCCCAATAATCACAACTTAAAACATGAAACTTTGTGGCATACACACATAATCATAGAGAATCATTTCTTGTTAGTCAAGAGTCATTGCCAAGACTATCTTAGTGGACAAAGTCCATTTCTGAACGGAGTTCATTCCTCGTTTCAGTCCTGTTTCACTGAACCGGTTTAACCTGCCGTTCCAGCCATGTCTATCTCATGAGATATAAAATCTTTACCCAATGAATTGGAGGGAGATATAGGTCCCACCAATCTCATAAGGATACCATTATTATTTGTGCCACAAAATCATAAATCATACATCATTGCATAACCCATGTAATAAAAAAAATGGGATTCTTAAACATCATGACATCATAAAACAATTCATATAAGATAATGGAATTCATAAAAATATTTCCATCGCAACATAATCAAATAAATTTAATAATAGGGATAGAAACAGAACCCTATATTATCTTATATGGAAAATAATTTTGATAAAACACTTGAACTCCATTCTTGAGGAAAATATAATTTCTACTTCAAAAACATTTTCCTTTCTTAACATGTCATACAATTTTATACTAAAATAAGTTGATTAAAAATAAACTTTAAAACATGTAAAGGATGCTTCTTGGAAATAATGTTTTAAAAATCCATTCATGTCGTATAAGTTAAAAAAACATTCTTCTCGTACTTTTTTCGGAAAAGTCAAAAAGTACCTCGTACGAAAAATGACAAAACATTCCTTTCATATATTTTACAAAAAACTCACCGAAGGGTAAAATTGGATATAAAATATTGTATTATGATATAAATATTACATATTGAGGAAACATGGATGTGGATTATAAAATACACCCCAGTAAATTACAAAGTATAAACAATCTCGGATAAAAATGAGATTTTGATATTTCCCTTAACTTAGGTCCAATTTGCTTCATAAGTGTCTGAACCTCATTTATAATTATTTAAATATTGTAATTGACTTATTCCATAATCTTAATCATTGTTATGATATCATATATGGTTCACTTAAGACTTTATATTACCCGTTCTTTTGTAAATTCCATGTTAAAGAGCGTTTTGGGTAAAATCGTTTCATTTGTCGTCCGTGTTTTGACTTGTAATTATTCATATGATTACTTAGATAATGATTACTTAATTCCTGAATATAAAAAATTATTTATATATAATATATATTTAGAATATACATATATATAATTGATCATTAAATGGAAAGAAATACACCTTTCTTGGAGACTGTAGGTCGTACGTACGCATGAACGCTGTTTTCGTTTCCTTATTGAGTTGAATGGAATTAAGTAGATGAAATACATATATATACACATAAATACAGTATCATTATTATGTCATATATTTCATTATTACTTATTATATATACTTTATAATCATTCATTAATGGTTAACGTGGAGAATGAATCTCATCACGTCGTGGAGACGGTAGTCCGTACGTACGCACGAGCGATGATATCATTTTCATGATCGTGGAATTGTATTGGAGTGTATGTATACTATTTTAGAATCAATATCACTTTACAATAATCATATATAGTTATTATTTACACCATTATATGCATCCAAGTAAGGTGGTGGTGGAAAATAGATTAAACCACGGCGTGGAGACGGTATTCCGTACGTACGCACGCGCGGTGATTTCATTTTCCGTAGGATGGATAGATAGTGAAATAGGGTTGTTTCATACTTATAATAACATATAAGTATATGAGTGATACTGATGTTATTACTTCATAATGAAACAACTAAATAAGAAGAAGTGGAAGAAGAAATAAATTTGAAAGAATTGGTAACGGACATTACCTCTTCTTAGAAACACCTCTTTGAGATCTCCTTTTAGGGCACTAAAATTGGTCTTTGAAGAAGACCAGGACCTCTAGAATGTCTCTAGGGAAGTGGAGAGGAGAAATTGGCTGGGTTTTACCGAACATGAAGGCTCAAAGTGGTGTGAGGAAGAGGGGGATGAGGTTCCCTTTTATAAGGGAGGAGAGGGGCACCTTTGGAAAACTAAAAATATTATTTTATTATAAAGCCAAATTCAGTTTTAAATAGCTACAAATTGATTTATTTAGAAGATAAGGTGGGTAGGGGTCTCAATAATCTCATACAATATAATTTAGATAAGTTTAGGTTCCTATTATAACCTTATCATATATATTTAACTTTAAGTTCGATAATTTTACTTTTACCGTGTCTTTTTGTGTTCTCACACTATAAGGTTAATAAACTTACTATAACAAGACAAAAGAACCCCAAGATGTTTATTATTAATATATATAACCTTATATAAGTCATTTGGAAGAACCTAATATTTTTAGGAATAAATAAAAATTAATAATATAATATTTGTTTTAAAAACTATTTTATGTCAATTTTGACACTATTTAGCAATTGATTTTCATGAAAATCATAAAAGAATTATTATTTCGATAAAAGTTACTTAAATCAATACTAACATGTCATATCAACCTAGAAAATTAGTGTCATTCATAAAAAGTCTCAAATTATATTTATTTTGGTATTTATAACATCAATTATGTCAATATTTAATTAATAAGATAATTACTGCATCATATTTGTGTCATAAATAAATTAAATTATATAACGTCTAAAAATTACAAATAAAATATCATTATGGGGGAAATAGTTTTATCTTTCTAATGAATATGTTTAGTCTAATTTATCTTATGTATAACCCTATATTAAAAATGATATACTTATTAAACATTGATTTTAACTATTTTAACCCTTCTTTAAATAAATTAATAATAAATGTCCTAATCTAATCGAAGTGGGCCTAAATGGTAATATTGTATTCCTAAGGTTGTTTTTGGTCGAATTACACTTTTAAAATAGAATTAGTACATGTGTTAGGGTAATAATAATATCATTTTTAACCTTAATTACCGTATTTACTTTTAACCGTGGTAAATAAAAGTAAAATGTTATTATTCACCAAAAAAAATTTCATCTCATTGAACCACATTTTACTTACTGACATCAACCGTGTCTCTTGGATTTTTGAAATTCCACTCACAGAAGCGGTAAAATTAATTTTTATGAAAAATTCATTTGTTTAACTACCACTTAGTGGTTTCACTATTCATCTAAAAAATGAACGTTTCCAGAAAAATACCAGAAATTAGGCCTAAGATATATTTGATATTATGAACTCAAAAATGATGTCTATTTTACCAAATTCAAAACATATCAGTTGCATTAATTAATTTAAAAATTAATTCCTGTCGTCAAAACAAATAGCGTGTTCTTAAGAGATAATAACTATCAACAGATTGACACTTGTTGATGTCTGGTTTAAATGTGAAATTACATCCAATGACCAACATTGTATTAAATTGTAAAAATATATTCTAAATATACTTTAAAACCACTCAAATTAATAATTTATCAGTATTAATTATTTTGATTGAAAGTTGTTTTTAATTAAAATTTAGTAATTTTCACTATTCATCAAAATATGAAAGTTATCCGAAAATTACAAAAATTTCACCCTAAGATAATTTTGATATTCCGAATCCAAAAATGAAGTCCATTTTGAAAAATAAAATTTAAAAAATTTCATAAAGTGGTTATTACTATTCATAATGGATAGTTTTAATAATATTTTAATAGCATATTGTTGTTTAGTGAAACTTGTTATTGCGTACTACACACGCTATCAAGGAGGGTCGCGATCGAATGTAATACAAGGAAAGTCAAGGATGTGTGTTGTGCAAGCTCCTTTTGGTGTAGCATACAATATAAGACATTAATGAAATTAAAAATAATACTTTTCATAAAATCACAGGGTGTTACAACATTCTACTAAAATCATCAATGAAAAGGAAAAAGTAACTTTGTCTAGGCCTTCCAACAACATTTATTAGACCGCATATGTCTGTATGGATTAGAAAATGAAGATTTTATTCCCTTTTCTTCTTTGGATGATAATAAATGCAGAACAAAAATTGTCATGTGCAAGAATCACAAGTATTTTTCCAATGACACGTTATATTGGGGAGATCCATGAAAAGTTTATGCTTAGATAACTTGTCCATGTCTTGTGGATTGATGTGTCCCAACCTTCGATGCCACGAGTAGTTTTAGTATTTAACTATTAGATATAATATTTTCTCTTTACTGTCGATCTGATATGAGTTTCCATAATTTCCACAGCCTTTCATTAAATAATTCCCTATCCTTTCCCTTTATAGTGTATCATTTTTGTATTGAAATTAACTATAAGTCCTAAGTCACCGAGTTGACTCACAATAAAGATATTGTGATGAAATCTATCCACATAAAGAAATTCAGTTTTGTTAAGCTCTCCATTAGTTAGTTCAGTACTTCTACAACCATTGATCTTTAATGCACCATCATTATCGGACTGTACCATTCCATCGACCCTTTTCTTAACCAATATCAATAAGTTATCATTATCCATTATATGGGATAAACATCCACTATCAATTATCCATGTTTTGTTGCTCATTGTAGCATTTATAGCTACTTCTTCTAGGGTGGAGTTTTCAATTTTTTTCATTCTATGAAATATTAGGGCGAGTGAATGATAAATATGGCCTTTCAAATATCTCTTCCATGTGGGCATGTTTTTTATACTTATAGGAATCTTCCATAGGAGAAAACCTATTTGTAAGAGAACCACCATCTGGTAGATGATTATTGAATTTTCCTTGCCTATATGATTTTTCCATGTCTTTCCTATGTATTCAATAAACAACTTTATGGCCAATGTTAGAACAATCAAAACAATATCTATAGAAATTTGTTCTTTTATAAGAAGTAGGATATGAACATTTTCTCATTTTTTGACTTCATAGATCTTCCCCATTCAAATAGATACTTGCTTCCTTACAGCATGACATGGTATGACCCATATAGCCACAAAATTGACATTTCATAAGTGGAAATGTGTTATCACTTCTATTCCCACTCATGTATCCTTCCTTAGGACGGTAGGTTTTCTTCCTATCATTTCTGGAATCCTGGGGATAGTTTTCAGTTATGCTATCAGATTTAATTGAGTGTTTATTTTTCAACACATTAGGTATCTTTTCAATGTTTCCAACATTCATATTGCCTTTATTTTAACCCATTTTATTTTTAATATTTTTTGTTTTGGACTCACAATTGATTTAATTATTTCTCATGCATTTAGGTCTTTGATCGTTCCAAATCTTTTCAACTCCATCAGAACCACACATATCTCTCTCCATAAAATGAACATCTGAGAATTTTACAAACTATAATTTCTTCTTTTCTTCTTTGGAATTTTATTTACTTTTGAGTTTACACCTTATAGAAACAACTTCTTCTTTGCATCCCCAACAGTCTTGGACTTCTCCTCTAGTATGGAGGTAAGTTCATTGATAACCTTTTCCTATTCTTCAATTCTAAGATTTAGTTCCACTCTATTGTTTGTGAATTCTTGTGTTGTTGATTTATCTTTCAATACTTCTTATATTCATTCAATTTCATCTTCATGTTGATCAACGTATTCAGATGATTCTTCCACAACTACTTTCTAATTTTTTTAAATTTGCATTGATTCTCATGCTTACCAAGAGCATCATTAATTTATAAATTAAAATCATAATTAACAATCAACTGATTATCTCTAGATTTATCTTTTGATGGTTATAACATCTCAATGGTATCCGTCATAGATTCTTGGTTTCCAGATTAAAACTATGGTTTTTCTCCCTCAATGAATTCATCAACATCATCTTCATATTTAGAGAAAAAACTATTTTTATGTAGTTTCCTTCTAGATACAAAGTTTCCCTTTTGGGGAAACCTTTTCTGAGGATTCTAAGACTTTCTTACTTTACCTTCATCAACATCGAACTTCCATGAGGACTGAGAAGCAATGTGACCAACTCTACCAAAATAAAAACATGTTGAGGGAGGATTTTCTTCAAATATTCTTTTTCATCTCTTGAACTTCTTAGTAAAGAGGTAAAGGAATTAATCTTCCTCATTGTATTCATAAACTCTATATCATAAAATATTGTGTTTTCTATGGCTTTGAATTCCATTTCCTTGTCGACATGTATCATCACATCATCAATCTTGAATCTCATTTCATAGGAAACCAGAATAAATAGCAGATCATCTAGAGAATGTTTAGACAAGCCCAATTACTCAAGGGATGGCACTTTCAGATTGTATAGTGGTGGAATCCTTCTAAAAATCTTCTTCAAAATGTTTATGTCTTTGAACTCTTTGTCAAGCCCTCAAATTTCTCCTACAACAATGGTAATTCCATTTAAGAACGAATATACATTTACATTAGGATGAATCTTCATATCATCAAACATGTTTTGAAAACACGAAGTTTCAACTCCTTCACTTTATTGTCTCCCTCATAAATATTTTTGAGTTATTCCTTCATAGACTTTAATAAGGTGAAATTCATCACCTTCAAAAAGATCTGATCATAAAGAGTAGCAGTTAGGGCATTCTACACTGAAGCATCTGTATCAAGCATTTTTATATCTGAACCAATCATATACATACATATAGGATTTGTGACAAGTACTCTATATGTAGTAGAAAAAAGGACTTCCATTCCAAGAGATCTCATATGAAATCTCATCATATTCTTCCACATCTGAAAGTTTCTTCCATAAGAGAGTGGTACTCATCGGACATTCACTATATTATCCATGACAAAAAAGAAGGAAATATTTAATACCAGCAACCTACATCTAATACTACTTGTAAGAATACAGAACACCCTAAGTGGGGAGGAGTGAATCATGGTGTGAACATTTTCATTTAAACTAATGGATCTTGTTTCTATGTAGTTAGGAACATGTTAAACCTATCTGATGAGAGTGTTTAAAAAACAAAAAATCACATGAAAAGTGATGAAAAAATAATTTTACTTTGTTCACCACTAATTTCTATTCAAAAGAGAATACAGAAACATGTTTTTAGTCCTACCAAAGTCCACAAATCTTCACTAGTTGTGATGTACAAGAGTTCATACTCAATCACTCTGTTCCAGAAACACTTCCTTTATAATGATTTTAGGGAAAGCACACTGCATCACCGAGAACACGTCCATTGACTCCCACTTTCTCACTGTTGTGGGTGAAGTATTACTAAATTTATCAACATGGTGGTCTATTCAATAGATTAGTATTTAAGTATTTGTCTCATTCTAGCATGAGACACAACTTCCATCGAAGTCCTGAATTGATGCACTTGAAAGCACTGTTCACTTAAAATAAAATATTGAAAACTGCCTTTCACGAATCTCCTTCTAAAAGAACACTTTTTAAAGATCCATTACCTTCACAGAAAAACCTGACACCATGAAGTACCCCTAACTCTATATATAAAACACCTTTTCAAATCTAACAAAGTCAACATGGTATGCCCTATCATTAGGAAGAACCCTTTTCTCAAAATAATTTGCATCAGTCCAGAATTTTCAAGTCTTTTTGTGATGCTAAAGGTTTCATGGAATTGCAGTTTCACGGAGCTCCATTAGATTCAAAAATTTAGAGTGATTGGTTTTTTTCATTGGAAAAAATTTTTATAAGTGAAGAGGGGTTTCCTCTTATTTATAGGCTTAGATATTTGTGAAGCTCCACCATCTCCTACACTTTTTTTTGGATCCATCAAAAACATCTTCATGGTGAAATTTTTTTCTATATGATCCACTAGGATTTGAAATTTTCATGATGCTATCTGTCAAACCCTTCAAGCCGCGATGATTCTACAATTCTAATAATCATAGAGATCCTTTCAACAATCACGATGATCTAATTCTCTGTCATTCGTGATGCTCGTCATAATCATAGTGCACACCGTCATAATTTTTTAAACCTTTACAAAAAAAATACTCACATAGACAATCAGTAAAAAACTCAAGGCTTTTCCATATTTTCATAAGTCCTTCAAGAAAAACCAATTCTCATGATTCTTTCTATTCACTAAATATCGATCCACAAAAATTTGGCAAACACGGAGAAATGACACCACCTTCAATTATGATGTCTTCTTGAACTGTAAGATATATTACCTTGTAATCTATCTGATCTTCCATTTAGGATTGAAAACAAACACAAACATACCCAATATCTAGAAAAGACCATCCTTGGTTCCAAAAATTTATGTGTGTGTAAATGGGTTATTGTGAAATGTGGGGTTTCATAGATTTGGTAAAATAAAATGAATTTCCAAAGTATTATGAAGTGGATTTCTGATATGGGTTTCAATTCATGGTTTTGATGAAAGGATTTAGAAGATGTTGCATATGGGAATGCTTGGGTACTTAGGTGGAAGGTTTAGGAAAATTCCTCATCCACTAATACTATAGATGGGTTCACTCATGGGGTGTTACACTAGTCCCATGATTTTATTTTTATTTTTTGAGATTTGATTGCCTACTTCTATATATTTTATTTTCTTTGAAATTATTTTAGCTAGATTTTTCGAAACTATGAAAAAGTGGAATGTTTTACCCTTATTTTTATAAAAAAAACTATTTAACTTATTACCATACGTTGTTTTCTTTAATTTTTAGCAAGTTTGGTTTTTTATAATGAATTTTAAGGGGAAAAATCGATGGGATCCTACTAATCTTGTTTAGATCACACCATGTAGACTCCTTCAGAGGTGTGAAGACCTAGTTATGTTTTTTGATGCAAGGAGAGGTTGGTTACTTGAGTGAGGTGGTAATGTTTTAGTCATATAGCCTTGGGTATCTTGTGGTGAGATAATAGTAAATCATCTTCCTTTCACATGGATTTTTTTTCTCATTATGTGGTTTTTTCCTTTGAGGTTGGACTTGTACCTTGGTGTATGTTTAGTTAATTTTGAGTTTAATCATTTTATTACTTTATTTTATTTATGGAATATATTTATCCTGGTTTCCTTTTTCCTTTTGTTTCTATTATATATATATATATATGCATTTTCATCAATTTTAGGTTCGGTATAATCGTTCCCCTTCATTCTTGTTGATTCCTGTGTGCTAGTCGCTATGCCATGTGGATTTGGAAGGACCATGGTGTCACGACCCGCCGTCTTCAAGATGAGGGAAGGGATATAAATATTCTAAGGCCTTCATTACCCATGATGAAGGAGAGATAATAATCCCCCTGAGTCCTACCTCCTATAGGCCCTGGGGAGGCGACCAACACCAATGGTATAGAAATCTCACAAAAGAAAGGTATTACCCTTTTTATAGTAACCAATATTTGGAGATAACATGTATCAAAATAAAACCACTCCATGACACATATATATAAATAAACCAAAATCCATACCACAAGCATTTTTAAAGTAAAACTGCTATAAATACAATTAAAACTCCAAAGTGTATACCATAATAAAACTAAGTAGTGACACAAAAACCAGTGCCAACGTCTGAGCTTGTAAGGTCCATCACTCTCTTCATAATCACTCTAGAAACATGAAAATAATTTTTTATATATAGGGTGGGAATAAAATTATACCCAATACGGGAAAACCAAATTCACCCTTCCACAAATGGGAGAAGCATACTAATTCCCTAAAGATAAAAAACAAAAAATAGAAAATAACCTAACAAGTAATAATATCCACCCCCAACATCCCCATGGCATGATCACAAAATATCGTAAGCCATTTAAAGTAAAATAGTAAGTAGATTAGTATTTGGGTACTCTGCAACACTTCCCACTGGTAAACCGCTCATCCCTAATGGGGAATGTTCTGACACTACCACACTCTTCCATAAGACCCATTGTCACAACCTGCCCACACACACACATGGGCCACATAACACAACCCATATTTCCCATAAACACCTGAACCAAAACCCCCAATCCCATCCCGAATACAACTAGGAATCACCACCAAAATCATCCCAAAGACACCTAGGAAATAAACCTCACCCATAGACACCTGGGACTCACAACCACACCACAACCTTCCTGAAGAGTCTACGGATACCAATGTGTAGAAGAGTGGGTAGAGAAGAGACACCAACCAACCATACATCCTCCTACAAGGAAGTTGGGAAATGAAACCCTCCCACATACCAAACACTTAGCCCAACCTCTAGGTTTTCAATAAAAACCTACCATCCCACACAAACTAACCTTGTTGCCACCTATAAAATCACATATCAAAACGAATAATGGTCACATACCAATTCGATAAGTGAACGTCGCTTCACTATAATACACAACTCAAAACATACCCCCAACCAATTCATTTGACAAGTTGTCATTCTGTATTATAAATTAATTCATTTATCTATTCCATCCTTACCTATAAAACTAACATACACTGCAAATTTTATAAGGTTAAGCAACCCACCACTGCCAAAACCAAACAACTAAAGAAGGGACAATGTAAAATAATCCATTCTAACACCCATTCATAAAAAATAACATTCTCTAGAAACTGCAGGAAAATTCCCCATGCATGGTAACACCATCCTTCTTCAAAATCAGCCCTCTTAAACCATCCCCAACATCCCTACATCACGAAAAGTACCACATTCAACAAAAAACAAAACTCAACCAGCTTGCAATCCAACTACACCCTCCCCATTCTTGGACACCCCTACCATAATTTTTAAAAGTCATTCCACCCTTTATTTCATCTCAATAGGTAAACCCACCAACGCACCTCATTAATACCACACTTGGTAGCCTTGATGTACAATAACTCCATACCCAACAAGCCCATAAACATGAACATGCCAAAACCATGTCCTACAACCTCGCTACCCAACCACTACCCAGATGTTGTCCCATTGCATAATAAGATCATCCATTATAGAATCAACCGGTCTCTTGGCACACGATACCGTTACACCACCGGCACCACACCATACTCACGAACACACTCCCATCCATGGAACTGCATTGACAACACAAACACAAGACCAAAAAGAACCAAACACAAACCACAACCAAACCAAAAAGGCAGGGTTTATTCAGTTTTAACAGAACTCTTTCTCTAATTATAGTTGATAAAACATGGGTTATCGCAAAACAAGTTCTTTTAGAACCCGGATCTTCTTTTCATGTAAGCATCTTGATTTCCAGTGTTTTTCGAGGAAGTGGAATATTTTGGAAATTTTCTAAATACACCCTTTTTATTCTTGATTATCTTTTGTGTACCTGATTTTTGTTGGTAGCCGTGTACTGGTCGTGTAATGACCGAGTACATGGTCATGTGGACCGCCTAAAGCTAGGGCTGGTTGAGTCTAGTACAAGGTGTGTACATTAAATGAACATGTCGTGTACTTTTCTTTTTATTTGATTAATCGGACTGGGGTCCCATCTCATCTCTAGATTTTTCTTCTTCTTCTTGTGTCTTGTACAAAAGAGCAACGTATGCCTACGAATTTTCAAGGGCCTCCCTTTATTTCATCTGAGCTCTGATCGAAACACTGCTGACTACATTGGATTCCCGCCAGTGAGTTCTCTCTTTCCCTAGAGCCTCTCTTCCTGATTTCTCCTCTCTCTTGAGTTATTCAAGGTTTAAATAGTTTGACCATTTTGAGGATCTATGACATTCTAGTCTGATTCAAGGGAGATGTTCAAAATTTTTCATTGAACAATGTGGATCGAGTTAGGTGGTTTATTTCCTTTCATAGTTTGTCTTTGGGATATATATGCCTAAGTGATGATTAACCATGATTCAGGCATTTCCTGTAAAGTAATTGAACCCTGTTATCATCATCATTAGATTGAATAGTAAATTGAGGGTTTTCTTTGACATGTATTATGCTAAATTCATTGATTTTGAGACACCCCATGAGTGTGTTTCCTTGTTTGGATGTTTATGGAAGTTTGGTCAAGGTTTCCTATGAGACAGACCTTGTTTCCTTGTGTTACTTGTTAGGTAGGAATTGAAATATTAATTTCTACTTGTTATATTCCAATGATATACATCATAACTACATAGACTTGTAGTATTCAAATTTACATTGGGATGGTGGATATGGTTTGTGTACGATTGTATTACACAGGGCTGTGAGAACCAGGTGTAGTTAGACCATAGGGGGAATTCAACATGAGGGATTTCCCTTAGAGTATGTTATATATACATTGCAAGATCATAAGGGGATTGACATGACTTCTACCTCAATGTGTCTATAATATACCGTTATGAGGCTATAGAGGGGATTGAAATTAAGTGATTCCTAAGAGGTTCTGTAGTTTATTTTTAAAACACAACATGAGTAATTGACAATGAGTGCTTTCTCATAGAGTCTTTGTTTTGTGAGACCAAAGGAGTTAGAATTTGTGAGATTTTCCTGAGGTTCATTATATCTTCTTTATTTGATGATATGTTGAACCAGAGGGGGTAGACTATAAGAACTTTCCAAAAGGGTTTCTTGTGAGTGATTGATTAATTCTGACGAGCCTGCCAAGCCAAAGCACAATCTTGGAATATGTCTTTATTTTTAGATGGTTTTTTGAGAAATCTAATTTTATATTAAATTGGGGATACAATTCTTAGTCTAGATACCAGGGTTTCATTATTAAATGGTTAAAATAATTAGAAAATGAAAATGAATGTAATTAGAAACTCTAAGATTGTTTACTTTTGAGTACTACCTAGTTTATTGTTTCAGTTTTTATATTACTTGCTATATACATTCATTGATAGTTAGGAATCTATATTTTGGTGGATTCCTTATAGGATTCATCTCACACCTTTTTTTGTCCTTATTTTTAACCTAATCAGATTATATGGTTGTCGGTATAGATAAGGGCAAGCACCCTTCTACATCAGGTAGTTGATTATTCCTAGAGCTGGAGAGCATGGGACCAAGATGAGGCTTGCGATGTTGTGAGAGTTATTTACTATTTTCAATAATTTGGTTTTAGTGTTTTATTTCCATAATTGTAAATTTTTTGGATGCTTTCATATATACTTGTGACATGCCTCATTATTTAATATATAATGTAGTTGTTCATACTATCAGTCTTATGCTGTTTACTTCTGTTGTATGGTGTTACTATTTCTGCTATTGTTTACTATTTGTTTCAACTGTGTTAGTCTTCCAATGAGGGCATAGTTTCCGCACTATGAGACCCAAGGCCCTCACATATAGTCAGCAGCCACTGGCATTTGGGGAAATGCACTTGAGGCTATGTGACCAGTCATGTACGGGGTACATTTGGGTGTCACCCAGATTCAGGACATTACAAAGTGGTATTAGAGGGGTTTCTTTTCTACTTTGTCTTACTGTTTGGATCCTATATATAGGGATAGGAATGAATTTGAAGTTTTTTATAAGTTGTACCCTGGAGTAGCTAAAATCTGTATAGGGAAAATCCAAGTTATGTCGAATATTGAAATATTTTTGAGTTTTCAGTTGTTATAGTTGATTTGATTTCACCGTTGGGTGATTCACTTGTTTTGTGCTCTTATCATTGATATAATTGTGGTTCTATTTCTATTTCAACCCAATGAGTTGAGGGTATCCCATCTCATTCATCATATAGGAACTTTATAGAGATCACATGTCATGCATTCTTATCATACCATTTAGGTTGTGTTACATATTTCATGTTGTTGTGAAAGAATTTGTGAAAGATATGCATGCTTTAGTGATTGATGCCAGGATAGAATAACTTCTATTTTGATAAGGTATTGGATTGTGTAAAGTTTTAATTGGTTGGTCACCAAGATTTGGTCCCTGAGGTGTTATGAGCCCTCTTGGATTGGAATTTGGTGGACCAGGCATGAGCTTTAATTGATTTTGTCTCGCTATAATGGGAATTAGGATGGAAAACGTTGATTTGAGCAAATATGGGATCTCACGGGTCAGAATTGTTCATTCCTTGGACAAAATTTTATGTTTGTAATGGTAATGGAGAAGTTTTAGAGGCTAGCATTCCATAAACCTAAATAACACGGTGTGTGGTGTTATGAACATACAATATGTGTTCTTTTGTTCTGGAAGAAACAATTTTTCTTAAGTACATTCCATGTACTAGGAGTACATGATTCGTAGTATTTAACTATGTGACTGACTATGTGAGAAGAGACATAGAGTTGAGAATATTTTGTTAGAACACGCCATGTCTAGATTGTAAATGTCATGTTGTAGAGGCAATGTATCCGGCCGTGTGACTAATGACATGGGTGGTTAGAACATAAGTGGTACACTCCATGTGTATAGCGAACACACCGTGTAGTGTTACCCAGGAGTGAACCGTGTCGTTTATCCATTTATAAGAACTCGGGTATGAGGTAAACTTCAAGTACACACCGTGTCACAGGAGGAACACACCGTGTGTAGGTGCGTTACATGACCAGGTTTGGTAGAGGTAGACGCCCATGTTGAAACCTTAGTGAACACGCTGTGTGGATGGTATACATGCTGTGTAACAATATTTTATAAAACTTGAATAATTTATTATCCTATTACATTCATGAACTTCTATAATTCAGTCCTTGATAATCTTGAACTGAGGTGTGCACATGAACTTGCAGAGTCATGCCACCAAGACTTCCTCCAGTTGTACGCCAGAAACAAGGCAATGATCAGACACTAGAAATGGTTGGTTAGGGACTAACAGTAGATCCTCCAATCATTCTATTCTTGGCGGCAACTATTATACAGGACACATGTGCTAATCCCCAGTTCCGGTAAGAATTCATGAGGCTTATGCAGACCTACCAAGGAGCACCATATCCTGCCTTGTCCATGGTAGAGTTGACACATATTTTTCACTAGAAGCATCCTCCCACTTTATCATGGTTTGGGGGACTTCAGGATACATATTCATGGTTAGAATCCATGTTTTCTATCATCGAGAATCTCAAGAGGCCTCTTAAGAGGAGGGTGAATTTCGCAACCTACATGCTTCGAGACTCCGCCAAGATTTGGTGGGAAGTGATATAAAATGTGGGACACCAATAAGTTATGGCTTGGGATTAGTTTCAGTAGACCTTATATGACTATTTCAACCCAAATACCTTGAGGGGTGACCGAGTCGAGGAGTTCATGGGCCTGGAACATGTTACTCTTTCAGTAATGTAGTATTCTTCACACATCATAGAGTTGAATCACTTCACACCAATTCCGAGGGGTGATGAGTTATTTTCTTCCAGGAAGTTTGAGGATGGTCTCAGACATGACATCTGATCCCAGGTGAACATCTTTAGGTTGACTACTATATCTTCTATAGTCAAACACATACTGATGACTGAGGAGAATCTGAGAGAGTTTGGAGCTGTGAGCTAGGGCGGTTCGACATCCAGAGTTGGTACTCCTCCGTCTGATAGTAGGAAGCACCACAGGGAGTCTACACGTAGTGATCAGAGTAGACGAGATATTCCATCAGGTGGATAGTTGGTATGCTTCGGGTGTGGTAAGAGTGGGAATATGAGACCTCAGTGAATGGGAGACCCATTCATGTGCCGATCTAGTGGCATGATAGGTCATGATTAGTGCTTCTCCCTATTTTTCTCACCAACTGCTAGTGATAGGAGTTATTCTATGACTTCACATTCAGGAACAAGACCACCAGTTTCTCATCAGTCTGGGAACTAGAGTTTGTCCGTCCATTCAGGCCAAGGAGGAGGTCATGTATGTGGTAGTCAGTCAATAGGATTTTAGCGATATAAGGGTGGACCATCTCAAGATAGTTAGGTAGGGTAACATGGACTCAGTATAGGCCAGACCTTTGTAGTGGACCAGACCAACCAGGAGAAGGATCATGATCCCTCTATAGATAGAGGTATGATTCATGTTTCCTAAGTTTTAGATTATGTTTTTTTATAAAAGGGCACTCATAGTTTTATATCTTTCACCATTGTGGAGATCCTTGGGCTCTGTATCTTTACTTATGAGGATGTTATGATGCTTGAAACTCCGTTGGGGATTTGAAAATATAGTTTATGTCAGTGAAAGGAGTGACATGTTGAGGTTGGTGGGTGTTACTTATTATGGGACCTCTATGTCTTATAGATGACATGATTTGATGTCATTCTCATAATGGACTGGTTGGTCTCCTTCTAGCACTCTGTTGACTACTATCACCATATGGTGTGTTTCACATCACCATTGGGTGGGTTTTTTCTAAAAAAGGGTGAGTGGGATGTCCATGAAAGTAGATATGGATCCATTTATCATAGATTAGGAGGATTTATAGAATTTATTTCTAGATTATATATTGATGACCCGGGGACTTCATATAAGGAATTTCCTTCAATGGTGGATCTTTTCATAGATATCTTTCTAGATGACTTTTTTAGGATTGACTATGGAGAGAGGGGTTGATATCACCATCGAAATTCTACCAAGAGTGGAACAGGTGTCAATTCCTCCTTATAGGATGGCTACACTAGAGTTATAGGAGCTCAAGAAGCAGTTAGAGGACTTATATGAAAAGGGTTTCATCCAACCAAGTGCAACTTCTTGGGGTTAACCTTTCCAATTTTCAATGATGGAGGACAATACCCTCAGAATTTTTGTTGAATATCAAAATCTGAACCAGTTGAAGGTGAAGAACCAATATCCCAAGCCTAGGATCTCTGATCTCTTCGACAATCATCAAGGATACCGAGTGTTCTAGAATATTTAATTGATATACGATTATCATCAGTTACATGTTAGACCATTAGATATTCCTATTACAGCCTTTTAGAGTAGGTATGGTCTATACGAGTACGTGGTTATGCCGTTCGGTCTCACAAACACACCAGTATTTTTCTTGGCACTGAGGAACCGAGCATTCCATCTTTATTTGGATTCATTTTTGTAGCCTTCATGGATGATATCTTGGTTTACTCTCACACTCGACACGACCATGCCACATATCTTGAGATAATTTTGAGTACACTAAGAGAGCATCAGTTATATGTTATTCTCTCAAAATGAATCTTTTGGATAGACCAGATTCTCTTCTTGTGTCATTTAATCTCAGAGACAGGAGTATCAGTAGACCCAGATAAAGTGAGAGTAGTACCTGGTAGTAGCTGAAGAATGTCTTTGTGTTAAGAAGTTTTCTGGGGCTGGCTGGTTTCTAAATACATTTTATATAGAACTTCTCATGCTTAGAGATACCACCGACGAGCCTGACTAGGAATGGTGTGAAGTACTTGTGGATATGATCCTATGATTCATCCTTTCAGAAGTTGAAAGGGATATTTACTTCAGCACCAATAATGATTTTTCAAGAGCTGGGAAATAGTTACACTATTTACTGTGATGCATCTGGTATCAGGATAGGAGTAGTGCTTATTCCAGGGGAATGAGTCATTGTGTATAGGTCTCGAAAATTGAGGCCACATGATATGAGCTACCCGACACACGATCTCATGTTAGCGATAGTTGTTCTTGATTTATACTATTGGAGGCATTATCTGTTAGGAGAGAATTTTTTGGATTCTAATAACCAAAAAATTCTCAAGTATTTCTTTACCCAGCGTGATCTGAATCTAAGACAGTGAAGGTGGGTTAAGTATCTTTATTTTTTCTATTTTTAGCTTTCCTACATGCCTAGGAAAGGAAATGTAGTGACTGATGTGTTGATCTGAAGCAATCAGATACATGTAGTTCAGGAGGCCAGTAGTGACTGGCAGCTTATGGCTATGTTCTCTAAGATGAATTCATAGGTCAATGATAGGCTGGGGTAGAGATTTCTTTATTCTATTTCTGTTACTTCTACTCTTTTGGATCGAGTATGAATGAGTCAGCTATCCGATCCTGAAGGCCTAGTCCTACAAGAGATTGTGTCAGGAGAGGACTGTACTCCTCGAAGGACTATAAAAGTGGATGAGATCTCCCATTTTCATGGGTGTGTATGGGTGTTAGCAGACATACATGAGGATCTTTTTTGGGGTTTTCATTCCTCAGTTTGGGCATATCATCCTGATGTCGCCAATTTTTATCGAGATCTACACCGTCAGTATTGGTTTCCAGGTATAAAGAGAGATGTTACTAGTTTGGTGTTGAGAAGTTCCACCTATCAGTAGGTGAAGGAAGAGCATCAGTGACCAACAAGGATTTTACAATAGTTACCCATTCCCGAGTGGATGTTGAATGATGTCGTGATGGATTTCATGATGACGGTACCAAGGTTGCCTTGAGGTAATTATGCATTTTTTGTTGTCATTGACAGACTCACGAAGGATTACCACTTCTTACCGATCAAGGAGACCTTCATTGTTGATGTTCTTGGAAGGATGTACATCCGAGAGAGCATACAGTTGCATGCAGTTCCACACTCTATTGTTTTAGATAGGAATTCCCGGTTTACTTCTCATTTCTGGTAGGGACTATAGAGGGATTTGGTTTCAAAAGTACTTCAGAGTCCCACTTACCATCCCTAGACAGATGGTCAGTTCAAGTGGACGATTCACGTGTTGGAGGAAATACTTCGAGAATGCCTCTTAGTTTTCAGGGGTTCTTGGGAGAGATAAATTCACCTGGTGGAGTATTATTACAATAATAGTTTTATAGTGATGATTGAGATTGCTCCATATGATGCTTTGTACGGTAGACTGTGCCGATCACCCATATGTTGGCTGGTGGTTGGAGAGTTACCTATGTTGGGACATCGTCTTTTCTTGGATACCAATGAGTAGGTGGAGTTGATTTGGAAAAGGATGGCTACTACACAGCCCCTCCAGAAATCTTTTTCGGATTGACAGAGACGACCTTTGGAGTTCGAGGTCGGAGATCCGGTTTTCTTAAGTGTCACACCATAGTTGGGACACATGAGGATTAAGAGACATGGGAAGATTTCATCGAGATACATCAGGCTAGTTTAGGTTTTAGAGAGATTCATAACGGTTTCATATCATTTGCTATTATCTTAGAGATACTAGGCTATGCATGATGTCTTCCAGGATTCTCAGCTATGATGCTACTTTTTAGACATCTCTCACGTCTTTCATCCCGAGGAGTTTGAATTTGATTTGGATGCATCCTTTGAGGAGAAACCCATTCGTATTTTGGAATTTAGCATGATGGTTATCCATGGATGATGTGTTCCTATTCTACATGTGCTATAGAATCATGGGCAAGTACAAGATGGGACATGGGAGAGTAAGGTCGATGTTCGATCATAGTGGCCAATGTTGTTTGAAGTTTCTTCTTCTCCACCCATTGAAGGGAAATATGGAGATTAATTGCTTTATGGCGGGGGGGGGGGGGGGTTAAGTACCCAAATCATCATTTCAGGTATGGATCTTGATTTCGTGTGTTTTTTAGGAAATTGAAAATTTTGGAAATTTTATAATTACATGTTGTGTAATCTTGTGTACACGCCATGTACCCAGTTTCCATGGGTAGTCATGTACTAGCCATGTACAGACCAAGTACAGAGCTATGTGGACCCACTAACATGGGGGTCGGTTGAGTCTAGTACACTACGTGTACATTAAATGAACACTCCATGTATATTTTTTTATTAGATTAATCAGACCAGGTTTGTGTCTCATCTCTAGATTTTTCTTCTTCTTCCAGTGTCTCAAACAGGTTAGCGACAAATGACTAAGAATCTTCAAGATCCTCTCATTCCTCCATCCGAGCTCTGATCAAGACACCATTGGGTGCGCTGGATTCCCACTGGTAATTTCTATCTTTTCTTAGAGCCTCTCTTCCTGATTTCTTCTCTCTCTCTCGAGTTATTAATGATTTAAATATTTTGAAATTTCTGTAGATCTACAACATTCTAGTCCAATTCAAGGAATGAAGTTCAAGAGTGTTCATCATACAACATCGAGGTTGGTGGTTTTTTTCCTTTCAGAGTTTGTATTTGGGTTATATATGCCAAAGTGCCAATTACCCAAGATTCGGGTATTTCGTGTTAATGAATTGAACCCTATTATCATTTTACTTATATTGATTTGTAGATTGGGGGTTTTAATTGATATGTATTATGCTAAATTTTTTATTTAGGGGACACCCCATGGTTGCGTTTCATTGTTTGGATGTTTATGGCAATTTGTTTCGGGTTTCCTATGAGGGAGACATTGTTTCCTTTCGTTGCTTATTAGGTTGGAATTGATTTCTTAGTTTATTCTTATTAAATGCATGTGATATGAATTGTAACTTCTTAACCTTGTATTAGTTGAAATTAATTTGGGCTGCTGGATAGTTTTTATGTACGATTGTATTACACGGGGCTGTGAGAACCTAGTGTAGTTAGACCATATGGGGAATTGACATTGAGGTCTTCCTCAGAGTGTTTGTTATATTTACATTTGAATACCATAGGGGGTATTGATATATAATTATCCCTCAGAGTGTCAATATTATTCCATTGTGAGACCACATGGGGAATTGACGTTGAGTGCTTTCTCAGAGAGTCTGTAGTTTATTGCTAAAAGACCACATGGGGAATTGACGGTGAGTGCTTCCTTAGTGAGTCATTGTTTTGTTAGACCAAAGGGGATAGACTGTGTGATATTTACTACAGGATTGTCATATCTTATTGAGTTGATGATACGTTGAACTAGATGGGTCAGATTGTGAGAACTTTCCCAGAGGGTTTCTAGTGGATGATTAATTGATTGTGATGAGCCTGCCAAGCCAAAACACAAGCTTGGACTTGGTCTTACTTGATTGTTAGCTGGTATTATGAGATATCTATGTTTATATTACACAAGGGGATACCATGATTAGGTTATATACTAGGGATTCAGTATTCAATGGTTTAAATAATTATTAAATGTAATTGAATGTAATTGGAAACTCTAGGATTGTTTACCTGTGAGTACATCCTTATTTATTGCTTCATTTTTCCTATTGACTTCTATATAAATTAAATGATAGTTATAAACATATATTTTGGTGGTTTCCTACTTGGATTCATTTCATAATCTATTTGGGTCCAACTTTTAAACCCAAAATGATTATATGGTTGAATGTTTAGATAAGGGCAAGCGCCCTTCGACACAAGGTACTTGATTATTGCAAGAGCTAGAGAGCATGGGACCTAGATGAGGCTTGCGATACTGTTGGAGTTATATAATATTTTTCGTAATTTGGGTTTCATGCAATGTGATTGTTTGACTACTTCCCTAGATACTTATGACATGCATCATTATTTAATATATTCTTCAGTTGTTTTTTACTATTAGTCTTTCGCTGTTTACTTCTATTGCATGCTATTAATATTTCCGCTATTTTTTACTATTTTTTTTCTTTTTTGTTACTCTAAAAATGAGGGCATAGTTTCCCCAAAATTATACCCAAGTCCATCGCTCCTTGTCGGCATCCTCTAAAGTTTGGGGAAATGCACATGAGGCCGTGTGACCAATAGGGTATGAGGCACCTTTGGGCGACACTCGGATCCAGGAGGTTACAAGTTCGATAATGGGGAATCCATTTATTTAACCAAATATACATGGATAACCAATTTTCATAATCATAGGGTTGTTCATAGAGAATAAACAATAGTATTAACAAGCCATACAGTTGTGAAAATAGAGGCCACCAATGACCATGATTTTTAGAAGGCATACAACCTTTACAAAACACAACATGGATCAAGGATAACATAAATAACAAAGCAGTCATCACCATCATACTTTCATACCCTAATTTATTACTTATTATTATCTATGTTAAATTGGTTACAAATGTATTCTGAATGTGGCATAAGTACACCAACCCCACATGAATCACAAAGGAAAGAGAGATGATGGAGTCCCTACTTGGAACAACAGATGATATATTTTTCTCCTTGTATAAAAATAGGGGGTCACATGAGTAGCAGGAAGGAATCCAAGGGAAAACCAAATAGGATTTTATAGCACAAGATCATAACTCCTCTGGGAAGAAAATTTCTCCGTGCACCAAGAGAATGTAGAAGGGTTCAATGGAAGAGATGATTTCATCTTTAGAAAGGGAAGATCCTAAATCTATGGGGGATACTATTTCAAAAGACATTAAATCTAAATCATGATCAAGACCATGTGGTTTTGGTTTCCAAGGAAGCTTTAGGTTTTTAGGGGATAAATAACATTTGAAACGTCCCAAAAATTCTCATTAAATATGTAATTTAACTCATTTGACGTCAAAGGAAATGTCAATAGAAAGAAAATTGAAAACTGGGAGAAACTAGAAATGACTCACCGATGGGTGAGTTTCCGACGTGACTCACCAATAAAAGTGAGACAATAAAAGATGATACATTGATGCTAATCCACCGACATGACTTGCCGGCAATGAGTCATCGAACAAACTCACCAATTCCTGACACACAGATGCCACCCTCCGACACCACTCACTAAAGCCACTCACCAATGCCACTCACCGACACCACTAACTAATGACCAAAATACTGATACCTCAAACTAAACATGCCTCATGTTCGCGATGCCCTGATCCACAGACGTTGGGCTATTGATGCCAAACTACTGGCGGTGAGCTATAGACCGAAAAACTGGAAATTTGAATTTTTTTTGAAATGAGACACCACTACCTCCTAGAGCACCCCAAATAGTGGATTTGTACAATGTAATGGACCACAGAGGAAGAATTATACATCATATGCCTTTAAAACTATTCTCACCTTGTAGAACTCAAAACCAATTCTAGAAGAAATAAGGGTCTGAACAACCACCCCTTAAGATACCTCTCAAGGATAGACCACATTACATTGTTCGAAAGATGGTGTGATTCATCAACATTCAAGAACATATCCTCCCACATATGCTATCCCAAATATCAAAAAATACCCTAAAAAGAACCAACTATCCAAACATGTGAATTTGGGAATTCCATCTTTTATGGGATGATACTGTCCCCTCCAGCCAGCACGGACTCTCCAGCATGGGTTTAATCACATCTTAATTAATGTGTCTCGATTAGGAATCAGGTATCCCACATTTCAAATTTCATAAATTCATTAAACAATATTGAAAAAGTTCGAAAACCATCTTATGAGTTATAAGGTTCAATAACTACATTATAGATTAAAACACACAAGAAAATATCAAAACAACTCTAGGTACTAGGAACAGATTTTCTTCTCTTACTCCCATGTACTCTCCTAGGTGACATCGTTCCTCCAGAACACAAAAACAAATGGAATGATCCATATACACAACACCTTCTTCCAATGATCCTGGATCTCTACTAGTTTCTCCATGAATATTGTTTCATTCTCGATATCTAACTCTCTTCAATCAATAACATGGGAGCCATCATGATGATACCGACAAAGAGATGATTCATGAAAGATGTTGTGGATCCTTCTAAACTGCGGTGGTAATTCCAACTGGTAATCCACCTCCCCAACTCTTCGCAACTCCTTGATGGGTACATTAAACCTGTGAGAAAGCTTAGTCCCTCTTCCAAACCTCCACTTCCAATATTGTGGGAAACCATCAAGAAAACATGGTCCCCAAACTTGAACTCCAAGGGCCTTATCCTATGATCAACATACAACTTACTTCGGTCATGTTCTGCCTTTATCCTCTCATGGAGAAGCTGCACCTTATTTTTCATAATCTACACAATGTCCAGACCAAGAACAAATACCTCCCAAACTTTCTACCATCATAAGGGTGAATGACATGGTATTCCATATAAATATTTAAATGGATCCATGCAAACAGAAGAGTGACAACTATTATTGTAAGAAAACCTTACTAAGGAAAAATGTTGTATGGAAGACCCACTAAAGTTTAAAACACATTCCCACAACATTTCCTCCAACATATGGATGGACCTCTTTGTTTTTCCATCTGTTTGTGGGTGGAAAGTAGTGCTGAGGTGTAACTGAGTGCCAAATTCAGGCTGCAATCCCCTCCCAACTTGCGATGTAAAATGTGTATCCGGATCTGAGATGATGGATCTTGGAACTCAATGTAGCCACACCAAATCATCAATATATGTCATTGTTAAGGCATCTGCTATGATCAACTCCGTGATTGCTAATAAGTGAGCCAATTTAATCAACAGATACACTAATACCCATATTTCATTGGATCCTCCCTAAGACCGTGTCAATCGTATGATGAAATTCATTAATATTTCATCTCACTTCAACTTAGGGACATCTATGGAATAAAAAATTACATTTTGAACATGGTTCTGAAACTTCAATTTCTTGCACACCAAACATTTTTCCAGAAACTCTGATAGTGCTCACTTCATCCCAGGCCTGACGAACCATCCCATCAAGCCATAGTACATCTTGGGAATTCCTTGGTATACTTATATGAGTGAGATATTAAACTCATGGAGAATTACCTTGCATATTTATATGAGAAAAAATATAATCCCTTGGAACAACATCTGATTCTGACCATCCTCTAACCATCCCTCCGGAGCATCACCATGGTCAAAGAAATCATGCATTAACTCTGTCACTGAGTCTCCCTAGCGAGACTCCTCCAACTGCTACCTTAGAGATGAATTCACCATCATATGAAATAGATAGCCTTTACCACCATCCATTATTACAACTTTGTGTAAGTCAACCACCACCTCCAACTCCCTCTATGAATCCACAGAATCTCGAATTACCTCCTTCTGCAACGTACTTTTCAAAGCATCAGCCATAAAATTCCCCTTTCATGAGGCGTAAAAGATCTAAAAATCATAATCCTGGAGAAAATCTGTCCACCTCCACTGCTTTAATTTCATATATCATTTTGAAAAGATGCACCTCAAACTCTTTTGATCCATGAAGACCATAAAGAGATCCCTAAGGAGGTAATGTCACCACAACATTATTCTAAACACAACTGATAATAGCTCCAGATCAAGGGAGGAATAGTTATTTTTTAGGGGATATAACATTCTAGACCTATAAAAGATCACTACATATTGCTGCATTAGTAAAAACCCTAAGAGATAGTGAGAATCACCACAGAACACCTCGAACATCACCCCTTCCTCAAGAAACCTAAGTATTGGGGTGTTGACCAAATTCACCTTCAGATAGACAAATACTACCTATAACTACTTTATCCACACAAAATCCTTACCTTTTGTTCTCACATCCTTCAATAGAGAAACTACTCGAGATAAATCTGGTATGAATCTCCAATAGCAGCCCGCTAGACCGAGAAAACTACAAACCACTGCCACTTTCTTGGGTTTTTTCCAAAACAAATTCCTTGAACATGAAAGGGTAAACTAATACACCCTACTAAGACACCACATTCCTAAATATGTAGACCTCCCGTGTCCAAAAATTTCACTTGGAAAACATTCTGTAGAGTTGGTGGTGTCGATGGACCTCTAGGATAGTCCCGAGATGCCTAGTATGCTCTTCATCTAGCATCAAGTAGATCAGTATTCCATCAATGAATACGTAGATCAATCTATACAGGAACTCACGAATGACAAATTTCACAGGTCCCTTGAACATGGATGGTGTGTTTATAACACCGAATGACATAACCATGAACCCAACGTGCCCATACATACACCTTAAAGTAGTCTTCGAGATCTCACCCTCCTTTAAACTCAACCGGTGCTTCCCAGACCACATATTGATCTTAGAAAACAAACATTCTCCTCATATCTAGTATAAAAATAATCTATCCTGGGGAGAAGGTAAATATTCTTGACCGTTGCATGATTCAACCTTTGGTAGTCTATATACAACCTCAGACCATCATCTTCATTCTTTGAAAACAGGACCAGAGCAGCCCACGATGACACACTAGGATTGATAACGACCTTCTTCTTCAGATTTTCAATCTGGATCCACAAATCACATAGCTCTAAATGTGACATTCAATAAGGAGCCATCGAAATACAACTAGCACTGGGATGTAAGACTATCCCGAACTCTGCATCACATCAATGGGGTATAGTCACAACCTCCTCAAACGAGGCCCCCTAAACCTTGCATCAGATCATAAGGCCCCCTAAACATTTCATCAGATCATGAGGCTCCCTAAAATCTTGTGTCCTAGTCGGTTTTCGCTATCCTATGTCACACACCAAGAACACATAACACTATTTCCCCACCAACCATTGCAATTCTCATTGTGCCTAATTCCAAACTCCATCCTATATCTCAACCATCAGCTTTGGTTCCATTCTTTCACGACCCACCATATTCAAGATGAGGGAAGGGATAATAATATGTTGATACATTCCTTCCTCAAGATGAAGTAGAGATAAATACCCTTGAGCCGCGCCTCCAAATGGCCCTTGGGTGGTGACCAAAACCAAGGGTATAGAAATATTACACAAAAAATGGAAGGAATTATCATTTTTTATTAAAAAAGATTGGGATATAAGATGTATCCTCTTTAAAAAGATCCATGAAAAATATATATAAATAAACCAAAATCAATCACACATGCATGTTTAAAGAAAAAATTCTAGAAATACAAGGAAAAATCCAAAGTAAGAACCAAAATACAACTATTTAACGACACAAGAACCTTCCCCAATGTCCGAGATAGTAAGGTCTATCACAGTATGCATAATATACCTAGAAACCTGAAAACAAGTATATATATAGGGTTATTATACATGTATAATCAGTAGGAAAAAACCAAAGTCACCCATGAAAATGCGGGAGAAGCATACTAATGTCCCTATGAGAAAACATTAGAAACATAAAAGTGCCTTAAAAGGCTTACTATCCACTACAACCTCACCAAGTCACGCTCACCAAATAATGAATGTCATGTAAAGTAAAATAGCAAGAACATTGGTATTTGGGTTCCCAACACCACTTCCCACTTGTTAACTACACATCTCTAATGGTGAATTTCCTGATGTTACCATGATCTTCCAAAAGCCTCAGTGTCACAAACTTCCTACACACAACTATTCCACATACCACATCACATTTCACCCACAAACACTTGGGCCAAAAACCATGACCCCATCTTGTAGACACTTGAGAATTACCACACAACTCATTCTAAAGACACCTGAGATGCATACCTCACCCATAAACACCTGGACCTTACAAGCACACCATAACCTTCCCAAAGAGTCTAGGGATACCAATGACTAGAAGAGGGAGTAGAGAAGAGTCGATAACCATACATTTATCCTTGAACTGGGATGTTGGTGAAGGAAAACCTTCCCCATAACAATAGGGGTGTTCGACACATAGTGCTCAACACGGGTGGAGTGCATATAGAAGTAAAAGGGAACTACATGTATATATATATAGGTACCAAAAACTCAACCCAACCTGTGAGTTTTCAAAACCAAATACCAGACCACATAAATTAACCTTATTACCACCTCTAAATTCACGTAACAAAATGAACAACGATCAATTCCCAATTTGATAAGTGATCACTGCTTCACTAGAAGCCATAACTCATAACATAACCCCAACCAATTTATTTAAGTAGTTGTCATTATTCATTATTTAATTCATTCATTTATTTATTCCATCCCTACCTGGGAAAATACTAAAGATTGTAAATATTATAAGGAGAAAGAAACATACCAACCACTACAAAATCCAAACAAATAAAGAAGGGACAAGGTAAAATAATCCATTATAACACCCATTCATAAAAACCTAACTGTCTCTAGAAACTCTGAGAAAAATCCCCACGTAAGATAACACCATCATTTTTCAGAATCATCCCTCCTAAGATATCCCAAGTAGCCTTGTTCCATAAAAACCAAAACATTCGGTCAAACAAAAAAACTCAACCTCCTTGAAGTCCCAATTCATAGTCCCCTTTCATGGACATCACTACCATCATTCTTCAAAGTCATGTTGCCCTATCCTTACTCTCGACAAGTAAACCCCCCAAAAAACCTCATTACTACTACACCTATTAGCCCTAGTGTACAAAAAAACCACACCTATCACACCCATAAACATGAACATGACACAACCCAGTCTTGTAGCCCCGCTGCCCAACCACTGCCCAAATGTATTCCCACTATATAAAAAGTTTATCCATTCCAAAATCAACCAATCTCTCAGCCTAAGATAACATTACACCACCCGTACCACCCTATACAGACAACCACACTCCCATACACAAAACCACACTAATAGAAAATACATTAGGCAAAAAAAACACACATAGAACACAAACACACCAACAAGGAAAGGTTTGTTTTGATTCAGCAGCACCCATTCATTAGTTCTACTTGATAAAACATGGGTTATCACAGAACAAGTTCAATCATAGGGAATCTGTTTATATAACTGAATAAACGTGGTTAACCAATTTTCAAAATCATATGGTAATTAATGGAGTATCAACAACCGTATTCACAAGCCATACATGTGCGCAAATATAGACCACCAACGTCTATGATTTTCCGAAGGCATAAAACCCTTACAAAACCTGACATGGATCAAGGATAACGAATAAAACAAAGTGGTCACCACCATCATAATCATAGTGCCTCGTTTAATACTTCTTATTATCATCATTAAATTGGTTTCAACCATATTCACAAGGAGACATAATTACACCCACCCCACATGATTCATAAAGGAAAGAGAGATGAAGGAATCCCTACATGGAACAATAGACGATAAAAATTTCTTCATTGCATAAAAAACAAAGGTTGCACGAGTAGCAAGAAGGATTATAGGGGAATAAAGAATATGATTTTATAGCATAGGAACACGACTCCTTGGAGAAGAACGGTTCCTAGTGCACCAAGATAAAGTGGAAGAGTTCATAAGAAGAGATTATTTTGGATTTAGAATGTCAGATCCTAAATCTACAGGGGAAACTATTTCGAAAGCCATTTAAGCCAGATCACGATCAAGACCACATGGTTTAGGAGTCAAATTAATCTTTAGGTTATTATATAAATACTATTTTAAAGGGTCTAAAATAACTCATTAAATATGGAATTTAACACATTTAATGTCAAAGGAAACTTCAATGGGGTGAAACTAAAAAACTGGGAAAAACTAGAAATGACCCATCGATGGGTTAGTCACCAACGCGACTCACCAACATGAGTGATCCAATAACGGATGATCCATAGATGCTGATCCACTGATGTGACTCATCGATAGTGAGTTACCGATGGGACTAACGGATGATTTACTCAACGATTCCACTTACCAATGCACGGAATACCGACTCTATGAATTAAAAATTCCTTGAGTCACCGATGCCCAGAGTCATCGATGCTGAGCTAGAAACACCAACCTATAGATAGTAAGCTACTGACACATACCTACTGACAATGATCTACTGATTGAAAAAGTGGAAATTTGATCAAATCTTGAAATGATCCCCCATTGAGTCCCAGATACCCCATAGTGGTCTGACCCATTATACTTCCGACATGTGTTGTATCAATTTGGGTTCTAATTTGTGGGCAGGGGGTAATCCCAAGTTGGTTCGTGTCATCCTTATGTAATTTAGTGGATCATCCTTATGTAGATGGATTCTTATGAAAATGATGCTTACGTAGTATCTAATCAACTTAATTTATAAATGAACTATCCTTATAAAGTTGATTTTTTTCAAAGGGATTATACTAATATAGTAGAAAAAATTCTTAATAACTTTAAAATGATCCTTACACAACTTAGGGATTTGATAAATCTCTTCTTCTCATCTCTAAATGATCATTAAACAATACATAATGGCTCATGTAATTATTCTCTTTTGGGATTTAGTTCATGATTTCGAGATTCACTTCAATAAACCACATAATTTTTTGGATCACTGTAGAAAATCATCATATGTCTCTAGAATATATCCACTTTTCTCAATACCCCACCAATGTGATGGTTCACACTGATTTTAATAGTCTTCATTCTCACAAATGTGTGGATGGATTCTAAATAACATTAGGTAGATTTACCCACTAGCTATTTTCTTCCAAAAATTTATCAAATTATTATATAAAATGTTCCAACTTCAAAACTTGTCATTGATTAGAGGTTACACTATCCAGTGTCTTGAGGTAATGGCTTCCCACATGAATTTTATAACTATATATTCAAGGGAAACACATACTTTTACATGTTTTATGGAACAATCTTCAATTATTTTGGGTAGATACTCAAATAATCACTCATAACTTCACCCTTTCATAATTACATAGACAAGAATCTTGAAAAAAATTATAACTAAATAAAATAAAACTTCAACACATAGGATGAAACTGATTGTAGACCAATGGAAGAGGATATGGATATGAAACAATTTTCATTTACTTATCTGAACGATTATATTGAGTGAGTTAGTTTGTTAATATAAAATTCTTGGTCCCTTGTATATCAAGCGTGTGGTAAAATAATAAAACAATATTTTTTTTTTCATAGAATCGTATCATTGAAAAACTATTAATGTGTTTTATAATCTTGGGATTGATTATATCTCGATATATTTTAAGGAATTACATCCTAATTAAATAGTTATTCCAAAAAAAAAACCTGGAATCAATTTTAATTGATTAGTTTGTATTTTCATTTACTACGATTCATTAAAATCCAAATGAATATAATTTATTTTTTATTGAAAATATAGGCTTGAATGAGTGAAAATAGTGTTATATATCAATGTGGGATCCAAGTAAAGATGATACCCAGTATCATGTAATAGAAAATGTATTCTTCTACTTCCAATTGATTAAATACTTCAAAGAGGTTCTATATTATAAAAAATTGAAACATATATGTGATTGAATGAATATTAGATAATTAAGGATAATAACATATTAGTGAATCATGTGGATAGATAAACATGATAGGGTTTTAATATGTAAAATAATTATTTTATATCTATAACACATAATGGTATATTAAGAATATAATTTCATGGATTTTAGTCATTTTGAATGATGAAAAATTCACAGAAATGGTGGAATGTTTTCATTCACATTTATAACCACCAGCTCTTATGTATATAAAAAATCCATCTAAAATAATAAGTATATTGATTTCTATACCTGTTGATCCAACAAATTATAATGACATATACTTACAATGATTAATAAATAAGTTGAATGAGTTATGAAATATAGGTGTGAAGGAAAACGATGTATCTAGAAAGTATTTTTTTTATTGGGGGAAACACTATTTTGGATTATAAATGATTTCTGTTCCTTGAAAATAACTATTGTATGGAATAAAAATACAAATTATTATTTTAATTTTTATTTCAAATTTACACATTCCAAAAAATTATAATTTTGTTGAAATTTTAACTTCATAATACATCAACCTTTTTATTATAAATGCATCATCCATATTAAAAAATCATCAATAATTTAATGTTATGATAAAAAAATAATAAAATCCTCAATATATATCATTATATGATATCATTAAAGAACAAGATCACATAAATATAATTCTAAAAAGGGATAAATTAATTCTAGTGTGAGAAGAAATATTTCTATGAATTATGATTATAATTTTCTTTAATTTGTCATGTTATTCATCATAATGAATATTATGTACCAAATGTATGAAATTTCACTATTATATTTTCTAAATTTCAGGGGAATAGTAACAGATTTATTCTCATATCATGAAAAATGGATTGGGGTATAAAGAAAAGAAATCATCATATGTTAATTGATCTGAATCAGTGGAAAAATACCTATTCTTGTTATCATATAGAAATTCTAGAGAAAAAATTCCTGTATGTGTAACAATATCTAATAGATCTAGATGATTAATTGAGTAAAATATAGAAATGGTTAAATAAAAAATATTCCAAACAAAAATATCATCAAACTCATGATTATGATGTTTTCATACCAAATTTGACTCTCATATACATTTAAAATTTTCTTTAAAGCAACACAAATGAATGACGCTGTCGTGGGCTCTTTCAAATGATGTTCAGTTTCAGGTTAATTAGGTGTAGCAGAGTGGCTGACAAAGGTCATCTCTCAAAGGAGAAAGTAAATTTAACAACATATTAAGGTTATTTTGAAATTATAATAAAGGGAAATAATAATACTAATTAAAAATATTGGGGTTGTTTATTGTTTATAAATCTAGAAGAAGTTTCCTATAAGAAGATTTCATTTTTTTAATTTGGAAATAAAAGTTGATCAACAAAGAACAATGAGAATATGTTTTTTTTAGAAAATATTTAAAAGGAATAATAGATATAACTCTACCTCTTCACTCAATTATATATCATAAAAATTTAAATTTAAATTCACTTAATTATGATCCCTTAATTTGTTAAATCCTGAACCCTACGAGAATTAACTTTACCACAAAGATGAATTGAATTTAACTACAGGCTAACTTCAGAACATGCCATCACATCACCCGGTATTGATTGATGTTCTAAGGTTAGCTTATAGCCAGTGGTAAATTAAGGAAAATTCACATTCTGGATAATGAGGATGAATTGTGTTTACAGAATATACTTTAACTCTACAATCTTATCCTGTGTGGTCTTGTATTACCGATTAAGTTTATGCTCTCACGATTTAAACAAAACCTCGACCTCACTTGTTTTTGTATTAATTGTTCAATTTCATTAGTATTTTCTTATTATTTAAGAATAAAATTAATGGAACATATTATGTGAATTAAAGTATCTCAATGATTAAAAATAATTAAATTAATAGGGTAGAAGATTGATCAATCACTAGAAAATTACTCTTCCATGGGCGGTGTGGTCATCTTGGAGACGTTTTGCATGAGAAATGGATTGAAAGGGTAGAACCCAATCTCATATATACTATTGATTGCAACCCAATTAGGAATATTAATAGAAGAAGAAATTTGAGAAAACCAAAAGAAAATAGAAGAGATAAATGAAGAATGATGAATTTTAGTACACAAATGAAAACATTACAACATGATGAAGAGAAGAAGGCTTTGATGAGGGGATCCTTGATTCAAGAGCTACCCCTCTTACAATGGTTGGAGAACTTGGGTGAAACCAATTATACTCTTCCTCCAATCTCCTAATTCAGGTCCCAAACACTCCAAATGAGAAATAAAAACTAATTTACGGAGTGGAGGGGAGGCTAGGTTACAAGTGGATTCAAGTTTGAATTGGGAAATTCAGCCAAATATTTTAATCCAACTTTCACTGCCAATTTGACCTCCAAAACGCATGAATCATCTCTCTTTATAGATGGAGTATTTGTGAAAAATTGAATTCTCGAGCACATATCAACACTTGGGCCTAATCCAAGCATTTATGAAGAAGTTATGGTCCATCTATAGAACCCATATCTATTTTGGTGAGTCCATCCCACTATTGATTTAATGGCACATGTAATCCATCCAAATTCACACTTTAGTTCTAATATCCTAATTAAAAGTTGTATAAAATTAAGTTAGGAACCCTTTTACAACATTTTATGTTCAAATAAGTAAAATTATAAAATATATGTTCAAAATACTACAGTGCATTTTAAAAGGGTAAAACTAAAATTTCAATCAAATTTTCAAATGAATGATCTAATCCAAAATATTTCATAAATGAAAATATTTGGCACAATGTGAGGAAATTATATCGCACATGAGCCTTACCCCGGTTGGTAAGGACTCCGTAAGTGCATCCGGGAGACCCAAGAAAAAATTTAGGTGGAGACATTATTTCCGGGTTACTATTGAAGGTTTTGTAGAAGGTACTATTTGACACTGTAGCATCCAATAATATGCCCTAGTTTGGTCCTTCAGGCCACCGATTTGGTTCTTGTGTCCTTTAAGCCCTTTGGGCCATCCAGGCCTTCGGGTCAGTAAGGCCTTTGGGCCACCTCAAGGCCTTCAGGCCACCATATGTGTAGATTCAAACCAGATGACCTATGAGGAACAAGATCTACAAAGATGATGATCAAGGATATTTCACCATAGAAGAAGAAAAACAGATTGAAAGACTGAGAGGGTATGGCACCTGCCATCGGGACAAGCCCATGAATTCATGGGAATGCCTAGCCAAATAGCCATGAAATGGTGGAGAGATGATTTCTTGATGAAGATGCTGGGGAGGAGTAGTTCCAAGTAGTTAGTCTGGGTTTTATGTAATGTTTGAAGCCTACGGGAAAATGAATTCCTCTAAGACCTACGGGCCATGTAATACTTATGCCTACGGGCCTTGTAAGGGTTCCACCTCACCACTTGAAAGGTGGATTATAAAAAATCATTAAAAATTATTGAATTCGGCCATTGGATGGATGAGGAAATTATGTTATTTATTATTAATAAAATATTCAACAAAATAGTGTTTTATCAACTCCCCCAAACATTCCCTTTTTCACTCATTGGAAAAACCTCATATTAAGTAAACGTCAATATCAAATCAATTTTTTTTTCAAAAACATATCCTTGAGATCCAAAAATTATACACCTAGAAACAAATGATATCATGCCTCATAAAAAAAATAATTTCAAGTTCTCCATTTTTATCATTCAATATATTTCCACATCATTTGTCCTCCCATGCACAAAACACATACCTCAATAGAATTTTATCTTATAACCCAAATGTAATTTTTTAGCAATGTATTTCTCATCCAAACTCATACAAGGGTCACCATAGGCTTGATAAATTCCTACATCGCCACCCAATATGAGTCAAGGACATATGTTTATCATGAGGACTTTTCAGGGTGGTTCTATGGATTTCGGTTGGTAGGATTAAGATGTGAAAAATTTGGAAGCTGAAAGAGGGGGGCTTGACTCTTTTTAGAGTAAAATTGCATTAATCTAATTTTCACTTAAATATGGTCTCCTCCTCAATCCCCATAGCATAAATTCATGTTCATCATCATGAAAAATAAATGAATATTCACAACAATCAAAATTTCAGCAGTAAAAATTTCAATCTTTTAAATAATGATTTTCTTGAAAGCTTCAAATAGACCCAACTTTCTTCCTCTATTAGAAGCTCCAGAAAGACACATCTTCAGCTATCATAAAAGCTCCAAAAAAGGAAAAACATTAGATAAAATTATTTTTTTAGAAGTAAACTCATCTCTTCAAAATTTAATTTTCCACCCCAAGTATCACAAAATGTAGCAGCACAACACAAGAGAGATTCCCCACACTTCAGTTCAACTAGATTATGCAATTTCACTTCAAGAGTTGGTTGGACAGGGAAAATTGTCTTGTAATGTGGATAACCAAAGAGAATTTTCATGACTTATCCGGTTTAAAAGGATTAAATGTTCAAGGAAGGCCCTTATAAAAAGGATTATTTGAAATAGGGGCTTTAATACTAAACAAATGTCTCAACAATTTGAAACATAAGTACCTCAAAACCTCATGTTTTGACAGGAATAAATCAAATTCTATTTAAATCAAGCATGGTTTGGTTCTCTCAAGAAGTGAGGTGAATGTGAAAAATATGAAAATAATGGTTTAGAATACTCACATATAGGTGATTTCAAATATAAAATCAGTGAGATGTGGCATGAGATTCAAAATATAGAGTAATTTTCATGATGTTACTAAAGATTTGAACTTGAAACACAGTTATTTCCAGGATTCATTTAAGCTCGGTTTAGTGGAATTTTTTTTCTCTTATTGATATGGATTTAAAAATGGTTATGAAAATCATTTCAGCTCAAAAGCTTTAAAAACCAAAAAAAACAAAAAAATAAACCCACAAAATTTGAAAAACACAATTTTTTTAAAAATCATTGAAAAACAGGAAAACAATTGAAATTAAAAAACTAAAAGGTTCCCTCCCACACACGTAAAATATTTCATTGTATTCAATGTGAACCCATTAGATGATATATGCACATGAAATGTATAATTTTAAATAGGTCAAAGAATAAAAATGTGAAAGGTTTAGGATCAACCTGATATGCTCAAGTGATGATGGGGTTATGCAGTGTGATGACATCCATTACATCAGTAGGAAGTCCCTCAAATTATTTCATCAAACGTTTCCCATTTAATGTAAATCTCCCTCCTGTGTCCTCTTGTGTGATATCAAATACACCATAAGGAAAAACATTAGTCATAACCTAAGGACCTAACCACCTGGAATGCAATATACCATGCATTAGATTCAGTTGTGAACTATAGAGAAAGACTTTCTCTCCAATATGAAATTCTCTTTTCTGGATCATTTTGTCAAGAGATTATTTTAATCTTTCCTTATAGATACTCGAGTTATCATATGAATAGAATAGAATGTCCTGAAGATCTTGAATTTGTATCTTCGTTTGGATTCCAACATGGGCCAAATCGATGTTTCATTTCTTTATAACCCAATAAGCTCGATGCTCACCTACCACAGGGAGATGGAACGCTTTTCCAAAAACCATCAGAAATAAGGAAATACTGGTGGGTGTTTTTTATGTTGTCTTATATGCCCATAACACATCATCCCAACACTCTCTCCAATCCTTCCTATTTGGCAGCACAATTTTCTCCAAAATCTGTTTCAACACACGATTTGATACCTCAGTCTGGCCATTTTTTTGGGGGTGGTATGGTGTGGATTTTTTGTGTTTTACCCCATACATCCAAAATAGGGAAGCCAAATTACAATTGCATAAGTGTGTCCCTTGGTCACTAATGATGGCCTTCGGTACTCCAAACCTCTAAAAAATCAACGCTTTGAAAAAGTCCTCAACAATATGATAATCATCATTCCTGGTGGCCTTATCCTCCACCCATTTTCTCAAATAATAAATGACAAGAAAAATATATAAGACACCAAATTAACTACGAAGTTTACACATAAAATTGATGCCCCATAAATCAAAAAATTTCATAGAATAGTATGGGTTGTTGGGGTATCTCGTGTCTCCTAGAAATGTTTCCCATGTGTTGGCAACATGACAATGACTTAAAAACACATGGGCATCATGGAATAAACTAGGACAATATAATTCAGAGTCCAAAACTTTCCTAGCTATTCATTGGGGTCCAAAGTGTCCACCAAAAGCAAGTGTATGACAGAATTAGAGAATAGACTCAAACTCATGATCAAGGACACACCTCCTAATAACTTGGTCACTACACATGTGACATAATTTGGGATCATCCCACACATATAATATAAACTCACTCTTTATAATTTGGAATTTATCTTTCATTAAATTTGAAGGTATTTCGGATGCAACAAGGTAGCTCACTAAATCCACATACCAATGATTAATACCTGAGATGGAATAAAGATTCTCATCGGGGAAATTAATCCGAAGTGGTACATGGTCCAAGGTTTCATCATCTAGTGGTTGAGTAAGCCTACTCATGTGGTCCACCACCAAGTTTTCAGACCCCTTTTTTTCCCTTTATCTCAATGTCAAATTTCTGAAGAAGGAGCATCCATCGGATTAGCCTAGGATTTGCGTCTGGCTTCATCATGCGGTACCTTAGAGCTACATGGTCAGAACAACAACTATTTTAGAGCCCAATAAATATGGACATAATTTATCTAAAGATAATATAATAGCATGAAAATCCTTTTTCAGGATTGCTTAGTTTTATTGGGATGAATCCAATTTCCTTGATGCATAGGAAATCACATGTGAACGTCCCTCCACCCTCTAAGATAAGACAACTCCAACCGCGATGTTGGAGTTGTCACACATAATCTCAAAATGAATCTCCCACTGTAGGGGTTGTATGATCGGTGGAGTGGTGAGACAGATCTTCATCTCATCAAAGGATGTCCTTCAAGAATCATTAAACACAAAATCAGAATCCTTTTGATGTAATTGTGACATAGGAAGACCAATCTTAACAAAATCGTTGATAAAGTGCCGATAAAATCCTACATTCCCTGTGAAATATCTAACATCACGCAAACATGAAGGATATAGTTAAGATGAAATAATATCTACTTTAGATTTATCAACCTATATACAATGTTTTGACACTACATGCCCTAAGACAATGCCATGATCTACCATGAAATGACACTTTTCAAAGTTCAAGACCAGATTCTTCTCAATAAAACTATTCAACACCTTTCCCAAAATATTTATACATTCATAAAATGAAGACCCATAAATTGTAAAATCATCCATGAATACGTCCATACAAGGCTCAATAAAATTAGAAATAATACACACCATCCATCTCTTGACGGTACCTGGGATATTACAAAGTCCAAATGGCATCCTTTGGTAGGCAGACAAACCAAAGGGACAAGTAAATGTAGTCTAATCCTAATCCTATAGAGCTATAGGAACCTGAAAATATCTATAAAATCCATCCAAGAAACAATATTGTGTCTTCCCAGCTAGTCTCTCAAACCTCTGATCAATAAATGGGAGGGGGAAATGGTCTTTGCGAGTGGACTGATTTAGTTTCCTACAATCAATACACAGACACAAACTATTTTGTACCCTCATCATAACTAACTCATCTTTATCATTATTCAAAACTTAAACACCACTTTTATTAGGCACAACCAAAATAGGACTCACCCACTGGGAATATCAAATGGGATAGATTATACCTTCCTCAAGAAAATTTTCATCCTCTTTTTTAACAACCTCCAAAAGTGTTGGATTGAGTCTCCCTTATGGCTGCCTAACCAGTTTGGCCCCATCCTCCAGAATAATACTATTCATGAAAATGGAATGGACAATACCAGATATGTTAGCCAAGGTCCACCAAATTTCCCTAATGTTCTCCCTCAAAAGATTCAAAAGTTTTTCTTCATGGTCAAAAGAGAGATTTTTAGCAATGATAATAGGTAAGTTCTCACCACTTAACAAGTATGAGTATTTGAGATTTGGTGAAAATGTATTGAGTTCAAGTGTAGGGGGTGGTGTATGGATTGAGTCATAGAAGGAACTGAAATTTTTGCACAAAAAGCACCATTATTATAATGTACATCAACAAAATCAGAGAATAAAGCATCAAATCCACCAGCATACTCAACAACCAAGTCAAAATTAGTGTTCACATGATCAATATTAGAATATGATTCCATTTCTAAATCAAATCTAAGAGAGTCTTGTGCATTAGAAATAGGTGTGGATGTACTCTTAGACATCAAACTAGAACCAATAATCATAATCTCTCTAAGAATAGATGAATCAAATTCCATAGGGTTTTTATTTCGTGGTAAAAAATGTGAGATAAGATGTAGAACGATCCTCTATGGTGTACTTCACGGAATCCATAACCTTAAATATCACAACTTCATCCACAAATTCCATGGGAAGGGTACCCTCATTAAAATTTATAGATGCTTTTGCAGTTTTGGGGAAGGGTCTATTTATGATAATGGGGGCATGAGAACTTAACTCATCATCTGCCATATTAAGCACATAGAAATCTGCTCCAAAGTTAAAGTCTCTTACCTAGAAAAGTATATTCTCAAGAACTCCCACTGGATATGCCGTAGCTCTATTTGAAAACTGCACCACTACTCTCATGGGCTTTGACTCACCAACCTACAATGAAGACAATACATAGTGATGAATCACATTTATGGAATCTCCAAAATCACAATGTGCATCAGAAAAGTGTAACTCCCCTATGGTGCATGGGATGGTGAATTTCCCTAGATCCTTGCACTTTTTTATTATTGCTAGAGTTGGTGTAATGAGTACTAACACATTCCTTCCAAGATTGATCCTCTCATTTCCATTGAGCCCTCTTCGATTGGTACAATATTTATTTAAGAAATTTGTATACCTTGGTATTTCTTGATGGCTTCAACTAAAGGGATGTTGATCTCCACATGCTTGAATATATACAAAACATCTTTTTTCATAGCCTCTTCATCCATCATCTTGGTTTGTACAACAATATTTTGAAATGGAAGGGGTTTAGGAGGAACATAATCAATATTTTTCTTACCATTATCTTTCTCATTGGATTTCTCGTCAGTTGGTTTCAAATGAGGCTTCTCCAGATTTGAGGTGAATCCCGGTGGAACGATAGGTGATGATGTATCAGTTGTTTTCTTCCCACTTCTCAATGTGCTGGCACTCACATTCCCCTTGGGATTTGGAGTAGGTTGGGATGGTAGATTTCCAGAAATCTTACTTACCATTTAATAGAGGGTAGTGGAAATCTGGATCATTTGTGTCTTTAACTACCTCAGATCTGAACTATGACTATTCATATCATTATGTTGATTAAGAAAAATTTGTTTCAAAAGTTCATCAGTGTAATAATATACCTTGTATGGGGGATTCCCATGTTGTTGGCTTGTTGCTGTTTGGGTTTCAAATCTCCATTGGGGTTGCTAGAAACCCTGTTGGTAAGGCAGAGGCTGTAGAAAGGTTTGTTGAAAAGGGGGCTTTGTTGTTTTCTAGAGCCATACCTCATATTCTATTGATCCTTCCACCCTTGGTTGTATGTTGGAGAAAATGAATCAATCCTTTTTTGGTGGTATGTCTATTGTTGCTGCTGATATGGTCACCCTGGGAATACTGCTGCACAGTCCCCTGTCGCTTGTAGTTGTGGGCAACAATCTGTTGGCTGCCTTGTCTCTGTAAAAATTCCACAAGGACTTGAAGGAGGGGGTTGGGATGTCTTTTGAGACAAAGAAATATGTCTCACCATAGTTGTCAATTATTCTAACTTATCATCAATCAAATGACTTTCAAGATAATAATGTCTTACCTGATGTACTCCCCTGACATGCGGTGTACCATGATCGCCAAGTTGTTGAGAGTTTTGGGCCATCTTGTGGATCAAAACACATGAAGCTACTGGTATCTTGTCCACCAATTCTCCACTAGATGAAATATCAACCATTATTATCTCCATAGGTGTGAGTCCTTCGTAGAATTACTGGATGAGGAGTTTCTCACTAATTTGGTGATGTGGGAAGCTTACACACAACTTATTAAATCGCTCCCAGTACTCATACATTGAATCCAATTGAGCTTTACTTATCCAAAAGAACTAATTATGCCTGGATGTGGTCCTTGATGCTGGAAAAAATCTATGTAAGAAAAGTTGATTCAAATTATTCCAATAAGTTACATCTTTAGGTTGTAAATAATACATCCAATCTTTCACAGCTCCATCGAGTTAAAATGGGAATGGTCTTAGTTTGATTTGATCATCAGAAAAATTTCTTGGTTTTAAGGATGAGAAAACCATATTAAATTCATTAAGGTGTTTATTTGGATCCTCACTAGATAATCCATATAATTTTGGAAGAATGTAAATTAATATAGATTTCAGTTCAATGTCTGATTCGAGATTTGGGTATGCAACACAATTTGGTTGATAATTAATATATGGTGCATCTAATTCTGAAATGGTTCTCTTATGTTAATTTCCATTATTTTAAGCCATTATTTCTTCTTTTATGTTTTAATTTGAATTACTTCAAATTTCAATGATCTTGGAGTGGAGTAATTCTCCTACTAGTTTAATGTCCAAACTTCCCGTAGACTGAGAATGTATGATTCGAGCCCTAAGGTTTCATTTAATCTCAGGTTCAAGATCTAAGAGATCTTCAGGATTAGTTCGTGTCAGAAATCAATGAAAGGTAAAAAGTAATTGAAGAAATGTGGACCATAATAAAAAGAAAATAAGTTTGAGTTGGTTCGATAAAAAAAATAAGAGAGTAAGAGAAAAAAAATTATGAAAGAGGACAGAAGAAATAAAGGGGAGAATAAAAGAATTAAATGAAAAAAATAAATACCTATAATTGGTTGAAAAAATTACTTGAATCCCTCAAAACAAGGCCAATTTTAAAGGAACTATCGTGAGATCTTTCAATTGATGTTTGGTTTATGGTCACTTAGGGGCAGCAGAGTGGCAGACCAATGTCTTCTCTCAAAGAAGGAATTAAATTTAACAACATATTAAAGGTATTTGGAAATAGAATAAAAGGAAGTATTAATACTATAATCCCTTAAAAGGAGGTATTTGGAATAATCGATCTAATACTACCAATTCACTCAATTTTTTATCATTGTCATTTAAATTAACATTCACTTAATTAAAATCCCTTAATTTGTTAAATCCCTAACCCTATTAGAATTAACTTTACCACAAAGATGACGTGAATTTAACCATAGGCTAACTTCGGAATATGAAATCGTAGCATCCTGCTTTGATTGATGTTATAAGGTTTGCTTATGGTTAGTGGTAAATTAAGGCACATTTCCCTTCAATATAATGAGAATAAATTCTGTTAAGAGAATATATTTTAAATCTAAAAAATTATACCGTGTGGTCTTGTATTACTGATTAAGATTTCACTCTTACAATTTAAAGAGAACCTCGAACTCAAGTGTTTTTGTGTTAATTGTTCAATTGCATTCGTAGTTTCTTATAATTTAAGAAAAAAAATTATTGGATCATATTATGTGAATTAAAGTTCTCAATTATTGAAAATAATTAAATGAAGAGGGTAGAAGATAGATTAATCACAAGAAAACTACTCATCCATGAGTGGTATGGTCTTCGTGGAGAGGTTTTTCATGAGAAAAAGATTGAAAGGGTAGAACCCAATGTTTTCTCCACTCTTGATTCCAAACCAATTAGGAAGATTAAGAGAAAAATAAATTTGAACAAAAAAATAAAATAGAATAAATAAATTAATAATAAAGAAGTTTATTACACAAATTAAAACATTACAACATGATGAAGAGAGGAATGCTTCGATTAGGGGATCCTTGCTTCAAGAGATATCCCTCTTACAATTCTTAGAGAATTTGGGTAAAACCAATTATCCTCTGCATTAAGTCTCCTAATTCACTTCCCAACCTCTCCAAATGATAAAAAACTAATTTATATAGTGGATGAGTGGATAGGACACAAGTTGTTTCAAGTGTGAATGGGGAAATTCAGCCAAATATATTAATCCAAATTGGACCACCCATTTGACCACCAAAACGTGTGAATATACTCTCTTTCCAGACGTATGATTTGTGATAAATTTAATCCTCGATCTACACTCAAAATTGGGGCACAATACAAGCATGTATGAAGAATTTATGGCACAAATACAAAACCCATGTCCATTCTATGCAGTCCAACCCACCATTGAATTAATGGCCCATTTACTCCATGCAAATGCACTTATTATCTCTAGTGTCCTAAATAAAAGTTTTAGAAAATTAAGTTTTAAACACTTTTAAAAAACTTTAATTTCAAATAGTTCATATTAAAATATTTATGTGTGAAATTCTACAATGCATTTTAAAAGGGTAAAACTGGAATTTTCATCAAATTTTCAAATGAATGATCTAATCCCAAATACATCATAAATTAATATATTTAGAACATTTTTAGGAACTTATGTCATTTATTACCAATAAAATTTTCAACAAAATAGTGTTTTATCAACGACATTAATTAGGATTCAATTATGTAACTTTTATTGAGGCATTTACACTGAAAGGATGATAATGTGTATTGTTAAATGTTTTTAAAATATTGTTCAAGTAAGTAGTTGTACACAAAAAATGTTTTGATTCTATAATTTTTGAAATTTGTGTGGAATAATATAGTGAATCAACCAATTTAATATATATTTGAAGGTCCTATTTCATTTCAGAAGATATAACCCTTTTGAATATTAATAACTACAAAAAAATCAAACCCGAGGAATAAAAATCGTCCTGAAGTCTCTATCATGAGAGGTTATTTAAAATATGAAGACATTTATTTTTCATCATTTTATTTTGGTAATTTCACTTTTTGATTAAATCACTTAATGAGAATTCAATATGAGGAAATACATTTGATTGATCATATATTTATTTCACAACCCTAATCAAAGGTAGTGACTAGATCATATTCATTATAAACATTGATCACTAATGAGCATGATATGTATAATCTCATAGTATTTTTCGAATTTGGTGTGATAGTTTATTATATAAAGTTACTAAATGTAATGTTATGTCTTCAAATTTTATTTAATCTTATATAAAAAATAATTCATCTTAATATTTAAAACAATTTAGGGTAAAAAAGAATATTATAAATGACCTTATCATTATTGATGTATTAGGAGGAGATAAAAATGTAAGATTAAATGATTTCACACAAGGTTGAAATTAAAGTCAAGGGAATTAGTATTGTACATGACTTGATTATATGTAATTATATAATTTAAGAGGTTAATATATTTATAGTTAATTTTTTAAAAATGATTTCTCTTTCTCCAGAGACCATGTTATTTTCATTTCTTTTGAATAATGTGGAATTCGAAAGTAAAAAATTAGTTATTATTCAATTTAAACTCATTATATATTTTTGGGTAACAAATATTTAAACAAAAAGTGATTTGATAAAATCAAGTTAAATGAATGTATCAATATAAAAAATATATAATCATATAGTTGTTAATAAAATATTAATATTAGATTACAAAAAAAAATATTGAAATTATATGATGAAATTAAGGTTGTTAAATTTAGTAAAATGATAGAAAATAAGTATTAATATGATGACATGAAGTATTTTATATTTACTAGTGACCCATATATTTTTTCACTATAAAAAATAGTCTTTATGGATAAACATTTAAAACTATCGTTCAGTGTCATTGTTGATGTTATAACAATAACTATTTTTCATGGATACATAGATGTAATTATAATATTGGATGAACCTATTGGAATTTAGATAAATATTATACATGATAATTTTGATTATTCGTATTTTAGAATATATTTACAAAAAGAAATTCTGTTGGATAATTTATATCACTAGCATATGTTTTTTATTTATATTTTCATAAAATATGTATATTTTAGGATGTAAATTAATTAATTATGATCTATATATAAACACGTTATTTTATTAATTATTTTCTAATAAAAATACATTATTAATTGAAATAGGTTTTTTGTGAACCTCATCAAAATTTTATTTACATTTCTTATAGAATTCAATACAATACAAAATAGGGTAAACATATAATGAATATATATATAGATTGTAATAATTTAAAAAATTTCTCTTTATAGGGAAGAAAAAAATTCTATACCCATATTGAATAAAAAAAGATATGTTATAAAAAAATGCATGGTGGTAAGGCCCATAACATCTCTTGGTATGAACCAGTAATATTAACTAACCATCCATAGGAAAAATTCCTTAAGATAATTCTTTCAATGTAACACTACAATCCCAAAAATATCCATCAATATGCAACCAAATAGATAAACAAATGACCATCCTATAGTAATTACCTAACATAATAGAATCCCTGAGACACTACACCAACAACCCCAAAATGATTGATTAAAAATGAAATAATCCACCCAACATGCTTGAAAATATTTCAATCCAAGTAATAATATGGTGATAAGATCACATGCAATGTGGGAAATCAATTTTGGGTCACCCTCATTCTGTAGTCCAAGACAAACATTCTATCAAAGTCTAAATCACATTTCTCTACATAAAAAATACATCGATTCTATTATCAATGCTACTATAATCACTATTATCCAATGAAAAACATTGATAGACAAAATGATGACAACCACATCCGGACTCTAACAACAACAAATAATTCTTATCCATAATAGATAATTTTAACACAACAAAATATAGAAATATAAGTGAAAAATAGAACCTCTAATCCAAAGAAATAAAACTGCGAACTTCTTCACCACCAATCACGCTAGATTTAAATCCATTTGTCCCAAAGGATAGAAAAAAAGTATCCAAATGTATATATGAGTCCTATAAATAGATAAATCTTAAAAAAAGTTCTATCAATGAAGGTTAATGATGAAATTGAGAATCCAAATTACATTAATAATCCCACTAAATTCCTTCAAGGATTTATTAGTGATAAGATGAACGACACTAGATGTTTTAACCAAACCAATCCACACATTTCTGATGACTTAAAACAAAATTAAGTGAAATACTATAAAAAAATATGAAATTGACTAAAATATATATGAAAAATATATGGCCAAAATCACAATGTTCTGATTTATAAGACAAAAAATATCAGATGCTAATTAGGATTCTTTGTAACTAACCAAACTAAGATATCATTTCTTGGTACACAATATATCATATTAATGTTTGTGATGTTTTTTCTATATCACCCATTACTAAAAACTAGTGTTAGGGTATCAAGTGTGTCAATGTAAGAACATCATCACTCATAATATATTCAAACCATAGTAATCTATTTATCCTAGATACCTGATGTGACCATATCACACGTGGTAGGTCATGTATCTAAATAAGGAGTTTATTAAATACAAATAAGAATAAAACATGGAATAAATTAAATTAAATCCAATAACAAGATTATAATATAAAACATAAACTAAAAATATAATTACAAATTATAGAAAATCTCTGAACCAAGAATAAATGTACATGAAAAATCTAAAAATTAAAAGGGAAGATGAGATAGTATGTTGTTATGATGATATACATGAGAAGAGTAAAGTTCAAAACTATCATAGTAAAAATAAACTACTTCTACCCATCTATGTGTGAAATGAGTGAAATATATCTATATATAACCTTCTTAAAAATTGATTCATGAGAAATTGAGTGACCACCACCTAGAAGTTGAACCATAACATTACTAGCTTCATTTAAAATAAGTTTTACATTAAAAAAAGTGTGTATTTCCAGTCTCAACATCACTAAACCTCTATGATCATACACCCTAAGGGAGTTTCTTGGGTGTGTGAATAACTATACGTTAAGTATCCCATCATGTGTTCCATTAATTTTTTAGATAATACACAGAATCTTAGTTTGAACTAAATATATAAAATAAAACTTTTATATTATGAAATTGTGTATTATGAAAGACATTTAAAGAAAAAATAATTTATTATTAGTGTAAAGGAAATCAAAGAAAATTTTAAAACCACAATCAAGCATCATGGGAATATGTCTATGAATATAAGGTCAAGACTCCCATGGATCCCCACACTATCTATATTCAAGTAAATGTTTCCATCAATTTCAAAATTCGGCGTCAAATATTTTTTAATCTAGAGTGGAATTATAAAAAAGTGGGTATATATTGTTTCTAGAGAAAAATCCTTCACAAGTTCTAATCTCATAAAAACATTAGTTAGAGTGGAATCATAGTACTGATGAATATTTTTTAGATTGGGTATAATGGAATTAATAACAAATAAGGTACTTATCTTAGTTTCCAACCTAAGTACATGAGATACCCAAGAATCATACCAATTACCATGAAAATCCAATTTCATTTTCAATAAATTTAAACAAAAAAAATGAAATCTCATTCCATAAATCCTAATTTCAAAACACTCAAATAACTGACATCATTAAGAAAAAATATTTTCAAATAAACAATTCCATTTAAATACTTGGAATATTATATTTAGAATTCGATAAATCACATTTAGAGCACTATCATATCCCATTATAAAAACCAGAGATATATTTTCTTAAATTAACCCTAAAAAAATAGATTGGTTAATTTTTATTTATTAAAATTATATCATCGCTAAAAGATGACCAGTAATGTATAAAAAAAATTTAAAACATCAATTTAAAATAAAAAACAATTATTTTACCCTAAAAAATTTAATGCCTAAAAATACATACCTTAAATCCCTAATATCAATGGAATATAGTGTTATTACACTAATGAATATATTAAGAGATTCATAAAAGTAAAAAAATGGAACCCAAAATAACAAGAATCCCAATGTTTGATCCATTTAATTTATAGCACTATGATTACATAGCATATGTAGGTAGATAAAAATGAGAAAGATTTGATAAAAAATGAATTCACGATTTGGAATAAATTTCTTAAATAAATCTATTTTTTTACAGAAGATTACACTAAAGGAAAAATATTAGAAGGAGAAAACAAGGGAAGTAATAGAAAGGAAAGGATCTCAATGACTTTGGGCAAATAAGAAAGGAAAATATCCCATTCTTTAAAATTTTTATTTTAAAATTTAAAATAATTCAATTTTTAACTGGACACATTGTTTGGTCACATAATTTGTCAAAATATTTCTCCAACTATGAGTTAGGTTTTGGAATTGAAAATAAATACCTACATGGTTGGGCCACACAATTTTTCCATCTATGATTCAAATGTGCCAATGTTTCTGGAATTACTAGATCTAAAATGAATGGTTTGTAAGAGTGGTAATAGAATAGTATACCCTATCATTTTTTCTGGAATAATTATATTGGAACATAAATATTTTCCCAGGACTCTCAAAATAAAATAAAAAAATAAAAAATAAAAAATAAAAAACCTAAAAATGTCATCATGGGTGTAAAAATTCTGTTAGAATTTCAAAATAAATAATATAAATAATAAATTATAAATTATGTATCTAAAAATGATATAATGGGTATCCAAATTATCCCACTATAAATTTTTTTATCCCCATAATGTAAAAATTAGAATTATAATTCAAAAAGAGGTGAATCAATTTCTCCCTAATCTAAGATTCATGATCCCATGTATTGTTAGAGTATGTTTCATGCTACTATTAGACCAAGAATAATGGAATAGTTTTTTCTCACAAAACTTTATTTCAAAAATAATTGATCCACACTGGTTATGTAGTTCATGTGATATCTGAGTCCAGTTTTAGCCCATTATATTAGACATATGGGAGGGACATGGACTGCAGTGAACTATCATGGGTCGAACCGGCCCATCACTCGATCTAGCTGGCCACAAGGCCCAAAGGTAATTCCTGGTCACTATGGTATTGTGACATGCAATAGGGTATCAACTATAAAAATTTATATACGATTCAACCCTCATAATCTAAACAAAAACCACACATATTAAACATAGTATTTTTGAATGACCCATCTAGAGATGGGAGACCCATAACAAAAAATGAGTAGTTTGGAAATGTAACAAAAACTAAGAAGAGTAAAATTAGTTTTAATTATATATTACATAAATAAATCTCATTATATCGATATTAAAATTGTAACCACTATCCTAACAAAGAAATTATTCAATGTAATGTCAAGGGTGAAGCGGTCAATAAAAATTATCCCAAAATCCCCAAAGATCCCAAAATTATCCATACGAGGCCATCCTCCCCATGAACCATGTTGAGTACTATAAACATACTTAGGTAGGAACAAAAAAGATCACAAAATACCCAAAAATTCATTGAATTGTTTCCTATATCAGTGTCCTACAAAACAAAGTCTACGTAAACCCAATGATATATATAGAGTGTGACACAATTCCCAAAAGGATACAACTACGAATGTAAATAATTTCTATCACCAGGAACACTATTAGTTCTTTTTTGAAAAATAAAATTTTCAAATGATTTCTTAGAAAATAGGCTAGAAATACACATGGTTTTAAAGAACAATGTAATGTTTTAATATGGTATGAACATGAAAAACAACAATAAAAATGATGGTTGAACAACATGTATGATATTATAAGATTAATCATGTAATAAGAGATAAAGAAAAGCATAAAAACTATACAGTTTTACTATATATATAATGGATGTAACACTATCCCTAGATACACTAGCTAAAATACAATGACCTGGTTCTCCATAAATGATAGCTCAATTATCATTATGGATTACCAATCCATCCTATTCTCACACTGAATATAATAGATCCACTAAACCTAATCAACGCACAATCTATATTAGGTTTTTTCATCTATCCTGGTTACCAACTCACCCAAGGTCTCCCATGTGCATCAAAAATCAAACAAAAATAAGAAAACATTCCATAATCACATGAATGTGTTACACCGAATCCAATGTAAATTCCATTTGAAAACCCCTTTAAATATTTATTTTAAACAATTTCAATCATTACAGAATTTTAAATTTTATTACCTAAAATTATTTTTAAATAAATCAATTTGAACATTCATTTAATCCCAAGAAAAAAATGAATAAAATTTGTAGTGACCAATTAACAGTTTCATTTTTTATCAATATGTCAATATGTTTTTGATGATATATAGTGATGGTGATGCATGAAGTATTTTTATGGATTACATCATTATTATTTTCAATGTGGTTAATAATGTGTTTATTTTTAAAGATACGAAAGGATAGTGGTGCTGGAGAGGTTTGAGGTAGACCTAATTCGAACTGGAGGAGGCCTGAAATTTTTAGAATAAAATTGAATTTTGGTAAGGAAATGGATACATAATTATCTTTGGACACTAAAATTTTGAAACACATGGCCAACATACATGTGTTTTCTATTTGTGTACATGTTAAATCAACCTGTTTTGGTGTCATCAAAACCTATATAATTTTGACAGGTAACTTTTTAATAGTTTCATTTAATACTTTCATATGAGTAATTATGTTCATACTAGGTTACATATTTCCTAGAAGAACATTTTGTATTGTAATTTTTAGGAATTCATTACCTATATGAAGGTTTTTGGAGCATTAAGTAAGGTAATTGAGAAATTTAGTGAGTTTTTTAATGGTAAATCACAATTAGTATATGTTACATAATGATTATGGGTCTATGTAAGGGTAATGATGAAAATATGAAGGATATATTAAGGTCTTATAGATTCTATTTAAATGTAACTATGAGAGATCAAAATGATGTGTAAGTATATGTTGAGTTTCAGAGAATAATTTTTGATAAAAATTAAAAAAACTAAGATAGTGATAAATGATATTAGTATTTTAAATATCATTATGATATCAGAACCTATTGTGATTCTTACTTAGTGACCATCAATAATCAGAAGGCTATACTATGAAGTAGAACAGATCCACACAATGGAAATGAGGAGCCATACCAAATGTGTCTATTAACTAAAGACACCACCACGAAATAGGGTATTAGTAGTGAGAATTTAGGAGACCATGGTGTGATATTATAATTAATATGGGAGAAATTAAATAATGGACCGTGTTTTAGATCTTTATTTTTACACATTTTTAATTATTTTATCATGAGTATCTAACTGTATTATTTAACTGGATTGTATATCTTGATCCTATTTCATTAAGTATACCATAATAATTAAAAGTTTATCATAATAATTAAGGAGCATATAACATCAACAATTATAAAAATTAAAAAATTTATAAATTATGAGTACTTACTAAGATATGTTCTAAGAAATAGATGAAACGATCCTTGTATCAGATCCTTGTATTAAAATATGGCTGCATATATTTATTAAAATATTTTGTGGTTTATAAAAGTGGATTATCTGGAGTGTAAAAGGAAGAAATAATTTTGATCCTTAAAGAGATTTAAATGAAGAATTTTGAATGAGAAATAAATTAGTAATATCTATGGCTAATTGAAAAAGAAAATATCATACCTAAATTTGAATAATAAAGAGTTTTTATACTATGAATATTGATAATAATATTCACATTATATTATTTTATGTAAATATATAATATGAATGGGAAAGTAAGAAGATGTATAGGGGACTTACAAACACTGCATAAGAATTCTATGATACTTGAGAAATATTAAGAGCAGGATACTTCAATATATCAGGGATATAGAAAGATAAAACCATGGTGACCATTAATGGAGAATGATATCTACAATGCACACATGTATTCAGGACAGACGAGTATTATCTAGATATATAATTATATGGAGGCTGTTTTGAGACTAGTGAAATTGTTCTAACAAGTTTTTGAAGATCTTGATGGGTTATATGGGATAAGATGATGTTATACGATCATGGAATAAGATTATTTCAAATATTAATTGTTTAATAACAAAATAAGAAGAATATATTTAAATCATTGGATCAAATAAGAATGGTTTTTTCAAGGGTGTTAACTAATCACTGAAGTGGATCTTGAAATTAGTGTGTGTAAACAGTTATAAAAGAGAATATTTATAACTAGGTTATCTAAATAGTTGTTGGATTATTTTAGGTGGGATGTATAACAAACTAATGATGGGATCAATTGTGTCTATAGTAGATAATCCATGTTGTACAATCTAGAAAAAATAAAAAATAAAATGATTATATATATAAAAATATAAATAATATATGTATCTCTATTTATTTTTACTACTATACATGAGAAGATTCAATGAAGTATAATTTAATGGATAACTTGTTCAAGATGTTAAATTCAAAAGAATAAGATTTAATTAATGAAAAATATTGATTTAATGCCTCCCTGTTGTTGTCAATTTGGACTAGGGTGGAATTTGAGAAATGGTTCCCTGTAAAAAACCAAATAGGTTTATGAGAAATAGATAATCTTAATAATATGAACCATAGGGGTGTTATTAATTTTAACAAAAATAATTATCTTTGTTAAAGTAATAGTATTACACTCTACCTCTTATCACTTGGAATATAAGTGATATATTCTGTGATAGTGTGTCTTCAACCTATTTTTGAAGGGGCTAATATGACTCAATATGATATAAAAAATACAGTGTCAAATGTAAAGGTTTAAAATCATATATTATTATCCTTATTACAAAATTTATGCACATATTCATGCTACTTAAAGATAAAAATGTTATATTTGAAAATTAAATACCACTTATATGGGAAATATGAAAGTCCATAAATACAAGAAACGAGTATAGAGGGGGAAATTAAAAGACATGAAGATGGTTGATGATGAGAAACTCATTATTACTTTACAAGGGTTAATGATATTGTGTATAACAAAAAAGTTCATGTATAGAAGATAGTTGACTACAACATTATAGAAAAATGATAAGAAAATTTGTATATCAGTTTTATTAAAAAATATCCTTCCTAAAAGAAAGAAACCATTTTATAGTAGATTCATTACAAACCATTCTCGTTGATTATAAGTTAAGTGAAAAACCATTTTAATAAGAAAGAAAAATACGAGAATAATTTTAAGCCCGTTTTAAAAGGTAGTGTTAAATAAAAAGATGTTTTCGAATCAAGTTCTTCCATGAATTAAGAATATGAGGAAGACTTTAGTAAGCCTATTTCTATTCGTTCAAAGTGATTGAAAAATATAAAATTAAAGGGTAATATGAAATTATCTCTAAATTTTTTGGAATTATGGTAGCCTTAGATAGTTCATCTATGTTTGTCAGGAGAAGAAGACTGTAGAATCTATATATGATGAGTAATATGAGATAATTCAAAAACTAAGAAAGGATTAGAAGAAAAATAATGATTCAAAAGGAAGGAAAAATAATTGGAGGTGAAATACTGAGAAAGATTATTCATCATGAAGTGGATATATAAAAGATGTGGTACGTTTCACAATAAAATCGTAAAAAATATTTTGTTAATAATGTTGTTATGATGATTTTGTGGAGATAAATAAAATAGAATAAATATTAAAAGAAAATCAGGAGGAATCCCTAGTGAATAAAACTCATCAACAGAAAAAGAAGATAAATTTTGTAAGATATAATTAGAAGTTGTTATCTTAGAAGGAAGTGTATGATAGAAAATAAATATCCCATGTTTATGAAAGAAAAAGGAATAGATTAATGTTTTCTCATATTGAGAATAAGGTTTGTGATATGGATGAAACAATTGTTTAGAAGGAGAAAGAGATGTCTGAAACAACAACCATTTTTCTTTTAGTTCAAAATGTGATGAATAAGAGTAGATAATAATTCATCATGTTTAAAAATATTAAATATGAATCTTCTTAAAGTGGTAAGAATATTGTTTTAAACAAGGAAGGTGAACCTATAACCAAAATATCTTAAAATATAATATTATATTTATATATATAATAATTGTGGTCTCAAATTTTTTTTATAAAGTGTTTAACTAGGAAGGGGGTGAGAGGAATAATTACACACTAAAGGATGGAATAAAGTTTCCAATAAGATCATTTACCCAATGTAAGATGAGGGAAGGGGTAAGAATATTTCGAGACATTCCTTCCTAAAGATGAAGTAGAGATAAATACCCTTGAGTCGCGCCTCCAAATGTCCCTAGGGTGGTGACCAGAACCAAGGGTATATAAATATTACACAAAAAATGGAAGGATTTATCATTCTTTTATTAAACAATATTGGGAGATAAGATTTATCCACTTTAAAAGAAATCCATGAAAAATATATATAAATAAACCAAAATCAATTCCATTTGCATGTTTAAATAAAAATTCTAGAAATACAAGTTAAAATCCAAAGTAAGAACCAGAATACAACTATGTAACAACACAACTACCTTCCCTGATGTCCGATATAGTATGTTCTATCACAGTATTCATAATATACCTAGAAACCGGAAAACAAGTATATATATATGGTTAGTAAACATGTAAAATCAGTAGGAAAAAACAAAATTCACCCTTGAAAATGTGGGAGAAGCATACTAATGTCCCTTTAAGAAAACATCAGAAACATAAAAGTGACTTAAAAGTCTTACTATCCACTACAACCTCACGTAGTCACGCTCACCAAATAATGAAAGTCATGAAAAGTAAAATAGAAAGAACATTAGTATTTGGGTACCCAACACCACTTCCCACTTGTTAACATCACATCTCTAATGGTGAATTTTTTGATGCTACCAAGATCTTCCAAAAGCCACACTGTCACAAACTTCCAACACAGACCTATTCCACATACCACATCAAATTTATCCCACAAAAACATGGGCCAAAAACCATAAAACCATATTGTAGAAACTTGGGAATCACCACACAACTCATCCTAAAGACTCCTGAGATGCATACCTCACCCATAGACACCTGGGCCTCACAACCACACCATAAACTTCCTAAAGAGTCTAGGGCTACCAATGACTAGAAGAGGGATTAGGAAAGAGCTGATAACCAGCCATTTATCCTCCCACTTGGATTTTGGGGAAGGAAACCCTTCCCCATAACAACAGGGGTGTTCGACACATATTTCTCAACACGGGTGGAGTGAATATTGAAATAAATAGAAGCTATATATATATATGTACCAAAAACTCAACCCAACCTGTGAGTTTTCAAAACCAAATACTAGACCCCATAAACTAACTTTATTACCACCTCTAAATTCACGTAACAAAATTAACAATAATCACTTCCCAATTCGATAAGTGATCTCTTCTTCACTACAAGCCACAACTCAAAAGATAACCCCAGCCAATTCATTTAACCAGTTGTCATTATGCATTATTTAATTCATTCATTTATTTATTCCACCCCTACCTGGGAAACTAACAAACATTGTAATCACTATAAGGATAAATAAACATACCAACCACTACCAAATCAAAACAAATAAAGAAGGGCCAAGGTAAAATAATCCATTCTAACACCCATTCACAAAAAAATAACAGTCTCTAGAAAATCTGAGAAAAGTCCCCATGTAAGGTAACACCATCATTCTTTAGAATCATCCCTCTTAAGCCATCCCGAGTAGCCATGTTCCATAAAAATCACAACATTCAGTCAAACAAAAAAATCAACCTCCTTGAAGTCCCAATTCATAGTCCCCTTTCATGGACATCACTACCATCATTATTCAAAGTCTTGTTTCCCTATCCTTACTCTCAACAAGAAAACCCCCAAAACATCTCATTACTACTTCACCTATTAGCCTTGGTGTACAAAAAGACCACACCCATCACACCCATAAACATGAACATGACACAACCCAGTCTTGTAGCCCTGCTGCCCAATCACTGCCCAAATGTAGTCCCACAACATAACAAGTTTATCCATTCTAAAATAAACCAATATCTCAGCACAAGATAACATTACAGCACCTGTACCACCATATACTGACAACCAAATTCCCATCCACAACAACACACTAATAGAAAAGACACGAGGCCAAAAAAGAACCACACATAGCACACAAACACACAAACAAGGAAAGGTTTGTTTTGATTCAGCATCACCCGTTCTTTAATTCCACTTGATAAAAAATAGTTAATCACAGAACAAGTTCAATCATATAGAATCCATTTATATATATGAATAAATGTGGTTAACAAATTTTCAAAATCATATGGTAATTCATGGAGTATCAACAACATTATTCACAAGCCATACATGTGTGAAAACATAGACCACCAACGTCTATGATTTTCAGAAGGAATAAAACCTTTACAAACCTAACATGGATCAAGGATAACATATAAAACAAAGTGGTCACCACCATTATAATCCTAGTGCCTCGTTTATTACTTCTGATTATCTTCATTAAATTTGTTTCAACCATATTTACAAGGGGACATAATTACACCCACCCCACATGATTTATAAAGGAAAGAGAGATGATGGAATCCCTACATAAAACAATAAACGATAAAAAATTATTCCTTGCCTAAAAAAAGTGGTCACACCAGTAGAAAGATGGATTATAGGAGAAAAAGAATAGTATTTTATAGCATAGGAACCTGAATCCTCAGGGAAGAATGGTTCTCGGTGCACCAAGATAAAGTGGAAGAGTTAATAAGAAGACAAGATTTTGGATTTAGAATGTCCAGATCTTAAATCTACAGGTGAATCTATTTCGAAGGCCATTAAAGCCAGATCATGATCAAGACCACATGGTTTAGGAGTCAAATGAATCTTTAGGTTAGTATATAAATACTAATTGAAATGGTCCAAAAGAACTCATTAAATATGGAATTTAACACATTTAATGTCAAAGGAAACTTCAATGGGGAGAAACTAAAAAAAACTGGGAAAACTAGAAATGACTCATCGATGGGTTAGTCACCAACGCGACTCACCAACATGAGTGAGACACTAAAGGATGATCCAATGATTCTGATCCACCGATGTGACTTATCAATAATGAGTTATTGATGGGACTCCCGGATTCTTGACTCTCCCACGCCACTCACTAATGCACGAACTACCGACTCTATGAATTACCAATTCCTTGAGTCACCGATGCCCTGAGTCATCGATGTTGAGCTAGAAACACCAACTTACCGATGCTAAGCTACTGACACATACCTACTGACACTGAGATACTGATTGAAAAAGTGTAAATTTGATCAAATCATGAAATGATCCACCATGGGGTCCCAGATACCCCAAACATTGTATTTGGAGAAGTAATGGACCCCACTGGTCTGGGCCATTACACTTCTGATATGTGTTGTATCAATTTGGGTTCTAATATGTGTGCGGGGGGGAGGGGGGGAACCCAAGTTGGTTCATGTTATCCTTATGTAGTTTAGTGGATCATCCTTATGTAGATAGATTCATATGAAAATAATGCTTAAGTAGTATATAATCAACCATATTCATAAATGAACTATCCTTATAAAGTTGATTTTTTTCAAAGGAATTATCCTTATATAGTAGAAAAAATGATTAATAACTTTAAAATGATCCTTACACAACTCTGGGATTCGATAAATTTCATCTTTTCATCTATAAATGATCATTAAACGACACATGATGGCTCATGTAATTATTCTCCTTTTTAGATTTAGTTCTTGAATTCAAGATTCACTTCAATAAACCACATAATTTTTTGGATCACTATAGAAACTCATCATATGTCTCTAGAATATATCCACTATTCTCAATACCCCACCAATGTGATGGTTCACAATTATTTTAGTAGTACGTATTCTCACAAATGTGTGGATGGATTCCTAATAACATCAGCTAGATTTTACCACTAGCTATTTTCTTCCAAACATTTATCAAATTATTATATAAAATGTTCCAACTTCATAACTTGTCATTGTTTAGAGGATAAACTATCAAATATATTGAGATAAGAGCTTCCCACATGAAATTTCTAACTATCTATTCAAGGGAAACACTTCCTTTTACATGTTTTATGGAATAATCTTCAATTATTTTGGGTAGATACTCAAATAATCACCCATAACTTCACCTTTTCATAATTACATTAAAAAGAATCTTGAAACACATTATAACTAAATAAAATAAAACTTCAATGCATAGGATGAAAATGAATGTTCACCAATGGAAGAGGATATGGATATGAATCAATTTTCATTTAGTTATCTAAATTATTATATTGAGTGAGTTAGTTTATTAATGGAAAATGCTCTGTCCCTTGTATATCAAGCATGTGGTAAAATAATAAAAACATGTTTTTTTTCATAAAATCGTATCATTGAAAAACTATTTATGTGTTTTATAATCATGGGATTGATTATATCTCGATATATATTAAGGAATTATATCCTAATTAAATAGGTATTCAAAAAAAATACCTGGAATCAATTTTAATTTATTAGTTTGTATTTTCATTTACTACGATTCATTAATATCCCTATTAATATAATTTGTTTTTATTGAAAATATAGGCTTGAATGAGTGAAAATATTGTTCTATATCAATGTGGAATCCAAGTAAAGATGATGCCCACTATCATGTAATAGAAAATGTATTCTTCCACTTCCAATTGATTAAAGAATTCCAAGAGATTATATATAATAAAAAATTGTACCATATCTGTGATTTAATTAATAATTGATCATTAAGGATAATAACATATTAGTGAATCATGTGGATAGATAAACATGATAGGGTTTTAATATGAAAAATAATTATTTTATTTCTAGAACACGTAATGGTATATTAAGAATATAATTTCATGGATTTAAATCATTTCAGCTGATTAAAAATTCACACAATTGGTGGAATGTTTTCATTCACATTTATAACCACCAGCTACTTATGTATATAAAAAATCCATCTAAAATAATAAGTATATGGATTTATAGACCTATTGATACAAGAAATTATAATTATATATACTTACAATGATTAATAAATAAGTTGAATGAGTTATGAAATATAGGTGTGAAGGACAATGATGTATCTAGAAAGTATTTTTTTTATTGAGGGAAACACTATTTTGGATTATAAATGATTTCTGATCCTTGAAAATAATTTTAGGTTGGAATAAAAATAAAAATTACTATTTTATTTTTATTTAAAATGTACACATTCCAAAATATTATAATTTTGGTGAAATTTTAACTTCCTAATACATCAAACTTTTTATTATAAATGCATTATCCATATTAAAAAATCATCAATAATTTAATATTATAATAATAAAATAATAAAATCCTCATTATATATCACTGTATGATATCATTAAAGAACAAGATCACTTAAATATCATTCTCAAAAGGGATAAATTAATTCTAGAGTGATAAGGAATATTTCTATGAATTATGATTCAATTTTCTTTAATTTGTCAAATTATTCATCATAATGAATATTATGTAACAAATGTATGAAATTTCACTATTATATTTTTTAAATTTCAAGGGAATAGTAAAGGATTTATTCTCGTATCATGAAAAATGGATTGGGGTATAAAGAAAAGAAATAATTATGTTTTAATTGATCTGAATCAGTGAAAAAATACCTCTTCTTGTTATCCGATGAAAATTCAAGAGAAAAAATTCCTTTATGTGTAACAATATCTAATAGATACAGATGATTATTTGAGTTAAAAATTGAAATGGTTAAATAAAAGATATTCCTCACTAAAATATCTTCAAACTCATGATTATGATGTTTTCTTACCAAATTTGACTCTCATATCCATTTAAAATTTTCTTTAAAACAACAGGACTGAATGGTGCTGTCGTGGGATCTTTAAAATGATGTTCGGTTTCAGGTTACTTAGGTGCAACAGAGTGGCTAACCAAGGTCATCTCTCAATGGAGAAAGTAAATTTAACAACATATTAAGGATATTTCAAAAATAGAAGAAAGTGAAATAAGAATACTATTTAAAAATATGGGGGTTGTTTATTGTTTATAAATCAAGAAGAAGTTTTTTGGAAGAAGATTTCACTTTTTTAATTTGGAAGTAAAAGTTGATTTACAAAGCACAATGAGAAGATGTTTTTTAGAAAATATTTAAAAGGAATAATCGATCTAACTATACCTCTTCACTCAATTATATATCATTACCATTTAAATTAAAATTCACTTAATTATGATCCCTTAATTTTCTAAATCCTGAACCCTACGAGAATTAACTTTACTACAAAGATGAATTGAATTTAACCGTAGGCTAACTTCAGAACATCCCATTACATCACCCTACTTTGATTTATGTTCTAAGGATAGCTTATAGATAGTGGTAAATTAAGGCAAATTCTAATTCTAGATAATGAGTATGAATTCTGTTTACATAATATACTTGAACTATACAATCTTATCCTGTGTGGTCTTGTATTACCGATTAAGTTTGTGTTATCACAATTTAAACAAAACATCGACCTCGCTTGTTTTTATGTTAATTGTTCAATTTAATTCTTAGTTTCTTATAATTTAAGAATAAAATTAATGGATCATATTATGTGAATTACAGTAGCTTAATGATTCAATATAATTAAATGAAGATGGTAGAAGACTGATCAATCTCTAGAAAATTACTCTTTCATGGGCGGTGCGGTCCTCTTGGAGACGTTTTGCAAGAGAAAAGGATTGAAAGTGTAGAACCCAATCACATATATACTCTTCATTCCAACCAAATTAGGAAGATTAAGAAAATATTAAATTTTATTAAAAAAAGAAAATATAAGAGATAAAATAAGAACAAAGAATATTGTTACAATAATGAAAACATTACAACATGATGAAGAGAAGAAGGCTTCAATAAGGGGATCCTTGATTCCAGATCTACCCCTCATAAAATGGTTGGATAATTTGGGTGAAACCAATTATACTATACCTCAAATATCTTAATTCACATCCCTAACCCTCCCAATTAGAAAAAAAGTAATTTATAGAGTGGAGGGGAGGCCAGGTTAGAAGTTGATTCAAGTTTGAATGGGGAAATTCAGCCAACTATTTTAATCCAAATTGCACTACCAATTTGACCAACAAAACCCTTGAATCATCTCTCTTTCCAGCAGGATTATTTGGGAGAAATTTAATTCTCGAGCTCCTCTCAACACTTGGTCCTAATACAAGCACTAATGAAGAAGTTATGGCCCATGTACCGAAGCCATGTCTATTCTGGCGAGTCCATCCAACTATTGATTTAATGGAACATTTAGTCCATCCAAATTCACACTTTAGATCTAGTATCCTAAATAAAAGATGTATAAAATTAAGTTAGGAACACTTTTAAAATTTTTTTTGTTCAAATAAGTCAAATAATAATATTTATATTCAAAATACTATAGTGCATTTTAAAAGGGTAAAACTAAAATTTTAATCAAATTTTCAAATGAATGATCAAATCCCAAATATTTCATAAATGAATATATTTAGAACAATGTGTGGAAATTATGTCACACATGAGCTTTATCCTAGTTTTTTAAGGACTCCGTAAGTGCATCCAGGAGACCCGGGATCAAATCAAGGCAGAGAAATTATTTCTGGGTTACTGTTGCAGGTAATGTAGAAGGTACTGTTTGGCACTATAGCATCCAGGAATATGCCCCTGTTTGGGCCTTCAGGCCACCGATTTGGTCCCCATGTCCTTTAAGGCCTTTGGTCCACCCAGGCCTTCAGGTTAGTAAGGATATCGAGCTATTTGAAGGCCTTCAGGCCACCTTATGTGTAGATTCAAACCAGATGACCTATGAGGGACAAGCTCTAAAAAGGATGAGAAAGGAGATTTCACCACCATAGAAGAAAAACAGATTGCAAGAATGAGAGGGTATGAAACCTCCCATTGGGACACGTATGTGCATGCACGGGAATGCCTAGCCAAATAGACATGCAAAGGTGGAGAGCTGATTTCATGATAAAGATATTGGGGAGGATCAGGTCCAAGTAGTTAGTCTGGGTTTTATGTAATGTTTGAAGCCTACGGGAAAATGAATTCCTCTAAGGCCTATGGGCCATGCAATACTTATGCCTACGGGCCTTGTAAGGGTTCCAACTCACCCCTTGAAAGGTGGATTATCAAAAATCAATAAAAAATGAAGGCATTGGGCCATTGTATGGATGAAGAAATTATGTTATTTATTATCAATAAAATATTCAACAAAAGAGTGTTTTATCAACTCCCCCAAACATACCCTTTTGCACTCCTGGGAAAAACCTCATATTAATTAAACATCAATATCAAATCAATTTTTTTTTTAAAAAACATATCTTTGAGATCCAACAATTACACACCAAGAAACAAAAGATATCATGCCTCATAAAAAAATAATTTCAAGTTATCCATTTATATCAATCAATTAATTTTCACATCATTTTTCCTCCCATGCACAAAACACTTAACACACTAGAATTTTATCTTATAACCAAAATGTAAATTTTTTTGCATTGTCTATCTCATCCAAACTCATACAAGGGTCACCATAGGCTTGATAAATTCCTAAATTTCCACCCAATATGAGTCAAGGACATATGTTTATCATGAGGACTTTACAGGGTGGTTCTGTGGCATTCGGTTGGTAGGATTAGGATGTGAAAAATTTTGAGGCTGAATGAGGGGGGATTGACTCTTTTAGGAATAAAATTGAATTAATCTAATTATCACATAAATATGGTATCCTTTTTAATCCCCATTGAATCAATTCATGTTCATCATAATGAAAAATAATTGAATGTTCACACAAATCAACATTTCAGCAGTAAAAATGTCAATCTTTTAACGAATGATTTTCTTGAATGCTCCAGATTGACACAACTTTCTTCCACTATTAGAAGCATCAGAAAGAAAAATCTTCAGCTATCATAAAAGATCCAAAAAAGGAACAACATAAAATATAATGATTTTTTTAGAAGTAAACACATCTCTTAAAAATTTAATTTTCCACCCCATGTATCAAAAAATGTAGTAGCACTACACAAGGCAGCTTCCCCAACACTTAAGTTCAACTAGATTATGCAATTTCACTTCACGAGTTGGTTGTATAGGGAAAATTGGCTTGTAATGTGGCTAACCTAACATAATGTTCATGGATTCTAAGGGTAAAAAGGATTAAATGTTCAAGGTAGACCATTATAAAAAATTATTATTTGAAATAGGGGCTTTCATAATAAACAAATGTCTCAATAATTTGAAACATAAGTACCTCAAAACCTCATGTTTTGACAGGAATAAATCAAATTATGTTTAAATCAAGAATGGTTTGGTTCTCTAAAGAAGTGAGGTGAATGTGAGGAATATGAAAATAATGGTTTAGAAGCCTCACAAGACAGTGGTTTCAAATATAAAAATAGTGAGATGTGGACTGAGATTCAAAATTCAGAGTAATTTTCATGAAGTTACTAAAGATTTAGACTTGAAACAAAGTTATTTTCAGTATTCATTTAAGCTCATTTTAGTGGGAAAATTGTTTCACTTATTGATATGGATTTAAAAATTGTTATGAGAATCATTTCAGCTCAAAATCTTCAAAAACACAAAAAACTGAAAAATAAACCCACAAAATTCTCAAAACACAATTTTTTTTTGAAAATCGCTGAAAAACAGGGAAAAAATTTAAATTAGTAAACTAATAGGTTCCCTCCCCCACACTTAAAATATTGAATATTACTCAATGGGGACCCATTATATGATATATGCAAACGAAATGGTTAATTTTATAGTGGAAAAGAAATAAAAAAGTGAAAGGGTTAGGATCAACCTGATATGCTCAAGTGATGATGGAGTGATGCAGTGTGATGACATCCACTCCATCAGTAGGAAGTCCCTCAATGTATTTCATCAAACATAGACCATTGACTATAAATATCCTTCCAGTGTCCACTTGTGTGATCTCAAATACACCATATGGAAAATGATTTGTCACAATATAATGACATAACCACCTGGAATGCAACTTACCAGGCATCAGCTTCAGTTGTGAACTATAGAGCAAGACTTTCTCTCCAACTTGAAATTCTCTTTTCTGGATCATTTGTTCAAGAGATTATTTTGATATTTACTTTTAGAGACTTGATTTATCATATGAAGAGAATATAATCTCCTCAAGATCTTGAATTTGTAGCTTCCTTTGGATTCCAACTTGGGCCAAATCCATGTTGCATTTCTTTATAACCCAATAATCTCGATGCTCAACTTCTACATGGAGATGGAACTCTTTCCAAAAAACCATACGAAATAGGGAAATACCGATGGGAGTTTTGTATGTTTTCCTATATGCCCATAACGCATCATCTCAGCACTTGCTCCAATCCTTCTTATTTGGTAGCACAATTTTCTCCAAAATCTGTTTCAACTCACGATTTGAAACCTCAGTCTGGCCATTTGTTTGGGGTGGTATGGTGTTGATGTTTTGTGTGTCACCCCATACATCTTAAAGAGGATAGAAAAATTATAATTGTATAAGTGTGTCCCTTGGTCACTGATGATGGTCTTCAGTGATCCAAACCTCTAAAAAATATATTCTTTGAAAAATTCAACAACAATATGAGAATCATCATTCCTGGTGGCCTTAACCTCCACCTATTTTCTCAAATAATCAACGAAAACAAATATATATAGGACCCCAAATTAACTAGGATGATGACCCAATAAATCGATGCCCCATACATCAAAAAAATTCATAGAAGAGTATGGGTTGTTGGGGAATCTCGTGTCACCTAGAAATGTTTCCCATGTGTCGGCAACATGAGAACGACTTAAAAAACACATGGGAATCGTGGAATAAGCTAGTATTAATCCAGAGTCCAAAACATTCCTAACTATTCGTTGGGGTCCAAAGTGTCCACCACAAGCAAGTGTATGACATAATTGCAGAATAGACTCAAACTCATGATCAGGGACACACCTCCTATTAACTTGGTCACCACACAGGTGACATAAGTTGGGATCATCCCACAAATATAATATAGACTCACTCTTTATCTTTTGGAATTGATGTTTCATTAAATTTGAAGGTCTTTTTGGTGCAACAAGGTAGTTCACTAAATCCACATACCAAGGATGAATGCCTGGGATAGAATAAAGATTCTCATCAGGGAAAGTGTCCCGAAGTGGTACCCGGTCCAAGGTGTCATCCTCTAGTGTGCGAGTAAGCCTACTAATGTGGTCTGCCACCAAGTTTTTAGACCCATTTTTTTCCTTTATCTCAATGTCAAATTTATGAAGAAGGAGAATCCATCGGATTAGCCTGGGATTTGCATCAGGATTCTTCATGAGGTACCTCAATTCTGCATGGTCAGAAAAAAAAACTATTTTAGAGCCCAATAAATATGGATAGAATTTATCTAAAGAGAATATAATAGAAAGAAAATCCTCTTTCAGGATTGTGTAGTTTGATTGGGATGAATACAATGTCCTTGATGAATAAGAAATCACATGTGAATGTCCCTCCACCCTCTGAGATAAGACATCTCCAATCGCGAAGTTGAAGGTGTCACACATAATCTGAAAAGGAATCTCCCACCATAGGGGATGTATGATCGGTGGAGTGGTGATAGACTTCTTTAGCTCATCAAAGTATGTCCTTCAATAATAATTATACACAAAATCAGAATCCTTTTGAAGTAATTGTGACATAGGAATAAAAATCTAAATAAAATATTTGATGAAGTGATGATAAAATCCTACATTCCCTAGGAAATATCTATCATCACGCACACATGAAGCATATGGTAATGATGAAATAATATCTTCTTTAGATCTATCAACCTCTATACCATTTTTTGACACTACATTCCCTAAGACAATGCCGTGATCAACCATGAAATGACACTTTTCAATGTTCAAGACTAGATTCTTCTCAATACGACTATTCAACACCTTTCCCAAACTACTTATACATTCATCAAATGAAGACCTGTACATTGTAAAATCATCCATTAATACCTCCATGAAGGTCTCAATAAAATTAAAAAAAATACACACCCTGCATCTCTGGAAGGTACCAGGGGTGTTGCAAAGTCCAAATTGCATCCTTAGGTAGGAAAACATGCCAAAGGGAAAAGTAAATGTAGTCTTCTCCTAATCCTCTGGAGCTATAGGAACCTGAAAATATCTATAAAATCCATCCAAGAAACATTATATTGTCTTCCCAGCTAGTCTCTCAAGCATCTAATCAATAAATGGGAGGGGGAAATTGTCTTTGCGGGTGGACTGATTTAGTTTCCTATAATCAATACACACACGCCAACTATTTTGTACCCTCATCAGAAATAACTCCTATTTATTATTTTTTGAAACTCAAACACCACTTTCCTTAAGAACAACCTAAATAGGACTCACCAACTAGGAATCTGAAATGGGATAGATTATTCCTACCTCATGCAAATTTTCATCCTCTTTTTTAACAACCTCCAAAAGTGTTGGATTGAGTCTCCCTTATGGATGCCGAACCAGTTTAGCCCCATCCTCCAGAAGAATCCTTTGCATAAAAATGGTATGGATAATACCTGATATGTCAGCCAAGGTCCACCCAATTTCCCTAATGTTCTCCCTCAAAAATATTCAAAAGTTTTTCTTCATGGTCAAAAGGGAGATTGTTACCAATGATAAAAGTTAATTTCTCACCACTTAACAAGTATGAGTATTTGAGATTTGGTTGCAATGTATTGAGTTCTAGTGTAGGGGGGTGGTTTATGGATTTAGTAATAGAAGTAACTAAAATTTGTGCACAGAAAGCATCGGTATCAGAATATACATCATACAAATCAGAGAATAAAGCCTCAAATCCATTAGCATACTCAATAGCCATGTCAAAATTAGTGTTCACATGATCAAAATCATAATATGATTCCATTTCCAAACCAAATCTAAGAGAGTCTTGTGCATTATAAATAGGTGTGGAATTAATCTTAGACATCAAACTACAACCAATAATCATAATCTCTCTTATAATAGAAGAATCAAATTCCATGGGGTTTTTATTTGGTGGTTAAAAATGGGAGAAAAAAATGAAGAATGATCCTCTAAGGGGTACTTCATGGAATCCATAACCTTAAATATCAAATCATCATCCACAAATTCCATAGAAAGGGTACCCTCATTAACATTTATAGTTGTTTTTTCAGTTTTGAGGAAGGTTCTACGTAAGATAATGTGGGAATGAGAACTTAACTCATCATCCGCCATGTTAAGCACGTAGAAATCTGCTGGAAAGTTCAAGTCTCTTACCTAGAAAAGTATATTCTCAAGAACACCCACTGGATATGCCGTAGCTCTATTTGAAAACTGCACCACTACTCTCATGGGATTCGACTCACCAACCTACAAAGAAGAGAATACATATTGAGGCATCACATTTATGGAATCTCCCAAATCAAAAAGCACATCAGAAAAGTGTAACTCCCCTATGGTTAAAGGGATGGTGAATGTCCCCAGATTCTTGCACTTTTTCAGTTTTTCTAGAGTTGGTGTAATGAGTACTAAAACATTCCTTCCAAGATTGATCCTCTAATTTCCCTTGATCCCTCTTCGATTGGTACAATGTTCATTTAAGAATTTTTCATACCTTGGTATTTCTTGATGGCTTCAAGTAATGGGACGTTGATCTCCACATGCTTGAATGTATCCAAAACTTCTTTTTTCATATCCTCTTCATCCATGATCTTGGTTTGTACAACTCTATTTTGAAATGGAAGGGTTTTAGGAGGAACATCATCAATCTTTTTCTTACCTTTATCTTTCTCATTGGATTTCTCCTCAGTTGGTTTCAAATGCGGCTTCTCCAGAATTGAGGTGAATCCCGGTGGAACGATAAGTGCTGATGTATCAGTTGTTTTCTCCCCACTTCTCAATGTGATGGCACTCACATTCCCCTTGGTATTTGGAGTTAGTTGGGATGGTAGATTTCCAAAAATCATACTTACCATTTAATAGAGAGTATTGGAAATCTATCTCATTTTTTCTTCAACTACCTTAGCTCTAAACTATGACTCTTTATATCATTCTGTTGATTAAGAATGATTTGTTCCAAAAGTTCATTAGTGTAAGAATCTAGCTTGTATGGGGGATTCCCATGTTTTTGGATTCTTGATTTTTGGGTTTCAAATCTCCATTGGGGTTGTTGGAAACCCTACTAGTATGGTAGATTCTACAGGTTGTTTTGTCGAAAAGGGGGACATTGTTTTTTTATAGAGCCATATCTCATGTCCGATTGATCCTTCCTCCCTTGGATGTATGTTGGAGAAAATGAATCAAACCTTATTTGGTGGTATGTCTATTGTTGCTGCTGATATGGTCTCCCTGAGAATACTGTTGCACAATCCTCTATCTCTTGTAGTTGTGTGCAACAGTCAGTTGGGTTCCTTGTCTCTGTAAAAATGCCAAAAGGCCTTGAAGGAGGGGGTTGGGATATCTTTTGAGCCAAAGAAATATATCTCACCATATTTTCTAATTATTCTAACTTATTATCAATAAAATTACTTTTAATAGAATAAGGACTTACCTGATGTACTCCCCTGACATGTAGTGTACCTCAATCGCCAAATTGTTTAGAGTTTTGGGCCATCTTGTTGATCAACGCATGTGATGCTACTGGTGTCTTGTCCACCAATTCTCCTCCAGATGAAGTATCAAATATTATTCTCTCCATAGGTGTGAGTCCTTCATAGAAGTACTGGATGAGGAGTTTCCCACTAATTTGGTGATGTGGGCAGCTTACACAGAACTAATTGAATCCCTCCTAGTACTCATACATTGAATACCCTTGAGCTTTTCTTATCCAAAAGATATAATTATTAATTTAAGTGGTCCTTGATTTTAGAAAAAATCTATGTAAGGAAAATTTTTTCAAATCATTCCAATAAGTTACATCTTCAGGTTGTAAATAATACATCTAATATTGAGCAGCCCCACCAAGTGAAAATGGGAATGCTCTTAGTTTGATTTAATCACCAGAAACATTTCTTGGTTTTAAGGTTGGTAAAACCACATTAAATTCATTAAGGTGTTTATTTGGATCCTCACTAGATAATCTATGTAATATTGGAAGAAGGTAAATTAATCTAGATTTCAGTTCAAAGTCTAATTCGAGATTTGGGTGTGCAACACAATTTGGTTGATAATTAATATATGGTGAATCTTATTCTTGAATGGTTCTATTTTCTTAATCTACATTATTTTCAGCCATTAGTCCTTCCTTTATGTTTGAATTTTAATTACTTCCAATTTCAATGATCTTGGAGTGGAGTAATTCTCCTACTAGTTTAATGTTGAAACTTCTCGTAGATTGAGAATGTATGATTCATTCCCTAAGGTTTCATTTAATATCAGGTTCAAGATCTAAGAGATCTTCAGGTTTAGTTTGTTTCATAAATCAATGAAAGGTAAAAATGAAATGAAGAAAATTGGACTATAATAAAAAGAAAATAAGATTGAGTTGGTTCGATAAAAATAAAAGAATAGAGTAAGAGAAAAAAACTTCAAAAAGAGGAAAGAAGAAATAAAAGGGGAGAATAAAATAATTAAATGAAAAAATAAATACCTATAATTGGTTGAATAAATTACTTTACTCCCTCGAAATAATGCTAATTTGAAAGGCACTGTCATGAGCGCTTTTAATTGATGTTGGGTTTCTGGTGACTTAGGGGCAGTAGAGTGGCAGACCAGTGTCTTCTCTCAAATGAGGAAGTAAATTTAAAAACATATTAATGGTATTTGTAAATAGAATAAAACGAAGTATTAATACTAATTAAAAATAATGGGTTTTTTATTTTTTATAAATCATGAAGAATTTTCCTGGAGGAAGATTGAATTTTTTTATTTTGAAATAAAAGTTGATTAACAAAGCACAACGGGAAGATGTTTTTTAGACAATATTTGAAAGGAATAATTGATCTATCTCTACCAATTCACCCAATTATTTATCATTATAATTTAAATTAACATTCACTTAATTAAAATCCCTTAATGTGTTAAATCCTAAACCCTATGAGAATTAACTTTACCACAAAGATGAAGTGAATTTAACCATAGGCTAACTTTGGAATATGAAATCGTAGCACCCTGCTTTAATTGATGTTATAAGGTTAGCATATGGTCAGTGGTAAATTAAGGCACATTTAAATTCAATATAATGAGAATGAATTCTGTTAGGATAATATATTTTAAATCTAAATAATTATATCATGTGGTATTTTATTACCGATTAAGTTCGCGCTCTCACAATTTAAACAAAACCACGACCTCACGTGTTTTTGTGTTAATTGTTCAATTGCATTCTTAGTTTCTTATAATTTAAGAACAAAATTCATGGATCATATTTTGTGAATTAAAGTGTCTCAATTATTCAAAATAATTAAATTAAGAGGGTAGAATATAGATTGATCACTAGAAAACTACTCTTCCATGAGCGGTATAGTCATCGTGGTGACGTTTTGCATGAGTAAAAGATTGAAAGGGTAAAACCCAATGTCGTCTCCACTCTTGATTCTAACCCAATTAAGAAGATTAAGAGAAAAATAAATTTTATCAAAAAAAATAAAAGATAATAAATAAGTTTATTACACAGTTTAAAACATTACAACAAGATGAAGAGAAGAAGGCTTCGATGAGGGGATCCTTTCTTCAAGAGATACCCCTCTTACAAGTCGTGGAGAATTTGGGTGAAACCAATTATCCTATACCTTAAGTCTCCTAATTCACTTCCCATCCTCTCCAAATGATAAAAAACTAATTTATATAGTGGAGGGGAGGATAGGTTACAAGCGGTTTCAAGTTTGAATGGGGAAATTCGGCCAAATATTTTAATCCAAATTGCACTTCCCATTTGACCACCAAAACGTGTGAATCTACTCTCTTTCCTGATGTATGATTTGTGATAAATTGAATCCCCGATCTCCTATCAAAATCCCGACATTATATAAGTATGGATAAAAAAGTTATAGCACAAATACAAAACCCATGTTCATTCTAGTGAGTCAATCCCACCATTGAATTAATGGCCCATTTAGTCCATCCGAATGCACTCATTATCTCTAGTGTCCTAAATAAAAGTTTTAGAAAATTAAGTTTGAAACACTTTTACAGAACTTTAATTTAAAATAAATCATATTAACATATTTATGTGTGAAATACTACAGTGCATTTTAAAAGGGAAAAAATGGAATTTTCATCAAATTTTCAAATGAATGATCTAACCCCAAAGATTTCATAAATTAATATATTTGGAACATTGTGAGGAACTTATTTCATTTATTACCGATAAAAAATTAAAAAAACAGATTTCTATCAATGAAATTTATTATGATTAAATTATGTAACTTTTATTGAGGCATTTGTACTGAAAAAATGATAATGTGTATTGTTAAATGTTTCTAAAATATTGTTCAAGTAAGTAGTTGTATACCAGAAATGTTTTTATTCTATAATTTTTGTAATGTGTGAGGAATAATATAGTGAATCAACAAATTTAATATATATTTGAAGGTCCTATTTCATTTCAAAAGATATAACCCTTTTAAATATTAATATCTACAAAAAAAATCAAACCTGAGGAATAAAAATCATTCTAAAGCTCTATCATGAATGGTTATTTAACATATGAAGATATTGATTTTTCTTCATTGTATTTTGGTAATTTCACTGTTGTATTTAATCACTTAATGAGAATTCAATATGAGTAAATAGATTTGATTGGTCCTATATTTGTTTCACAACCCCAATCATAGGTAGTGACTAGATCATATTAATTATAAATGCTGATCACTAATTAGTAGGATATGTATAATCTCATAGTATTGTTCGAATTTGGTGTGGTAGCTTATTATATAAAGTTACTAAATGGAATGTTATGTCTTCAGATTTTATTTAATCTTATATAAAATATCATTCGTCATTATATTTCAATAAATTGAGGGTATAAAAGAAGATTATAAAAGAACATATAATTATTGATGTATTAGGAGGAGATAAAAATGTCAGATTAAATGGTTTCATATAGGTTTGAAATTAAAGTCAAGGTAATTAGTTTTGTACATTACTTGATTTTATGAAATTATATAATTTAAGAGGTTAATATGTTTCTAGTTTATTGTTTAAAAATGATTTCTCAATCTCTAGAGGCCAAGTAGTTTTCATTTATTTTGAATAATGTGGAATGAAAAAGTTAAACATTAGTTATTAATAAATTTAAACTCATTATATATATTTGGGTAACAAATATTTAAACAAAAAGTGATTTGATAAAATTAAGTTAAATGAATGTATCAATCTAAATAATATATTATCATATAGTTGTTAATAAAATATTAATATTAGATTACTAAAGAAATATTGAATTTATAGGATGAAATTCAGGTGGTTAGATTCAATAAAATAATAGAAAATAAATATTAATATGATGGCATGAAGTATTTTATTTTTACTAGTGACCCGTATATTTTTTCATTACAAAAAAAACAGTCTTTATGGATAAACATTTAAAACAATAGTTTGGTGTCATTGTTGATGTTATAACAATGATCATTTTTCATGGATGCATAGATGGTATTATAATATTGGATGAACCTATTGGAATTTATATAAATTTTATAAATAATAATTTTTATTATTCGTATTTTAGAATATATTTACAATAAGAAATTATGTTGGAGAATTTATATCACTGACATATGTTGTTTATTTATATTTTCATAAAATACGTATATTTTAGGATGTAAATTAATTATTTATGATCTATATATAAACGATTTATTTTATTAATTATCATCAAATAAAAATACATTATGAATTGAATTTTTTTTTGTGAACCTCATAAAAATATTATTTACATTTCTTATAGAATTAAATACAATACAAAATAGGCTAAACATATATTGATTATATATATATATATTTTAATAATTTAAAAAATTTATCTTTATAGGGATGAAAAAAAATTCAACACCCATGTTAAATAAAAAAATATATTTTATAAAAAACGCATCGTGATAAGGCCCATAACATCTCTTGGTATGGACCAGTAATATTAACTAACCATCCATTGGAAAAATTCCTTAAGATAAATATTTCAATGTAACACTACAATCCCAAAAATATCCATTAATATGCAACCAAATACATAAACAAATGACCATCCTATAGTAATTACCTAACATAATAGAATCCCTGAGACCCTACACCAACAACCCCAAAATGATTGATTCAAAATGAAATAATACACCAAACATGCTTGAAAATATTTCAAACCATGTAATAATATGGTGAGACGATCAAACACTATGTTGGAAATCAATTTTGGGTCACCCTCCTTCTGTAGTGCAAGTCAAATATTCTATTAAAGTCTTAAATACATATCTATCCATAAAAAAGACAACGATTCCATTATCAATGCTACTAAAATCACTATTATCCAAGGAAAAACATTGATAGAAAAATTGATGACTGCCACATCAGGACTCTAACGACCACAAATACTTCTTATCCATAATAGATAATTTAAACAAATCAAAAAAATAGAAATATAAGTGAAAAATAAAACCTCTAATCCAATAAAATAAAACTGTGAACTTATTCACCACCAATCAAGCTAGATTTAAATCCATTTGTCCTAAAGGGTAGAAGAAAAGTATCCAAATGTATATAAGAGTCCTATAAATAGATAAATCTTATAAAAAGTTCTATTAACAAAGGTTAATAAGGAAATTGAGAATCCAAATTAAATTAATAATCGCACTAAATACCCTCAAGGATTTATTAGTGATAAGATGAATGACACTAGAAGATTTAACAAAACCAAACTACACATTTCTGATGAATTAAAACAACATTATGTTAAACACTATAAAAAAATAATTGAAAATTTACTAAAATATCTACAAAAAATATATGGACACAATCTAAATGTTCTGAATTTATAAGACAAAAAATATCAGATGCTAATTGGGTTTCTGTATAACTAACCAAACTAAGATATCATTTCTTGGTTCGCAATATATCATAGAAAAAAATGTGATGTTTTTTCTAGATCACCAATTACTAAAAACTTGTGTTAGGGTATCAAGTGTGTCAATTTAGGAACATGATCACTCATAATAGATTCAAACCATAGTAATCTATTTATCCTAGATACCTGATGTGTCCTTGTCATACGTGGTAGGTCATGTATCTAAATAAAGAGTTTATTAAATACAAATAAGAATCAAACATGGAATAAATTAAATTAAATCCAATAACAAGATTATTATATAAAACAAAAACTAAAAATATCACTAAAAATTATATAAAAAATCTAAACCAAGAATAAATGTATATGAAAAATCAAAAAATTAAAAGGGAAGATGAGATAGGAAGTTTTTATGAAGATATACATGAGAAGTGTAAAGTTCAAAACTATCATAGTAAAAATCAACTAATTCTCCCATCTATGTGTGAAATGAGTGAAATATATCTATATATAAACTTCTTAAAAAATGATGCATGATAAATTGAGTGACCGCCACCTCCAAGTGGAACAACAACATTACCCAATTCATTTAAAATAAGTTTTACATAAAATAAAAGTGTGTATTTCCAGTTTCAACATCACTAACCCTCTATGATCATACACCCTAAGGGAGTTTGTAGGGTGTGTGAATAACTATACATTAAGTATCCCACCATGCGTTCCATTCATTTTTTAGATAAAACATAGAATCCTAGTTTGAACTAAATATATAAAATAAAAATTTTATTTTATGAAATTGTGTATTATGAAAGACATTTAATGAAACAATAATTTATTATTAGTTTAAAGGAAATCAAAGAAAATTTTAAAACCACAATCAAGCATGATGGGAATATGTCTATGAATATAAGGTCAAGATGCCCATAGATCCCCACACTATCTATATTCTAGTCAATGTTTCCATCAATTTCAAAATTTGTCTTCAAATATTTATCTAGCTAGAGTGGAGTCCTAAAAAAGTGGGTATATATTGTAACTAGAGAAAAATCCTTCACCAGTTATAATCTCATAAGTAAATTAGTAAGAGTGGAATCACAGTACTGGTAAATATTTGGTAGATTGGGTATAATTGAATTAATACCAAATAAGGTACTGATCTATGTTTCCAACCTAAGTACATGAGATACCCAAGAATCATACCAGTTACCATGTATTTCCATTTTCATTTTCAATAAATTTAAACAAAAAAAATTAAATCTCATTTCATAAATCCTCTTTTCAAAACACTCAAATAACTGACATCATTGAGAAAAAATATTTTCAAATAAACAAATCCATTTAAATACTTGGAAAATTATATTTGGAATTTTATCAATCACATTTAGATAACTATCATGTCCCACTATATATACCAGATATAGAATTTCTTTAATTAACCATAACAAAAGATATTGGTTAATTTATATTTATTAAAAATATATCATCCCTAAAAAGTGACCAGTAATGTATAAATAGAATTTAAAACATCAATTTAAAATAAAAAACAATTATTTTCCCTTAAAAAATTTAATGCCTAAAAATACATACCTTAAATCCCTAAAATCATTGGAATATAGTTTTGTTACACCAATGAATAGGTTGAGAGATTCAAAAAAGTAAAAAAATGGAAACCACAATATCAAGAATCCCAATGTTTGATCCATTTAATTTAGAGCACTATGATTCCATGGCCTAAGTAGATAGATAGAAATGAGAAAGATTTGATAAAAAATGAATTCATGATTTTGAATAAGTCTCTTAAAGAAATTTAATTTTTTTAAATAATATTACACTAAATGAAAAATATCAGAAGGAGAAAACAAGGGATGTAATGGAAAGGAAAGGATCTCAATTCCCTTGGTCAAATAAGGAAGGAAAATATCATATTCTTTAAAATTTGTGTTTTAAAATTTAAAATAATTCAATTTTTAACTGGACACATTATCTGGTCACATAATTGGTCAAATATTTCTCCAACTATGAGTTAGGTTTTGGAATTAAAAATAAATACCTACATGGTTGGGAACACAATTTTTCCATCTATGATTCAAATGTGCCAATGTTTCTGGAATTACTATATCTAAAATGAATGGTTTGTTAGAGTGGTTATAGAATAGTATACCATAACATTTTTTCTTGAATAATTATATTGGAACATAAATATTTTCCCAGGACTGTCAAAATAAAATAAAAAAATAAAAAATAAAGTATAACATACCTAGAAATTTCATGATGGGTGTAAAAATTCTGTTAGAATTTCAAAATAAATAATATAAATAATAAATAATAAATTATGATTTTAAAATTGATATAATGGGTATCAAAATTATTCCCACTATAAATTTTTTTATCTCAATAATGTAAAAAATAGAATTATAATTCAGAAAGATGTGAATCAATTGCTCCCTAATCTAATATTCATGATCCCATGTTTAGTTAGAGTATATTTCATGCTTCTATTAGACCAAGAATAATTGAATAGTGTTTTCTCACAACAATTTTTTTCAAAAATAAATGATACACATTGGTTATGTAGTTCCTAAGATATCTGAGTCTAATTTTAGCCCATTTTATTAGACATATGGGAGGGACCTGGACTGCAATGAACTAACATGGGTCGACCCGACCCATCACTCAATATAGCCCACCACAATGCCCAAAGGTAATTCCCCATCACTATGGTATTGTGACAAGCAGTAGGGTATCAACTATAAAAATTTATATATGATTTCACCCTCATAATCCAAACAAAAACCACACATATTCAACCTATAATTTTTGAATGACCCATCTAGAGATGGGAAACCCATAAAAACAAATAAGTAGTTTGGAAATGTAACAAAAACTAAGAAGAGTAGAAGTAGTTTTAATTATATATTACACAAAAAAATCTCATTATATGGATATTAAAATAGTAACCACTATCCTAACAAAGAATGGATTCAATGTAATGTCATGGGTGAAGCGGTCAAAAAAAATTATTCCAAAATCCCCAAAGATCCCAAAATTCTCCATACGAGGCCAACCTCCCCATGAACCATGTTGACCACTATAAACATACTTAGGTAGGAACAAAAAAGATCACGAAATACGCTAAAATTCATTGAAACATTTCTTATATCAGTGTCCTACAAAACAAAGTCTATGTAAACCCAATGACATATACATAGTGTGACACAGTTCCCAATAGGATACAAATATGAATCTAAAGAATGTATATCACCATGAACACCATTAGTTATTTTTTGAAAAATAATATTTTCAAATTATTTCTTATAAAATAGGCAAGAAATACACTTGTATTTAAGGAACAATGTAATGTATGAATATGGTATGAACATGGAAAACAATAATAGAAACGATGGTTGCACAAAATGTATGATATTATAACTTACTCATGTAATAGGTGATAAATAAAACCATTAAAACTATATGGTAGTCCTATATATCTAATGGACATAATACTATCCATAGATACACTAGCTAAAATACAAGGACCTGGTTCTCCATAAATGATAGCTCAATTATCATTATGGAGTACCAATCCATCCTATTCTCACACTGAATATAATAGATCCACTAAATGTAATCAACGCACAATCTATATTAGGTTTTTTTCATCTATCCTGGTTACCAACTCACCCAAGGTCTCCCATGTGCATCTAAAATCGGACATAAATAAGAAAACATTCCATAATAACATGAATATGGTACACTGAATCCAATGTAAATTCCATTTGAAAACCTCTTTAAATATTTATTTTACAATTTCCATCATTACAGAATTTTAAATTTTATTACCTATAATAATTTTTAAATAAATCCATTTGAAAATTCATTTAAACCCAACAAAAAAATGAATAACATTTGAAGTGAACAATTAAGAGTTTCATTTTTTATCAACATGTCAATATGTGTTTGATGATATATAGTGATGGTGATACATGAAGGATTTATATGGATTACATCCTCATTATTTTAAATGTGATTAATAATGTGTTTATTTTTAATTATACCAAAGGATAGTGGTGCTAGAGGGGTTTGAGGTAGACATAATTCGAATTGGTGGAGGCCAGAATTTTTTAGAATAAAATTGAATTTTGGTAACGAAATGGATACATAACTATCCTTGGACACTAATATTTTGAAACTCATGGCCAATATACATGTGTTTTTTATTTGTGTACATGTTAAATCAACCTATTTTGGTGTCATCAAAACCTATATAATTATGATATGTTACTTTTTAATAGTTTCATTTCATACATTCATATGAGTAATTATGTTCATACTAGGTTACATAAATGCTAGAAGAACATTGTGTAATGTTATTTTCAGAAATTCATTACATATATGAAGGTTTTTGGAGAATTACGTAAGGTAATTGAGAAATTTAGTGAGTTTTTTTAATAGTACATCACAATTAGTATATTTTACATAATTATTATGGGTCTATGTAAGGGTGATGATGAAAATATGAAGGCTATAGAAAGGTCTTATAGATTCTATATAAATGCAACTATGAGAGATCAAAATGCTGTGTAAGTATATGTTGAGTTTCGAAGAATAATTTTTGATAAAAATTGAAAAAACTAAGATACTGATAAGAAGATGATATTAGTATTTTAAATATCATTATGATATCAGAATCTATTATGATTCTTACTTAGTGACCATCAAAAACCAGAAGGCTATACTATGAAGGATAATTGATCCATACAATGGAAATGAAGAGCCATACCAAATGTGTCTTTTAACTGAAGACACCACCACGAAATAGGGTATTAGTAGTGAGAATTTTGGAGACCATGGTGTGATATTATAATTAATATAGAAGAAATTAAATAATGGACCATGTTTTAGATCATTACTGTTACCTATTTTTAAATTTTTATCATGAGCCTCTAAGTGTATTATTTAACTGGATTGTATAACTTGATCCTATTTCATTAAGTATACCATAATAATTAAAATTTTATCATAAGAATTAAGGAGCATATAACATCAACAATTACAAAAATTAAAAATTTTATATATTATGAGAAATTACTATGATATGTTCTAAGACATAGAAGAAAAGATCCTTGTATCAGATCCTTGTATTAAAATATGCCTGCATATATTTATTAAAATATTTTGTGGTTTATAGATGTGGTTTATCTGGAGTGTAAAAGGATGAAATAATTTTTAGCCTTCAAGCGATTTAAATGAAGAATTTTTAATGATAAATAAATAAGTAATATCTCTGGCTAATTTAAAAGGAAAATATCACAGCTACATTTGAATAATAAAGAGTTTTTATATTGTGATGATTGATAATAATATTCACAATATATTAATTTATATAAATATATAATATAAATGGGAAAGTAAGAAGATGTATAGGGGACTTACAAACACTTCAAGAGAATTCTATGATACTTGAGAAAAATTAAGGGCATGATACTCCAATATATCAGGGATATAGAAAGAGAAAATCATGGTGGCCATTATGGATAATGATATCTACAATTCACACATGTATTCAGGATAGATGAGTATTATCTAGATATATATTGATATGGAGACAGTTTTGAGACTAGTAAAACTGTTCTAACAAGTTAATGAAGATCTTGATGGGTTATATGGGATATCATGATCTTATATGATCATGAAATAAGATTATTTCAAATAAGAGTTTTTTAATAACTAAATAAGAAGAATATATTTCAATCATTGGATCAAATAAGGATTTTTTTTACAGGGGTGTTAACTAATCACTAAAGTGGATCTTGAAATCAGGGTGTCTAAACAATTATAAAAGAGGTTATTTATGAATAGGGTATCTAAATAGTTGTTGGAGTATTTTTGGTGGGATGTATAACAAACTAATATTGGAATCAATTATTCCTATAGTGGAATATCCATGTTGTAGAATCTAGAAAAAACAATAACGAATATTATTTTATATATAAAAATAAAAATAATATATGTATCTCTATTATTTTTACTGATATACATGAGAAGATTCAATGAAATAAAATTTAATGGGTAACTTGTTCAAGATGTTAAATTAAAAATAATAAGATTTAATAATGAAAAATATAGATTTACTGCCTCCCCATTATTTTCAATTTGTCATAGGGAACTATAAGTGGAATTTGAGAAATCGTTCCCTGTAAGAAACCAAACAAGTTTATGAGAAATAGAGAATCTTAATAGTATGAATCATAAGGGTGTTATTAATTTTAACAACATGAATTATCATTGTTAAAGTAATAGTATTACACTCTAACTCTTATCACTTGGAATATAAGTGAGATATTTTGTGATAGTGTGTCTTCAACCTATTTTTGAAGGGTCTAATATGACTCAATTTGATATAAAAAATACAGTGTTAAATGTAAAGGTTTAAAATAATATTTTATTATCCTTATTAGAAAATTTATGCACATATTCATGCTGCTTAAAGATACAAATGTTATATTTGAAAATTAGATAACATTTATAAGGGAAATATGAAAGTCCATAAATACAGGAAAGTAGAATAGAGGATAAAATTAAAAGACATGAAGATTGTTGATGATGAGAAACTAATTATTACTTTAAAATGGTTAATTATAGTGTGTATAACAACCAAGGTCTTCGTTAGAAGATATTTGATTACAAAATTATTGAAAACATGATGAGGAAATTTGTATATAAGTTTTATTAAAAAATATCCATAAAAAAAAAAAGAAAATATTTTATAGTAGATGCATTAAAAACCATACTCATACCTTATAAGTTAAGTGAATACCCATTTTAAGAAGAATGAAAAATATGAGATGAATTTTGAGTCCATTTTAAAAGGAAGTGTTAAATAAAATGATGTTTTTGAATCAAGTTCTTTCAAGAATGAAGAATATGAGGAATACTTTAGTAAGACTATTTCTATTCGTTCAAAGTGATTCAAAAATATAAAATTAAAGGGTAATATGAAATTATCTCTAACTTGTTGGAATTATGATAGCCTTAGATAGTTCATCTATGTTTTTTAGGAGATGAAGACCGTTGAATCTATATATGATGAGGAAGATTAGAAAATCCAAAAACTAAGAAAGGATTAGAAGAAAAATAATGATTCCAAAGGAAGGAAAAATAATTGGAGGTTAAATACTGAGAAAGATTATTCATCATGAAGTGGATCTATAAAATATTTGGCATGTTTCACAATAAAATTTGAAACAAATATTTGGTTAATCATGTTGTGATGATTATTTTGTGGAGATAAATAAAATATAATAAATATTAAAACAAAATCAGGAAGAATCCCTGGTGAATAAAACTCATCTAAAGAAAAAGAAGATAAATTTTCTTAGATATAATAAGAAGATGTAATCTTAGAAGGATGTGTACTATATAAAATAAATATCCCATGTTTATGAAAGAAAAAGGAATATATTAATGGTTTCTCATATTGAGAATAAGGTTAGTGATATAGATGATACAATTTTTTAGAATTAGAAAGAGTTTTCTGAAACAACACCCATTTTTCTTTTAGTTCAAAAGGTGGTGAATAATTGTAGATAATAATTCATATTATTTACAAATATTAAATATGAATCATCTTAGAGTGGTAAGAATATTGTTTTAAATGAGGAAGGTGACCCTATAACCAATATATCTTATGAAATAATATATATATATATATATATATTGTAATTGTTGTCTCAAAAAAATCTCTAAAAAGTGTTTGACTAGGAAGGGGGTGATAAGAATAATTACACACTAAAGTATTGAATAAAATATCCAATAAGATCATTTCCCCAATGTAAAGAAATGATTACATTATAAGAGGACTTAAACAACATAATGATGGATAATTGTAGAATAAATGTTGAAGGTAAAGGATTCAATTTTTCTACTGGTGTTTGAGATGTTATGAACATAAATCTCTCTTATGCGGGTATAATGTGTCTTTTCTTGGGAAGTGGCAAGAACCAAATGAGAGATTTGGTGAGTAATTGGGGAAAAAACTCATTTGGGAATTTTTTACTAAATATTCATGAAATTATTCTAAAAAAATAGTTTAGGAAGTGTATAAGAATAATGTAGAAGATGTGGACAATAATTTCTCACAAATAAAGGGGTGTATAACTAAAATTATAGAATATGGAATTAAATTTAGAAATCTAAAGAGTTGGATTAAGGAAAAATTTATACATTAAAGAATACATGTGAGAATATCAATATAGAAGTGTAGTTTAAGAATTAATGCATAGAGATCTTGAAAGAATACATATAGATGGACTTAACAATGGAGAAAGATGATATGGATTCCAATGCAAAATGGAAAAAATTATTTACACGTGAATATGTTTTCATTAATGAGAATCTATCCTAAAATAACGATTTGAATGTTCATGAAAAATAATGTGAAATGTTTGGTCAGCCTAGGAAGGGAATAAAAGATTTTATGACAACCCTACCAACCTAAAAGGATTCTATGAAGAAAATTATGCATGAATAAGTAAATCCAACATATTTTCATCTCATTAAAAAAAATCTACACACAGAGAAGAAATTAAAGAGGATAAAATGATTTATAAAATTATTAAGAGTATTGATGGGAAAATAATTGTTGATATTGCAAGGATGAGTGGCCTAGGACGAGATGAAACTCTCAATATCAATGTTACCACTATGTAAGAAATATGTTCATCTATTTTCATTAATATTTTTGTTTATTTTTTCTTATATATAGGGAATTGAAAGATAAAATCAACTGTTGTACTACTGTGATTAAATGACGAAGTTGTTCATGATATTTTCTAACGACCATAGAGTAGAGATATAAAATCCATACTTTTAGGTTGGGATACATATAGTGGGTATGTTATAGGTTTACAATTTTTTGGGAATCTAGAAATTTTGGATTTTAGTGAAAATTTTAATAAAATAATTTTTCATTCACACATATAACCCTTTCATTTATTTACACAATTGTTTTATGAAGGAGGACTATTGTTTGATAATAATATGGTCATTTGTGAGATTTATGACTTGAAATTGAATTTTTATATTGTGTTTATTGAGTTGTGTAAAAGTTATATATTTTTTATGATTAATATGTTATTTAGTATCAAATAAAATAAGTTTTAAGAGTTTTTTCATATACATGGTTGGGTATATAAAACATTAAAAACCTTGGATAAGCACTATTGATTTATATAAGTGTTTTGACTATTTAATTTTTGAGTTTTTTGACAAAATTTTATTTTGTAAGGAAATTAACTGGTGTCATTATTCTCACACATGTGGAACATGTTATAATTTATATTTAGTGAAGGGGATGGAAGATGAATTTTTAAAGGAATAAGATTATGTGAGATGTACATTATTTTTTCATTATATTTGTTATTAGTACGGGTTATAATTAAGAATCCATAGAGATAATCATATAGAAATTTTGGTGTATTTGTATTATCAAAAAATATAAAAATGGGATATTAAAGTGCCCAAGTAAGAATTGAATTTGATGTTCGTAAATCAATATGGGTTTGGTGAAGGATATCCTCCAATGGCCCGAAGGCCTTCATTTTTTATTTATTTTGATAATCCACCTTTCAAGGGATGAGGTGGAACCCTACAATTCCCGTAGGCGAATGATTACATGCCCATAGGCTATAGAGGAATTCATTACCCGTAGGCACAAACATTATATAAAACCCAAAGTAACAACTTTGAACTGCTCCTCCCTAGCATCTTCATCGTGAAATCAGCTCTCCACCTTCGCATGGCTGTTCGGCTAGGCATTATCGTGCATTCACAAGCGTGTCGCGATTGCAGGTTCCATACCCTCTCATTTTGCAATCTGTTTTGCTTATTCTGTGGTGAATGCTCCTTGCTCATCCTCCTTGTAGAGCTTGTCCTTGTAGGTTTGTCTAGATTTGATCCCTGGTCGCTTGGATGCACCAACAGAGACCTTGCCAACCGGGCTAAGGCTCATGTCCGTGAAGGATATTAATTTTTATTATTAGATAATTATTAATGATAAAATCATCCTGATTTTAAATATATTAACTGATATTATGATCTTCAAGGAAATAGAGGAATTTTTTCTAGAGATTATTTGAGGAGGCCTTGATTTGTAGTAGAGTACTTTTATAATTTTCATATTAATATTGGATTTTGTAAAAGGGATAGCTAATAAAGTGTCATTGGACATTGATATGTTTCAAAAAATGAAAAGTATACATGTTTTTTTTCTGTGAGAATGTTTGAAATATCTGTTCATAGGTTTCTAAATGACCAAATTACTTTTAATTTGGAAGTCTTTATAAATTTTCATGAACACCTGTGTAGGAGTGATTGAGGAACTACCGATTTTTACATAGGTTAGTGAAATTCTATGTAAACATAGTTTAAAAAATACATTAATTAAATAAATTTTGTTTGGGTTCTATATAAAAGTAACATGAAATTAATCGCACTATATAATGATAATTCACATGTATACTATGATAAAAAATATTCACAGTACCAACATAAATGTATTTAAAATAATATAAAGGCTCTGTATGGGTCATCTATATGTTGTGTTAATGTAACTCTAAGATAATATAACACTACATAATAGTATGTTAAATTTATAAGAATCATTTCGAATGAGAAATGAATAAATTCATATGATGCTAAAAATCTATTTCTAATGTATTAAATATGATGATGAGATAAAAACCATTGTGAGTCATGTAGAGTGAACACTATAAAGATGATGGTGATGCTATAAATGAGAATAACTCTATAATATATAAATGTAGAGCTATGATATAAATATAAATGAAATTATTACACCACCATGACATAGTGAATTACCAAAGAGTGCTTTAGTGAATGCAAGGAGATTACAATTCAACCATGATAAATATAGAAATAGACCATGTTGTAGTCCATTATTTCTATCAATTTTTAAAGTCTTTTTATTTTATGTATCTATGTGTGTGACTTCATAAGATCATATAATTTAACCAAAAGTATTTTAGTGGAATATTAAACTCAAAATATTAAAATATGAATTCTTAACTTTGTAAAATTATGAGTTTTCTAGGCCATATGAATTAAAAAATACAAGTTCCATGACATATAAGAAAGGAAACACATTATAGATTCATTCATTTGAAAATTTATCAATATATGGGAACAATTTTTAGATAAATAGAGAGTAATAATTCATTGAAGAAGAAGGAAGGAATCAATTTTGAGTCTTCGGTAAATTTTAATGAGGAAATTTTAATGATGAATAAATCATAAATATATTTATCAAATTTTGAAAATAATATGTCACCAACATCCAAGGATTATGGTGTTTCCATATTTCTAATATGGAGAATAATTTTCATTTTATATTATTTTAGGTGAATATATGATATTTAGGTGAAAGGAATAGTATGTATTGATGAATTTCTAGCACTATGAATGAATTCTATGAATCTTGAGAATAATTTTGGGCCCAATAAACCCCGATATCTTAGAGAGAGAATTTTCATCATCTAGTAGTCCTTGAATAAGAATGTAATCTACTATGCACCGCAGTACTCATGGAGGATGGGGACTATATTGATATTTCAGGATCTGTATGGAGTTTCAAGAGAAAAAAACCATTACAAAGGGTTGTTGAAGATCTTGATTCTATAAAATATCTCATCCAATAATGTAGGATAGTGTATTAAGATGATATCAAGGAGGAATAGAAGCGTACTTGAAGAGGAAAGAGATATTTCTATCCCTCGATCAAATGTAAAGGAGTTTGTGACTAGGGTTCCATACATTAATTGAAGTTGATCTTTCAATTGGGGTGTTTAAGAAATTGTAGTATATAAGATTTATTAAAGGGTGTCTTAAAAGTTAATAGTGGATTATAGTTTGAATTTACAAACTACTACTTCTATAACAACTGTTTTGTATTTTTGAAAATCTGTATCGGTGCTTCTAACCAACAAAAAGGAGTAGGATTTTATACCAAACCTTGAAAATTACATGTGTTTCTCTCTAAATTTTTACTACAGCATATGAGGTGAGGCTGTGAGATAATATTGAGTGGATCAATAACTTAAACAGGTAAAAAAATCTTAATTAAAAAGTGAAATAAATCATAATGTAAAACCAAAGATTCAACCCCTCTCTATGGACAATTCAGCCCTGGTGACTACAAAAATAAAAAAACACATAATAACCATCACTACCTCATAATATTCATAATTAATCATTTTAAACCAAATGAAATCCATTAATATAGATTATTCAATTGGAAAGTCTCATTATATAGAGACACCTACCTTAGAATCAAAATAAACACATCTCAATCATCAAAGTTCACTAGTACAGGGAATAGAGGGCACTCAAAAGATATGAACAATATGAATATTATTTAAATCCAAAACATGAATTCTATGAATGTCCCACATAGCGCACTAGGGTTTTAAATGTTAATTGAAATAGAAGAACAAGAAAATATAAGAGGAGAAGAGGAGGTAATGACAAGAATTCATACCTTACCTTGAATAATTCAACCAAGAATCAAGGGAGAACACCAAGGAGATAAAAAGAAAAGAGATAAATGGAAAGGTGTGTATCGTTTAAATGGGAGAGGTGAGAGGGAGTGGATAAATGGGTTATAATTTATTAAGGTAAATAGGTAAATTTATAATTTAAAATGAAATAAGTTGGTATCACAATTTTATTGCATATTTTTTCTAACTATTCACTAGCTGTATAGGCTACTGACACATTAGAAAACAAGTTTCATGCTTTTTTAGAGATTCTGAACTATTTGAAAAACTATATAGTAACCATGAAAAATTGATTTTGTATCCCCATATCCCCTCTTACAAGATTTGTTTCCTGGTTTGGTCTAACCATGGACTAACCCTTTACCCTGGTCAACTTTTCCAAAATAATTTTTTTGAGCATTATCTCCCCAAAACATGAAAGTAAATAAAATTATAAAAAAAATACATTCCAGGGAAAAAACAGGTATGACAATTACACCCACCATTCCATTTTATTAACATATAATGTCTTCAAGGTTTTGTGTGCATAAAAAGGTAATTCAATTTCTCGCTAACCATTACTCTGTACTCTTACATATCATGTCTATCTCAACCACACTAAACTAGAACACTGATCAAGGTAATCAATTTACCATGAATAGTTTTGTTATAATAATCCATATTGTGAATTTGATATTAAATAATAGATATCTCAAGATCCATTTCTAGGAAATCCCATTATATCAAATAGGAAGAGCCAGAATGGTATTTATTTATTTGAGATACATGGAATACATCATGGGTGTGTTTCATATAAAATGGAATGAATAACAAATTCACCACCCTCAAGAGGTGTTCTTTGATAAAAAATGGATCAATGTATTATAAAACTTGAATACACTATCTTCCCAACCAACAGTATCCTAAATGATGAAAATATATTTGGAACACCCAATCAAAAACCTCAAAATCCAACAGATGGTGCTTATGATACACATATGACTTTTGAAAACTATAAGTTATCACTCACTTTTTCTAGATTTATTATCAATTCTCTATAATCTCCCAAATGTGATTTTTGTTGAATGATGAGGGATCAAAAAATTCCACCTAGTAGAGAGAAGATCAACATAGCCAACAATACTATTATTTAATGGGATCCATCCAAACTATATCTTAATTAATATTAATATACAGAAACTTTACCATTAACAATTTTTTCTCCTAGAAGCCACTGAAATCAAGTATTCATGCTTAGATCATATCCTCAAGAATTTGGATGGCCTAATCTATCCAATCATTTATCTAGGTTTCATATAACATGCTCAATTTTAGATGAAATCCCATTAGGTCCAAAAGAACTCACCAGATCCAAAATGTGAAAAAAGAGTCTCCATAAAATATGATGATTGATGACACTCCCTGGTGTCTCAAGATCTATCAAACATTAATGTGTTGGAGGTCCTCTTCCTTTATATATTCTCTATTTGGGAGAAAATAGGATTAATTTCTCAACAGATCAATAAACAGCTAGATGGAATCCTTCCTACCCAGATTTAAAGGTAAGATGATCATTTAATCAATTTAAATATCATCTCAATTTAATATTTGAATGGAAATAATTTTCGATAACCCTTTTGGAAGATGATTCTTAGAACTGATCATCTAATAGGTGATACAATGAGATGAAAAATAACTAGCCAACCACCTAATCATAGTATAGTATTGATGGCATTTCAAATCATAGAACATTTTGGTATACATTGGGGGAATATATTAGGTATACTGGTTCTCACCCACCATCAACTCCTACCTTAATAAAAAATAGATTAAAATAATTCTATAAAATAAGATAGAAGGCTTAGTAAACTGAGACAAATCCCTTAAGGTATCCACATAATTTTAATATATGTTAATATGTTGGAATTCAGAGTATGATATCTTCTTGATCGAAATCTGATCATTTAAAGATGTATTTTTGAACACATATGACAAAAATACCAGATCACCCTACTCTTTTATATACAATAGCATATTAGTTGCAAAACCCATTAAAGTCCATTAATCCTTAGATTCATAAACTAACTAGGATGGATATTTCTTACTTTGAATATTTGACATCACGTTCTTCCTTCTAGGGGTGTATTATTTTCTAAAATCAATGGTTTGGATATAATCCATCAATCATTTCCATTTAAGATTCATGTTTCGTTAGGTGAAGATATAATTCATAATCTAATGGTATTAAAACACTATAAAATACTACATGAAATGTTATTGGGGATATGTAATTAAGGCACATATCATTACTAGTAACTCAATGTTTTGAGATGGTTAAATTTCTTCCTGAGGTTGTAACTATTGAGATCCAAAATCCACCACTTGTTCAAGATGCATCAACAAGAACCAAAAACCCAAACCTGAAGAATAAAAACATAGTATAATACATACTCAACATGAAAATAATCATAAATGAAGTCTAATTAAAATTCAATTTCATATCCTTAAAAAACACTGACACTTCTCTCATCCCAACTCAATATCAGCACCTTTTGAGTCATGGATGTGTAGGGAGAAGCCTACCTAGAGAATTGCTGAGTGAAATGCCTATTGAATCTTGCTAATCCTCATATTCTATTTACCTTATAAAATTATTGGGGTCATACCGAGGAATAACATCTTGTATAATCTCAAAATTCACCAAGATTACTTTATTAGACATCACACGGCTCAAGAATCTCAATTCCAAAATACAAAATTAACACTTAGATATCTGAGTATATCAGTGATGATTCTTCAATTTATCCTAGACAATAGTTATGTTTTCATCATGCTACTTACTCATATTAGAGTACACATTGATGCCATCAATAAATATAATCATGAAGGAATCCCTATAGTGATGGAATATTTGATTAATAAAATATCTAAAAATCATAAGAGTATTTTAAGGCTGAATGGAATAACCAAATACTCATAGTGGAAATACCTACTTCTGAAAGTGTCCCCTATGATTTCCACGTTATTAACACTCAAATAGTAGTATCCCACTCCCGAATAAATTATATAATACCATTAGGGACAACTAATCTATTCGAAGAGGCCATTAATTTTAGGAAATTGTTATTAATTCATGATGGTCACCATGTTGAATTTATAGTAATCAATGAAAGGTCAAAGACTTCCATCCAACTTCTTTTAAAATAGAACTTTTTATGTCAATGGTGACATTATCAATCAAATAAACCCCTTTCATTTGGAATCCTCTATAAGTAATTTAAACCCCATTTTCATTAACGTTATATTTGGAATGATGGAAAATTTATTGGGAGGATTTTGGAATGTAGTTTGATATAAAATTCTACCATTTATTGAGGTAATAAGCATGAGAGATCATCTAGAATGAAATTGTGATATCTATTTACCAGTAATAAAATATGACTAACTAAAATTGTATCCATCACATAAAAAATCATACAAGATATATAAAATGATATCCACCCAATTTCTTATACCATAGGTTTTTCTCTCCCCCACCATAGATCTCATTCACTCTAAAAGATGTCAGAGTTCCTATCTATAGAGATGAAGAAAACTCAACAATGAAAAAAATAAATGAGTAACTTGTAACTGGTCATCTATTATAAGCTGATAATTAGTAACAAATAATCATATTCAAGGACAAAGAAATCCTACATGACCCCACAATCAATAATCTCAACATGGCGCTCTAAACACTTAATGCTACGCTCCTTCTAATTTCCCAAGGAAGTGTAAAGATACATTATAATTTGAATATATTATGATCAAATTATAAAAAAAATAAATTATATTCAATGATATAAAGGAATGGTATGTCTCAATATAAAATGTTTCCAAATCCACTTAAGAAGAAAGAAACACTGTACTCCCAATGCTGACTAGAAAACCGTCTGTCACCTCTATAACACACTTGAACATATATAAATTCTGATATTTGTGTCCACATTACATCTTCCATGTCAAGTGAGATTCCTATTTTATCTAAATATGGGTTCTTTCCTGATTTTATGAAACTAAGGAAACCTGAGAGATATGGGACAAAAGATCTAAATTTGCTTCTGGAGAGAGGACCTCTTAAAATGCATTAAAGATAGACTATACTCCTATATTGGTGGAAAGATATATAAATCTATTAGAATTATATCTTAGTGTGTTTTTTATTCTCACATTCAAATAAGGTCACAAATTTCCACCCCAAGCATTCCACAACTATAAAATTTGATGAGCCGTAGGAAACCATGACATTGTATTGGTAGAACTCATGTCTCTCTCCCTCTTCTTGATAGATATTGATCTCTGATGACATCTTACTTTAGAAGGGGTACCATTTCTGCCCTTCATACCCATTATGTCATTTTTGTACATCACATTGTTATCCACTACCTCAATATATGTTGGTAGATGAAGAAGAATAATCCTCAGCCAAATATTTGGGTTTAACCACATTTAAAAGTATTATGATTTGAGATATGTATTAATTGTCATATTTTGAGAAAGATAAGAAAAATCAATGAACTGAGTGAAATAATCTATCACAGAGTAACTCCCATTCTTGGGATTCATAAACTCATAGGACTTATAAACACAAAATGTTTCTTGATTAAATTATGGGTTGAACATTTTCAAAATTTTGGGATGGTGAAATCATTGTGTAACCTATCCTGCACTCTAGGATTACACCATTTTTAACTGGTTCCTTCAAACAGGTTAGTAGTTAAGTATAAATTAGATTTATTTTTTTTTCTCATGAAAATGAAATGTATTTTTAATCTTTTTGAACCATTCCTCAGGATCTTGGGGATCTTTATTACCATATAATGTGGGTGGATTTTTCTTAGAAAACTCCGGATCATGGTCCATCATCCGATCATGATCTTCTCCAACCTATTTATCTAAAGACTAAATGATTTGACTTATTGATTCAATGATAACAGGGTCTACTGGAAGTATATTATATGGGACATGCCTCACACCATTATCTCTTCAGTTTCCAGGGTTCTCTCTGGGATCCATGATCTATAGAACTCGATAAATAATATCCATTAAAATAAAGAACCAATTCTAAAATCTTAAATTTGATCATAAAAATTCAGTCAGTATCTATTAAATAATTAATAAAATATATCATGGAAATTTAAAATACGATATTTTTTAATACATTGAGAATTTAAGAATTTTATCACTATCCATGGTTCGGATTCATGATTGGATAAATTTTGCACCAAACCTAAAAAATGGAACTGGGAGGATTGATAACTAGGTCACACCAGTTCCACATGGTTTCTACTGACCATGTACATAAATGTTGTGACTTTATATTCCTCCCTTGTTTCACCAAAAAACTCAAAAATTATCAAAATGATATGAAATTTCTTCTTGAAACAGATAAAAAATTGTAAAAAAGTATCATAATAAACTCCATGTTGATCTAAAATCCATGAAAAAACTCTTGAACACCCATATAAACTCAAGATATAATATAAAGAAAATATTTACATGCACTCCGCCACACCTACCTATCGAGATCTGATGGTCCTGACTCTATACTAACTTTAATCCCCCAAAAACAAGGTGGATCTAATTACATTTTTGTAACAAACTGACATGAGTTGACCTAAACCATGACATGAGCTTTCTCACAAAAAGGCCCAATGCATGTTCCCAATTGCTATAGGCTATAGAAACGAACCAATGTATTAAACATAACCATTTGGTAATAGTTTCTTCCATAGAATATAAAGAAATACCACATGAATACCACCTAGAATTTCATCATGATCCATCGAGATATTGGATTCACACACCATCAAATAAATAGTCACAAAATAAAATAATAACTAAATAGATTAAATAAATTAATAATTACCATAAATATATTAACATATCATCACATTAATAGTAAAATTGTAAACCAAATCCCTATAAATTAATAAAATTGAGTAACTTAAAGGTCAAATTGAATTATATAATTTAATCTCAAATTCATTGATGATCCCAAAACACTCTAAATGAGCCCAACGTTCTAGTGATTCTTGTAACAATAAGTAATATACTTAAGAATTAATAATAACCTAAGGAAGACATACAAAACATTATGGAACCCTTTCCATTACTAATCTCCAAAAAAACAAGTTTGCATATGCGAAAGGCATAGTAAGGCCATGATAAAAATCCTAATACAACACTAGCATGAATATAAATAATTACTATAACAATGCATACCATTAGTTATGGTTTCAAAAATAATTTTTGAATATGTTTTATAGGAAGATTTTATATAACACTTTTTGGTTTAAAGAAATAAATCAATGTTCTAAAACAAGATGAACAAGGAAACGCTGAATAAAAATGAGCACACCGCAACATATGATATTACAAAAGCTCAATCATGCACTGAAAAACACAATACAAGTTCTATAGAGTTGACCACTGGATCTAAGTCAACCAAGATTAGAACTAAGAACAATAGATGATATAAATGGTCACAATTATCCATTAGTGGGAGCTCAACTATAAAAATGGGTTACTAATCCATACCATTACCACACTAAATATAACTTTGAAACTTACCCTATGGATTTTATAATCTATACTAGGGGTTTCATCCCTTTTGGACACCAACACACCTAATGTGTCACATGTGATTCCTAAATTAAATTTAATAACAATCAATTCCCATAATGAAATAATTAGGGAACACCAAATCCATTTAAAATATTTTTTAAAATCCATTTGAATATTTATTTTCATTTCAATATTTATTGAATTTTATTAAAACATTCTAGGGACAAAATAATTTTTAGTGAAATCTTTTCGAAAATTCCTTTAAACCTAATACAAACTAAGAGTCACAATAAAAAATCACATAAAAAACTATGATAGCTTATAATAATCATAACTTATAAATTAGAAAAAATAAAACTAAAAACTAAGAGTATTTAATGTAGAAGTCTTATTAATTTGATACACCTTCCTAAAAATAGAGTGAAACTTTTTCCTTAATGTTGGATCACTACTAATGTGAAGAGAGGATCCTCAAAATCCTAGAACAATAATAAATTTTATTAAAATCACAACCCTAGCCCTAGGTTCATCCACCTTAGTGAACTAGGGTTTTAAAACTCCATTGAAATAGAGGACCAAGGAAATATAATATGAGGAGAGGATGACACAAAAAGAAACCACCACTTACCTTGAATAAATTAACCATGATTTAAGGGGTAACACCAAAATTATTAAAAAAAGAGCTCCTTGTTATGGAGGGGATGATTTGATTGAGTGAAGAAAGAGGGAAAGAGAAAATGGGTTATAATTCATGAATATAAAATAGGTAAATTCCCAATTTTATGTGAACTAAATAGTCCCCAATGTTTGGACGCATAGTTTTTCGAACTATCCTTTAAACATTAGTGACAATCTACATTTAAAAATTGGTTTTATAGTTTTCCTAGAGTGTATACACAATTTAAAAAATCATAAAATAATTGTTCAAATGGATATGGTGTCCCTACCACCCCTCCCACATGTTTTGGGGAACAATTTTTACTAAATGTGTGCCAAATGTGATCCCTATCACACTTCCCCAAAACACAATGTATTTCACCATTAACCCTTGATAACTCTAAGGGTAAATAAAATGAGTATAAAATACAAAATAAATACATTCCAGTGACTAAAATTATGTCACAATGATGGTATTTATTTTTTTGAGATATATGGATGTCAGAATGATTTGAAATCTTCTGAGGAGGAAATAATAAATGGTATGTAAACTTCTTAATCCTTTCAGTAATCTCTAAGGGTTTGATTAAACTCAAAATTAGATTCCATATATTCTATGACATTGGTCTCCCAATCACTATATAACATTCAAGAATACATTTTTAACAATAGAGAACTCTAGAATACTATAATGATGATGGTAATTAAATTTCTAAAAAATTTGATAAATCACTAATGATTTTAGAAATAGTTGGATATTTTTACCATTTTATATATCATGATCAATCCCTCGAAAATTTTATTACCAGCCTTGATCTAGTAGAGTGGAGACTATCATGACCAACCATATAAATATTTTAAGGGTTCTATCCTCATAGATTATTTATAGCAATTATAATAAGATAAATCAACAAATTTTAGGTGAGTATCCCTTGAACAACGAAAATTCTAAAATTTAAGTAAAAAATAATTTATTCAAGAATTTAAATTTCCTACTCCATGTACCCATTTTTTAGTGATTGATTTCCATCCTCCACATGAACTGAGATTCCAATAACTCTTTAAAGTATCCCTAGAACTAGGATATGAATCCAGGAGTTGTATTAGACATGATCCCTATATGAATTTTTTATAGCTTTATAATCCAAAAACAACTTTCCCAGATCCTCCACTTTTAGTTCTATATTTTTATATATATATAAATTTTTCCTGTTTTTTCCATAAATCAATAATAAATAAAATAGAATTATATCCCTATGGGGTATGTGGAAATATGAGGATTAAATGCATGTATATCTCATTTATTTCTATGTTTTTATGTTCATAGGTAAAACAATACCAGATGGATTTTATGATCCTTTTTCACTTATCAAAATTTATAACACCCAAAAATATAGTCTACTATGAATCATTTAATGTTAGGACACCAATAAAAATTCTTTATATAATAAAAAATCATGGTGGATCTTTGATTAATTTCCCATTGAGAGTGATCAAAATATATCATCACCACTTTCCCCAAATGGGCGAAGGACCACATGGAACTTCTTGAAAAAGGAGACATCCTTTTGGGAGAGTGAACACTCATTTGTGGTATCCCCACAAACAATAATTCTATATATATAATTACATTATATATCCACTATTTTTTAGGAATATGACAAAATATAGACGGGGTGATCTGAATATTTTCTAAAAAACATTACCTTTTATCTTACTTTTTATATATATTTATTTAAATAAATAGGCTCATCGGGTTCCATTCCTCAATAAATCTATCAATGATTGGAATAAAAAATTCATAATAAGTGAATATGTAATGAAATTATATTTTTTTAGTGTATAAGTGAGGTTGAAATCAAATGTTTATTTATATTTCAACCGTTTAATTTTCATGAAAATTAAATCTTCTAGAGATAAAACATGTCTCTTTATTTTAAGGATATTATACACCAAAAATTTCTCATTGAATAGATAGTATCAAAAACATTTAATATCTCTCATGACTTTATTTCATTAATGGTTACTATCCATGCTGTTCTTTTTATGTTGGTGATGTTTTTTAGATCCATAAGACACCACATGATCACTCGAAAAAAGAACACATCCCAATTAAATTCCCAATCATTCACAACACACCTAAAATCCCATACCTAGTTTAGGTAAAATTAGGATACACGATGATGTCAACAACCCCTTAAATTCATCAATAAAAGCTTAAATATTAGGGATCTATAAAAATTTCACCCCTTTTGACTGAGGTCTCTTAATAGAGATGCTAAATTTATAAAATATTATATAAATCAATGATACTGACTTGATAAACCTAATAATAAATGTATATCAAATGTATTATTTTGTTATTTTAATGAAATAAATAACTTTAATATCTCATGAAAAATCCAAATTCATTATTATAATATCACATGTCCCAACAATGTCACCTATTATATCCAAATTCCACACTTATATCACTTCACAAAAAGTTGATGTTCAGAGGGAATTAATCATATTATAATTATGTGATTATACTCATATTTATGGTTTTAGAATTTAAAAAGTTTTCATTTAAAAATTATTCAATAAATTAATCATATTTTTTTATGGAACATTCAATTCATAAAGTTCAGGAAAATCAAAGATTTTTTTTGGAAATACAAATGGAGTTATAAAATAATCAAAATGACCTATCTTATTTTGAATGTTGTATTATGAATTTCAAACTTCTTTACCCTCTAATTATGGTACCTTGATCAGAAGTAAATATTAAAAACTTGTTTCGTTATTTAGATGACTAATGATGACTTTAGTGTTGGGAGAGCGGTAATTATTCATTATGGTTATATGATTTAGCTTCATTTAATCAATAAACAAACACATGGTCACATCTACCTTATTAGAAAATATAACATGTGAAACTCATGGATAGTTATGTATATAAATAAATATATTAGGATTATGATCTTAAAATTTTATTTTCAATAATAATTTATTTGGTTTCAATCAATATAAAAATAATGATATTAATATCATCACTATAATATAGTCAACAGAGAAATTGAAATCTCTCTCAATATGAATTCTTGAGAAGTCATCTAGGAACACAATAGGAAATTCCATATCCACTAATAGAATCTCACTTAAAAAATCCCATTCTCTAGACTCAAGTATGATAAATGAGATATAACACACAAATTCACCAACCAATGGAAGATGACGTCTTTCCTGATGATATCAGATGTCCCATTATCCTTCATGCAAGAGAAGATTTCAATATATGTCCATTAAGGTGAACCTATAATGGAAATAGAAAATTTGAACTTTGAATATGATAAAACAATGAATTCCATGAGTAAAATAGTGCATATCCACCATAATAATAAGAAAATTATTTTTCAATACCACCTCAGATATGGAGATGAGGCACATGGGACATCAAAAGCCACACTCATTATTTTTCCCAAGAGGAGTAGGTATATCCATTACGAATGGAAAATAATTGGATGAAATATTTAATATATCCTCAAAATTAAAATACATAAATGTATTATAGGAACATATATTAAATAAAAAACAACCATAGAAAATTTAATAAGTATAGTACTTAACAAAATTATTGTAATTAATTGATATTCTTTGGGAACTTGGTCCACAACATGAAAATATCATACTTAGAGTGATCATGAGGTCAATCCCTAGAATATAGATATGTATTTAAAAAATTATTACCATATGATGTTCCAAATTTTATTCTATAACCATGGGGTTGAGGAACCATTAACTTAGAGTCCTGAAATTTAATTTGAGTTCCCCGAGTGATTGAGGAACCTTCACAAAATCGTTGTGCTAGAATTTCCCAAAAAAAATCAATAACTATGGTATTCTCCTTTTAAATCATGAAGAGATTTAGTGGTTTCTTGAATTTATGGTTTTTCATGCACAACCTTGCGAATTGATGCCATAGAACATTATTTCTTCCCATTCTCATTGTTGAGACCCACTAGGTGGGGCATGTTAATCCATGTCTACTTCACATCTTAAAATTACCATGCATTTATTTTTTATCAATAATTCCCCATTTAATTCATCTTCATATTTAATTGGTATCCATCACCCACCAACATTCTATTTAATCAATTTATACCGTCAAATCATTAACCAAAAATTCAACATAGGTGTGGAGTCTCAATAGGAAGACCTGAGATCATATATTTGGTTAGAAACCCTTTTCAAATCTATGAGATTTAAACATATTATTTAATAATACCTATGGTGAAAAATAATTTATGTTAAAAAAATGGATGGTGTATTTGATAGTAGTTTGGATTCCTTACTTGAGTATAGAAAACTCCATATATTTATCAAATACCATTATATTATGTTAGAATCACTGAGTATACATGACTATAAGTTCATTCCTCCGTTGATTCTCATTATTCTTATCCTAAAAAATGAACTCCAACAATTTATAGTAGGGGATATCAGTCATGAATACTACACGTTTAATCATGAATGACTCAGCAGTCTCTATGAATTAAAAGATTCAATTGATTTTATCTGAAAAATCCTTGTATTTATCCAGTGACATTATATTAGGTTATAATTACAGATTAAACATGACTATAAATTCGTTCCACTCTAGATTCTATTGATATTTGTCCTGAAACATTTATTCCCATCATTTCCAATAGGGTCAATTAGTCTTGGACACATCATATTTAACCTTGGCCAACATAAGAGCCTTTAGGAATTAAAATATTATCTCAATTTTCTATGACAAATCTGAAACCTCTTGAGGGTATTTTATTTCATGAAAGGATGGTTTTTTACATCGAATGAGGTTCTATGATCAGTTCATATTTTAGTCAACATGGGAACAACTTGATGAGAATATATTGGACCAGGACAAGATTTGTGTTCTGTATATAAAAACTATACGATTATCTTCTAGATAATTATTCAGAGTACCCTATGGAGGGTTTGACAGATCGATTTGATGGGGGTATCATGACATCTATAATAATGTAATGAGGAAAAATAATTAAACACCTGGTAATTTAATTTAAATCATATAAAAATTATCAATTTAAATCATATGTATCAAATAAATAATTAAAGGTACAACAATAAATAGTTAAAAAGAAAAATAATTGAAATCCATATATTTTAACTACACACAGTTTGTCGAAATTTTATTAAAAATCATATTTTAACCATGTGAGTATCACTTGAATATATATATATATCTGATTGGGATTTATGGTTTCCCAAAGTGTGTTCAAACCTTATAGGATATAAAAACCCCTTCCAGAACTTGTTTCACTACTGGTTCATGGACTTTCGCTCGTGATCCATAACCATAGACCCTAAAATTTCTCACAATATATGATTTTTTTATTTGAAATTACTCTAAAATCATTATAAAACTAAATAAAATCAAAAATTAATATTTACCTACATCCCCTAGAAACTTAAGGCATGTTTTGATGAATGATGTCCATATCTTCACTGATTACCAACCCCTAAAGTTTTGTTGATCAAATATTTTATCTAAGTTGATTTCCTAAAACACATAATGAATGTAGTATGCACTAAAATAATATTGTAATGAACCAACCAAAGAAACCCCATTCCAGTACCCTATATTCTTGACCAAAGACTCGAGATGTTTTACTGGTCACTCTGATTAGGAAACTAGTGACATGGAATCAATGGTTTCCAAGTGGAAATAACTTTTCCTATAAAAGTATGAAACTCTGAATAGGGATTCATCCCAAAAACCCAAAATAACATTATTATATATTATTGGGTCATGTTTCCACACAAGTTGTTAATAAAATATAATCTAGCACGAAATATTTTACAATAAAAATGAAATATCATAGAATTTTTATAAGAGTAAAAATAAACTAAAATTTGAATTATAAAATTACACAAAATTTTAAACAGAGTATATATGTACAAAAAAAATCCAAAAAATTATAATAGAGTATGGGTTATGAAGCTTATATAGCAATATACATGAGAAGAGTGGCATAAATAACCAATATAGAAAATAAAAAGTGTTTTTATCTATCGCCATGATATTAATGTGGAATCTCTATATATATAACCTCCTCCAAAACTGATCCAAGCAATAATGAGTAGCCACTGCCTCCATGAAGAACCATTTGTATACCAGTATCTGTTGAAATAAGGTATATATATATACCTGAAGTGTGTATGTATGGTGTGAATAGAAATATCACAATATAATCCCACAAATTGTTCAATGTAAAACATTTTTAGAAAATCCATAGCATGGTTGTTTGATTTAAAGATATGAAACTAAATTTTTATTTTAAGAATACAACTATTATGAAACACTTTAAAGAAATCAATCATTTAATAAGAGTTTATATAGAATTAAAATGGAATTTATATTGTAAAACAACAATTAATAATCATGGGAATATCCCTAGGGAACTAAAGTCCATAAATCAATGGATCATCATATTATTTTACATCCAAAACAAAATGTCTATCCATTTTAAAATTTAACTTCATGATGTCTACTAGCTAGAGTGGAAACCTAAATGTTGGGCATATTGGATAAGTTGTATTTTTTTCAATAAGAAAAAGTATGTATTGGGGTCAATATATGATAGGATGTTATAGAGGTGATGCCTTAGTATATGGAAAAAGAAATTTGGGGATATAATATGATGAAATCAAGTGAATATGTTAAATATAAAATTGGAAATTATAGGAGATGATTATTGGTGAGTTTATTTTTAATGTCCAAGAAAACTGATGATGTTTATAACTAATTACATTAAAGTTTAAAGGTGATTTTTTTGTTAATATAAACAATGCATAAAGACTACTTTGAAAAAAACATGATTTTCATAAAGGGAGATCCATGATGCATGATGTTACTTTTAGAATTTAGTTACCTACTTATGGATAACACTAAATTGCACAAACCTGTATAAATGTAAATATAAAATTTCACTATTTATTTAAATGTAAAATGGGATTGGGTAAAATTAAATTTGATTTGAAAAAATTTTATTACTGGATAAAAGGATCTATGGAGGGGTCATAAATGATTTACAATGGCTATATAATTTCAATCTTGTTTAGTGTAAAGTTTATAACATAGTTTAAACATTCTATGTAAAGGATATCTAGACCTACAAAAGGTTAATGAAATGATGAATTTATAGAATAAATTTTTGAAGTATTTTTTGGAGAAATTTAGAATATTAATTATGAAAAAATGGAGAAATAAATTGATATTGATTAAGATGAGGTTTTTACTCTAATATTCATTGGTTAAATATCATGAACAATATAATGGTTCAAAATAAAAGTTCCTTAGAATAAAATTATAAAACCCTAGGTGATGGTTTTTGATTTAAGAAATTATAACCAAACAGAAAAACTAGAGTTTCAGATGCTCTATGTAGAATAAATAAAGATAATATGATAGCCATGTGAGTTTTGAGTGATCATATTATTCATCATGGTGAGAAAATGAATCAATTGTTCTGATACTTATATAGAAATTGTAAGACTCTAAACACCAAACCATAGAGATAATCTTTTAATGTTTAAATCACAATTGAGATAAATAATGATCTGAGATATTTCATTGGTGTAGTAGTGGAGTCTTGATTAAAAAAACAATTAAAGAAGATAAAAATTTCACAGACCATTCCATAGTATATTTATTATAATCATTTTAATAATACCTCGATGATAGGGGTTCTAGGGAGCTCAAAATAACATGAAATAACATGTTTTTGAATGATAAATAAAAATGTGGAAGATATAATACTTTTTGAGATATTAATGATGCATTAATTTAAATATTGCCTGGGGTATTTTTGAGTGAATATTTAGGAGATATCAAGGGAGATATTCCCTTAGTTATAAATATTATTAAATAACAAATTAAAATTTTATTTCAATCCCGAATCAATTTGGGAAATAATATTCACCTAGAAATTTGAATATATATATTTATAGAAAATAAGAGGAAATTATGGTGTGAATTATGACATATGAGAACTTGATACACACTATGTTAAGAATATGTTAATGAGTCAAATCTGGGATCTATTTAATTATTATCACACCAAAATGATTGAGTGTTCAAAGGATAAAGAAGAAGCAAATCAATTTTAATCTAGTATGTGATTTTTGAGACCAACAGACATGATCACGATTACCAACTATTAATGATCTTGAAGAGTAATACACTTAGAGAATAGTTGATCCAATCTATTCATTGAGAAAGATCATTCTTCGGGAGGTGTATAAAAAAATTATAAGAATATGAAGATAATTATTTTTTGGATTATATTTTAATATTCACTTCAATGGATGGGGTGTATAACTAGTTAAGGAGGGAGGATATGTGATAGATTTATATAACCAACCATAGATATAGGGTTTTTGATAACAGTGTATAACTAGACACAAAAATAGGATCAATAAATTGTGTGTATTACCAGTGGATGTCGATGAAATGTGATTTGGTGGTATAACCAATCACTCTCATATGTGACTCCAATGAAAATTGTTATTGATAATAAGATTATATTATAGAATATATACATTTATATGTAAAACCAACTTCTACTTGTATTTTTATTTTTTTAAACATATAAATATTATTTTCTAAAATCTATTTATCTTTTACATGTAAGGTGAGTATCATATTTTAAGGATTATAGGATCAAGGATTTAATGGGCCATAAATGTTAAAGATAAAAATGTGGAAATTTCATTAAAAAAAGATTACATGCTCAACCCTCCCCCTCTTAGGGATTCATTCAGACTTGAGAACTTCAATTAGTATCAAATAACGTGTTCCCCAATAATGATATGAGAAGCTTATGAAATATGTAAAAATATTAATTTATAAAATAAAAAATTTGTCCCTACATTTGATGGTAATATTTATTATAGTTGCAGGAATAATATACTACCATACCTATTATTACTCTTCTATGAAGTAAGGGATGCAGTGATAGTGGGATTTTATCCCATTAATAAAGCTTCTGTTATTACTCAAGTTGATAATATAAATATGAATTTATATGGAGAGGCTCAAAATTCCATCGTCATGTCCCTATAAAAATTGTTCTACAGAAAGAAAATGAGTCTTTAAAAATAATTGGATGCATGGGAAATTTTTTTAAGGTTTTTTTATGAATCAAGATGATAATAGAATACGATATAATATGGAGTGGATCAAATTGAAATATTGACATACCAGTCAGAATAGTTCTACAGAAATTTAATGGGTCTTTAAACAAAACTAGAGTCGTTGGAGAAATCCCGAAAAAGATTTGATGGTAATTCCTGTTTCAAGGAAGGAATAATTCATCTTTAGAGGAGTGAGTTTTCAGAAATTTAAATGGAATATAATTAATATAATTATGGATACTTTTCTTATTAAAATGAAATAAATAGAAATAATAAAGGTTTTAGTGCGATTTAAGAATATTTCACCATTGTTATGAAACTTGTGTGAAATTTTATAGACATTAAAGTTACAGATTTAGAAAATTATGAAAAAAAATTCATTAGAAGAACATAAAAATATATTCAATGCTAATGAAATGTGGGATAACTTATCTTTCAAGAGGAAATAAGAAATATGGATGGAAGCTGATGATATGATGAAAGAAAATAACAAATATGAGGAACCAGTAAAATTATGTGACCTTGATGAGGAATTTACCCATATTATATATATATTTTATAGAGATTATAAATGTGAAAGTGGACGGGTAATGGAAAATAATTAATATAGGTTCAGAATTGTGAAGGAACAGGGAACATTACATATTAATTTCCAAATACAAAGACAAATGATACTAAATTTGAAGAGGAAGGAAAGAAGTCCTAAAATAAAAAGATGAAACGAAATTTTAAAAATAATTTCATTGGTGATAGTAATTATTTGTTGAAAAAAAGATTATGAAGGATCATCTTTATAAAATAGTTTATTAGATGATAAAAATGAAATATTTTCTCATTTAAAAAGTGGAAATGACACCTCTTGTAGTAATGATGATAATTAAAGGATAGAAATATAATGGAAGATGAAAGGAAAATTTTATCAAGAATTAGAAATAAAGATGCCCATCTGTCTGGTAAAATATAGTCTGAATAAATTGAAAAAGTTTATATAACATTCTTCATATTGAAATATTAAAAAATGATTTGGAATATGATTGATCTAAGAATATAATATCTGGTCCCAATTTTATATTAAATAGATAGGGTAATATCTCAATGAAACCACTTTCCCAAAGGAAAAATGTTTCTGATATTTTAGTAGGAAAACATTAATTTAAATCTAGATAATTAAGATTTTACCCATAAGAACATAATTTGAAGTGTTTTTTGGTGATTTGGAAGGTATGGAATTTTATTTTTTTTATTAAAATATAACTTTTTTTATAAGATTCAATAACCATGGGGGAGTTTGGATGATCAAATGAGAGAGGGAAAATCATAAGAAATATGTTTCCTTTCAGGAACAAAATATATCCAATATTTTTGGATATTTATAATATGTACATAAGATATTTGGAAAATAATTTCACAAGGTTGTTGAGGGGATTATGAAACTACCATGAGTGATTCCTTATCATATTAAAGGTAACAAAATTCATAAAGCTAAAGTTGAAGGGTCAGACAATATTAAGTATTTTAGTGAGACATTTGATAAGTCCACAAAAGATTATCATGTCAATGATTTCTTGATAATATGGATAGAACAATTATATAAGGAATAGTAAATGTATAAATTAGAAGTGTTTTATATGTAAAATGGGAAAAAAATTTGTTTCAATAATGCCACCAAATAACATGATAAGATGTACAGAAATGATGATTTGAAAATTCAAGAATAATTATGTGAAAGATGTGTGTTGTCTGGGAAAGAGACTATAAGAACCCATGTTTTTCTGGATAGTCGTTTTGAGAATAAATTTGAATTTTTTCTATTGGATGATCAAGAGGGGTAAAAATATTATTTTCCCCTACTAGCTGATCTCGGATAGTTTTTCTGACAGCACTATTAGTCCCAGAATAGGGATTTAACACTAGGATAGGAGTTTGGAGGAAATCTGGGATGTTCGAATATTGTCGGAATATTTAATATTTAATATTATTAAATTAAATATTAAATTATTTATGTAGGTTCATTTGGAAATAATGTTTAAATAGAGCTTCGGATTGAGATTCCATCTACGCTATTGAGTCCGGAATGGGGAGTTTATCCTAGTGGAGGCATAATCTCATGTCGGGCGCCGGGGCCGGCCCATGCCCCTTTTTCTTCCATTTCTTTTCTTCTTTTCTTTTCTATTCTCTCTCTTACTTCCTCCTACTCCTTGAGCATGCTCCACAGGCACTACTCCTTAGTTGTGTCCCTGGGGATATTTCAGAGATCGAGAAATAGGGAGAGATAGAAGGCAAGAGGGGTACTGATTCGAAGCCCTTGACGCGCTGAGTCGGCGTGCGACATCTGTGGACCGTGAAATCAACCCCGGGTTTGGTGGTTTCTGCCCAAAGGTAGGTATGTTTATGTTTTTCCATAGATAACCTTTAAACAAGTTTTTTTCAGTTCTTAAAGCCTTATATTACTTGCTTGTATTCCCATGAGGCTCGATCTGTTGTTTTGGGGGCAAAAAACGGGTGAATCAGGTGTTTTTAGGGATTTCCCATCGGAAAACCCAGTATACACAGCTTGTGTTCCAAGGGAACACGCCATGTATTCTTCCTGTTTATGGAAGATGAAGTGTTTTTAAGTACATGACGTGTACTTTGAGTACATGCCGTGTAGTGGTGCACGTGTGACCGGTCATGTGGAATCGAACAAGGTTTTATTGGTTTTTTTGAAGTACACACCGTGTACTGTAAAGTACACACTGTGTAGTGGTACATGTGCATGTTTTCGGGTGAAAATGGACACGACGTAACTTTTTTTGAATAGTACATTTTGTGTACAGTAAATTAAATGCTGTGTACTTTTACACAGGCAGACCCAATGTGCTCTGGCCATGTACCCTGGCCATGTACTGCTTTAGTTTTGTAATTTTGGGATATCTTATGCTATGGAAGTCATAATTGGGCATGTGAGTAGTTGATTCTGAGCGTTTTTCCACGCATATCACGATGGTGCAAGTATTTTAACATTTAAAGGTCATATAAATGGGCTTTTGTGGATATTTTCTGAAAGGAGGTGTTGTTCCTCTAGTTATCGAGCCCATTCATCACCTATGGGTGAGACTTGTCGAGGTTTCTAGGTTGGGTGTTTGGACCAACTTAATCGAGTCCTTTAATATGAGATGAGTTGTCACTATCTCCCATAACCTTTTCCTTATAGGACGTTCCCCTTGTGAGATGTGCCCTTCTCGCCTAAGAGGTCGTGAGACCGGATGCTTCTAAGGGTCCCTCGAGGGATGCCTTGCTTGTGAAGTGAACTAAGGAGTCCTTGTAGGAACTCTATCATGTTTTCTTTGAGAGGACCCCTATTATGGGTTTCCAATTTTGTTCTTCATTCGAGGATCCCGTGTAGGATTACTCTTTGCTAAGGATACTGTGTAGGATTCCTTCTCTCTAGTAATCTGGAGGATCCCGAGTAGGATGGCTCCTTGGTTTTTTACTTGAGGGACCCAATGGGTGCTCGTTATTTGACTGACCCTGGGTGGTTACGTCGGGTTTGGGTAGAGATGGTGATCAGGTGTCACCTTGAACCCATGCAAAACTGGTGCTCCATTTGGGAGTTGGATGTATTGTTGGGTTGGGCGTTCGGGCCACCCGCACTTGTTTTTTTATATCTGACATGGTTTGCTGATGCTATAGTGGTTACCAAAGTTGCTTCCTGGTTGGAGGCTATTGAGCCTGACGTGAGGCATCTTTCTTATTTGTTGGGATTCCAACCTTTCCTTGTGTTCCTGAGTAGTAGGTGGTCTGATGTTTCATTTTTAGCTGATGAATGTTTTTGTGTACCTTTGTGCTACGCACCCATGTTTGGGGTGTCATATGGCTGAGACCTTGATTAATCAAATACCTAGAATTGCATATGTAATTTAATGAATATGTATAACTGCTGTTTGGGATCACTGCTTGGATCTAGGACCACCCTAGGGGTGCATTCCTCTATTTAACCGTTTGGCCTGGATACCCGATGGTATGCCATGATTGTAATGTTTATTGAATTTTCATAGGAGAAATTGTATATAAATTGAAAGTGTATGCTTTGGGTTGGACCGGTTACATACGCCTGAGGGATGTGTTTGTTTTAGCATGAGGGCATTGTTTATTTATCTTGTGGTCAAGATACTGCTTAGCCTGAGGGCAATTTTCTATTTCGCCTAAGGGCATCACTTCTTATTCCTGAGGGCAGTGACTTTTGTGCCTGAGGGAAATATCTCGTACGCCTGAGGGAAAGCCTGAGGGAATGGTTATATTTGCCTGATGGCATGGTTATATTATCCTGAGGGAATAGAGATATTTATCCTGGGGGCATGTTGATATTTAGCCAGAGGGCCTGATTAAATTAGCCTCACGGTGTGGTTACAGTTAGCCTAAGGGCAGGGTTCTGATTAGCCTGAGGGCATGGTTCTGGTTAACTTGTTCATAGGCTTATTTATGGCGTTGGAAGAAGCAGGTACATGTCGATGGGATTATAGACCCATAGATCGACTTAAAGATACATGGCTTGAGTGGAATGATGTCCAGCTCAATACCCTTGCACAAGATGTCCAAGAGATCGGGATTATGGCCTCACGGATCGACTGTTGATGTTGTTTCTTATTATTTGAATCACTGAATCATGAATATTCATATTTTTGTATATGTGTATAAGTATGGGACTATACATGTGTACGTATATAGATATGGAGATCCATGATGGATCTCACCCAGTTGACAGGGATTACATACCCTAAGTTCAATTTTGGTTGCACGTTTTGTTTACATCCTATTGTTGTGTTCTAGCTAGGCTGAGCACGTTGTGTTGCATACACTTTTAGCCGCACAATTTTAGGTTGCTTGTCAGGGTTCCCTACTGAGATTATTTGTCACCCCTTCACATGTACTAAGTGATCATGTAGACCTTATGCCTGCTTTTCTGGTTGAGAACTGTTTCTTGATCGAGCGATGCTGCTCTAGTGGTTCTACAGATCGGGCTGCAGCAGTTCGACATTGTCTGGAGATCAGGTATGTGGTTTGGCTCGGAGTTAGTAGCAGAGCCCTGTAATTTTACTTCAGTTTCTTTTCTACTTATATCTATATGGTCGGTCAGGGGGTGACCAGTGTTGTATTGAATTGCATAGTTGTTCGAGCTTTTACATCATTTTACTATTACAACTAGTTTTATTTCTGTTGTTTACTTCTTTCGCAGTCTATTTAATTTTCGCTGTTTATGATACTTAGTTATTTCTGGTGTTTTCTTACTCTGATATGAGGGAATAGTCTCCCCACTATCACACCCTAGGACCTTGCTTCTAGTCGGCATGTTGTAGCGTACAGGGAGGCGCACTTGAGGCCTTGTGGAAAACTGGCTCAGAGCACCAGTTTAGTGGCTTTAGGGTCGGGACATTACAAAGTGGTATTATATGAGTTTTATTTCCTGGACTTTACTATTTGGGATATGGTAGACAGGAGTATTAGGAACGTGTCAGAAACTATGACGGATATTAGGCTGGTGCGTCGAGAACACTTGTTCTGGTAAGAAGTCCTGGTATCCAGGGTTTGGGATTGCTCTTCTATTTTTGCGATGTTACAGTTTTATATTATTTTCTCCTTGAGCGACCCACATTTTGTGTGGTGTTTTGATTTACTATGGATATATGGCTCTTGGATATTGGTAATATGCCCAGGATGGATTTTGACTCTTGGTCGAAAAAGGCAAGAGGCGTCTCATGCATCATACTAGGCGCGTAGGATTCACATCATATATGTCTGCTAGTGTGTGTTTCTACTGACGACTTGGATTTGGGACTTCTTAAACATACTTTTTACTCTAATGGCAGGTTGTGTGGATCTACGTTGAGGCATTTTGTTGAGTCTGATGACTCATTACTTGTGCACGGGTGGTGCAGTGACCCCAGTTGGTCTGTGTGGCACATGATGCCTTTTCGTTTAACCTCTTATTGGGTGTTGTTTTTTCGGGTTTGTGGTTATCTAGTCGGATCATTGAGTATGATGTCGATAGATACCAGGGATTTTATTGTGAAATGGACCTCCTTGTGGTATTTCTATATACAGATAACCGATGAGTGTTCGTTCAGTTTCTCTTATGCTTGGGTTGTGAACTCCAGGGAGTAGTTCCTTCGAATGATTCTTAGAGAGGATCAGGGCCCTTATTGGTTGTGTTTTGGTTTTGTTGTCCTTGTTTGTTGTGATCTTTACCATCTTCTGAGAGGTTGTGGATCTGTTGGGATAGGTGGTCGGACCTTGTGACCCAGTTATAAGGGTTTTTCTATAGGGATAGGTGGAATACCTAGAGACCCTTGGTTTTGACTCGAACCTTTATAGTTCGATGTCTGTTCTGTTCTAGGGAAACCTCTATGAGAGTGGTTGACCCATGCTTGAATCCTTGTCGAGTTTGGGTGGGATGTTAGAAGCTCTTTGAGGGAGCTCGACACGTCTTCGGTTAAATCTTAGTTTACTTGTATTAGAGATGATCATGCGCTATCTTGATTCATCTTGAGTATGCTGAGAGAGCTTTAGCCTTCATCGAGCTCCTTTTCCATTCCTAAGGATCATCCCTATTGAGGATGGAACCTTTTATGGGTTTTCTCTTGGAGTGGTTTAAAGAAATCCATATGGTGGGGAGTGTACCATTGGCCCTTTGAGGGTGGTTTTCCTTTTTTAGGTTAAACTTCAGTGTTTTCCAGGATCTTTTGAGCTTAGAGTTTTCTCTTAATATGATGACAAGGGTATTACTGTGGTGGGGACTACCAAATTGGTCATAGTTGAATGTATTCCATATAGAAGTGGTTGTTAATTATATATGGCTGGTCGTTGGACAGTCCAGATAGCTTGGTTGTGCAGATGCTCGGTTTGGGAGCTTGGATACAGGTCCTTCACTGGACTTCTTGGGGACAAGAAATTTTATGGTGGGGATTTTGTAAGAACCCATGTTTTTCCGGAGGATCGTTTAGAGTAGAAATTTGCATTTTTGCTTTTTAATGCTCTTGAGGGGTAAAAAGGTCATTTTACCCTACCAGATAATCTCTTATTGTTTTTCTGACAGTTCCTTTGGTTCTGGAATAGGGATTTTACCCTAGGATAGATGTTTGGAGGAAATCTAAGCTGTTCGAATTTTGTCAGAATATTTAATATTTAATGTTATTAAATTAAATATTAAATTATTCATGCAGGTTCATTTGGAAATAAATTTTAAATAGAGAATCAGATTGAGGTTCGGCCTTCATCGTTGAGTCCGGAATTGGGAGTTTAGCTTAGGGGAGGCCAAACTCATGTCGGGCGTCGGGGCCGGCCCGAGCCCCTTTTTCTTCCTTTTCATTTGTTTTTTTCATTTCTTTTCTCTCTCTTACTTCTTCCTCTACCTAGCGCATGCTCCATAGGCTATCCTCCTTGGCCGTTTCCCAAGGGTGATTTTGGAGATCGATAACAAGGGAGATAAAAAAAGGCAAGAGGGGTACTGATTCGAAGCCCTTGACGTGCTGAGTCGGCGTGTGGCATCTGTGGACCGTGAAATCAACCGAGTCTTCGGAGGCTTCCACCCAAAGGTAGGGTAATTTGCGTTTTCACCATAGATCCACTTTAAAAAGTTTTTTTATGTCCTTAAATCCTTATATTGCTTTCTTGTATGCCCATGGGGCTCAATTTGTTGTTTCGGGGGTGAAAACGGGCGAATCTGGCATTTTTAGGGATTTCCCATCGGAAAACCCAGTATACACGGTCTGCGTACTAGGAAAACACACCGTGTGTTATTGAAATTTAAGGAAGATGACGTTTTTTTATGTACACTCCATGTACTTTGATTGCACACCATATAGTGGTGGCCGTGTGACCGGCCGTGTGGAATCGAACATGGTTTTAGTGGTTTTTTTGAAGTACATGCCATGTACAGTAAAGTACATGCTATGTAGTGGTACATGGGCATGTGTTCGGTTGAAAATAGACACAAAATAAAATGTTTTGAACATTACATGCCATGTACAGTAATGTACACACTGTGTACTATTACACAGGCAGGCCCAAAGTGCTCTGGCCATGTACTCTGGCCATGTACTGCTTCAGTCTGGTAGTTTTGGGATATCTTATGCTCTGGAAGTCAGAATTGGGCATGTGAGTAGTCGATTCTGAGCATTTTTATGCATAGATCGCGATGGTGGAATAATTTTTACATTTAGTGGTAATATAAATAGGTTTTGGGGTTTCTATCTAAATAGTGGGGTTCTTCCTCCAATTATCGAGCCCATTCGTCACCTGAGGGTGAGACTTGCAGAGGTTGCTAGGTTGGGTGTTCAGACCAACTTAGTGAAGACCTTTAATATGAGATGAGTTGTGAGCTATCTCATATAACCTTTTCTTTAGAGTTTGTTCCCCTTTTTAGATGTGCCCTTCTAGCCTAAGAGGTCGTGAGACCAGATGCTTCTAAGGGTCCCCTAAGGGATGCCTTGCTTGTGTGATGAACTAGGGAGTCCTTGTATGAACTCTCTCTTGTTTTCTTTGAGAGGAACCCTGTTTTGGGTTGCCCCTTTGGTTCTTCATTCGATGATACAGTGTAGGATTCCTCTTTTCTATGGATCCTGTGTTTGATTCCTTCTCCCTAATTATCTGAAGGATCCTGAGTAGGATGGATCCTTGGTGTTTGACTTGAGGGACCCAGTGGGTGCCCATTATTTGATCGACCCTGAGTGGTTACATCGGGTTTGGTTAGAGATGGTGATCGGGTGTCACCTAGAACCTGTGCCAAACTGGTGATCCCTTTGGGCTTTGATGTATTGTTGGGTTGGGCGTTCGGGCCACCTGCACTTGTTTGTTTATATTCGAATTCGTTTGTTGATGCGGTAGTGGTTACCTGAGGTGCTTCCTGGTTGGTGGCTATTGAGCCTGACGCAAGGCGTCTTTCTTGTTTTTTGGGATGCTTACCTTGCCTTGTGTGCCTGAGTAGTAGGTGGTATGATGTTTAATTTCCAACTGCTTAATGTTTTTGTTTACTGTTGTGCTACGCGCCAATGTTTGGGGTGTCATATGGCTGAGGCCTTGATTAATTAAATACCTATAATTGCATAGGTAATTTAATGATTATGTATAGCTGCTGTTCAGGATCACTTCTTGGATCCATGACCACCCTGGGGGTGCATTACTCTATTTCTTCATTTTTCATAGATACCTGTAGGTATGCTGTGATTATAATGTGTATTGAATTTTCAAGCGAGAAATTGTATATAAATTGCATGTTTATGCTTTGGGCTCGGCCCGGTTACTTGCCCCTGAGGGATGTATTCTTTTTATCCTGAGGGCCTTGTTTTTTTAGACTGAAGGAAAGATACTTCTTAGCCTGAGGGAAATTTTCTATTTCTCCTGAGGGCAACACTTCTTATGCCAGAGGGCAGTGACATCTGTTCCTGAGGGAAATATATCTTACTCTTGAGGTAAATATTCGATAGCCTGAGGGAAAGCTTGAGGTTTTGGTTACATTAGCCTGAGGGCGTGGTTATATTATCCTGAGAGCATTGTGATATTTATCCTAAGGGCATGTTGATATTTAGCCTAAGGGAATGACTATATTAGCCTGACTGAATGGTTACAGTTATCCTGAGGGAAGGGTTCAGATTAGCATGAGGGAATGGTTCTGGTTAACTTGTTCAGAGGCTTATTTATAGCGTTGGATTAAGCAGGTACATGTCGATCGGATTGTGGACCCAGAGATCGACTTAATGATACACGGCTTGAGTGGCACGACGTCCAGCTCAATACCCTTGCACAGGAGGTCCAAGAGATCGGGATTATGGTCTCAAGGATTGACTGATGATGTTGTTTCTTGTTATTTGAATCACTGAATCATGAATACTCATATTTATGTATAAGTGTATAGGTATTGGAATATAAAAGTGTACGTATATAGATATGGACATCCATGGTGGCACTTTCCCAGTTTATAGGGATTACAAACCCTGAGATTAATTGTGGTTGCACGTCTGGTTTACTTCATATTGTTGTGTTCTAGCTAGGCTGAGCACGTTGTTGTTGCATACAATTTTAGTAGTATAGTTGTTGGTTTCTTGTTGGGGTGACCTACTGAGATTATTTCTCACCCCTGTACATGCACCTCGGTGTACATGTAGACCTTATGTCTGATTTTCAGGTTGATGACGAGTTTCATATTGGATTGTGCTGAGGCCCAGTGTTGCATGATTGAGCGGAGCTGCTCGAGTGGTTCTACTGATCGGGCATCATCAGTTCGACAATGTCTAGAGATCAGGTACGTGGTTTGGCTCGGAGTTAGTAGCAGAGCCCTGTACTTTTACTTTCAGTTTATTTTGTACTTGTATCTATATGGTCGTCCAGTGGGTGACCAGTGTTGTATTGTATTGCATAGTTGTTTTGGATTTTATAGCATTTTACTATTACAGCTAGTCCTATTTATTTTTTTTACTACATCCGCACTCTGTTTACTTTTCACTGTGTATGATACTTAGTTATTTCCGATGCTGGATTACACTGATATGAGGTAAATGTCTCCCAACTATCACACCCTAGGCCCTCACTGCTAGTCGGCAGCCTCTTGCATATGGGGTGGAGCTCTTGAGGCATTGTGGCGAACCGGATCAGACCACCGGTTTAGTGGCTTTCGGGTTGGGACTTTACAGAGACAAAGGATTATATAAAAATCCTACCATCCTAATAAGAGAGAATAAACAATTTAATCCATGATTTTTTTAATAATTTTCATTGACATATGAGGTGGAGAAGATAACCCCACATGTTGAAACAACTAATGGGATAAACTAAACCCACTGAGAGTGTCATAACAACCTTGAAGATTTAGAGGGTAGAGCTTATATGATGTACTAATAAATAGAATTCTTTATGATGAAAAATAAATATGTTCATCTATTGAGGGGGAGAAAACATTAGATTATACTGTCATATTTTCAAATAGTAGTGAATATGGAATTTGAGGACCGCATGAAAATCTATATGATTAAGGTATAAAAATCAGTCAAACAACCCTTTGTTATGATTATATTAAAAATATATATTAACATTGGGGTATTGGTTTATGAAAATTATAAAAGGGGGAGTTTTTTTCCATGAATATGAATTTTTTTTGATGGATTTTTGAGTTGTGTGTATGTGTTTTATTTTTCATGATAAATCTGTTTTTATAACTCCATTAAAAAATGAGAATGATTTCACATTTATGGAAATTTTTGGATAAAACTGAGGATTTTTTATGTAATTTTGTACTATAATGGATTTTCTCTTGTATACTTAGAGTATATTAATGATATTATCTTTTCTTTGAGAACAATGTGGTATCATAATTCCCTCAATAGTTTAAAGGCTCTATTTAAATTCAAAAAGGGGGAAGATAAATTTGGATTTAGAATTGTTGAAAGAGAGAATATGACATCAAATGCCACTAAACAAATACCATGCATTTAGTATTAATATGGGGGGAGAGAATGGATTTTACCTATTAACTTGAGGATATTTTTTTTGTTGACAACAAATCCAATGGGGGAATATTATTGTGCACATTGGATAAGATTCATTGATTTTCAATAAAAGAATATTTTTATTGAGATAAATATGTTATGAGATATCATAGAGGTTATACCTTAGAATATTAAAAATGATATTTAAGGATAAATCTTGAAAAATGTATTTGGATTGGGTTAAGAGAAATTGAAAAATTATATGTGATGATTGTTGGTAAGATGATCTTCAACGAATAGGATAAGTGATGATTCCAAAGATTGTTTTTATAGAGGTTTGAATATGATTATGAGTTAACTTGGATGTCGTGTAAAGGTAACTCTGAAAATCAAAAATATTTATAAAGTTTGATCCATGCTAAAAAATGTAATAATATAATTTCAATACCTACTTTAGGGTAGCGCTGAATTGTAATAACATGCATAATAGTAAATCTCTAATTTCACTATCTCTATAAAGGTAAAATTGACCTACATAGAGGTAAATTTCTGTTTTCTATTGGTCATTCCTAGGGAAATAGAGCTTTGAAAGGATTATTGGAGACTTAAAACAGAGATGTAAAGGTTAACCTAGACTATGTAAAGGTTATCACCTAGTTTCAATATGTTGTGTAAATGTCATATTAGCTGATGAACCAGTAATGAAAAAATGATTTTTTATAATTAGTTATTGAAGTAATTTTTGATGAAAATAATAATATAAGTTCAAAATAAATATAGAATAAATGCATATTTTTCATGATTATATTTTTATATCTGATCTTCATGTATTAATGTTTCAAAATAATCAAATAGACAGTAATACTAGACTCTAGGAATCAATGTATAAATCTAAAGGTGATTCTTTGATATTAAATAATACAGACTAAGAATAAAAAATATCATCTAAGATATCCCATGAAAAACTTGACAATATCACACTATGGAGAGGTACTAGAGGGTGTTTTGACCACTGAGGTGAATACACAAATGAGGTGTTTTGTTACTTAGGTGGAAACATGTATACTATAAACACCGCTTCATGGTGATGATAATTTCATGTATAAATACCACCATTAATAAATGGTGATATGAGTCATATAGTGGATTTGGTATTGGTGTGTTAATTATGTGAAGTTAATCATAAAAAAAACACCATGGACCGAGCTATGGTCTATTCAAGAATACAATTTCGGGAATCCCCCGATGATAGAGGTTTTGGGGAGCTCTATATTACAGCACATGTAATGTTACTAACTTATTTATTAAAACATTCAATCTACAATATTTATAATTTTTTCATCATAGTAATTTTATTACCATATGGGTGCTTTTTGAAGTAGTTTTTATGAGATTTCCAGGGTGATATTATATTAGTTTCAACTAATATTTAAGGCTAGATTTACATGTGATTTCAATGTTTCAGAAATATTAAAATTAAATTTCATGTCGAAACATGAATCTACATCGATAAGAAATGAGAAGAAACTGTGGTGTAATTTTAAATAGAATATAACCTGATACACACTATTTGGAGAAGATATGAATGTGTTAATGATGATATCCATTGGTGGATAAAAACACCTATGTGCTCCGGTATGAAAATACTGAAAAAGGACCAAATCACTTCTAATATGTTATATGAATTTTTGGACTAATAGATCGAATCAAAACTATTGAATATTGAATATATTAAATAGTAGAAGACATTAAACAAGATGGTCCAATATGTTCATGGAGGAGGATCATTCTTTAAGTGGCGCATAAGAAGTATATGATCAAAAAGTGATATTTCTTTATTGGATCATATTTTTTAGTATAGATTTCAGTATGGGGTGTAAAACCTATAATGGAGGGATGATTTTTTGGATGGGAATTTAACCAAGAAAGGTAGAAGAGTTAGTGTCTATAATATATACCAGACCAAATTGGTGGATCAATTACTGGGGTGTACAAGAAGTTTCTATCAAATATTGGTGACAAGGGTTTATAACCAATCACTATCCTATGTGAATTCAAAGATATTTTAATTAGAGAAATGATTATAAGGGTGAATACATAGGTTTTAGTGTGTGACCAAATATTGCAGGGAGAATGATTTTATGCAAAACTTTGTAAATTTCTATGCTAAACTATCTATTTATTTACTACATGTGAGGTGAAGATGAAATTTTATATATGATAAGATCAAGGCATTAACAGCTATATAGGTTTATTTAGAAAATGAGTAAATTTCATAAAATAAAAATATAACATAAATTCCCATAACCTTCTTTGTGATCCATCCAGACCTAGTAACTCAACTAAAATAATGGGTATTTTGACTAGCTAGAGAAAAATCATTCACAAGTGGTGTGATTATAAAGAAACTGGTTAGAGTGTCATGATAACTAGTTATGTAATATATGGTATAATAGGATTATTTTCATATATACCTAGTAAGCTACATGTCCTTGGTTCCTAGATATTTAATTAGGACTCTAATGTTGTATACACATTATTATGGATTTTGAATTTAATTTTTAATAATTTCCACGAGAAAATGAAATTTCATTGGGTAAACACTCTTATCAAAACCATTCCATTAATTCTCATCATTGATAAAAACCATTTATAATGAAAAAAATTCATTTAATTCTTGGAAAACCCAATTAGTTTATTTTATTAAACACTTTGTATGAACTATATAGTCCCATTCTAAAAACATTCTCTAGATTCCATTTAATTACCCATATTAAAATAGAGAGGTTAGAAAATGGAAGAGGATGTAAATGTGGAATGGGAGGAATTTACATAAAAATATTTAACTTCATTAATGATTAATCCTCTAATGGAAAAATAGGTGAGGGTGGAAATATGGGATTTTATGGATAGGAAAGACTCTCGAAGCCTCTGGTAGAATGAGGAATAAAAAATAACCCATTTCATTTAATACTAAATTTTAAATTTTAAAATAATTAAATTTTTTAATAGCCACATGGTTTCACTGTACTATTTCTCTAAACATAATATAACCAAGATGTAGGATTCAGAACACAATCTTGGAACCTACATAGCTAGGTTTTATAGTCTTTACAATCATGATAACATTTCATAAATTCCTAGGTCTAAGCCACACGATTTTCAGGCATGGTTAGATAACCATGTTCACAAACTATGTGCCTCTTAAAATTACATTAATACATAAAAAATTAGACTGAAACATAAAAATAAAATAGAAAATAATTACATAATAAACAATAAAGCAGAAAATGATATCATCAGTGTAACATTATTCCCACCCTATCTTCAAATTACCATTTTCAACTCTTCCATATAGTGAAGAAGAGGAAAGATATATATAACCAAATTTCATTATGAAAACATCAAACAAAAATTTGATTATAGATACCGATATACCCCTAACCATTCCATATATAAAAAAAATTACATAAGAGAAACTAAATAAAAAAATTTTGACACTCTACAAACAATCCCTTATACTATGAAGTCATCACTAGGATTATTACACTAGTATTGGAGATGAATTATTCCCTCAAAATTCTGATTAAAATTCATGATCTATAAATCATCATGTTTAAAAATGATCCAAAGTGAAAATATATTTTGAAGAAAATAGAATCCTTAAGAAGGGAGAAAACACTTGAGGGATGTGGGGAAGTAATAGTGTATGAAAGGTAGTTCCAACATCATCAAGAGAAGACAACCTAGAAAATCCTTCCAATACTAAAAAATGGATAGATCTAGTAAAAAAATACTATAGTAAAATAAAAATATTAAATATATGGTAATATTATTCTATATTTGTTGAAATGATATATTTTATTCTCATATTATTTTTATTCAACTGTTAAACTTAGTATCATTACCTAGTCAACCAAATGTTTTTCTCATTATTATAACCAACACATACATATATTTAAATTGAGGTTATATTTTATTTATAAGTCTTGTGTTATTCATCTCACATTAATCATGTTTGGGAAGTCATAGAAACTCCCATCATATAGACCTAACCAAAAGATGAGATGACTATAAAATTCATACAATCACAAGACCACTGCCCACTGAAAAATTCAACTATACCATAAGATGAACAAATTAATGTAGGGAAGGAACAAAATAACATAATATAATAGGAAGAATAAAATAGTGTAAAGGAATGGGGGCCATGTCACAACCCCCTCCCCAAAAGGTGTACCGCTCGAAGTCCATCAATGGGAGAAGAGAGTAGTGACCATCGAGTCACTCCTCTAATAGGCCCCGGGTTGGTGACTAGCATCGAGGGTATAATTAATAATTCAATGAGAGGCATTAACCTGTAATATTAACACATGTGGAAGAGAGATATAAGAAATAAAACAACAAACTCTTTATGATACTATAATATAAAAATATAATTGAATGTTCACATATGTAATATCTTTAAAGAACTACTACAACTGAAATGGAAAATTGGAAGTACCAAAACAATGTAAAAACGACAATGACAATGAAGGTCAAAAAAATCCTGCGAACCCCCCAAGCTATTAGTCACCAGAATAATCTCTAACCTTCTCCAAAATATGTAAAAAATAGTTAATATATTCAAAAAGTGAGTATAAAAATATACTTAGTAGGATCCTCCCTAGATCCACTCATACGAAAGGTAAAGAAAGAATTCTAAAGCACAGTGAACAACAAGTGGAACAAAATCATCACCTAAAAAGGTTCCCTAAGTACCGAACCTCACCATGGATTCTCTCACCATTTATTTAATACAAGAGAATATAATAAAATAAAGAATATCAAGGGTACCCCACTACCAATTCCCCAGTGGGTTGCTGCTTTGCCCCAACATTGGGCATCCCGACCATCTCTACCGAAAAAGGCTAGCCCACAAAGACCTGGGAGACACACTACAACATGCACCTCATGTATCACACCAACACATACACATAACCAAAAGTGGAAAGGGAGTTTCCTAGAGCCACCAAATCCTACAAAATATATATCATAAATTAGGTATTATACCACAATCCATCACATCTCGTACACCAACTAAGGATCCTCAAACCATCACATCCTATATAGCTTATACCTATAGTAGCTCTTAGAAAACTATGTCCAGAATATATGTGTGTGAAATAACCACAAGCTATCACATCCCTATACATAATATATAGGGAAAACTAACCTCCATGCGTACCAGAACAAGTAACTACCAAGTGAATGGACAAGACCAAAAGGTGTAGTCAGCCATCCATCCTCCCATCAGGATGATGGGAAAACACCCCCATAGGGCTCAAAATCATTAGGGTGTTAGTTTCCATAATCGACAGGGTGGAGTATCATATATAAATTCAAAATGTACATGATATAATATAGATCTGAACTACACAATGGGCATAACCTATTATCAGACTCAATTTTAGCCAACGTCTGTAAAACTCCTAAATTCCACTACTATGACCATATATCCTATACGCACACAACCCTTCAAAGAGATATATTATGTTATCTTATCCATTTTCATCAGTTTCACTTTACATTAATTAATTATTTAATAATTAATTAACCATTATCATTTTCAAAAACTTCTCAGTATTATAACCTCATCATTATATCAAAGAAATCTCCAACCCCATGGGAAAAAATTTATTAATTTATTAAAAAAAGTTACTTTCCATATTACCAGGTACTCTAGGAAAACATACTAAGCTGCCAAACAAGTATATAAACCAAGAGGCTTCATCTAACTGAAGTAGTAGTGAAATAAAAGTAGATAAATAAGAAATATGGAAGTCGAAAAGTCAACAGATTAAAACAATAATCAATCATTCATGTCCAAGGGTAATCCTAGCTTCGACCTGTTCAGTTATCCCTAGTTCCATACTCGACACCCACATGAAAAACCAATGAATCTCCACAATCAGGGCACCAATTACTGCCACAATAATAAGGCCTACCATCCCCACACAGAAAAATAGACCCCCAAGATTAGCCATCCTAGGATCACATCACATCATAAGATGTATAAAACAAAAAAGAAACTGTGCTCTTGTCCCCAAATCAAGGCATCCAAATTTTTCACACAATGAACTCTCATGGACCCAAAGCACAAGGCACTTTCCCTTCACAAGAAAGCAGGAAACTCAAGCCCTAAAAAGGAACTATCTTTTTATCACACAACCTATTATTATTTCTTCTTGAATTAACTAATTCATTAATACATGTTGCAACTATGGTAAAACTAAGAAAAAATATATCTAAAGCTATCATAAATTAATTAAACAATTAATTTAATATGACTTTAATTTATTTATCAATAATCCTCAACAAGCATCAGGTTTATTGAAAAATTCTATTAACCATTCAGATTTTCATTAATTTGATAATTTAAAAATTTAAAAAAAAAACAAAACAACAATTGGATTCATTAAACATGTCTCTTTATTTCCATTATCCAATTAAATATCAATTAATTATGGCATTATGTTCATTATTAAATTTCCATAATGAACAACATGATAAAACAAACTAGACATAGATATCACACTATCTATCAAACCAAGAGGAAAAACATTATCATGGTACAAATAAATGACATCTCTATGCGATCGATAACAAGTATTTAATCCGATTCAAATAATTATTAAGTAAATTTCACTCCAATATAGGGGATAAATCCTTCGAACATTCAATTTCATGTAAATAAAAAGAGAAACAATGAATACCCTACCTTAAAAGGTCTTTAATTTTCATTTTATGATAACATACCACATAATGTATCCTGATCACCTCTCCTATTACAACTGCATCCACTCAAGGATGTCATGACACAACAGAAACAACAAACAACTTCGGAAAATCCATTAGAAAAATGGAGATCAAGAAACATCACTTGTAATAGAGAAATGAGATGAAACAGATTGATGAAACATAAAAATGGAGGTAGAAAATAACATGAATTGAAGATAGATATCTATAGAGTGGATGAGGGAAAAAAATAAATTGATCCATGATGAAGGAATCCCCAAAATGCCGATGGGGGGGGGGGTCCAAAGTCACCTAGAATTTGGAGAGAGCTCCTACACCCATAGGGTTTTACAACTAGAGTGTCTAGAAATGTTTTAAAACAGAAGTATTCAAGAATTACATGATGTGTAATCCCCATTCACATCCTTTAATTCCCAGGGTTCAGTTTCCATTGAAAAAGCATCAGCTATTCACATTATTTTATTTTTCAAAATATGATATGTTTCTCAAGAGGAAACCTTATTTCACAGTGTGTAACTTTTCATGATTTCAAATCCATATTTATGTAAATGTTTTCCAAAATCTTGAAATTATTTGGTGATATACTAATTCATGAGCCACTAAACCTTGAATGGATGTCAATCCAGCCCCAACCCCACCACGGGGGAGGGGACTTTTCCACTCCCTAATGATCCATCATGCTCCTTTTATCCATTCTCTATTTTTGATATCCTTAATTATTTTCCCCAGATTGGGCTCAACCCATATGTTCTAGATCTATTCGAAGGATTCCTTAATATTCGAATCTCATCAGCAGAATTTAATGAATCTTCATCACTTTTGAATCTATATTTGATTACACAGTTGAAATAGTGGCGTCCTTCAGTGGATTCTTTTGAATGGTATGTTTTTAGTTTTTGGGATTTATAAGATCACATGAATTTGGGTTTATTTGACAACAAACACATCATCATTCATCTTATATTGGGGGTTTATTATATCAATTCTTGGTCCCATGTTCCTTCCATATGAAAAATTCCATAAATAATTCAATTTTGGTGGTCCTTCAACTTTAATATGATGCGTGATGTAACAAAAATGGAAATTTAGGTTAGTCTACCTAAAAAACCATTACCTTTTCAAAATCCTTCGATACTTCACATGATATTAAATTCGTATGGAAGATATTAGTGTTCTAACGGTAGAACTAGGTTAGTTTTTCATCCAGTATCTCCTCAAATATATGTGGAAGTGGAAGTTTCTAGAAGGAAACCTGATATTGTATTCTTTACTGTTAGGGAAGAATTCCATTGTAAAAAACCTATTGTTTTCGATTCGTGGTCAGCTTATTGATCTAATAGAAAGAAATGGGGCCATGATAGAATGGATTATATGAGGGTAAGTTAGATAAATAAAGGCTCTAGAGTTAGTGGTAATAGTTTGGTCATTGTATCTCGTGATGTTATGATAGAGACATTATTACATGGTGTATCTAGGTATCTACCTAAGGCAGATATGATATAGGATAAGAGAACAGGGGAAAAACCAAAGGTGGTGGATATTTTAAATCACATGATAAATCATCAAGGATTTCCCTATTTACTGAACAAGACCCCTCAGGCTTAGTTGGATGTGGTGAGGTTTGTGCTAATGGAACATTACATTCTAGTCCTTGCACTTATGCACTAGCTTTGAGAATAGGTAATGGAATCAACCTCTAAGGAGTGACACAATCGACTGGTGAGGGGAGATATAAGGATGGACAAGACTGGGTAAAACTACGAAATGCCTCTGATAGTCTATTTAATGATAAACATGCATCCAAACAAAGAAGGACCTTATCTTTTATTAACTTGAATAACTATTTTCATTACCTTGGTGATGATGGTCGAGTAGAGTGCATTAAAAAATTCCTCCCCTGAGGTAGAGTTTGGGATGGAAACCTTAGACAAAAATGTATTGGGAGAATACTGTAATGGTCTTTATATCCCAAGGAGGAATTGAAGAAATAATGAAAACAGGGATCCAAGGAGTTTCATTTTCATCAACAACATGAAAACCAAGGGGCGTAAAGACTACTCATTCCTTCCTAGAATAATGAAGTCATGTTCATCTAAAAAAGGTGGTAACACCAAGGTGAAGGTGATCCACTAAGTGGACAGTAGGAAGAAGGACCAATATACTAGATATCCTTGGTCAATAGATTAAGACAAAGAGGTTATAAAGGGGAGAACTCTTTTGAAAATATTGGATGTTTCACAAGGGGATTTGGAAGAGAATGTAAGGGATATACCTGAGGATACTTCGCTACATTCTGAGGATGTGGGATTAGAGGAGGTAATTGCAGACTTTCTGGTCATCTCAACTGGATAGAAGCAAGAGGTTACTTTAGAACTTGAGAATGTTCTAGAAATGTTTATGCATTTAGGATAAGAATTAATTGAAAAAGTTCTTACGATTAATTACACATAAGAGTAATCAATGAAGATGATGGAAATAATGATCTGTGTGAACTCTAATAGTGGTAAAAGCACATAGATCGACATGAAGGATATTATATTAATCATAGGATTCGACGAAGGGAAGATCAATATAGATGAGTACCTGAATACTTGGGAAAATCAAGCAACACACATTGAAGATATCATAATAGATGATCCAGACTTACAGGTACCAACCATTTTATAGAAATTATTTAGCGAGAATGATTCTAGTTGGCTCAATCTATCTTTCAACAATAATATGGTTTATTTTAGTGTTGTAACTGGGTGAACTTTTGGTTTCTCACTTTTTCCTTAAATGTGTTTTGATAATAAAAATTTATCTTTCAGTAATATCCATATTCATGTTGTGTAACCTTATTTCACCATGGGATATCTCCCATGCCTCCATCATCTAGAGACCAAACTCCTATAGACTTCTTTAGTGCCACCTTCGGCCACCTTATGCCTTATTGACATGTAAACAATCAATACACACAGATTCGTGCCCATATATTTGATAACTATCAAAACATTATTTTCCTCAAGAATCCAAAACCAACCAAGAGAGGAAACAAAACAAGGTTCATTTGAACAACCACCCCATGAGATACCTCTCAAATATCTCACCACCATATGAGCTCAACCAGCCCCATCAATGAAAAAGGGGATTGAAACATCAAGTAGATGAGCTAATTGTCGAGTATCCACTACCTATAGAGGTATATTGTACCCATCTGACCTCATGAATCTAAACATGGAATGAACATATTATACATCACTTGTCTTCTCCTCCCATGGATGTTGAGTAATCCAGAACAAGTAACAATGGAATGATCCATCTCATAAACTAGAAGAATTTCTACAACCAAAAATCAAATATCATTAAAAGAGAAGATACAAACACTAAATATCATGGGGTACTGAGTTTTCATCTATGATTCATATTCACAACTACTCTCATCCACCCCACAATTCTTCCACAGGACATGAACCAAGAGGATAACATGCACTCCTCAAAGGTCACATCATTTTCAACATTTATCTCTCCACAATCAATGATGTGAGAGTCATCATGAATATAATTATCGACCTATGACATGTTAAAAACAACATGTATCCAACTCATATATAGGAGAATATCTATTTGATACTCAACGTCTCTAACATGACCCAACCCCATGAAAGGACAAAAAAACATGGGAGAAAGCATACTCCCATGACCAAACCTTAACTACTCACATTGGGTAGTCACCTTCAGAAACAATTTATCCTCAACATCGAAAACCAAAGGTATCCTCTAATGATAGACATAGGATTTATAATGGTCTTGTGCGTCCTTCATCCTCTCATGAATCAGCTGAACCATCTCTATCATGTTCTGTACCAGTTCCAGCCCAAGAATTGTTGAATCTCTAATCTCAGTCCATCACAAAGGATAATGGAAAGGTCAAACATAAAATTATTCAAACTATGACATAACAACGGTGGAGTGAAAAATATTATTGTAAGGGAACTCTACCAAGGTTAGGTGCCTCATCCATGGACCCCCAAAATCCTCAACACAAGAGAGGAACATATCTGCAAGAGTTTTTATTGTGTTCTTTGTCCGACTATCTATCTATAGAGGAAGAGAATTTCTATGGAATATCCATGAACAAAAATAAATATGGAAACACCTCCACACCCTATAGGTAAATAGAGGATCCTAATAGAGAATGGTATTCCTTAGGACACTGTGGAGTCTAACCACCTCCTCTAGATACTGCATTGAAAAAACCTCTACTGAGCTCGACTACATAATCACTATAAAGTGGGGTGATTTTGTTAGACGATCCACTACCACCCATATAGCATCATAGCCACCCTGATCTTGTGGTAAATCGGTAGAAATATCCATCGATATTTCCTCCCACATCCATTGAGGAACATCTAACAGTTGGGGAAAACTATCAAGAACACAATGATTGACCTGTACCTTCTGGCATACCAAACATAAAGACACAAACCCTAAAACTACATTCATTAACCTAGGCGACCAAAACTATCCTCTCCAAGATTGGTACACATTTTTCATGCTAGGATATACCAAAAAAGGATAACTATATAACTATTCGAGAACCATCTCACACATTTCCAAAGGAATGATAATACATCCCTGAAACAACACTCAGTGTTGTTCATATTTAGACCAATAATCAGGGGCCTCTCCAAAAACAACATGGTCTCTCCTGACCTCCACCTTAAGATCCCCCGGTTGGGATTTCTCCACCTTCCACACCAGAGATGACTACACTATCATCTAAAAAAGGAAACCTCTACCATTAATTCTCCCATATCCATATCTAATGATGAACATTATTCACCCACCCCTAGGAATCACCAGAATCATGCACTGCATCACTACATGATTTCCTTATAAACACACTGACCACAAGATTACCATTCCTAGTTGTATAAGAAATCTCCAAATCATAATTCTGTGAGAACTCCATCCACTAATTATGATGCATGTTCAAGTCATGTTGGGTGAATATATACCTTTGGCTCTAATGATTTTTGAAGACCCAAAAATACACACTAATTAGATAATGTCCCCATAACTTCAGGGTAAAAACTACAACCAAAAACACGAGATCATGTGTTAAATAGTTAAAATAATAGGGATGCAACTGTTGAGACCCATAAAAAATGGATGATCATTGTTTCATAAGAACATATCCCACCCAAGATGTGAATTAGCATAGAAAACCTCAAACTGAAATCCTTCAATTGGAAGACAAAGAAATGGAGTAATGAACAAATTCTCTTTATGATACTCAAAAGCTACCTAAAACGAATCATTCCATTTAAACAAAAAATCCTTTTTAGTAAATTATGTCAAAGGAGTCACAACCCAAGTGAAATCGGCTACGAACCTCATGTAATAGACTACAAGACCATGAAAACTTCGCACCTCTTCCACCGTCTTGGCGGATTCCAAAGACAAAAATACTTCTATATTCATTGGATCCATAGCTACTCCATACTGCGATACAACACACCCTGAGAAATAGAATTCTTGATACCAAAGCATGAACTTCAACAACTTCCAAAACAACTTCTCATGGAGAATAGCTCCCAAAACAACATGCAGATTGTATGTCAGATGTCGAGTAAACAAGGATTTCATCGATGAAAACCACCAAAAACTTATCTAAGAAATCAAGGATCATAGTGTTCTTTTATCCCATTATCATAGATATATAAATTTTTACACCAAACAACATCCCAACAAACTCGTAATGCCAATTAAGACAAAAAAAATAAGTCTTGGGGTATCCTCATCTTTTATATGCAACTGATGAAATCTTGTCACTAATAGATCTTTGAAGACCAAATTACACCCTTTAGTTGATTGAATAAATCACCAATCCATTGAAGAGGATAGTGGTTCTTCACTACCACTTTGTTCAAGAGATGATAGTCGGTAAATAACTGCAAACTTCCATATCCTTCTTTACACACAAAGCTAGTGCACCCTATGGTGACACACTTGGCTGAACAAAACCACAATGCAATAGACCATCAAGCTGAATACACCGATCTCAAAACTTAGAAGGATCTATCCAATATGAATAAATCTAGATAGGATACACCCCCGGCTATAGTTAAATCCTGAAATCAATCTATTGTAGAAGGGGTAATGCTCCAACCTCCTCTAGAAAGATATCATGGTACTACTCTATGACCATGAAAAACCCCAACTACTAAACCACTGGAAAACTCAGCATCATCTCATCCATCAATGATGACAAGGATAAAATACTTCTTGAACTATCTGAGAGTCGCTATTTCCAACAAGAATTTCTAGATCTCCATCATCTTTGAAGAACACAACTTGACTCTTTAACAAATCCACAATATCCTACACCAAATATAACTAATCCATGCTGAGGATGATGTCATGTTATTGTATCTGTAAACATAGGAAATATTTCCAAGAGAGGTGCTTCCCCAACACTAGCTCATAGTCTCTACATAATTCAAACTAGTCATATCAACCTACAACTAGCATAGTCAAAGCCAAGGGAAATGAAAGTCTCTCTAACTCAAGTCTGAAAGCATCGAAAAGGGCTGGTGATATAAAGGAGTACAACTCTCTTAGATCAAACAAGGCATGCACCCATGCAGAAAACAAGAATAGGGTACCTCAAATGATGTCCGACTTGCCTGTTTTGGGTAATGATCAAGAATTATGTAGACCAAGACCATCTCCATAACCTCTATGAGCATGATAAGAACCACCTCCATGACCACACTTTTCTTTCTAGGGATGGGAAGCATCGATGGGTTGTCCTCTTCCAACCCTATCTACTCTCTATTGATCCAAAACTAGAGCAGCCTACTGCTACTTCTTCAGCTGTAACTATGTCAATAGAGAAACCTAAAGTGGAAAACCTAGAACACACTGACTATATAGAATTCTCATGAACTCTTTTAACTAATTACATCGAACTAAAAAAGAAAAACATGTGTGAAATCCATTGGAATGTAAATGATAGCTTCGGACCCTAGAAAAAAATACATAGAGTGTTGAGACCTACCCCTTAATGGTCGAAAGATATTATCCCCTGAAAACTGGGGACCACAGACCATAGCTTTGATTTGTTGTGAATCTAGATATCTACTATATCAAGAAGATATGGTTCAAGGAAATGTCTTCTCGATGAACTGTACACTCACCAGAACATCAAGATACATCTTTATCATAAATAGGGTGACCTCACTAGTGCAGAAAACATTTTTTACGTCGGTTATTTTTTATTATTTACGTCGGTTTTTAGGCGACGTTAATACGGACGACGTTATAAATAACGTTTTTTACGTCGGTTATTTAAAACCTGACGTAATATCCCTAACATCACGGTGGTTATCACGTCGGTTCATATAATAACCGACGTGATAAATATGCGCGGGGGGGCTTTATCACGTCGGTTATTCCCTAAACCGACGTGATAAAACGCCTGGGATATCGTTTATCACGTCGGTTATGTCATAACCGACGTGATAAACCCTGCCCCTGGCCTATTATCACGTCGGTTATTTAAGAAACCGACGTGATAAAAAGGCGTGGGAAACGTTTTAGCACGTCGGTTATCCAATAACCTACGTGGTAAATCGATTCCCAGGCCTTTTAGCACGTCGGTTATATTAGGAACCGACGTGCTAAAAGCCCCGGGAACGGTTTATCACGTCGGTTTTAGAAAAACCCGATGTGATAAACCCCTGGCGATTTATTTACCACGGCGGTTATAAAATAACAGACGTGAAAGAAATTTTTTTTTTAAATAATTGCACTGCTCTCACCAAAAAGCAACCAGAAACCAAACAAAAATAACAATGCCAGCCCTCCCCCAAGCGCCAACTGAACCCCACCCTCATCTATACCCACCTAACAAACTGGCCTGCCCTCCCCCACCACATTGGAGCCCCACCACAACCCTTGGACACCCCCCACCCCTTGGACAGCCCCCCCACCCTCATTTACACCCCCACGACCCCTAGTACAGCCTCAAACACCCATTGGAAACCCCTCCCATATCCCTTGGACACCCTCCACCCCTTGGACACCCCCCCACCCCTTGGACAGCCCCCCACCCTCATTTACACCCCCAAGACCCCTAGTACAGCCTCAAACACCCATTGGACACCCCCCACACCTTGACAGCCCTCCCAGACCCCTTGGACACCCCTCCCATATCCCTTGGACACCCCCCCACCCCTTGGACACCCCCCCCCCACCCCTTGGACAGCCCCCCCACCCTCATTTACACCCAACCGGCCCCTTGGACAGAACTCCCAGACACCTTGGACACCACTCCCATATCCCTTGGACACCCCCCCCCCACCCCTTGGACACCCCCCACCCCTTCGACAGCCCCCCCACCCTCATTTACACCCCCCGAACACCCCTTGGACACCCCTCCCATATCCCTTGGACACCCCCCCACCCCTTGGACACCCCCCACCCCTTGGACATCCCCCACCCCCTGAACACCCCCCCGACCCCTTGGAAACCCCCCCTACCCCTTGGAAACCCCCCCCATCCCCTTAGACAGCCCCAAACACCCCTCCTATATCCCTTGGACACCCCCCCACCACTTGGACACCCCCCACCCTCATTTACACCCAACCGACTCCTTGGACAGCCCCAAACACACCTTGGACACCCCTCCCATATCCCTTGGACACCCCCCACCCCTTGGACACCCCCCACCCCTTCGACAGCCCCCCACCCTCATTTACACCCCCCGAACACCCCTTGGACACCCCTCCCATATCCCTTGGACACCCCCCACCCCTTGGACACCCCCCACCCCTTGGACAGCCCCCACCCCCTGGACACCCCCCCGACCCCTTGGAAACCCCCCTACCCCTTGGAAACCCCCCCATCCCCTTGGACAGCCCCAAACACCCCTCCTATATCCCTTGGACACCCCCCCACCACTTGGACACCCCCACCCTCATTTACACCCAACCGACTCCTTGGACAGCCCCAAACACACCTTGGACACCCCTCCCATATCCCTTGGACACCCCCCACCCCTTGGACACCCCCCACCCTCATTTACACCCCCCCGACCCCTAGGACAGCCCCAAACACACCTTGGACACTCCTCCCATATCCCTTGGACACCCCCCAAACACCCACCCACCCCCTTGGAACCTCTCCCCCCATACCAAAATCCAGACCAGAAAAACCATCAACAGTAGACCAAAACAAGAAGTAGAGAAAAATTAAACATTCACTTATATAACATTCAAAACATACACTGTCAACTTCAAAAAAAACTAAATCCAACCTAAACGACTACGAAATACACAATTACATTGACAATATTCAAAATTACATTTTACATTACAAACAACTAAAAGTCAATCAAACCTGTAAAATAATTTGACCACTCCACTTGTAAGTGTTTGATATCTTCAGCAGTAAAGGGTTGAGGGTCATCAAAAAGCTACAAAGGAAAAGGATAATAGTCAACGTGTATAATGAATAAATCAAATTGAAATATTATGAGAAAGAGGAAATCTTACCAGGTCAAAACTCAGAACTGTCCCAGTTGTTATTATTTCATACATAAATCTTAACATGTAATATCCGCATTCGATGATGCCTTGTTGCTCATGACATTTCTGTTTGAATGAGTGTAAATTCAATATATTATTTTTATGTAATAAATCAAAATGTACAAATTATAAATGGATATTTACCTTCGCATGTACATATTTGATCTTGAAATTCCTTTTCTTTGCGCTTTTTCGAAAGTGGACCCATGCCCTGTTAGAAAATAATACGAATGGGGTAAATTTAAAATTCATTATAATATATAAAACTATTGTGAAATTGAAACTTACGTTTCCAATATATTCTTAAAACTTTCTCGCACATCATCATGGAGAGAGCATATCCAATAAAGTGTTTTCTCCCTAGGGAAAAAAACCCCTAACATCCAATGATCCCTGATAAAAGGAAATTTAACGTTAGTGGTTTTTTATGTTAAAAGATAATTAACTATTTGAGAGGGATGTGTTTCATACCTCTCACAAAAAGGCATCATCCAACACTGTGTGATTACATTCTTTTCAAATCTATCAGCAATATAAAGCATTCTTTGTTCCTCATCCAATGCACATGCTTCAGGGGAAATCAATTGTGGGTCCACGAATCCATATACATCTGTCAGCTCATTCCTCTCAAAAATTTTATACAGATACCTAATACAAAGCAGACAGAAGTATACATTTTTAATAAATATAACGCAAGGAAAAGGTGTTAAGACTTACATGATAAAAATTTGCACCACGTTGATGCCCAACTTATCTCCAGTGACAAACTCCATGATATCAGTTTTCATAATCCCCACACATAGTTCACGTCCACAGACATGAGCTTCCATTGTAAAGTCATAATGATCCGCCAAAAAATTTGAATATCTTGACAATTTGTCAAGACTGCTAGTATCTGCATCTGATGTCATAGCTATCTGTCTTTGTTGTTGTCTATACAGTATTTCTTTACCTTTGAAGTATTCCTGTAAAAATAAATTGAAAAATATATTAGTTTTCAAATGATAAAACATTAATAAAAATATAAAATAAAAGATATAACATCCATACCTCTATGGTAATGAGTCGAAGAAGTCTGGATGGCCAAAGTAAAAAATGGCCGATACTATGTCCAACTGTCGTCACCTCATCTGTAGGTAATGGTATCCGAGCTGATCTATCTATAATATCCTGTATAGTGACCCTCTGATTCTCTACCTCTAACTGTTGATGATGAACTGTATCTCCTATACAATATACCATCCCATATGCAACTATATGATGTTGAGGATCATCAACATACAACTCACAATAAGTAGGTAGCTGCGGCGGAGGAGGAGGATCAAAAATGGGGTCCGTAGGCTGAGGTGGGGGAGTGGGAGCTACTGGGAGAGGTGGAGTGGGAGCTGCACCCTGAAATTGTCTTTGCAAGTCTGCAAACATTAACTGCACCGATGCTCTAATCTTGTCCTCCATTGTCGCATTAATATTATGGACTTCAGCCTCCAAGGATTCTATTTTTTTTTTATAAACTCCCTCAACGTTAGAAGTTGAGGAACGTGGCAACACTTTTCTTACCGATACACCTGCCAGATATCCTCTTACACGGCCAGGATGTTCGGGCTTTCCCAATGCCACAGATAAAATATCTTCCCTCCCAGATGGTGTAAATGTCCACTGTGAACTCTGCTCCTCAAGAGAGTCCTGTAATAATTAATTGAACATTTCTATAATGATTGGAAATATATGACGAAAATAGTAAACTTAAATAAATAAAATAGATATCTTACAATCCTCTCAACTACGAGTCTCGATTCTTCCGAAAGATATTGTCCTTTTTTTCCCTTCCGAGCTCTATTCCATTTCTCATGTCTAGATGGAGGGGATGGAGGGGCCACCTCTCCAGAGCTTGAAGACTCAGCTCTTAGTTGTTGAAATTTTTCTGCCATCATTTGTTCTTCCAATAGTGCATACCCTCCCCGAGATAAACTATGAGGGTATACATTTTTAGATTGGATCTCTTGATGAGCTTTCCTTGTTTGCTGTAAATTAAGAATAAGTAATCATTAACAAAACAATAATAAGATCATTTATATAAGAAAGCTTATAAAAGTTTACATTGCCCTTACCAAAAATGATTCTTTTCTTCTACTTTCAAAAAATTGTCTCCATGTGTCTTCATCTATAAAAGGATATATACGACATGGATTCTCAAGACTCCTATGACCATAAATGAAATCAGATGAGAGGGTTGATTTGAAATCCCTCCATCTCCTAGCAGGCAACGATAAGCATTTCTTCCTGACTCCTCCAGTGTCAGGAATATCAAATGTCATCTGATAAAAAAGAGGTTAAAAATATTATATATACTTGAAACATTTAAAGAACAGTCAAACAATAGCAAAAGATCTTACCAAAATGGTCTCCCACAGCTGAGAAATTATCGCCTTATCCACACTTCTCCAATCATCATAGAGAATGCTTACTTTGCTCTTAGCCTGAGTTGCTACAAAACCCTTCAAATCATTAGCATTTGGACCTCTAGGAAGATCATCATCATCAAACTCCACGACTATCCTCTCCTCCTTCGTACGGGCAAGTGATAATTTTGGTAAATGTGTGCACCCACGCTTACCAACCTTTGAACTCTTTTTCGTAATAGGAGCATGTCAATGTTCCTCCCCAGATGTATGACCAATATGCTCATCTCCAGAATCATGTGGGTGATCAACTGATTGATCTGTCATTTTCCTTCAAATCAAAAAAACAAACATTAGTTCACAAATAGAAAAGTGTACTAAATTACATAATAGTAAACATTGGTAATATGGTAAGCATGTTAAACAATGATAAACATGGTAAACACAGGCAAAAGGTTGCCAAAGTGTTGGCCCAAGAAAGCTGAAACGTGGACTCACTGAGTCCACCAGTCAGCCGGTGTGAGCACACCGGCCAGCCGGAGGACCCAGGCAGTAGACTTGCCCACTGCCTGGTGCCACCGGCCGGCCGCTGGCTCACCACCGGCCGGCCGGTGGACCAGACAGAGAGCCTTCCTCTCTGTCTGGACCACCGGCCGGCCGCTGGTGATCCTGACAGAGAGGAAGGCTCTCTGTCTGGTCCACCGGCCGGCCGGTGGTGATCCAGCGGCCGGCCGGTGGACCAGACAGAGAGCCTTCCTCTCTGTCTGGATCACCGGCCGGCCGCTGGCTCACCACCGGCCGACCGCCGGTGGTCCAGACAGAGAGGAAGGCTCTCTGTCTGGTCCACCGGCCGGCCGCTGGATCACCACCGACCGGTCGGTGGACCAGACAGAGCTTTGTTCTGGACCACCGACCAACAGGTGATCCACCACCGGCCAGCCGGTGCGCCCAGGACTTCTCCTCTTTACGGTTTTTATTGTTTTATCATTTTGGTTTGATACATGTTTTAATAAGTAAAAAATTTACAGTATCTAACATTATATGAAAAAACTAAATGTAAACAAGAAATAAACTTGTGTTACCTGTAATTTTAGGAATGTACAGTTGGATTGTTTTCCCAAATTCCTTCGTCGTGATCGTTCCTTATGGAACAAACCATGTCTTCAACATACTCATCATTATGTTCTGTTAATCTTTCCATGGAAGTAGGGATCTCACATAAATCAGCATCTTCATCAAATTCATCCTCACCAACAAATTGGTTTTTCCCTTGTAAAACAACAGCCCACTGCATATCTGACTGATCTACTACATAGAAAATTTGTTTGGCATGTGTTGCCATTATAAAAGAATCAGCTGTGTCTTCCAATCTATTCAGATTAACAAGTGTCATTCCAAATTCATCGTGTCTGACACTGTTGTTACCGATAAACCATTTACAGTTAAAAACGGGAACTTTAATTTTAAAGTAATCAGCCTCCCATATGTCTTCAATCACTCCATAATATGCAGTTGATGCCGAAATTGGGTTTCTGTCCTTAGCACTCGAAAAATGCATTGCTTCTGCAAACACCAATACACCACTATTCTGAACTGCACTTCTGTTGTCCTGAGCTTTCGTATGAAATGTATAGCCATTAATGTCATAAGCGGACCATGTTATCACATTTAAAGATGGACCACCCACTATCCATTTTAATGTCTCTGATACATCTGATCTACCAAGCAAGGTCTTTCTAAACCATGGCAAAAAAGTTTTGTTGTGCTCATTCAAAATCCACATTTCTTTCTTCTTTGGATGACATTGTTTCAACTCATTAATATGCAATGTGATATACGGTTGAACATCAGCTATGTTATTCAAGATGTATGATTCTAACTTCTTCATATGTTCAGCTGACAGTGATTTGACTTTCAAGCCACGAATCCCCTTTCCCTCATTATTAACCCGTTCATGGCGAGATGGAGGCAAACCTATGTGTTGCGCCGTAGCCAAGTAACTCGTACAAAACTCTGCTACCTCCTCAGAAATATACTTTTCAATAATGGAGGCTTCAGGTCGATATGGATTTTTAACATATCCCTTTAATATTTTCATATACCTTTCAAAAGGATACATCCAACGAAGATAAACAGGTCCACAAAGTCTTATTTCTCGAACCAGATGAATCATTAAATGCACCATCATATCAAAAAAAGTTGGAGGAAAATACATTTCCAAATGACAAAGTTTAAAAATTGCATCCTTTTCCAAAATGTTCAAAGCATTCACATCAATCGCCTTGTTGCAAATTGAATTGAAAAAATAACACAACCTCATAATAGTCTTTCTGACACGGATGGGCAATATTCCACGTAGTGCAACTGGTAGAATTTGTTGCATCATGACATGACAATCATGTGATTTCATACCTATCAACTTCAAGTCTATTAATGAGACAAAATTTTTTACATTTGAAGAATAACCTTGAGGCACTTTGATATCATGAAGACACTGACAGAAGCTACTTTTCTCCCTCTTCGATAGTGTATGACAAGTCGGGGGAAGAAATGTTCGTCTTCCTTTAGGAGTGGGAGCTAACTCCAAACGTATTCCCATTGATAGTAGTTCTAACCTTGCATTCAACCCATCTTTTGTCTTTCCTTTAATATCTAGCAATGTTCCGATCAAAGAATCACAGATATTCTTCTCCACGTGCATGACATCAATATTATGTTTGACTTCATGATACCTCCAATATGGTAGCTCAAAAAATATTGACCTTTTCTTCCAAATATGTCTATCATTACCAGATTTCTGTGTCTTTCCCAATGTCACATCAAGGTTTTTCACCCTCTCAAAATACAATTCTGGGGATAAAGATTGAGGAGCAGTATCAAATTCTTGTGATCCATTGAATGCCTTTTTTAGTCTTCTATAAGGGTGATCCATAGGCAAAAACTTTCGATGACCCATGTACACTGTTTTCCTCCCATGATGCAATTGACAATATGACGTCTGTTGTTCGCAAATTGGACATGCTTTATGCCCTTTAACACTGTATCCAGACAAATTTCCATATGCTGGGAAGTCATTTATAGTGAATAGAAGCATTGCATGCAGTTGAAAATATTCCATTTTATAAGAATCATACACCCTAATACCATCAGCCCATAACAGTTTCAAATCATCAATCAGCGGTGACAAGTATACATCAATATCATTGCCGGGTTGCTTTGGACCAGAGATCATGATACTCAACATGACATATTTGCGCTTCATACAAACTTCAGGAGAGAGGTTGTAAATTACCAATAAAACAGGCCATGAACTATGTGTGCTACTGAGGGTTCGGTATGGATTCATTCCATCTGTGCACAAGCCTAGTCTCAGATTTCTAATTTCATTTCCAAATGTAGGGTACTGGGCATCAATTTTCTTCCATTGTGGACAATCAGCTGGATGACGTATTTTTCCATCACATACCTGCTCATCAGCATGCCATCTTAACCTTTTTGCATCATGTGAATTAGCAAATAAACGTTTGAAACGAGGAATTATAGGAAGATACCAAAATACCTTTGAAGGGAGCTTTGTAATCTCTACATCAGCTTGTGATTTTTCTTTCACCTTATACCGTGATGTCCCACATTTAGGACACTCTTTCAGAAATTCATATTCCTTCCTATATATAATGCAGTCATTCGGATAGGCATGTATTTTCCTGTATCCCAATCCCATCGGGCATAATATTTTTTTGGCCTTATAATGTGAATCTGGAAGATCGTTATATTTTGGAAGAATGTCTTTCATCAATTGTAGTAGCTCTGTAAAACTTCTGTCACTCCATCCATGTTTCGCCTTCAGGTTAATCAATCTTAACACCGCCGACAAAACCGTAAAATCTGTACAACCAGGATATAATGGTTTTTCGGCATCACCATATAGACGTGCAATTGTTAGTTCTATCTCAATTTGTTCTGCTACAATATCGCGAATCATTTCTTCAATTCCATCGGAGTTACCATCTTGCGATTCATTATCCTCAGTGACATTCTGTCCAGTTTCGCCATGCCAAATCCAAGGGTTGTAACTCGGATTGAAACCATGACAAATCAGATGATCTTTTATCTCTCTACTTTTCATCTTCTTCATATTCAGACATTTCAGGCATGGACAGAAAAAAATGTCACTACTTGGAACATTTCGTTTAGCAAATTCCAAAAAGGCATCAACACCTTCCTCATATTCATTGCTCATTCGATGTGCCGTAATCCAACTTCGACTCATTATTACCTATAACAAATAGCAAAAATATATATATTTTTTAGATAAGACAAATATATTTTTATATGAAAAAAATCATAATTTGAATGTAAACAATTTTGAAATATAAAACAAATCGATGTGTAAACCCCCCTCGACACCCCCCGACCCCTCTGGACATCCCCCCACCCCTCCTGGACACCACCCCCACCCCCTACCCCCTTGGACACCCCCCTGGACATCCCCCAACCCTCTGGACAGCCCCCCCACCCACCCGGACAACCCCAAATACCCTCTGGAGAGGCCGCCACCCACTTGGACAGCCCCCCACACCCATCCACCCCCTTGGACACCCCCCTGGACACCCCACCGACCCCTCTGGACAGGCCGCCACCCCCTTGGACAGCCCCCCACACCCACCCATCCCCTTGGACACCACCCTGGACACCCCCCGACCCCTCTGGACAGCCCCCGACCCCTCTAGAAAGCACCCCCACCCCTCCTGGACACAACCCCCCACCCCCCGACCTTCTTGGACACCCCCCAGGACACCCCCCAACCCTCTAGACAGCCCCCCACCCCTCCTAAACACCACCACCCACCCCCTACCCCCTTGGACACCCCCCTGGACACCCCCCAACACCCACCCACACCCTTGGACAGCCCCCCACACCCACCCACCCCCTTGTAAACCCCCCTGGACAGCCCCACGCCCCTCCTGGACACCACCCCCCACCCCCACCCCCTTGGACACCCCCCTGGACATCCCCCAACCCTCTGGGCAGCCCCCCCACCCACCCAGACAACCCCAAATACCCTCTGGAGAGGCCGCCACCCACTTGGACAGCCCCCCACACCCATCCACCCCCTTGGACACCCCCCTGGACACTCCACCGACCCCTCTGGACAGGCCGCCACCCCCTTGGACAGCCCCCCACACCCACCCATCCCCTTGGACACCACCCTGGACACCCCCAACCCCTCTGGACAGCCCCCGACCCCTCTAGAAAGCACCCCCACCCCTCCTGGACACAACCCCCCACCCCCGACCTGCTTGGACACCCCCTGGACACCCCCCAACTCTCTGGACAACCCCCCACCCCTCCTAAACACCACCCCCACCCCCTACCCCCTTGGACACCCCCCTGGACACCCCCCAACACCCACCCACACCCTTGGACAGCCCCCCACACCCACCCACCCCATTGTAAACCCCCCTGGACACCCCCCGACCCCAAATCCATGCACCTATGCCATTGTTGTGTGTGAATAAAGTAGTAACAACTGTAAAAGGGAAACCCATCCAAATGGACACGCCCCAACCCTCTCGGGGATTTATAGAAAACGATGAAAAATTAGTGAAATCATAAAATTACTCAATATTGCAAGTCGAACAAATAGATCTAGGGATGATAAATAAGATTATGGTGCCAAAACGAGTTAAAAGGGTTCGCAATCGAAGAATCATAGCTAGTTTCAACAAAAAAATCACAACACATATATATATACTATCCCCGAAAAAAAACGAACGAGTGGGAGGATTACCTGAGTGCTGCGAGTTTAGATGATTGATCCGAGGATATTAAATATGAGAAACGATGATCGCAAAACGAATCTAAACCAACGAAATGGACGAGCCGATTCGGGTTTACGCGCGAGAGAGACGAGTCGCGACTGTCGAAGGTAAACTCGCGAATGACAATCCACGGGTCTGGGTAAATTTTTAAATGAGTTATCACGTCGGTTATTCAATAACCGACGTGATAATTGTTTAAAAAACATTTATAACGTCGGTTATTTCAATAACCGACGTAAAAACCTTCCTCCGATTCATTTGTTACGTCGGTTAGTTTATAACCGACATTATAAAGGGCTCAAAATCCGCGTTTTTTTACGTCGGTTATGGAATAACCGACGTCAAAAACATCTGCGGATTCTTTTTTTACGTCGGTTATTTTATAACCGACGTAAAAAAGCCTTCAAAAACCACGTTTTTTACGTCGGTTATTCAATAACCGACGTACAAAAGCCTTCGCAAACCGCGTTTTTTACGTCGGTTATTGTTATAACCGACGTCAAAAACGAAGCCGCGCGATTAATAACGTCGGTTATAATAATAACCGACGTTAAAGGTGTACCGAATACAAATATTTACGTCGGTTAATAAATAACCGACGTAAAAAACCTCGTTTTACATATTATGACGTCGGTTTATATAACCGACGTAAAAAATGGTGACGTAAAAAACGTTTTCTGCACTAGTGTATAAAATTGATCTCTAGACACAAAGCCTCTTTAAAATGCATCTCCATGGACTGCTCATCTGGAAACATGAAAAAAATATTATCATAGAAGGTTCCTAAATTGGATCCTAAACTATCGCACACAGAAGCTCCTCTACAGAAGGGTAAGAATCTGCTTGCGAGTGGCCTCCTTCGTGGTCGAATAAAGAAACTCAGCTTTGTTCTAGTCTCAGAACTCCTCCCATGAGACTTCTGACTCCAATAATCTATGAGGAAAAAGAAAAAACATTGCCTCGCTTCCCCACTATGCATTTTCACCATCAACGATACCTAGTTCTCTTTCAGAGAAAAGATCGAACTGAAATCAATCTCAATCTCTTTAAACCAGTCTTCTGTGACTGCATCTAAAAAATATCCCTTGTACCTCTTCATACTCTAGCACTGAAACTCTCAGAGTGTCCTCCTCCCAGTGTCATTGTCATCGACCCCTACTCTGTGGCGATCTGCTAGCATAACCTATAGAACATTTTCTCTGCAAATCTAATTAAGATGTTGAACTATATATATACCTATAAAAGAAAAAAAAAATAGATATCCTAGACCTAGAATATAGAAGATTTTGACATTAATTATTATTTTTTATTTTTTTTCATTTAAGGTTAATATATACCATGTTCTACCTAATAAAAAACACAAAGAGGAATGATGCACAATCCTTACCAAGGTCACTAGTCTGCAACAAGAATAACTTCATTTACTATATGTTGTAAAGTTAATGGTAAGTGAAAAAGACAACAAGGGGACCTAAATACCCATGTCTCAATCGGTCTCCCATGTTTACAATTTTCTCTAAACATATCTTCCACTGTTTTCCTACCATCCCATGAAACTTCACATGTTCCTAACTACAAACTCCATCCCATCCCTCAAGTTGAACACTGATACCACTCCTTAAAAACCTCATCCCCACAAGGAATACCCCTCCTTGGACAGCAATGGGAGAAGATAGATATTGACCCTGAGTCCCACCTCCATCAGGCCCTGGGTTGGCGAATAACACTGAGGGTATAATAAACATGTTTATGAGAGGAATTAGCCTCTTTAGGAAACAGATTCAGAAGTGGGAGATAAGACAGAAACCAACAAACTCCTACTCAGACTACAATATAATTGAAAATTCAAAGTACATATATGTAATTTCATATAAGAACTGTTACAATTGAAAGGGAAACTGTAAATACCATAATAATGTAAAGATGGAAGTGACCATGAATCCCGAACTGCTACTACAAAACCACCAAGCTAGTAGTTACCAGCCAGATCTCCAACATACTTTAATTGACATGAAAAATAGATTACATATACATAGGGTTAGTATACTAGAATACTCAGTAAGATCCCGCCCAAATCCTCTCATAAAAATTGTAAATAAATCATACTAAAGCATAGGAGAACAACAAGTGAAAATAAATTGTCAGCTAAATAGGAAAACAATGTTCCCAACCTCACTATGGCTAATCTCACCAAGAATCATGTGAAATGGAATATAATATAACAAATAATATCAAGGGTAGCCCTTACCACTTCCCCATTAGGGAAACTATTCTGTAATGTCACACGTCCAGAGCATCTCCATCCAATAGTGTAAAGACACAATGTTTTTCAATGGAATTCCCCTTATTATAAATATGTCAAAAAATCACCTGAAAACACAACATAATGAAATAATAATTTCTTAGTGACCATTAAACATATGTTTTTCACTTATCTATTTGGAATTTCGAAAATCGGACTTACATAGTTGCAATCAGTAAGTCAATTGGAGTCCAATAAAAAAACATAATATTTGATGAATAGTTCCTACCCATATGAATAGTAACATAACCTTATGAATTGTGATGTAACCTAATGAATAGTAACCGTAACTATGATAATATATAAATAATATTCAAGTTTAAAGTACAATATACCTATATTTTAGAATAAGTAAATGAATGTTTTAAACCAGAATTTTGATAATAAATCATTATTTTAATTGAATTTTAAAATAATAATATTAAAAAAATTATTACGAAAAAATGGACTACATTTTTGTATTTTACAGGTTGAAAAATGGTTAGGGTGTATTTTTGGTATTTTTCTGAAATACTTGAATTTTTATGAATAGTGAAATACTATAATTTACAAAATAAGCTAAATAAGCTACTTATAGGGTCATGCTTGATGTTCTGCTGATAAAAGCCAAATAGGTTCGGGTTCAAATGATAAAATTACTATTCTTTTTCATTATAGACTCACTATTCCTTGTCTTTTGGGGAAATAATATGCTAATGAATTTTATATTGAGAAAACCCCTTACCCCTCCACTACAAATACCACGCTTCACACCCTCATTTACTCACACCTCTCATGCTTCATGCCTTATCTAAACTCTATCCAAACAACTTCCCTATCCCCTCCCTTAAATCCAAGATATTTTAGTCTCATCAAATGAACAAGGGTAGCTTTTTTAAGGATGATCTCAAGATGAGGATTCAAGATGTAATTTCTCTCCCTCTTTTCCTTTAATTTCTTTTTTAATTTCATGTTCTTTTCTTATTCTCCCCCACCTATCTTCATCCACATGGTATGGTCACTCCATTTTCAAAAATATAATATAATTTTATGATAGTAATGGGATATTATATCATCCACCCCCCTTCTCCTCTTCCTTTTATTTTATAAAAGAAAACATTGTTCGTGAGGTGTCAATCTATCACCTTTAAAAATGTCATGTTTTCTTTTTTCCATTACTACATTCAGATCATGTCAGGAAACCAATTTTATGGTTGAACCAGAATATTTTATATGTATTATTTCCTATTTATTGTTTTGGAACTAACTTATGTCCATATTACTAAATTATTAATCAAATACAAGTTTGATGTGGTCGAAAACCCACCCAAAATAACCCAAACGATCATAATTAAATTCCTATCTAATGATTCATCCACATGGTATATAACATAATTCATTATAAGATCATTTAAACACCCGTAATATCATTAATAACATTAAATATCAGTTCTGGATGTTTATTCATGTTCTACACAAACATTCATTTATGAATACATGTGAACCGCTCACGAAAACCCTAAAAACAATCATTTCCTAACAATATTTTTAAAAACTATAACTCATCCAAAATACCATAAAATAAAAAAATGAAATAATAAAGAACCATATTCATGTACACAAGGTTATATAATTTTCAACTAATGAATCTAATGTGGTTATACAGGACATTAAAGTGAATAACGTGTTCAGATACTAGGTAAGGGGAAAATCTCGAACCCAACTTTCTTTCTCTGTGTTCACCCTCTTTCTCTCCATTTTTGGTATGCTCACTCCTTAAAAATAAATTTTTCATCATCATCTTAATTTTTATGGGATATAAATTTTTACAACTGAAGTTTATGTCAAAAAAGGTTTTCCAAAAGATCTCTTCTTTCAAAAACACACATTTTACTTCTCGTTCAAGGTTGGCAGTTCTTGTAGCATGTATGTTATTCCCTCTTTATTTTTGGAAACCAAAGTTTATGATTTTGTTATAATGAGATTAAACCCATTTTTTTCCACGGTTTAGTTATGATATATGTTCATTTTTAAATTCATAATAAATGATACTATTATGATGTGACCGGTGTGCCTGGAATTATATACCGCAACATGAATGTTTCAATGTGACGGGTGCGCCCAAAACTATACAATGCTCCAATGAATTGGGTAAAGTGATGAATCTCAGAAGTTAAGTGAAATTATTTGTGAACAATATTTTATCTTTTTTTTTTCAAGTATTTTTGGTATTTAACCACTAAGACACGATGTTTCAATTTTTTATACATTTCCACTTTTAAAGTCTCTTATTAATGATTCCCTTCATGTTCACGGCCCTTTGCCTATGTTAATGTTATGCCCACCCATTTTTATTTTGTTCTTTCATATCCTCTTACTGGGATTTTAGCTCAACCCTTTTGATGTATATCCTCAGGTGACTACATGTACTAAGGAGAAGCCAAGTTCCAATAAGAAGCTAGAGAATAAAGAATTAAATAAATGTCTATTCTTGATGTTGTAATTATTATGTATGGTACTAGGTTTCCAAAGACACTAAACCTTTGGATTATCTATGTGTAATACTATTATTTTGTTTATCTTTAAAGATATGTAATCATAATGTATTAAATGTCTAGGTTTCTATAGTGGGTATTAGAGGCATGTTTTAGTTAATTTGGCAATTAGGATTAGTGAACCCTAGTGAAAACCACTGGCATGAGACCAAGTAAAAATATGCACACAAGAAGCTTTACATATGGAACCCATAAGTTATTAATTTAGTTTAAATCATAAAAAAATAATACCTTATTCATGACTTATTGACTTATGTTTTGTTCTAACCTTTTCTATTTTTGAAAATGGTGGGAACTAGGAGAAACCAGGCCGATAACTCATGTGAGGGAAAATGAAACGATTGCTTGAACAAAATACCCAATGATTTGGGAGGTGGAGTTCAAAACTTCATGGAGATGCTCACACAACTATCGCATGTTATGAACAATAACCATAATAAGGGGTAATTTACTTCTTATCCAAATAGTGATCAACTGGGAATCAAATGTTTTATGAGGTAACAACCACCATCATTTAGTGGATCTTCTGATCTACTTGTTGTGGAATAGTGGGTCAAATCTTTTGAGAAGATATTTTCTGTGCTCCACTTTTCCAAGACAGAGAAATTAAATCTATCCTTTTATTATCTAGATGGGGAGTCCGATTAGTGGTGGGATTTGATTAAGAAAACCAATCCAAGGGAGGAAAATAAAGAGATGGAATGGAATGACTTTAAGATAAGGTTTCTTAATAAGTATTTCTCAATAACTCATTAGACGAAGATGGAGAGAGAATTCATAGAGCTCAAGCAAAAAGAAGGGGAATCTTTCACAACCTATGAAGTGAATTTTACAAGGTCTGTATGGTAAGATTCAGGTTTTTATAACAAAGATGACTGGAAAATTGAAATATTATTTAGTGGATTAAAACCACACCTTCGAAAGGCTCTAGAAATTAGAGACATTGGGAGTTAGGAAGAGGTTGTTTGGTGTGCTATCAAAGTAGATATGGAGTTTCGAGAATGGTCTCATGGCTATGGGGATAAGAAAAAAAGACGGAGTTTCAATATGGAGGATATAATGACAAAGGTGGGAAGAAAACTCAAGGACCCACATGCCAAAAAATTGGGAAGTTACACCATGGGAACTGCCTCAAAATTATGGGTATGTTCTTCAAGTGTGGGAAATAAGGACACAATTCCCAAGAGTGTCGAAAAGACATAAAAAGAAAGGAAAATTTAGCTAAATAAAGGAGAGAACCACCCACGGTTCAATTCTAAAATTGTAGGGAGCTAGGGTACTATGCTAGCAAGTGCACTAAAACGTGAGTTCTTGAGGGTAATCAACATCCAAATCCACCAAATCCAAAGGAACAAGGGAAGGATTATGCCATCACAACTACAGAAGTGGAGCAAGATAATGAAGTCATACAAGGTATACTTTCAATTCACTCACGAATGGAAAAATTCTTATTTGATTCTTATTATATGCATTCCTTAATATATTGCAAGTTTTCTAAAACTACAGAATCAAAGCCCCAAAACCTTGAAGTATAGATATCTATAAAAACACCAAGTGGTGTAATCATTGAAACCCTAGTGTTTAACACTTATCCTATTGGCATATGTGGGATGATTCTTCCAGTGAATCTTGTAATACATTCCTTGGTGGAATTCGATGCTATAATGGGAATGGATTGTATCTTGTAAAATAGATCACGTATCAACTATCGGGAAAATAAAATATCTTTTCATATTCCTAACCATCCCATGCTCCTCTAGAAATGAAATAAAGATCAAGAATATCCTTTGAAAAATCCTTCATATATTTATGTGTTGATTCCCTATGAAGAAGCATACCTCTCCCTAATGGTTGGGTCAATGGAAAGATCTAACCTTGTGGAAATTCCCATCGTGGGGGAATACAGTAATGTATTTCCTGAAGAGCTACCCGGACATCCCCCAGATCATGAGGTAGTGTTCTCAATAAAACTAATACCCAGATCTACTCCTATCTCAAAGTGTCCCTATAGGATGGCTCGTATCAAACTAGAGGAGTTAAAGAAGTAGTTGCAAGATCATCTAGACAAAGGGTTCAAACACCCTAGTGCATCACCTTGAGGTTATCTAGTGCTATTTATGAAGAAGAAGTATAGAACAATGTGACTATGTATCAATTATCAGGAACTCAAAAAGAACACCATTAAGAACAAATATCCTCTTCCAAGGTTTGAAGACTTGTTCGATCAGTTATGGGGAGATCAATACTACTCAAAGGTGGATCTTCATTCTAGATATCATCAGCTAAAGGTGAAGAAAGAATATATTCAGAAGACTGCCTTCCATACAAGGTATTCAAACTATGAGTTTCTAGTGATTTCATTCAGACTTAATCTTACCCCAGCAATCTTCAGGGATTTGAGGAATAGTGTTTTTAGAAATTACCTGAACAAATTTGTAGTAGTGTTTATTGATGATATTCTCATCTACTCCAAGAGAAAGGAGGAACATGAAGAACATCTATGACATGTGTTGGTGACATTGAGAAAGGATAAGTTGTACGCCATGTTTATCAAGTGTGACTATTGGATAAAGCAAGTCATGTTCTCGGTACATGAGATGACAATTGTGGGAATTTATGTGGACCCTTTAATAACCAAGGATATTAAGGAATGACCCAAGCAGTCTAGTGTCAGAGAAATTTGTAGTTTTCTTGGATTAGCTGGGTACTACCGATGTTTTGTGAGAAGTTTCTCTCAATTGTTAAGCCAACTAAGTAATTTAACAAGGAAAGAGATAAAGTATGTCTAGATGGAAGAATGTCAGGGAAGCTTCAAAGAGATAAGGAGATAGCTGCTCACTGCACCTGTACTCGCACTACCAAAAACTGTAGAATGTTTTGTGATATACAATGATTATTTAAATAAAGGCTTGGGTTGTGTACTCATGAACAATGACAATGTGATAGCCTACACCTAATGATTGTTGAAGATCCGTGATAATAACTACTCGACACATGATCTAGAGCTGGATTCCATGATTTTATCCTTGAAAATATGGTGGCAAAACATTTATGGAGAGAATTGTGACATATACACCGACCACAAGAGCCGAAAGTATATCTTCACACAAAATGAGCTCAATATGCATCAAAGGATATGGTTAGATCTAATCAAGGATTACTATTTCACTATTCACTATCATCATGGAAAGGTGAACATGGTAGCTGATGCTCTAAGAAGAATAAAACCTGCTACTCTATCTATGTAATGGATTGAGAAAGACCTTATTTTCATTGATATGAAAAATATGGATTTAGGAACCATAAGGGAAGTGGATACATCATACCATTCCAAAATTATTGCATAAACATCCATCCAAGATAAAATTAAGGAATCAGAAAAGGATGATGTGGAGATACAAAAGAGGGTGAACGCAGTAAAGGGAGGGAGGCTACGAGAGTTCTATATCAATGATGATGGTGTGATTTGGTTTGGAATGAAGATTTGTGTGACTTCATCACCCGGGATAAAGAAGGAGCTTTTGGAAAATGCACATAGCTCAACATTCTCTATCAATCCTGGGAGTACCAAGATGTACTGTGATCTCCAAGGACAATTCTGGTGTGATAACATGAAAAAGGAGACCGCGAAATACATCTCAAAGTGAATAGTATGTTAGTAAGTTAAAGAAGAGAAAAAAAGTTCAAAGGGATGATGCAACCATTGACTATGCCCATGTGGAAATGGGAGAATTTTACTACAAACATTGTCATGGGTCCCCCTAAGACGTGAAAGGGAAATAATGAAAGATGGTTTATATTCGACCAACTCACAAAGACTACCCATTTAATCACTATTCACGAAGATCTCTCGCTTGAACAAATTTCAAGGACATATGTGAAGGAATTTTCAAGACTGCATGGTGTTCCACTCTCAATTATATCTGATCATGATCCAAGGTTCAAATCTAAATTCTAGATGAGCCTTCAACATTCTTTGAGTACTGAATTATATTTCAACAGGGCCTATCACCCCCAAACTGATGGTAAATCTAAAATGACTATTTATATGTTTGAAGATATGCTAAGAGACTACTCTCTATAATTAAAAAGTGGATGGGATCAGAATCTCCCATTGGTTGAGTTCTCATAAAACAATATCTTCTACTCATGTATTCAGATGGCTCTATATAAAGATATGTATGGAAAGCGATGTAGAATGGAAACCTCTTTGGATGAAGTTAGAGAAAGAAATTTAATTACACCCGATATTGTGTAATAGATGACAGAGAAAGTTTAAGTCATCTATAAACATGTCAAAGCTTCTAAAAGATGACAAATAACTATGTTGACAACCGTCGAAGGGACTTGGAGTTCGACGTTGGGGATAAAGTCTTCCTTCAAATATCACCATGGAAGAGATTTATGCGGGTTGTAAAGAATGGGAATCTAATAATAATGTACATTGTCCCCTTTGAGATCATTTACCGTATAGGATCTGTGGCTTATCGGCTTTCACTTCCACCAAAAGGCCTCAAGTTCATGATGTGTTTCACATATCACACCGGATGAAGTACATACCTAATACCTCAAATGTATTGAACTCAAAGGTGGTATAGATGGAAGATGATCTATCTTATGAGGAGCAGCCAGTGAAGATTGTGGAATGAAGAGATAAGGTTCTACACAACAAGACAACCCACCTTGTGAAAATTTTGTATAAAGTGGAATTTTGAGGGTGAAATTTCATAAGGGGGGATAATGTAACCACCTAATGTTTTCAATGGAATTTCCCTTATTATAAATATTTCATAAAATCACTTGAAAACAGAATGTAATGAACTAGTAAGTGGTAATTCACCTTTAATCATAATTTTGTCACTTCTGGGTTTGAAATTTTGAAAATATAACTTACACGGTTGCAATTAGTAAGTCATTTGGAGTCCAATAAGAAAAACATAATTTTTGTGAATAGTAACATAACCTTATGAATATTAATATAACATTCATAATAGTGATATACCCAAATGAATAGAAACCTTAACTATTATAATATATAAATAATATTCAATTTGAAGGTATGATATACATATATTTTAGAATATGTAAATGAATGTATTAAAACTGGTTTTTGATAATAAATTATGATTTTAATTAAACATTAAAATAATAATTATAATAAAACTATTTTAGAAAAATGGACTTCATTTTTTGATTATACACGTCAAAAAATGATTTGGGAGAATTTTTGGGATTTTTATGAAATAAATGAATTTTTTATGAATAGTGAAATACCATAATTTATAAAATAAGCTAAATAAAAAAATTATAGAGTCATGCATGATGTTCTGCTGATGTAAGCCCAATTGGTTTGGGTTGAAAAGATAAAATTACTATTCTTGGTCATTAAAGAATCTCTATTCCTTGTGTTTTGTGGAAATAATAAACTAATTAATTTTATATTGAGAAAACCCATCTCCCCTCTACTATAAATACCACCCTTCACACCCTCATTTCCTAACACCTCTCGAGCTTTAAGACTTTAATAAACTATGTGAAAAAACCTTCCATATCCCCTCTCCCACTTCCAAGAGTTTCTGGTCTCATCATAAGACCAAGTCTAGCTTCCTTGGGGAGGATCTCAAGAGGAGAATTCAAGAGGTAATTTCTCTCCCTCTTTTTTCTTTAATTTCCTTTCAATTTCATTGCCTTTTCTTATTCTCAGCCCACCTATCTTATTCAACATGGTATGGTAACTCTAGTATCATAAATATACTATAATTGTATTATACGAATTGGATATTATACCATCCAACCCCGTTCACTTCTTTCTTTTATTTTATAAAAGAAAAAGTTATTTGTGAAGTGTTAATCTATCACCTCCAAGAACGACATGTTTTATTTTTCCTTTTCTACTTTTATATCTGGTCATGAAATGATTTTTATGGTTGAACCAGAGTATTTTATATATTTTATGTCCTATTTAATGTTATGTAACTAAATTAAGTAGATATTACTAAATGATTAATCAAAACATGTTCATTGTGGTCGAATAACCGCCCAAATTAACCCAAATGATCATCGTTAAATTTCTATCTAATGATTCATCCACATAGTATATAACATAATTCATTATAAGATAATTTATAATACTGGAATATCAATAATAAAATGAAATATCAGTTCTGGATGTTTATCCATGTTCTTCACGAACATTCATTTATGAATAATGGGAACTTCTCAAGAAAACCATAAAAAACAAACATTCCCGAACAATATTGTTAAACTCTATAACTCATAAAAAGTCCCATAATATAACATAATGAAACCATAATGAACCATATTAATTTAAAAAAGTTTATTCAATTGTCAATTAATTAATCTAATGTGGTTATACATGACGTTAAAGTGAAGAAAGTGTTTAGATACAAGGTATGTGGAAAATCTTGAACCCAACATTCTTTCTTCGGGTTCTCCCTCTTTCACTCCATTTTTGGTATGGTCAATCCTTAAAAATATCTTTTTCCCTAATTATCATACCTTTTGTGGAATGCAAATGTTTACTAATGAATTTTATTTCAAACAAATGCTTTCCAAAATAACTCTTCTTTCAAAAACACACCTTTTACTTCTCATCAAAGGTCAACAGTTCATGTAACAGGTATGTTATTCCCTCTTTCTTTTTGGAACCCAATTTTTATGACTGTGTTATTATGAGATGAAACCCATTCCTATCCATGGTTTAGTTATGATATATATTCATTCTGGATTGCATGATAAATGATACTGTTAGGCTATGATAGGTTCAACTAGAATTATATAGTGTAATATGATTATTTAAATGTGACGGGTGAGCCCAGAATTATACAGTGTTCCAATGCATTTGGAAATGTGATGAATCTCATGAGTTAATTGAATTGATGTGTGAAAAATTTTCTATACTTCATCACAAGTATGTTTGGTAGTTAACCACTAAGACATGATGTTTCATTTTTTATGCATTTCCATATTTCAAGTCTATTATTAATGCTTCCTATCATGATCCTGATCCTTTGCCTATGTCATGGTTATGATCACCCATTGTTATATTTTTCTTATATATACTATTACTGGGATGTTAGCTAACTCTTTTTGATGTATATCCTCAAGTGACTACATGTACTAAGGAGAATTGAAGTTTGTTTCCCTCGGATTTCGGGGATGACCTCCATTTGATGGAAGGTTCAAACATTCCGATCGGTTTCTAATGGGTTTGTTCGTAGAACCGGAAATATCCAATGATTCCACATCCATTCGGACCTACTATCCAAAGGTAGGTGCTTATTAGTTTGTGGACTTATGAGGCTTAGGAATTTACATTGGTCGAGAGGATGGGAGGTCGGACTCGTCACACCTTTTTTAGGGGAATTATTGTCTACTCCGGGACACTCTTTATAGATATATGTTATGTTCGTGAATCCTTATTACATTACCAAGTATAAAATGATCTTTCCTTTAGATATGACAATCAAATATTAAATATGTAGGAAATTAAAGAATCTTTTATATGTATTCGAGGTTCTTCATCGATAGAGAATCATCTGTATTTATTAGAGATTCTTGGTCAATGGTACCCTTTGACACATTTATATAGAAGTCTTTTGGTCATTATGATGACCATGATAGTTTTAAATCCACTCAGTGGGGCACTGTAAGTTTATTGTCATTCAGAAGGACATGGATTATTTCAGAGTTGGGATCGAACCCACAGATGGGCTACCTAGGTATCCTTTTTTTGAAAAGGAATCAGAACCCACGTATTTCGAGTAAGGGAGTATGATGTTTATGATTGACGGATCAAATGAGGATTTCATAATTTCTTTTACACACTAATCTCACGTGAGTCATGCTCGGTGGGAGAAACAAGAGGTATTGGTAAAAATTAGACAATTGTGCCATGAAAGATGCAATCATAAGAAATAATGTGGGGCTTATGTATGTATGACTGCCCAGATAAATTAAGGTTAGGATTTAATTTAGGGATGAAATCCAGGAACAGGGTCCATAAAGGTATATTTGCTTCATGGAGATTTTGAATACTCTAACTTGGGGATTACTCCTGAAAAGGAGGCCCAAATTAGGAGAAGACTTATGATTGGGTTTTACTCCTGAAAAGGAATCCCAGATCAATGGTAAATTAGGACCGGTTAAGAGAAATTAAGATTGGGGCTTACTCCTGAAAAGGAGGCCTAGGTTAAGAGATTTGAAAAAATAAGGTACTTGGGGCTTACTCCTAAAGAGGATGCCCATATTTGAGACTGGAGATTACTCCTGAAAAGGAATCACAAGTTAAGGAAATTATGGTTGGGACTTACTTCTAAGGAGGATGCCCAGATTTGAGAATTATGACTGGGGCTTATTCCTGAAATGGAGGCCCAGGTTAAGGATTCTCTCATCTTAAAAGATGAGGTTGAATGAATGAAATCTCAATCTTTAGTGACATAAATATGTTTAAATCACTAGGTTTTGAGTGATATTCCACAGAATTCCTTTCAAATAAGGAATTCAAATCAAGAAATCATGTCATAAATGGCTTTAAAGAGTGTCTTGAAGACTGAATCTTGAATAGGAAAGGTGGAATGGCTTAAGAGGAGTGAAATGGGAAAGAAGGGCCCCCAAAAAGGCAGGGGCGTGCAAGTCCTGGAAGGCGCGCATGTACTATGTGGGCACGCAAGTCCTGGTCATGCAGGTATGCCTGTGCGACATATGGGGTACTTGCGCGACAGTTATCCAGCAGGGTAATACTTGAGTGACTCTTGATTAACGCCATTAGAATCCTCTTGAGGTTTGTTCAGAAGAGGGGCGCGCAAGTTCTATTGAAGGAGTAAGGCGGCGCGCAAGTGGGGCCTTTTCCCTTAATGGCTGACCACTCAGGCGCGCAAGTGTTTATGAGTTTCAACACTTAGGACCTCCTCCCCCTCTTTAGATCTTCCGTTCCATGTAATAAATTACCGTATAAGTGTTTCATAAGATTTGAGAAGAGACTAGGGCACCGGGAGCTCAAATCTGAGTTTATGGAAAAAAATCCTCCCGAATGGGGGGCCCATAGGGTCTATTTATAGGCAGAAGTTGACCCCAGGCAGTTATCACTTTGGTTGCGCAAGTCACATGCGCGACCATAATGCATCACGCAAGTGGACTTGCACGACAGTGATAGAACTTGCACGACACATGTTCTCTTGGTCCCTTGTTCATGCCTTTGTTGATTTTTGATGTTTTCTTCAAAGGATGAATCAATTTGTGCTAAGTCATTTTCATTTACATTACTTTGGACTCTGTGATGAAAAAGGAGCGTCCACAAAAGTCCCCCCTCAGAGTTGGATTCGGAGAGAAAAGAGGATTTGACTTTGAGGTAAAGAAGAAAAAGAAGCATAGTTTGATTTTTGCTAGGATTTTTATAAAAAGCCCTACAAACTTTGAATCTTTTTAATTGCTCAATATTACCTAAATCATACAAAATGTATGGTTAGTGAGCAGGGAACTTGACTTTTATTTAGAGTTCCCTTGTCTTTTGTGGGCAGTTTAATGTCATGCACATCAGACATAAAAAGGCTAATGTTTAAGGTCGAAATAGCTTTGACCGAAATGGATTAGAATTGACTAAATTCCTTGAAAATTCATCTGAAAACATATTACCATACTCAAGTATGAGGGAATATATATATGCTATGACTTTAGAATATTTGAATCTGAGAAATGATATGAAAAAGAGCTAAAAGGCATTAGAAGAAGTAGTTTCCAAGAATGAAGTTACCATTATTTAACAAACCCGTTAGGGGGTTGAATTATGAAGGACCACCTAAGGGCATTGGTTGCATAGTTAAATAAAATAGTATCTTTTGGCTTAAAAGTATGTTATGTAGACTGTTTATGCAAGGCCGCCTATGGGCACGTGCTGCATAGTCAGGAAAAAGAACTCTCAGAAATTTACTTTCCTAGTGCTAAAAGCCAGTTAATGTTTATGGAGATTCAAATCTTCCAAAGTATAGAGTTCGCTATATGGAAAAAGGTACTCAAATATAGAGAAGATATTTCCAAACAAGATTATCGAAGAACTGGATGAATATAACTCCTACGAAGGTTTGACCCAAATTTAGGGAAGGAGAACATATACCATAGACTTGAATACTTTCAGATCATGAAAAAGGATATGGGACAAATATGTTAAGGATGACTATTTTTTTGGATCCCTACATACTTTCATTTAAGATAAATAAGGACAAAAGAGGTATTCTTCCCAAGAATGAAGTTACCACTATCCGAAAAACCCGTTAGGGGGTTGAATTATGCAGGGCCACCTAAGGGCATTGGTTGCATAGTCAAATAATAGTATCTTTTGGCTAACAAGTCTGTTATGTAGACTGTTTATGCAAGGCCGCCTATGGGCACGTGCTGCATATTTAGGAAAAATAACTCTCAGAAGTTTGACATTTTTGTGACTTGAAGTCATGAAAAGGGTTATGAGAATCTGAAAATATTTAAGGTTAGGATTATCACACATAAATATGGGCATTTTTCAATGTATACAGAGATACATAGATCAATGCTAACCATAATCATGTTGTGGCTGGGTCCTGAATTGAAATGTTGGACTTCACTACGTATCCCATAATGATTAGAATCAATCCATACGTAGTTCTTAAACTACAGTTTAACAGCGTGTGAGACAAAAGGATTAGAGATCTTAGTTTAGGGTCATAGAGCTTGGACCATTGTAAGAAATACACAGTTTGTGTTTTCATGGGGACTTTTCAGTCAAGGGACAGAAAGTGGAATTTGGGGTTAGTCCCAATGACTTGGGGATGGATTCGAGGGACACTCGAATGTTCCTGCGTATCCCATAAGGATGGTAATCAATCCCACGTAGTTCTAGAAATACCCTTTTTACAAATTTGGCTCGTACATGTGAAGGGTGAAAGGGGAATTTAGTACAATGATGGTCTAACCCAAGATAAAAGGTTTGAATAAGGCCCCAGCCTTAAACCTTACTTAATCTTGAGTTATTACAAGATTACACATTGAGGATCTTTTTGGTTTTAGAGTTTTAGAGAATTAGATCATAAAACTTGCATTACATTCCACATATAAACAAAGTGGTTACATAAAGATAGTATTCTTAATTCCCATCAATGGAAACATATTTAAAATAAAACATGGATTATTTCTTGACACTTCCTTGACACTATCATCATATCATGTACCTTTCCCTTGACCTGTGAAAAACATTTCAAAAAAACTTGGGATGAGCATAAAAATCTCAGTAAGGGATATAAAAATATGGAAAGGAAACATGGGTACATATATACATAAGAATTATATCATACTTTACCCATAAAACATAATCATTTTAACATACCTCATCAAATCATGAATAAATCATAGAAATCATAAGACATAAAGGTAACTTGAGACATTCATAACATCCTTACGTAGGGAGTAACCCTCTTGGTTACGTTTGGAATACACATCACAGTATATTCCCTAAATCTCTTCGGAGAAACCTTAATGTTTCACTCCTTCGCATTACCCAATGCATTGGAGAGCTATATCGGGTTCACCCGCCCTTAGATTATCACGGAAACACCCGTCTTCATAATAATGCCCATGAACCTCAACATAATCATATCATATAAAACATGCATAAAGGAAACATAACAATTCCACCTTTCAATCAGAAGATATCAATACAACACATTGATAAAAACATTATGAAAACCATTTTCAATACCAAAATAAAAGAAAGGTAAAACATGGTATTTATTTTTCTTTAAAAAAAGGTACGACTTGTAGAGGAAGCCGAAACTCAAATAACGGTCACGACGGCAGAGAAGTCATTGTCGCCGCATACGTATGAAAAAAACATTCCCTTTTGTGGTTTAGTAAAATGCTTCGTATAAAAAATATTCCTTTTGGATAAACGTAAAAGTCAAAGGGGTTTATACACCGTATAAAAGAAGGTTGTGTATAAAACAAAATATGCCTCAATGTAAGGTGATTGAGACGAAGTCCCATACCTCAGGTCCGACATGACTTGATCGTTATTTAATTCCTGAATAATAAACTTGAGTTAATTTCTACTTTCATAAGAACCTTTTTCAAGTTCATTATTCCTTTTATATCACTTATTACCATGTCATGAACACTATGTAATTATTTAAGTTAATAACGGTCATTTTAACGATCATTGGTACTTGAGTAAAAAATAAACCCTTTATAATTATATGTTGTTCATGTATCCATTATATCCAGAATTATAATCATTATTTATATATCATATATATCCCGTATATACATGCATTTATAATATTACATAATCATTTAGAGGTAAGAAATGAAATGCACCGTTCATGAAGACGGTAAGCCGTACGTATGCATGAACGCTACTTTCATTTCTATTTCGTATTTTATAGAATGGAATCATAATGATATAAGGGTATATTATAATTCCAGTATAATATCATATATAATATCATAGTTCCATCCTTTATACGTCCCACATATGGTATTTAACGAGTCAACTCACTTTGAGGGGGTGGTAGTCCGCACTTCCTTAAATGAAGATATCGTGTTTACCCATAATGGAAACCATAATGGTATACCCAAAAAGAAAAATACTGAAGCTTAAGGAAAACATAAACATATTATATATCATATAGAAATATAGTGACATCTTAATGGCCTCCTTTGAAGGTGTTAAAAGAATGTTGAACAATCATCATTTCGGGAGGCATAAATTCACTATCCACGGAAACAGTATGTTTGTTAACCATTAGATGTAGGTGTGTGTAAGTGTAGCTCGAATCCTTATTATATAAAAATCCTAGTATATTTATGATACTGTAGTTGTTACAAAAGTAAAGAATAAAAAGAGTTTAGGGGGTTGGAGAAGAAAAATAAAACAAAAGGACTCAAAAGAAGACATTACCTTAAAATCGGGTAACTCCATTTGGTTTGAGCTCAATGGCTTCTTGGGAAGACTTCTGCCCAAAGAGAGGCTTCAATGAGTAAGAGAGGGAAGTTGAGAGACAAAATTGGAAGAGGTTGTCCGAGACAAAGGCTTTGGGAGTGTGGGTAAGGAGGTAGAGTTGGGGGCCTTTTATAAGAGGAGAGGAGGGGCACTCTAGGAATGAAAAGAAAAGTCACTTTATTTTAAAATGGAATTCGGATTTAAGAGGTCCCACATTAATATAATTCTAGGATAAGTTGATAAGGGTTCTAAATACACTCATCCAATAGGTTTTGGACATGTGTAGGTCTTAGATATTACATTATCTTTCCATTTTATTTAAATCGTTAAATAATTAGGCAATCGCTGCATCATCATGATGTCATAAATAATTTAATTTATTTAAAGTCTAAAAATTATAAAAAAATACTATGATGTAGGAAATCTTTTTATCTTTCTAATGAATATTTATATTCAAAAATATGACTTGTATAACCCAACTTAAAAATTGTTTTAGTAACATAACTCATTTTTGTGTCATTTTTGATTTAACATTAAATAAAAAGTTATTTATGTCATTTCCAAACCAAAGTGGATCCATGGGGTCCCCAAGTTGACCCATGGCTTGTTGTGGTCGGACATGACACATCCAATGAGGGTAGGACAAGTGTCAAGCTCATATCATACTATTAAAACATTATTTTTACCTTAAACTACACTAATTACCTCTAGTCGTGATTAAGAACTTAATAAGTTACTATTCAACAAAAAATTATTTTAATCCCATTGAACCACATTTTACTTCTTAATGAAAACCATGAATGTCGGATTTTTTAAATTCAAAACACAATGATGGCAAAATTTCATTTAAACGGAAAAATCAGTTTTTATAAGTACCACTTAGTGGTTTCACTATTCATAAAAAAATTGATGTTTTTCAGAAAATTACCAAAAATTCACCCTAAGCTATATATGATATTCCGAATTCAAAAATGATGCCTATTTTACAAAATTAAAATCATATAAGTCACATTAATTAATTTAATAATTAATTCCCGCTATCATGACAAATAGCGTGTTTTTTTTGAAACAATATCTATGAAAAGTTTGGCATTAGTTTATGACCAATTCCAAAGTGAAATTAATCCTAATGACCACCATTGGATTAAATGGTAAATTAATATTCATATTACACTTTAAGACCAATTAAAAATATAATCTAACCATATAATTAAATTAAATGAAAAAGCAGTTTTGATGTAAAATGCAGTATTTTTCACTATTCATTAAAAAATGAACATTGTCAGAAAAATACCAAAAATTTATCCAATGTAAAATTAAATGTCCCAATCATAACGAATATGTTTATTTTGACAAATATAGATTATAAAATTGTCAAAATATTTATTTAAAAAGGGTTTGCAATCAAAAGGCAGTAAAACAATCTTTTAATAATATTATTGTATTCCATGCTTAAGATTGGATTTATTTTCATTTTCAGCCTCTAAAACACAATATAATTCATTAATAGACATAGATAATAATATCTATTATTCATTACCTACTTGGGATGTTACATCCTTCCCCTTTAGAAATTTGCGTCCCCGCAATTTATTTACTTATCAAATAAATGGGGGTACTTATCCCTCATTGCATTTTCAGATTCCCATGTTGCCTCTTCCATCATGTGGTTTTTTCACAAAACCTTTACCTGCTTAATCACCTTATTCCGTAACACTTGCTCCATGTGGTCAAGAATCTGGACCAGTTGTTCCTCATAAGAAAGGTTCTCTTCCAGTAGAACTACCTCTGGACTCAAAACATGAGATGGATCTGGCATATACTTTCTCTACATCGAAACGTGAAAAACATTGTATACATGAGATAAAATCGGAGGTAAAGCCACCCGGTATGCAACTGATCCAACTCTCTCCAGAATTTCATATGGTCCAATAAACCTTGGACCCATCTTTCCTTTCTTACCAAATCTCATCACACTTTTCCAAGGGGTAACCTTGAGAAAAACATGATCACCTACCTCGAAAGATAGATCCTTCCTCCGGTTATCCGCATAACTCTTCTACCTTCTCTGAGCTGTTCTCATGTGTTTCTGAATCAGCTGAACTTTTTCTGCCATCTCTTCTACCAATTCTAGTCCCATCAACTTCCTTTCACCCACTTCATCCCAGAATGCTGGAGTTCGACACCGCTTCCCATATAATGCCTGAAATGGTGCCATCTGTATACTGGAATGAAAACTGTTATTATATGAAAATTCAACCAAAGAAATATGTTGGTCCCAACTTTCCTGATAATCCATTGAGCAAGAACGTAGCATATCCTCCAATTTCTTAATTGTTCGTTCTGACTGCCCATCTGATTGAGGATGAAAAGCTATTCTAAAATTTAATTCAGTACCCAACGACTTCTGAAGGCCTTTCCAAATTTTAGAAGTGAACCTGAGATCACGATCAGATACAATGGAGAGAGGAACTCCATGTAACCTGGCTATCTATTTAAGATACAAACGGGAAAGTTGATCATGTGAAAAAGTATCTCGTATAGCATGGAAATGAGTAGATTTAGTCAAGCGATCAACAATAACCCAGATTGCATTATTTCCTCGAGATGTCTTCAGTAATCCCATAACAAGGTCCATGTATATATTCTCCCATTTCTACTCTGGCACTGGTAAAAGCTGAAGTATCCCTTTTGGTAATTGCCGCTCTGCTTTAACCTGCTGAAAAGTCAAACACTTCATAGTAAAATCAGAAATATCTCTTTTTATTCCATCCCACCAGTAATACTCCCGAAGATCTCTATACATCTTAGTACTTCCAGGATGAACAGAAAATGGAGAACTATAAGCTTCACATAACAACTCTCTCTTAAACTGTGAATCACAAGGCACACACAATCTCTTCCAAAATCTCAAAACGCAATCATTATCAATGTTTAATTCAGGAAACTTACCTTTCTGAACCAGCTCTACCTTTTTCTGCAACTCACTGTCTTGTTTCTGTGCTTGCTTGATTCTATCTGATAGAGATGATCTCACTGATACCTAAAACAAAACAGAAGAACTTCCTGCACCCATAACTTCTATGCCAAAGTTCATCAAATCCTTGACCAAAGGATCACGTTCCAAACGCAACATTACTAATGAAGCATTACTTTTTTGACTCAAAGCATCAGCCACTTTATTTTCTTTTCCCGGATGGTAATGAATTGTACAATCTTAATCCTTGATTAATTCTAGCCATCTCCTTTGTCTAATGTTAAATTATTTCCAAGTGAATATATACTTTAAACTTTTTTGATCGGTATATATTTCACACTTTACTCCATACAAATGATGCCTCCAAATTTTTAAAGCAAAAACAACAGCAGCTAATTCCAAATCAGGTGTAGGGTAATTTACCTCATGAGTTTTCAACTGTCGTGAAAAATAAGCAATTACCTAATCATTCTGCATTAGGACGCAACCAAGACCTTTCAATGAAGCATCACTGTATATAACAAACTCACCATTCCTGGAAGGTAGTGCCAAAACTGGAGCATTCAGCAATCTTCTTTTCAATTCCTGAAAACAATCATCACATTCTTTTGTCTAGATAAACTTAACACCGTTCCGAGTTAGCTTAGTCATTGGACTAAATAGCCGTGAAAAATTTCTAAAAAACCTTCGGTAATAGCCTGCCAAAACCAAGGATGCTATGAATTTCAGTTACAATTGTGGGTCTTGGCCAGTCTTCCACAACTTTTGTTTTTGCAGGATCAACAGTTATCCCATATTTAGAAACAATGTGACCAAGGAAAGAAATTTGTTGCAACCAAAACTCACACTTGCTGAATTTCCCATACAATTTCTTTTATTTTAAGGTTTTCAAGATAAACCTTAAATTTCTTTCATTATCTTCTTTACTTTTAGAAAACACCAAAATGTCATCAATAAACACAACCAACATTTTTCACTAGAGTCAACTAAGCCATCACTGCAACAAACTGTTCAGTTCTAATTTTGACCATCTCAGGATACTTATTTGAAAGGACATTTCCCTCTGTAAGCCTTCCCAGAAAATTTGTTCTGTCTCCTCTATGAAAAACCATACTTAACACAGAAATATCTTAGGTGAAGCAACATGGTAATCATCAAATGCTATATCATTTCAAAAAAAATATTTTTGGATAATCATTTAATAGAATTCTAACTCCAAAAGTTATCTTAACCGACCTTTGATACCAACTATAAGGCCCCATCCTTAAACCTTACTTAATCTTGAGTTATTACAAGATTACACATTGAGGATCTTTTTGGGTTTAGAGTTTTAGATAATTAGATCATAAAACTTTCATTACATTCCACAAATAAACAAAGTGGTTATAGAAAGATAGTATTCTTCATTCCCATCAATGGAAACATATTTAAAATAAAACATGGATTATTTCTTGACAATTCCTTGACACTATCATCATATCATGTACCTTTCCCTTGACCTGTGAAAAACTTTTAAAAAAGACTTGGGATGAGCATAAAAAGCTCAGTAAGGGATATAAAAATATGGAAAGGAAACATGGGTAGATATATACATAATAATGAGATCATACTTTACCCATAAAACATAATCATTCTAACATAACTCATCAAATCATGAATAAATCATAGAAATCATAATACATAAAGGTAACTTGAGGCATTCATAACATCCTTACGTAGGGGGTAACCCTCTTGGTTACGTTTGGAATACCCATCACAGTATATTCCCTAAATCTCTTCGGAGAAACCTTAACGTTTCACTCCTTCACGTTACCCAATGCGTTGGAGAGCTATATCGGGCTCACCCGCCCTTAGTTTATCACATAACCACCCGTCTTCATAATAATGCCCAAGAAACTCAACATAATCGTATCACATAAAACATGCATAAAGGAAACATAACATTTCCACCTTTCAATCAAAAGATATCAATACAAAACATTGATAAAAACATTATGAAAACCATTTTCAATACCAAAATAAAAGAAAGGTAAAACATGGTATTTATTTTTCTTTAAAAAAAAGGTATGGCTTGTAGAGGAAGCCGAAACTCAAATAACGGTCACGGCGGCAGAGAAGTCGTTGTCACCGCATACGTACGACAAAAACATTCCATTTTGTCATTTAGTAAAACACTTCATATAAAAATTATTCCTTTTGGATAAACGTAAAAGTCAAAGGGGTTTATACACCGTATAAAATAAGGTTGTGTATAAAACAAAATATGCCTCAATGAAAGGAGATTGAGACGAAGTCCAATACCTCAGGTCCGACTTGACTTGATCATTCTTTAATGTCCTGACTAAAAAACTTGAGTTAATTTCTACTTGCTTAAGAACCTTTTTCAATTTCATTATTCCTTTCATATCACTTATTACCATTTCATGAACACTATGTAATTATTTAAGTTAATAACGGTCGTTTTAACGATCATTGGTACTTGAGTCAAAAATAAACCCTTTATAATTACATGTTGTTCATGTATCCATTATATCCAGAATTATAATCATTATGTATATATCATATATATCCAGTATATACATGCATTTATAATATTACATCATCATTTAGAGGTAAGAAATGAAATGCACCGTTCATGGAGACGGTAAGCCATACGTAAGCATGAACGCTACTTTCATTTCTATTTCGTATTTTATAGAATGGAATCATAATGATATAAGGGAATATTATAATTCCATTATAATATCATATATAATATCATAGTTCCATCCTTTATACGTCCCACATATGGTATTTAACGAATCAACTCACTTGGAGGGGGCGGTAGTCCGCACTTCCTTAAATGAAGATATCGCGTTTACCCATAATGGAAACCATAATGGTATCCCCAAAATAAAAATACAGAAGCTTCAGGAAAACATAAACATATTATATATCATATATAAATATATTGACATCACAATGGCCACCTTTGAAGGTGTTAAAAGAATGTTGAACAATCATCGTTTCAGGAGGCATAAATTCACCATCCACGGAAACAGTATGTTCGTTAACCATTAGATGTAGGTGTGTGTAAGTGTAGCTCTAATCCTTATTATAAAATCATCTCAGTATATTTATGATACAGTAGTTGATAAAAAAGAAAAGAATAAAAAGATTTTAGGGGGTTGGAGAAGCAAAATAAAACCAAAGGACTCAAAAGAAGACATTACCTTAAAATCGGGTAACTCCCTTTGGTTCGAGCTCAAAGGATTCCTTGGGAAGACTTCTGCCCAAAGTGAGGCTTCAAGGAGTAAGATAGGGAAGTGGAGAGACAAAATGGGCAGGGGTTGGCCGAGCCAAAGGCTTTGGGAATGTGGGTAAGGAGGTAGAGTTGGGAGCCATTTATAGTAGGAGAGGAGGGGCACTCTTGGAATGTAAAGAAATGTCACTTTATTTTAAAATGTTATTCGGATTTAAGAGGTCCCATATTGATATAATTCGAGGATAAGGTGATAAGGGTTCGAAATACACTCATACAATAGGTTTTGGACATGTGTAGGTCTTAGATATTACATTATCTTTCCATTTTATTTAAATCGTTAAATAATGAGGTAATCGCTACATCATTATGATGTCATAAATAATTTAATTTATTTAAAGTCTAAAAATTATAAAAAAAAGACTATGATGTATTAAATATTTTTATATTTCTAATGAATATTTATAGTCAAAAATATGACTTGTATAACCCCATATAAAATTTTTTTTAGTAACATAACTCATGTTTGTGTCATTTTTACTTTAACATTAAATAAAAAGATATTTATGTCATTTCCCAACCAAAGTGGCTCCACGGGGTCCCCAAGTTTACCCATGGATTTTCATGGTCGTCCATGACACATCCAATGAGGGTAGGACATGTGTCAAGCTCATCTCATACTATTAAAATATTATTTTTACCTTAAACTACACTAATTACCACTAATCACGATTAAGAACTTAATAAGTTTCTATTCACCAAAAAATTATTTTAATCCCATTTAACCACATTTTACTTCTTAATGACAACCATGTTTGTCGGATTTTTGAGATTCAAAACACAATGATGGCAGAATTTCATTTAAACGGAAAAATCAGTTTTTATAAGTACCACTTAGTGGATTCACTATTCATAAAAAATTTAAGTTTTTCATAAAATTACCAAAAATTCACCCTAAGCTATATTTGATATTCCAAATTCAAAAATGATGTCTATTTTAAAAAATTATAATCATATAAGTTACATTAATTAGTTTAATAATTAATTCCCGCTGTCATGACAAAAAGCGGGTTTTTTTGAAACAATATCTATGAAAAGTTTGGCATTAGTTTATGACCAATTCCAAAGTGAAATTAATCGTAATGAACACCATTGGATTAAATGGTAAAATTATATTCATATTACACTTTCAGACCAATTAAAAATATAATCTAACCATATAATTAAATTAAATGAATAAGTAGTTTTGATGTAAAATGCAGTATTTTTCACTATTCATTAAAAAAATGAACACTGTCAGAAAAATACCAAAAATTTATCCAATGTAAAATTCAATGTCCCAATCATAATGAATATGTTTATTTTTACAAATATAGATTATAAAATTGTCAAAATATTGATTTAAAAAGGGTTTTCCATCAAAAGGCAGTAAAATAATCTTTTAAGAATATTGGTGTATTCCATGCTTAAGAATGGATTTATTTTCATTTTAAGCCTCTAAAACACTATATAATTCATTAATAGACATAGATACAAAAATCTATTATTCATTACTTACTTGGGATGTTACAGTTTGGGCATTTCCATGTATGCACGTAGTCTTTGAAATGAAACATGATTGAAAAATCAATGTAAATAATGGTTCCCTCTCAGGTGAGGGTATAAAAGAATATTGTTGTTTATTATCATACTGGACAAAAGTGTTGTATAGTTTAACATCTAATAGCAAGGACGAAAGTGAACCAATGTAAAGATATTGATTCTAATGGCGGTTTCACGAATTAACATCATATGAGAGGGAGATGAACTGACATGAAGAGATTGGTTTTGGGATTGAACCTTGGGAGGTTTCCTACATACACAACCTATAAGGCAAGGATCAATGTCCGTGTAGTTCAATTAAAGAATGAATTAACGATCAGGTTGTTCTTGGGGACAACGACCTAAAAAATGATGTTGGGACTTACACATGGTTAGAGGCCTATAGAGAGTGTTATGGTTGAGGTTTGCTCTAAGCTCACGTGAGTCATACTCGGTGTGAGAAATAAGAGGTAACAACAACCTTAATGATTCATAGATTAATGTCATGTAGGACATATAAAGGGACAATGCAGTTTAAATTCTTGCAGTTAGGATTATTGGTGTTGCACAGTTTAGTGTCATGTAGTAGGGACAAAATACAGTTTAATGTCATGTAGGACGTATCACAGACTTTTTGTATTGTTTAGCATCATGTTGGACGAAAGGGGGACTGTGCAGTTTAATGTCATGTAGTGAGGATAAAAGAGTAATCCAATTAACGTCATGTTGGACGCAGTGGGGATTTTTTCAACAGTTTAGCATCATGTTGGATGAAAGTGAAAATAGTTTAAGGTCATATGCATGGACCATGGATGGTGTAGTTTAATGTCATGCTGGACAAAAGTGTTGTTTAAGGTCATACAGGACCTTTGATGATTATGTAGTTTAACGTATTTTTGGACGTAAGGGACTTCTATACATTTTAGTGTCATGTAGTTAAGACATCACAGTTTAACGTCTTTCTGGACGTAAGGGACTGACAAATAGTTTAGGGTCATATGCATGGACCGTTGATGATGCAGTTTAAGGTCATACTGTACCATTGATGTAGTTTAAGGTCATACAAGACCATTTAGGGAACTTTTTCACAATTTAACTTCATGTGGGATGAAATTAATACAAATAGTTTAAGTTCATATGTATGGACCATTGTTGTATAGTTTAACGTCATATAGAAAGGACAGAAAAGGTACTTTGTAGTTTATACAAAATACTTCTTCAAAAATCTGGCATTGGTTGGAATTGTGATGAGTTCACCATCCATTGAGATTAATGATTAAGCTCCCTTGGAGTAGACCCTATGTATTGAATAAGGTCCTTCTCATTTTGGCTCAAGCTTGGGAGGATTCTTTCACGGTATCATTGGAGTTCTGAGAACTAATACCAATTCTCCCTGAGTGAATTAACGAAGATGAAATTTTTTGTTAAAATCTTGTGTTATTCGATTCGGATAGACTTCCATGTGGGGAAAAGTGCACAATCTTTTTTCATCTAACCATTACAATTCATTCAATCACTTTTGAGATTGTTCATCTGTAGATAATTGATCACAAATGGAAACTCTGAGCAAGGGTAGTTGAACTTCAATGGAAAAGACGGCTTCTGTTCCATATACCATTGAATATGGAGTTGACTGAGTTGCAATGCGGGTGGTAGTCCGATAAGCCCATAAAGCATGAAAGAGTTTATCAGGCCATGACCTATTGTCTTTATCAACAATCTTTTTCAATATATTTGAAAGAGTCTTGTTAAAGGATTCTATCTGGCCATTGGCCACTGCATGATACTGAGATGAATGGTTGGATTTGATGTTGTATTCTTGATAAAACTTCTTCACCTCGGCTGAACAGAAATTGGTGCCATTTTCCGTCAATATGGTATGAGGGACACAAAATCTGGTAATGATGTTAGACTTGATGAAGCTAAGAACGCATTTATAACTGACTTCCTTGAGAGTTATTTCCTCTTCCCATTTGGAAAAGAAGTCAGTAGTAGTAAGAATGTACTTAAACAGCTTGGCCGTAGTAGAAGGGTAAGGTCCCACCACATCCATTCCCCATGTGGCAAATGGACATGAGTATTTAGCTGTATGAAGTAACTATGGAGGTTGATGAATGAAGATGGCATGTACTTGAAATGAATGACACTTCTTTGTGAAACCGACACAATCTCGTATCATTGAAGGCCAAAGTATCCAAGCCTTCGAATCTGATTAGACAGTCTATGTCCAGACTGGTGGGCACCACAGACTCCTGCATGCACTTCTTTCATGACAGCCATTTTCTATTCACCTTCAATGCATCTGAAGAAAACTCCATCAAAACCACGTTTGTAGAGAATTTTCTCTAGGTGATCTGGGCTATCATAAAGTGTAAAATAAACCACATGTTTCCTGATTTTTTCTTTCTCAGCTCTATCAGGTGGAAGTGTTCTATTTTGAAGATATTCCCTGATAGGTGACATCCATCCTATAGTATGACCATACAGTTCATGAATGGGAAAAATTTCATTAATTTCCGCTGTTCTAATTCAAACATAAGGTGAAATTGCATGAAGGTGGGCAATACTGATGGTTGTCTCGTCCCTATTTGGATCTTCCAGAGCTGTGGCTATATTAGACAATGCATCAGCTTGAGCATTTTGTGATCTTGGGACATAAGAAAATGTTGGTTCCAAATGGAATTACGCCATTAACTCTCTGACGTAATCATACAAAGGGATTAGTTATTCTTTTCTAATGGCATAATACCCATTGACTTGTTTGATTACCAGGTCTGAATCACCTTTCACCTTTAAGTTATTCACTTGTGCTTGAAGTGCTAATTCCAAACCTATGATGAGAGCATGGTATTCTACTTCATTATTGGTACCACCTTCCCACAATAAGAAGGAATAAAGTAACACATCCTTTTCTAATGAAATGAGCACAATTCCTAAGCCAACATTGTTGAATTTAGGATTTTCCATTTTCCTCCCTGTTGAACTTCTGGAAGCACCATCAAAATACATTTCCCACGACTGAGGACTTTCTTGAATAGAGAAGACTTCCTCATCAGGGAGTTCAATATCTGAAGATGTGGCTTCCATTGAAGGGTGTTCAGCTAGGAAATCAGCCAGAGCTTGGCCCTTTATCACCTTTTGAGACACATACAGAATGTCGAATTGCTGCAAAATAACTGCCCACCTTGCCAGACGTCCTATAAGCATTGGAAAACTTAGGATAAATTTGAGCGAGTTATTGCGAGATACCAATTGGACCTCGTGATGTTGCAGGTAGTGTCTCTACTTCTGAACTACAAAGATTAATGCCAGTCAGCACTTCTAAATACTTGAATACTGGGTTTCTGCTTCAAGCATGGTTCGACTGAGATAGTAGAGACTGTTTTCATTCCCAGCAACATTCTTTTGAGCAAGAAAGGCACCAAATGATCGCTCTAGAGCTGTCACATAGACGATAAGTGGACTTCCTTCAACAGGTGGCATGAGTACCGGTGGAATCAAGAGGCATTTCTTGAGAATATCGAATGCTTCTTGACATTATTCAGTTCACTGGTAAGTTACTCCCTTTATCATCAATTTGGTGAAGGGTAAACTTTTGCTTGATAAATTGGCGATGAAACGCCGAATATAGGTTAAGTTTACTTGGAGTCCTTTTAATTATTTCAAATTTTGAGGAGGTGACATACCAAGGATTGACTTGGTATTCTCAGGATCTACTTCAATACCAAGATGGCGTACAAAAAAGCCGAGAAATTTTCTTGAGGTTACCCCAAAAGCACATTTTAAGCGGTTCATCTTCAAATTATGATGTCGAAGCTTGCATAATATGACTTCCAAATCATCAAGTGATTAGAACTTTGTTTGGATTTAACTACCAAATCGTCTACATAGTATTCAACAAACTTCCCTAAGAAGGGTTTGATGATACGATGCATGGCATGCTGATAAGTTACATCTGCATTCTTTAAGTCGAAGGGCATTACCCGGTAGCAAAACACACCCTGAGGGGATCTGAAGGCTGTGGATTCCTTGTCTTCTGGGGCCATTCAGATCTGATTATATCCATAATATCCATCCATGAAGGAAAGTGCTTCATAGCTAGCTGTTGCATCAATTAGAAGTTCTGTAATCAGAACTAGGATATCATCCTTAGGACAATGCCGATTAAGATCTCTGAAATCGATGAAAACTCGAATTTGTCTATTATTTTTCTTTACAGGGACAATATTAGCCAACCATTTGGGATATTTAACTTCTCTAATGAAGTTATATTTGATAATATAATCCACTTCAGCTTCAATTTTGGAAGCATAAGTTGGGTGTGTTCTTCTCGCGGCTTTCTTAAATCCTCGATGTTCTTCTGGTAAACCAAAATGACGAGTAGCAACATCAGGATCAGGCCCGGGCATTTCTGTATAGTTCCAGGAAAATACATCTCTATTTTTCTTTAGAAAAGAAATATACATCTCTTTCTCTTTAAGAGTCATGGTCGCACTGATTAAAGTGGGGCGTGGATCTCCTTTTGTACCCAGATTTATTTCTCTGAGTTCATCTATAGTGGTAGAGATACCGTCTTCAAATGCTGGAGGAGAATCTCTGAGATCTTCCTCTTCTTCTTCTTCATGTGTTATTTCTTCTGTTTCTACTTTATTGGTATATGATAAAGTAGAATTCTCATGATCCGAAGAGATGTCAAAATTTCCATATCTTGAAGAAGAAGCTTCCATTTTCGACATGATTGATGATGAAGGGTCTTCTTTAGGTAATAAAGAGGAGATGATGGATTGAGAATCGACATCATTGTTCACCTCCGATGTTGCTAAAACTTCTTCTGGCCTAATTGGCGAAGCATAGACTTGTTGGATTTCAGCATATGAAATGAAGACGTCACCATTTGTGCTTTCATCACTACTTGGTAGATTTCCAATTTCTCCCATGTTGTTTGGATCGATTGCCGTAATTGTCATTATGGATATTTCCATAAGAGTATTTTGATTTGGGTCTATCTTGTCAATTTGACTGATAGGCAATAGATAATCTGTACTGACATGGGTAAATGGATTTACTGGAATTTTTTCCAAACCATATGGAGCATTAACTTTGGTAATCTTCTTTGTTATTGATTTCTACCTTTGCTTCATGTGATAGAATTCCACCTCAATGTATTGAGACTCAAATGTCTTGAACGGGGACTTATCACCATACAATGACCCAACTTGGCCATAGAAACAATATTTGAGTCCTTGATGGTATGATGAAGGGATAGCCACATGTTGATGTAGCCAGGGTCTTCCAAGAAAGATGTTGAAGGCTGTGTCTTGATCAAAAACCATGAAATCTGAATTGGATACAAGATCTCCAAGCTGTGTTTTGAGTGTAACTTCACGCAGTGGTTCTTGTTCATTTTTATCATATCCCTGTAGAAGCATGGTGGAAGGAGATAAATCAAATTCCGTGAGGCCCAATCGACGAAGTGTATGAATGGGCATGAGGTTGACTCGTGAACCATTGTCAATGAAAGCTCTTCGAACATCCACGCCATTGACCTTGAAAAACAAGTACAATGGTCTAATATGTCCATGTACAATATCATATTCATCTTCATCAGTAAAGGAAATTATTGCATGGAATTCTGCAGGATTATTCTCTATGTGATAGACTTCAGCTGCAGCAATTTCAGTTTCAAACTCTTGAGGACTTGACAAAGCCTTGATGAGTGCTTCCCGAAGATCTTTTGACAGATTCAGAGCATCCAGAATTGATAACTTGGCTGGTACTTGGGCCAAGTGTTTCAATATATCATACTTTTGATCCAGAGGTCTTCATTTCCCAATAGAAATATGTGGTTTAGCAGGTACCTTGGAAGAATATGCTTTGGACGTTGATGCATCTTGTATTGGGATAGGAGTTGGCAATATTCCTGGTTTTGGAAGATTAGACCGATTAGATCCATTTACTTTCTGAGAGGAAGAAGATGGAACCATCAACCTGTCTTCCAAAATAATTGTGCCAGGACTGAATTTTCTATTGGTAGAAGAACATGCTTGTTCTTGCTAAGCTCGCTGAAGGGCTCTACCACGAGTTTCTACTGCATAAACAGTTCTAGCCGGGGTAGAATTGGAATAGTGGCTTCTGAAAGATCCACGTCTTCCCCTGTATCCTGAGCCCCTGGAACATCCTTTGATTCCTCTGTTTGTTACAGGGAATTTAGGCTCATTGAAATCAAAACTTCGACTAGCATATGGATCTATTAATTTAATCATATTAACAGAACCAAAGATTAACTCTTCGTCTGATGATGACTCTGCCTGATTAGCCTGTTTAGGTTGTGCCATTTGGTGGGGCGGTGCCCGTGGCTTTGAAGTAGATGGCATGAAGTCTGCCAAAGTCAAAGATAACTTAGGCTTTGACACATACTCATCTTCTTCTGATTCTTTTTCTTTATTTGAATCATGCCATTTTTTTGAGGAATTTCCCTCTGATGAAGAGGGTTTTTCCGCAACATTCATGATAGAAGACACAATTGGTTTCTTTAATTGTGTTCGCAAAATAGCATGAGTTCGATTGATTGAATTTCTAACCATCCAATCATAAAACTTCTGTGCATTTTTGCTTTTGAATTCTTTCCATTCACCTTCCTCCTCTGGTACTGTAGCAGTGACACATACTACCTGGGCGGAGGATCCTTTCAATGTGACTTGTCCTGAGTCGACCAACTTTTGCAGGAGGTCTTTGAAGACAAAACACTCCTGGATGGGATGTCCCTACATTTGATTAAAATGGAAATAATTAGGACGGTCTTCATCTCTTTTCTTGTTTGGCCTCTTGGGTATTGGAAATTGAACCAAATTGTTTTTGAGAGCCGAAATGAAATTACCAGGAACTTGTTCATTTTAGAAAGATTATGTTTTTCTCTTCAGATCCTCAAATTGTTTTTGTATTTGATCTTTTTGATCGTCCGGATGAAAATACCTTTGTTGTTGGCGCTCAGAAGGTGGATCCCTTCAAGAAGATTATGATTTTGAGGTAGAAACAGGTACAGGTGCTTGTTTAAGCATAACTGTAGCAGTTTCTGGTTTACCCATTCTCCTTCCTGGAGATGATGGAATTACATGAGATTTAGCCTTATCCTGTATAATGGAATCTTCAATCTTCTGAGCGATTGAATTAAGGTCTTGAAACCCTCCTATGTATTTCATAGGGATTAACGGCGTGCGTAATTCATCACGCAGGTTTTCCACACAGATTGGGAACAATTCTTATTGAGGGAGTTCTAAACTCAAGGAATATGTTAATCCCTTCCACCGAGCAATGAAATCAGATACCCTTTCATTATACCTTTGCTTATAGTTTGTAAGATCAAAAACTGTTTTCTTTAGGAAAGTTGAGTTGAACTGAAGGAGGAATTTTTCGGGAAGATCCTCCCATCCGGTAATTGACCGGGATTGCAAGTTTGTATACCAAACAAAAGCTTGTCCTTGCAAGGTTCTCACGAAGCATCTGAGTTTTACTGCTTCTTGCTACTTCGTAGTTCCCATCATAGGATCGCAACATGACACGTAATGCGTGAAATGTTGTTCAGGATCGCCTGATCCACTGAAAATAGGGAATACAGGGTTCCCAAAACTGGATAGAGGAGAAATTAAATCTACCCATTCAGGGTAAAAATTCTTTTCTGGTTGAACTTGTGCACATTTCCCTTCCATAGTTTCTAACCAAGCTATTAATGACTCAATAGTAGTTATTAACTTTTGTGAAACATCCAGTTGAAGTTGGACATGGGTAGGTGCAATGACAGGATCTTGGACAGATGTGGAGATTGGTGCTGCAACTGATGGTAGCACTGCCAAATATTGTTGCACATGACCCGTAGGATTAGAGCTGTGAGGGTGTACTGAGAGAGGAGGATGTTCTTGATCCATCTCAGTAGCTGCAACAAATTCATTTGGCTGACTGACTCTAGCATGCTTAAGATGAAGACTACTCTGAAGTAGTTATGCATTTAACCTTCTTAATTCCATCATTTCATATTCATGTTGTGAAAACCTTTTCTCTAGTGAGAGCGATTGACCTTCTCCAGAGGAAGGATATGTAACTTGGTTATTTACCTTCCCTTTGTTGGATCCTTTTCGAAGAGGGGGGAAGTGGGGTACTCGATGGATTACATAGGTCGTGAGTAATGCTTTGACTTCGTGTATGCACACCTTCTTCATTTGGGTCGGTGCGTACATCTTCTTGAGCAGTAACCTCTTCATCTAAATCCCCTGAGTGAGCCTCATCTGGTGGATCAACAACAACGACATTGATTACATTGATTGATGCATAACTGATCGCATCCCTTCTATCAGCATTTCTGTGATATTGTCTTCTTCCATGTCTTTGATGAGACATTGCCTTTTGTTTATTTGATCCCTCAGGAACTTCTTGACGAACCGTAATATGGAGGGAATATCCTGATAATTTGTCTCTTTGTTCTTATTGAGGTTTCTTCCCCTATCGAGAAAATACCGACTTTCTATGAGGAGGGGACTGATGATTTGAAAAATTCCCCAGTCCAGTGGACTGGGGATGTTCCTACTCTTCTCGCTCAACTCCCTGAATCCTTTTTGTTTATTCCTAGGTTTGGTTTAAAAGAGTCCCCAATCTGGCGAGCTGGGGTAGTTCTTGACATTCTATGTCTGAGACTTTCTTGAAAGTCCTCCTGATCTTGCGAACCTTTGTCCGAAAATTAGCTGGATGCATTAACCTGTATCTGCTTTTATCACCCGGTTCAAAAGACCATTGGATGATTTCTAACACTTCTGTCACTTGGTGACGTGCTTGCTCTAAACGAGAGGCATGTTTAATATTCTCGTTTGATTGATGCAAGAGTAATTCAACAACTTGTTCTCTGTATTCTTGATTTTGAGAGGAACTAGTTGAAGCCTATTCTTGAGCAAGATTTTGACTACAAATAATTCCCATTGATTGTGGCCGGCCATGGGCAATAACATTGCATGAGACCGTTTTTGGCGGGCTTTGCTAACTGGAGGGAACCGTGACATGAAATTCTCCATGAACACCCTATCCTCTGACATGAATACCAGATGGGGCATTGGCAATTAAATGACGCAATCTTCTTAGTGTGACAAGGCATGAACGTTGAAGGGATCTCTGCTGCTTTTCAACCTTCAGATATCGAGTGACTTAGAGAGATGCCAAATCAATCTGACATTGTAACCCTTCTATTATCTTAAGAAGATTTTCATATTCATCATAAGATGATACTTTATTTTTTAATTGAAAAAGATTTTTCCATATGTTGAGATGAATATCATGAATTTCATCTTCCGTCAACATTTCTGGAATATTATACTGAGAGTCAGCCAGAGGCCAAAACATGATTGGCACTTCACCTTTCGCCAGTTGTTTTCTCATGTTCAGCATTTCCTCTTTATAATTTGATAAAGATTCTTCTACCTGATTTGACCAGAGTTGGTGTTTCCTGGTTTTCTCATTGGATTAAAGAGGATTGGTAGAGAAATCATTGATAAAACTAGATGATGCATGACTTAGGGGTGGTTCGGAAAATGAACTACACCCTGGGCTATCTTCTGATTGAGAAATTATTTCACCTGATAGCGATGAATCTTCAGACATGACTGGTTTTTCATTTGCAAGTGCCTCAAGATAAGAGGGATTTCTCAGAACTACATTGTCAACTGGAGAATTTTCCGTTCAATGTGAATCCCTTCTTCAGAGAGGACTTTCGCAGCGAAATTCATTATCATGGGGAGGACCACCATAATGGGTTAGAGAAAAAGATGAGATCTCTTTCTCTATGGTCTTCTGACCACCCAGAGGGTTCATGTGGCTCTCATCTGAGGATGAAACTTTGAGATCGACCGAATTGTCATGAAGCAAGCCTTCATGTGGAAGTGTCTATTGAAGACCTTCGGAATTAATGTCCCCACTATTGGAAAATAAGCGAGTAGAATATTGAATTTCAACATATAATTGTCTAAGGGCTTCAATAACTCTAGAATCAAGCAAGGACTTGTTACAGATTGGCTCTTGATCTCCTGACTGTGCTGGGAGGGTCTTTTTCTTAGATGCCTTCTTACTCACCTTGGAAACCACTTGTTGATGAAAGTGGCTACTCTGAGAAGGTTTATATGCCTGATCAGGAAAGATGGCCAGGTTAGGCTGATGATATCTACTCAAATCAGGTGTATGTGCCTGACTTGGTTGTCCGTATGATATGGGAAAGTATGCCCCACAACCCTCTTGGACTGGAATAGATGTGTGTGTCTGTTCCGGAGTGAATTGTTGATTTTCACTCCACTGGTAGGGATAAATATTTGTGTCTTTCCCTGAGATGCCGCTGACGTTGTTATAATATCCTGGCAGGCATCCAGAATATGAGCTGCGATTTGCTTCTACTCTTTCACCATTGATAGAATATGCTTGGTGACTACAGCTGCCGGGAGGAGAATATACATATATTACGGGCTTGGATTAGGTATATGTGCCTTCTCCGGTCCTCTGTTTCCTGTCAGTGAATCTTGATAGTACTCTAGTGTGGGGGTAGAGAGTTTAGGCTGCCTCCTATTTATTGTCGGGGCATTCTGACTAACTTCTCCAAATGCTACCAAGCGAGACTGTAGATAAGATTGATAAATACTAGAAGGTGTATTTGCCTGCTGATTACACTTCGCCAAACGTGGTTGACATCCATTATATGTAGTCATGCGAGCCTACTGACCAGATGATGATGTATAAACAGGTGTATGTTCCTGACTATAGTACTCCGCTGAAATTGCCTGGAGGGATTGGCGTGATGATGCCAGACGAGTTTGCTGGACAGCGGAATTAAAACAGGCAGGTGTATATGCCTGCTCGTTGCTTGCCACCATGTTAAGTTGGTGGACTTCTCCGGATATGGAAGAGATGAGAACCTGCTCACTGTTGACCGGATTCTGGCTCTGGTGGTTCGTCTTGCTTTCTCGTGTTTGAGGAACCTGAGCCGAATGCTAGGAGTCGGTACCCTCATCATGTTGAGGGCGCACTGCCGCACGAGTCTGGTGGCGATTGTTGGTGGGAGACCTTAGGAAGGACTCATGTATTTTTTAATTAAGGCCTTGAGGGACCTGCTCCTTAACCTCCCCAGAATAAGGGAGCGAATGGTGATTGCATTCTGAGGATAACGACCCGAAACGGTTGGAGATGGTAGTCAGCACCGCCTGCTTCTTGATCACTGGTCGTTGTTGTCCGGACGACCAATGTGAGTTGTTTACTTAGAGGGATTTTTGGGTAGCCTCCAGAGTTGGGGTGGTACTGTGTTGACGGTACTCCTTAACCAGTGCATTTGATACCCAGCGTTGAAGATGCTGAGTAGGTGATATCATCCTTAGAGCGGGTGACGATCCAGAAGGAGTAGCAGCAGTGGCATTTTCCGCAGTAGTATTCACAGGTGTGAACTTGAGAGAAGCCGTTCTAGAAATGCAGAAGATCTTGGAAAAGAGTGCCTGTTTGATAAAACAGATGTAATCAAGATAAATTCAGCCACTACATCTTTTGGATGAGCACATATGTCAATGATTTTTTTGTTGTCCCTCTCATTGAGTTTTAAATAGGTGCCTAATAAAATAGGTAAAACATCATTTTAACTTTTTTAAGGATTCACGTCTGGTTCACCATTTTTGTTTCCCTCAGATTATGGGGATGACCTCCTTTTGATGGGAGGTTCAAACATTCTGATCGGTTTCTAATGGGTTTGTTCATAGAACCGGAAACATCCAATGATTCCACATCCATTCGGACCTACTTTCCAAAGGTATATGCTTATTAGTTTGTGGACTGATGAGGCTTAGGAATTTACATTGGTCGAGAGGATGGGAGGTCAGACTCATCACACCTTTTTGAGGGGAATTATTATCTTCTCTGGGACTCTCTTTATAGATTTAAGTTATGTTCGTGAATCCTTATTACATTACCAAGTATAAAATGTGGTTTCCTTCAGATCTGACAATCAATGATTAAAAATGTAGGAAATTTAGATAATCTTTTATATGTATTCGAGGTTCTTCATCGATAGAGAATCATCTGTATTTGTTAGAGATTCTTGGTCAATAGTACCCTTCGACACATTTATATTGAAGTCTCTTGGTCATTATGATGACCATGCTGGTTTTAAATCCACTCAGTGGGGCACTTGAAGTTTATTGTCATTCAGAAGGACATGGATTATTTCAGAGTTGGGATCGAACCCGCAGATGGGCTACCTACGTATCCTTTGTTTAGAAAAGGAATCAGAACCCACATAGTTCGAGTAAGGGAGTATGATTTTTATGATTGATGGCTCAAAGGAGGATGTCATAATTACTTTTACACTCTAAGCTCATGTGAGTCATGCTCAGTGGGAGAAACAAGAGGTATTGGTAAAAAATAGACAATTTTTCCATGAAAGATGCAATCATAAGAAATAATGTGGGGATTATGTATGTATGACTGCCCAGATAAATGAAGTTTAGGATTTACCTTAGGGATGAAATCCAGGAACAGGGTCCATAAAGGTATATGTGCTTCATTGACATTTTGAATACTCTAACTTGGGGCTTACTCCTAAAAAGGAGACACAAATTAGGAGATGATTTATGATTGGGTTTTACTCCTGAAATGGAATCCTAGATCAAAGGTAAATTAGGACAGGTTAAGAGAAATTAAGACTAGGGATTACTCCTGAAAAGGAGACCTAGGTTAAGAGATTTGAAAAATTAAGGGACTTGGGGCTTACTCCTAATGAGGATTCCCATGTTTGAGACTAGGGATTACTCATGAAGAGGAATCCCAGGTTAAGAGAATTATGGTTGGGGCTTACTCCTAAGGAGGATGCCCAGATTTGAGAATTATGACTAGGGATTATTCCAGAAAAGGAGGCCCAGGTTAAGGATTCTCTCATCTTAAAAGTTGAGGTTGAATGAATTAAATCTCAATCTTTAGTGACATAAAGATGTGTAAATCACTAGGTTTTGAGAGATATTCCACATAATTCCTTTCAGATAATGATGTCAAATCAAGAAATCATTCCATAAATGGCTTTGAAGAGTGTCTTGAAGACTGAATCATGAATAGGAAAGCTGGAATGGATTAAGAGGAGTGAAATGGGCAAGAAGTGCCCCCAAAAAGGTAGGGGAGTGCAAGTCCAGGCAGGCGCACAGGTACTGCATGGGCGCGCAAGTACTGGTCGCGCAGGTATGCCTGCGCGACATATGGGGTACTTGCGCGACAGTTAGCCAGCAGTGTAATACTTGAATGACACTTGATTAAAGCCTTTAGAATCATCTTGAGGTTCTTCCAGAAGAGGGGCGTGCAAGTTCTATTGAACGAGTAAGGCGGTGCGCACGTGTGGCCTTTTCTCCTAAGGGCTGACACTCAGGCACGAAAGTGTTGATGTGTTTCAACACTTAGGCCTTCCTCCCCCTCTTTAGATCTTCTGTTCCATGTAATAAATTACCATATAAGTGTTTCAGATGCTTTGTGAAGATACTAGGGCGCAGGGAGCTCAAATCTGAGTTTTTGGGAAAAAAATCCTCCCGAATGGGGGGGACCACATGGTCTATTTATAGGTAGGAAAAGACCCCGGGCAGTTATCACTTAGGTCGTGCAAGTCCCTTGCGCGACCATAATGCATCGCGCAAGTGGACTTGCGCGACAGTGATAGAACTTGCGCGACACATGTCCTCTTGATCCCTTGTTCATGCCTTTGTCGATTTTTGATGTTTTCCTCAAAGGATGAATCAATTTGTGCTAAGTAATTTTCCTTTACATTCCTTTGGACTCTGTGACAAAAAATGAGCGTCAACAATGTTCGAATAAGAAGCCAGAGAATAAGAAATTAAATAAATGTCTATGATTGATGTTTTAATTGTAATGTATGGTCCTAGTTTTCCCAAGAAAATAAACCTTTAGATCTTCTATGTATTACACTATTATGTTGTTTATCTTGAAAATGATGTAATAGTACTGTAAGAAATGGATTGTAACTATTAAAAGGAAAGCCCAAAGACACCTAGGCGAAGCACCACAATGTGAACCTCGTGCATCACTCCCCCACATCCACATAACCAAAAGTAACCATGTAGTTTTTGGTAGACACCAAAACCCGCATAAAATGTAATATACATTGGGTATTATACCTCAAGACATCACTACCCATACATAGAGTCAGGATCCCCAAGCCATCACACCCCATACACATTATACCTATAGTATCCCTTAGGAAACTATATCTAGAATATATGTTTGTGAAATACCCACATGACGATATATACATATACATATATATATGTGTAAAACTAACCACTATGTATACCCAAACATTAAACTACCAAGAGAATAAAGAAGTACCAAAGGTGGTAGCCCGATGTCCATCCTCCCACAGAGATGTTTGTGAAAACACCCCTTGGGGTCAGAATCCTTGAGGTGTTAGTTTCCCAAACTGAAAGTGCGGAGTAGGATATAGAAACACAAAATGTACATCATATAATAGAGGTCACAACCACACTATGGCCAGAAAATAGTCTCAGAATCAACTTTATGTAACATATCATGGACATTTGACTACCATTGCTAAGACCAAATATCCTATAAGAACACAACCATTAGAGGAGATACATTATGTCATCTTATCCCTTTTCATCAGTTTAACAATAATTTAATTAATTATTTAACCATTAATTAACCATTATAATTTTCCAAATTTCATTTCATTATCATTACAAAAAAGATCCATGTCCTCCAAGCATAAGAGAACTGAGTCCACGATTTCTTAGAATTATAACCTCAACATTGAATCCTGGCAAGCTTTAACCCCATGGTTTAATAATTTATTAATTTATTTACAACATTACATTCCATATTACTAGGTACTCTAGAAAAACATCCTAAGCTTCCAAACAGGACAAGAAACCAAGAACATCCTTCTACCTTAGGAAGTGGGGAAAAGAAAGTAGATAAAAACTAAACATGTCCATTATCCAATGTAACTATTAAAAATAGTATCAAACATTCATATAAATAGGTAAGACTATATTCAATCCATACCATAATCCAAAATGTACACCTCAATAGCCACTTTCATAAACTGATGCAACTCGCCACTCCAGGAATCAACTACTACAAAAAAAACTGGGTGTCCCTGCCCCACAAACCACAACATCCCTCCATGTTCTTCTATACGAGGCTCACGTCACACCACAAGAAGTAGGAAACAAACAATAAATTGGGATATCGGTCCCAAAGAAAGGCATCCAAACTTCGTAATCAAGAGATGTCAAGGCTCTAATATAGAAGGAACATGAACTTAATAAGAAAGAAGGAAACTTATGACCTATAAATTAATTATATTCTTATCACACAACCGGTTCTTATTCCACCTTGAATAAATAAATTCACTAAATTTTTTTCCAACTATGGGAAACCTAAGAAACAAGCAATCTCGGGCTAACAAAAATTAAAAAGAAATTAATTTTATATGCCTTTAATTACATTATCTATTAGAATCAATATTATTTAGATTCAATGACCAATTTCATTAAACATGCAAATTTTCATAAATTCTATAATCATAAAATTAAAACAACCACAACCAGAAGAACAACCAAATTCATTAAACACACCTCTTTAATTCCCTTGTCCAATTAATTATCAATTAATTCTTGGATTACTTTATTTATGATTTTACATCATGAACAACATGCTAAAACCCAATAGGTATATATACACACAATCTAAAAAAATCATGAGGAAAACCATTATCAAGGTATAATGCACTAGCATCACAATGAGATGGATTCCAATTATTTAATCTTGTTCAAATAATTATTTGGTAAATTTAATTCCAATGCAAGTTAGTAAATCAGGATACATATCTGATTTCACACAAATAAATAGATATGGAATGAATACCCCACCTCAAAAGGTCTTCAAAATTCTTATCCTGAGAACAGACCACGTAATGGATCCAGATCTCCTCTCCCAAAACAACTACATCGACTAAAGGATGTTGTGACATAGCCGCACCAAAAAAACCATGAAAAATTCTTTAGAAATAAGGAGTTAAATCTTTATCACATAGAAATGATAAATGGGATGAACTATATTGAATAAATCAAAAGAGGAGAGGTAAAACATATCTATGACTAAAGAAGGATCAGTATAGAGAAAAGGAGGGAATCCAGGAATCGATCCTTGAGGAAGGAATCCCCAAAACATTGAAGAGGGGGTCGATGTGTCACCTTAAATAAATAGAGATACTATATCCAAGGGTTTGAAAACTTGAGAGGATATAGGTGATTTAAAATATAAAACATTAGGTAATTATAGGACGTGCAATCCCCTTTCACATCGTGTAATTCCTAGGGTTTCAGTTTCCACCAAAAAACACATCTCCTTATCAATTAATTAAAAATTTCAAACCTAGATATGTTACATGGAATGAAACCCTCTATCAAAAAATTTAACTTTTCATGATGTGAAATCCATATTCATGTTGTGTAAACTTGTTTCATGATGTAAAATCTCAAATGTTTTCTGGATCTAGTATCCAAACTCTTGTAGAATTTTTTGGAGACTCCTTCAGGAACCCCAAGTCTCGGAAACATGCAAAGGTTCAACCCATGTAGATCAGGACCCTCTCAGGACATATACATATCCAACATAATTAACTATAAATGACCACATAATAGAACACAAATTTGATTAAGAGTAGAAATAAATAATTAGAACCCAATAATTCCTAAGTAGTTTTTTCAGCTTTAATGAACAACAAGATTAGTTCATCATGAATAGAGTTAAATATCATCAATGAAAGAATAAAAAACTCAAAAAATAATAAAATTAAAATAAAATATAAAGTATCATAATCTCAGTCTATAAATCCTATAGTTATAAACCTTTATAAAAAATATTATAGTCATATTTATAGTCCACTTATTTCTCCCATAATTATTAATATTTGGGAATATTATTGAACATGGATTTTAGAATATAATATTTTATACTCCATTAAATTAGAGCATTGAGCTCCATGTGTCTATTTTGTTTTATAAATTATTTATTTAGTTAAAAAAATTCATTCAAATTTTCATTATGATTACCTCAGATAAAAATTTGTTCCACCTATGTTGAGATAATAAAAAAAATTCAAATCAACTTCTCAAACATTACTCATTATAAATTTTCAAATTCTTCTTGATAAATTCCATCTTATTATGTGATAAATTCTTGAAAAAACATATTACCAAAGTTAATTAAGAAATGTTTATTATTATGAAATAGGATAAAAATCAATTGCAGCATGAGTTTATAAAGTAAATAAACTTATGTAACAGGGTATAAAATAGATTTATTGCTATAAAATCTCTAACAATTCTTATAAATATTTCAATTACTCAAAAATTGACCTTATAATTCATTATTTAATCTTATATAGCTAGGAAAATATTTAAATTTCCCTGGGAAAGAATAAATCCTTACATAGAATATGATTTTATCTGTTTAATCATACGTTGATTGATAATTAATATTACATAGGAACTTTTCCTTGCAAGTTACCCATATATTGATTTTATAGTCCTAGTTTTACCCTTATATATACGATCCATGTTGTATTTATTCATTGATAGAGTGCATGATACCGAATCTAATCAAACATGACAATTAAATTTTCCATTTTACACAAATATTTTCCTCTAAATTCATCCTCCAATATAGAGTTGTTTGTTTCTTTAAATAAATGAATGATGATGAGTATACAACTAACCATTTTGTTCTCAAACTTTTATAAATTTATCATATTGAAAATTTTGGAAGAGTTGATAAATTTTGAAAAAATAAAATGAATTGAAAATTTAATTCCAAAAAATCATAAAACATTATTGATTGAAAAGTGTGAGGGAATAAAATAAATTGAATATAGTGAAAATATATATATAAAATTACATATCTCAATTCCCATATACTTATTTCCTTATACTTTAGTAAAATTAAATATCAAAATGATACCTATGTAAAATTAAAAATATAATCCATTGTGAGTGAAAATTTTCAAAAACATATCACCCAAATAATTTATTGAATTATTCATTAATTACTTTTTATTTTCTCTATCTTTTATATTTATTTCGATTTCGATTTTCTAATCCTCCAATGATCAATTGAACTTAGCTTCCCTGAAATACTTTCCCTCCATCACCCAAAGTACGAATTTTAAAGAACGTTTTCATTTTCCAAGATCATACAGGGGTATCTATATATTTTATGTGTCTTTAGTGTCTATAATAATTGTGTTAAGGGAATGTATTAATAATGAGGACCTGTGTAGATATTTCATGTTTATTTTTTTATCTGATTTTGTTAATAAATTTAGGGTCATAATGAGGTGGTTAGGTTGATATAAAGAGAAATAAATGTTTTCTTGACAAAATCACAATGAAAATATCACCACTAATTCCCAATAATGAAATTTCTCTCAACGAAATATCCATAACATATAACATATTAATAAGTCAAAAAAATTAAATAGAAATAGAAATTTATTCTTTGCTCTCAACATATTCTTTTCAATGATATTTCATCATCATTTCTGTTTATTTTTTCTGGGTGAAAGAATAGAATCCTGGAATTTCTAATTGTAGTGTGATATACCTTTCCAATTTGAACTATTCACCATTTATCATTCCAAGTATTGTATATCAACACCTATAATCCAACTTAAATATCTCCCCACACTTGATTTAATCTATGATCAGGAATTTCACCTAGAGATCTTGGTGGTTAGTTATCTAATGATTTTTATTTGGCTACCAATAAAGGTTGTTTATAAATTCCCAGGGATAATTTAATAAAATAAATATCATCGTGTTTTCAAAGAGTATTCTATTGTTAATTATGATTTTGAAACAAAATAACCTAATAATGTTTAACAGTAGTCCTCAAAAAAAATATTTGAAATAGAGTTAATAATTTTTTTATAATACAATAAATATTATGGCCTCACAAGAAAGGAGGATTTTGTATGTAATATATAAAAAATATATAAATGATTATTGAGATTAGTATTTTAATATTGAGTAATATTTCATAGAAAGGGATTAAAATATAGTGTGTGTTTTCTGGAATGTTTAAAATGTTAAACAGATATTATGTTTAATTCAGAATTCACTTTTATAGAGTTTTAATAATCAAAGTGTTCATTTTAAATGGAATAAGTTACAAACATATTAGTATTCTAAATTGAGGGATAACAGTTTTTTTTTAAAAAGTAAATATTATAAATTAATCTAACAACATGCAGCATGTCCCACACTGATCTTATGAATTTTACTCACTTCCCCTAAATCGTGATATTTTTATTTAAACAAAGAAAAAACCAATAATAATAATAATAATTTTATGGATAATTAAATAAACATATTTAGTGGAAAACACTCGATATAGTATAGTTATTCTTAAATGCATGCATAATTTGGTTTCCTCCTTGAAAAGTAATATAGAAGGAAAAATAAATAAAAAATGAACTGAAAAGAAAAAAAAATAACGAAAATAGAATGAAATCATTAGGTGACCCCCAATGGATTTTTTATGATTATACTATCCATAGTTAGGAAATATTATTTTCATCACTAATTTTATGGTGGATAGGGTGTATGTGATATAAAACACTACATTTTTCTCAATCCACCTATATATATATATATATATTTCCTTCTAGATAGCCAGAAATTACTCCTTGAGTGTTTTTTCCAATATATAGTAAATTATCAACCACATTATTAATATTATATTTTTAATCAATTTGAGGTGTTAATGATTTAGCTGAATCCTTATTTTCTATGAATTGAAATAGCTTATAGAATTTATATATGAAATCATGTATTTAATATAGTTACACTTATTCATTTTAGGATTAGTGAATTATCTAGTATATGTAATCCCTATAAAACATTCAAATTTTGTTCTAGTATGATTCATCATGAACTTCTTTGAAATATTATTCACTTTACCCATTTCATCCACATATTAAAAATCATATAGATACCACAATTTATATAATGAATCAATGTACAAAAATAAGGGAAATTTAAATTTAACTGAGTTTTAATAAAATTATAAATAAGAATAAATTTTGTTAGGTCAAATTAATTATGTATATCATTTTGAAACTATTTTTTTATCATGGAATACCCTTAGGAAACCACTCAACATGGTTAAAATTACTTGTACATTATTTTTTTCTTAAAATAATATCTAACCACTATGTTTTCATCCAAAATAAAGCTTGAAAAAAGTGATGTAAATATTCATTATCCAATATTAATATGTTAGTTTTTACATTATAAAATAATAACTATAATAATTACTCATTAATTGTTTCTTAAAAACACTCAAATGTTTTAGAAATGAAATTTTTTTCACTTTCACTTATTTTATAAATTCAGAAATATTTGTTACTGATGAATGCTCTAGGTTTTTATCAAATTAAATTATTTATTTATAAAATGTCAAATGGGTTTCTAATTCTTTATCTAGTGAAAATTTTATTCCCACTACTCATGTGTAAAAGCTTTTAAATAATGAGGTAACCCTTATAGATCTTTGACTTGATCTTCCAAGAATTAATATTCTATATCTTCTTTATGGACCTAGATTAGTTATTTATATATGTCCTCATAATACCATGATATTCTAACATCACAAACTTGTCAAGAAAGTAATGAAATTATTTATGTTAAGTTATTTTATGAATAAAAAAATTCATTTTATATTCCTTTTAGTTTTTTTGATAGATAAAAAATAAGTTAAACAATGAGTAAAATAGAAAACCCTCTAAAAAAATAGTTCTAAATTTTCAATTGGTTCCCTATGAACAACTTGAAAATTCTATTTATAGTTATCCAAGAACATAATAAAAAATAAACCATGTTTATATTATAATTAGAATATATATTTTAATAATTAATTTGTATTTGTTTTACCACTATATTTTTTTGTTTAAAATAATTGAATGAATGAAAAAATATTAGTTAGTTTTATAAAATGTAATCAAAAAATGAAATAATGAAAATAGAGTTGGAGAGAATTGAGGATAACCCATAGAAAATTTTCCCACATATTTTTTTCACTTTTATTCTGATATATTTTATTATCATTTAATTATATTTTAGTTAATCAACTTAATATTATTCATCTCTTTTCTTAACATATTTCTCAATATGATCCCCCAAAAAATATGATATCAGCTTTGAATTTATGTTTTCCTACTATTTTTAGTAGTTTTCATCACACCTCATTCAAGTGTGTGAAATATCACACCAATGAATTCAGTTTTAGTTGTTCTATATGTTATTTAACAGATATTATTCTTTCCTTTATTACTCATCCCTTTTCTCTATAGAATATAAAAATAGGGGAAATTGTAACTTCCACATGCTTTGGATACAAAGTTAGGAAAAACTATGTATAATTATTAAGGTTTTTAATAAAGGTATTTTTCATGGTTGGAAGATAGTTTACCAAATCATAAAGGAAAACCATGAAAGTGACTATATAATGGTAGTATCTTCTACATGGTTAGATAACATTTTTGAAAACTGTGTGGACTTCTTATAGAATAAAATACTAAAATATATGGAAAATCATAGAAAATAAATCCCTAAACCTTATTTTTCCTCTTAAATCACCCCCAAGCCCCTCCAACACATGAAAATCTATTATCCATTATTATAGGCTTGGATTTATATAATCTTCTTTAAGATTATTCAATTTTGAAAACTCTATATATACTTCTCTCCTCCTCTGTATTATTTTAGTTCTTCATACTTTCTTACTTTTATCTACCACTAAAATCCATTGTTTCATGGTTTTATTCTTCAATAATTTTATTGGTGTGGTTCTTTTTATTTAAGGGTTTATCCTAATCTTATAGAATCCCTTTGGGAATTATAGTGTGATTTCTATTGATGGCTTGTTGTTCCCAGTATTAGTATTGGTTAAAGGTTGGAGATTTGATATTATTTCTATTATTTATTTAAAAAATTATTCTTTTATATTTTAAATTTATTTAAAAGAGATTATGATAATATTAAAAATTTATTTAAAAATGAATTGATAGATCCCATATGCTGGAAGTTGTTCTCCATTCTTTGTAAAGAAAACATTCTTGACTAAGCTAGAAATTTCATTTTCATATGAAAATTTTAATATAAAAGAATTATTAATTAATAATGTGTAAGTAGATTAAAAATACTAGGAAAATCATGTTATTATTATGAATAAACTATATAAGAGGAGGTTCCCACACTACTAACAATACCATTGATGTATTATATGGTTCCCCTGATGGTCATATGTATTAGTAGAGCCATTCCACTTATTATAGGAATAATCCTAATTAGTGACATAAAATATCTAGGTTCTCTTCGATTTCTAATCGAAGAGTGTCATCCCATGATTTGAATTATAAACCTCCATTTAATTTATTTATTTTTGAATTCATTACCTTATTATTAATCTTCCCAAATGTTATATGTTTTTAAAGATCAAGACTACATCCATTTATTTATATTTTACAACCATATGTAGTATTTAAAAAATATATTTAATATGGAACACTCAGTAGGATTATAATGGCCTCATTTATCACCCACTACAAACACTAGTAGGTGTATGAAAACCATGTTCTGGCTGATATAAGAATGAGAAAAGATCCACTTGGAGGTTGAGAGTACTCCTTCTATACTGAACTGGGTATATGATGGTGACATGATAGTGGTATTATACCCCATGTTATATGAAGAAGGTTTATGTGCTGATTTGTTTATTTTGGTATATTTTCTAAACTAATGGCATGTATCTTGTATAAATGTCTTGACCTCTTATCCCATTGGTTTTGTTTTTAATTATAATTTTATACTATTTTATAATTTTTTTATTCTATGACGTTAATTATATTTATCATTTTCCATTTTCAATGTTATGTGTTGATATTTCTTACCACCTATTAAGGGAAGGAATCACCACGTTATAGTGAGCCCAGGAAAAGTTCATGGTTTAAACCCCATGATTTACTTAACCCTTGGGAAAAAATATTCTCAAAGTATTATCCAAGTTTCTAGGTACTAGTTTCATCCCATTTCGATATGGAATAAAACATGGGTCATATCGTGAAATTTCTTGGGATCTTGCGATAGGGGAAACCTAAGATGGTTCATGACATGAATAAATAGACACACCCTTTAGTCTAACCTAATCATGTTGTGGTCTCGACTACACATTCTGGACAATCATGTGACCATTCCCCACTACATATCATGTAGATTCCTAAACCCGGTAATATTAGATCTAATGTCTACTACCATTTCATTTGCATAAAATACAAGGAAACACATCCCGATGGTCCGATCACCATAGTAGTCTGGTGAAATAGATATATAGATGAATCTTGTATAATAAATGAATAAAAATATTACAACATAGTTTTCTTAGATTATAACACGATTCCATCTAGAATATCCTTGAATATCATTCTTAGTCCACTTCATGGATTACTATGGAAGTAAATAAAATAAGGGTGAGATCAAATTCTCAGTAAGGGATAAGTACATCTGAATAAATAAGGAATAAATGAGATTAATAAATATGGAAATGTATTAGCTAAAAAAATATGACTTATAATCAATAAAAATAGAACAAAGTTACTAAACATTATAAAAATAAAAATAACTAGAATCACATTCCATTAAAAATACTAGATAAGGAATAATCAATATGGAAAGGTAAATAATTTAAAATGAATTAAATTTAATCATTAAAATTATAATGATATGTATCCTTATAATTCTTCCTAGTTAAAATATCATTGATAATAATAAATAATTCTCAATAAATCAATTATTTTTTATTAGACTCCATGTGTTCCTAGGTACATGATCCCTTTACTATCAAAACCATTCAGAAGATAGTATAAAACATACTGGATGAAAAACACAAAAATGCTAGACATGAAAATCATCCCATGATAATACGGATGCCTCAAGGGGAAATATATAATATAGAACTACCCTTATGATACCTATCAAAATCATTCCTCATATATCTAATAATGAATTTAATTTAGAAACAACGTTATTTATCAAATATCCTTACTGTGTAAAAGATACAGATTTATAAAGTTTTCTAAAATATAAAATAACATTCAAGGTAATAACTATTTGTAAAAATGTTATATGGTTTAGGAAATAATCATACCAATGAGTAATTATATGGATATTTGGTGGAATTTTAATATTTAATGATCAATTAAATTTGAATATTTTAAGGGGACTATACAATGGAATCAAGGAAGTAATTGATAATATTATCCTTGGACAAATCAATCATAAACCATAAAGAGGAAGAATATGGATGATATAAATAAAACATATCCTAATTTCCGTAAAACTAATGGTTTTTCAAATTTGATTAATATATATAATATAAAATTATCATTAAATAAATTCATTATGAAAATAATATATAAACATTCTAAGATGCCACATACAACTTTGAAACATTTGAATCACAAGCTTCTTGAAGGAATATCATTTAATGAAATTTGTAATATCATTATAATAATGAGATCCCTGATATATGATTTCTAATGAAATGTTTACACACCTCATAAATAAGTTATGTGTATAACATGACAATTGTCTCAAAGAAGAGGAATTGTGACAAAAATGAATTACCGCTATGGTAACATTGAAATAATAAACCCCATGAAAGAGATATCATGGAATGGATATGTAAATGACTTCAAATTAAAGTATAATGATCCTAAAATACATTAATGGGTGCTATTTAAAACACAAGACAATAATTAGTGTTTAATATGACATTTATATCATATATGTGAAAAGTGAGATGAAAATCCCTTACCTTATATTTCAATTTAGCTTAATGCTCTTTAATATTCTACATAACGGTTTTAAGAATGTCACTATTTTTTTAAAGAACGATAATCATGTTTATAAAGTCATATATTAATCTTTTAAAATATTTTTTCATCAATTTGTTAATAGTATTCCATTATTTTCATTTTTGGGTGTTAATAGCCATGTTTTCAATTATGGTTTGACTTGTTTTTTTGTTCCTTTTATAATAATCATGATTTAATCATATAAAAAATAAAAACCATTATTTTAATATAATATATATATATTAATTATATATTTATTTTTATAAATCCATAATATTAGGAGATAGGAAATGAAGTACACTGTTCATGGAGATGATAGACCATACGTACGCCTGAATGAAATTTACATTTTCATTTCATGTTAAAAAAATAAATATTAAAGGATATATACTTATATTAAAATTATAGTATAATATATATTTTATATATTTCACTTATATTTGTTAAAACTATTTATATTACATTCCACATAATGTAAAAATATCACATCGCTTTGAGGAGGCGATATTCCACATATCCACAATCTCTCTTATCATATTCCCATAAAATGGAAAGAATGAATGTGTGTGTAATATAATAATTAAATAGGATTAAATAAAATATAAATAAAATATATATCATATATAAACTATAAATTCATCATTATTACCAACATTTAAAGGTGGTATTAGATTAAATAATGACATCATTTTGTGAGATGGTAATCTACCATTCACACGAACGATGATAGTGTATCCCATTTTATAGATGTATGTGAAGGTATAGGTTGTAACCTTATCATGAAAAAATATTATTAAATTTATCATAATGAGGTTATTATATGAGATTTATGGAAGAATAATTTAAGGGGTGGAGAAAGAAATGAACCAAAAGTGCTTATTAAAGAATGCTACCACTAATTTAAGTAACTCCTTTTGGTTTATACCAAAAAGATTACTTGTTGGATTTATATACATAGTGACTCTTATAGGGTGTGGTGAGGGATTTTGGTAGCTTACTTGGGCTTTGATTGGTTGGGACAAAATTCTTGATAGGTGCGAATAAGTGAGTGGTTGAGTTCCCTTTTATAATGGATGATGAGTGACATCTTGTAAATATAAAAAAGGTAAACACTATTGGGAGGTCTCCCTTAATTTATGTTATTCCAATAAGTAACCCAATTATAAAAAATGTATTATATTATCAAAATAAGGTCCTAAAATTGGTTTTGGACTTGTTTCTATGTCATTTTTTCATTTATGTTTAAGGTTTAGTCCATTGTTAAGCTAGTTTTTCTCTTAATCAATATACTTAATTTTAATATTTTTACAGATCATTTTGGTAAAAAACTAAGATGAACATAATTATATTATTAATTAATATAATTAAAAATATGGAACCCATTTTTCTATATTAAAATCACATAAGTGGCATAAGTAAATTTAAAACTAATAGGCTAGACAAGATGACAAAGAAGGTTCTTAATGTAATAATGTTCAAAAGATTCTAATGTTTTTATATCCAATTTCAATGTGAAATCGATTTAAATTACCTTAATTTGATTAATTTATTTATATTTTAACAAATTATATTGTAAAACGAAATTAAAATATTATTTAACTATATAAATAAATGAGATGAGAAGGTAATTTTAAATTAATATCCAGTATTTTTTACTATTGATCAAAAAATAAAACTTCTAAAAAATAAAAAAAATCACTCTAAGGTTATTTAGACATTAAAAATTAGAAAAATAAGACTTTTTTTAAAATAAATTTTATAAATATTCTATAATTTTGTTTTAAAATTGGTTCTCCATTAAAAGGCGGCAAAACATCCAATATAAAAATATAGGTTTTATGAGTAAAATCAGATATTTTAATATATTATACCAATCATATTTATTCGATGAAATTTAAAAAGATTTTATTATATATATAATATATAAATATCATTATGACTATTCCAAAATAGTAATTAATTTAATTTATTAATACAAAACACCATTACCTCAATATTTATAGTTCTTTATAAAATAATTTCATTTATATTGAATTAGTTTTATTTTTATTTATAATTAACTAGTAATCATTGAATTTTTTTCATGTTTATTAAAACATATATGTTCATAAGTAATTTGATCTTATTAATAACGCAAATTTAATGGTTAGGAGATAATATTAATTTTATATAATAGTGTCCATATTATCTGGTAAAAATCAGTATTGCGTGTGACACATGACATCGAAGAAAGTCATTGCCACATGTAACAAAGGATAACTCAACATTTACAAAATTGAATCAAATAGATAAATTTTACTTAATATATCACAAATCCTCGATGTTTCACAATCCCTTATACTCTTGGTGTTGATTTTTTTATACAATGTCTAACAGAATATTTTTCTTTTATAATTTCATGGAGTTACATTCTCCCCACCTAAAATAAATTGTATCCTTACAATTTAAACTTCATCATGGTAATCTATAGACTTGGAAGAAAAGTGTAAATAGTTATTTGGAGTGATTGATTTAATTGATAAAAAAACAATATAATGATCAATGGAATGTTTACGGCCTCAAATCCACAAATATATGGTTATTTAGAATACCATAGGTTCAAGAAAAATATGGTATTAGGATAACACATTTTTATTCGGATCATTTTCAAATGGTTGAGTAATTATTTTTATACATAATAATATAAGGAAGTATAAACAATTTTCTTCCTTTTAAAATTCATTGGACAGTTTTATATTTATCCCATTACTATAAGAAATGAATATCCAATATGATATTTCCTTTCCTAATGCACTAATATTCACTTTTAACTTATTGTAAGATATATAAAACAAGTCCATACATTTTCCTATAACTATTTTCAAAAACTAATATATTTAATTCATTAATCTCTAATACTAAAAAAACACAACTAGTTTATCATTAATAATTCATCTTCATAATTTTTTACTTTAAAAATGTCATATTAACAATGAGATTTCATAGGTCAGTGGTTGTAATTAAACCTTTATCATCCTTTAGTTGTGGGTTAAAGACCTACGGTCTTGCCGCATGCAATGGGTTTTATCCTGACATATAAGTTGTCCTTTTTTGAAATATATTTTTATAATGTTCCAAAAAATATGATGGACATCCTCAAAATAATGTAAATCACTAAAAAATATTTTTACAAGGGTTTTAAATGCATTTTTTTCAAATGTCTAATCAGCTCACATGACCACTATTAAAATTTCATTAATGATCATATTAGCCCTAATGGATATCAGTGCCTTTAAAATCAGTTATTTAAAATATAAAGGCATTATTCCTAAAAAAAATTCTAATAAAACATGTGCTAAACTAATTGGTTGTATTTCCATAAATTCCATCTAAAATAACATTAATCTGGGTAGACTCCCATTATTTTAAATCTAAAAAGATATGTTTACAACTTAGATCCTACGATCAACCATAATCTCATAATATTGTGATGTTATCTATAATTATTAAGTTTATGAATACATATGATCTTGTATTCCAATCCTAAAAGTCTATCTTTGGATTATGTCCCCTAATATAAAATTTTCTAAATCTAGTTTTCATGGTTTCTACTAAACTTCCATTGATACCAACTATTGAAACCTACCCCCAGTAAGAGCATATATAGTTTCTAATACTATTACATTTTCATAAGATATATGAAAATTAATATTTAAGGACCTATCTATTTATTAGTATTGGAAAACTCGATATATACTTGAGTCTTGTATTAAAAATGAATACACTAATTACAATTTTTTATAATAACATAATTTAATCTAGAATTTCCTTTCATATCATTATTAAGACACTTTATGTATTCATGGGGAAAAGAAAAAAAATATGTGTGAGCTCAAATTCTCATTAATGGTTAAATATAGTGGAAAAAATACAAAATTAATGATAATAATCAATATTGAAAGACAATAACCAAACACAAATGACATTTAATTAGTACACTAAGAAGGAAGTGCATAAAATATATAGCAAAGTAAATAACTGGAAACACATGCTATTAAAATAACTTGATAAAGGGTAATAAATATGGGACGGTAAATAATTTAAAACAAATTACATTTTATCTATAAACTATGAATGAAATGCATCCATAGAATTTTTTATCTTGAAAATCTCTTTGATAATAATAACTGAATCTAAATGAAGAAATTTTTAATTATTGGATACCATGTTTCCTTTTCCAACTAACTTATCCCATGATTCTTCCTATTCATATAGATTCTACATTTAATTGGGTATCACCAGTTACATACCTATCAAAATAATCCTCATAGATCAAATAATTGATTTAATTCATGAACAATGTTGCTTATCAAATATCTGTATTTAGTAAAAGATACATATTTATCAATATTTCCCCAGATATCAAATAACATTCAAATTGAACCATATTTGTAAAAATGGACTAAATTTTATGCAATAACCATATCCATGATATTTTATATGGATATTTTGGGGGAATTTAATGATAAATGACCACCAAATTGTGAATATTTCAAGGGGACTATAGAAATGAATCAAGGAAGTGAATGTCAATAATATACTTGAAAAAATCAATCATAAACCATCAAGTAGAAGAAAAAGGATGATATGAATAAAAATATCCCAATTAGAGTTAAAATAATGAGTTTTTTGTAGCTTATTAATGGAAATAGTATAAAAATTTTAATAAATAAATTATTGGGGAAAATATTATTAAATCATTCTAATATGTCCGATACCAATTTTATATATTTGAACCACAAGACCTATGTTAAAAAAATTAAATTAAACATATAATATCCCAATTAAAAGGGTATTATTGATATATCATTTAAAAGGAGAAGTATATACACTTCACAATAAGTTTTCTGTATAACATAACAAATGTCTCAAAAAAGAAAAATTATGAAAAAAATCAATTGCTACATTGGTAACATTGAAAAAATTCTACCCATGAAAGGGATATTATAAAATGTATATGTTAGTCATTATAAATTCATGTATAATAATCATAAAATAAAATAAATTTTAGTATACACACCACAAAACAAGATTTTGGGGTGAATATGAGATTTTTCTCACAGATTTAAAAGTGTGATGAAAATCCATTACCTTACACTACCATTTAGTTGCATGCTCTTTAAAATCATATATAATGGTTTTAATATTGTTAAAAACCTATTATGGATCCATAATAATATTTATAATATGATATATTATCCTTTTATAAGATATTATCACTTATTTGTTAATAATCATTCATTATTTTCATTTTTTCGAGTGTTACATGCCTTATTTCTTGCGTAAGTTTTGACTTGTTATTTTTTGTTGCTTTTACATTTATTATGATTGAATCATATCCATAAGAAATGAAATACTCCATTCTTGGAGACGGTAATCCGAACATACACATGAACACGGTTTCCATTTTATTTCCATGTTAAAAGAATAAAAATTAAATAATATATTTGTATACCATAATCCTAGTATCGTATTTCTTCCATATATTTCACATATGTTTATTAAATTCATCCTTAATACATTCCATGTAAATTTTATATGATTCACATAGCTTTGAGGAGGAGGTAGTCCACACGTCCACAAATGATCTTATCATAATCCCACGAAATGGAAATCATGAAGGAATGTGTTATATAATAATTAAATAATCATAAATAAATTATAAATATAATAAATATCATATATAAATATTAAATCCATCATTTTCACAAACTTTGAAAGGTGGTATTGGAAGTGGGAATGACATCAGTTTTTGAGACGGTAGTCCGCTTTACACACAAATGATGATTGTGTATCCCATTTTATTAAAGTATGTGAAGGTGTAGGTAATAAAAGTAACCTAACAAAATAGATTTTTATTTATGATTATTTGGATATTATATAATCATTATATAAAAATCATTTAAGGTTTGGAGAAAGAAATGAAAAAAAGTGTTTGTTGAATAACTTAACCTCCTCTTTAGGTAACTCCTTTTGGTTGATACCAAACGACTTCCTTGATATGATTTATTCCCAAATATAGTATTCTATGATGATGGGTGTGAATTTTTATAAGGGGATGGATTTTTGGATATAATATTTGTAGGTTTTAGACTATAAAATGGGCTTTATAGGCGTGAATAAGTGAGGGGTGAGTTTTTTTATAGTGGAGGAAGAGTTTCATTCTTATTAATATATAAAGGTAAAAACTATTGAGAGTTATACATTATATAATAAAATTAAAATAATGAACCCAATTATATAAAATTGTGGATATTTACTAAATATTTCTAGAAGATAGGTTTTGGACTTGTGTTTAGGTCATTTTTTCCATTAAGTTTAAGGTATAGTCCCTTGTTAAGCTAGTTTTTCTCTTAATCAATGCAATTAATTCTAATTAATTTTCTAACATTTATGTTAAAAAATAATTTGAACTAATTACAAATTATAAAATATTCTAATTCAAAATATTAAATCCATTTTTTTAATTTTAATAACAAAATTGGAAGAAATTAATTTAAAAATAATCCCACATACATTATGTCATAACAAATTTTTAAAGTAAAAAAGTTCAAATGTTTCAAATGTTTTTATATCTAATATCAATGTGAAATTGATTAAAATGACCAAAATAGTATTAAAATATTTATAATTTGACTAATTATACATAAAAAAATAAAAATAAAAATTAACTATATAAATAAATTAGATGATAATGTTGTTGTAAATTAATATCAATTATTTTTAAACTATTCACAAAATAATGAAATTTCTCAAAAAATAAAAAAAACCATAATATGATAATTTTGAAATTATAATTTATAAATTAATATTAATTTTTCAAATAAAATTTATAATAGTTCCGAAATTTAGTTTTAAAATAGGTGTATCATTAAAAGGCCGAAAAACTACCCTTACAAAAATATAGATTTTTATGCATGAAATGTGATTTGATCATATCATATTCTCATAAAATCAATTGCATGAATGTTAAAATATATATTATTATACATATAATATATAAATTTCATAATTATTATTCATTAAGATTATTTAATTTAATTTATTACGATTAAATTCTTTTGGCGTAAAATAATAGTTCATTATAAACATATTCCCTTTCTATTCGATTGGTTTTTTATTTTAATTTATAATTAACTGTAAAAATGAAATCATTTTAAATTTTATAATCCATATATTTTGATAATTTAGTAAATCCAATTCATAAAATTCAATTTTTTATTTGGATATAATTGTCATTTTACATAGTAGTATTAATAGTATCTAGTAAAGATTGGTTTTGTGTGTAATGCACGCCATCAAAGAATGCTTCCATCAAATATAATGAAATGTACCCTAGAATTAAAAAAATTAAAAGATATATATAATTTATTTAATATATCAGAAATCCTTGGGGTGTTATATTCACTTCTACACTTGGTGTTGTGTGTCATATATGCTATCATATAGAATATTCTTCTTTTATAATCTCGTGGTGTTACAAAACTATAGTCAATAATAAGCTAAATAATAATATGAAGAGGAGGAATATATGATCATAATAAATAACCATTATAATGTGAATTGATAAAATGGGTTCTTACAATTGTTATGAAGTGAGACTTGGTTAATATAGTATAAATACTTATATAAAGTGGTTGTAGAACTCTGAGGAAGACATCATTATATAATATTATGTGGTGTTTATATGACATTTAAATTTGAGGCATGTTATGGAATTCATGTGGATACAATTAATTTAATAATCTTATATGTATTTTCATTCCTTTTAAAAAAAATATTATTATGGATGTTTTATATTAAATTTGGGGATGAGTTAAATTCAAAAAAATGATTTTTTGAGAAATCATTGTTTATAAGTTAGTGACTATTTGAAAACAATGTGTTGTAGGATACATATATTATTTTAATAAATTCATGTGAAAAATGGATGTGAATGTATGTAGTCTCATAGTAGTAGTTTGGTAGACAATGATGTTGAGAAAAATAGGTTTTGAGTTTTTTTATTTGATTGAGGAAGAATCCATTAAATAAGAAGTGGGAATTGTCATATTATTTTCATATGTTTTCAACAGATAAATCAGTTGGTCATACATGAAGAGTTTTAGTTATATTAATTTAAAGTTAAGTCTTTTTATATGGTTCTAATAACATGATAATGGATTTCATGATTATTTAAACAAGTTTTTAAATAAATTTTAAATGAAGGAAAGAGATTTCATAGGGGATAATATGTTGTCTGGAAACCAATGGACGAAGTGCAAACCAAATATTTAAATTTTAATATGTTAACTATGTAAGTGAATATCAATATATGGGGTTTTCTACATTCGGAAATATCTATTTTTGAAAACATTACTATATATCAGAATACTCTTGGAAACAGATCTCCAATCTTAAATAATTTGGATACATAATGGGTTATGTTAGTGAAATAGTTAAGTACGAAAAATAGTAACATGGGTGAATATCCTTGCAGGTGAATTTGGATAAATGTCTTCACATTGGATAAATGGTTCACATTTTAAAATATTAATATGTGATGATTTACGTAGGAGAATCCACATAACTAAAAGTTATACAATATATAAAGATTAAAAACAATGAGAATTGGAAACATATGTTAATATGAATGTGAATCCTAAAACATAAAATGTATCCCTGTATGAAAATTTGATAACATATATGATTGAATTACAGATGAGATTGGGCTACTTCAGAGTGAAAATAATGACATAATCAATCAGATATCAGTGTTATAAATTTTTCTACAAGCTATACACATCATTGAAATGAATCCTATATCATAACCCTTATATATTATGAATACAAATATGGATATGTGGATGGATTTATGATGTGATATTTGTGTATTTATTTGTGATTCAAATTTTTTGGAAGTATCTCAATTGATGGGTGCAATATTTCTACACATATCATGAAATAAAATAAAGTAATGAGTTTGAGTTTTTTGTGGCTATTTTATAATATTAATCACTAGAAACCGATGATAATAGATGTTGGGAATAAATACATAACAACTATTTTAAATAACGATCCAACGGGAGAAGTTTTCAAATTATTTGAATTTCTGAAAATAGTAGTAACATGAAATGATTGATTCAAACTATATTTTGAATATTGAATATAGATAGGAAGATAAATTTAAGTGGGAATACATGGTATATATTTATAGTTATTATAGAACATTTGTGGAGTGTGTGAAGAGAGAGTTATGAAAGGAAAAAAATTAGAAAGAGGGAGTGTGATGAAAATAAGATGTTACTTCTCACTACAATGAAAGAAATCAATTATGGAGAAGTTCTACCATGAAGAAGATAAAATTTGAGGATTCTAAGTATTGCAGTGATGATTTTTTGAAGCCGTTTTGGGAACTAATATTTTTTTTGATTTTTTATCTATTCAATTGTGTGAGGAGAATATTAACTATTTAATGAATATAGTGTATTGAATGTAATGGATATAACTTACATTATTTAAACTATAGGGATTGTTTTCAGGTGGTATGTGTAATCCTAGATTGTTAAAAGATAATTCGAAGGACTAGATACTCTTATTGAGTAGTGGACCTTTCGAATTCATATGTTCATGTTGGTGTGCTTGTATGTTATACGTGCAGATTCATTTCTCTTTAAAATGGGTATAATGCTATTTGAATAGAATAAAATATAAAAAGTTTTGACTATTGATTCACCAACCACTTTGGGGTCACATATATGGACTATTCCTTACAATTGGTATTAGATAATGGTCACTTCATTGAATCTCAGATCATTGATGTCAAAAACATTCAAGTACTATTTTTGTTTAAAACCTAGTTTAAAGGGGGTTAATGTATTTTTTTAGAAAAACTATAATATCTAGAAGGATATATTGATACCCTGTTTTTTATCAATTATTTATAATCTTCTGGAAGCTACTAAATATGGAATCACTCCTCCTAGTAATGGTTCTCTCCTAAGAGCTATAGATAAAAATAATTTTCAGAATGATGGTTGATTTGGAATTTCTAATTTTTTCATCTATCTTACAATGTGAATTCCTATGTGTTAAAGGAATTTGAATGGATAAATAAATTTAAGATATGTATAAGAATATTTTTAAATAGAATTTGAATGTGAACAAAACTTTGTTACAAATTTGGAGATTTAAAAATGAATATTTTAAAATAGTAGATGATGAATTTTTTATAGAGTTCATCGTGATGGATAATGTTTATGTAATCACCATAATAAGATTAAGATAAAAATAAGAAGACTCAATAATTTTTTAAAATAACCTAACAATTCTTCCTTCTTGATTTGACTGTAAATATACATTATTAAAGGATAGAGGTCTTTAAATAATTTCATATGATTTTTTTAATAGTATTATAATTACATATGAGATGAGAAAATCGATTGATATATCAAAAGGTTGGTAAATTATTATGGTTAAATATCTTTCAAATCCAATAAGCATGAAACACCCTAGAAAGTCTTATTAATAAATAAGTCGGTTATTCTTATTTTATGGATGTAGTTAATATAAAATTTTGACAATTAAAATATTTATTTTTTAGAAATTTAAAAATAGTCATATGTAAGTGTAAAAGAATGTTACTATTTATGTGATTTAACATGAGAGTCATTGAAAATTTAATTGAAAATTTTCTAATGCTAAAGGAAGATAAATATAATGAATAAGAAGTTGTAAGTTCATGAAAAACACAAAAATAAAGTGAAAAAATAAATTTCATATTCAAAATGGAATAATAGTATGTTCTCTAAATTTAAAGAGATATATTTTTTCCAAATGTGAGGAAGATAATGTTAGTGAAAAAGACTTGTAATTTTAAAATTCTACTTATAATGCTTCTAAGAAGTTCTTTATTAAAAAGTTGAATAATGATAGTTTTACAATTTATGAAAGTAAAAAAATGTAAATAATAATATTATTATACTAAAATGGAATTCATGATCAAAATATAATTGAAATAAAATATCTAGAAAATTTCAAATATAGTTAAAGATAAAAAATAAGATAATGAAAAATGATCAATATTTTAATAATCAAGAAATAATAGATGAAGAAGAAAAATCATGAATGTTAAAAGAGATTGAAAACTTGAAGATATTACTTGTGCAAGATAAAATTGGAAACATTGAACATTATTAAAATATGAGTCATAAAGAAAAATAATTTGATCTTGTATGATAGAAACTAGTTGAAGCAGAACAAGGGAGATTTTACATCTAAAATCCAATTTTGAAATTTATTAAAAACTCGTAGGAGTGTTAATCTTAGAAAGATCTAAAAATAGTACCCTAAACAGTTGGTGATAAAGTTTGATATATTAGAAATATGTATAAGGGGAATAGTCATATCTAAAGGATTATATATATTTCCAAATAAGAGAATTCCAAAATCATGGAATTTATGTGAAATCAAACATTAATGAAAACCCGCTATAATTTGAGACTCTAATCTGTCTAAGAAGAAGTCTAGTACAAAGAAAAATATGTCCAGATTCAACAAAATTGTTTTACCAAGAAAGGATCTAAGATTTATTTTCAGAATGATATTGAAATATATATACATGGTTTTTGAAAAAATGTATATTTTAAAGGAAAATATGATTTTTAAAATTATTTTTAGTGTTGTGGAGGATTTGGGAATACAATAAAGATGTTATTGTTTAATTATCAATAATAAAATATATCAAGGAGGATTAGAGGTATATTTTTAAGGGAATTCATTCCAATCAAAGAATATATAGAGAAAAATAATATGAAAACCCTAATTAAGTTTTTGATAAAATAATATATCTTCTTCAAGATCTCTATGAGATGTTTTATAAACAAAGAAACCGTGATTTTTTTTTCTTGAGATGCTTCTAGAAAAAAAAGGATTTGATGACAAAACTAAAAAGCATTAGTTTAAGGATGAAAAGGGAAATAATAATGATCTTTTTGTTTATATTACACTCATGGATATAAAATATTAATTAATTTGGGTTTCATACTTTGTATTTTCCTTACACATGAGTGAATATTTAAAATTTATGAAGAATTTAATGAAGAAAAGAATTTTGAATTTTGTAACTGATTAATCTATAAGAGAAAATTTCCTTAGATCAGATGTCAATTGAAAAAAAAAAATCCTAATGTACCTTAATTTTTATGGACTGAAGCTCAATCTATAGAGTGTTTCAAATCTATGTGATTATAGAAAATAATTTACCTTCATTATATGTTTTTTTATTTTAAAAACTCATGAATATTGTGTAGTTATGAAATGAAGACATTGAACCAACATAAACCGATTCCAGGTTAGTGATACAAAAAATTCATGTTATCAAATAGCAAAGGAGGAAAATAAATCATAACATATTATTCATGGATATATGAGATTTAGAAACATGGAAATGATAATACATTGATAAATTATTCATGATTTCCCTGATATGATAAGAAGAAGATATTGGTGTTGGCCTATATTCTAAAATGGGAAATGTCAAAATTCATTACATAAGAAGGTTGAGATATAAACATCTCATCTCTTAAAACATATTAGTTCTGATATATGTGTACATTTGAAAAAAAATTAAAAAAATTTGATGATTAATTTTTTCTTTTATGGATTACTTACCTTATTATAATTCTATTTTGTTTTTGAAACATAAATTAGAGGCTCTCATGATGTATAAAATTTTCTGGAGGAGTGTTGAAAAGTAATGTGGAAAGTATATAAAGAATATTAGAACTTATAATGGTGTTGAATACACAAGTTTTATGATTTGAGGCTATATTGAGAAGCGTAGTATTCATTATGAGCTAAATGAACCATAAAAAACATACACAAAATGGAACATATGAATGAAATAACAGAATCTTGTTTGAGATGTCTCAAACCATATTTACTGAACATGATATTTCTTAGTTATTTTTTCATACAATCTATTAGATCAGTAGTACACATTCAAAATAGAAGGTTTTAGAGGAAAAAAATTCAAACATGTCTCCATATCATAAGAATTATATGAATACAGAAATAATTAAGAACATTAGTGTGTTTTACAAACAATGTATTATGAAATTTGAAGGTGAGAATTTGGGGATGTTTCATTAAATGGGACTCAAAGGAATCTTCCTCAGCTACCCTCCAAATGATAAGGATATAGATTCTATAATAAAGAAACTATTTTAATTATTTATTTAGATGATGTCAAAATAGTGGAATATTTTTAAAGGAAATCTTTACAATTGTATATATATATAAGAGGATGTAAAGATGATGTTTTTTCTGTTATACAACATGTTAATGTAGATGAAAAAATGATAATATTGAAGCTTTACTATATGAAGAAATTTATTTGTAAATTTTATGTGATGAGGGACAATAAAGGTTATCTCATCTATTGTTTAGGTAGTAATTGGAGGTTCAAAATTTCATATGGTATCAAGTGAAATAGGTTAAATCAATAATTAAATTATTTGAAATTTCACATGCCTCTTCTTTTTAATATGTTGAGGCAAAAGATATTGAGGAAGAATTCAATAATAAAGATTGGATTGATTCCATGAATGAATACTTATATTATATTTATTAAAAATTATAAATCGAAGTCGATACCTAATCCAATATTTAAAAATGTGTTTGGAACAATGTATGGTTTTTGGAACAAGTTATAATAACATTATGAAGTAGTATGATGTAAGGAAAGATTAGTTTTCAATTTATATTCATACATACATGGGATTGACTTTTATGAGACCTTTACACCTGTTTCATGTCACAAAAACATATGAATCTTTCTTTTTACTATTTCACAATGTAATCATTAAATTTTTTAAATTATTTTCAAGTATTCATTTCTCAATGTAGAGTTGGAAGATGATGTCTATATTAAGAATCCATGTGGTTTCATGATAAGAAAAGAAGATAAGTATGTCTGTATGTGGAAAAAGAAATAATATGGGTTAAATCAAGACCCAATATCTTATTATTCCAAGATTAATTCATCTTTTAAGAAGGATAACTTTTATAAGGGGTGAGTGGAAATATACTCCTACATAAAATAAAACCAAGATGTTTATCTCATTATGATGGTTCATATCATTGATACATTTTTTGGGAATAATGAAGAATATAATGAAGGGTTTTCCAAAGAGATCAAGTCATTGTTAGAAATATCTATGATGAGAGATATTAAGTAATTTATTATCTTGAAAATATCTCAAGAAAAGTTTCAATTTTTCTTAACACAAGAAAAATATTCCAAATAACTACTTAAAATATTTGGCATGGAAGATTAAAACCATGTTTTAACACCTTTCTCTATAGAAAATAAGATTTTATGGAAAAACTTTATAGTGATGTTAATCCTAGATAATTTTGGAAATTATTTAAAGACTGATATATTTAATGCCCTCTATAATAGACTAGGGTTTTTTGTTACCCACTATTCGAGATTTAAAAGTTCAGCACAAACATTCATAATTTTAGATAGAAAAATAATCCCCAGATATATTAAGGCCACTGAAAATTATTGGATGAAATAGAATAGTAATGGAGTTTTTAACCTATTTGGATGTATATATTAAAATGGGTAGGCATTAATGATTACATAATAACCACATCTGGTGGATTTTTTTCAGGGAGAATGACGTGGGATTTGGTATACAAAGAAGAAATGTTTAGTGACTTTTATCACTACAAAAATAGATTACACTAATACCACTCATTCTAAAACACATTGGATGTGGATGAAAACAAATTTGGAAGACTATTTGGTTGATCTGAAATGACCACTTCTCTTAGGATTTTATAATCAAATTTCTGTCAATCCCGAAAAATAATTTGATGAAACATTCTAAATCAATGAACATTGAATTAAATTTCACATTACTCAGGATAATTTTTAATGAGATTAAATAAATCTATAGTTTTCTCATATAGAGTAACATGTGGGTTATATTTTCAATAAACTACTATCAAATGATTCTTATGATAAACTAAGGTGGATAATGGGTGTTCAAACTCACCCTTTCAAGGATATGGTATACATTTTCACCCGTATCTCATATTATCTTTTGATATTGTTTTCTAATAGAGATAAATATGAAAACATAAATCTATCAATGGATATGTGATTTAACCAATTATGGAGAACATAGTTTTAGTGGTTCTTTTTAAATGGAGTAAGCATGGATTTCAAGATGTGTGATCTACCTGATCTATTTTTGTAGTTTATTGAAGTGGGTGTAAGAAATATTTTTTATATGCTGTAATCAATTTTGGTTCTATAGATGTGATATAAATTTTTTTTGGGTAAGAAATAATTTATGTATGTTTGTATTTGATCAATGAAATAGGAAAAATGTAGTGTTATTGTTCAATGATTCTTGTTTCGTCAACCAAGATAGCTCATGTAAGTTTATAATTATTCGATAGAGATCCATTTATTATGTTATATAACTTTAGTGATTTATGTACCTTGGTTATAAAAAATACAAAAGGGTTGATTCTTGAGGCCAAGAGGTTTTGAGTTTTTTTAGTTTTATTGATAAAGAAGATAATGAACAAGAAATGATGATTCTCATGGGGTTTATTTTTTTATTAACACACCATTCAGTTTATCGTATATGTAGAGTGTTAATTAAATTGATTAAATGTTAATTGTTACTCTAAGGTTCCTATATCATGGGAATGGATGCTTTGAGTCGTGTAATAATATTTTTGTTGAAGTTTAAAAGAAGGCATAATGTTTCATAGGGGAGGAGATGGAATCTTTAAACTGATGAAAATTTCCTAATAACACACTGAATTTGAATTTGTGATCCACACAAGGGAACATAAATAAATGGGTTTTGCTATATAAAAAGATCTTTGTTGTGGATTGAGTTTCTTCATATCTGAATTCTTAGGGAAGAAAATATCTACATTTGATGAATTTGTATATATGGAATTTAAGGACATAGCCATTAAGCATTACAAAATCTAGTTAAATCTCCCAGAAATCACTTTCATACATTCCAAAACATTTTTTAGTCATGCATTTTCATAAAAGTAGACCATAAACTAATACATAGTAACTCATATATTACAAATTAGACTCCTCTACTCAATTTTTTTAATAAAAATATGAAACATAAAAAAACATGAATTCCTTAAATAAAAAATATCACAAGATTAAAAATAAAATATTATATTTTTTTACCCAGCCATAAAAATTATAAAAAACATTTTAAAACTTAGGATGAACAGAAAAAGGTCAGTAAAATATATAAAAAGAAAGAAAAAAAACTTTAGTCCACAAATGAAAACATTTTCAAAAAGTAATAACTTTTACACATAAAACGTAAGATCTTTATCTTACCTTATGAAATCAAAAGTTTCCAATAAAAACCATATCATGAATAAATCTGAAAGGTAAATTTTGGAATAATTTTCATATAAATTTTACATATAAATTAACTCTCCCAGCCACATTGGGAGTAAAAATTCATCTTACAGTTTAAATAACCATATTTCAATATTCCCATAATTTCTTAGGAGAAACCTATTTGGTTAACTCCATCCATTTAACCAATGCATTGAAGAGCTAAAATGAGATCACCCTCACTCAATTTATCACCAAACCACCCTTCATCGAAATAATGACCATGGACCATAACATGATCATGATATATAAAACATTCTTCAAAGAGACATTCAATACTACAAATCTGGCCTTGAAAATCTCTAGTAAAAGGGAATTATCAACACTATAGAAGCGCTGATAATGTATGAGATGTTAAAGGGTTATCTTTAACAACACTTGTAAAAAAATATGATAAAGGGCCTCTTTACCATCTTTTTTTATAACACTGATAAAGGGAGGATTTATTAGTAATTTTTTAGATTTTTTAATGGCGGCCTTTATCTGCACATTTTTTAACACTATTATATTCCGCCTTTAAAAGTGCTAAAAAAGTGCTGAAAAGGCCCTAGTAATTAAGGGTATAATGTTTGGTCATACTCCACCCCCACTTTATCATTTCCCCCCTAAACCTTTATAAGTGATTACTCCACTCCTTTATCTATAGTTTAGATAATCCCACCCTCAGCACATTCCCCTACCTCCAACAATTTTTGAACCTGAGACCTCCTGCCAACACACAAAAGCCTTTCCACTCCACTATATTATTTTGTTTTAAATTTTATGATATACCTATATATTTATATTTTTGTTATATTTTTTATCCATATAAATTAATATTTATATATATATTCTTACATTTATAGTTATATATATATTAATACATATTTATTTAAATATATTTTCTATAGTGGATATTAAATCAAAAAATATTTTAAACACATAATTTTTTTAAGAAACTCTAAAAACACTAAACCCCTTAAAAACCTAAAATGATTATAATATATAATAAGGGATTATATTTTTATCTCCACAACTAGTAATATTCTATGTCATGAAATCGACTTTGATATGATATCTGGTACTGGATGAATGGACACCAATATATGAGGTCATGGCCATTTAAATTTTAAGAAACTCGGGCCAGTGAAAAGAAACATAGATTTTGAGGCATTATGAGCCTTTTTTAGGGTTGATTAAAATTAAAATGATCTTTGAACTTAGAATGAGACCCTCTCTAGAAAATATCTTGTCGCATTCTTTGAATTGATATGTGGTATAACCCTAACAGAAACCCGGATCAAAAGTTATGGCCGTTTGAAGTTAAAATTGGATTTATGACTTTTTTGAAATTGTAATAAATTTTATTACCATTATTAGAACACCATTTAAATCTCATGTTATTTTATATTTTTTTATAAGAATTAATTTGAGTGTTTATGGAGCTAAAACTGATTCCTAGATCAAATGTAATGATTTTTCAGGGTTTATAGTGGTTTTAAAGGGTTTTCATATTCAACGGCCTTTAAAATAGCCATAACTTCTGAACCGAGGGTCCATTATTACTCTACCACATAGAAAATATAATATTTTGATGTGGCATATTTATAGGTGGCCCACTGGAACCCTCAATCACATTTATTTAGTCCAACAAGGTTCATAAAGCCACCAAATGACCATAACTTATGCTAATGGTGTCTTTTAATGAAGTATATATATATATGTATTTCAACATACCCTTTATCAACACTAGTAAAAACATTGATGGGGGGATATTCCAGTTCCTCTAAAATATAACTAATAAAGACCACCATTTTATCAGTTATTTTTTATAAGCAATGATAATGATCCCTTTTTACCAATCATTTAAAGAAGGGATGATAAATTCCCATATTAGTAGTGCTTTTTTAGCAGTGCTGATGGGGGTGGGGGGTTATCAGTGCATTTTCACAAGTGTTAATTATGGTTCCCCTTTAATAGTTCCTTTTTAGCACAGTTAAATATGCCCTTTAATAGTGCTAAAACAAAATAATAACGACCCCCTTTAACAATGCTTCTTTTAGCACTAAGAATGGGGGGTTTAACAACACTTTTAGAAAGCGTTGTTAAAACACTAGTACTGGATAAACCCAATTTTTTATTAGTGATTATTATGGAAAATAAGTTTTACATTTTCAAATATATTTTGATTTTTACAAGCCATATAATCGTAAATGAAAGCATTTTAATTGAAAATAAAATTGTAAACGTGTAATGGAAGCTTCAATGAATTAATGATTCCGGAATTTTGGAAATATAGTTCATGACATAAATGTTAAAAAAAATCATTTTAAAATCTGTAAAAATGGAAATTAAAGAAGGTATTTAACGGAATGTACCTTACAACATGTTCAACTTCTTGAAAACGTGTTCAAATCCCTTATATAATGGTTTAATTAATATTAATAATTTTTTTACAAAACTAAATTTATAATTATGATATCATAAATGATCCTATTATACCATCTTATCACTTGTTTGATAATAATACTTCATTAATAACCTTGTTTTAGGTGTAATATACCTTGTTATGAATGTTCCAATTCCTTTGCATTGGATATAGATCCATCAATTCAAGAATGATATTAATTTTTTAAATTTAATTATGAAACATTTAATTTAGTTTTAGAACCATGGTTTAATGTTGAACATGGAAAATGAATTGCATCGCATCGTGGAGATGGTTGGCCAGACGTACACATGATAAATGATATAATTCAATTTATTGGTGAAACAGTGAGGAAGTGGGTGATATAATGAATATACATATCACATATAATGTCATAATTATCATATATATCCATTGTTTTCATCATTATGACCATCCAAGTAAAGAGGTGGGAAAAAACAAATCACACCACTACATGGAGATGGTATGTCGTACGTACGCACCCGGGGTGTTTTTTTTCATTGGATTGATAAAAGGTAGAATATTTTTTTACCATAATCATAGTAATATCATAGAATATATATGATATTGGACTTATTACTTTACCTTGGAAACAACATATGAATAGAATATGGAAGAAGAAATATTCTAGAAATAATCGATAATATGACTACCTCTTCTTCGACAGACTTCCTTTAATATATTCTCAATGGATCTAGGGTTATTTAATTTTGAAGGACCATAACATCAATAACAGAACTAAGTATGTAGAAAAGATAAATGGATTGAGTTTGGTTGGGCTAGAAGTCTCATGGTGGTAAAATTAAATGATGGAAGGTGTACCCTTTTATAATTGAGGTAGGGGAGGTTTTGGAAATTCATAAAATATTAAATTATAATAAATTCATTTTCATTAAAAATACTACCAAGTGGAAATTTATTTGAAGATATTATTAGGTTATCTTATAATCTCATCACCCAATAAAATTATGAAATGTTTTGGTTTTATTTTAAACCTTGTAATTTGGTTGAACTTAATAAACATATTTTTTAATTTCATTGTGGTAAATAAATTATTATGAAAATGTGGTAATTTTTTCTTATAAAATGAAAAATCAACCATAATTGAATAATTTATGATATTTTTGACCCAATAATATTCCACTTTTTTTTAAATTTTTTTAAGATTTTTAAATAATTTAATAAAAAATTATTTGGATAAAATATCATTATTGTCAATTTCGACCCAATTCATAAGATAAATTCAAATGAAAAATATTAATAGAACCATAATATATTATAGTAATTATTTAAATTCATGTATCACCTTAATTATTTCCAATTATACTTATTTTAAAAAAATTTATTTTCATTAATTCGATTGTTTATTTAAAAAATAATTATTTCATCATCGTTGTACAATTTTTAAGATAATTATTTCTTTACTAAAAAATAAAAAATAAATATCATGATGTGTATAAATATTTTTGATTTCAAAATAATATTTATAGTTGAATATATCTTTTTGATTACTCCATATTGAAAATAATTTAGTTTTTACAAATATGAATGTGACAACCTTGTTTCTTCTTTATATAAAATATTATAAATATCATAACCACAAGAAATTTTCCCTATATGTAATAAATAAATTTATTTCATGAAAATAAGTTAATTTAATTCAAAAATTACACTTATATTAATTATTAATGAACATTTGACTCCATGTGGTCACAAAAGATATGTTTAAGGCAAAGAAAGTTACATTTTTCGATTGTCATTAATTTAAATAGCATCAAAGTCATTCTCATAGAAAAGTGTCCATTAAATAACTAAAATTAGAACATTATGTGTTAAGAGTATAATGAATGATACTTTAAAGACATTTATATTACATAATAATTGAATTATATTCAATACAACCTATAACAAAACCCTGACAAGATCGTATAGGCATAATGTCTTTAGAAACTGGGAAATATAAACAGCTGGTTCATAAAACATCTATATTGTATACCATTAATTTCATCATAACATGACTTTTTTGTGGCATATCATAATTAATATCCTTCTTCCTATCTTAGGGAAAAGAAACATATGAAATGGTGATCTAAAATTCTCAGTAAAGGTAAACAATGGAAATATCAATCATATCATATTCATAAGAATACAACATTTTAAAATCTTATCATGCATATAAAAGATCATAATATCATGTCATGGGATAAATCATAAAAGTGAAATTTTGTCCCTATTTTAATAACATAAGACTTGAAATTTTGTGGCATACACAAATAAGTATAGAAAATAATTTCATATTAGTCAAGGCTCACTTCAAAGACTATCATAGCGGATAAAGTCCATTACTAAACCGAGTTCAATTCTTGTTCCAACCCTATATTAGTAAACAGGATTTACATTCCATTACTGTCATATCTATATCATGAGATAAAAATCTTTAATCAATGAATTATAGGGAGATATAGGTACCCACCATCTCATAATGAAACCATTCCTATGGGTACCCCAAAAACATAAAAACATTCAACAAAGCCTAACCCAGGAAATATAATGGGTTTCTTAAACATCATTCCCTCATAATATAATCCATACATGGATTTCAAAAAAATAATTCCACCATTTACACAATCAAATAAAATTAATAATACGTATAAAACCTAAACCTATGTAATCTTATATGGAATATAATTTTGATAAAACACTTGAACTTCATTCCTAAGGAAAATATCTTTTCTTCTTCAAATTTTTTTTCCTTCCTCAATATACAACATAATTTTAGAAGAAATCATTTTATGTGAAAATAAAATTTTAATCTTTTAGGGGAATATTAAATGAAATAAAGCACTATAAATGAGTAAAAATACATTCATGTTGTATAAGTACCAAAAAAACCTTCTTCTCATACTTTTTCTGAAAAAAGTATCAAAGTATATCATACCAAAAATGAAAAAATATTCCATTTAAACCATTTAGTAAAAATTTACAAATGGGTAAAATTGACTTTAAAAAAATATTTAATAATATAAAGAATATTTTTAAATAAATATTTATGAAACATGGACATGGATGATAAACAACCCCCAGTAAGTACTTATAAACAAACAATCTCAAATAAAAATGAGATTTTCAAAATTATCTCTTACCATAAGTCTAATATGGTTAGTGTGTATCTGAACCTACTATATAATTATTAAAATAATGTTACTTATTTATTCCATAAAAATAATCATTATTATTAAAACATTTATGATCATATTTTCATCCTCTTGTCAGTAACATTTCAATATTACTCATTATTCGGGTATTAACTGCTTTAGGTTCTTATGAATGTTCTGTCAGATAATTTCTAATTCATATTTTTTTTCGTTATAGTTATATAATCTAAATCCTAAAATTATTATTATATATATCATATTTATTGATCCAATTCATTTCTATAATCTTTCTTTAATGATGATTATGTAGAATAAATCACATCGCACCGGGGAGACAGTAAGCCATACGTACACACGAGTGACGATATCATTCCCAAATTGTTGAATGGTATTGAAGTGGATAGTGTATAATATCCCATAATTTTTATAAGATTATAATAATATTATATAGTTATTATTTCCACTATTATACCAATCAAAGTAAGGTGGTGGTGAAAAACAGATTACACCACCTCGTGGAGACGGTTAGCTGTACGTATGCACGCACATCGATTTTGTTTTCTTAGGATTGATTGAAGGTGAAATTGGGATATTTAATTTTTATAATAAAATGTTAATATATGAGCTATAATGATGTTATTACTTTATAATGAAATAACTAATGAATATGATGTGGAAGAATAAATAAATTTTCATGAATCGGAAGAAGAGATTACCTATTCCACAACGTGCTCCTTTAAATTTCCTCTTAGGGGACTAGAGTTGGTATTTAAGGAAAATTAGAACATCTAGAATGAAATTAAGGGAGTTTAGAAAGAAAAATGGAAGGTTTTGGACGATTTTTAAGGCTCAAAATGAAGTGAATAGGAGAGGGAGGATGTTCCTTTTATAATTGAGGTGAGGGGCACTTTTAGAAACCACAAAATATTAATTTAGAATAAAATAAAACCCCACATAAAATCCGCCAATATGACCCAATTTATAAGATGAGATGATATTGGGTTGTAATATATTCATCCAATAAATTTTGACAAGGTTTTATGTTATTTTATTCATTATCACATTAATTAACACTTACTAATTCTATTTAGTTTTTATTGTGGTAATAATATTATAAATATTTAATTATTATATATATTTACTTATATGGTGTTAATTGAAAATTAATGGATATTTTATGATAATTTATAACTCATAATTATCACTTTTTAATTTTTAAATATTTTTATGTTTTATAAATAATTTTATAAAATGTTATTTTAATAAAATGTCAATAGTGTCAATTTCTACACAATTAATTTATTTGACATTAAATAAAATTAGAATAGAAAATAAATTCTGAACAAAATATTTAATACACTTCTAACATGTAATATTCCCATAGAAAATTGATGGATTACTTTCATTGGTTCATATGATATTTATTTTCATAATTTTAAAACCATTTATTTTATATTTCTATTAATAAAATATTTTCTACATCCCCATTGTGTCATCATTAATGGTAATTATTTAATTTCTAAAAATTATAAATAAATTTCAATGATGTAGGAAACTCTTTAATATTTCCATATTTAATATATAGTCTATATTATGAACTATTTATCCATATATTAAAATTGATATACTTATATAAAATGATATTGTGACATTTAGTCACATTCATTAGTTTTTATTACATTCATGTCATATTCATAAGTAAGTGGTAGTAAAGTGATTCCATTTCAAACAATAAATGATAAGGGTATAATTTAGTCAATCAAGATTATTTTTATAGGTGTTAAGGTAATTTTATAATATTATTTTTACCATTATTTACACAAATTACCTTTAACCATGATAAAAAAAATAATTACCAAATTACTATTCATAATGCCTAAAAATCAAAGTAGTCTATTAAAATATTCTTGACTTAATAATTACAAATATTGAATTTATTTTTAAAATTTCAAAACACAGAATTTGTAGTAATTAATATAAAATCAATATTGTTTTTGGAAATGAGATAATGAGTTTTTTAAAAGTTTAAAAATTTCAGAAGATTGAAATGTTTTTACATATGAATTCAAAGTAAAATTAATTACAATGACCTTCATTTTATTAAATGGTTAAAATATATTATATTTATAAATTGAAACAATTAAAGAATATAATTTAACCATATATAATTTTTCAATGAAAAAAAGTTATTTTTAATTAAAATTTAGCTTATTTTTACTATTCATTTAAACATGAATGTTTTCAGAAAAATTTAAACAATTTATCCAAAGTAAATTTTTATATAATGCTTCAAAATAACATGATTATATTTTCATATAATCATTATTAATGTGTCAAAATGTTAATTAACAATTGGTTCCCCAATCAATTGTGTAAAAAACCATTAAAATTTGATTTTCATACATCAAATAGGATTTTATTCATACCATGCGACTAAAATATAAATTGGATGAATATAAAAATATTTTATTATCTATATAACACATATATATTTATTTAATTTCATTACAAAAAAGTAATTCACTCAAAAATACAAATATCGAATTGATTTATGTTTTTCATAAATAATTGACATCCAATGATTTCATAATGAATTTTCCTATGATTGTTATGATTAATACCACTAACCTACCGGCTAGGCTATAAAGGTAATAATATAGTAAGGGCATATCGTTGTTATTTTAAACTCACGATTGTGTGAAAAGAATGTTACAGCGGAATAAAAATTATTTAAAGATAATATTTAATAAAATGATCCATGTGTTTCATTCTACCCCCTTAAACTAAATTTCAACCATAAAATTTATCACTTGGAAACAAAAAGATGAGGATTACTCCCCCTCATCATATTCTCTTGTTCCAACATAGATTCATAAAATTAGTGGTTCCTTCATAAAACGTTTTCCAAGCGAGTGGTCTTGTATCGTATAACTTTTTTTCACTACAATCCAGAATCTATATCCACTACTAGAAATGAGTCCTAAGCCAATGTAACTATATACATAGTTTAATGAAACCATGGGGATATAATATTTGATTGAATATATGCCTATAGTTTTTAAAAAAACTGTCGGTATTTCCCCTTACATATCTAGCCTCATTCGGGCTTCTCTTCCCTGCTCCCACTTCGACGAGCCCTAATCATCCCCTCATATGTGCTTTGGCCTCCCCGCCCCTCCCCACCTCCACCTCAAAATCAACCTCCTAGCCTCCACATCAACCTCCCGGCCTCCACCTCGACCTCCCGGATTCTGCCTCCGCATTGACCTCCTGGTCTCCGCCTCCCGGCCTCCGCCTCCAACTCGACCTCTCGTCCTCTGCCTATGTCTCAACCTTCTAGCCTCCGCCTCCATCTCGACCTCCTAGCTCCCGTCTCCCTCTCTCCACCTATTGGCCTCCACGTTCGTGTCATCCTCTGATTCCATGCCTCGGCCTACCAGCATCTGCCTCCACCTACAAAAAATCTTTAGGTACATATTTTGAGTTCTATAAGGAATTTTCACCATGTATGGATGTATGGAAGTGATCGGTATAAATAATCATCTAGGAACAACATAAAAATATTGAATTGTTCTTTGCTGTTAGTTATCTCAATCATTTTATTTTGGATGTTCTTGTTTATGTTGTTTGAAGTCTTGTGATTCAGTATTGTGACTTAATGCTACTTCTTTCTATATTTTGGTGCTTTAGGTTGGTTTATTTTGGTAATTTGTTTCAACCTGTTAAGTTAGATATTCCATACATGCGGTATTATAATCATAATTTACATTAGTCCCAACACCTTCTACGGTCAGTTTGAAATATCTTAGTTTAGTGGATTTATGTTGTTCTAGATTTCCCAATATTGAGCCACAGTGGGAAGAGAAATGAGTTAAATGTTTCTCTAGATATCTTAGGCCATTAATTATTTAAAAACTAGGATTTCCAAAATTGGACATAGGTGGAGTCATGTACAACCAATAATAATACGGTTTATTCTATAATTATATTGGTGCACACATGACTTCAATATCCTCTAATCGAGTTGTAATAACATCCAAAATCTCTACATGTGATTATTTTTCTTATACAAAAATTTGATGAAGATATCCTATTAGAGGTTATACCAGGTGACTTGTTTGAACTTTTATCTAATGATATCCTATTATAGAAAAACCATGTTTATCTACGGAGGATTTAGTAAATCAAACTGGTTGATGTTTTCTATGGTCGGTTGCATGGGTTGGAACTTTTAGGGGTTTAATGGTATACTATTTTCGTATTGGGCTACCAAAGATATAAATGGAAACATCATCTTGGAAATTAAAATCCAAAGTATGTTTCCCTATGTAACTCAACATTAAATTTTTGAATAGTTTTTATTTTATCATAAACTATGACATTTATTATTTGATTGAGCGGAAATCAACAAACACAAGTAGAAGGTGGGCTACAGATATAGCCACATTTTTCTTTTGACCATAAAACATTAAGTGTTTTTTTATTAACTACACCATATGTTTCTAGATCTATAATATTTTATTATCCTTCCAACTCTGTGAGAATCAATGAATTTGACCATTCCATATTCACTAAGGGTGATATATATGGTTTTAAATATTATTCTCACCTAATTAATTATAAAGAAGATTTTGTTGAATTTATGGTGTCACATACTTCATTACCATGTGATGTTTCATTACCCATCATAATTAATGATAATAAAACCACTATTTATGGATAAGATAGTGTCATTAATCTATCATTGTGTGAAGTGAAACTTGATGAATTTACCGAAGAAGTTATCTTGAGGAGATACCGATAGATTCATAAGTCTTATGTACGTAATGACTATATAGTGTAATTTCAAGAGCTTGAATTTAATTTGAATTATAAAAAAGAACCAGAAACATTTGAAGATAATAATTATTGTTTGGATACATTATAATGATTAAATTAGATACATGAGGATGTGTCTTATATGGCTCATAATAGTATATGGGATCTTCAAGAATTGTTAGATAGTTTTAAAAATATTATATGAAAATGAGTTACTAAAACCAAGTGTGATTTAAATGGAAATATTTAGAGATAAAAATATAAGTTACATGTAAAGGTATATAATCAATAAGATGGTATTGATTATAAAGAATTTTTTTCACAAGTTTCTATTGAATAATAATATTGAGTTATTATGTTCTTAGTATCTCATATTGATCTCGAGCATCATCAAATTATTGTTAAAAAAACATTTTTGAATAGTGATTTTGGTAAAAGAATTATATGGTTTATCATGATGATTTTATTAATAGAGTTTTCTGAAATTTGGTTTATAAGATAAATAAATACCTTTATATTGTAAAATACACTTCATCACAATGATACATGAATTTTGTATAGTTGATAACTTTTTTTAATTTCAAATAGTGTGTTTTAGATCATTTTGTTTGTTTAAAATAATCTTAAAATTACAGAATTTATTTAAAATCTAGTAAAATAAAATTTATAATTAATGTTTCTTTAATTGATTCCATATTTTTAGCTAGTAGTTTTGTTAAAAATTTTAATGAGGAAAACTGATGTTGAGTTAGTGCTTTGATATAAAAATATTTTCCAATGCTTATTTTTGTTTTATGACTCAAAACACAAATTGGTAGGTCTTGTTATAATCATGTATTCTTCTACAGAAAAATATTTTGAAACAATCCTCAAGTAGTTTAACTCAAATTTTATCTCCTCCAATACAACACTTATTTTTAGAAGTGATAATATTTCAAAATATGAAGTCTTAAATTTTAAAGAAATAAATTAAATTAAAATTTATTATATTATTTCATTGTTGGTAATTTGATATTTTATCATATTTATACTCATCCTAAGAAGGATTCCATTATTATAACTTTAGTAAAATACATGAGTCATCTAGGATTAAATCACTAGAAATTTCTAAATATGTTATTGATACATTTATAGGACGATAAGGATTATATGTTGACCTATAATAATTATAATAAACTCCATGTAATTAACTAATCTAAATATGATTTTTAGGTTCCCCTTATAATCAAAAATCTACTCATGACATTATTTTTATTATTTAAATAAGGGATATTTCTTGTAAAAGTATCTAATAAACACTTGTATGTACTTTTACCATAGAAGTATAGCTAGAGTCTTGTTATGAATACACTTTTTTAGGAATTGTGGATTTAAAAAATGAATGTATGGGTTTTATGTGGTTGAAAATATGTCCAAACTATTAGTAATAGACAACAACAATATTGTTGTTGTGTAATTCTCTCAAAATAATTGTATTTCTGCTCATTAAAAAAATTATCACATAGGATGCCTATTTTTTAGTGAGGAAGTTCTAACATATCATACTTGAATTGAGAATAATTTAACAAAACATATGACAGATGGTTCAGTAACTAAAGTCTTAACCATTTAAGAATTTATTATTCATGTTATCCATAAGAGTTTGTATAAGAATGATCATGTATTCTTATTTAATCACTGCATGTTGAAGATGGTTTCTCATCATTTTTTCTACCCAAAAATCTCATGATTTTATATTAAGACTGAAATTTTAGGGAAAAAAGATTATATTTTTTGAATAATTTTGAAGTATAGGCTTAACAAGCCTTCACACATTATACCTAGAAGTGTACATTACATTGGGTTACCCTCAAAGGTTAGAATGTACTAAATTCCAAACCTATATTAATGCTAAAAAAGGTAACCAGTCTCTCAAACCTACTCCACACATAATGCCTAATAGTGGTCATAACTATGGGTTTCACTTATCCCTATCTTAAGGTAATAGGGAATTTAACATTCCAAATACATACTTTTATTATTCAAAAAACCATTGAAATTAATTTCAAACAACCCACTCCCCGGTTAAGAAAAAACCAACCGCTTCACAAGTAATCATTACACATCTCAAAACAAGCTCACTTACACTGTGACCTACATAAAAATTCACTACACTTTTAGAGGCTCCTCATTATTGGGATACCACATAATTCTGGCACTCAATATCTTAAGCCACCCAAACATTGTATCCGAATCTACTACCCACTATGTCATTAATATATATATATATATGTATATATATATATATATTTATCATTCATAATTTTTTTCATTACACTTTAAATTTTTATTTAACAAAAAAATTCCACAATAATGGCTTCGATAAATGAAATTTCAATTAAATTAGATAAATTATATAATCAAAAAGTATAAATAGGAATTTAGACCTGGATAACATGGACTTTCCTCATACATGGGTCAAGAATTCCCTAGGAAAATATCCACACCATATCTCGACACATTCTTATTCTATTTTGTACCTTCCCAAAATAATATAACTAAAAAAACCTATAATAAAATTTTACAAGGTCCTACCACCATTTTGTTCTTCCACCATTGGGGGATGTAATACACTAGGAATGTCACCCCATATGATGGAGGATTCTCATCAATAGTGAGGGTGTCAAGTAGTATGGTTGGAGACTATACCCGTACATTTAATTAAAAAACAGTATAAATAAACATATGAATATAAACATATGTAAATAATAAATTTAATGAAACAATGAAATGTTTTAATAATAATCAATATAATCCATGCAATAAAAAATTAATTTTATGAAATACATTGACGTAGTCATAATATACCAGGAATATCATAAGATAAAACTATGAAAACTATGAAAAATGGTCTTGATTATTAACAAGGACCCAAAAACCATGCTTATTCTTAGAAACCATGAAATGAAAAAAAATCATGTGCTTTCCCAAATCTAAAGATACAATATAATATTGATAACAGATCAGATGCCAACATCCATGGTAGAAAGTGCAGGGTTTTATTATAACTCGGTAAGACTCAAAAGATGGTTTCCCTAAAATTAAAATTCAATTTATTTTCTTTGGGATGTTATTTAATAATCCATTATTGTTTATGGTATTAATATTTGACAAATTTATAATTTACGTTAAATTGTAATAAAAATACTACTATTTCATAATCTCTACAATGGCTCTCAAAATCATTTTGTATCTACCTTTTCCATCACGGGCGTGTCTACAGTCATGGTACATGTCAAATCGTAAATGGTAACAATGTAAAAAACTAAGGAAACCAAGGGAATAATAATCAGAGAGAACCCATATGGCTCAATATAACATTCTATCTAAATAAATCTCATATAAAATACAAATGGGTGATAATTTCCATTCTTCATAATCCATTCTTCATGTCAAATATCAAGGAACCATCCATGAAATTTAGAAGAATCGTATAATTATTACCCTTATCATACTATGGAGGTATTCCCACCAAATAGATCCAGTCCAATCCAGTTAACCCATAATTCAAAATTAAATATTGGTACGCCATAGGAATCACAAATATTAATCGATGACATTTGATACATAAGACATTACCTAAATCCCAGGGTAGATTCCCCTTGTCTTTTCACATAAACTTCTCCCATTTTCATTTCTTATGAGAACCCAAATCCGGGTGGGTGTAAAATTTAGTATTTGATATTAATCTAATAACGTGTATTTGATTTCTCAATTGATTTAAAATTAACTTATTTTACCAAAATGAAATTTTCCTTGTTAAGAGTCTTGAAGTTAACTTGTTTATCATCCCTTTATAGGATAGAGTTATGAGTTTTATCTCTAATAATGAAAGGGTTAAAATTGGTTATAAAAATAAAGGCACTTGCAATACAAATGGGAATTATTTCTATTAGTTTTATTTTATAAAGTACATATCCATTTTTTAATTATAGTTTTCATTGTTGATCAGAAGATAACTTTTTTATCTTGTTATACAATGGATAGAATATTGACATATCGTACTGATAAAAAATCAACCACATTTGAAAATAATTTGGATAATTTTTAGATTTTACATTTGAAAATACTTCATATGGAGTTTATTTACAATGTCCATGGTATAAATGTATTGGAATACCATTGTTAATCTGGGAATAATTTAGCTACCATATAAAAAAAATTAGGATTTCAGACAAACAATTATGTTTGGTATCACCATGGAGAGACGATTCAATGTTCTACTAGTCAAGAACAAAATGAAAGAAGTGGCATGGAGAATTTGATATTACATCAATTTCCATTTTTCCATCATCCCAAGAGAGATAGTATGCATGTTAAAGAAGACAAGGATATCAATACACATGAAGAACATACTGAAGATTATGATGAGAGATTGAAAATTTTATTGGATGATGCCAGAACTCCAGTATATCAAGAATGTACTAAAATGACCACTTTGGAATTTTTAATGCGGTTATATCATGGGAAAACCAAGTATGGAATTTCTAATGACACAATGGATTGTATTCTATTATTTTTAAAGGAATTGATTCTTGATGGTGTAGATATTACCTCAAATCATTACAAGGCATGGAAGTTAATTAAGCATCATGGATTTGATACTAATAAGGTCCATGATTGTCTGAAAGATTTTTGTGTATTTTTGGGAGGAAACAGCTGACTATAATGACTATAATGAATGTGGTACATCTTGATGGAATACAAATATAGATCTAAAACCCTCTCTTGTGGCACAAAATGACATGTGGCACTTTACAATGATTCCCTGACATCAAAATCTATTAATATCTGTAGAAATATCAGCCAATATGTGATGTCATGATGCAGAGAGAATTAAAGTGAATGATGAGTTGGTTTATCTTGCATAAGGATTATCATGGTGGAAATTTGATGCACAACATCCCGATTTTTTAGCGGAGGTGCGTAATGTCAGGTTGGGTCAATCCTGTGATGGTTTTAATCCGTTTCGTCAGAGGCGTACTTCTCACAGCATGTGGCCAATTTTTATTCTTGTTTATAATCATCTTATGAGGATGTGTATGAAAAAACAAATCACTTTGTTGAGTATAATAATTTCTAGACCTTATGATCCTTGTAATGATATATATTTCTACTTGTATCCTTTAATAAGAAATTTGAAACAAATTTGGTATTTCTGTGTGTGGACATTCGATGCTTCTTCAAATAATTTGTTTCAGATGCGTGATTCCCTTATATGAACCATAAATGATTTCCCTTCATATGAAATGATGTCTGGGTGGAGGATGAAGGGAAAACTATCAAGTCCTATTTTTAAGAATAAAACATGATCTAAAAGTATTAAATATCATCTTAGTTTCTTTTTCATGGTGCATCGAAGATTTTTTCCATTGGATTATCAATACAAGATAAATCGTCAGAGGTTTTATAATACGGTTAAGACTGAACAACAACCTCAATTTATGTAAGGAAGTTATGTGCTTAGTGAATTGAAATATTTTGGTTTTTCATTAGGTAAAGTTCAATTAAAATCTCAAAATAGGATGATTGTAGACACTGAAACCACATACAATTGGAAAAAGAGAAGTATTTTTTTTAATTTCCATATTAGTCTACCAATTTGTTACATTATTGTTAAGAAGTATTTCATATTGAGAAAAATGTTTCTGAAATATTTATTTCAATCCTTATGAATATCAAGGGGAAGACCAAATATGACTTTTGATCTCTCGTGACTTGGGGGATTGGGGTATTTGACTAGAGCTGTATCCTATTTGTATCGGTGAAAAAAGGGAAAGATCCTTGTTATTTTTATGTGATGACACATTCATAGAAATATCAATTTATGGAATTATTGGATAATATCAAGGTTTCTAATGGCTACTTTAGAAACATATCTAAACGAGACAACCTATGATATGTGAAACTAAAATCTCAAAAAACTCATGATTATCACATCCGTCTTCATTAATTGATTCCAATAGAAATTCGGCATTTTCTATCCAATAATGTAATGGTGACAGTGATTTGCTTGTTCCATTTTTAGAGACCATTGTGATAAAAGGATATCCAAGTCATTATTGATAAAAATGTAGCCTGGCACACCATTTATTTTGTGTGATATGGAAAATATTGTCCCTCCTTCATTTTTCACTTTCATGTAGCACTTAACAGTTCATCTTCCAACTGAAACACTTCTTGGGGGACCAGTTTCTATTCGTTGCATGTATCCATTTGAAATAAATACGTTCACAATGAAATCATATTTCTGAAACAAGAATTACCATGAAGGTTCAATTATGAGGGGTTATCTAGCTCAAGAATGTATGCATTTTTGTTCAATGTATTTTTCTGATGTGACCGCAAGAAATAAATGAAAAATGAGAAATGAATGTGACTAGTATACGAAAATTGAGCCCTCATTTCCATATCGTCCCCAAATAGGAAAAATTGTTGGGTCTTATACATTGGCCACATTGAGGCTTGAAGAGCGGGAGATGGCACATCACATAGTCATATTTAACTATGGGTTTTTCGATGCTTATATCAAGTAAGTAATTTTGATATTTATATGTTATCTCATATTTTAAAATTTTACATATACCTTACAATTTTATTATCATTTAATGTTGGTAAAATAAAAATATTATAAGTAGAGTTCATCAAACATTGTCTTTTAGAAGGAGAGAGGCTTTGCATAGCTAAGAGTTTCATGCTTGGTTGAAATCAAAGGTATTACCATTAATTTATTTAGTTTAAAAAATGGTATCCATTTAATTGTATTATTCCTATATATTTCAGGTGTTGAGTTTATCTGTTGACTTCATTTCTCAATAATTGAGAGCTTTGGCTTTTGGTCCTAATTATTTAGGTCTTGAATGAAAATATTTCATAACTAATTGGTATAAATTTTTTACAATGGATCGAGAAGTGAAAATGAGAACACAAGATGATGGAATTATGTTAACCACTAAAATGGATTTTTATGGTAGTGTATCATATAGTCGCGCTTGATATGAAGATGTGTATTATTATGTACTTGTTGATAGAATATTGTTATTGGATTATTACTCTCAAGGTCGAATCACTATGATGAAATGTAAATGGTTTTATTCAATGAGACGACATGGTAAATTTATTGATCACTGTGGATTAACAATTGTTGATATGAGTCAATTCCTATGCACCAATGAACCTTCCATTTTGGAATCAATGGCTAAACAAGTGTTTTATGTGAACGATCATCTAAGACTCGATTATGATGTCATTAATGATGTAATCCCCAGACATTTTTTTTCATGATGCTGGTGATGAAATTTCTACCATTGAAATCCCCATTGGTGTTGTCCAAAATATTAAATTTGATGAATAAAATTGTCCCATTGTGATATTTGACTTTAAACCTGAAGTATTGGTTAGTAATATAAAGAATCAGCTATATATGTTCACATATAATTCAGTTTAGATTGACATGAGGTTCTCAATTATGTTTCAGTTTGGAATGATATTTTTGTTTTTTGTATTTTATGGTGTCATTTCAGTAAGTCGGATTTATTTCAATGTACAAAACATGGTTTAAATCCTGTTTTTAAAAAATTTATAAATTGGTAATGTAATTTTGAAAACTATGTCAATCTTTTCTTAGTAAAAATTTGTACATTTAGTAATTAAAAGAAGTCAAATTGGTTCCTCTTAGGAATTGATGATATATTTAAGTTGTATGATTGAATTGAAAAAACTAGTTCTATAAGAAATTACATTTCATTCTTATGTAGATTATTCCAAATACTACACAAGGTTGAAGGAAGTGCAAATTTTACCCCGATCGACCGGGGCGTGAGTGTGCGATGCCTTCGCTTCCATTAGAAAGTATTATAATTGTAATGGTTTTCTTCTGTAATACATATAATTTGATGTTAATATTCTCTATGATTTTTTTTTGTAAATTCAGTTCCACTGGATTTTACTCATAATCTGGTAAGCATGGGTATGAGTGGGGATGCTCTTAGACCTAGATGGGGCATCCATTATACTCATTTCCACACCAACCCACAATCAGACAACCCTTCCACCACACCTTTCTATCCTTCTCTTGAGTCTCTGGGGATGTTTTTTTCCATGAATCCATTATCATCTCTACTACCCTATTATTCTCATGCCATGTATTTTTGGACTTTATGGATTATCCCATTGATGGATCCATCATCTCATTTTACCTCTTATTCCCATATGATGTCTACACCACCTCCACAGATGTTTCCATCTTTACCATATCCATATCTAATGATGTATCCCCCATCATACTACCCACATGCTTCCATGTCTACACGACCTCCAATTCCTACCATCCAGCTGGCATCTGATGAATCTATTCCATTAGCTTCTACCCCAATGCATGAAGGTCACCCAGAGCATGCACTAGAACATACACTTTCTATAAAGGCTGCTGAGTTATGAAATCCCACAGATCCATCATAGCCTATTGAGAAAGCTACAGATGGTTTTTTTATTGTAACTATATTAAATTTTATCACTTTAATTTTCATGTTTAACCATGACTTAATTATTCTTTTCCCCCGTTTATTTCTTATTCAGTGGGATATTCTGTTATGCGAAGTGGGTGCACTTGGATGAAGGATGTTTGGAATCACCGGACACAGCTAATAGTGGATTAAAATTGACAAAATCAGATGGTAGGTCTAAATGTAATGTAGTGTAGAAGTTTCATGGACACTTTGTCCAAGTACCACGATATCATTCTGGTGGAGCTGGTGTTATGGAGACATATCAGTAAAGATATCAAGGACAAATCATTGGAGAAAATATGGGTATGAAAATTTTATAAATTCATATCTATATTAATGGTGTATTTAAATGTAATAACATGTTTATTGCAGATTCAGTTTAACTTTCCCAATGGAGAATCTAATTGGACTATATGGTTGATGGATATTGGGGAGTTTTGGCTCTCATACAATCATGAGTTTAATGTTTGGTAGGAAGAGTAGGGTTGGTAGTGACTTAGCAGGGGTACCCATATTCCCCTACTATCTGAAAAATTAAATATAAAAAAGGATTGCACATTTGAAGACTGCTAAGCTTAAGGTAATCTCAGTATTTAATGGTTTCCATATAAAATTTTATTCTTATTACTTGTATTGAATTTTTTTAGGATGTGTCAGAGTAAAAAAAAGAATAAGGATTCAATGACATATTTGCACAGAATGGGGCACACTACAATGCCCAATCATGAAAATCACCGGGTACATTAACTGGGTGTTGTGATGTTATACATGAAGTTATACTTAACATTTTATTGAAAAGACATAGGCCAGATTTGTTCATTTCTCACATATGGTCCTAATCTAGATTTTTTCATTTCTCATTGGAAGAATGCTTTATTGGGCATCGAAGGTCCTGTACCTGATGATAAATTTTTTTTCACCCATTGAAAGAAAAAGGATGGAAGTGCAGTAAATGAACAGACACAACATAAAATCGTAACATTTTATATTTATATTTTAAATATTTATATGAAATCAATAATTTAATATGTTTATAATTTATGTAGTATGTCTTGGAGGCCCTTTATTGTAAGGAATATGACAACTTTGGGCCACATGATCATTTAAGTTAGGTATTAGGTGAGGAGAACCTGAGGAGAGTACGATGTAGGCAATGGAAAACATCATCCCCTCTAGGTATTGGAAATCATCGGCCTTTTCTCAAGCCTCATAGACCTCTCAGCTAGAATCTGCTCAGGCTGAAGTAGTTGAGGCAATGAAAATATATTTAGAGGAGTGTGAATGAAGTAATATAATGACTGATGATTTCATGAAAGCTATGGATGTTTTGAGTAAGTTTCTTCCATCAGCAGATGTTGCTTATTTTGAATCATATATGGTGTAAATTCTCTCTTTAAATGAATTTTTGTGTGATTCCAATGATGTTTATAGTGGCGATGAAGGTGGTGGTGATAGAGATGTTGGTGGTGAGGATGTTGTTGATGCTGATGTCGGTGATGAGGTTGTTAATGATGTTTATGATGATGATGATGATGTTAATAATGATGGGAATTTACATGGGGATGGGGATGTTGGGAATGGTTGGGGGATATTAGTGCCTTCCATTTTTGACTTAGCAGGGATAATTATGCATGAACATTATGAACTTGAATTGATTTTTTGTATCGATGAGAATGGTTAATTTATTTTCTTCTAAAAAGTTATGAAAACTTTTTCACATGCATTTACATAATACTAACATTAGAATCCTTAGTCATGCATATGGGTATGTTATTACCTTACTACAATAGAATACTTATCATTAAATGATATCCCATATAGTGATATTGGATTCCATTTATTATCTCTTTATTTTTCATAAATTATTGAATTAAGAAGTCTAAATTTATGAAGGTAAAAAATGGAATATATTCGTTTGTTTTTATTTCTAAATATTTTATATTGTGAAATATGAAGTTGTTCTATTGATTGAATTGGTTGGGTTTTTTGAGATCCTAAGTCCCTAACTGATATGGTACATGCTATATTTTTTTTTGGGTTTATAGGTATCTTTTTAAGAAGGGTGTGGCATTTCAATTGAGTCATATATCATTGGTTCAATATAATGGGAATGTTACTGCTCGAAATTATCCACCCCTTGATATTTCTAAGTGGGGTAACATATTACAAGAAAAAATCCAATAGTCAGTTAAACCATCACCATGGTAGGTATCTAAGGCATAAGGTCATCATGATAGATATAGCTAGTTTTTTATGCTTGGGTAGTAGATAGATGATGATGAATATGATCCTCAGATGGTGAGAGGTGATATTATAATATATTATACCATCATCTATGTTTTATTGGATATTATATCTTCCCATTTATTTATTTATAAGAAACAAGTGTTTCACTTATGACTAAAAGTGGAATTAACTCAGAGTATCATGAGTATATATTAACCTTTTGGTAGGTGGTTATAGAGTAAAAATGTTTCACTCAATTACTATTTTTATAAGATTTTTTGCAACCTTTTAGACTTTTATACATTAGAAATGAGAATATTTTATGTGCATTCCCCCTCCTCCTTTGGTCAATAACCACCTCCTAGGTCGTGCATCCCCCCTAGGTCGAGATTTCCCACAACTGACACGAATCCCCCAAGGTCGAGCAACCCCATAAACTTTTTTATGATTCGACTATTCTTTGAAAGTGAGCCGCTAATATTTTTTTGGGCATGGTTAAATGATTCATTGTTTAGTTTGGGATAATATCTTTCTAATTATTTTTGTTTATTTAGTTATTAGTTTTTTTTAGTTTTAGTTTCTATTCTATGTTTAGATAGAGCTTTCCCCCCCTCCACCCTGACAGTTTTTCTGGCATCGTTTGAGTTGTGAAGATTTGTGTTTTAGTTTGATTCATTTTTTAGTTTGAGTTTTTCTTCCATGGTTAATTAATTCATCTATTTGTTTTATTAATTCATTTTTAGGTTGAGAATCCCCTTCTACATTTTGTTGATATATTTTTCTGGCTATTTATTCTTGTTAATTGATTCATTGTTTAGTTTGACTGAGTCACTATTATTTTTTTTGGAATCCCCTTGTATTCTTTTTTCCTGCACGGTTAATATTTTTCAGGCATGGATATTCTTTTATAGTGAGTCGCTAATATTATTGGTTTTCCTAGCATGGTTAATTGAATGGGTGGGTGTAGGGGGTGGGGTTGGGTGTAGGGGGTGGGCCTCATTGGTTGGGGGGGTGCGAGGGGGGCTAGGTGGAGGAGGGGATGGGGAGATGGGTTTAGGGGTAGTGGGGGTGTACAGGAGGGGGGGGAAGTGGGGGTGTTGGTGGGGGGGGGGGGGCAGTGGGGGTGCATTTTGGGTGGGAGGGGGGTTGGCTGTAGGGGGTGGGGTGGGTGCATGGGGGAGGGGGGTCCAGGAGGGGTGGGGGTAGTCTAGGTGCAGGTGGGGGGGGGGGGGGGTAGTTGGGGGTGAAGGTTGGGGGGAGGTTGCGTTGAAGGGGTATGGGGGTGAAGGGGGTGGGGGTGAAGGGGGAAGGGGAGTAGGGGGAGGGGGTGTTTAGGGGGTGTCTATGGTGGGAGGGGGTGTCCAGGGGTATTTTCTAGGTAAATAACTAACAAAACAATATATTCAACTCAATTTATTTACTTCCAAGACTTTCAAATGGGATTTACCTGAATATAAAATTCAGGAGGTAATGGGTATTTTTAAGCATTTTTGAAAGACATTAGTAACCATTTGTTGTGTATTTAATCATGTTTACTTGTCATACCAAATGCTTGTACAATTGATGATTTTGAGTTTACTTTTGAGTGTGAAATATTCGATATTCTGGGCATTGCTATGTATCATGGTAGGATAGTTGATCTCCAAGTATGCACTTTTGAATCCTATACCATCATATTTCTTTAGAAAAAGTATTTTATAATTTCTCTTAGTGTAAAATTTTTCTTCTTTCCTTTTTCTTCTTTCCTTTTCTTAATATGAATTTTTTCATGTATATTCATGCATGGGGGTGTCCAGGGGGGTTTCTTGGGTTGTCTAGGGGGGAGGGGGTGTCCAGCAGTGTGTCCAGGGGTGTCCAGGGGAGTCCAGTGGGGGATGTTGAGGGGGGGTGTCCAGGGGTTGTTTTTAGGGGTGAGGGGGTGTACGAGGGGGGGGGGGGGTGAAAAGGGAGGGTCTAGTGGGGTTGGGGGGGGGGGTCCTAGGGGGTCTACGGGGCTGTGAGCAGTGTTTAGGGGGGGGGGGGGAATGGGGTGTGGGGGTGAAGGAGAGGGGGGTGTCCAAGAGGGGGTGTCTCGGGGGCTGGGGGGTGGGAGGGGGCTGGGGGTATATGGGGAGGGGGCTATCATGGATCAGGGGGTTGTGGGGATGTCTGAGGATTGTCCAGGAGTTAAGGGAGTGGGTAGGGAGAGAATGGGGGGGTATCTAGGGGTGGACGAGGATAAGGGGAAGTGTGCGAGGGGTGAGGGTAGGGAGGGGGCATGGGGTGCAGGGGATGGGGGTGTGTAGGAGGGGAGGGGAGTCTGTGTAGGGGGTATCCAGGAGATAAGGGGTGTGGGGGAAGTGGCTATCCCAGTGGGGGGGGGGGGGTTGTGCAAGGGGGTGTCCCTAAGGGCAGGGAGGGGGCTGGGGGTGTGGGGGTGCAAGTGAGTGGGGCTGTCCAGGAGAGGGGGTGTCTGGGGGGCAGTGTGTAGGGGGCATGGAGCGGGGAAGGGGTGTGGGGGGGATGGGGGAAGTGGGCTGTCTAAGAGGGGTGTCAGGGGGCTATGAATATATACAGGTTAACGATCTCAAAAGAGAGTTTGGATTCCCGTTTTTGGATTCCTGATGGCTTTTAATTTTCAATCATTTGTTGATTTTGATAACTTGTATTGGAATGCTGGATAGAAATGCATTCAATGTATAGAACCCACAACAAAACATAGACAATGAAATTGATTTTCTTCCACTTATGTCAATCGAGATTGACGTGATTATAAAATTTAGGAGGTAATGGTTATTTTATTCCATTTTTTGAAATACATTAGTAACCATTGGTTTTGTTTTTAATAAAATTGACTTGGAATATACCATGCTTAAAGAATTGATGATTTCTAGTTCGCTCAAGAGTTTGCAATATTCGATATTTTGGACATTTCGTTGTATCTTGGTTGGATAATTGATCCCAAAGTATGCAATTTTGAATACTGTACCTTTAATTTTATTAGAAAAATTATTTTATACATTCACTTAGTTTACAGTTTTCCTTTCCCTTTTTCTTCTTTCCATTTCATAATATGCATGTTTTTCTGTATATAAATGTATGGGGGAGTCTAGTGGTTTTCTGAGCAGTGTATGGGGGGAAGGGGTGTCCAGGGGGCATTGTCAGTGTAAAGACCCGTAAAATTCAAGGGGAATTTTTTCTTAATTTTCTTTGGGATTTTACAAGAACATAGTTTCTGACGGCACCTGATTCTGAGGCCCGGGGAGCCCGGGATCATTTTCCGAAGATTGGCTCGGGTACGTTCAGTGAACGAATGAGAGGGTTTTCCTAACTTTTGAACCGGTGCTCGAAATCGAAATTCGAGGGCACCGATGGAATCGCATCGCATGTATTTTATTAGGAACACCTATTCCTGAGTTGCGTTTACAAGGGAGGAGTTGTTAAAATTTGTGGAAGTTAAAAATAAAATTTAACTACAAATTTTATTTTTTTTCCAAGTGGTAGTCATTTGAGTGCAAGTTGGGAACCACCCAACTTCCCATGAGAGGTTATGAGGTTGGTGGGGCCCACACAAACCCCACCCCTTCATATTCCCTAAACTCCCATAACCCTCATATTAAATGACACATGAGTTAATTAAGTGGTTTAATTCAATTTTCAAATTTCAAATATAAGTCATGATAATAAAATAAGTGAAGCACTTATTTTATTTTGGTTGGAACTTCTTGTGTGGAGAGGATTTTGGAGAAAAGATAAGGGGCTTGAAGATCTTCTTCTTCTTCGATGAAGAATGCAAAGAATGCGAAGAACGTGAAGAACGCCGACCTCCGACGAAGGTCGACAAGAACGCCGGATCATCGGAGATCGACGAAGTGACGCCAACGAATCTTTTCTCTGCGACGCGGCGATTCTCCTTCCGCGAAGCCTTCTTCTGAAACGGTTATTTCCGCGATGAACCCTCACTCAACGAATTCGACGAGGTAGGGGATCTATGTGATTCTATTCATTAATTCTTCCGTCATCTGTCCTCGTTCAATTGGACCGCTTACTATCAGTTAAAGGGAGGGGGCCGGACCGCACAAACATGGACAACCCTCCTCCCCGTTTTATCTTGTCTACCTTGTGGTGGATAGGAATGGGGATGGAGCGGTGTCGTCGCACCACGTGAGATTATGCGACAAGGAATACGCGGCGCCATCGTGTCGTTCCATTGAATTGAACAAGGTTTCATTGTCGTCGCGCCGCGCCAGATGGACGAAGGCCGCGGCCGGTTCCTGGCTGCAGCGGAGGAGGGGAACCGGTGGCCGGTTCCGGGCCACCAGTATCGGAGCAGGGGGGACTGGCCTTGCCGGTCCCGTGGTGGAAGAAGTCGGCCGGATGGACCGTGGAAGAACCAGGGGTTCGAAACCCCCATCTGGCCAGACGTGGGCGTCCCCATTAAGGGGGCACGGTTGCTACACATGGGGGAAGCGCCCCCCGCTTCCGAACTGCTCGGCCGTTCGGCCGAGCCCCTGGCCAGCGCGCCGCGCGCCGGGCCGGCTGCCCTGGCCGGTCTGCCGGACCGGGCCGCGCCCAGGCCGAGCCGGGAGGCGCCATCTGGGCCGGTCCCCGCCCGAGCGGGCCGGACTCGGACCTGTTTCGGGCCGACTCTGGGGGTATCGGGCCGGGTCGGACCGGGCCCGAACCCCCATAATACCAAACCTCTTCAGTCTTTTGACCATAACATGGGTTGTGGATCACTGATCGACGCACTGTCATCTATGATGTGATCCTTTGATCAAGACGGTCGTTTCGGTTTATCACACTCAAGGTTTTGGAGTACATTGGGTTCAGCCGGGTTGGTTGAAGCACGAAACCAACCGGGCCCTAGGAGCAGAAACAATTATAATTTGAGCTCCAGACGTCCGATTAACGTGTCGTCGACATTGATGGATTCCTCAAAGAGAGAAAGACCTTTTCTCTTACTACGCTCGAGGTTTGGACGTAGTTGGAGTGCAGTCAGGTTGGTTTTGACTTTAAAATAAATCGGGCCCCTGGGACGAAAAAGCCAATAACTCTCAGACCGGGCGTCCAATCGATGCGCCGTCTATCGCGTTGAGTTCCTATTGACGATACTGAACTTTTGGACACATCAAATCCAGACTACGTGTTAGTTGATGTATCAGCCCCTCGTCTCGTGGAGCGGACCCTCCCGAACGAGCTTGCTGTGGGCGGGAACCCTAGATTTGGCTGTGACTGCGACGACGATGACGATTGTACAGAAATCCTTCGTGGATTCGACGATGACGACTGTACAGAAATCCTCGCCTGGCTCTACCACCTCAGTTGCACTGGGTGCATGACTTCTTCCACGTATCCCAACTGAGGAGATACGTGCACGACCCGACGCATATCATTGACCCTGGGGAGCTGGACATTGATGATGGGGAGACTTTTGCCGAGGTCCCGGTAGAGATTGAGGATCGACATGAGTGGGTCCTTCGTGGACGGTCGATTCCTCTAGTGCGCATCAAATGGCAGCACTGGAACCTCCAGGAGAGCACTTGGGAGCGAGAGGCTTAGATGCGTGCTCAGTACCCACATTTATTTCCCTAGTTTTATGATGTATCTTTACGGGGATGTAAAGCCCTGGGGTGGGAGTGATGTAAAGACCTGTAAAATTTAAGGGAATTTTTTTATTAATTTTCTATGATATTTTACAAGAACACAGTTTCTAACATCACCTGATTCCGAGGCCCGGTGAGCCCAGGATCATTTTACAAAGTTTGGCTCGGGTACGTTCAGTGAACGAACAAGCGGGTTTTCCAAACGTTTGAACCATTGCTCAGAATCGAAATCCAATGGCACCGATGGAATTACAGCGCCGATATTTTCATAGGAAAACATATTCCGGAGTTGTGATTACAAGGGACGAGTTGTTAAAATTTGTGGAAGTTAAAAATAAAATTTAACTACAAATTATATTTTTCTTTCCAAGTGTTAGTCCTTTGAGTGGAAGTTGGGCACCACCCACCATACCATGAGAGGATATGAGGGTGGTGGGGCCCACCCAAACCCCACACCTTTATATTCTCTAAACTTTCATAACCCTCCTATTAAATGACACATGAGTTAATTAAGTGGTTTAATTCAATTTTTGAATTTCAAACTTAAGTCATGATAATAAAATAAGTGAAGCACTTATTTTATTTTGGTTGGAACTTGTTGCGTTGAGAGGATTTTGGAGAAAAGCTAAGGGGCTTGAAGATCTTCTTCTTCTTTGATGAAGAACGCGAAGAATGGGAAGAACGCCAACCTCTGACGAAGGTCGACAAGAACGCCGGATCCTTGGAGATCGACGACGCGACGCCGACGAATCTTTTCTCCGCGACGTGACGATTATCCTTCCGCGAAGCCTTCTTCCGCGACGGTTATTTCTGTGACGAACCCTCGCTCAACGAATTTGATGTGGTAGGGGATCTATGTGTTTCTATTCTTGAATTCTTCCGTCATCTTTTCTCGTTCAATTGGACCGCTTTCTATCAGTTGACGGGAGGGGGCCGGACTGCACAAACACGGCCGAACCTCCTCCCCTTTTTCTCTTGTGTTACATTGTGGTGGATTGGAACGGGGATGGCGCGGTGTCGTCGCACCACGCAGGATCATGCGGAAAGGAATGTGTGGCATCGTCGCACCGCACCATTGAATCAAAGAAGGTTGTGGCGCCATCGTGCCGTGATGGATAACCCTGAAGGCACTGCAACCGGAGCGGGGCTGCGGCGGAGGGGTGTGGCGCCATCGCGCCGCGCAGGACGGATGAAGGACACGGCCGGTTCCGGGCTGCGACGGAGCAGGGGAACCGGCGGCCGGTTCTGGGCTGCTGGCATCGGAGAAGGGGGGGACCGGCCTTGCCGGTCCCGTGGCGGAAGAATTCGGCCGGCTGGAGTGGGCCGGCCGGACCGTGCAAGAACCGGGTGTTCGAAACCCCCAGATGGTTGGATGTGAGCGGCCCCATTAAGGGGCTGCAGTTGCTACACGCGGGGGCATCACCCCCCGCATCCGAACAACTCGGTCGTTCGGCCAAGCCCCTGGCCAGCGCGCCAGCGCACCGCACGTCGGGCCTTCTGCCCTGGCTGGTCCGCCAGACTGGACCACCAGGCCAGGTCGCGCCCAGGCCGGGCCAGGCCACGCTAGCCGGGCCGGGCCGTGCCCAAGCGGGCCGACCCTAGGGGTATCGGCCCGGGTCGGACCGGGCCCAAACCCCCCTAATACCGAACCTCTTCGGTCCTTTGCCCATAACATGGGTTGAGGACCTCAGATAGATGCACCTTCAGCTTCGATGTCATCCTTGGATCGAGACGGTCATTTCGGTATATCACACTCAAGGTTTTGGAGTACTTTGAGTTCGGATGGGTTGGTTCGAGCACGAAACCAACCGGGCCCTCAGAGCAGAAACACTTATAACTTGAGCTTCGAATGTCTGATTGACGTGTTATAAACTTTCATGGATTCCTCTAAGAGAGACGGAAATTTTTGATTACTAAGCTCGAGGTTTGGACGTAGTTGGAGTGTGGTCGGGTTGGTTTTGACTTAAAAATCAATCAGGCCCCTGGGATGAAAAAACCAATAACTCTCAGACCGGGAGTCCGATCGACGCGCCGTCTGTTGCGTTGAGTTCTTATTGACGATACAGAACTTTTTGACACATCAAATCTGGACTACGTGTCAGTTGATGTATCAGCCCCTCGGCTCGGTGAGCATACCCTCTCGAATGAGCTTGATGTGTGCGGGAACCCTAGGGCTGGTTGCGACTGCGAAGACGATGACGACTATACATAAATCCTCCGGGGATTCGACGAAAATGATTACAGAACTCAGCTATCCTACGTGGATCAGTGCTACCGATCCTGTGTGGGTCAGTGCTCAGCGGTCCTGTGTTGGCTAGCGCCTATAGATCCTGTGTGGTCTGATCCTGTGTGGGTCATTTCGGGGGTTAGTTACCTATCGATACTGTGTGGGTCATTGCGGGTGTTAGTTATCCATCGATCCTATGTGGTTCATTGTGGGGGTTAGTACCTATAGATCCTGTGTGGGTCTGACGACGTAGATGAATCAATGAATACATCTGATCATCTCTATCGTCTTACGAAGAAGTATACCTGTGTGAGATGAATCTTGATTTTCAATCCTTATCTTTGATAAGATTGACATGATATCCGGTGTGGATTACGTTATGCTTTCCTGTGTGTATTGAGTTGTGATTTCCTGTGTGGACTGGGTTGTACTTGGGCTCGGATGTTGGAGCCGAACTAGAAATGACGACTTAGGTATATGTATGGGCATATACCTAAGTAGTGTCGGATGTTACTTCATGATTGTATCTTTCCTTTGTGGATTATCCTTTGTGGATTCTGGGAGACCTTCGGGGGGTCTCAGGGTCCCTACTGAGTAGATTATACTCACCCCTACATGGGCTATTCCTGCACTAAGTTGTGTTGGTTGTAGATGACGGACAGTGCTGATCATGGTTGAGGCTTGCTGAGCAGGGCAATACCTGTAGATGGACCACTGGGCGGGACGTACTCAGAGCAGATGGTTGGACCCGAGGAGTTGTGGAGGCTATATGTACTCACCCATCAGGTGGGAATTCCAGTGGACGACTCGATGTTTCGGCTTTACTTTCAGTTGTTGTTTTCTCTTTCCAGTTGTACTTTACTTTCAGTTTGTATTTCTATTCTGGCCCACTTACTTTTCCACACTTACTGTTGTACCCAGTTTTTACTTAGTGTTTACTTCTTCATACTTTCTCGGTGGTGTTTATTTACTTTAAAAAGGAAATTCCTTCCCTTTTTACCAGGAATTACGCCTTGGTGCAAGCCGTCAGCCCCTGGCCTATAGAAGGCGGGCTTGGGGTAATCACGACACAGGCCCCGAGGACGGGTCGTGATAGTCGGGGGGGGGGGGGGATTTTTAGGGGGGGTCTGGGGTGGGGGTCTGGGGGTGTCCACAGGGTGTCCAGGGGGGATGGTGTGTAGCTGGGTGTCTAGTGGGAGGGGGTATCTTTGTGGGTCTAGGGGGTGTCTAGGGAGGGTCCAGGGGGGTCTAGTGGGGGTGTCGTGGTAGTGTCTAGGTGGTGGGGGTGTCCAGGGGGTCTTGGGGGTGTCCAAGGGGGGGTCGAGGGGGTGTCCAAGGGGGGTGTATAGGGGGTGTCCAGGGGTGTCCAGGGGGTCCAGCGGTGGGTGTCTAGGGGGTTTCCATGTAGGGGGGGGGGGGGTGTCCAGTTGGTGGTGTCTAGGGGGGTGTCCATTGGGGATGTCTTGTGGGGGGTGTGCGTGGGGGTGGGGGTGTCTAGGGGGAGGGGGTGTCTTAGGGGTGAAAGGGGGTTCTATCTAGGGGGAGAGTGGGGGTGCGCAAGGGTGAGGGGGTGTGGTTTCGTAGTGGTTCCATTGTTTATAATAAGAAAATTTCCATTGTTTCATAGAGGTTGGCATTTTGGTTTGTAGGAGTAAGGTGAAACCAAGGAGGGAAACTGTTGTTTCTGGGAAAACCATCTATACCCACGGTTCATTAAACCATAGGTATATATACTGCTAAAAAATATTTATACCCACAGTTTAAAAAATCGTGCGAATGTGTGTTTTGATGAGAAATATCTATTCCCATGGGTTTCATAACTGTGGGTATATAATTTGTGCTGTAAAAATGTATACCCATAGTTCTGTAAACCGTAGGTATAGATGTATACCTACAGTTTACATGAACCATTGGTAATTTGAAATTTCAGTGGGCTATACCCATGGTTTCCACAAAACTATGGGTATAGGGAAATCCCAACACCTCCGGATCCCACAGTTCATGAAACCATGGGTATTTCCTATACCAACGGTTTCATGGGCTATTCCCATGGTTTCAAACCATGGAAATAGGGAAATGTTTCAGTAGTGATTGTTGGTTATTAATATGAAATAGCTTGCTCCAACAATACAACTTATTATATTAGTACATGTGAAGGACCAGGTATGTACATTCTCAAAAGAGATACATGGAACACATCATAAAATTTAGAGAGATTCGGTGGAAGATCCAATTTGTAAGATACCTTCCCAAATTGATCTAGAATTTAAAAAAGGACCAATATACCCATGGCTCAGATTTCCCTTTTTTCCAAATCACATTACTCTCTTCTAGGGAAATATTTGTAGGAACACCTTATCACCCACTACAAACTCTAGTTCTTTTCTCCAATTTCATCATAAACATTCTATCAAAATTTACCTAATCTTATGTGTTGTTGAATAGATCTGACCTTTTCTTCCATTTTATTAACAATATTTTGTCCAAATAGCTTTCCTTCCCCATCTTCATCTCAAAATGTTAGAGTTATGAACTTCTTTCCTTAGAGGGATTCATAAAGAGCGATTTGAATATTAAGGTAAGAGATATTATTGTAATAAAATTCTACCAATGGTAGCTGTAGATCCCTACCACCTTTGAAATCCATATATAAATATCTCAAAATGCCTTATAGAGTTTGAATTGTCCTCTCATCCTATTTGTATGTCTGATGATGATAAGTAGTGCGGAAACTTAAATATTTATCCAGAGCATGCTAAAGACATCGCTAGAACTTTGAGGTAAACCTTAGATCCCAATCAGATATAATGGAAATCAGTACTCTATGAAATCATACAACTTCCTTTGTATATATCCTGGAGAGATGATCAAGATAGAAATAAACTCTAATTACAATGAAGTGTGCCGAATTTTTAAAATAATTACCTATAACTCAGATTGCATTAATACCTTTGGATGTTTTGGGAATTCTGATGACAAAGTCCAAAGTGATGTTTTCCCATTTCCATTCTAGTAAGGGTAATGGTTTTAACATCCCATTATACTTCTGTCTCTTAGACATAATTTTCTAGCAACCCAAGAATTGAGATACATATATAGTGACATCTCTTTTCATTCCATCCCACCATAAGTACTCTTTCATATCCTTGTACATATTTGTGCTTCCATGGTGAATAGAGATTTAAAATTTGTGAGCCTCATCCAATAGGTCCTTCTTTGATTCTAGTTTGGGAGGAATACAAACCCCATTTCTAAACCTTATTATTTCATCATAATAATGGTTTAATTCTAGATTATTTCTCACATGTTTTTGTATCTCTACATATTTCATGTACGCCTTCTTATGATCTACTTGTATTGATGGTTGAATATTCCTTGGTAAATATAAAACCCCCCCTTCCTTTAAAATTTCTAGATATATACTTTAGAAATCTGTAAATATTGGATCTTTTGTGAGCCTCACCGTGGATAGGCTAGCATGGTCTTAATGACATAATGCATCTTACACCATGTTTGCTTTCCCAGGGTGGTAATGTGTTGAGCAGACGTAATATTTAATCAACTCCAACCCTCTTATTTGTCACATATTCAGATCATTTTGTGTGAAAATATAATTTAACTTTTATGATCATTATTAATATCACACCTTTCATCATAAAGATAATTCATCTATATCATTAATGCAAATATTACTACAGCTAACTCCAAATCACGAGTTGGGTAATTTTTCTCATGGAGTTTCAACTACTGTGAGGTATAATTTATCACCTTATCTATTTGCTTTAGAGTAAATCCCAACCCCTTCTTTGGTGAATCAATGTAGATCACAAACCATTCTCCACTATAAGGTAGTGTGAGCATAGGTGCAATTGCTAACCTTATTTTCAGGTCTTAGAAATTCTCTTCACATTGCTCCATCAAAATAAACTTAACTTCTTTCTAGGTCATCTTGGAGAGTGGATTATATAATCGTTAAAAATATTTCACAAAATATCAAAAATATCCAGCCAAACCAAGAAAACTTTGTATCCCAGTTACTGTTGTTGGTCTCAACTATCTTTCAATTACATATGCTTTTTTGGATCCACAAATATCATATCTCTTGATATTATGTGACCAAAAAAATGAAACTTTATGAATCCAAAATTCACACTTGGTAAATATGGCATAATGTTTATCATTTCTCAGGGTCTTCAGTACAATTCACAAGTGATATTCATGCTCTCCCATTACATTTGAATAGACAAGAATATAATCTATAAATAATACCACAATATGATCATGATAGTCTCAAGATAATCTATTTTTTAAATCCATGAAGATAGTGGGAGAATTAGTAAGACCAAAAGGCATCACTATAAATTCATAGTGTCCATACCTTGTATGGAATATTTTATTTGATATATCCCCTTTTTCACCCTTAATTGATGATATCCTATAAGAATATCAATCTTGGAAAACTATTGAGATCCAAAAAGTTGATCAAATAAGTCATCAATGCATGGAAGAGGATATTTTTTCTTGATAGTGATCTTGTTATATTCTCGATAATAAATAAAAAGTCTCATTGATCTATATTTTTTCTTAACAAACATAATAGGTGCTCCCCAAGGAGATGCACTAGGGAATATGAATCCCTTATCAATATTATTTGGGAGTTGCATCTTTAATCCCTGAAACTCAATTGGGGCTATTCTATAATGTTTTTTTGAAATAGTCTTACCACCTGGTATGCGTTCTATTGAAAACTCAACTTCACAATTTGGTTGAAGACCTAGAAATTCGTCCAGAAAAACATCATAAAACTCCTGTACAGTGGATGTATTCATAATCATGAGATTCTCCCCAACCATTTGAGATAAATAATATTCATTTATTGGAATCAATACCCAAAAGATGGAATAAATTTATACCGAAAGGTTATATTCATCCTATCATCGATAGATGATCATATATTGATCTGCAATATGAAATGTGGCATCCCTTCATTGGAAATTGATATTAGATGCATATAGAGAAATAAAATACATGCCATGAATCACAACAAATTCTTCTATAAGAATGATCACAATATTAAAAAGATGAACTTTCCTTCAAACTTCAATCGGAGGATAATTTAAAACTTTTGATGTGACCATTGTGCTATGAGGAGTTTTCCCGACAAACTAAACATCTAATTGTTGAAATCATTGGTGATACCCTTATAAAATTATTCATAAATAAAAGAGTGGGTGGATCCAGAATCAAATAAAGAATTTTCTACTATAGAGTGGATGGTATGTGTACCTTTCACCACATCATTATTGTACTCCACATCACCGATAGAAATTGTATGTGACTTTCCTTTATCTTTGGCCTTAATAGTTTTTTGACATCGATCATCATCAATAACCATTGGATTAGGAAATTTAATGGAATAATTACTTATTTCCTTGCACTTGAAACATTCAAGTTTAAGAGGTGATTCTATGTAGCCTTTTCTTTGTTCGCATCATTAGACATCTTTTTACATCACTTCAGAATTAAATTTCCCGATGATATTCTTTTCCACACTTAAAACATTTACTAGTCCCTTTAAGACAATTCCCTATGTGTTTCTTTCCACACATTGAGCATAAGGGAAACCTCATCATTTTTTCAGTTTGGTATTTATATTTTCATTGGAATTTCATTTTTATCTTTTATCAAACCCATATGACTAGTGGGTTACTCCAATATCTATCTCAACCATGAGAGCACATCAAATAATTTCCTTATTTCTATTGAAGTCCCTTAGGGATAATTACCTTCAGAGACTTTTTTTAACCCACCAAAGAATCGATCAGTATTACTATCATGTTGGATAATAATTCCAAAATCATTCCTTGAAAGTCTAGTAGAATTTTCATCATAGGTACTAACAGATTCATCATCCTTTTTTATAAGTTTAAGGAACTTGATCACCATCTTTTTTCGATGAATACAAGGAAAATACTTATTGAAAAATATGTTCTAGAACTTATCCCATTAAATGGACCCAATTTTATCAATTTTCCATGTATTATTGATAATATTCCCCCATTGATCAACTTCCCCTCACAAATGATATAATGATAAGATGACATTATCATGTTCAGAACATTGTAGAACTGAAGATATCTTTTCTAGGGTAATGATCCATTGTTAAGCCATAATGGATCAGAAGAAATACTAAATGAAGGTGGATGATGCCTCATAAAGGATTCAACATAAATATTATCACTTTTTACTTATTTTTAAGTCCATAATTATTCATAGATTGAGAATGATATGTGGGCATAACTAAAAGATTTTTCATTCTCACTCCCATAACATTTGGCTACTCAAGGGGACAATCATTTCATTGCATGTCAGATTCAACATTAATACACTTCCTTTGGATTCCATAAATTAACTTATACCAAGAAGAATAGTGTGAGGAACACTAAACATAATAGGAAAACCACATAATCAAGAATAAAATATCAATTTTTTACACATTAGGTTTTATCCGAGGTCATTCAGGGTCATTTCTAATACACTAGGATTGTATCCTATACTTAGACATATCTTTAGAGATCTTACTAAGGATTTCTCACCCTAGTTTCCAAAGGATTACTATACCTTTCCTATGATACCAAAAATAGTTATGAAAACATCACAAACATTGATATTAATTCATAATTGAAGTATATTCATTACAACATATAACAAAACCACAACAATACCATTTAGGTATAGTGTCTTTTGAAACATGGAAACATAAACAACTGGTTAATAAAACATCTAAATTGTCTCCCATTTATTTCATCAAAACTAGATTCCTTTTTATAATATCATAGTTAATACCCTTATTCATGACCTGGGGAAAATAAACATATGAAAGGGAGATCTCAAATGCACATTAAGGATAAATAAAGGTAATATAAATTATATCATATTCACATGCACATAATATTTCAAAATCCTATCCTGCAGATAAAAGATCATAATATCATGTAATGTGATAAATCATAAAAGTTAAATGTTATATTAATAGTTATAACATGAGACATGAAATTATGTGGCATACACATATAATGATATAAAATCATTTCATATTATTCATGTCTCATTTACCAAACCATCATAGTGGACAAAGTCCTTTACTTAACCAAGATCACTCCTTATTCTAGCACTGTATTATTGAACCAGATTTACCTTCCATTCTAGTAATGTCTATCTCATGAGATAAAAATCTTCACCCAATGTATTGGAGGGAGATTTGGGTCCCACCCATATCATAATGAAACCATTCATCTATGTGCCACCAAAACATAAAAACATTCACTATAACATAAACCAGAAAATAAAATGGGATTCCTACAAATCATTCCATCATAAAATAATCCATAAATTGATTTCAAAAAAAAAATAATTTCATAATTTAAACAATAAAATAAAATTAAGAATTGTGATACAAACATAAACATATGTAATACTATATGGAATTTTTTTTTGATAAAACACTTGACCTTCATTCCTGAGGAAAATATCCTTTCTGTTTCAAAAATGTTTTCCTTCCCTAAAATTCCAAAAAAATTTAAAAGAAACCATTCTATGTGAAAATAACCTTGTAATATTGTAGGTTAATATTCAAGTACATAATTATTTTTTAAAGTGTAAAAATATGTTCAATTCGTACAAGTAAAAAAACATTCTTCTCGTACATTTTCTGAAAAAGTCTAAAAGTAATTAGTGCCGAAAACTATAAAATATTCCATTCATACTATTCCGTAAAACTTTAGGAATGTGTAAAATTTAATTTCAAAAATTATTCAAGTATATATAGAATATTTTTAAATAAATATTTTGGAAACATGGATGTGGATGATAAATAAACCTAGTAAATACTTGCGAATAATAAATCATGGATAAAAAAGGATTTAAAAATTTATACCTTACCTTATTTCTGATGTGCTTCATATATATCTAAACCTCCTGCATAATGATTTAAATAATGTTACTGGTTTATTATAGAATCATAATAATTTTTATGATAACATTTATGATAATATGTAAATCTGTTTGTTAGTAACATTTCATTGTTACTCACAATTCGGGTATTAACTGCTTTATGTTCGTATGCATGTTTTATCAGATAAGTTTGTATTCATATTTTTCATGTTATAGTTATATGATTTACATAATGGTATTGGTATGATATATATCTCATTTTTTTCATTCAATTAATTTATATAATCATGCATTAATGAAGGTTATTTAGAACGAATCACATCACACTGTGGGGATGGTAAGTCGTACGTTCAGACGAGCGACAATATCATTACCATAATTGTTGAATGGTATTGATGTGGATGCTGTATAATATCCCTAAATTAGAATAATGTTATAATAATAATATATTGTTATTATTTACACCATTATACCCATCTATGTAAGGTGGTGGTGGAAAACAGATTGCACCCTGGCGTGGAGATGATAAGTCGTACGAACACATGCCTAGTGATTTCATTTTTCATAGGATGGATAAAAGGTGAAATATGGTTGTTTCAAATTTATAATAATATATCAGTATATGAGTGATACTTATGTTATTACTTTGTAATGAAACAACTAATGAAGAGGAACTAGAAGAAGAATGAAACTTGAAATAATAGTTAGAATAGATAACCTCTTCCTCAACGTGCCTCATTTAAATTTCCTCTTAGGGCACTAGAGTTGGTCTTTAAAAAAGAACAGAACCACAAAAATGAAAATACAAATGTTTAGAAGAAAAAATAGCATGGTTTTGATGAGGTTTAAGGAGAAAAATGAAGTGAATTGTTAAGGGAGGAGGTTCCTTTTTATAATTGAGGTGAGGGGTAATTTTGGAAACCTCCAAAATATTAATTTATAATAAAATAAAACCCCACATAAAAGCAAAAAAATGTCCCCATTTTGAAGATGAGATGAGATACAGTTGTAATCTCTTCATCCAATAAATTTTAGACAAGTTTTTAAGTCAATTTAAGCATTATAAATATAATTAACACTTAGTTATTAAATTCAATTTTAGTCATGGTAATAATATTCTAATTATTTAATAGTTATAAATATTTACTTACATGGTGTTAATTTACCATAAATGGATATTTTATGACATTTTCAAACTTATAATTATCACTTAGTAGTTTTTTATTTTTTTTATGATTTTTAAATAACTTAATAAAATTTTATTTTTATAAAATTTCAATAGTGTCAATTTTGACACTGTTCTTTTATTTGACTTTAAATAAAATATACACATGAGATAAATTTGAAATTTTTTTTTAATAAACCCATTAAATTTAATAGTCACATAGAAATTAATGGAGTACTTTAATTAGTTCACTAGAGTTTGTATTTGAAGATATTACCACTTCCTTAACACGCTTCCATTAAATTCCACTTAGGCCACTAGAGTTGGTATTTGAAGAAAATGAGAACCTCGAGAATGAAATTAAGGATGGATAAAAAGAAAACTGGAAGGGGTTTTCTGAGGTTTAAGGCTCAAAATAAATTTAATAGGTGAAGGAGGAGGTTCATTTTTATAATAGAGGTGAGGGGAAAATTTGGAATCCTCTAAAATATTAATTTATTATAAAATAAAACCCGACATAAAATCCACCAATATGACTCAATTTCTAAGATGAGATGAGATAGGGTTTTAATATCATCAAACAATAAATTTTAGACTTGTTTTTATATCAATTTAATCATTATCATTTTTATTAACACTTATTTATTCTATTTAATTTTCATCGTGGTATTAATATTATAAATTTTTAATGGATATAAATATTTACTTGTATAGTGTTAATTGAAAATTAATCGATATTTTATGAAATTTTATACCTCATAATTATCAGTTTTTAATATTTAAATATTTTAATGATTTTAAATAATTTAATAAATTGATATTTTTATAAATTTTCAATAGCGTCAATTTTGACATTATTAATTTATTTATCTTTAAATAAAATTCATACAGAAGATAAATTCGAACAAAAATATTTAATACACTTCTAACATGTCATAGTGACAAGTAATGTTCATGGGGTACTTTAATTAGTTCATATGAAATTTATTTACATATTTTTGAAACCATTTATTTGATATTTCTTTTAATAAAATATTTTCCTAGGGAAGTGGCCATAAATTGATTACTTTTCAGATAATATATGGTAAGGGTCGAATATAGTCATACAAAAAAAATTATAGGTGTTAAGGTAATTTTATAATATTATTTCTATCCTTATTGACCCGATTTACCTTTAACCATGTTAATAAATATAATTACCAAAGTTATTTTTCATAATGCCCAAAAATAAAAGTAGCCTATTAAAATAATTTGGACATAATGATTCTAAATATGTAATATATTTTTAAAATTTCAAAACATAGAAGTTTCCGTAATTAATTTAAAATCAATCATGTTGTTGGAAATGAGAAAACGCGTTTTTATAAAAGTTAAAACATTACAAAAGATTGAATTGTTTTTACATATGAAATTAAAGTAAAATTAATTTCAAAGACCTTCTTTATATTAAATGGTAAAAATATATTCTATTTATAATTTTAAACATTTCAACAATATAATTTAACCATATAAATAATTTCAATGAAAAAAATTTATTTTCAATTAAAATTTAGCCTATTTTTACTATTCATCAAAAATGAAAGTTATGAAAAAAATATCATAAATTTATCCAAAGTAAATTTTTTTATCTTGGTTCAGTATATCATATTTATGATTACATATAAAAATTATTAATGTGTATAAAACTTAATTAAAAATGGGTTTTGCATTCAAAGTGGTAAACATAACCTTAAAAAAATAGATTTTTATACATCAATTAGGGTTTTATTCATACCTTATGACTAAAATATACATTGGATGAATATAAAAAATATTTTATTAAGTATATAATATATATACATATATCATTAGTTTATTTAACAAAAAAAATTCACCAAAAAATACAAATATCCACTTGATTTATATATTTCATAAATACTTGACATCCAATGAATTCAAAATGCATTTTTATAGTTTTGTTATAATTATTCCCGCCAACATAATGGCTTGGTTATAATAGTAATTTTATAATAAGGGCATATCATTGTTAGTTTAAACTCATGATTGTGTGAAAAGAAAGACACTTGTCATGACCCGTCCTCAGGGCCCGTGCCGTGACTACCCCAAGCCCACCTACCATAGGCCAGGTGCTGGCGACTAGCACCAAAGGCGTAAATCCCGATAACTGGGAAGGAATAGTATTTATAAAAGTAAACAAAACACCACAGAGTGCAAGCAGAAGTAGAACACTAAGTAAAACTGAAACAAGCTGTGCTGAAAGTAAAGGGGCCGGAAATACAAGCCCAACTGTAAAGTACAAGGAAAAAGATAAAATAGCAGAAAGGTGACAAGAAGCTTCTGGATCGTCCACCAAGGTTCCTACCTGAAGGGTAGGTACAGATAGCGCAACTCCTGGATCGTCCACCACGGATCCTACCTGAAGGGTAGGTATAGATACCCTTCACAATGCTCTCACCCGTCAACCTCCTCCGAGTGTCATCTCGTCGTGAAGTCCACCACCAGATACTGTCTCATCGTGAGGTCCACCTTCGGGTACCGTCCAGTCCTCGAACACTTGGCCTTTGTCTGCACTGTCCGTCGTCTGCAACCAACACAACGAGGTGCAGGCATAGCTCGTGCAGGGGTGAGTATAATGATACTCAGTTGGGACCCCGAGACCCTCACGGTCTCACTAAATCCAACAAGGATAACCACAAAGAAGATCTCAACAGATAACATCTACCTAGGTATATTCCCATATATATACCCAAGTTATCAGGTAACCCATCTCAATCATGAGGAAACAAAAAGATTATAGACTCAGCTCGAACCAGGATTTTCATTATCGAAACCGTAACTGCTGAAGATTCCCGTATCTGGAGTGTACAGTTGTCATGTCATGACTCTGAGGTACTGCTCACTAACTTAAGACTGCTGAGTTACTCCTCCTGTCGAGTACCGCGGGCCAGCTACCCAAACACAGTAGTGCTTCCCGCCGGGGTATGCCACCCAAACATAGTAGTGCACAACCCCCTAATAGCCTGAAGAGGTACTCTCCGAACGAGTACGGCGGGTCTGCACTGTCACACAGGTAGTGCTCCGTCTACCATGGGTCTACACCCAACAAAGTAGTGCTCCATCCACTAGGCTAGTCGACTCACTCCAAGTCGAGTCGGTCAAGCAGTCGTCAGGTCTTAGCCGGTTACACGGTCTCCGTACTCCAAACGCTCGTCTCCAGGAGGGTCCGCTCCACGAGCTACAAGTTGATATACCAATTATCTCAAATTCCCACTAAGAAGTATCTCAATGGACCGCCGCATCATAGGGGTCTCAATGCAACAGACAGCGCGTCAATCGGACGCCCGGTCTGTGTGTTATTAGCCTTTTCGTCCCGGGCCCCCGGTTGGTTTCATGTACGATCCAACCCGACCATATCACAACTGTACCCCGAACTCTCATGGGGTATACTCACGGAACCGTTTCACAATGTGATTACCAACGTCGCTGACGGTTCGTCCAACGGATTTCCGGTCTGAGAGTTATTAGCATTTCCGTTCTAGGGGCCCGGTTGGATTTCGGGTACAATCCAACCCGGCCTTACTCCAATTGCATCCAAACCTCAGGTGAAGTATGCCAAAAGAACCATCTCATCAAGAGGAATCCAGCAAAGTTGATGGTATGTCAATTGGACGTCTGGAGCTCAAGTTATAAGTGTTTCCGCTCCGAGGGATGGTTTGTTTCGTGTTCGATCCAACCCGGATGTACATCGAATGACCCCTATTAACCAAACAGGTCGCACAATTGAGATCCAGACGGAAAAACACACGAGATGGACTACCCATTGGTCCAAAATGGATAGCCAATGAAAAATTTTCATTTCACCGCAACACACCCGAACCGGGCCTCGTGGGGACCGTGCCTCAACCTTGACTTAAATATCCAGAATTGGTTATGAAACATCCGTCTTAATTCTAGGGTCGCAACGTCGCAGACGGTTCGACATTCTGAAACCGTATGAGAGAGATATGTCCGATACAAAATTCCGTAATAATAATAATATTATTATAATTGGGTGTTTCGTGGACCCGAGCCACAAACCAGAATTTAGTATCGTAAATTAGAATTGAATCGACCATCTTAATGACAGGGTCACGTCGCCGCTGATGGCCAGTTAATCGGACGTTGCATGTAGGAGTTATACCAGGTCGAAGATTTAATAATAATATTAAATCTATTATTTTCTGACCGCTTCGGGTACCCGATCCAAAAACCCGAAAAAGATATTCAATATTGGACTCGAAATGTCCGTATTGGAATCTTGGTTGCACTGCCACAGATGGTTCATGAAACCGAGGTCGCATGAATAAGTTACGGTCGAAAAAGTGTTTTATCAACAAAATTAATAATAATAATATTTTATTATTATTATTTATTGTTTATTTAATTTAAATGTTTCATAACTCCAATCTCATTCCACACATGAACATTGATGCACAACCCACATCTTACTCCTCCTTTGATATTTATTTATTTCTTTTAATTTTTATCTGTCAAGTCTCCTTCTCTCTCCAATCTTCATTCTCCTTTCCCAAACTCTCACGCTTTCTTCTCCTCCAAACCCACAGGCTGCTTCCTCCACGAGAAATATGTCGCCTTCGGACATCCGTCGTCCCAGCGTGGCATGCCTAAAGCACTTTCCGCGGACCATCGGACGCGCTTCGGTGGTCCGTTTCGACTACCGTCTACGCCTGCGTCTCTCTCGGGACATGCTCTTTACTATGACGGCTTCAAATTTCCGTTACGGCCCATTTCTTCATCGTCCGTCATTCCACGCCCAAAAGAACAACAAGCAGAGGTTCCAGGGTTGTTCGTAAGCACGTTCCATCCACATTAGAAGCTCAATCCATAACTCATCAACCAAAAGGGTTTAATTTATTCAAGATAAATTATACAAACACCCTGCAATTAAAATATGCATGCATGAGGGTCTAATTAACAAATACACTTTTTACAAAAACCCCTACCTCGCAAAGACGTCACACATCATTGAGCTGTGGAAAGAGGCAAGTGTTGCGATGATCGGACGTCATGGAAGATCAGTGCCGATTCTGTTGACGATGGAGGAAGAGTCGTCGTCGTTGCGGATTCCCCGCGGTGGTGTCTCCTCCTTTGATGGAGAACCGGGAAGCGTTCTTCGTCGTGAAGGAATGACCGTTCTTCATCGGTGAGGTGGTACTCTTAAAGAAAAGCTCAAGAGCTCTCCAATCATCCACACAACAATTTCCAACCCCATATTTCATTAAGTTCCCTTCTTTTATAAGATTCCAATCATTTCAAAAGAAGTCAAAGAGGTGTGACAAATATTATTAATAAGGTTATTAATTCTCTTAGTTGGCTTAAGCTTGGGAGGTGGAGAGGCTCCACTTCAATAAAAGATAAAGTGGAGTTGCCAAGTATTTAACAAGGGGTTGAGTTATGGGGTGGTGAGGAGTTAGGGTCTCATGTGGGCCCCACCACACTAAACACTCCCATGGAAGGTTAGGTGGGTGTGGGCCCCACCTCTAACTTCCCTGTTGTTGAAAATAACCACCTACCTTGAATAAAATTTGTACACATCAAATTTGATTTGATTTAATCTCATCCCCAAATATTTAACCTCAACCCTCTCAAAACGCAACTACGTTAAAGGTTACCTTAAGCAATTACCGACGCTGCGAGTTCATCGGTGCCCTCAGATTTCAATTCCAAGCACTGGTTCAAAGGATAGAAAATCCCACATGTACGTTTACTGAACGTACCTGAAAAAAACTTCAGAAAATTATTATCAGTCACCCTCAACCCGTGCCAGTCAAGGTCAGGCTCTGCCTATGTGAAACACACCCCAACAAATCCAACGGTACTCTCGGATTTTCAATCCGAGTTACCGTTTAAAAGATAATAATTTTACAATAAAACAATTGTAATTTAATTATTTTATTTCCGGCCAAAAACTAACTTTTTCTGGTGGTACGCGCCGGCCAAAGTTAGTATCTGGTTAAATAAACCATGCCATCACGAGTTCAGCGGTTGTCTCGTATTTTTAATCCGAGCTACCGTTTGTGAGTTATAAGCATTTGAAAAATAAAATATTTTATTTAGTTATTTTATTTACTGTTAAGTCATTTTTGGGATTTATGATAGGAGGCCCGGGCCAACTAAACTTAAGTCGTTCCTAGGGTAAACCCACCATCCTGAGTGCAATGGAGCCCTCAGATTTCTGATCCGAGTAACTGTTTATGAGTTATTACACTTTTTTAGTAAAACTGCTTACACACGTTAATTTAATCTTAAGAAGACTTCATAAAATTATTCCAGGCACACTGATCCTCAGAATCAGGTGTCATTTGAATCCGCGCACTCACAAAATTCCAATGAATTTAAGAATAAAATTTCCTTTAAATTTATAGGTCTTTACATCACTCCCATCTCAGGGCTTTACATCCCCGTAAAGCTTCAACACATATTAGGGGAAACAAAAAGTGGTACTGAGCACACATATGAGCCTTCCACTCCCATGTGCTCTCTTGGAGGTTCCTGTGCTACCTGGGGTTTCCTTTTCGCCGACCTAGGAAAACCCATAACATCATTTTAAGTAAACCACAACATTTTTTCCTAATACCGTCAATCCGTGTATGAACTGTGATTGCCCAGTCCATACCCAAACTAACGTCGTAAGGCCTCGACGCTGTCACCAAGAGGTTCCAATAGAAACTCTCGCCTCAAGGGTCAGATCACACCTGTTGGCGTAAGTGTGTTTATTGAGTCTCCTCTCAATGGTATCTCCAGACGTGAGGGTCAAGTCAACGGTTTTCACTGGAAACTCTAGGTCTGGGATGAGATTCATGGAATGAAGGAATGATTGGAACCTATGTCTACTGATATGACAGCTCGTAGAAGACAAATTCTGCACTACGAATCATCCTTAGAGCCCTTTCGGTCGCACTCCATGACCGCATGCAGCTACTCTTTTCCCCTGCCCTCCATCTCCATGAGCCTGGAGGAGACAACAAAGGTGGGTGGTTGTAACATGTTGAAATGTACACCACCTCATGCGGCTCTCCTAGCCCTGCCTCCACGTCTGCTGCTCTGCAGATTTATCTGTCCTTAAATTTTCCTCTTCTTGAAACATTCACACGCCCACGTCTCTGAGACTGGCACCAGCTCACTACGTTCCAACTTCTAACATTATCTAGATGTATTCGTTCAGCCAAAGAACATTCAACCTCAAGGTTTTCTCTAGCACCCTAACGTGAGTAGGAATGCATAGAGGAAAAAGTGATGGATCAAATTGTATTCATCAAGTACCTGGAATGTTCGGTACGCCTCAATGAATTCTCAGCTACCGACACGTCGTCCTACCGAAGCTGTATAAGCTCTAGAGAACTCTCAGTCACCTCCTCAAGCCAGTCCTCAGCTGCCTGTGAGTCAAGTTCACCTCAGAACTTGAGGGTATCTGATGTTAGAACATGTGTAAGGCAGTAAGCCTACATGTGTCACCTACTGGTACTGCTAGTTGTAACTGCTGACCAACAGGTAGTGATGTATAGCTGCCACACTACCCGAAGGCACTATCTTAGGCATCAGTACATGTACCGAAGCCTCATCACTATGCCGACCATCCTCATGGTCATTTACTAGAAAACACTAGTGGCCAAGTCCACCGTAAACTCTACTGATGTCTCAACTAGGCGGAAAACTCTAGAAATCGCCTCCAACCAGTGCTCTGTTGTCTTGGAATTTTCCTCTCCTCGTAACCTTAGAGGCCGCTATTGCTGGAACTCATGCAACGCGCTCTACCCGCATGCACAGTTTGATATTAAGGCTGATGGAATCTGTTTCCCAACAGGTGGTGGTGCTGCTGGTACACCACCCGAGGGTGCCAACAAAGTAAAAAGGGCCCCGCACCAGAGCCTTACCTCTTGGTGGGCCGTTATCGAGTACTCTCTCGAAACTCCAACTGAATGTCTGCGTGAAGACATCCTGAATAGATGTGACATGGTCAACGATTTATACCTGGTGAGCTGACCTGGTTTGAGATGACTTTAAAACATTTGGAAACACACACGCAATCAGTGTTTTCATGCACTAAGTCAGAAATCAGTAGTCAGGGTCCTGGTGTATGGATACTTCGGCCGCCGCACCAACACTGGACTCCCTGAACTAAAGACCACACTCGGTACCCTTAACACTATTGCTTCACAGAAAGGAATGATCAGAGTTCTAAGTTCTCCGGTAGAACTGACTCCTCTGATACCAATTTGTCAAGACCTATCCTCAGGGCCCGTGCCATGACTACCCCATGCCCACCTTCCATAGGCCAGGGGCTGGTGACTCGCACCAAAGGCGTAAATCCCGATAACTGGGAAGGCATTGCCTTTATAAAAGTAAACAAAACACCACAGAGTACAAGTAGAAGTAGAAAACTAAGTAAAACTGAAACAAGCTGTGCTGAAAGTAAAGGGGCCGGAAAGACAAGCCCAACTGTAAAGTATAAGGAAAAAGATAAAACAGCCGAAAGGTGACAAACAGCTCCTGGATCATCCACCAAGGATCCTACCTGAAGGGTAGGTACAGATAGCACAACTCCTGGATCTTCCGCCACAGATCCTACCTGAAGGTTAGGTACAGATAGTCTCCACAATGCTCTCGCCCTTCATCATCCTCCGAGTGTCATCTCGTCGTGAAGTCCACCACTAGATACTGTCTCGTCATGAGGTCCACCTTTGGGTACCGTCTAGTCCTCGAACACTCGGCCTTTGTCTGTGCTGCCCGTCGTCTGCAACCAACACAACGGGGTGCGGGCACAGCCCCTGCAGGGGTGAGTATAACTATACTCAGTAGTGACCCCGAGACCCTCAAGGTCTCACTAAATCCAATAAGGATAACCACAAAGAAGATCTCAACAGATAACATCTACCTAGGTATATGACCATACATATACCCAAGTTATCAAGTAACCCATCTCAATCATGAGGAAACACAAAGATTATAGACTCAGCTCAAACCAGGATATTCATTATCCAAACTGTAACTGCTGAAGAGTCCCGTATCTGGAGTGTACAGTGGTCCTATCACGACTCCGAGGTACTGCTCACTAACCTAAGACTACTGAGGTACTCCTCCTGTTGAGTACCGCGGGCCAGCCACCAAAACACAGTAGTGCTTCCCACCGGGGTATGCTATCCAAACACAGTAGTGCACACGCCCTAATAGCCTGCAGAGGTACTCTCCGGACGAGTACCGTGGGTCTTCACTGTCAGACAGGTAGTGCTCCGTCCGCCATGGGTCTCCACCCAACAAAGTAGTGCTCCATCCACTGGGCTAGTCGACTCACTCCAAGTCGAGTCGGTCAAGCAGTCGTCAGGTCTCAGCTAGCTACACGGTATCCATAGTCCAAACACTCATCTCTAGGAGGGTCCACTCCCTGAGCTATAGGTCGATAAACCAAGTATCTCAAAGTACCACTAAGAAGTATCTCAAAGGACCGCCTCGTCATAGGGGTCTCAACGCAATAGACGACACGTCAATCGGACGCCCGGTTTGTGTGTTATTAGCCTTTTTGTCCTGGGGCCCGGTTGGTTTTGTGTATGAACCAACTCGACCGTATCACAACTGAACCCTGAACTCTCAAGGGGTATACTGAACGAACCGCTTCTCAACGTGATTACCAACGTCGCTGACGGTTCGTCAAACGGACGTCCAGTCTGAGAGTTATTAGAATTTCCGTTCCAGGGGCCCGGTTGAATTTCGGGTACAATCCAACCTGGCCTTACTCCAATTGCATCCAAACCTTAGGTGAAGAATTCCAAAAGAACCGTCCTATTAAGAGGAATCCCACAAAGTCGACGACATGTCAATCGGACGTCCGGAGCTCAAGTTATAAGCGTTTCCGCTCCGAGGACCCGGTTGGTTTTGGGTTCGAACCAACCCGGACATACTTCGAATGACACCGGTTAACCAAACCGGTCACACAATTGCGATCCATACGAAAAAACACACTAGATGGACTACCCATTGGTCTAAAACAGATAGCCGGTGAAAAAGTTGCATTGCACCGCAACACGCCCGAACCGGGCCTCATGGGGCCCACGCCTCAACCTTGACTTAAATATCTAGAATTGGTTTTGAAACATCCTTCTTAATTCTAGGGTCGCAACGTCGCAAACGGTTTGACATTCCGACACCGTATGAGAGAGATATGTCCGATACAAGATTCCGTAATAATAATAATATTATTATAACTGGGTGTTTCGTGGACCCGAGCCATGAACCAGAATTTAGTATCGTAAATTAGACTTGAATAGACTGTCTTAATGACAGGGTCACGTCGCCGTTGACGTCTAGTTAATCGGACGTCGCATGTAGGAGTTATAGCATGTCGAAGATTTAATAATAATATTAAATCTATTATTTTCCGACCGCTTCGGGTACCCGATCCAAAAACCCGAAAAAGATATCCAATATTGGACTCGGAATGTCCGTCTTGGAATCTGGGTTGCAATGCCGCAGATGGTTCATGAAACCGAGGTTGGATGAATAAGTTACGGTCGAAAAAGAGTTTTATCAACAAAATTAATAATAACAATATTTTATTATTATTATTATTAATTGTTTATTTAATTTAAATGTTGCATAACTCCAATCTCGTTCCACGCATGAACATTGATGCACAACCCACATCTTACTCTCCTTTGATATTTATTTCTATCTTTTAATTTTTATCTCTCAAATCGCCTTCTCTCTCCAATATTCATTCTCCTTTCCCAAACTCTCACGCTTTCTTCTCCTCCAAACCCGTAGGCTGCTTCCTCCGCTAGAAATATGTCACCTTCGGACTTCATTTGTCCCAGCGTGGCACGCTGGCAGCACTTTCCACGGACCACCGGACGCACTTCGGTGGTCCGATTCACCTACCATCTACGCCCGCGTCTCTCTTGGGACATGCTCTTTAGTGCGACGGCTTCAAATTGCCGTTGCGGCCCATTTCTTCGTCGCCCGTCATTCTGCGCACAAACGAACAACCAAAAGAGTGTCTGGGCTTGTTCGTAAGCCCATGCCCTCCACATTAGAAGCTCAATCCATAACTCATAAATGAAAAGGGTTTAATTTATTCAAGATAAATTATACAAACACCCTGCAATTAAAATATGCATGCACGAGGGTATAAGTCAGTTATACACTTTATACAAAAACCCCCTACCTCGCAAAGACGTCGCATGTCATTGAGTTGCGGAAAGAGGCAAGCGTTGCGATGATCGGACGTCGTGGAAGTTCGGTGCCGATTCCATTGACATTGGAGGAAGATCCGTCATCATTGCGGATTCCTCGCAGTGGTGTCTCCTCCTTTGATGGAGAACCGGGAAGCGTTCTTCATCGTGAAGGAATGACCAGTCTTCGTCGGTGAGTTGGTACTTTTCAAAAAAAAACTCAAGAGCCCTCCAATCCTCCACACAACAATTGCCAACCCCATATTTCATTAAGTGCCCTTCATTTATAAGATTTAAATCATTTCAAAAGAAGTCAAAGAGGTGTGAAAAATATAATTAATAAGGTTATTAATTATCTTAGTTGGCTTAAGCTTGGGAGGTGGAGAGGATCCACTTCAATAAAAGATAAAGTGGAGTTGCCAGGCATTTAACAAGGGGTGAGTTATGGGGAGGTGAGGAGTTAGGGTCTTGTGTGGGCCCCACCACACTAAAATCTCCCATGGAAGGTTAGGTGGGTGTGGGCCCCACCTCTAACATCCCCTTTGTTGAAAATAACCACATACCTTGAATAAAATTTGTACACATCAAATTTTATTTGATTTAATCTCTTTACCAAATATTTAACCTCAACCCGCTCAAAACACAACTATGGTAAATGTTACCTTAAGCAATTACCGACGCTGCGAGTTCATCAGTGCCCTCAGATTTCAATTCCGAGCACCAGTTCAAAAGATAGAAAAACCCACACGTATAGTTACTGAACGTACCTGAAAAAAAGTTCGGAAAATTATTATCAATCACCCTCGACCCGTGCCGGTCAAGGTCAGACTCTGCCTAAGTGAAACACGCCCCAATGAATCCAACGGTACTCTAATATTTTCAATCCGAGTTACCGTTTAAAATATATTAATTTTACAGTACAATAATTGTCATTTAATTATTTTATTTGCGGCCAAAAACAAACTTTTTCTGGTCTTCTGCACCGGCCAAAGTTAGTATCTTCTTAAATAAAACATGCCCTCACGAGTTCAACGGTTGTCTCAGATTTTTAATCTGGGCTACCGTTTGTGAGTTATAAACATTTGAAAAATTAAATAATTTATTTAATTATTTTATTTACGGTTAAGTCATTTTTGGGATTTCTCATAGGAGGCCCGCGCCGACTAAACTTAAGTCACTCCTAGGGTAAACCCGCCATCCTGAGCGCAATGGTGCTCTCCAATTTCTAATCCAAGTATCTGTTTAAGAGTTATTAAACTTTTTCAGTAAAACTGCTTACGCACATTAATTTAATCTTAACAAGACATCAGAAAATTATTTCGGGCACACCGGGCCTCAGAATCAGGAGGCGTCTGAAACCGCGCACTCACAAAATTCCATAGAATTTAATAAAAAAAATTCCTTAAAATTTACAGGTCTTTACAACACTAAAGAATATATATAATTTAAAGAAAATATTTCATAAAAACATCCAAGTGTTACATTCTACCCCCTCTAAACTGAATTTTCCCTCCAAATTCATCACTTTGAAACTAATAGATGAGTATATCTGTAGCTCATAATATCCTTCTGTTCCAATATATTTTCTTTAAATTGGTGGTTCCTCAATAAAATTTTAACCAAGAGAGGGGTTCTATTTTGACATTCTTTTTCACTACAATCCGGAATCTCTATTGGTTGTTCTAGATATTAAAGATCTTACTCCAGTGGTATTAATTCTGATCCTAGTACATTTGAAGGATCAGGTATGTAATTTATTAGGAGAGATACATGGAACACATCATGAACTTGTGAGAGATTCGGTGGAATCTGTAATCGTTAATCTACCTTTCTAACACAATCTTGAATTTAAAAAGGACATATATACTTAGGGCTCAACATTCCATTCTTTAAAAATCTCATTACTCTCTTCTATGGAGTTATTTGTAGAGACACCTCATCACACACTTCTAACTCTTGGTCTTTTCTTCAGTTGTCAGCATAACATTTTTGTCATCTTTGACCTGCTCTTTTGTGTTGTTGAATAGATCTGAACTTTTCTGCAATTTCATAAAAAATATCAGGTCCTAATAGTTTTATGTACCCAACTTCATCGTAGAAAGTTGGAGTTTATCACTTACATACATTGAGGGCTTCATAAGGATCCCTCACAACACTAGAGTGAAGGATATCTTTATAAAAAAATTTACCAATTTTAAGTGTTGTTCCAAACCACCTTTGAAATCTATAGAGAAAGATCTAAACATGTCTCCCAATTTTTGAATTTTCCTCTCAGACAGACTGGTTGTCTGAGGATTATAAGCAGTGTTTAAACATAACTCTGTATCCATAGCAAGAAGAAGACTTCAACTGATCTTAGAGGTAAACCTCAGATCCCAATCAGATATAATAGAACGTGGTACTCCATGTAATCGTACCACTTCCTTTACATAAATCCTAGTAAGATGATAAAGAGAGAAATCCACTCTAGTAGAAATGAACTATGTCGACTTCATAAGATGATAAACTATAACCCAGAGAGCATTATTTTCTTTGGTTGTTTTTATAATTCTGGTGACAAATTCTATAGGGATGTTTTCCGATTTCCTTTCTAGTATGGGTAATGGTAGTAACATCCCCTTAGGATTCATTCTCTCAACCTTAACTTTATAAAAACCAATAATTCTAAGACATATTATGCGACATACCTTTTCATTTCATCCCATGATAATTACACTTTAAGATCCATGTACATCTTTGTGCTTCCAGGTTGAATAGAGAATGAAGAACTACAAGCCTCATCCAACAGCTACTTATTTAATTATGGTATGGGAGAAATACACAACTTGTTCTTGATCTTTATTATTTAATCATAATCAAGGTTGAATTCAGGAACATTTCTCCCCTTCTTTTGTAGCTCTACATATTTCTTCGGCATCTCTTTAATAAATACTTTTATTGATGGTTGAACATTCATTTGAGAAAGATATGATTCCCCGATCCTTTAAATTTTCAATATCCTTCCTTTACAAATCCTGAATTATTGGATCTTTTGTTATCCTCATCATGGAAAGGATACCATTTCCATGTCGACATAATACATCTTCCACCTTGTTTACATTCCCAGGGTGGTAATGTATTAAGAATTTGTAATATTTAATCAACTTAAACCATCTTAATTGAAACATATTCATCACCTTTCATGTGAAAATATACTTTAAACATTTATGATTAGTATTAATGTCACACCATTTACCATAAATATAATTCCTCCATATATTTAATGAAAATATTACTACAGCTAACTCCAAATCATGATTTGGATAATTTTTCTCAGGGATTTTTAACTTCCATGAGGCATAAGCTATACAAATATCATTTTTCATGAGAATAAATCCCAAACCCATCTTGGATTCATCATTGTAGATCAGAAACCTTTCTCCACTACAAGGTTGTGTGAGCAAAGGTGCACTGTCTATCCTTTTGTATCTCTTTGAAATTCTGTTCACATTCCTCTATCCAAAGAAACATGATTCCATTTCGAGTCAAATTGGCTAGTGGATTAGATTATCATGAAAAATATTTCACAAAATATCGACAATATCCCGCCAAACCAAAGAAACATCAGATCTTAGTTACTATGGTTGGTCTCAACCATCTTTCAATAACTTCTGTTGTGGCTGGATCCATAGATATCCCCTATCTTAATATTATATGAGCCAAATATAAAACTTCCTGAAGACAAAATTCAAACATTTTAAATTGTTTATAATTCTTTTCCTTTCTCAGGGTCCTCAGTACAATTATCTAGTGATATTCATGTTATTCCTTGCACAATAAATATGCATGAATATCATCTATAAAGACTACCACAAACTGATCCTGAAAATCACAAAATACTCCATTCATTAGATCCATAAATATATCTGGGGAATTAGTAAGACCAAAAGGAATCACTATAAATTCATAGTGTCTATATATTTTATGGAATTACATATTTCGTATATCCTCCTTTTTTACCCCTAATTGATGATATCTGGAATGAAGATCAATCTTGGAAAAGTATTGAGCTCCGCAGAGTTCGTCAAATAACTCATAAATGTGTGTAAGAGGATATTTGTTCTTGATAGTGATCTTGTTAAGTTCTCTATATTCAATGAAGAGTCTCATGGACCCCCCCTTTCATTTTAACAAATAAAATTGGTGTTCCCCAAGGTGACACACTAGGGCATAAGGATCTATTATCAAGATTCTCTTGTAGTTTCTTCTTCAATTTCTGCAACTCTATTGGTGGAATTCAATAACATGTCATTGAAATAGGCATAACACCCGATATAAGTAATTTTGAAAACTAAACATCATGATTTGCTGGAAAACTAGACAGTTCCTTTGTAAATAAATCATCAAACTCTCGTACAATGGGTATATTCTTAATCAAGTGTTTCTCCCCAACCATTTGAGATTAATAACCTTCATTTATTGGAATCAAGATGCATAATATAGATGAAATGTATACCTGATGTTTATATTAATCCTTTCATTGATATATGGTAATTTATTGATCTTGAATATGAAATTTGACTTCCCTTCCTTGGAAATTTATATGAGCTCCATATAGAGAAATTCAACCGATGCCAAAAATCACATAAAATTACACTATAGAGAGGATAAAAAAAAATTTCAGAAGCACTTTCCCACAAAATTAAATCAGATAAGAATTATAAACTTTTGATGCGACCATTGTTCCATTAGGTGTTGTAATGACTTACTAAACATCTAATTATTTAGGTAATATTGTGATACCATTAGAAAATTCTTCAGAAATAATTGAGTGGGTAGATCCAGAATAAAAAACACATTTTCTACTATAGAGTAGATGATATGTGTACCTCCCAACAATTCATTATCATACTCCACATCACCAATAAAAATTACATGCAAATTTTCTTTGACATTGGACTTACAATTTTGTTGATGTCGATCATCATTAATAACCCTTGGATTAGGGAATTGATCGACATAATCCCCCATGTCCTTGTACATTAACATTGAAGTGTAGGAGGTGTATTCTGTGTATCCTTTTCTTTATTCACATCATTAGACATCATTTTCCTATCAAATTGGAATTAAATTTCCCAATAACCTAATTTTACACACTGAAAACATATACTAGTCCCATTAAGAAAATTCCCTCCATGTTTATTAGCACACATTTACCGTAAGGGGAAACTCATCTTTTTTTTCAATCTGGTCTTTATATTTTCTTTTGAATTCCATTTTTCTCTTCTTATCAATCCCATATGAATAGTGGGATACTACAGTCTCTATCTCATCCTTGAAAGAACATCGAATAATCTCCCCGTAGCTATTGAATTCCCTTATGGATAATTCCCTTCAGAGTATTTGATTTAAGCCACTAATGAATTGATTAATCTTATTCTCAGGTGTGATAATAATTCTAGAAGAATACTTTGCAACCCTTGTAAAATTTGATTCATAGGTACCAGCAGATTCATAATCCTTTACCTTATGTTTAAGGAACTTTTTCTCAATCATTGTTCGAAGAATAAACGGAAAGTACATATTGATAAATAAGTTCCTAAACTCGTTCCATTATATCGACATAATTTCATCTAATTACATCATATTCCTGATAATATTCCACCATTGATCAGCTTGAACATCCATATGATATAATTCTAGGAAGAATTTATCTTATTCAGAACATTGTAGAACTGAAAATATCATTTCGGTTGTACTGATCCATTGTTCAGACACTAATGGATAAAAAGACCCACGAAATGAAGGTGGACGCTGCCTCCTGAAGGATTCAACATAATGTTTCTCCCTTGTTTTATCATTTGTAAGTCTTTCATGATTCATATCTTGAGAAAATAATGTGAGAATGGCTACATGATTTATCATTCAAGATCCTATAACATTTGGTTTATCAGGGGGACACTCATTTCATTTCCCACTGTATTTAGCGTTAACATGGATCCTTCATGTTCCAACCATTGATTAAAATGAAGAATAATAGTGTGAAAAACACTAATAATAATTGAAAAACCACATAATCAAGAATAAAATTTCAATTTAGGAATGTTTAGGTTATATCCTAGGTTATTCATGGTCATTTCTAAATTAGTTGGATTGAATAATATACTTAGACATATCCTAAGATATCTTACTAAGGCCTTATCATCCTAGTTTCCAAAGGTTAACTATACCTTTCCTTGGATACAAACTATAGTGACCCATATTTTACCTACATTTATATTACATTAGAATTTATGTATATTCATTACAACATATACCAAAACCATGACATGACCATATTGGTATAGTGTCTTTAGAAACCAGGAAACACAATAAAGTAGTTCAAAAATCATCCACATATTCTCCCTTTTATTTCATCATTACTTGACTCCTTTTTGGTATATCATACATAATAACATTCTTCCCGACATAGGGAAAAGAAACATATTAAAGGGTGAGCTCAAATGCTCAGTAAGGGTAATGAATGTAAATATCAAACATTTCATATTCATAATAACACAACATTTAAAAATCCTATCCTTCTTATAAAAGATAATAATATGATGTCTTGGGATAAATCATAAAAGTGCAATGTAATCCCAATAGTCATAACATAATACATGAAATTTTGTGTCATACATACGTAAGAATTGAAAATAATTTCATACCAGTAAAGGCTCATTTCCAAGATCATCATAGCGGACAATGTGTATTACTGAACCGAGTTCACTCCACATTCCATCCTCGTATTTCTAAACTAGATTGACTTAACATACCAGTAATATCTATATCATGAGATATAAATCATTACCAAATGAATTGGAGGGAGATATTGGTCCCACCCATATAATAATGAAACAAATCTTATGTGTTCCAAAACAACCTAAAAATATTCAGTACAACATAATACATTAAATAAAATGGGTTTCTTAAACATCATTCCATCATAACATAATCCATAAATGGATTTAAAAAAATAATTCCATCAGTTAAACAATCCAATCCATGTAATAATATGGATATGAACATAAACCTATTTAATCATAGATGGAAAATAATTTTTAAAAAACACATGAGCTTCATTCCTGAGGAAAATATCATTTCTTGTTCAAAAAAAATTTCCAACCTCAAAATACCACAAAATTTTAGATGAAATAATTTTATGTGAAAATAAACTTGTAAAATTGGAGGGAAATATTTAAGGAAATAAAAAATTATAAAATGATCAAAATCCTTTCATGTCATATAAGTAAAAACATTATTCTTAAACTTTTTCCAAAAAAGTCAAAAAGTACCTCATACCAAGAACGTAAAACGATTCCATTCATACCATATAGTAAAAATTTACAAATTGGTAAAATTGGATTTAAATTGTTATCTAAGGATAAAAAGAATATTTTGAAAAACATTTTTAGGAAACATGGATGTGTATGATTAATTTCCCCCAAGAAATTCTTACGAATAAACATTCTTAGATAAAAATGAGATTTGCTAATTTATCCCTTACCTTATGTCCGATATGCTTCATATTTATCTGAAACTCTGGTATAATGATTTAAATAATGTTACTTATTTAATAAATAATCATAAAAATATTTATTAAAAAAATTGTTATCATATTTTCACCTGTTTGTTAGTAACATATCATTGTTACTCATTATTCGAGTATTAAATACTTTCTGTTCTTATGCACGTTTTGTTGGATAAGTTCTTATTATTATTTTTTAGATCATAGTTATAAAATTTATGACAATTTAATATTATGATATATATCATATTTATTCATTAAATTCATTTCTATAATCATGATATAGTGAAGGTAATGCTGAATGAATAACATTGCACTATGGAGGTGGTAAGCTATACGTTCAAATGAGTGATAAAATCGTTCCCATAATTATTGTATAGTACTGAAGTGGATGGTCTAAAATATCTAAGAATTAGTATGATGTTATAATAATAATAATATACTTTTTATTTCCACCATTATATCCATCCAAGTAAATTGGAGGTGAAAAACAGATTACACCATAGTGTGGAGATGGTAAGTCGTACATACACACGTGCGATGATTTTGTTTTTCGTAGGATGGATATAAGGTTATTTAGGATTGTTTAATATTAATACTAAAATATTAGTATATTGGTGATACTGATTTTATTAATTTATAATGAAACAACTAATGAATATGAATCAGAAGAAGAAAGAATTTTGAATGAATAGGTAGAAAAGATTACCTCTTGCTCGACGAGCCTCATTTAAATTTCATCTTAGGGCACTAGAGTTGGTTTATGAAGAAGACCAGAACCTCTAGAATGAAAATATGGAAGTTTAGAAGGAAAAATGGAAGGGTTTGGTTGAGGATGAATTCTCCAAATGAAGTGAATAGGTGAAGAGTTAGGTGCCTTTTTATAATTGAGGTGAGGGGAACTTGTGTAATCCTCATTAATATTAATTCATAATAAAATCAAACCCCACATAAAATCCTAAAACATTTCCCAATTTCGAAGCTAAGATGATATGGGGTTGTAATCTCATCAACCAATAAATATTATAAAATTTTTTATGTCAATTTAAGAATTATAATTTTTATCAACACTTAGTTATTTTATTTAATTTTAATTTTGGTAACAATATTCGAAATATTTAATGGTTGTAAATAATTACTTATTTTGTGTTAATACACCATAAATGGATATTTTAAGAACTTTTAGACCTTATAATTATCAAATTTTAATTTGGAAATATTTTTATAATTTTTTAATTATTTAATACAATGTTCTTTTTATAAAATGTCTATACTGCCAATTTTGAAACTATTTATTTATTTGTATTTAAATAAAATTCACATAGAAGATGAAATCAAAAAATATATTTAATAAACTCCTAACACATCATAGTCACCTATAAATTTAGTGGATAACATTAATTAGTTCATATGATATTTCTTTTAAAAATTCTAAAACCATTTATTTTATATTTATATTAATTATATAATTTCTATATCACTATGTTTTCGTCATTAATGGTAATTATTTAATCTAAAAAAAATTTAAATAAAATTTTATGATGTAGGTAATTATTTTATATTTCCATGGACTCTATATATTAGATATTATCTCTTAGTTATCCATATATTAAAATTAATATACTATATAAAATTATAATGTGACATTTTGTAACATTCATAATTTTTTATTACATTCATGTCATATTTAAAGGATAGTGTTCATAAAGTGATTAAATTTCAAATAATAGATGATAAGGGTATAATTTAGTAATACAATATTATTTTTACAAGTATTAAGGTAATTTTATAATATTATTTTTACCTTTATTTACCCGATTTACCTATAACCATTGTAATAAAAATAATTACCAAAGTTCTTTTTCACAATGCCCAAAAATATATGTAGCCTATTTACAAAATTTAAATATACTGATTCCAAATATTGAATCCATTTTTAAAACTTTATAACACAAAATTTGTAGTAATTACTTTAAAATCAATCATGTTGTCGGATATGAGAGAACAGTTTTATTTTTAAATTTCAAACATTTCCAAATATGGAAATGTTATTACATGTGAATTCAATGTAACATTAATTCCAATGAACATAATTATATTAAATGGTAAAAATATATTATATTTATACATTTAAACCATTAAATAATATAATTTAACCATATAAATAATTTCAATGAAAAAAGTAATTTTCAATTAAAATTTAGCGTATTTACACTATTCATCAAAACCTAAAAGTAATTCAAAAAATTTCAGAAATTTTTTCAAAAGTAAATTTTATTTATCCTTCCTCAAAATAACATGTTTATGTTGTCATATAAATATTAATAATGTGTTAAAATATTAATTAAATATGGGTTCACCATTCAAAGGTGTAAAATTTATCTTGAAAAATAGAATTTTATACTTGAAATAGGGTTTTATTTATACCTTATTACTAAAATATACATTTGATAAATATAAAAAATATATTATTAAGTGTAAAACACTTATATATCTCAATAATTTCGTTACAAAAAATAATTCAATCAAACATAAAAAAATCTAATTTATTTATATTTTTCATAAATAATTGACTTTCCATGAATTCAGAATGCATTTTCTTAAGTTAGTTAGAATTATTCTCAAAAACATAATAGATAGGATATAATGTTAATTTTATAATAAGGGCATCATGCGGTTCATTTAAACTCACGATTGGGTGAAAATATAGAAAAATTCCCTTTTAAAATATAATTTATTTATAATAAATTCAGTTATAAAATATATTAAAAATACATAATTTAGTTATTTTTATCAAATTAGACTAATTAAAATTTAAAACATATTTTTAACTACTAAATACTTAAAAAATATATTTTCTAATAAAAGTAAATATTTATTTCTATTCATTAAAAAAATCTTTTCAAAAAAATTTCTATATACCACCATAACATAATTCTGATAATACAATTTTAATAATGATGTTTATTTTTTCAAATAGAATTTATAAAATCATTAAATTTTAGTTTAAAAATAGTACTCCATTAGAAGGAGACAATACTACTTTTTAGAAAAATACAACATTTTATTTTTAAAATTGGATTGATCATGTCTATAAAACACATAGGTTGAGTATTAATAATTAGATTTAAAATATTATATATATATATATTTCATATATATAATCCAACAATTGTGATTTTATTATTTTGTTGGGGTAAAACACACAAGTGTGATCTTAAATAGTTTATGAGAAAATGATTTCCTTTATTATTTTAAAATTGTTTGTGTTTAAATTTTTAATTAAATTTTTTCACCAATTAAATTATTATATATTCACTAATAAAGCATATTTTCATAATTCAGTTAATATTTTTCATATCGACCATTCTAAGGGTTAGGTTGTAAAAGTAACATTTAGATAATAATATTTAGTAATCTATATAAGCTCAATGTGACATACCATGATTACTATCAAACGTGGGGTTTTTGTAACACCCCAAGTCTTTCAAAAAATAAATATAAATGAAAGGCACTTTCTTTCATGTAGATATTTTTAACTATCCTTTAAAAGAGTAATTTTCCACTTTTATGATTTGAATTTCAAGAAACTGTCATCTACAATTGTGTTCAGTATGTTATTTGGAGTCTATTAAAACAAACTTGTTTTTAGTGAATAGAAACACAACCTTATTCATATTAATATGAATAGTATTATGACCCAAATGAATAGTAAATTTTATTAATATTTTATTTTCTTAAGGATTTATGATAATAACATCTTGGTTAATTTTTCTTTGTGATGGAGAAGTAGTTACAGAATTAAAATTGTTAATTTTTGAATTAACTATGATTTTATTTAAAAAATAAATTAATAATATTTAGAAAATTATTTTAAAAAAATGGACTTCATTTTTTAAATCTACACATCGATAATTTTTTACGGAAAATTTTGGAAATTTTTCTGAACTAGTTGATTTTTCGATGAATAGTAAAAAATACAGTTTTCAGTTTCGGTGTGTTAATGACATCATTAATGATATAATAATGATGTCATAAATCTTGTAGACTTGTTTATAGTTAAATAATATGTGAGGTGTCCCAAGTTTCTTATACCATGGGAAAATACCATGGGCAAGCCCATGTTTTTGCATATACCACTCATGAGGTGTCCCTTGAAAATTATTAAAATATTCCTTTACTTTTCCTTTAAATACCGACCCATTCCTTCATTAACTTAATTACAAATTCCTCCTAAACTAATCCCTGGCCTAATTACCTTTTTCTAGTCCTCCCAGGTTTTCCTAAAGGGCCCCAGGTCCCAACCATAACGTTCTAAGGGTTACTCTACAAGCTAAAGAAATTCTCAATTACTGTCTTTTTCCATTAAAGTTCTCTTTTATGTGGTATAATTTTAAATTTTCCCTAACATGTTCTTATTTACTTATTATTATTGATATAATATATATTATAATTCACTTCTTGATGGGTGACCCTTTTCCCTTCTCTTTTTAATATTTTCTAAAACCAAGTTGTGTCGCCGTTAGGCTGCCTAAATTTCGTAAGAGATTTCTCACTTATTATATTATTTTGAGTTCCTTCCTGATTCATTCCTCATATATCCATACCCAAGAGGAATTAAATATACAAAAATCATGTATATTCTTTATGTTATCATGTTTATGTAAAATTCCTCATCATTATTCTTCTCCTCTACCACTTATTTAAGGAATAAAATCATTGTCCGTTATGTGTCGAATTACCAACATCGTGGGCGATGTGATTTCAATTTCCATTAATTCATTCAATTCTGGTCATGAAACCATTTATATGGTTGAACCAGGTTATAATATATGTGTTATTACACACCCATTTTTCTTTAATTCTTTTTTACTCATGGTTATAATTTATAAGACAACACAAAGTTGTTATTATCAAAGAACCACTAAAATGATCTAAACGAAGATCATTAATGTTTTAACATATGAATAATCATCATATTATACATCAAAAAGATAAATTTTATAATTTATGTTACGGGATATATGTAAATAATACTGAATTCCAATTCTGGAATTTCACTTCCAATGATCAAGAACATCCATCAGGAACCAATCATGGAAATCATGTAAAGAATTCACCCAAAAATAGTGCAAGGGTAAAAATACTAACAATTAAAGCATAAAATGATGTCATGAAATGATCATATAAAATTTTATAAACATGAAAATGTTTCTTTAAAGTATTAATAACACTCTTTTAACCATTATACATGAGGTTTAAACAAGTTAGAAGTATGAAAAATTTGAGGTATGAGAATTCTTAACCCGATTTCCATTCATTGGGTTAAACATCTACTAAATTATTTATGTTCTATTTAAATTATTTGTGTGATGGTTTCTGTTTATATTATGTTTTATTAAGTGTATTTACTGTATATATACTTGATATATCAACTCTATTTTTTTTCTCTTCAATTGTATGATATTTATAAGGGCTTTTCTTTAAAAAGCTTATTTTTAAATTCCGTTTTACGAAATTCCAAAGAAATGTTTTTATGTAATTATTAATGGTGTATGATTATTTTTTGATTCTTGGGAATTATTTATGATTATGGGTGTTTCATATATCTACCTCCAATTCATTGGGTATGAGTATGTTAGAGGTCGTCCGTATGGTTACTCCAAGTGTAACTGCAATGGTTACACAAAGTAAGGTTGTCGTGAGTGTTACAAATTATAAGGTAGACATGAATGGTTACAAGATTATGTAAGTAATTCTCCAAGATACCTTTATGATTATATTTTTTTTCTCATGTTTGTGTAGATGTTGTGTAAATATCATGTGACAAAAAATAAGTATATATGTCTCGAAAGCATGTCTTTTGAAAATGTTTCCATACGTTACGAGTATTCATAGACTAATGTGATCTTTTCTTCTTTTCCATCCATTACTGAGCTTTTGTGCTTATCCCAAGCTTTTAAATGATTTTCATAGGTTAATGGATGTGTAATAAAAGTAACGAATCAATGTTAAAATTTGAAGAATTGCCAAGGAGTCTTGTTTTAAGTTTTAATGTTTTATATTTTGAAAAAAAATGGAAACCGTTTTTATGGTATCCACTCTGTAATAATGTGTAATGTTATGACTGTATTTTCTAATTCTATAATTATCTAAACAATAAAGGATCCTCAATGTAAAAGGAAGTGTTTTATTGAATAAATTCAAGATTTTTTATGTAATAAGTTCGGGTCCTTAATGTTTGTATAAGATGATTGTTTAGATAACTTTAGTGGTTAGGATGATATTAAAAGAATACCATAAATGATGTTTACTCTATGATTAATTTGAAATGTTTTAGCATTTATAGATTTCCGTGTTTCTTCATCAATGATATGTTTGTTCAGAATGGTTGTCCACAGAAGGAACATGGATGCTAAAGAGGGGAGGCACCGATAGAATGACATCCTTCGGGAACTACAACCCAAAATGGTAGGGATTGGAACCAAGCACTTTGGGACAGTAAGGGCTGAGATAATAGTGGAAATAAATGGTGGTGGAATCAATGCAAGAGAACCAATAAAGGTACCACAATGGAACAAGAAAGTAGTTGAACATTTTATGAGACAACATACTAGTAGAGACCCAAATCTTGACCTACATAGACATTACATTACTTTTTCAGAATATCTAATACATAAGAAAAACAGACACCAAAGGACCGTAATAGTTTAGTGTCTTTGGAAACTCGGAATATAATCTTCTAATCTTGGTGAAAGATCTTCAACATCTCCCATAAAGATATTCTTCTTTTCTTACCTAAAACCTTTATTTATATCATGGGGAAAAGAAAACATATAACGGGTGAGCTCAAATGCTCAGTAAGGGTAAGAATGGATAAAATAAAACAAACCATATACATTTTAACTTCAAAAACATGAACATAATATTTAAACATCAAAATCATGAGAAATGACAGAAAACATTGCAGTACGTATGGAGTAGATCATAAAGGATCATCAATCATGATAAAATATCATTGGAAAAAATCATGTAATTTTGGAAACCATTAAGAAAGTGTTATGATTTCCATAGTAGCTGAGGAATTGCTGCCAAGACCATCTTAGGGGAAAAAGTTCTTTTCTGAATCGATTTCACTCCTTGTTCCGGTCCGGTATCACTAAACCAGATTAACTTACCATTCCAGCCATGTCTATCTCATGAGATATAAATTTTTACCCAATGCATTGGAGGGAGATATAGGTCCCACCCATCTCATAATTAAATCAATCTTACTTATTCCACAAAATAAACATAAAACATTCATCATAACCCAAAGAGTAAAATGGGTTTCATAAACATCATCCTATCATCACATAATCCATATAGAACAAATGGATATTTCATCATAAGAAAAGTGAAACCATGGAAATCATAGAGAAATTATACTTGAAACATACACATATGAAATAATGTCATCTGAGATGGAAAAATATTTTGGATAAAACACTTGAAATGAATTCTTGAGGAAAATATCCTTTCTTCTTCAAAATCATTTTCTTTTCACAAAATGCCATGAAATTTTAAAAGAAAAGTTTTTTTTGAAAATATTCATAAAACCTTGTAGTGTAAGCTTCATGAAAATGAGGCATTATGAAACTGTAAAAATCCTTTCACGCCATATATGTTAAAAATAATATTTTTCTCGTTCTTTTGTTGGAAAAGTCAAAAAGTTACCCGTGTGGTAAAAAAATGTAAGATTAATTTCATAACATGTGGTAAATTTAAAAAATGGGTAAAAAGGACATTAAAAAAATACATTAAAACATTTTTATAAAACATGGGAATGGATGATAACAATAACCCCATGAAATACTTACGTATAATAATCTCGGATAAGAATAAAGGTTGGAATAGTTATCCTTTACCATATGTCCAATTTGTTCCATATGTGTCTGAGACTCCTGTATAGTGGGTTTAAATATATTATGAACTTGTAAAAGAACCATAATAATATTTATGATATCATATATGATTCACTTACGACTTTATATTATCCGTTCATTCGCCAATACCATGTTAAAGCTGCATTTTGGGTAAAATCGTTTCATTTATCGTCTGTGTTTTGACTTGAAATTATAAATATGATTACTTATATCATGATTAATTAATTAAATAATAAAAAACTTGATTTATATATAATATATATTTATAATATACTTATATATAATAGATCGTTAAATGGAAAGAAATACACCGTTCATGGAGACGGTAGGTCGTACGTACGCATGAATGTTGTTTCTCGTTTCCTTATTGAATTGAATGGAATTAAGTAGATGACAAACATATATATATACATAAATCCAGTAGCATTATTATGTCATATATTTCATGATTACTTATTATATATTCTTTATAATCATTCTTTAATTGTTAACATGGAAAATGAATGTCATCGCGTCGTAGAGGCGGAAATCCGTACGTACGCACATGCGATGATATCGTTCCCATATTTATGGGATGGTATTGGAGTGGATGATATAATATCTTAGAATCTTTACAATGTTATAATAATAATACATAGTTATTCTTTACACCATTATACCCATCCAAGTAAGGTGGTGGTGGAAAAACTGATTACACCACGGCGTGGAGACAGTATTCCGTACGTACGCACACACGGTGATTTTGTTTTCCGTAGGATGGATAGAAGGTGAAATAAGGTTATTTAATATTTATAAAAACATATAAGTATATATTTAATACTGACGTTATTACTTTATAAGGAAAAAACTAAATAAAATGAAGTTGAAGAAGAAAGAAACTTGAAAGCGTCGATAGAAGAGATTACCTCTTCCTCGATGCACCTCCTTTAAACTTCTTCTTAGGGCACTAGAGTTGGTATTTTGAGGAGACCAGAACCTCTATGATATAACTAGAGAGGTTTAGAAGAGTAATTATCAGGGTATGGCCGAGCTTCAAGGCTCAAAAGGGTTTGAAGAGAAGAGGGAAGGGGTCCCTTTTTATAAGGGAGGAGAGGGTCACCTTTGGAAAAACATAAAATATTATTCTATTCTAAAGCCATATTCGGGTTTTAATTGCACAAAATTGATTTATTTCTAAGCTAATGTGGGGATAGGTCGAAATCATCTCCAACAATATATTTTAGACAAGTTTAGGTTACCATTTTAAACTGGTCATTTAGATCTAACTTTAAGATAAATAATTTTAATTTTACAGTGTCTTCTTGTTTTCTTACACTATATGGTTAATAAACTTAATATAACAAACCAAAAAAACCCCAAGTTGTTCTTTATTAATATATATAACCTTTATAATCCATTTTCCGAACCTTAGATTTTTAGGAATAAAATAACAAATAATAATATAATATTTGTTTTATAAACTATTTTATGTCAATTATGACACTATTTGGTAATTGATTTTTTTGAAAATCATAACAGCATGATTAGTTCAAAAAAGGTTACTTAAATCCATACCAACATGTCATATTAACCTATAAAATTAGTTTAATTCATAAAAAGTCTCAAATTTCATTTATTGGGTATTTATAATATCAATTATGTTAATATTTCATTAATAAAGTAATTACTACATCATCATTATGTCATAAATAAATTATGTTATTCAATGTCTAAAAATTATAAATAAAATACCATTATGTAGGAAATATTTTTATCTTTATAATTAATATTTATAGTCTAATTTATCTTATATATATCCCTATATTAAAAATATTTTAGTTATTAAACTTTTATTTTAACTATTTTAACACTTCTTTAAATAAAATTATAATAAATGTGCTAATCTAATACAAGTGGACATAATTGGACATATTTTACTCCTAAGGTTGTTTTTAGTCTAATTAAACTTATCCTATATAATTAGGACATGTCTTAGGGTAATAATAATATCATTTTTACCCTTAATTACCCTATTTACTTTTAACAGTGGAAAAAAGTAAAAAGTTACTATTCACCAAAAAATATTTCTGTCTTATTTAACAACATTTTACTCCTTGATATTAACTGTGTCTCTTGGATTTTTGGAATTCCACTCTCGTAAGTGGTAAAATTATGTTTTATGTAAATTTTCAAATATTCCTTGGAGGTGGGTAAAAGACGGTGAAAAGTTCAATAAATTTTTATATATATAAAATTATTATAAAATGACTCTAATGAATTAAATTGAACTTATATAGGTATTATGTTTCAATTTTTACCTAAAATAAATTTAAATGAAATAAATAATTATTTAAATTAAAATTCGGTTTTTAAATAGTAACACAGTGTTTTCAATATTCATCAAAAATTGAAAGTTTTCAGAAAAATACCAAAAATTCACCCTAGGCTAATTCTGATATTCCGAATTCAAAAATGTAGTCCATTTTGAAAAATAAAATTTCAAAAATTATGAATTACTATTCATAACGGCTAGTTCATAATAATATTATAATAATATCTCATTTAGTGAAACATGGTATTGCGTACTACACACGGTATCGAAAAAGGTCTTGATTGCGTGTAATGCAAGCCAAGTTAGGGCTGTGTGTAGTGAAATCTCTGTTTGGTGTTGCGTATAACATAATCAAAACTTATTTCATTTATAAATTAAACAAAATCTAAAATTAATGTTGCGTAGAATAATTTCCAAAAAACGAATTTGAATTTTTGTGTAACACGAGCCAAGAATACTGTTGCGTATACTACAAGATAATACAGTGTTGTGTATAGTACAATCCAATCTTAGTGTAGTTTATAATAAAAGATATCAAAATAATATATCTAATAAAATCTTGGGGTGTTACATTCTACCCCCCTTAAAATTAATTTGACCCTCGAAATTCATCGGGGTTATAAATGGTTTACTACTTGAATGTTTCTTTCATAGAAACCCACATTGTAAAAAGGATTACTAAAACTTCATTTTAAAAAGGGAAGTTAGAATCATAATAGTCACCCAAAGTAACTCAACACTGAGATTCCACATAGGAGAACATAGGTGAAAATATGGATACGAAGAGAAATATAACCATGAACATCAGATGAAGAGTGGTAGAGGACATGGCTATGAAAAATCCAACAATCACAAAGCCATAAATTTTTGATGATATAAGGTACCATCTCTGTCATAAGATACAAGGGAACTAGGACAACATTTTTGGTTTTCAAGATCATTTCCCTAAAGTTGAAGAAATTGGAATTAGAAGAAATACTTTGTTGATTTTGGTACAATCTCATCATTGGTCGTTCCTTGGAAAGTTTCCACTTCATCTCCTAAAGAAATGAAGTTGAATTTGTCATTCGTGAAGTGTTAGCAGATCATGTGATAGAATGATGGGTCATTCCCTCTGTCTCAAAAAAAACAATTATCAAAAATACATAAGTCTATCTATAGTGAGATTAATCATATATGGTTCCTAAAATGGAATTATACTTCATATATCATACTGCTTAATATAATAAAACTATTTTCTACTAACTAGGGACTTCATGTAGGCCAGTGGTAGGCGATAAAGTCCTATCACACTTTGGTTGTGGGTTCGATTTCCACATCCTTGTCCGACGCGACGGGTTGTCACCCGTCCTGCAGGTTTTCCTTTTTCTAAAAGTACATTATTATAACATTCCATTAAAAATATCAAAAACGTTCTAGCCTTAAAAAAAACTGAATTATGTTCAACATAATCCATTCTAATCTTTAGGCTTATCCAAAATACTTCTATCCAAGCTCGTAGTATAAAGAAAAAAATTACGAGAAATGTCATCTGCCGAGAATGTTAATACCATCATTTATCTCCGATATATTTTATTGGTCAAATTAAAAACATGTGAATACCTTAATAATGCATTCTATTGAAAAATGATTACCCATTGACTCTTAGTGAAAACATGAATGCAGTAAAAATTTAACACTTCCCACATACCAAAATCCCAAAAAAATTATATACTCAAACCATGGCATAACTTTGTCCTTATATCAATGATGATCTCATTTCATTTTTTCATTATCACTTCATTATGGGAATACAATCTTCTTTACAAAATATTTCAATCACTTTTCATGGTTACCGGTACCATATAATTATTGAAAACCAATACATAGATATTCAAAAATTCCACGATGCCATAAATGAGATTCCATGATACTATTTTGAAATCCCATTACATAAACCCTTAATCATTACACAACATCATTTTCATACTCAACATCACAAATAGTGATCGTATGTGACTTCCCTTTATCCTTTTCCTTAAGAGGTTGCTCACTTTGATCATCATTAACCCTTGGATTAGGGCATTGATTACCATAATGCCCCATTTCCTTGCACTTGAAGTATTGAAGTGTTGGTGGGGAATTTTCTATAGTCTTTTCTTTATTCACATCATTAGAAACCCTTTTTCCCTTACTTCAACACTAAACTTCTTTATGACCATCTTTTCCACACTTAAAACATTTTCTAGTTCCTTTAAGACAATCTCCACCAAGCTTCTTTCCACACATTGAGCATAAAGAATCATTTATCTTATTTTCACCATTATTCTAAGATTTATCCTTTAACTCCATCTTTCGTTTCTTGTCAAAACCATGAGATGGATATGTAACACCAACTTCCATTTATACCTTGATAGCACAATGTACAATTTCATCATAGCTATTGAAGTCTCTTATAGCTAATGCCCTTCAAAGACTTGGTTTTATGCCAGTGAAGAATCGATCAACTTTACTTTCATGTTGGATGATAAAGCCAGATCCATACCTTAAAAGCCTTGTAGAATTTACTTCATATATATGAACAAATTCATCATCCTTTTTCTTAGTCTCAAGGAAATCATTTTCCAACTTTGTTCGAAGAATATGAGGGAAGTACTTATTGAAAAATATGTTCTTGAACTCATCCCATTCCATGGATTCAATTTCATCTCAGGGCCTCGTATTCTTAATTAGAGTCCACCATTGATCTTCTTCACCTTCTAAATGGTAAATAGACAGAATTAATATTTCATGTTCTGAACAATGAAGTATTAAAAATATCTTTTCAATGGTACAGATCCATTGTTCAGCAACAAGTGGATCATAAGACCCACTAAATAAAGGTGGACGTTGCCTCATTAAGGACTCAATAGAACATTGTTCCATTATCTGTTCATTTGGATGTCCAGAATTATTCATAGCTTGTGTAAGTATAGAAATAAGATTTTTCACTCCATCTTCGATAACATTGGTTTGTTCAGGAGGAAAATCATTGCATTGTCCATTACATTGATCAACGTGGTTCCTTTGGCTTCCAACCATCGTCTAAAACCCAAAAAGATTAGTGTGAGAGGAAAAATCATGCTATGAAAAAAACATAATAAAGGGGGAGTAACTTCAATATCTAACATCTTAGGTTTAATTCTAAGATCGTTACTGTAATTCTAGGACTATAACCTATACTTATACATAAACCTAGGGACATCCCTAGACATACCTTAGAAATATCTCTTGGGATCACACTAAAGTTTTCGCATCCTAGTTTCCAAAGGTTAACTAAACCATTCCTCTGATACCAATAGTAGAGACCCAATTCTTGATGTATATAGACATTACATTACTTTTTCGGAAAATCTAATAGATAAAAAAATAGACACCAAATGACTGTAATAGTTTAGTGTCTTTGGAAACATGGAATATAATCTTCTAATCTTAGTGAATGATCTTCAACATCTCCCATAATGATCTTCATTTTTTTATTACCTAAAACCTTTCAAAATATCATGGGGAAAGGAAAACATATAATGGGTGATCTCAAATGCTCAGTAAGGGTAATCATGGAGAATATAAAACAAACCATATACATTTTAACTTCAAAACATCTACATAATATTTAAACATCAAAATCTTGAGCAATGACATAAAACATGGTAGTATATAAGGAATAGAGCTTAATGGATCATCAATAATGATAAAATAGAATGGGAATAAAGCATGTAATTGTGGAAACCATTAAGCATATGTTATGATTTCCATTGTAGCCATGGAATTGCCGACAAGACCATCTTAGTGGACAAAGTCCCTTTCTGAATTGAGTTCATCCCACGTTCTAGTCCTGTCTCACTAAGCCGGATTAACTTACAGTTCCAGCCATGTCTATCTCATGAGATATAAGTTTCTAACCAAATAATATTAGTGAGATATAGGTCCTACCCATCTCATAATGAAATCATTCTTACCTGTGCCACAAAATAAACTTAAAAGATTCATCATTACCCAAAGAGTAAAATGAGTTTCATAAAAATCATCCCATCATCACATAATCCATTTAAAACAAATGGATATTTCATCATAAGAAAAGTGAAACCATGTAAATCATATAGATATTATAATTCAAACAAACACATAGTAAATAATGTCATCTTAGATGGAAAAATGTTTTGGATAAAACACTTGAAATGAATTCTTGAGGAAAATATCCTTTCTTCTTAAAAATAATTTTCATTTCACAAAATTCCATGCAATTTTAAGAGAAAAGTATTTTGTTGAAAATAGTCATAAAACCTTGTAGAGTAAGATTCATAAAAATGAGGCATTATGAAACCGTAAAAATCTGTTCACACCGTATAAGTTAAAAATAATATTCTTCTCGTAATTTTGTTGGAAAAGTCAAAATGTTCCTCGTGTGGTAAAAAAAAGTAAGATTCCTTTCACAACATTTGGTAAACATCAAAAATGGGTAAATTTTTTTTTAGAAAAATACATGAAAGAATTTTTATAAAACATGGTCATGGATGATAACAATAACCCCAGTAAATACTTACGAATAACAATCTCGAATAAGAATGAGATTGGAATAGTTATCGCTTCCCTTATGTCCAATTTCTTTCGTATGTATCCAAGACTTTTATATAGTGGGTTTAAACATATTATTAACTTGTCATAGAACCATAATAAAATTTATGATATCATCTATGATTCACTTACGACATTAGTTTATCCGTTCATTTGTCAATTCCATGTTAAAGCAGCGTTTTGGGTTAAATCGTATCATTTATCGTCCATGTTTTGACTTGTAATTATTAATATGATTACTTAGATATGATTAATTAATTACAGAATATAAACCATGATTTATATATAATATATATTCAAAATATACATACATATAATAGATCTATAAATGGAATGAAATACATCGTTCATGGAGAGGGTAGGTCGTACGTACACATGAACGCTGTTTTTTGTTTCCTTATTGAATTGAATGGAATTAAGTAGATGACATACATATATATATATACATAAATCCAATATCATTTTTATTTCATATATTTCAGTATTACTTATTATATATACTTTATAATCATTCTTGAATTATTAACATGGAAAATGAATCTCATCGCATCGTGGAGACGGTAATATGTACGTACGCAAAAGTGATGATATGGTTCACAAATTTATTGGATGGAATTGGAGTGGATGATATAATACCTTATAATCTGTATGATGTTATAATAATAATATATAGTTATTCTTTACACCATTAAACCCATCGAGGGAAGGTGGTTGTGGAAAAACTGATAACAGAACGGCGTGGAGGCAGTATTCCGTACGTACGCACACGCAGTGATTTCATTTTCCGTAGGATGGATAGAAGGTGAAATAGGGTTGTTTCATATTTATAATAACATATCAGTATATAATTAATACTTATGTTATTACTTTATAACAAAACAACCAAATAAGAGGAAGTAGAAGAAGAAAGAAACTTGAAAGAGTCGGTAGAAGAGATTACCTCTTCCTCGATGCACCTCCTTTAAACTTCTTCTTAATGAACTAGAGTTGGTCTTTTTTGGAGACCAAAACCTATATGATATAACTAAAGAGGATTATATGATTAATTTTTAGAGGTTGGATGAGATTCAAGGCTCAAAAGGGTGTGAAGAGAAGAGGGAAGGGGTGCCCTTTTTATAAGGGAGGAGAGGGGCACCTTTTGAAAAACATAAAATAATATTCTATTATAAAGTCATGTTCGGTTTTTAATAGCTCACAATTGATTTATTTCAAAGTTAAGGTGGTAATGGGTCTAAATACTATCAATAAATTGATTTTAGAAAAGTTTAGGTAACTATTTTAACCTTATCAATTCTATTTAACATTAAGTTAAATAATTTTATTTTTACTGTGTCTTCTTGTTTCCTTACACGATATGGTTAATAAACTTACCATAACAAGCCAAACGAACCCCATGTTGTTCATTATTAGTATATATAACAATATATATGTCATTTTCCCGAACCTTAAGTTTTTAGGAATAAAATAACAATTAATAATTTAATATTTGTTTTAAAAACTATTTTATGTCAATTTTGACACTATTTGGTAATTGATTTTTGTGAAAATCGTAACAGCATGATTAGTTAGAAAAAAGTTACATAATTCAATACTAAAATGTAATATTAACCTATAAAATTATTTTAAGTCATAAAAAGTCTCAAATTACATTTATTTGGGTATTTATAATATCAATTATGTTAATATTTAATAAATAAAGTAATTAATGCATCATCATTGTGTCACAAAAAAATTAAATTATTTAATGTCTACAAATTATAAATAAAATAACTTTATTTAGGAAATATTTTTATCTTTATAATTAATTTTTATAGTCTAATTTATCTTATGTATAACCCTATATTAAATTTTTTTTTATTTTTTAATCATTGATTTTACCTATTTTAACTCCTCATTAAATAAAATAATTATAAATGTCCTAATCTAATCCAAGTGGACCTAAATGGTCATATTTTATTACTAATGTTGTTTTTGGTCGAATTAAATTTATCCAATAGAATTAGTATATGTGTTAGGGTAATAATAATATCATTTTTACCCTTAATTATCCTATTTATTTTTAACCGTGGTAAAAACAGTAAAAAGTTACTATTCGCCAAAAATTATTTTTATCTTATTGAACCACATTTTACTCCTTGATATTAACCATGTCTCTCATATGTTCAAAATTACACTCCCGGAAGCGGTAAAATTATGTTTTATGTAAATTTTTAAATTCTCCTAGGAGGTGGGTAAAAGACGGTGAAAAGTTCAATAAATATTTTATATATCTAAAATTATTATAAAATGACTACAATGAATTACATTTAACTTATATAGGTATTATGTATCAATTTTGACCTAACATAAATTTAAATAAAATAAATAATTATTTAAATAAAATTCATTTTTTAAATAGTAACCCATTGTTTTCACTATTGATCAAAATTGAATGTTTTCAGAAAAATACAAAAAATTCACCCAAGGATAATTTCAATATTATGAATCCAAAAATGAAGTCCATTTTGAAAAATAAAATTTCAAAAAGTGGGTATTAATATTCATAATGACTATTTCATAATAATATTATAATAATATCTCATTTAGTGAAACTTGGTATTGTGCACTACACACGCTATCGAGGAAGGTCCTGATTGCATGTAATGCAAGCCATGTCATGCTTTGTGTAGTGAAAGCTCCATTTGGTGTTGCATATAACATAATCAAAACATATTTCATTTATACATTAAACAAAATCAATACTTAATGTTGCGTAAAATAATTTCCACGAAACGAACTTGAATTTTTGTATAACATGAGCCTAGAATAGTGTTGTGTATACTGCAAGCTGATACGGTGTTGCATATAGTACAAGAAAACCATTCTGTAGTGTATAATAGAAGACATCAAAATAATATATCTCATAAAATCTCAGGGTGTTACAATCCTCCTACATTCAATGGATCTTTTGACCCAGTAGCAGCTGAAGGATGGATCAAAGAACATGAAAAGATATTCGATGTTATGGGATGTTCAGACAATAAAAATGTAAGTCTTTCCATTTATCGTTTGGAAGGGTAACCTGATCAGTGGTGGGAAATGGTAGGGAATATCAGGGTTAGAAAGAATTTTAATGCCTTAGAGTGGGATGAATTTAATAGTCTTTTCCTCGAAAAATATTTTCCTAAGGCGGTGAGACATAGAATGGGGAAGAAATTCCCTGAATTGATACAAAATGAGGAAGATTTAGTGGATGTTTATGAAGATAACTTCACCTAACTTGTGAGGTGTGCTATAAATCTTTTTTTGGATCTTGATAGAAAAATCAACCGCTTTTACTCAAGATTGAAGCCAAGGTATAAAGGGTGTTGGCCTCCCATGATTTTAAAAGTAATTAGAAACTTTACCGATATGATGAGAGTGTAGAGATGGAGTTTTCTGATGATCACATGAATTTAGGAAACAAAGAGAAAAAGAGGTCCAGTTGGCAGGAAATCTGTAAGAATCAACCAAAGAAATATGATGGTAAGAAAATTCAATTTCTAGTTTCTGAAAAGTGTGGAAAGAAACACCCTGGGGAATGTCTTAGCAAAATTGGGAAGTGTTCTAAATTTGGTAAGTTTGGACATATGACCCGAGATTGTAATGAAAATGATCTAAAGATTAATCATGATAAAAAGACTACAATGTGTTTTAAATGTGGTGAAATGGGTCATTATGCAAATTTCTGCCCAAAGAGAGATCCAAATGTTTCAAAAAATCCAGACTACATGTAGAAAGGTGTAGTGAGATCCTTTGTGACTACGTCAGCAGATGTCGAGCCATCCAATGATGTCGTATTAGGAACATTGTTAGTTCACTCATATTTTTCAAAAATTTTGTTTGATACGAGGTCTATACATTGCTTCATCACTGAGAAATTTTCTGGTAAATTAGAAATATCACCTCAAAAAATGAGAACCGAACTTGTTATTAATGCACCAGGGGGAAATGTTATAGTGAAGAATAATTATAAGAATATTTATATTGTATTATATGGAAAGACTTTACCTGCAAACCTTGTTGTTTAACCCTTAGTCGATTTTGATTTTATTTTGGGGAAGGACTAGATTTCTGATTATCATGGTAAGATTGACTGTAGAGATAAAGATGTTTTTTTTTCAGAAAGAGTTTCAGTTTTTATACATGAATGAACCCATACAATTGATAACATATCAAGAAGCTGATAAAATACTAAAATATGTAAATGAAATTTATCTTTCTATAATTTTTGAAAACAAGGGAACTATTCAAATTAATGATGTGTCAGTGGTAAATGAATACCTTGATGTTTTTCCTAGCGAGTTACATGGTGTCATACCTAATTGAGAAGTCAAATTCACCATTTACTGAGTTCTTGATGCTAAGACAATTAAAAAACCCCCATATCATATGGCTCTAATAGAACTTCTTGAATTGAAAAATCAGTTGCAATATTTTCTTTCTAAAGGCTTTATTCGTCCTAGAAATTCACCATGGGGACTCGTTATTTTGTTTGTTAAAAAGAAAGATGGTTTCATGAGACTTTGCATTGATTATTGAGATTTGAATAACATCACTGTTAAAAACAAGTATCCTTTTCCTCATATCATTGACTTGTTTGATCTGCTCCAGGGAGCTCAATACGTTTCCAAGATTAACTTGAGATCTGTATACCATCAGGTGAGGGTGAAGGAGGAGTATATCCTGAATACAGCCTTTCGTACTAGATATGGGAATTATGAATTTTTTGTTATGCCGTTTGGATTAACTAATTCACCTGCTGTATTCATGAATATTATGAATAAAAAATTTCACGAGTTCTTGGATAAGTGTGTGGTTGTATTTATTGATGACATTATGCTATTTTCTAAAAATAATGACAAGCATAAAAAACATCTAAGGGTTGTTTTTCAAACATTAAAAGAAAAGAATCTATATGGAAAATTTAGAAAATGTGATTTTTGGTTGAAAAATATTTCTTTTCTTGGGAACATTAAAAATATTAATGGAATAACAGTTAATCATACCAAAAAAGTAGTTGATGAATGGCCAAGACCCAAAAATGATACATAGATTCGTAGTTTTCTTGGGTTAGTAGGGTATTATAGACGTTTTCTTAAGAAATTTGCAAGGTTATCTATCCTGATAACTATGTTAGAAAAGAAAGGGGTTATTTTTTTGATAGAGGAATGTGATGTTAGTTTTTAGGAACTGAAGAAGAGATTGGTTATTGCTCTAGTTTTGGCCTTATCCTTCCCAGAATGGTGAGTTTGTCATCTACAATGATGCTTGTTTAAAGGGATGTGGTTGTGTTTTGATGCAGAATGATTAGGTAATTGGCTATGCTTCGAGACAACTTGAACATCATGAGCTAAATTATCCCAAAGATGATTTGAAATTTACAAAAATGATTTTTTCATTATCAATTTGGAGGCATCATTTATATGGAACCAAATGTCAAATATATACTGACCATAAATGTCTAAAGTATATATTCACTCAAAATTAATGAAACATGAGGTACATAAGATGGCTAGAATTGATAAAGGATTATGACTGCACGATCAATTAGGATCCTAGAAAAGAAAACAATGTAGTGGATACCTTAAGTCGGAAACATCATGCTTCCTTAACCATGTTACATTTGGAACATGGTCCCTTGATTAAGGATTTGATGAATTTGGCTTAGAAGTTGTTGGCGCATGAAATACCTCTATTTTGTTTCAGGTTTCAGTGTAGTCTTCGTTGTCACATAGAATTAAGCAAGCACAGAAGGAAGATAGTGAGATACAGAAAAAGGTAGAATTGGTTAAAATGTGTAAGTATCCAAAATTTAACAATAACAATGATTATGTTTTACGATTTAGAAAAAGGTTGTTTGTGCCTAGTGATTCTGAGTTGAAGAAATATTTGTTGTGCTATGCTCGTAGTTCTCCATTTTCTATTCATCATGGCAGTACGAATATGTACAGAGTCCTTCGGGATTATTATTGGTGGGATGGAATGAAAATAGATATTTCTGATTTTACCGTGAAATGTTTGACATGTCAACAGGTTAAAGCAGAGCAGCAGTTACCGAAGGGGATGCTTTATCCTTTTCATGTGCCTGAAGGGATATGGGAGAATGTATCCATGGACATTGTGGTGGGACTAAAAAATACTTCTTGAGGTAACAATGCGATTTGGGTCATTGTTGATCGACTAACAAACGTATGCACATTTTCTTTCTATTCGATATAAAATATATTTGCATCAGATATCTCGATTGTACCTCATTGAGATTGTCAGGTTACATGGAGTTCCTCTTTATATTGTATATGACTGAGATCCCAGGTTCACTTATAACTTTTCGAAGGGACATTAGAAGTCGTTGGGAACAGAGTTAAATTTTAGTACTACTTTTCATCCCCAATCAGATGGGAATTCAAAGAACTATTCAAACATTAGAGGATATGCATCAAGCTTGTTCAATGGACTATCAGGGAAGTTGGGATCAACATTTTTTTTCAGTTGATTTTTCTTATAATAACATTTTTCATTCCAATATTCAGATGGAACCTTTTGAGGCATTTTATGGGAAGTTGTGTGAGACTCATTCATTTTGGGATGAAGTCGGTGAAAGAAAGTTGATGGGACCAAAAATTTTAGAATAAGTGGCTGAGAAAGTGAGGATGATCCACCAACACATGAGGACAACTCATAGTAGGAAGAAAAATTAAGCAGATAATAGAAGGAAACACTTATCATTCAATGTAGGTGACCATTTTTTCCTTAAAGTCTTTTCTTGGAAAAGTTTGATGTGTTTAGGTAAGAAAGGAAAGAAAAGTCCACAGTTCATCGGTCCTTTTAAAATCATAGAGAATGTTGAAACAGTTACATACCGCGTAGCATTGCCTCTGAGTTTGTTTCAGGTACACAATATTTTTCATGTTTTGATGTTGAGAAAGTATGTGCCAGATTCATCACATGTCTTGAGCTTAAAATCAATTCATCTAGAAGAGAACCTCTCTTATGAATAGAAACCAGTTCAGATTCTTGATTGAAGGGAACAAGTATTATGGAATTAGGTAATCCACTAGGTGAAGGTTCCGTGGAGAAACCACATGGTTGAAGAAGCAACATGGGAGTCTGAAAATACAATGAGGGAAAAGTACCCTTTGTTGTTTAATAAGTAAATAAAATTGCGAGGATGAAATTTTTAGATGGAAGGGATAATGTAACACCCCATGTTTTTTGAAAAATATATATCAATTCATGGAAGATTGTTTTAAGTAGATATTTTTAAGTAGCCATTAAAACATAACTTTCCCACTTCTATGTTTTGAATTTCAAGAAACTGTTATATATAGTTGTGTTTAGGGTGTTATTTGGAGTCTATTAAAACCAATTTTTTTAGTGAATAGTAACATACCCTTAAGAAGAGTAATATGAATAGTAATACGACCCTAATGAATAGTAAATTTTATTAATATTTTATTTTCTTAAGGATTTAAGATAATAACTCTGGTTTAATTTTTCTTTGTGACATAGAAGTAGTTACAGAATTAGAATTCTTAATTTTTTAATTAACTATGATTTTATATAAAAATTAAATTAATAATATTTAGAAAATTATTCACAAAAAATGGACTTAAATTTTTTTATCTAAGAATCGGTAAATGGTTAGGGTGAATTTTGTGAATTTTTCCAAACTAGTCAGCTTTTCTGTGAATAGTAAAAAATACAGTTTTTAGTTTCGGTGTATTAATGACATCATTAATGATATAATAATGATGTCATAAATCTGGTAAAATTGTGTATAGTAAAATAATATGCGAGGTGTCACATATGGCTTATACCATGGGAAAATACCATGGTCATGCCTATGGTTTTGCAAATACAACTCATGAGGTGTCCCGTGAAAATTATTAAAATATTCCCTTAATTTTCCTCTAAATACCAACCCATTCCGTTATTAACTTCATTCCCAATTTCTCATCAATGAAACTCTGGGCTCCTTACCATCATAGTAGTCCACCCAAGGTTTTCTCAAGCCCCCAAGGTCCCAACCATCATATTTTAAGGGTTATTCTACAAGGTAAGGAAATTCTCAATTTATTTCTTTTTTCCATTCAAGTTCTCTTTTATGTGTTATTACATTCAATTTTCCATACCATGTTTTTATTTCCTTATTATTCATGATATAATCTATATTATCATTCATTTCTATATGGGTGAATCTTGTACCCTCTCTTTTTAATATTTTCTAAAACCATGTAGCGTAGCCATTAGGATGCCAAATATTTGTAAGAGATTTATCACTTTTTCTTTTATTTTGTGCTCCATCCTTATTATTTCATCATATCTCCATACCCAAGAGGCACAAAATCTCCATAAATCATGTATATTATGGATTTTATCATTTTTATGGAAAATTACTCATCATTATTCTTCTACTCTACCAATTTTTTAAGGAATAAAAACATTTTCCGTTACATGTCGAATTACTGACAATGTGGATGATGTGATTTCAATTTCAATTAATTCATTCAAGTCTGGCCATGAAACCATTTATATGGTTGAACCAGGTTATAATATATATTTTATGACTCAAACATGGTTCTGTAATTCTTTTGTACTCATGGTTCTAATTTATAAGACAAAATGATGTTGTTATTATCAAAGAACCACTAAAATGATCAAAAAAACATCATTAATGTTAAACTTATGAATCATCCTCATATTAAACATCAAAATGATAAATGGTATAATTCATGTTACCTAATATATGTAAATACTACTCCACTCCAATTCTGGAATTTCACTTCTAATCAACAAGAACATCCATCATAAACCAATCTTGGAAGTCATGAAAAGAATTCACCCAAAAACAGTGCAAGGGTCAAAATACATACAATTAAAGGGTGAAATGATGTTATGAAATGATCATATAAGATTTTATAAACATGATCATGTATCTGTAAAATATTAATAACATTATTTCAATCATTATACATGAGGTTTAATCAAGTTGGAAGTAAGATAAACCTTAGGTAAGGGAATTCTTAACCCGATTTTCATTCTTTGGGTTAACATTATACTTCATTATTTATGTTCCATTTAAATTTATTGTGTGATGGGTTCTATTTATATCATGTTTCATTATATGTATTTATACTATATATACATATTCCATCGACTCTATTAATTCTGTCTTCAATTGTATGATATTTATAAGGGCTTTTCTTTAAAAATCCTTTTTTTAAATTTGGTTTTACAAAATTCCAAAGCAATGTTTTTATGGAATTATTCAAGTTTTATGATTATGTTTTGGTTCTTGGGAATTATTTATGATTAAGGGTGGGACCTATTTCTCCATTAAATACATTTTTTGTGAGTATGTTTGAGGCCAGCCATATGATTACTCCATGTGTAACTACGATGGTTACACAATGTAAGGTAGTCGTGAGGGTTACAAATTAAAAGGTATCCTTGAATGGTTACAAGATTATGTAAGTCATGCCCCAAGATACGTTTATTATTATATTTATGTTAACATGTTTGTGTAGATCTTTTGTAAATCTCATGTTACACGAAGTAAGTATATATGGGTGACAAGCATGTCTTTTGAAAATGATTTCTTACGTTACGAGTATTCAAGGACTAATGTGCTCTTTCCTTTTTCTTCAATCCCTTACCGAGATTTTGTGCTAATACCAAGTTTTTAAATGATTTTCATAGGTTAATATAAGTGTAAGACAAGGAAGGAAGCCATGTTAAATTTTGAAATTTTTTCAAGGAGTCTTGTTTTATGTTTTAATGTTGTATATTTTGAAAAAAATGGAAACTGTTTTTATGGTATCCACTCTGTAATAATGTGTAATGTTATAAATGTATTGTCCTAATACTATAAAGCTGAAAACTTGAAAAGATATTAAATATAAACGGAAGTGTTTTATTTAATAAATTCAAGTTTATGTATTTAATAAGGCTGGGTCCTTATATTTTTCTTCTTAAAATTTCAGGATGCTACATTCTACCCACTTTGATAAATCACATTCTCTAAATTTGAGATCAGGATTGGTAACTGGGGTTCTAGAAACAAAAAAAGCATTGTTGAAAACCAACATCAGAAATAATATTAATAAAACATACACATAAAAAAGGATTATATGTACAATGGTAAACTAATTTAACACATACTAGGTTTCCATATAGGAGAACATGGACATGAAATATGAAACTAAATCATAAGGAATAATAGAGAGATATAGAGAACATGATGATAGGAATTTTAATCATCACAAAACCACAAATAGGTGTTGGGTAAAAGGCCATTGATTAATGTAAATGAATAACATTTTTATTTAACATTTTCATTTGATGATACTTTAACTAGTGTTTATAAATTACTTCACTATTTATACTAATAACATAGGGAGATATACTTACTTGAAAAGTATAATTTTATCCTTTAATCCATTTCTACCATAAACATAAATTTTTCTCCAAATGATGATTATTTATGATTAATTTTCGTACCTGAAGCATTAGAATCAAATTCAAATGATCAAAAAATCCAAAACTGTATGACAATATATACCTCCTATCATTTTACAATAACAAAATCGGAAATGTTTAGGATAAGATAAGATAATTCCCTATAAGAATAAACCATTATATGAAAAAAAACTAAAGTATGAAAAAAATTTCAACATAGTGAAATAAATATCCTTAAATTTTTCTTCAGAATGGCCCTAATATGTTTTAACCTTAATGGTTATCTCTTATCTTTCATTTTTCATCCCAAAATCTAATAACCCATAATTAGAACTTTACATTTTGATTGAACTTTGTTAACTTATTATAATTTTAATTATTGTAACAATATATTTATTATTAAAAGGTGATAATTTTTACTTATAAAATATTAATTTATCCATAAATGAAAAATTTAAGACATTTTAGACAAACTCATAATCAACATTTTTTTTAAAATATTTTTAAGGATTTTTAAATAATATAATTAATGATTTTTTTAAATAATTTTTAAATTGGTGGTCATGATGTTGGTTGGACCTTATTTTTAATGCGGGTCTTTAAAAAAATAAAAAACAAAAAAATATTTTTTTTATATTTATCCACATGTGAGGAATTTATATATTTTATATGTATTGTTGAATGAAATATATTTCACCATGATTGTGTCTGGAATGGGGCCTTTACCTCATATATGTATATTTTTTGGTTTGACATTCACTATTTAGTCTCATAGTCATCATTTTTTAATTAAATTATTGGAGATCAACATTCTTACCTTGTAATAATTATAAATATATTGTTTGATATTTTTATAGGGGTTTTTTCAATCTTAATGGGAGAAACACCTAGTGAGAGTCATATTTTTCTTGTGGAATTTTGAATGATGAATCATCATCACTAGATGGTGGTAGTTCCATGAATTTTGGATAAATTACTTAATACCCCTAATGGAGTTAGGAAAATTATAGTATCTCTTTCACCATGTTTTTTTACTCTATATGGTTTCTGAAACTCATTAATGTCATATTTTATTTTCTGTTATCATAAAAAATGTTTCAATAATGCATTTATTTGATTCACTTTTAATTAAGGAAATCTATGAAATATTTTTTTGGTTATGACCCATTGCAATGGGGCATAAACCGCAACTACCCCTAGCCTACCTACAATAGACCAAGGGGTGGAAATCAGACCTGAGTAGGAATATCACACACATGGTAGTAATTATCCTAATTTACATGTACACACACACACACACATATATATATATATACAATCCCCAGAAATGATGAAATGTAAAACAACAGAAACCAATTCACACATACATCTATGATCCCACAATCAGAGTATGATAGTAAAGGATTGAAAGTGATATACAGGACCAAATACAAGCCCGTCGAAAAACTCTTGAGGGTCTAACTTTCTACATAGGATAGGAGTACAATCAAATTAATCCACCTAGAAAACACTTTGTTCTGTGTTGCTAAAAGTTTCCTCCACCTGCTCCCTCTCCTCCTAGGACACTATCAAAATGGTCTTCTTATAGAATAGACATGATATATATAGACAGAGCACATGTAGGGGTGAATATAATAATATCCACTAGAACACCATGAAAAAATTAAACATCATGTTTTAAGAATATATAGCCCACAATAACAACATATAAATAAATTAATGTTATGAGAAACCCATATATACATTTGAAGGACACTGCACCACTTGGAGTTCACAAAAAACTACATTCCATAGGATTCTTCTTGAAGCAGTTCACATTCTGGGAGAATACACTCCATGAGACGTGATAAAACTAAATAAACTCATCTTAGAGGACATTATCATGGGGAACCACCTATGAAATCTCACTAGTCTTAAAAAAACCTGATACACAAACTGGGGAACACACCCAATAATGTTGACAGACACCACAAACCCAATCTGGATCAATCTTCTATACAGGGGATCATATTCCCATGATAACACAAACCATACTAATTTTGAAAACTAAATAGGGGATCAATTTCCAGATCTAGGAGGTTACACTGATTCGATAAACCCCACATAGGGTAAAAAATTGATAAATGATCACACTCCAGTCCCACGAAGGGATTCCATAAACTATATATAAGAATAATCATCCATAGGAGATCAGAATCATTAGATGCGTATGTAATTACTCAATAAACCCTTGATGGAATGGGACAAGGGAACACACTAAATTATTAATGGTATAGGATGAATAAATTGAGGGCTCTAAACACCCTAAAAGGGGGTACACAAATTGTATTGTTGGTAAATGGTGTTTTCATCCAACCCCTAGTCTTCCCTTGTGGTATCGCCTCACAAGGCCTGTAAATTTCTATAAACATGGTGTGTCAAAAAAGTAAACTACTTGTAGAGATCAATCATACTCTTATCGTTTACAATAGAACATTTCATTATACTTCATCAATTCCAATGAAGATTATCCAACCAATGACCATGTTACCTATGAGATATATGATGAGCTACCGAAAACATGTCACATGTCATGTGATATTTAAATATCAATGGAAACCCTAGTGTTGTAACCAGGGGTCCCACAAGCTGTGAAATTCCAGATTACATGCCACATAACCTAATATTTCATAGATCTTATGGTTTCTCCAACACACTATCCAGCACACAACCATTTCCATCATCCAAACTAGTGATACCAGATATGGGTCAGCCAACACTCCTATCACTAAATACCAGGAGTCTTGGATTCAAATCCACTAAATAAACCCACACTTGTTGTCCGTACCCACACCAATTAATTAGGGATGAATGAATACAAAACAAAAATTACAATATAGCATTGATTACCCTCCATGTTCTTGTAATCTTGATAACACCCTCAATTGTGAACCTCACACACGATATTTTTCCACTATGCCGAAGAACTATCACTCAACAATCAAATACTTGGAAAACATTTAAAAGTGGGATAAAATAGAATTACTAAGATGAAAGATTTAAGAATAGGGAGAGAAAACCGTACTACAAATGATGTGAGGAAGGGTCCTCGAACATTTTTTATTCATACTCGATACATTTTCATAGAGTTAGACATTCAGATAATGAATAAACTCTCTGATAAATTATTTTAACCATGTTTATATATTTGGAGACAACTAATGTTTTTGAATAAGAATGTTTTTGTTATTAAATAATCTGATCCATTCCATCATAATAATGTTTTTAATAAAGTTAAAAGTTAGAGAATGTTCTAAACCAAACACAAAATATGAGAAAATATTTTCTCATTAAATTTTTTTTTTTCAGAGAGAGATTTTCGAACTCATGTTTCTAGAATGTGTGTCACTTGAAGAAAAATAATTCAGAATGATGAATTTTCTTATCATTTGATTTAGGAAATACATATTCATCTCCATGAAGATTCGTTAGACTTGTAAGTTTCTAACAAGAAAAATGTTTTTGGGTAAATAAGTTTTATTGATGCAGAAGTGTTTTGAAAGAAGATTGGGAATTCAGGAGTTATAAAGTTCTCAAAAGTTATATTTAAATTAAAATGATGCTTTTCTAAAAATTAATTTCTCATAAAAAATTAAAAATATTAATGATAAAATATATTTATGTATTAATGGAATTGTAATGATTGTATCGGTTGTAGAGGTACCGTACTCAGAATATTCAAGATGTCAGAAAGTTTATAGATGATGATGTTCGAGTAATTTCCAAGATATAGAGTAAATAATTTATTCTTAATTAGATAATAAAGAATAATTATTTTAATGAGTTAAGAAAGAAACATAAATATTAATGGGATGAGATAAAAAAGAAACCATATTGAGCTGATAAAGATATAGAAATCATAATGTGCTGAGAAGGAAATAGTAATCGTAACAAGTTGAGAAAGACACAACATTCATAATGAGCATAGAAACAATGAAAACAAGTAATGAGATGAAAAAGAAATATAAATATTAATTATATTAGATTAGATATAAAATTTAAATGAGCTGAGAAGGAAACATATCATAATGAGATAATTAGTAAACAAATTGCAATGGGATCAAATTGATACAAAAATTATAATGTGATGATTATGAATAAGACTTAAAAATATGATTCTAAAAGTTTTATATAAAATTTTTAAGTGGTCAATCATGAAATTAAAATTTTCATAAATCTCGATGAAATCAGAGATGGATTATAGAAGTCAAAGTTGATGTTAAAATGTGAGTGATTTTTTATATTTTGTGAAATTTTATGAATGAGGTAATGTTTTCATGTTTCCCACATTTTTTATGTCACCTAAAAATAGTTGTTCTTATATTTCATTAATTTTAACGATTACTAAGAATAAAAAGTGGGGCACTGAAAAATTTGACTGAATATTATTTCCAAAATGAGTTCTCTAAAGACTATTAGACACCTAAATGTTTTTATGGGACATGGGAATCATATTGAGAAACATCATATTGAGACCATCATATTGAATACTTAATTAAAGATTTAATTTTTTAAATTGATAATGGGTTCATCATATCGAGTCCATCACATTGAGTCAATCGGACTAAGGAATATCATACTGAGTATTCACGAAGAGTTTTAGAAGTGAGTATTGAGTTAGGGAGAATCGTATTGACTTTATTATATTGAGATAATCCAATTAAAAAACCAATCCAAAATTATTTTTTATGGATAAAATTGAAAAAAGTGTTATTATTATTATTTGGTTCAAGTTTTTTGCGAGAAACATTGTAATCTAATGGGAGTCGATATAATATTTCCTAATTGGATATAGAAGGTGTCTTACAAGAGTTGTAAGAAGTTTTATTTAATTATTCATAATAGTATATTTCTATTATCCCATTAAATATGTTATGAAAAGGATATAGGTTCTCATACTGAGGAAAAAACGTGTAATTATTGTGGTCTTTTCTTAATTTAGTACTTATTCATGCACGAGTATTTATAAAAATAGGATAAGTAAATATATATTAATAGGTTATAGATTTTATAGTTTTAAATGTTATATAATATTATAAAAGAGAAAAAATGATTCGACTCCCCTTCTTAGTTGTTATTTGATCTTTATAGAACATCAATTGGCATCAGATTCAGGTCCCCTTGTTGAATCCTTATCATGGATAATATATATTCATTTAATATTATAGTAATTACTACATTTTACGGAAAAATATTGAATGAAAAAATAGGATGATTCCTTATCTCCATTCTCTTAGCAAAGAAATTTTTGATGATGATACTATTTGTTTTCCACATATTGAGAAAGATCCTCCTATTACATTTTGTAATAATAGAAATATAGTCGTTAATAGAATAGCTATAAATTCAATACTTATATCCTTACAAGAATTTTTATCAGATTGTTATGGGTCTCAATATCTCAAAAAATATGTGGGACAAGATAGAATGTATTTTTGAATTAAATACTACAGTGATGGAGGAAATCCTACAAATCTGGAATAGTACGTATGAAGACATAATAATGAGATATGAAGAAACTATTGATGAATACTTTACTAGAGTAAATGAATTTTTTTGCAACATTATAGGATTTATAGATGTCTTGTATGATTCAATAATTTTGAAGAAACATATAAAAAACGTCCCATATTGGTTTGACATTAAAATATCATCATTAGAAGATAAGGATAACTTATTTCTGGATGATTTTCAAAAGAAAATTTCTTATGAAATGAAGAAATCATAAATGTTTAAAAATAACTTGCATGATAACATGGATTTTGAAGCTATGAGAATGATGAAAATCCAAGTTATTGGGGAAGATGATCCTTGTGAGTCATGAGATTAGGAAGATGATTTGTTGAATGATAAGGTTAGGTCTCTTATATATAAAAACTGTCAGTTTTAATGAGGAAAAGATAGAGGTAAAATTCCTCTAATTTTTTTTGAGTGTTTTGGAATCAGAAACTATTATATTTTATTCCCAATAATAATGTTTAATATTATCGAGATGATTGCAATAAAAATCATCGATGGAAGAAGTAGAACCAAAATGATGAAGAAGAAAAGTCATTAAAAAAATATGATATGAATTTTAATGGAAACAAAAAAAAGTATGTTGAGTAAGAATGTTGAATCAGTATAAACTAAAATCAATTCTTTTTAATATGAATGTTCAGAAAAATTTAGATCCATCATTGAAAAAGGTGAGAAAAGAAAAGATTTCTATAATAGTGAAAAAGGTGGTGACAAATTTTGTAGTGAGTATCAACAAATATGATTTTTCACATGTATTAAGAAGAAAACTCTCAAGAATGAAATTATATTAATGAATAATTTTTGTGAATATGTTATTGATGGAGGAAAATATTTCATCAAGAAGGAGGAAGAATACATCAAGGATATGTTAGGATACATACGTGGAATTGATGAATACAGAAAGATGGTTGCAGATCTTAGAAAGAGATGGAAGATAAAGATAAAGAAGTTAATAAGATTCGATCAAGACTTATTGAGTCTGAAAGAATCATGAGGAAGATAAATTAAAATTTAAACAAATACTTAGAATTAAAAGCTGTGAATTCAAATGTTTCTAAGAAGTCTCAATATGAGAATCATGTTAATTATTCACTCTCCCAAATTAATGTCACATTATATTCTTTTAACATTTTAGGTTCCAGAAAATGTTTTGTAAAATAAATTGTGGAGAAACGATTTGACAAAATTATTAAATCTACAATAGTATAAAACTCACTCAAAAAGAAAATATGGTCTACATCCTGAGTATGTTGGATTTGAAAGAAGTTACCAAACTCAAAAAAGTTTCTATAAGGAAATATATTTCTTTAATAGATAATCAAAATTTTATGGTTATTTATAGTGTTGTAGAATCTATGGGAGTATATCATATAATTTTTGGCATAAATTACCTCTTAGAGAAATAATGTTTCACCAATTTGGAATATATAGTGAAAGTAGAATGTTTAACTTTCCTAACGTTATGAAATTTGAAACGGAAAACTATCAAGATGATAGAAAAATTCTAAAAAAACAATTTGAATGCTTGGAAAAAGTCTATTGAAGATGTTATTAGGCTGGTAATCATGTCAAAAGATGTATGAAATTCTTTTGAAATAAATTTCTTATGTAATAAAATAAAAAGAAGTTGAAGAGAAAAATGTTGTGAAAATAGCCTTTTTTATTGAGAAATATTTGAAATAATTTAAATGGAAAAATAATAGATACATTATAGTGGTTTTCCATAAGATATGAAAGATGATAAAAAAATCTAAAAACATTTTTAATGTCATGATGGAGGAGTAGTTAGATTTGGTAATTATAGTTCCTTAAAAATTAGAGGAAATAGAACAATTGAGATTGAAGTGGAAAAGTAGAAATGTAAGGGTGTTTTATTTGTTTATGGGATAAAAAATAATATACATAGTTTAATCAAATTTGGGTTGATGGAAATGAATTTGGTTTTAGAAATTATTCTTATATCATAAAATGTGTGAAAGATGGAATAGTTATTACAAAATGAGAATGAACCAGTGGGAACCTCTTCAAAATTGAAGAATTCAACAACTCTTATTACATGAGTGTTGAATATGAAAACCAATTGTTGTTTCGATGACTTGTGAACCACGGAATGAAAAGTATAAACAAGTTTCTTATAGTTTCTTCCATTTAAAAATTCTACAATATAAAAATTATGAAGTATATGTTTTTGTGAATTGTCAAATAGGAAAGATGACTAACAGAAGTCATAAAATATTTGAGATTAAATATACCAGACCACTTGAGCTTATACATTCTTATTTATTTGGTTTGATGAGTCCATAATAATAAAAATATATTTATACTTTATCACTATTGTTTATTATTTCTCTTAGTGTAAAAACATCATGTTTATGAAGTACATGTAAGAGGGTACTAAAATGTTCAAATCCATCAGAAAATATTTTAGGAAACAAAATGTGGGTTTACATAAAAAAGATGAAAAAAAATAATGGTACCAAACTCACAAGAAATAATTTTGAAACTTATCGGAGAAGTCATGGTGTTAGACATTATTATTTTTCTTCATATACTACAAATGATGGAGTAGTAGTAACAACAGTGTACTTATTATGAAATTTTTACTTATCTTTCTTAAATGAATCTAAAATTGTATTTATCATAAAATAAGGCATATAAATATAAAAGTGAGGGAGTGTTTATCATGACATGTCTAAAATATTTTCTTACTACAAAATGATGGAATTACTTCAAAAACATTACTTTATCTAGTAGTATGGTGTCTGTACACTCTCTTTTGACAAATTCCATGTATTGATAAATGTCACAAAACATGATTTTTTTTTATAAAAGTTGAGTTGTGAAGAAATTTATAAGAGATGGAAATTTTTTTAACAAGGGTTTTCAACAAATCTAAAGGTTGATATTGAAGAACCTTTTGATAAATTATTTTAATTTATTTTTTGTACTATTTTTAAAACTAACCAATTTTTATAAGAATTTTTTTTGTTATTTATGAAACGGATCGAGTCCATCGCAATATTATTTGTAGGAAATTATAAAGTTAATGATTGTTCAAACCCAAAAATAAAAGTTGGAAATGATTTTTTCATTATTAAACTTGTTTTCCATAAATATACTGCCAACCTCATGTTTCATGACTAAGAATCATTGGATGTAGAAGTAGTAACAAAGTTAAAGGTTTTTATAATGTTCTTTATCTTATTAAGATCCCCTTCCATGTAGAATCATTAGACTCCATAGTTGTTTAAAAGATAGATGTTTCTAAGTAATGAAGTCATATTTATGTTTAAGAGTTTGAAAAAAGATTATGAAGCTAGGAGTCATAATGTTCTGGAAATTTATATTCAATGTCATATGATTATTTACTAATAATGAAGATCCCATAAATCATGAGACATACTCATGATAAAATATTTTTAAAAAATGGAGGAATTATAATGATTGTACTGGTTCCAAAATTAGTGGACCCAGAAGTTTCATGATGTTATAATGTTTAAAGATTATGTAGTTAAAATAATTTCAAAGTTATAGAATGAATAATTCTTTCGTAATGGGCTGAGAAAGAATCAAAAATTGAAATGATTTGAGAAAGAAACACACATTTTAATGATATGATAAATAAAAATAAATATTAATCAGATGAGAACGAAATAGTAATCGTAATGAGATGAGAAAGAAACTGAAATTGTAATTAGATGAGAAATAAACAGAAATCAAAATGAGTTATGATAGAAACAATAACAGTAATGAGCTATGAGACAGGCCTAAATAATTATGAGTGGAGAAATAAAAATAAATCGCAATGTGTTTGGAAATAAATTGATCAAAAATAGGATATAAGGAACCAAATCATAATTTTTTTGTGAAAAAAACCGATATCATAATGTGAGAATTTGGAAGAATAGTTAAAAAGAATATTCCATAAGTTTTATATAATGATTTCAAGAGGTCCAACATAAAATTCAATTTTTTATAAATCTTTTATAAATTAGAGGAGGATTTAAGAATTCAACGTTGAAGTTCAAATGTGATTTATTTTCTATAAATCTTGTAGAAATTTGAGTGAACGTTCATTCCGAACAATGTTATCTGAAGAAGATCTGACACCTGAAGGGGTTTGTTTATAGAAAATGAGAATCATATTGTGAAACATCGTATTGAGATGATCATATTGAATGTTTGAGAAGATTTATATATTTTTATATTTATATTGGGTTCATTATATTGAGTCCATCATATTGAGTCAATCAGTTTGAGGATGATTAGTTTGGGTGTTTTTTTAGATTTTGAGAAGTGAAAATTGTGTAAGGGATAATCGTATTCACTTCATCAAATTGATATAACTAGATTCATAAAAAATAGTTCCAGATAGATATTTTGTGTAGGAAATTTCACAAAGTACAATTCTTTTGTTTTGGATCAATATTTTTGTAAGGAACGTTTTAAAATTATAGGAGTATGTATAATATTTCCTATTATGTGATAGAAGGAAACTAACATAATTAGTCTCAAATTGTATTCTATTCTTCATAATAGTGTGTTTCCATAGACCAATGAGAGTGGAAATAGAAAGGTTGTGTATTCCAATACTGAGGATGAAACTAGTATATATTTATTTCTTTACTTATTTTCCTACTTTCTCATGCATAAGTGTTAATAAAAATATGATAAGGAAATATATCATATCTGGGTTTAGGGGCTATGTTTTTAAACATTATTGAAACTTATAAAAGTGAATATCTAATTTAACACCGTTCTCAGTTTTTATTTGATCGTTTGAAAATTCAAAGAGGGAATAAACAAAGAAAAAACAAATCAATCAATTAATTCAACCATAAACACAACAATCAATTATTGTTCATGCAATTGATCTTTGTTTTAATAGGATAAAATAACTGGGTTGCATTAAAAAAACATCCTATCAAGGGTTTGGATCAAGCACTTATGAATATTGATCCTACATTTTTATCATTGGTGAGATACTCATGTTATGTTCCACACCAATAAATGATCCATGTGTGGATCAATGTTCTCCTGTAGAAGAAAAATTATCACTTATTAATGGATCCTCTAAACTAGTAGGGTTATGTAGATAATCCGACTAATTTTCTAAAATAGAATTTTAATAACCCAAAAATCGTGTCATGGGAATTTTAATTAACCAATTTAATTTAATTTATTTATTTATTCCAATATCCATCTATGAACACACTCAACCTGAATTCTTGAAATTCTCCATGTTTAAGTCCCTCTTAGAGTATACCCACATTATGAATTCAATAGGGACCAACTATTTATAATTTGGGCACCCATTCATGATTTACTCATCATTTTTAAGAAACATTAACTCGCATTACATTAGTATATTTGATATATTTAAAAAATTTAATCTAGGAACATCATGCCTCATAATTTCATTCTTTTTAAGCTAATAGCTCTGAAAATAATCCATATAATATTTAAAAGTAATATATGGAAAATCAGAGTCATTACATTACTCCCACCTTCGAGTTTGTCAACCCAAAAATAGAAAAGTGTACTAAAAAATTTGGGCATTGGGCTTGCACCTTGGTCTCCTGCCCCCAGGTTATCTCCTAAAGATTATCATGTTGCCACTAAACATTGACTTGGGGAATCAATCAATCATAAAGGATCCTTTTGTACTAATCCTCAATCTTTACTAGGTACTCATAAATGGTATCACCATCCTCAATTTTCAGCTCTCCCTAGTTGATAATGTGTGATGGTTCATTCACATAGCTCATCTTTTGTGAAACTTGGAATACATCATGTTCCAGGTCCAACAATGGTAGTATATCTAATTGCTATACCACATTTCCAAATCTTCATAGTATCTAAAAATGAAAATTTGATCATTGAGATAACTTGCTTCCTTGGTCAAATATCCATAATCCACACCGATGTGAAAGATTGAGGAACACATGGTCTCCCTTAATGAACTCCATTGGACTTTTTCATTGTTCGACATTAGACTTATGATGACTCTATGATGTTCTCATCATATTTGGGATGACCTGCACATTCTATGAAGTATCTCAAATAATCTCTAGTTCCATGAGTACTAAATCACCTAGATCAATCCCATAAAGTGGTGACCTATGGGGTTACCTGTATAAGGCCTAGAATGGTGCCATAAAATTGGATTAATGGTAGCTATTTTTTTATGTAAACACTACCAAGGGTAGGTGATCCTCTCAAATATGAGAAAAATCCAACAATGAAGACCACATTGTGCCGTATAGAACCAAAATGGTATTCTCACTCTGACCATAAATATCGGTCTGAAATCCCATGATCAAACATATATGTGTCCCAAAGGCCTCCTTAAATACCTTCTATAAATGATATGTGAAGAAATAATTTTTATTAGAAATAATCATCGAGGGAACTCCATGGAGTCAGACTATCACCTGTATGTACAAGAATCCCAAGATCTCTATGGATCTATACTCTTGAATGGATAAGATGTTATCAAATTTTTTGAGTCAGTGTATAATCACCCATATGTCATCATATCTCTTTGATGTATTTGGTAAACCCATCATGAATTCCATGGATATCTCATCCCAATTCCATTATGGAATCACAAGCATTTGAGGTAAACCTAATGGAACCTTGTGCTCAGCGTTCACTTACTGAAAAGTGTGGCATTGAGAGACCAAATTTCTCACAAAAATCTTCATTACTGGCTATAAAAATGATATCCGAGGTCAGGGTACATATTCACCACAACAAGATGTATCATATCAAAAAATGGGATTTATGAAACTCCCATATCACCTACTCATGCAACATCAATGGTACAATAATCCATCCCCTAAAAAGGATAGTTGGTCCCTACCTAAATAATATCCATCTAGTGCACGTATAGTGTATATCTAAGTATATAAGGTCTTATAGTAATTATCTTCATACTAATTTTCCTTGAAACAATTTAAAACTGGTGGGGAAACAACTATTGACTGAAGATATAAGGCCCCATAATTGTCAACTAAGGGAAACTGCAATGAGGATAACTACTCTGATGCCTTTCCCAATAACCAAGAATAAGGTCTCATGATTAGAGTATATTCTACCATGTTCTCCTTCCCTAGAGTATAGATAATATTGATGTCACGGTCCTTGAATAACACTGTCAATAACCTCTGTATCATGTTCAAATATTTCTAAGAGAAGATATACTTGAGACTCTAATGGTTAGAGTAGAATATAAAAAGATCACCCATCGGGTATTGTCACCGCATCGTTAGTGATAAGACTACCTATTCTATAACAAGATTGTGGGTCATGTAATTCTATATATTTTGTTTCACATTATGTGAACCATATTCCATCCCCATATTCCACTAGATCATAAAAAACCAATATGGGTCTTGATGCATCGTAGAACACAACGTACTCAAAACCCTCCTATGGAAATCTCAAGATGGGAGGAATCTCCAATATCTGCCTAAAATCTTGAAAGTACCACTAAAACCTTTATGTCAACAATAAAGGTATCCACTCTAATGTTAAATATCTCAAGGGTAATACTAATATGAAGATATTAGGTACAAATCTCTATTAGTACCCTAAAAACTCGAGGAAACACCATACCTCAGTAACACTCTTAGGTGGATCCCATGATAGCACTACCTTAACCTTCCCTGGGTCCACTTCCACATATTCCATAGAGATTACGTGTCTAATAAAGAGCAACTAATGAATCCAAAACTGACACTTTAGATGTTTCCCATGATGTTGGTTCTCTAGGAGGGTGTCTAGTAACATCTTCATGTGTCTCGTGTCCGCCTCCTCGGATGCTGATTACACTAGGATATTTTCAATGAAGACCGCCAAAAACTGGTCCAAGAAAGGCTGGATGATTTGGTTCATGAATCCCATGAATAGTACTGTGAGATTGTTCATGCCAAAGGTAATCAATAAGACCTCATAGTGACCGTATGAACATTTTAATGCCATATTTTGTATATCCTCATCTGGTACTCATATCTGGTGATATCTAGATCAGAGCTCAATTTTTGAGAACCATTCTTCCACTCTAAAGTGATAAAATAGTTTATCGATCCTAAAAAAATTGTACCTATTCTTTACAGTCACTTATTTCAAGTGCCGATAATCCCCAAAAAACATAAAACTCCTCTCTTCAATCTTGGAGAACTAAACTGGGGATTCCTAGTGGGAATATTGGGTGTTATGAATCCCTTCCCTTGAATGTTCTCCAACGAAACCCTCAAATCAAGAATCTCTATGGGATCCATATGATATGCTACTGTAGATATCAGGTCAATACTGTGGTGTAATTCAATTCAGATGTCTATCTCTCGTTGTGGAGCTAAGCCTATTAAATCCTCCATAAAAGACTTCCTTTTAATCCTCTACCGCTATAGAGAACTGAAATCCCATAGAATCCACAACTATAAGATCCATTCTAGACAAGTGGTGAGTAAATAGCTACACCCTTCTATCCATGAGCTCATCCTACACTTCCATGTCTTCCTTTTAACCCAAAAACGAAAACCTTATTACATCACTGTAGAAAAAAACATCCTCAACATAAAGTTGTCAATCGGGGCATGAAATGTGGATAATAATTCTATAACTAATATAACATCATAATAAATTATTAATACTATAAATATATCCCCTAAAAAACCTCACATCCATTCATCATGTAACACTTTTGGCAGAAGTTTCCAATCAGAGAGTCATCTCATGTAAGAGTCTCCAAGAGTAAGGGTCATGTAAATGGCACAACCAAAATCTATAAGTCTCAAATGAGATAAGTGGAATGAACGGAAAGACTTGAACCTGTGTCTATAAATACTAAAACTAAGGTAGAAAATACAAAAAACAAACCTCATATTATTTCTAGAGCAATGGGGTTACTGGCCTCCATAGCCTAATGTTGGTATCATCCCTAGCCACAATCCTCCCTGATCCTAGTTTGAAACACCTAGGGATGGTGGTGGTAATAGGTCAAACCGTTGACCACCACCTACTTCATTGTTAACCCCTCAACCATATCCACTTCCCTATAGACCACCCTTCTCCTCCCTCCATCTATAACTCAAATTCCCCTCAACCATATCTCAATTTGTTTTATGATAGGTTGGAAAATACCATACAATGTATCCTTAATTGTTGTTGAAAGTGGGTTCCCTAGACCCAACTATTGTTTTACTTTGATTAACAGTACATGTATACATTTTGTTACATATAAACAAGTTTAACTTGATATAATAGTGTAGATACTTCTTCCTCAACTATGTTTATTCTAATGTACATAGATTAATTTTCGTATCCCAAAGGGTTATAGTATATCAAAGACTAAAACGTGATTATAGAGATACTATGTCCATATTCATAAATAAATGTCCTATGTTCCCGATACATCATTATGAAAGGTCAAAGATGATGTCCAACTATCAGGTTCTGGGTGATCATAATCATTTAGAGTTCGTCTCATAAAGTTTGCACATTGTGATCTCAATCAGTTTAGATCATGAAGACCTACCCACAAATAAGTACACCACATGTTTTAGGTTTCATCAGTTTTTTCTATCTACCGAAATGTGTAATGGTCTCCTTACATGAGATCATTATCAATGCATTTCATTTCATTGCATACTTTGATTCATGATTAAAACCATGGAAATGAATTCTTGGAGAGTTAGTTTGTGTTGGGTATGTCATTAGTGGCATGATATTGATTGAATGATTGATATAGTATTTTTCACTTATGATTTTATGGTTAAATAGGATGGTAATAACTTTATAAATCTATTTCCAGGGTAGGCAAAGGTAAGCTAGTCTGGAAGGAACAACAAATAAAAAAAAGAAAGGGATGATGACATAGTGCATCCTACTTTATGAGATATCATTGATGAGGATATTATATTACAGGGAGAATGTTCGTTGGAAGGTAGTAATTTCATTGAATTTTACTTATCTTCATTAGGACCCTAGTGGGTTTCAATACCCCTCTATTAGTCTGTGAACATTGTTCACTACTATTGAAGATAAGGGCGTGGAGGTTAACATATAATACCACTTTGAGAATATGACCTAATCTATTGAATAGGAATATAGAAGTTGGTGGGCCACACCATGGGGTCTGTTTATTAACCAAGTTATACGGATCACCAAGAAATAAATAAATTCATTGTTATTCAAGTATGTAATAATTGGGTTGAATTTATTTATGACTTGAATTTATAAGTGATTAAGTAAATACATGGATTAATATTATTCAAACAGATATTAATCTCATATTCCAAGTTCATTTAATATTTTTTGGAGATGTGTGTCGAGTTAATGATTCAAGATTATCATGTAATATATATTTAATATATATTACAAGGAAATTAAAAAATTTTAATAATATTTATGGCTCGTTTTAGTTCATCATAAATAAATTTTTTAAAAATAGATATACTGGATGTTTCTTAGAGGGGGTCTGGGGAACCAAAATGGGTATTATAAATTTCAACTATATAAGTAGAGATTGGTTCCTCCCATGTGGAAGATTAATCCATTGGAAGTGTGAGATTATCACTCCTTATGACTCCTAGAGATATACTCTCTCAATCAAGAAAGCAATTCTTGTTATTTCTCCTCAGATTGAAGATGAAGGATCATGTTGATCGTCGCTATTTCAACATTGTTATTTGTGTTCTATGCTATAATACAGTTCCCAATGAACAGTGTGCGAGTGGATTCATGAAGTGTGTATGGACAATCATGATCTCTTTGACATCAGTTCCTTTAAGCAATAGATGTTAGTATCTTGCTATTGGATTGCATGAATTAGATCTGAAAGAGCTATAATTTAATTTTATTTATCTATCCTGTTCAACCACACGTGGTCCTTAGACCGTACCTGGATGAGATCCCAAAAGATGATGATGTTACGTCACTCCGGTGATGCATTTTTTTTAAATTCCTGGCCAATCGACTTCCGATAAGTGTTCCAGTACCATCAATTGGTATCAACGGGCTGCAAGGTTTTTCTGACCTAATGAAAAATTAAATTGAATTAAATATTTAGTAGAGTCTGTTAAAATGGTTCCAAAATATATAGCCACATGTCAATCCACTTCCAAATGGTCAAGTAGAGGAAATCTAAATCTTTTAAAAGGATTGACCTTGTGTTGAACAGATTTACATGTTCTAGATTCTTAAATGTATTTTTGAAGAATGCAGATTTTAAATTGTTTTTTTATTTAATATACAAGAATCTGGAAACGTTTCGGTAGGATTCCTGTCACCAGAGTTAATTCTGAGGTGATAAATAATCAAAGTAAAAATGAAATAAAATAAAATTTTATATTACTTTAATTTTATTGTAGAAAATTATTTTTTGTATTAATGAATTCTACACGACTTTTTACACTTTAGATAATGTGGATCAGGTTTCCCATTTTCTTTTCCTTATTTTGAAGATAATACTAGGTCTTCTTCAACAACACAACCCACCTATGATGTCACCCTTTCCCCTTTTCATGGCCTAGATGGAGAGGTCCCACCCTTTTCAAATTGAGTGTGGTGCCTCACCTTCCTCTCTCTTGGTTGAACAAGTACAACAAGAGCATCCTGGTCTATCATGCCTCACTGAAGCCACACTGTGTGGGTTTTTAATGATGTAGCTATCGTAATTAGCTCATCCTACCATCCTCGACCTGAGTTGCAGCCACCACATTGATCCACCAGACTGTGCCATCCTGAGCTCACCACCACCCTCATCTCGGCCTGGGGGTTGCGATTCCCCGCTGGTCACTATCGTCCCAAGACAACTTTAGTGCCTGGGTCCCTCCAGACTAGGGTATTCCACTTCCCTAGCCTACTTTGAGTGGCATGGTGTTGTCTCCTATGTCCGAGCTCCATAGCTAGCCACCACCGGTTCCACCCCTTCCCCTCATTTGAGCACTGTCATAGGACGCTTCTTGTGTTGGGGAACCTCTTCATCTGGCCTTGATAAATATTTTTTTATATTTGATATCTTTAAAAAAAGATATTTTGATATATTTGACAAGATATATCTGATATCTTTGACAAGATATATATGATATCTTTGAGAAGATATACTTTATATCATTGGTGTGATATATTTAATATATTTAATTAGATATGAGATATCTTCTAGGATATACATGAGATTTCATTTTCTATTTATATGGGATGTGAGGCTCCTCTCTCGGAAGTGGTTGGAGGCAGTGCAGTTGTGTTTTCATGGATCAGTTTTCAGATCTGCAACTGGTGGAACTACTCTGATTTGATCGGATTTCATCTGCGGTGGTTTTTGATCCGATCCTAGTGTTTTTCATCTGCACTTTTGTTCGGACATCAATCTTCTGCTTTCATGGTCAGATCAATTTGGGTTTCTTTAGCAGGTTGTTTTCTTTATTTCAGGCTTCATTTAGACTGCATCTATACTCCGACTTTGATCCACTATTTTTCTAAGCATTACTTTTGAGATTCCTTTCACTTTTGGGGAGTCTCTACCATGTAATTATCTATTTTATTGGATCCCTATTTCTGGACTAGGTCCCTTGGTTTTTCCCTTTTGGGTTTTCCACGTAAAAATTTTTGGTTTTAATTTTATTTTCTACAATTATTTCTGTCACTACGCATCTGCTGTTTGAGGGAAAGATTTCTCCATTGCACGTTCGTGTTTTTTGTTGCTTGCACGTTCATCGCTTGCCATCATTCCCAACATCTGGTATCAGAGGGTTTGGTTTTTATTTCATATTTATTATGGAAGCCAATTATAGTCGGATGATTTTATTGAATGGTGCCAATTATCATATGTGGCGACTTAAAATGAAGGATCTGCTTTTTGTCAAGCGAATGCATCTTCCAGTGTTTAGTACCCAGAAGCCAAAAAGGATGTCAGATGAAGAAGGGGTGTTCGAGCGTGAGATGGTTTGTGTCTTCATTCGCCAATGGGTCGAAGACAACGTGACCAATCACATTTTCAACTTCTCTCATGCCAGAACATTGTGGGAAAAGCTCGAGACTACCTATGCTTCCAAGACAGGAAACAATAAATTGTTTCTTCTCAAAAAAATGATGAATTTGAGGTACAAAGAAGGTATATCTATTTCTTATTATTTAAGTGAATATCAGGGATGTTTTGATCAGTTGTCTGTCATGGGTATTAACTTTGAAGATGAGGTTTTAGAACTTTTATTGCTTAACACGTTACCAGATTCTTGGGAGAATTTACGTGTTACTCTAACAAGTTCTGCTCCAAATGGTGATGTGACATTCAGTTTTGTTAAGTCTACTATTTTGAATGAAGAATTCAGGGGACTTACTCAAGAGAAATTTTTAGAGGTTTTAGTCACAGAGAACAGGGGGAGAAGCTAGGAAAAGAATCAGGGACACAATAGTCGAGGAAAGAGTAAAAGAAGAAGAAAATCCGGATCAAAGCAGAGAGATTTTTAATGTCATCATTGTGTTAAGAAGGGGCATGTTAAGAAGTTTTATTATCAGCTGAAAAGTGAAAACAAAATGAAGGAATATCTGCCAAAGAAGAATGTCGATGGATATGATCATGTCACTGCCGCTACAGGGGGTGATCATGTTATTGTTTATGACTCCATTAATATTGCTTCTGATCATACTTGCTGGGTTTTTGATAGTGGTGCCTGTTTTCACAAGACATCAAAGATGGAGTTCTTTACATCTTACAACCTAGGTAATTTTGAAATTTTTAAGATGGGTAATTATGGTCATGTTGATGTCGAAGGTATCAGGACTGTTTGTTTAGAGACCAGTACTGGAAGTAAGCTGATTTTGAAGAATGTTTGACATGCACTAGAGGTTCGCTTGAATATTATTTCTACCAGAGTTCTTTATGATGAAGGGTTTATCAGCATATTTGGTTATTTCCAATGGAAGATTTCCAAGGGATCTTTGATTGTGGCTCGAGGGAAGAATCAGTCAGGTTTGTACTGGACTAGAGCATCTATTTCTTGTGATACTGCTTGAGTTGTTGAGTGTAGTGGTTCGTCCAAGTTGTGGAATAAGAGGCTCAGTCACATCAGTGAGAAAGGTCTTGGTTGTTTGGCCAAGCGAAATCTTCTTCAAGATTTGAAGAGTGTCAAATTGGACACATGTGACCATTTCATGGCTGGGAAACATAGCAGAGTGAGTTTCAATAGTCATCCTCCACACAGGAAGTCACAGGTACTTGAATTAGTACATTCAGACGTTTGTGGTCATTTGAAATCTAATACCTTTTTTGGCGGTCTTTATTTTGTGACATTTATGGATGACTACTCACGGAAGCTTTGGGTTTATGTTTTGAATGCCGAAAGTTAGGTGCTTAGTGTTTTTAAGAAATTTCGTGTTTCTGCTGAGAGGGAATCAGGCAAGAAATTGAAATGTATTCGAACTAAAAATGGGGGAGAGTATTGTGGTCCATTTGATCAATATTGCAGGTTGGAAGGTATTCAGCATCAGAAGACACCTCCCAAGACACCTAATATAAATGGTGTAGCTGAGCGAATGAACAGGACTTTGTTGGAAATAGTTCGTTGTTTTTATTCGGAAGAAAAGTTTCCTAGACACTTTTGGGGTGAGGCTTTACTTACTGTTGCTTATATTATCAATTTATCACCTTCAGTTTCTTTACAGACAGACACTCCCGATAAGTTTTGGTATGGAAAAAGGATCAGGTATAATCACTTGAAAGTTTTTGGTTGCAAGGCTTTTGTTCATGTGTCTAGAGATGAGAGATCCAAGTTGGATGATAAGTCATAGAAGTGTATTTTTATTGGGTATAGACACAATGAGTTTGGGTACATGTATTATGATCCTGCTTTGATGAAACCTGTCAGAAGCTGAGATGTAGTGTTTAAAGAGGACCAAACTATTGCAGATATTGATATGGGAGAAAAGTCCACTTCTCCAACTTCTGATGGCTTTGTTAGTCTTGAGACAGGTTCTGATTCACATTTGCCTCATATTATTGATTATGATGATTACATTGATGTGCAGAATGATTCTTAGGGTGAACATGTTGGAGTTGATATTACCGAAGCACCTTTTGTTTCTGATGATCCGGTTCCTGGGGTAATCAATGAATCCGCAGTTCCACTCTTGAGGTCTTCTCGGCATCATACCATTTCTACTAGGTATTCACCTGATGATTTTGTGCTCCTTGTTGAAGGGGGAGAACCAGAATATTTTGATGAGGCGATGGAAAGTGAACATAAGGAAATATGGGTTGCAGTAATGGATGATGAGATGACATCATTGCACGAAAACCACACTTTTGAGCTGGTGAAGTTACCGACAAGTAAGAGAGCTTTACAAAATCGGTGGATTTATCGGATTAAGATTGAAGAATCCAGTTCTGTTCCCCGATATAAGGCAAGGTTAGTTGTTAAAGGCTTCCATCAGAATAAAGTTATTGGTTTTGATTAGATTTTCTCACCTGTTGTCAAAATGTCTTCTATTCGGGTTGTTCATGGTTTGTCTGCTAGTTTGGATCTGCAGATTGAGCAGATAGATGTGAAGATAGCTTTCCTCCATGGATATTTAGAGGAGGAGATTTATATGGAGCAACCAGAGGGTTTTGTTGAAACATGTAAAGAGAATCATGTCTGCAGATTGAAGAAGATTTTGTATGGTTTGAAGCAAGCTCCGAGACAGTGGTATAAAAAGTATGAATCTATCATTTCTCATTAGGGATTCAGGAAGACATATTATGATCATTGTGTGTTTGTTAATAGATTTACTGATGATGATTTTATTATACTGCTGCTTTATGTTGATGATATGCTCATTGTTAGACATGATGCTTCTAGAATTGACAGATTGAAGAAGGATCTTTGTCAGTCTTTTGTGATGAATGACTTGGGGCCAGTGCGATAGATTCTTGGCATGAAGATCTCCCATGACAGGAAGGAAAATAAATTGAGGTTATCTCAGGAGAGATACATTGAGAAGGTTCTTCAGAGATTTTATATGGATTGAGATAAAGTGGTTAATACACCACTTACATTACATTTTAAGCTCAACACCAGCCAATCATCTTCTACTGATGAAGAGAGAGAAGATGCAACACATACCGTATTCATCTTCCGTTGGATATTTGATGTAGGCCATGGTATGTAATAGACCTGATATAGCTCATGAAGTTGGTGTGGTCAGTCATTTTTTATCGAATCCAGGAAGATGGAATTGGATGGAAGTGAAGAATATTTTTCATTATCTTCGTGGTACTTCTGATCTGAGATTGTGTTTTGGCAAAGGGGAACCTATGCTTTGTGGCTTTACAGATTCAGATATGGTAGGAGATATCGATTTGAGGAAGTCTACTTCAGGCTATTTGATCACTTTTGCAGGGGGAGTTGTATCTTGGCAGTCTAGGATGCAGAGATGTGTTGCTTTATCTACCACAGAATCAGAGTTTATTGCAGCTACAGAGGCATGCAAGGAATTTTTGAGGATGAAAAATTTTATTCGAGTGCTCAATTTCAATCAAGGCAGATATGTTTTCTTTTGTGCTAGTCAGAGTGATATTTGTTTGGGAAATAATTCCACTTTTCATTGCAGGTTGAAACATATCGACGTTCAGTATCATTGGATCCGTAATGTTCTATATTCGAGATAGTTAGAGCTTGAGAAGATCCATACTGATGACAATGGGTCAGACATGTTGTCCAAGAGTTTACCCAGAGGAAAATTTGAGGCTTTCCGACTGATTTCAGGGTTGGCGATGATCCCCAGTTGAGTCGGAGGGGAAGTTTGTTGTGGCGCCTCCTCATCTGGCCGCCATAAATATTTTTTTATATCTGATATCATTAAAAAAATATATTTTTATATCTTTGATAAGATAAATCTGATATATTTTAAAAGATATATATGATATCTTTGAGAAGATATATTTTATATCTTTGATGAGATATATTTAATATCTTTAATCAGATATGAGATATCTTTTAGGAGATACATGAGATTTCATCTTCTATTTATATGAGATATGCGGCTCCTCTCTCGGTAGTGGTTGGAGGCAGTGTAGTTGTGTTTTCAAGGAGAAATTTTCAAATCTTCAACTGGTGGAACTACTCTGATTTGATCGGCTTTCACCTGCGGTGGTTTTTGATCCGATCCCAGTGTTTTTCATCTGCACTATTGTTCTGACATCAATCTTCTGCTTTCATGGTCAGATTTATTTGGGTTTCTTAACCAGGATGTTTTCTTCATTTCAGGCTTCATTTAGACTGCATCTATACTCTGACTTTGATCCACTATTTTTCTAAGTATTACTTTTGAGATCCCTTTCACTTTTGGGGAGTCTCTAACGTGTACTTATCTATTTTAGTGGATCCCTCTTCCTGGACTAGGTCCCGTGGTTTTTCCCTTTTGGGTTTTCCACGTAAAAATTTCTGGTGTCAATTTTATTTTCTGCACCTATTTTTGTCTCTACGCATCTGCTGTTTGAGGGAAATATTTCTCCGCTGCGCGTTCGTGTTTTTTGTTTTTTGCACGTTCATCGCTTTCCATCTTTCCCAACAGCTTGCCCGGGTGTCCGACTGCCGCCCCATGTTCCCTCCATTGGTCGTTATTGTAGGCGTATCCAAGAGGTTTAGAGCCATATCCAATCGTGGTCTGATCGAGAACCACCATCTATAGTCCATCTAAACTTCTTCTACAGTCAAAGGTAATCTCTGTAGGTTACATGTGTCCATCCAGACCCGAGTTGCCCCGAAAAAAGTCCGGGGTAGGTTTTCCAAACCCAAAACGTGTCTCAATAAGCCTTCCATGCCTCGAAAACCCTTACATGGAATTTCTAATCCCAAATGGGTTTTGGCGTTGTTTTTGGGCCCCATTGAAATTAATTAATACCAAATAAATTAATTTGATAAGTTGAATTTATTTTAAAAATAAATAAATTGAAATTGTTTTTTTATTTAAAATTTATAGGGATCCAAATTTTTTATATAATTTGAGATTTAAAATTAATTTATTGTTTTGATTTCATTTTTTTATTTTAATATTTAATGAAATTTTTTTGAAGCAATAAATAATTAATAGTAATTCATTTAAATTCATTTAATTTATTATAACACACTTTGTACTATTTAAATATATTGTAATTTAATTTTTATTGTGCATTATTTTAAAACAACTAGTGTAGATATAGTGACTGAACTATGCATGTTGGGAGTTAATTACTTATTTATTTCATGCAATGTTTGTAATAATTAAGTAGTTAAATTATTGTTTACAAATCATATCGTTTTAATTCAAATATGTATAACGCATGTACATCCTCTTCACATATTGTACATTGCTCCCCTAAAACCCCTATATTGCATGTGGTTATTTTTGTAAATAGATGATGACATTCATTCATGTGGACCCCACTAATTCAAGCGAGTAATCCATATGAGAGTGGAGTACTTTACAGTGGGGGAAATCCGTGAAATGAGATAAGAGTTGACTCAGGTATGGAAGACCCTATGTCAACATTGATCTGTTATGGATGGATGATTATAGAATGATCATGACCAGTCATATTGAATGTTTTTCCTTTATGAATCAATTTTTTTACCAAAATTCATGATTATTTCTTTATCAAATATAATAATAAACAAGATAAAATACATAAAAATGTGACGAATATTTTTTTGTGGCATTTTCATTTGTGATTTCAACAAACTAGTTTAGACATATTAAATAGAAATGATGTATTTTCTACAATAATTAATAAAACTCCCTCAATGATATATCCCATCTTTAATCCCCCCATTACCAAAATTGAGAAAAATCAGTTGTTCAGGGTGCTCTTCAGCCAATATCGAAGGTTCCACCTAATACCAAGGAGTTACTATAAGAGTAATGGGTGGAATTGAATAAATTTTTTTCCAAATAAGTATAAAAATCGAGAATGATATTATTTTAGATGCAATATTTTGACAGAATCAAGTTTATATTCAAAAAGAAAATAATTTTCTCAACAGTCCAAAGAACGGTGAGTTAATGCAGTAGAGAAGCCCAGTGCCTACCTAGAAACTCTCTAGTTAGTGACGTAACAAAATCATGTAGACTACTAGAAGTAGTATCAAGGATCCCTATGACAGGAATAGCTAAATTACAAAGTAATCCAAATATAATAGTGAGGGATATTAGGGTTGGATAAAATTCTAGTAGACATTTAAAATGATAATTAATCATTAATAAATGTTAAATGGTAATCAATATAAATTACTGGCTTCTAAAATTTATCTATTTTTGATCTAAAATAGAAAAAACCTACAGTAAAACGAAAATATCACTATGATCTATTTCAGATAATGAAAATATAATGATCGACCACAAATTTTATGAGTGGTACAGGTGCTTGCGCGTAGTACTATGCCAAGAACATAATCCTGTTGTGATGGAATCCACAGTACCTGCTGATCCTTCTTACAGAGTAAGAAAGGAGGAAAAATATAAATGAAAGAATAATTTATATGATTCACTAGATGTTAAGTTGATCTTGTTGTCATCCATGTCCAGCCAATTGAAAAAAATGTATAAGGATAAAGATGACTAAAATGTATTTTCACATCCTTAAGAATTATATCAGGAGAGGTAAAGGTAGGAATGGTATAATATCTCTAGTTCCCTTTATAGGTCAAGGATAGAAGAATGGAACCAAGAGAGTCTTCATGAACTCAATATGATTAGGTACATTAAGAGGATTGAATCTCTTGGGTTAACATTGAACCAAAAACTATCAATAAATCTAATTATTTCCTCTTTACCACCAATATTTTTGAATTTTTTTATAAATTATAACCTGAAGTCTATGAAATCTTTTCACACTGATCTATTGTAATTATTTCACCTAACTAAAAAGGATTTTAAGAGAACCAATTCTTTAATCCTTATGGTGAACAAGAGAATGTAGGGGAAGGAAATGGGGCCAATTTCTAAGTCAAGGATGAAGACACCATTGCACCATTATTTCCAGAATAAAAAGATACAGTGGCTGAGTAATGAGTATGAAATTTTCTACATTTTTTTTGGTAAGAGAGGCCACTGGGTGAAAAATTTCATATTTGGGAAGTATAAGAAAGATGACATTTATACTTTAGGTATTTTTTCATAGAATGCAATATCCCATTATCTACTAGTTTGGTATTGGATATGGCATGTGTTTCACACATTTGTATTCATATATAGGAACTATGTAGGTTTAAGAATATTGAAAAATGTGAAGTTTATCTCAGAGCTAACAATGGTGCATTTATGGAAACCTTAGTAGTGAGATACTGTCAATTATCTTTGCCAAGTAATATTTTATAGTATTGAATAATTGTTATTATATACCCTCTAAAACCAGAAACATAATATCCATGTCAATCATGGAAACTATGGGATTTTATTTAATGTTCAGAAACAAATGTTGTTTCTTTTATAAATATTACTTGTGTTATAGTTATAAACTTCTTAACAATGGATTATATATACTTGAACATGAAAACCCAGTAATTAATTTCAATTAAAAAATCAGCAAACATGACTCATATATGACCCTCATATGGCACTTCCATCTAGGTCATGTAAATGTAACGTTGTTATATAAGTTACATCAAGAAGGGTATTTAGAAGTGGTATAGTAAAAACACTTGGATGTTTGCTAAGCATTTTTATAATGGAAAATGACCAATGAACCTTTCTTTTAGAAGGGAGAAAGTGATAATGCATTATTGGAATTAATAAATACCAATGTATGCGGTCCATTTCTAGTAGATGCAAGGGGTGGATTTTGGTACTTCATTACTTTTATCGATGACTATAGTAGGTACATGTATATCTACTTAATGTGGTATAAGTCATATTCCTTTTGAATGTTTAAGTAATATCAACGTGAAGTATAAAACTAGCTAGGAATGAAAATTAAGGCACTCCTCTGAGACCGAGATAGAGAGTATCTTAACCTTGCTTTCATTGATTACTTCTTGGAGAGTGGGATAGTATCGCAACTCATCCATCATTATACAACATAGTTGAATAACGTAGGAGTTACGGTGTAAAAATAAACCCAATCTGTCACACTTATGTGTATGGGGATGTCATGTTATTTTCAAAACTATACCATGTGACAAATTATCATCCCGAATCACGAAGTGAATATTTATTTCTTATACTAAGGAAACCAAAGGATATTACTTATACAACCCCTTAGATAGAATTTTTTTTGTGGAAATACATGCCATAATTTGGAAAGTGAAAAAATATCTAATGGAAATAGTGGTAGAAAATTGAATTCAATGAAGTCAATGTTTCAGATGTGTAAGATTTATTATGAGAACAATTTTTTAAAACAAAATTTGAAGATTATGTAGTTCCTAAGACAAAAATTATACGTAGGTCTACTTGAGAGGTTAGAGAACCAGAGCATTAAGGTTTTCATTTCACCGAGTCAGAAGAAACATTAATCCTTGAGGATGATGAAACCCTTACCTACAAGGAAGCCGTGGAATGAAAAGAAGCTACTAAATGGAAACATGTGATGCATTATGAGATAGAGTCCATGTACGGAATCATGTTTTCAATTTGGTAGACCCTATAACTGATGTAAAACCAATTGGTCACAAATGGGTATTCATGAAAATGATGGACATGGATGATATGGTTAATACCTATAAAGAAAGATTGTTAGAAAATAGTTTCAGACAATGTCAAGGAATAGACAATGATGAAAACTTCTCACCCATAGAAATGGGGAGATTGATTAGAATATTACATGTCGTAAAAAAATTTTATTATTATGTGATTTGGAAAATGTATGTAAAAACTTCTTTTCTAAATGATAAGTTGGTTGAATACATCAAATAACACAACCTAGAGGGTTTTTTCTGATCCAAGAATTCCAATAAGGCATGTAACTATAAAGATATATTTATGGTTGGATGTATGCATCACATTCATGGAATGTTCATTTTTATGAGGCCATATGGAAATTTTGTTTAGTTAAAAAGGAATATAATACTTGTTCTATGATTAGGTTTATGGTAATGAAAACATTTTCCTAGTATTATATGTTGATGATATATTTATTATGGGAAACATAGTGCAAGTTTTTCAGTCAGTAAAGACTTGGTTAAAGGAATGCTTATTGATGAAAAACTTAGTTGAATCATCATACTTTATATGGATTAATATCTATTGAGTTATATCTAATATTCTTATTGGGTTATGTAAAAGTAAATATATTGACAAGGTACTCAAAAGGTACATTGTGGAAAAATCCAAGAGAGGGTTGTTGCCTATGTCACATGGTATAAACCTCTCCAAGAAAATGTTTCCACAAAAACTTGAGGAGATAGAAATAACGATTATAATCACATAGGCCTTGGTAGATGGATATATAATGTATGCCATGATATGTTCTAGATTTTATGTTTTATTTTCTTTAATCATTTTGGAACGTTATCAAGTTAATCTAGGGGAGCTGCACTAGGAATTTGTTAAAACTACCCTAAGGTACTTGAGGAATAGAAAGGATATGTTCCCAGTGTATGGAGGAGAAGAGGAAATTGTAGTGAGGGGATACACTAATGCTTATTTCCAGATAGACTGTGATGATATGAAATGGTATTCAGGTTACATATTTTTCCTGAATGGTGGTACAGTGAAATGGAGAAACTCGAAGAAATCTATGGTAACTAATTCCATATTAGTTTCCAAGAATATAGTGGCTTCTGATATATAAAAGGAAGAAGTCTATATACATAAATTTATCTCAGACATTGGTGTTGTGAAAAGCAGTGAAAACCCTATTCAAGTTTATTGTGATAATACACCTACTTTGGTGCAAGAAAATTTTCCTAGGTCTTACCAATTCATAGAGAATATACTTTAGAAGATTCAACTGTTTAAGGATTTTAATCTAAAAGGTTAAGTCATAGTTAATAGAGTCTCTCTTGAGAAAAACGTGGAGGACCCCTGGATAAATCCATCTCATAGTATAAGCATGATTACTATGTGAGGGATTGTGGATTAAGACTTGTTATAAGTTGTCTCTATTGTAATTGGGAGTGCAGAAAGTTGGTTCCCTAGACCCATCTTGTATTTTAATTTTTACCACTAAATTAATACAGTTTTTTATATACATGTGTTTAAAATTCCATAATATTAGAGATACTTCTGTGTACACAATGTTTATGTTATTTTCCTTAGATTACATGTCATATTTAAGAGTTATAGAATATCCCGAGCTATAATGAGAACCTAGAGATACTATGATAGTAATCTTAAGTTATTTTTCTATTGTCCAGATACATCATTCTGATAGGACACAGATGATGTGAAACTATCAAGTGATGAGGGATCATAAGTGTTGAGACTTATTCTCATGATGTTCGCACTTGGTGATCTCTAGTAGTTGAGATCATGAGGAAAACCCCTCTAATATGAACACGAAATGTTTCAGGTGTCATAATCTGTTTCTATCAATATACACGTGTTATGGTCTCCTGACCTGAGATCATAATCAATGTATTTCATTGGATTGCTTACTTTGATGTACGATAAAAACCATGGGAATAAAGTCATGGAGTGGTAGATGGTGTTGGGTACGCACGTTAGTGGAATGAAATTGATTGAATGATTAAGATATGATATGTCACATTCGAGTTTAGGAAGATATATCTTGGGCCTGGTTGATTAGAATGGTAGTACATTCATAAATCCATGGCCATGTTGGTCGAAGGTAAGTCCTCTGGAAATATCAAGAAATAATAATGAATGAAATGGTGATGACACAAGTGTGATTCATGATTTATGAGATATCGATGACGAAGAGATTATATTACATAGAGAATGTTTATAGGAAGTTAGTAGTTTCTTTTCCTTTTCATTACCTCTATAGGGGACTTTATAGGTTTATAGAACACATTCATGGTTTATGAATATTATTTACTCCTATTAAATCTAAGGTCTTAGAGGGGCACACACAATAGCTGTTTGAGAATCAGCCTTATTCCATTAAACTGAAATATAGAAATTTTTTGGCGCCACCATGTGGTCCATGTATTCCCAATGTTCTATGTATAAACAAGAAATAAATAAATTCATTATTATTAAATTAAGTAATAATTGGGTTGAATTTATTTATGAATTTTATTTTTAGGTGATTAAGTAAATAAAAGGATAAATATTATTCTAACAGATATTAATCCCATATCTCAGGTTTGATTAATATTCTCTGGAGATGTTAGTCAAGTTATGACTCAATATTATTAAGTAATATATTTTTAATATAAATTATCGGGAAGTGATAAAATAAAAATAATATTTATGGCACATTTTAGTTCATCATAAATAATTATTTTTAAAACTGATATAGTGGATTTTTATTACATGGGTGTCAAGAAACCAAACCAGGTATTATAAATTTAGAAATTATAAGTTGAGATAGGATGTTCCCATGTAGACGATTCATCTATTGGAAGAAAGAGATTCAATCCCTTCTAGAGTCTTAGAGAGATAATCTCTCATTCAAGAAAGTGACTCAATTTCTGTGTTCTCAGATTGAAGATAGTGGATTGTGGTGATTGTCGCTATCTCAAAGTATTCTTTAGAGTTTTGTGATATCACATGGATCCCAACGAATGGTGGGTGAGTAGATTGAATAAGAATTTCTAGATAATCTAGTGTTCATCGACATTAAAGCCATAGAAAAATGGACATCAAAATCTTACGACAGGCTAGCACACATCATATCCAAATGAGGTATACATTTGTTTTATTTTTGTACTCAGTTCAACGATGTGGGGTCTGTGGACCATACCAGAATGATATCACCAGAGTTTATGATGTTATACTGCTTTGGTGATGAAATTTATTTTAAATTTAAACCCATCGGCATTTGTTGAGCATCACAATACCTTCAGCCATCATAGGAGAAACAATGCCCCTCCCTCAGCAAAATTAAGACATCCCAATAGCCATGCACTGATAATCCTTTATCATGGGATCATCTCATGAAGTGTATGGAATGACCAAATCAGTGTGACTAATTTGGTCTACTTAATGTAGAGGGGTTAGCTCCAGGGTGCCTACTTCCTACAACCACAATTGGTGCCCGATATTCTAGGAATATTTTATTGACCCTAGCCTTTTATAGATAATATTACATGATTTTAAAATAACTACAAATTAGAGTTCAATAAAATCATCCTGAAGTTGAGTGTCTTTGAATACTAGGTACATAAAACATAAAACATGGGGATAGAGAAAAATTATTTATTTATTCTCCATAAAATATCCTAACTTATTTTGGGCCCATAAATCTCTATAGGGTACCCTCAGGAACACATGAACAAAGGGATGATATTAAAATCCTAGTAAGAGAATGAACATAAGAATACATCTTAAGATCATGAGTTAGAAGTCATCACTAAATGATATCAAATTCATGGAACATATGAAATCATATCAAAGAAACATGGGATCATATAAACATATAATAATATAAATGTCGAAGAAACATAAAACATGTCTTTAGGATGAGTAAAGGCTAACCAGAAATCCTATTTCCCATAGTAGTCTAGGTTAAGGCTAACCGCCAATCCTATTTCTCATCGTACAACATGTCAAGGCTAACCGCCAATCCCGGTTCTCATAGTATTACTGGTCACGGCTAATCGAAAATTCCGTTTCATATCATATATCCTGAAACTTAGCATTACCCAATGATTTGGAGCACCCTATGGCTAAAACAATCTCAAAATTTTAATGAATATGATTTCTATGTCAATAATCATATATAATCTACCATTCATAAACATAAGGCTACCCATGGAAAGAATTGGGAACCACAATCATGACATAAATCATAACCAATGGTCGTCTCATGAAAGTATCCATGAAAGAAAGGGATTATAACATACATAGATTCTCATACGGTAAAATATGCATATAACATGGTAGGTGATGACAAACAAAGTTACATTATACAAGAAATATATTTGAGGAGCGTTATCATTATAACATTTTTGTGCGGTCTTAAGGAAATACTAAAGATGATTTAACATATAAAAGAAGAAATATTTTATATAAACCTATAATTGAACCAAGAATGTTTTCAAAATAAAAATTTTTATTTTATAAACAAAATGGTGGCTTAAAATAGAGGATAGTGTGAACATGAAATTGGGTAATAATTTGGGATGTTCCCTTAAAATAGTTTTTCTTATTAGAAAGTTCTAAGGTGGGAATCTTTTAAAAAAATGTATATCCCCAAAAAAGAGTGATGAAATAGTAATCATAAATAAATTTTGTAAAACTAAACAAAATTTATAATATTTACATAAATATATAAGATATCTCCATTTTATATAAGGAAAGATAAGGCAACCCGAATGAAAAAAAAGGTTTGGGTAAAATTCATTACGAATTATCGGCATGGTATCAGGTGTTCTAAAAAGGATTGATGAGAGATAAAAGGGATTTATAAATAGTTAAACATCATTAGGGAAGTATGTGGGAGGTGAAAAATCATACCCCATCATTTGGGATAACATATAAAAAGGAATAGTATAGAAGAAAATATTGATTAAGAGTGAAATGGAGAGGATCCCTTACCTTAAGTCCGATGATGATCTTTTCTCGAACATAATGACCTGAATAAAGAAAGTTTTCTTATTATTTAACAAGTCCAGAACCTAATATATATGTATAATATTAATCATAATCATTTTATGTTCATTTTTATCCAATTTTATTGGTTATGAGGTTCAATTTCATTGTTAGGGTCCGTTTTTTTCTTGGTTTTAATGACCGGTTCATGTTCGGATAAACATGTATAATGAAGGTGGTTGACCAGAATTGAAGTTTTATGATATTAGAGAAAATAAATTAGATTACATGGTTATAAAACTTCATTAGTTTATTAGGATTGAAGATGAATTATTAAATAAAACCTTAGGGATAAATGTTTTGGTTAATCGATGGTTTTTGATTACAACAAACAAGTTTTTATTTATAACTTAATACCATTTGTAAAAAGGATTAAATAACCATAACAAGGATATATTACATATATAATAATAATATTTAACCATAATAAAAATATTTATATGATAAGAATTAAATATGATAATATAAATTGATAAACTGTTTCCCTTGAATGTACTAAATTAACAAATCTCAAATGGTGTTTTCTTTTTTTTTTAAATTAAAGATGGAGGAAAGGAGAGATGTTAATATAGTATCACATTAGTATAATATAATTCTAGTACATGTTTGTTAATGGAGTTATCACACCACTTGGGTGAATGGGGGTGAGGAAAGAAACATGAAATGAAAAGTACATTAAAGAAATAAAATAATTGGAAAGAGGGATTTACCTCTTGGGATTATCTCCTTTGAGAACCACTTAAGGAGGCAAGTTTTGGTATTTTGAAGAGACTAGGTGTTGTTTTAAGTGTAATAGGGGCTTGGGGAGAGATTTGGTTAGAATATTGTCAAAGTATTGATAGGTGTAAGGAGAAGAGGGAGTGAGAGGGGGTTTTTTATAGTGGAGGAGAGGATGGTTTTCATATATTTTTAATCATTAGATTATTAATTTACCTCCTGAACAGTAATAGGGATGATTCCATGACAAATAATAGTAAATTTTTCATGTGAATTCGAACCAAGGGTGGTGAAATCATCCATGATGATATGAATATTGTAGTTAGCCTATAATTTATATATATATGTTAAATTTCTGTATTTTACTATTCATCAAAAATTCATGTATTTCAGAAAAATATAAAAAATTTACCCTAACCATTTTTCATTGTGCAGAATCCAAAAATGAAGTATATTTTTCAAAAATAATTTTCTAAATCTGATTAATTTAATATTTAATTAAAATCACAATTTATTATTACAAAATCAGTTTTAAAACATTCATTTACTAATTCTAAAATATATGTACATCAAACTTTCACTTGGATCTTATTTATATACTATTATAGGTAAGGTTACTATTCATTAGGGTATATAACTATTCATAATGATATGTTACAATTCAAAAGGGAAGGTTACTATTCACCAAAAATTATGTTCTTCTTATCAGCCTCCAAATAACTTACTGATCGAAACCGTGTATGTCAGATTTTCAAAATTCCAAACACTTAAGGTGGAAAAATTATGTTTAAAGGTCACATAGAACTTAATAGTTCATTATTTTGTTATTTAATGTGGTTATATAACACAATTATAAGAAGGAAATTTCCAATGAAAACTTTGGGTCATTACATTCTTCCCCCCTTATAAAATTTCTCCCTCCAAATTTCATCTTAAATTATAATCCATAAACAGGTGCAGTTACTTTTAATTCATTTCCTCCTCCAGTTCCCCTATTTCTACTTCGTACTTGTGGTTCTGCCAGAGTACTTTTACCAGGTGATTAGTCTTCTTACATAGAACATTATCAATATGATCCAAGATCTTTGCTGAATACAACTCATAAGAAAGATCATCCTCCAACTGTACCAACTATGAAAAGAATATATATAATGCTTCCGGTATGTAATACATAATAGGGATACATGAAAAACATCATGTACATTTTCGATGGTAGGTGGATTTTCTAGTTGATATGAAACAAACCCTAAACAATCATGAATATCGAAGGGGCCAATGTACCCAGGACTTACCTTCTCTTTCTTTCCAAACCCCACGACCTTCTTCCATAGAGATATGCGTAGAAATACCTTGTCTCTATCTTTGAACACAAGGTCTCATTGATGATTTTCTTCATAAATAGTTTGATAACATTGGGATACCATGATAAGATTCTAATTTTTTTCATCTTCTCCACCATGTTTTCTACCATTTTAAGTCCTAACCGCTTACATTCACTGATTTCATACCAACACGACAATGTTCTGCATAATTTCCCATAAAAAGGGTTTATATGGTTCCATTCAGATGCTTGAGTGGAAACTATTGTTGTAGGATAATTCAAATAGTGGAAGATATTTGTCCCCTCCTCTTTTGAATTCCATAGAGCATTCTCTAAATACATATTCTAGTTTCTGAATAGTTATATCAGATTAGCCTTATGTTTTTAGATGATAGGCTGTACTGAAGTTCAGTTCAGTTCTTAGAGCATGTTGAATACTTTTTAAGAATTTCCAGGTGAATGTCAGATCTCAGTCAGATACAATACATAGTGGTACTCCATGCATCCTTACCACCCATTTGATATATATTTGTGGATGTTGATCCAATGAGAAGTCCTCTCTAATTTCTATAAAGTGAGCTATCTTTGTAAAATGATCCCCAATGTCCCATATAGCATTGTTTCCTCTGTGTTTCCTTAGAAGTCCAGTGAAAAAGTCCATGGTAATTTTCTTCCACTTCCATGTAGGTATGGGTAGTAGTTGCATCACCCCCTTAGAATATTTCCTCTCAACCTTAACTTTTTGACATACCAGGCACTTTGATGTACATTCCACAATATCGCTTTTCATATTTTCCCACAAAAAGTTTTCTCAAATATCTCTATACATCTTTGTGCTTCCTGGGTGAATAGAGAAGGTTGATCTATGCATGTCATTAAAATAATCTTTATTCGTCTCTTGATTGGATGGTACACATAATCGTGACACAAATCTTACATCATCTTCCTCATAAATTTTGAAATCGGAGGATTTCCCATTTCTGAAATCTTCCTCCTTTTTCTGAATTTCCACATCTTTTCTTTGAGAATCCTTTATTTTCTCAAAGCGGGATGGTTGAGAAATAATTTGAGAACGGATTGATGACGTTCTTTCCTTAATGATTCCCATGTCCATCCACTGCATATCTATGAAGATCATATGCTTTTCAGTAATCATCATCAAAAAAGTTTCGTGATCCATTCTACTTAGAGCACATGCCACCTTGTTTACCTTACTGGGATGGTAGTATATTGAGTAGTCATAATATTTGATGAGATCTATCCATATTTAATAGCACAAATTATGATCTTTTTGTGAGAATATATATTTGAGACTCTTGTGGTCAGTATATATCTCACACATCTCCCCATCGAGATAGTGCCACCTGATTTTTAATGCCATGATCACAACTGCCAACTCCAGATCCTGCATAGGATAGTTTGGCACATGGATTTTCATCTACATTGAGGCGTATGATACCACTTTATCATTTTTCCTCATAATAAACTAAAGGGAGACTTATAATATTTTCATGAACAACATTCCCACAAACATTAACATTAGATAAAATACTAATAGAAGTTTTCATTAATGATATAATATCATTTCAAGTGGGAACTCAATGTTCATAGAAGACCAGAAATATATACTAATAGGAAATTAATTAAAATAAATTATAACATACACTACCAAAAGTAGTGGTTACATGTAATTTCTTCATCAACATCCACCTTTGTGTGGGACCTTCAGTGTTCCATTGATCATGTAGATTGTTGATGTTGATCATACTTCATAGCCCTTGAAATAGAGCATTGTGTTGGATAATGTCCAACTTCTCATCATTTATGTAATAGAACTACGTACAATTCCTTTTATGGAACATTGTTTCCATTCACCACATTATTCATTTTTTCACAGCAGTTGGCTAATTTGTGACCAATTTTTCCACACATAAAACATATCCTAGTCACAATGTGACATTCCCCTTGGTGCCTATTTACACACTTTTTACACAATCGAAGTTGGGTCTTATTTACCTTATCACCTTTATCAGAATAAGCTTCACGAGATTTCAACTTCCACTTCCTTGAATCCATTGTGCATTCAACCAAGTACCAATTGTTAATCGTGATTTTTGATAGTTGGGTTGGAAAAATCATGATATTCCCTTATTTAGCTCCCATATAACTAGGGATCTCATTTTTACAGTCATCACATTCCCCTTCACATCGATTGTAAACATGATTCATTCTATATCCAGCCATTTTCTAGAATAAAATGAATATTTGGGGATCATAATGACATAAGGGGAAAGCAATGGGAATAAATATATAACTTATAAATTACAATTTTCTACTTTACTTATGTATTTATAAGTCTCATACAATATTATTCATAACCTATATCATAATGTATTTTCTTATGGGATCCATTTTTTACCATAATAATGGTTCATAGTAAGCTTATGAATTTACAAATGCAAATCCCCTGAGAGTGTCAAACCAGGAGTGCAACAAGGCCCATTGTCATGTAACCGGATTCCCAGAGTCAAGCCCAAAACTCCTTTTCACAGTTTTCACTCCTAGGTACATATGTGCCAGTTCCACCTCTACCTATATGTATCTATAAATGGATTTATTTTTGCGATAATCCACTTGCACAATATTCACCAAAATTTATGGATGTTCTCTTATAATTAATCTTGTCCTTATGGTCCTTACTGTGGTTCTCTATTCCTAATCTCCAAATACCTAGACCATCCTTTGATACCAACTATTGCATACCTATCATTTTCTATATAACATTACCTGAATTTATGTATAATTATACATAATAGTAAAAGCCAAGGATTTTGAGGTCTACTGTATTTGAAGACTAGGTACATAAAACATAAAACATGGTGCTAAAAAACATCTTTATTTAATCTCCATAAAATTATCCTAACTTCCTTTGAGCCTTTACATCTGCATAGGGTACCCTGCGGAACAGATGAACCAAGGGAGGAGATAAAAAGCTTGGTAATGGAATGAGCATAAGGATAAAACATAAGAACATGAGTTTGGAGGCATTCCATAATGATATCAAATGCATGGAACATATGAAATCATATCATATAAACATGGGATCATATAAACATGGAATCATATAAATGTGGAAGTAACATAAAACATGTCTTTATTATGAGTCAAGGCTAACCACCAATCATGTTCCCATTGTATTATGGGTCATGGATGACCACCAATCCCATTTCCCATAGTAGTACTGGTCAAGGATAACCACCCGTCACGTTTCTAATAGTATTATGGGTAAAGGATAACCACCAATATAATTTCACATCATTTCTCATGAGAATTAACCTTACCCAAATGTAATAGATTGATATCTAGGATCCCCCATCTCAACATTTTCATGTATATTCTTACACACAAATAATTATACATAATCAACAATACATAAACATATGGGTACCCATATAAAGAATTGTGTGCCACAATCAGGACATAAAGCATAACCAATGGGAAAATCATGAATGTGTCCATGAAATAAAGGGATTAGAACATACATGGATTCTCATAATGTAAAATAGTCATATAAAATGATAAGTTTTGTCAAATAAAAGTGACAAAATATAAGAAATGTATTTGTGAAACATTAACATTAAGACATATTTGTGGGGTTTTAAGGATAATACAACCGAGCTTTTAAAATAGAAATTAGAAAAATATTTTATATAAAACAACAATTGAACCAAATAGGATTTCATAATAAAATAATAGTTTTATAAAGTCAAAGGTGGCTCAAAATAGAGGATAGAGTGAACATGAAATTGGGTTAATATTTGGGAAGTTCCCATAAAACATGTTTTCTTATCGAAAAATTCTATGGAGGAAATCTTTTAAAAACAGGTATATCCCTAACACTGATCGATGAAAGGGTCTTCATAAATGAATTTTTTAAAACTCTAAAGAAATTATAATATGTACATAAACATATAATATAACTCCATTTTGATATAAATAAAGATAAGGTAACTCAAAAGAATAAATATGGTTCGGGTAAAATTCGTTACGGATTATCGGCTTGGTATCGAGAGTAACTAAGAGGGATTGATGAGAGAGAACATGGGCTTATCAGCACTTATAAATTATAAGGGAAGTATGGGGGTGGTGTGAAATCATACCCCTTAATTATGTATTACATATAAAAATGCATAGCATAGAGGAAAATCTTTTTTAAGAGTGAAATTGAGAGGATCCCTTACCATAACTCTAACGGTGATATTTGCATGAACTTAATTACCTGAATAAAAAAATTTGGTTTTTTAATTAAAAAGTCCAGAAACACTTATATATGTATAATATTGAGTATTATCATTTTATATTAATTTATAACCATTTTGATTTGTTATGAGGTTCTATTTCATAGTTTGGGTCTGTTTTCTTGTTTGGTTTGAATGATAGGTACAAGTTTGGATAAACATGTATAATGAAGGTGTTTTTCTAGAACTGATGTTTTATGATTTTAGTGAAAATATAGGAGATTGAATGGTTATAAAAATTCATTCAGTTATTAGAAGTGACGTTGAATTATTATATAAAACCTTAGTGATAACTGTTTTGGGTAATCAGTGGGTTTTGATTACAACGAACATGTTTTGCTTTATAACAGAATTCCATTTGTACAAAAGGATAATAGAACCATAACTAGGATATGTGAAATATATAATAATTTAGTTCCACCATAAGAAAAATGGTTTCATTACCAGAATTAGAGATGATAATAGAAATTTATAAACCATTGTCCTTGAATGTGCTAAATTAACACATCGGAAATGGTGTTCGCATTTCGTTCAAATAAAATATGGGGAAAGGAGAAATGATAATAAAGTATCCCATTAGCATAATATAATTCTAGAACATGTATTTTACTGGAGTTATAATTCCATTTGTGTTAAGGGAGGTGAGGTAATAAATAATAAATGAATAGAACATAAAAGAAATAAATGAATTGGAAAGTGGAATTCACCTCTTGAGTTTATCTCCTTTGAGAACCTCTTAACAGGAAAGGTTTTGGTATTTTGAAGAGAATAGGGACCATTGGACGTGTGGGAGGATCATGGGGAGAGATTTGGGTTGAATTTTGAAAATTCAGAAGGATTCAGAGGAGTGGAGAGAAGAGGGAGTGGGAGGGGGTTATAGTGGGGGAGATGAGGGTTTTCATAATTTTTTAATTATTAGTTTATTAATTTACCACAAAACTAGAAATAGTGATGATTCCATGACCAAGAAGAGTAAATGGGTCATGTGATTTCGAACCAAGGGTGGTGAAATCAACCATGGTTCTAGTAATGGTCTATTTAGCTTATAATGTATATATATATATACGGTAAATTACAATATTTTACTATTCATAAAAATTAAAGTATTTCATAAAAATCTCCAAAATTCACCCTAAATATTTTTCAATGTGTACAATCAAAAAATGATGTCCATTTTTCAGAAATAATTTTCTAAACATGATTAATTTTATATTTAATTAAAATATTAATTTATTATTAAAAAACCAATTTTAAAACATTATTTTACTTATTCTAAAATATAGATACATCATACATTCACATGAATCTTATTTATATAATATCATTGGTAAGTTAACTATTAATTTTGGTATACCACTATTCATAAGGGTATGTTAATATTCATAAGGGTAGGGTACTACTCACCTAAAATTATGTTCTTCTTATCATACTCCAAATAACTTACTGATTGTAACTGTGTTTGTCAAATTTTTGAAACTCCAAATATAGAAGTGAAAATATTATTTTTGAAGGTCACATAGCACATAGTAGTTCATTATGTTTTGATTTAATGTGGTTATATAACATAATTATAAGAATGAAATTTCTACTGAAAACATTGGTTCGTTACAAATCTCTTCACCACTACAACTCTCTCAAGAACCAAAAATTGATGGGAGTGAAAAGAGTTATCAATGAAGCGTTGATATCCAAATTTATGCCCCTTTCAATGGTATCTACTTCATAGAATGAATAATTCACTAGATCCATGGTGTATAATGAGTTATTAGTAAACCTTTCTGAATACTCCTCTACATACAAACATCCCTACTGAAGATGCATGACCTTCTGAATGTGCACCAATCACATTATGGCTAGATAAAACTCATCCCTAAAGAGATACTCATAATATAACCATGTGTGAGATATCTCATCGTGTGACTGAGTAAATAAAATCAACCATCACCCTATATATATCTGAATGAGACTCATTATGAGGGCATACTTATGATCTTTAGGCATCCACAAGGATAAAACCTCAAGTGACTACCTCTTGCCAGTCCTTGTCCATATGGGGGTCTAGCCCGCCCTTAGACATGGTAGGTCACTACCTCTAAAACCTTTTCTGAAAAATCATCCTATGAGAATCCTCATCTGGTACTTCTAGGGATAGATTATACTCAATGGATGGTGGTATAACTCATAAATCACCCAATGACACTGTATCTGCTAAAGGCCCATGTACTAAGTTCACTTGACTCAGTGGATCATTATCATGATCACATAGTGGAATCTTAGATAGCTATCACCACTAGGGCGTCCTGAAATAAACAAGATGTACTAGATTAAAAGAGTATATCTAGGATTCCTATTAAAGAATGACATAGAAACCACAACCCATTCCTAATTGATTAATATACTGATGTTTCCCTTAAAAACATGTATACAAGTATCTGGTAAAAATACTGGTGATTAGAGTCCAAATGTATGGATATGTTAGTTTCCACACCAGCACTAGAGTATTGGGCATAAAAGATGACCACACAACACTTAACATTATTTCCCCAATCCAATATTATTGATGTTGGTATTAAGGTAGAACTAAATCCTGTAATAATGATCTATCAAAATCGAATGATATATGGCCCAAACTATGAATACCCCATGCACACACACATATCCATTACCACACAGTGATGAAATGTTAAACAACTAAAACAAATTCTTTCATACATCTAGGATCCAACAATTAGAGTATGAGATTAATGTAATAAAAGCGATAAAGAGGGAAAAATTAATACCCAAGAAAAAACTAAAGAGAGACCATCCTTATCCCAGGGAGATGACTATGATTAAATATGAGCCCCCAGAAAACACCACAATCTGTCAATAACAACCTATGCTCCACCCACTCTTTGATAACCAAAGGAACTATTAAAAGGGATATCATCTTCATAAGACACAAAACGTGGTGGTATATCCCATTGAGGGATGAGTATAAAAAACCCATATGGAAACCACAAAAACACTAAAAACTAATAATTAAAAATATTAAGATCATAAAAATGATATATAAATCAATTAAAAACTAGAAAACCTAGATTATATAAGAAATACACCATCCCTATTGGTGATCACAACCAACTGGAAACCAAAAGAATCATTTTAATGAAATTTTCCATTCCATGCGAATACACTTCACATGAAATTATAACACATGAGCCACTCATACAAGATATCAAGATCATTGGGCCCCACCCATGAAATTTCACTGGTCTTAGATGACCTTGATACTCAGATAGTGGATCACAGCTATGACCATTGGGGGATGCCACAAACCCAATATGGATTGACCAAATATGTAGGTGATCAGATATCAATGACATTGTGAACCCTATCGATATGGATATCTTGAAGGGTGATTAACACTCTACTAATAGAGGTCACACAAATTACTCAAACCCAACCTAGCATATAAAAATGATAGAGGATCCTAATTTAGTCTCTTGTAGGGACATTACGAACTCTATCTGAGACTCATCCACTAGAGGGGATCACAATCCTAAGATATGGATGTAATTTCTCACATTACCCTTGAGGTAATATACCAAGGGAACGCACTCAACCTATACTCATCCACACTAAATAGATGAAGGGATCCGAACACCCATAAAGGTGGTAGATAACATATATTGGTGGTACACGTCATGTCCAATCAACCCTGGGCCTATCCATTTGGTGATTCCTCACATGACATGAAAATATACATATAAAAAACATGTAGGAATAATAAACAGTGTGTAAAGATCATCAACACCCTATTGTGATATCTGGCCACACCCATGTAAACTGGACCATGTCCATGTAATCTAGATATATCCATGTACTTCAGCCCACTTATTCCATTATAAACTTCAAGTTACACACCGATCCGTAGAGAAAATGTCACATATCATAGATTAGGGTTACACAGTGTGAAATTTAACTATACCCAAAGAACATAGCTTCACTTTCATGGGGTCCCACATAATGTGCAACACCAGATTACATGTTGTGTAACCCTTGATTTTATAGATCTACTAGCTTCTCCTCCATGCTATCTACTACATCACTGCTATCTCCATATTCATTGGAAATGGTACATATGGGGTTGACCGACACTCCCATAATTGAATATTGAGATTATTATCTTAAAATCCTTTTGGAAAATTCCCAAATTCTCTATATGTAGACACACCATCGAATATTTGATGAAAAAATACTGAAAATACATTCTAATCCACTTATAATAATCCAATTTCACTATCACACCTCTATCACAATATTTATCATGAACCATACTGAAATTATTGATCTGTTTCATTGAAGACCATTCACACAATGATAAAATACCCGAACATCCTGGAATGATGGACAAGAAGAAAATGCATGCGGTGAACCTGTGAAGAAAGCGGGGAGAAAACCAAAATCCACAAGATGTGAGGAATTAACATAAACCTTTGTTCAATTATACTTGATCTGTTTTTATAGATTTAAAAGATTAAAGAGGGAATAAACAGTGAACAGAATAAATCCATCAATTAAATCTACCTTTTACATACAAATCATTTCTTATTCATGGAATTGATCCATATTAAATGGGGATAAAATTTTGGGATATGATTTGAAAAAAAACATCCTACCAAACATTTGGATTGATCATTGATTAATAAATTTCTTATGTTTATATTGTTGGAGAGATCCTCATGTTCCATTTCACTCCAATTAACAATCCACGAAATAGTCATTGTTCCCCTTTCAGATTTTATGTAATTATATCAAACAAATCCTCTAAATTTGTACAATGATACATATAACCTTGAAAATTGTCCATAAAAGTGTATTTAAAATGAATTCATGGAGATTTTAATTCAACAAATATATTTAGTTAATTAATTTATTCGATTATCTACCCACGACTGCACCCAACCCGAATGCCCGACATGCTCTAAGTTTATGTCTTTCCTAGGATAAAAACCATGTTTTGAACTCAATGGTTCCCACATATTTCTTATCCATGGTCATGTTCGAGAGTTACTAATCTTTAAAAATACAACACACATGTTTTATTAATATATTTAATATAATTTTGAAATTAATTTCAGTAACATCTTCCCTAGGAATATCATGTCGTCTTAGAGCCTAGCTCCCAAAATAATCCATTCTATATCTAAAATTAATACATGGAAAATAATATTTTTTACATTATTATTATTATTTAATCATGAATAATCATCATTTAATTATATTATATTGTGGTTTTGTTTTTATTCTTGTAATTCCATTTCATAAATTGATGGAATGAAATGACTTTTTCTTTATTAATTTACATGAATAAATTATTTTTTATGTTGATATTTTTTATTATCAATCCATTCATCATATAATTTGGAAGTATAAATCACATTAAAATCCTAAAATAGATATTGTTTATCCATTATAATTTCTTTTGGAAATTATATGCTCTCATTAATTATAAATAATGAATATGAACTCATCTTTAGATAGTTGGATTTTCCTCTATATTCTATTCTCCATATTATTTTTCCCAAAGTGATCACTATGTTTCAAATATGGTTAAGTGGGGTAATATTGAGGGATGAAATGTGGATTCATAATCATAGGTGTTGAGAGATTGAGACATGGGTTTCAAAAGGTATTGAGCATGGTTTCAATGGGTTGGATGAAATATTCTATGACACAAAAGTAAGGGTTGACCAAAAAATTTGATAGAGCTCCGAGAAAGAAATGTGCCAGCCTATATTTGAATTTTTATTAAGTTATAATAGAGGCATGAATGGATGGTATATGGATATAGTGAAATATATATTTGTGAGAAGTATAGAAGACATTAAATCATGATTTCATGGCATATAGTATTCGAGGTCACACATCATTTCCATCACTGTGTATGGTGTTGGATTTTACATGAATTTGTAAATATTAAATGGGGTGGGAGATTAGGTCAGACTTTACATGCCTCAAGGACGTGTTCCTTGGTGTTTACCTATGTATATTCTAGGTTTCCATTTTGTCCCCACTCAACATAGGGTTCTGTGAACAATCCATATATCTTGGATTCCCATCATGGGTATCCCTACTACTATATACATGAGTCTCATAAATACCCTAAATTATATTTAGTAAGAGTACATGATGCGTTAATTAGTTTCAAGACAAATACACCATGGTAGTACATGCATGATTTCTCCCTATTCAATGATTTATATACCCAATAGAGACACCATTTTTAGGTTCAACCCATATAAACTAGACTATAAGATCTAGTGCCCAACTATTGTCTACGATTATACACTACATACCCCAGAGTACGTAAAATGCACTTGAGGTTTTTTAATATTGTTCATATTTTCATTATAAGTTTCTATAATTCAATATATAATCAGTCCATGAATATTTTTTTCTAATAAATAAATTTTTTTCATATCTATTTATTAATAAAAGAAAGTTTATGATGTTATTTTTTGTTAAGGTATATTTTATTTATAGAGATGATGATAGAGAATTTTTTGAATTATACGTTAACTCCTATAAGTATACTGCCTAAAGAAATGTGTTATCTATATAAATTTTAATTTTGGAAACCATCCATCCTTATGTGGTACAAGTACACCATTAATGGAGTGGGTAACCCTATTTGTATATGCATAAACCACAAGATGATTTCTGATTCCTCTATAAGGGTTTTTACCCCCATATATGATGTGTATACTCTAGTGGGGTGTGGCTAATCCACCACCAAAACTTTTGGTATTAAATATAAGTTAGTTTTTTTTTCATATAACGGGTTTGGTGATGCCCTAGGTTATTTAAGTTCTATTTGGAAAATGAATTATGTTGAGTAAAAAAATGTATAATGAGATTGTTCTTCACATTGGTAGTAATTTTCACTCAAATAATACATGGATTGATTTTATTTGATATAAATTTTTATTTTCTTCTCCATTTTTCATTCATGGTACAAAACTAGGTATGTTTATTCTCACCCTTGGAGAGACCTTATAGAAAAAGATTTTGTGTCATTGAATATGATAAATAAATCAGTGTGATTTTAATGGGTATGGGGTTGGTGGATAGAGGGATATTGATGGTATTTTTTCTTATGGTGCTCGAGTAATACATAGCATGATGTATGGAAGAATTTTATCATCTATTTGTAAATTGCCTTTACTATGGGATGTTAAGCCCTATATTTTTGTTATAATTGGTTCCGTAGAACTGAAAGCCTTAGAAATTGATTATTTGTTTTTTAAATATTAATGATGTTTCTAATAACATCATAATTTTACATTTGAATTACTATGGTATGTGATAACGTAATAAGAATATGATTATCAATGAAAGGTCAAAGCAGTTCCCTACTGTAATGATAACCTAGATATTCAACCATAGTATTCATGAATGTTATTCTATGGTTTGTTATATTTTATATTTGTACGTATATATCACTATCAGTGAATGTAATGTGGATCATAATATAATGATACACCTTCTCATGGTGTTCTCCCACGATAATCTCCAACATAGGGTTTATGAGAGAAGACTCGCTAATAAGAAAATCACATTTCAATGTGTCCTTAGATGTTCCTATATAAAGTCATGTGTATTGATTGTTAATTTATGATTATCACTTGTAATAATCATGAATCACATACTATGATGGTTCTATGAAAACTAGGAAAACTTTTGCCCATGATGTAGTTGGATGCAATTGGTATGTTCCAAGTTACAATAAATTTATTGTTCATGAGAGGGAGGATTTATAACTTCTGTCACATGATGGATATTAATATATCAAGCCCTTTGTTGATACATTCTTTCCCCATGGGTACCCTATTATCTTGTTAGACAATGACCTTATAATTTATGAAGTTAAGACTTACTTCATTAAGAGAGATACCTCGAGGGTCACAAAATATGATTATTGACAATTTCACTTAAATTATTTTAAGGAATTTATAATATTAGAATAAATAATAATTATTTATGTGTAGTTAATTTCTATAATTTATTGAAAAGTTATTCAAAAGAATATGTTTTTGAAATAATAATAATAAAAAAGTATATTAGTTTGGTTAATTTAATAATTTTTTGTTTTTGTTTTAGAATAATGTACTGATGTCTATTTTGATAAATAATAATAATTCAATGATCATTAAATGTTGAGTAAGGAATGTATATTGACCTAAATGGACTGATTGGAAATGTTATAAATGATATATACTTATATTATTAATAAGTCTCACATTTTATGTGATTGTTATTATTGCTGGATATGGGTTCAAAAAAAAATATTATATATTATTTGGGGAATGATAGTGATTTTCCATACCTAATCCTTCCATAATAAATATGAAATTATAAATATTTCATAAATCACTTTAGGTGCACACAATAGAGAAAAAGATAATATTTTATTCCCGAGAGAGAGTTATATACATCTATAATGATCTATATCTTCCTCTATAAATCCTTTGGTAGAGCACTATAAATTCTTCCTACTTCGAAAAGAAGACATATGTGATCAACCATAAACAAAATTAGAGATCATGATTAGCCATCTTAGCACCTGATGATTCCCTAATTCCTTTAAGTAATTTTGGTGAATGTGTGGATCCCCAGTTGTGGTATTCTATTCTAGTATCCTATAATAAAATGATAGTATGATGAAATATATATAACCAGATCATCAATAACAGATGAATTAGATTATGTGTTACTTCTATATGTTCTCATAAATTATTTATAAATTACATAATGATCCTTCTCTTTTGTTTTAAACATTTTAATCTAGATACGAATAATATAGTTTACATTGTACATGATTTTTTGATAATATGTTGAAATTAATGAACATAAATTAAGATGAAATGATGAGTTTTTCATACTATCATTGGAAAATTCCGCAACACTCATAACCTATAAGTGGGAAAAGATCAGTCACTTGTTTAATTTTATAATTATTTATTGTTCACATATTTTTTTCTTGTGTTTTAATATTTTATTACTTATTTAAATTAGTTTTAATAGCAAACATCATTCCCTATTATCATCAATTATTCGTGATAACATAAACACTAAACGGTAAAGATTTAAAAATGATTAAACATCTAAAGAACAAAAATTAGAGGTTTCATAGCCTCTTCCTCGACAAAACTAGGGTACACTATGTTACTTCTTGTATACAGATTATCAGATTTTTTTTTACATATATGTATCATGATAAAGTAAAATTGATCTCACGAAATCCGATCTAAGATAGAACAAATGTGCATGTAAATAAAGATATGGCCATATTGGAATACTGATTCAAGATCTACACATAATTTAACTATGGTACAAGATTTATAGTCCTTGTTTTATCACATCCAACAACACAGGGTGTCCAAATGATCCATGTATTAGATACCCAACATGGGGATGTATGAGCCATGAAATATTGATTCCAAAATTAGTTAATTTATTGTACATTCCATGTACCTAATACAGACATGTGGAAGGAAATATGACTAGTCACTGGGCATGTTTTATAGACATGGGTAGATGATGTTACATACCATGTAGGATGTTGTAGATAGTTTGACTTATTTTTTCATGGTGAAAAATTAAATATATAATCAAACATATTAACATGATTTCGATGTTTCATTTTTTTAATAATGTATATTCTATTTCATAGGACTTATAATTGAATATGATATTAATTCTATTTCAAAATGTTGGATAATCAAATTTTTTTAAACAATGTTCTCTTATGTAAAGTATTAGTTTAATTGAAATTTAATTTTTTTAAAAGTATAGATGATAGTGGAATAAGGATTATTGGATGGAATTGAGATAAATTGAATTAATTGGGTTAATTCATGGTGAATTATCTTAATTAAATAGTAAATTGAAGTAATTGATTACATGATTGAAAATCTATGCTCATTACCTAATGTGTGGATGATCATTAGTTTAGGTTATACATTTTAATGTTCTTGGTTTGAAATAACGTATTATCCTCAAATTATTATTGTTAGCCTATATATAGTCCCATAATCTATACTATTTAATGTCTTGTGTGCCCATGGATTCTTTTATATAAACCCATGTATCCAATACACTATACCCCTTTACATTGGGTGAGTAAAAAATTATGTAAGTATAGATCTTATAGGTAAGAGTAGGTGAAAAAAAATCAAGGTGATATATAGGATCCAATCTGGAATTGAGAAACAGAAACCATGTTGTGGTTTAATTTTTTTCCTCCTTAGTATGAGGGTAAGTTTACCATCCTCATGGTAAACTAACCATTAGAGAATATAATGACGATTCATCTTGTGTTTTATTTCTACTAGTCTCATGGTTAATTATTTATTTTTGTGGATACTACGTGATTACCTAATAAATGAGTTAACAAAGTGTGAAAGGTCGAATAAAATATAATTGTCCTATGAAATTTTATTTTATTAAATGTTGTTAATCGCATATTTAGAATAAACTAAATATTAAAAATGCATGTCAAAATATAAAATAGTATGTACACATAATGAAATAAATATACCAACTAAAATATTAATTCAGTACAACATTATACAACATAATTTTGAATCAACCTCATAGTTCATCGGTCTTGAAAAACCCAATTTGGGTTGATTTCAGTTATCATGAAACGTTTAGCTTGAAGTATTTGGTTGAACTAACTTAGTTTACTTCAAAGTTTTACTATCCAAGAAGACATTTTTACCCAACTCGAATGTGCTAAAAAATTTGTAAAAAATAATTTCAAGATAGGAATTCCACTCAACAGACAAATAAAATACAAGTTAATATAGTTGGAAGGTTATTTCGACCTAAAACCCTCCAAATAACTTGTCTCAACAATGCTTTGGTTATAAAAAGGGGAATATGGGTCCTTTCAAATAGAATATCTGATAGACAATATATTTTAAATCTGATGGTGAGGGATATTTGGTTTCAAAAATTAGTGGTAGATTAATGAAATATAACTAATTTTAAATATATTAATCTATTTTTGTTATAAAAATTTACTAATTATACACTACTAATTTATATAAAATGAAAAATTAAAAGATATTAAGGGTTAAATTATTTATAACTACTAATGGGATTTGGGATAGGTTGATAACTATTTATGAAGGGAAACCAAAAGTGAATAAATTCATATTTAAAAATTTTTATATTGAAATACAAAGATCTAAATTTTTTTGATTATGAATATTGGTATGAGTTCATTACAATGGTTAATGATATTTTATGCACCTTAAAGAGATTTGGAGAAAAATTTGAATACAAAACAGTTGTGGTACAAATATTGATAATTATTCTTAATAAATATTATGCTAAAGTATCCTAATTAAAATATGGAGATTTTTAAATTATCTCTTTATATTATATTTCTCATACTTTCATCACATATAAAATGACAATAGATAATATTCTCCTAACAAAAATGAAATAATATTTGAGAATTTGCTATCAAATACATTTATAAAGAAAACATAAAAAATGTTTTTTTTGAGAAATAATGAAGGATTATACGTCAGAATAAAAAGTTATAAGTATGTGTGATAAATTTAGGTATTTAGTTTCTATAAATGTGAATATTGATAAAAGGATGTATAAATGAATGTTAAAATTGATGTTCTTTATCTACGGATCCATTTAAAATTATATAGAAAATTGTCCAAGACTAATGAAAGATATTGATAGTGATGAATAATAATGAAGGGAAACAAGTCCCTAGATAAATTTTTTATAAAAATAAAATAAATTTTCCAATAGAATGAATAAGAAGCTACCTAAACAATTATAGTGAATATTTTTTTCAAATGTGAGGAATATGAAGATAGTGAAGAATAAATGAAAGCTAGAAATTCTAGTGATGAAGGTACTAAGAAGTTTTTTTATAGAAAAAGTGATTGATGAGAGTTTTACCATTGAATATTGTTACTAATATAGAGAATAATAATATTAATATATGATTTAATTAATTTCAATGATATAATTTAAATAATGTGTCTAAAAACTAAAAATAAAGTGAAAGTGAACAAGTAGTTAAAGAATGATGTTCACCCTATTAACAATCATGAAAAACTATATAAATAATAAAAATATACTTTGTAAAAAGAGATTGATATCTTGAATAATTTATTTGATAATTATAAAATATTACACATCATTCATTACTAAAATATGAAGGAGAATGTGAAAGAAGTTAAAATTCTATGATATAAAATTGTTAATGATGAACTTGGACTATTTAACTTTTAAAAATTTAGTTTCAGAAGTTGGTAAGATCTCAGGAAAATTTGAATATTATAAATATATAAAAATTACCATTCATAAAGGTTATTTACAAGGTTGGATATATATAAAAATGTTATGAGAAGAAGAATCAAGTTAAAAGCATCATGTATATAGAAAAAAACCGAAATATAAAATTTTGAAATTTTTAAGAAATCAAAATATGATGATTTTTTTATAAATTGTGAATATAATAAGGATGATAATAAGGTTAATATGAATAAGAATATGTCAAAATTTTATCAAAATATTGGTAAAAAAATGATACTATAGTGATTGATTTAAATATGTTGGAAAATAGATACAATATTCTAGATAACATGTAGGATTCAATGTAAAATATGAATTTTGTATATATTTCTAATGTTATGGTGGATTTTGGAATACATTGAACATTTTATATATCAATAATTAGAACATAAATATATCAATGAGGAATTTTATGATGAATTTTACGGTATGTAAACCCAGTCAAAGAATATTGACTGAAAAGTAATCTGAAAAATCAATTTTGATGATTGGGGAATGATTCCAATTTATTGAAACTCTATATAAAAATATGATCAATCCTGAAACCATAAAAATTATTGTCTTGTGATGTTGTGGTCCCACCATTTTTTTGATGAAAAAAATAAAATTTATTAGGTGAATGAAGAAAATGTAAAAGGCAAATCTCTTTTGGTTGAAACCGCACTAAAGGCTATAAAATGAGAACGACTTTTAATTTTTGACATTATGTTTTCTTCACACATTAAAAAAAGACTATAATCCATAAAATAATGTAACAGAATATTAAAAAGGAATATAAAATTATTTTAATGATGAGTCTCAATGAAAGAAGTACTTGGATATGGTTTTATTTGAAAAGGAAAAATAAAATCTGAGAGAACCTTATTTTTTTATCGGGTTGAAACCAAATTTGTTCATTATTTCTCAGCAGTATGATGTACTAATGAGTTTATTTTATGAATTTATAGGTTTAAATTTAAAATTATTTAATATGTAGAAGTTTTGATAAGAGTACAATAGACCATGGTAATCCTGTTCCAAGGAAGGGATTCATATAATTTATGTTATAAAAGTATGAAAGATGAAAATAAATTATTGAAATAGAAGGATTAGTCATATATTCCAGAGGAATATGAATATTTGAACACATAGAGGATGTATTTATTATATCTTGGATATGATAATAAGTAGATATTATTGTTTTCCCATATAGTAGAAATGGGAAATATTAAATTATTCACACAAGAAGGTTGTGATACATACAATTAATCCTTTGGAACAATAGTATTTCGAAATATATGGACCAATGAGGAAGCAATCCAAAAGTGGATAAAATTATTTTATTTCCATTATTGTTTATTGTAATCATATTACATGTATTATATTTTGAAAATATAATTAATATGCTCTAAATTTGTTCTTATGGTTTTTGGAGAAGTGTTGAAAAGGAAGGTGGTTCCTACGTAAAGATGGTCTAAACAAATAATGGTGTTGAATACACAAGTGGGCTGTTTTAATATTATCTTGACATTATTGGTCATCATTATTTTAATAGTGGACCTTATACAGCAATGAAATATTTTCACTAAACAAAAGAACATAATCATGGTTGATATGGATCAAACCTTGTTGATTGAACATGATACTTCTTAGTTCTATTTCTGACAATCTATTAGAATAGTAGAACATAAACCAAGTAATTTATTTTATAGAGACAATTTAGGCATGTGTCCATATGAGATGTATTATAATAAGTCCCCAAGTTTGATTTACTTATGGTTGTCTGGTTTCCCTTGTATTATCAATTTATACAATGATAATCTTGTTAATTTTTATTGAAAGAATAATGAAGGAAAAATTTGATTTTTCCGAAACAAGTTGAATGAATATTAGAAAGACCCAAAATTTTTTAAGCAATTTTTTAATCATATGTAATTATAAGGAGTCTGCGAAAATTTAAAGCACATGATTTCAAGGCTTGGTGTGCCCATAATGAATTTGTAAACATTTTTTTGAGTATATTTAGTATACATGTGAGTGAAATTTTGTAACTTATGAACTGCTGCTTGTAATTGAAATCCAAGGACGCCGTTGAACACTATGTAAAAATTTTCACTGAAGGAGACCTTCACCTTGATCGTAGTAGGTCTAGGGTTGGAGTTAGTTTTTCAGATTATTGCGGAAGAGTTAGATGGAAAATAATAAAATACAATAAATAAATATTATTTTATTTCTTGAAACCTCTCATTTGAATATTGTAGGTGGTACCACATGAGGGTGGTTAGGCATTTAATGTTGGCCGTTAAATGCTCGATTACACAAAATGTGTAACAACATTTTCCTTCAATTATTTGGATTCATTAATTTTAAAATTAATGAATCAAATTGTTAATTAAGATTATTCTTAACTCTTCTTAAGGACTGTAATTCTTTTGGCACAACGGACAGGGGGCTTTTACTGGAGAATTCTCGAAGGTAGAACATCCACCAATGAAGAACATCTTCCATGGAAGAAAATTATCTAGATCAAGAATGAGGATGATGCTCTAGTTCGGATCAAGAGTGTGTTATAGGATCGATGAATTTTGACGTGTTCATCTTTTCCCATGCCATCTCCAAAGAATAAACGAGATAGGAATTTTTTTGTCAATTCAATAATCATGGTTATTCATTGCATCCAATCTACGAACCACCAGCTATTGATCAAATGTGGAGGGTGTGAGCCAAACAAACACGTCCCAATCCCTCCGCCCCCTATATGTGGATGTGTTCTTCACGGGAGGATCGAGTGTTGAGAGAACTCGAACACAGCACCATTGAAAAACAATAGTAGGGTATTGGCGGTGACCGATACACCGGGTGGCCATAATGATAGTGGCGGTGCAACCGCGCTGCCGATAGAGAAAGAGGTCACGACCCATCGGCCGTGGTGGAGGAAGGTGGCGGTCGGAAACCACCCAGCTACATGAAACTAGGGTGGCGTGTGACTGCGCTACTGTAGCAAGGGAGGTTGTGGCACATCGGCCCAGGTCATTGAAGGTGTTGAGAAAAATCCCTCAAGGCATCATTGAATCATTTTTGAGGTGATTGTGTTTGTTGAAAAAGCAGATATCCATGTAGTGTTTGCTGATAGAGCAGACCACAATGTTAATTTTATATACAAAGGGGGTTTACATAGAGACTTTTTGAGTTCAAGGGATTCCATCAACAATCCATGATTGCGTGAACAACCTTGAAAATGGAATGGATGATATGGAGGAAGAAATTATGACCTTAACCCTTCATTGGAGCCAAATCGTCCCATATTCCTATTTCAATCATGTCCATCCTATTCTTGATTATATCTTTTTTTATAATAATATTATGTAACATGTCAATAACACTATCCATTACATTTTTTCTACATGCATGAAATCACAAAAATGTTTTATGTAAAAACAATTCCAACACAGTAATCCAAATAATATTGATCTATTTCTCCATCCCAATTTCAAAAGTTTTTTTTGAAGATGGTTTACCAAAAATAGTGTTAATATATTTTAATTTATCGAACCGTGGATCACTTATTATATTTGATTGTGTTGTACCTTATTGATTATTCCCATTTAATGATATTTTTCAGAACCAGTATTTTGGTCATCAAGGAAAAAATTTATACTCACCTAAAATCACAATCTTCAAGGAAGTTTTCAATAAAACTTTGTTTTTGAATTCTCCACCTAGGGAAAACTACAACATTCCATTAATTATATAGCCTGAAAAATTTCCATATCTAGAAAATTAATTTATCAAACCCATATAACAATACCCTCAATGTGAGTTCTGCCCTTCTACAAGCCTCATACATTGTAATACTTGTATCCCATATCAATTTCATATCTTCAATTAATTGTGCCAAATATACATCAATATCATTACCACATTTCATTAGTCTAGATATAATTAGTGGGAAAATAATGTATTCTCACTTCATTATAACCATGTAATAATGTTATAATTTACCAACAAAAGGGACCATGAATATAAGGACCCGACGTTATTACATTACATAATCCTGAATTTATTCAAGAAATATATTCCTTCCACATTGAGGTCCTTTTATAGTTTATAGATTTAGGGAAATTAGAAATAATACATTCATGACATTATGCATTAATACATAGTGGATACCATAAAAACAATACTCATCTCTCCCAATATACATAAAAAATTTCAAATAAAACATGATTTATTTGGATGTTCTTCAATAATTTAACTTGAATTCATTCATTTTCTTACACATCCTTATAAGCTATGAAAATCCTTTAAAAACTTGGTATGAGCACAGAAATTTCAGTAATATATATAAAAAGAAGGAGAGAACACATTTTTTCATGAATAATTGTAACATGTCAAATAATTTTCAAAAGACCTACTTGTCACCCATATATACTTACATTATCAAACATGAGATTTCAATAATATTACCACTATACATAAGAACATAAATAGAGACACAATTTTATAATGGGGAATTACTTACATAATATTGTAACCCTCATGGCTACCTTATAATTTGTAACTCTGACAGCTACCTTACAATTTGTGTAACCATCGTAGTTACACATGGAGTAACCATCACAGTTACACATGGAGTAACCATATGTCTGACATCCAAAATAAACATACACTATGAATTTTAATGAGATATATGTCCCACCATTCATCCCAATCAATCCCATAGAACCAGAACATAATCATAGATCATAAATAATTGCTTAAAAACATTACTTTTGAATCTTGTAAAACAGAATTTTTAAAAGGTGATTTTAGTAGTAAAACCCTTAAAAAAACATATAATTGAAGTGAGACATAATATATTGAATGGAATATGTATATAGACTATAAATAATCATAATTAAACATAGTATAAACAAAAATATTCACACAATCAATTTTAATACCACATAAATAATGAAGTAGAATGTTAACCTAAAGAATAGAAATCTATTTAAGAATTCCCACACCTCAGGTTTTTATTACTAAAAAATTGTTGAAACCTCCTATATAATGGTTAAAAGATTGTTATTGTTATCTTAAACAAACATATTATTCTTTATAAAATCTTATATGATACTTTTATAACATCATTTTATTCATTAATTGTTATTATTTTGTTACTTCCATTGTTTTTAGTGCGTTCTTTACATGATTTCCATGATCGGTTCATGATGGATGTTCTTATCAATTTGAAGTGAAACTATAGAATTGGAATGGAATGGTAGTTAAATGTTTCCATAATAATAAATTATACCAATTATGATTTTGAATTTTGAAATGAGTATGATTCATAAGTAAAAACATTAAGGATGTTTGTTTTGATCATTTTAGTGGTTCTTTGATAATAACAACCACATTTTCTTTTATAAATTAACAACCTATGTAAAAAAGGATTCCAAAACCACGGATGAGATATAATACATATATTATAATCTTTTTTAACCATAAAAATGGTATCATTACCAGAATTGAAGGAATTAAGGAAAATTGAAATTACATCGTCCACTATGTCGGTAATTCGACACATCATGGACATAGTTTGCATTCCTTGAATAAGTAGAAGAGGATAAGAAGAATGATCATGAATTTTCCATGAACATTTGAACATCTAGTATATAAATGATTCATAAGGATTTAATTCCTCTTGAACAAGAGTAGGGTAAGAGACTAAAATAAAAGAAAATTAAAGGAAAAAAACACATGAAAAAGGAAGAGGATTTGTTACCTTTTGATCTCTTCTCCTTGAGATACTCCTGAAGGCCATTGGGTGAGAGTAGCATATAATGGATGTGGGGAATTAGATTTTTGAGGGAATTTGACAGAAATTATAAAATTCTCAAGGCTTGAGAGGTGTGGGAGGAAGAGGGGGAAATTTATTGTATTTATAGTATAGGGGAGAGATTTCACATTATTCTAATTATAATATTATTATTTTGCCTCAAGAAAAGAAATAGTGAGTGTTACAGGACTAAGAAAACAAAATAATGGAATTTGAGTTCTAGATAATGTGCTTAAATTATCACCACATCATCTACGACACTTCCATCATGCAGAAATTATTTTATTTGTCAAATACCAAAAATTCACTATTCACCAAAAAATCAAGTATTTCAGAAAATTACCAAAAATTCACCCAAACCATATTTGAAGAGTAGAATCAAAAAATGAACTCCATTTTATCAAATTAATTTTATAAATATTAGAAAATTAATTTTTAAATTAAATTATACTATATTCAGGAAATAACAATTTTAAAGCATTTATATACTTATTCAATGATATGGGTGTACCATACATTAAATGAAGTCTTATATATACACTATCATAGGTGAGGTTACTATTGATAAGGGTATTCTCATGTTCATAAGGGTTAAATTACTATTCAAAATTGTACATTACTATTCATTAGGTTCAAATTACTTCTTAGAAAGTAACATTACTATTCATAAGGGAGTATTACTATTCATAAGGGTATTCTACTATTCATAAGTGTACATTAATATTCATAAGTGTACATTACTATTCATAAGGGAACATTGATATTATTAAGGGTGTGATACTATTCATAAGGGTATGTAACTTTTCAAAAAAATTATGTTATTCTTATTAGACTATAAATACCATATTATTCACAATTTTAGAAGACCATTTTTCAAAATTCAAATCATAGAAGCAGTAAAATTATGTTTAAAGGATAGTTATAAAATATCTACTAAAAACAATGTTTAAACTATTTCCATTATTCTTTCAAAAACTTGTGTTGTTACATTAACCCACATTCTAGAAATTTTAACCTCGTAATTTTATTTACCCTCTAAAAAAGTGAGGGTAACTTTCACTCAGAGCATTTTTAGATTCCCATGTTGCTTCTTCAACCATGTGGTTTCTCCACAAAACCATTACCTCATGAATTAGATTATTCCACAATACTTGTTCCCTTTAATCAATAATCTAAATTGATTTATTTTCATATGAAATGTTCTCTTCCATCTGAGCTACTTCTAGACTCAAGAGATGAGTTGAATCTAGCACATACTTTCTCAACATCGAAACATGAAAAAATTGTGTACCTGAGACAAACACAGAGGTGAAGATACTCTGTATGCAACTGGCCCAACATTCTTCAGGATTTTAAAAGGATTAATGAATCATATACTTAACTTTACATTCCTACCAAAACACATGACAATTTTCCAAGGAGAGATTGTAAAGAAAACATGATCACCTACCTCAAAAGAGAATTCATTGCTTCTCTTATCTGCATAACATTTCAACCTAATCTGAGCTATCCTCATGTGCTTCTAGATAAACCTCTCATTCTCAGCCAATTCCTCTACTAATTTTGGCCCCATCAACTTTCCATCACCATCTTCATCCCAAAATGCTAGACTCTGACACAACGTCACATACAATGCCACAAAAGGTGCCATCTTAATACTAGAATAGAAACTGTTATTATAATAAAAATAAACTTAACAATGATGTTGATCCCTTCTTCCCTGGTAGTCTATTGGACAAGCTCGAATCATATCCGCTAATGTCTGAATCATTTTCTTTAACTTCCCATATGATTGAGGAAAATGCCAAGATTTTGTCAGCCGCTCAACAATAATCCAAATCGCATTGTTTCCTCATGATGTATTGGGTACACCCACCAAATATTCAATGGATACATTCTCCCCATTCCACTATGGCATTGGAAAAGGCTGAAGCATCCCCTTAGGTAACTGTCACTCTTCATTAACATGTTAACAGGTCAAAAATTTCACAGCAAATTCTGCAATATTCCATTTCATTTTATCCCACTAATAATACTCCCAGAGGTCACTTTACATCTTTGTTCTTCCAAGATGAACCAAAAATGGAGAACTATGAGCTTTACATAACAAATATTTCTTAAAATGGGAATCAAAAGGCATACACATACTTTTTCAAAATCATAAAACACAATCATTATCAATGTTAAATTATGCCAGCTTACCCATTTTAACCAATTCTACTTTTTTCTATATTACATGGTCTTCCTTTATGATCGCTTAATTCTACCTAATAACAATGACTGCACTGAATCTAAAAACAAAACCGATATATTTCCAGCACTAAAAACATCTATTCCAAAATTCATCAAATCCTTAATGAAGGGATCATGTTCTAAACATAACATGGTTAATGATTCATGATTTTTTCGACTTAAGGCATGAGCCACATTGTTTACTATTACTAGATGGTAATTGATTGTGAAATCATAATCCTTTATCTGTTCAAGCCATCTTCTATGCCTCATGATTAATTCCTTATAGGTGAATATATACTTCAGAATTTTATAGTCATTATATATTTGACATTTGTATCTATATAAAAGATTCCTCCAAATTTTCAAATAAAAAACCACAGCTTCCAATTCTAAATGATGTGTGGGATAATTTAACTCATGGGGTATATGTTTTCTTAAAGAATAAGAAATTACCTAATAATTCTACATAAAAAAACAACCAATTCCCATCAATGAAGCATCATTGTATATGAAAAACTCACCATTTTGGGAAGGTAAGGAAAACATCTGAGCATTCACCAATCTCTTCTTCAGTTCCTAAAAAACAATTCGCATTCTTCTGTCGAAATAGATTTAACCCGTTTTCATGTAACCTTTATTATTGGGCTAGGTAACCGTGAAAATTTCATAACAAATATTTGGTAATTACTAGCTAATCAAAGAAAAAAATGAATATCTGTAACATTTTCAGGTCTTGGAAATTCATCAACCATATTTTTGGAATGATCAACTATCATTCAATCCATATTTACAATGTTCCCATGAAAATAAATCACATGAAACCAAAAATCATAGTTTCTGAATTTTCCATAAATTTTATTTTCCATTAAGGTTCGTAAAACAACCCTTAGATTTTTTTCATGATCTTCTTTACTCTTTGAAAATAACAGAATTTCATCGATAAATAAAACCAAAAAGATTTTAAATAGCTCATGAAATATTATATTTATAAGATTCATGAATACAACATGTGAATTAGTTAACCCAAATTGAATAACAATGAATTCATAATGCCCATATCTAGTATGAAAATCTATTTTTGGGTTGTCATCCTCCTTCACCTTCAGCTAATGGTATCCTGATCTCAAGTCAATCTTGGAAAAGTACTAAGATCCCTAGATATGATCAAACAAGTCAGTGATATGAGGTAAATGATACTTATTTTTAACAGTTATTTTATTCAATGCTCTATAATCAACGCAAAGTCTCATGGAGCCTTCTTTCTTTTTAATTACCAAAATTGGAGTTCCCCAGGGTGATGTTCTAGGACAAATGAATCATTTAGCAAGACAATACTACAACTTATTTTTTCATTTCATGAAGATATATTTGATCCATACAAAATGGGGGTATCAAAATTGTCTTATCATTAGGAACTAAGTCAATTGTGAATTCGACTTCTCGATTAGTTATGACACCAGGAAACTCAGCATGAAAAACATCACGGTATTAATTTTCTGCTAGGACATCATTAATCTAAAATGTCCTCTTATTTTCAATAATATGAGAAAGATAAATTTATTTCCATCTTTCAATAGTGTCTCAGCCTCCTAATATGTTAGCAATTCTATGTGTCTTTAATTGTATACAAACTGAAACTACATTTGAAAAACAACATCTTTACTCTACAGTTAGTCTTAGCATGATGAATAGAAATCCAATCCATTCATAGAATAACATCAAACTCAAATAAGGGTAAAACAACAAGTTTTATAGGAAAATTATTTCCATAGACCACAATAGAAAGATTATTATAATTCCTCATTACTAAAATATTTCCCCTCAGTGTTTTAACAACATGTTTTGGTCTCATTTTTGAGTTGATATTCCAAATTTACTAGAAAATTTCTCAGAGATGTTGGAATTTCTAGACCTCATATCAAACAAAACATTTAAAAAATATAAGTAAATAAAAAAATTACACAATACAACTTCATTGGATGGAATTACATATACTTATGTAGTCACCAAGGATCTCACTACACCGTTCTGCTTAATGTCTACCTTCTTTGATACATTTGGATCTCTATCTGTGAAGGCATTTGTATAATAACCCATCTCACTGCATTTAAAACACTTTACAGTTTTATTATCGGGATTAATATTATGATCATTTTCATTACAATTTCAGACCATATGTCCAAACATAACATATCAAAAACACATCCCATTTTTGGTAAGACATTCCCCAGGGTTCTTCTTTCTACACTTTTTGAAAACTGGAAACTAGATTTTATAACAATCATATTTCTTTAGGTTATTCTTATCCATAGCTTTCCGTCTGTACCTCTTATTCTCCAGGTTTCCAAAATGCACATGATCATCAACAAACTCCATATCTACCCTCATAGTTCACCAAAAATGTTTCTCATAACTTTTGAATTAACATGAGGCCAACAACCTTTGACACCTTGGCTTCAATCCTGATTAAAAGTGGTTGATTTTGTTATCAAGATCCAGAATAATATTTGGAGAATACATCTCCAATCAAGTAATGTTATATTCATTAACAACCTTTGAATATTCCTCCTTTTGATTTAATTCAAGAAATTTCTTCTCTAACCTACATCACACCACCATAGGAAAATATTTTTCAAGGAAAAAAATTTTAAATTCATCCAACATGAAGGCATCAATATCCTCTATATCCCAGATATTCCTTACCATTGACCACCACTAATCAGCTTCACCTTCAAAATGATAAATTGAAATAAATACATTTTGATTATCTGAAACACCCATTTCATCAAATACCTTTTCAAGTGATTTTATCCATCCCTCAGTTGCTACTGGGTCAAAAGATCCACTAAAAGAAGTAGTGTGCTGTCTTATAAAGTGTTCCACTATTATCATACTCTGTTGTGGTACCTATGGATATTCTCTTGCATGGATTCCACCACCATTTATTACCTGTGTTAGCTGATCCATTACTGGCACGAACTGCTAGTTCCAATCACTACAATTCTGGGCTGTAGATTCGGAAGCATGTCGTTCCATCGATGCCTCTATTCTTCAGCTTCCCTATTTCTTATGCAGAAAATAATTATGAACAAACATATATTATTCAAAGAAACATGGTAATCATTAAATTATATATCATTTAAAATTGACTATAGAGTAAGAAAACATTTATGGTAATATATTAACATCATCCTAACCCCTATATTTATCCAAACCATCCTCTGATACCAACTATAATGACCTGACCATATTACATTACATAATCTTAAATTTAGTAATTAAATCACTTCATTTAACATTAAGGAAATTTTAAGGTTTAGAGATTTAGTGAAAAGAGACATAACACATTCATGACATTACACGTTAATACATAGTGGATACCATAAAAATAGTACTCATTTTTTCCAATATATAAAAAACTTTTCAAATAAAACATGATTTATTTGATAGTTCTTCAAATATTTATCTTTGAATCCTTATTTGTCTTACACATCCATATAAGCTGTGAAAATCATTCACAAACTTGTTATGAGCACAAAATTCTCCGTAAGAGATATAAAAAGAAAGAAAGAACACACTAGTCCATGAATACTTGTATCATATGAAATCATTTTCAACAGACAGACTTGTAACATATACATACTTACTTTGTGAAATATGAAATTTACATAATATTTCCACAATAAATAAGAAAATAAATAGAACCATAATGGTATCATGGGTAATTACATACAAAATACTTTAACCGTTATGGCTACCTTATAATTTTTAACCCTCACTGCTACCTCACAATTTGTGTAAGCATCATAGTTACACATGGAGTAACCATACTACTGAGCTCTAACATACACATACACAATGCATTGGAGGTAGATATAGGTCCCAACCTTCATTATAAAAAATTACTAATAAACATAACCAAATCATACATCATGAATAATTTCATAAAACTTTTCTTTTGAATCTTATAAAACAAAATTTTTAAAAGAGGATTTTAAAAGTAAAACCCTTACAAAAATCCTATAAGTTAAGTGATACATAATAGAGTAGATGGAATAGGAATATAGACAGTAAATAAACATAAATCAACTCAGTGTAAACAAAAATGATCACAAAAACAATTTTAATACCACAAAAATATTGAAGTAGAATGTTAACCCATAGAGTTGAAATCTGGTTAAGAATTGCCTTACCTCATGTTTTTTTACATCAAACTTGTTTAAACCTACAGTATAATTGTTAAAATAGTGTTTTAATTATCTTAAAAAAACCTATTCCATATTATAAAATATTATATGTTCATTTTATAACATCATTTCCTCCTTTAATTGTAGGTATTTTTTTCCTTCCAATGTTTCGAGTGTGTTCTTTACATGATTTACATGATCAGTTCATGATGGATATTCTTGTCGATTGGAAGTGAAAATATATAATTGGAATGGAATAATTAGTAAATACTTATAGGACCATAAATTTTACCCTTTATCATTTTAAATTTTTAAATGAGTAGGATTCATAAGTTAATACATTAATGATCTCTGTTTAGAACATTTTAGTGGTTCCTTGATAATAACAACATCATTATATTTTATAAATTAAAACCATTTGAAAAAAAGGATTGAAAAACCATGTATGAGACATAATACATATATTATAACCTGGTTCAACCATAAAAATGGTTTAATGACCATACTTGAAGAAATTAATGAAAATTTAAATCACATCACCCAGGATGTATGTAATTCGACACATCACAGAAAAAATTTATATACCTTGAATATGTAGAAGAGGAGAGGAAGAATGATGATAAATTTTACATGAAAACGAGAACAAGAAGAATATACATGATTTATGGAGCTTTCATGCCTCTAGGATAAGATGAGGGGATGAGACTATAATAAAAGAAAATGAATGGAATGGAAACACATGAAAAAGAAAGAGGATTTCTTACCTCTTGAGCATTTCTCCTTGATATCCTCTTAAAGGAAAATGATTTTGTCCATTGAGTGAGACCAATAGGTCTTTAAAATGGGGATGGAGATTGGGATGCAATTTGGAATAAATTAGACAATGCTCAAGGCTTGAGAGGTGTGGGTGGAAGAGGGGGAAATGGGTGGTATTTATAGTGGAGGAGGGGAGAGATTTCACATCATTTTAAATATTCGTTTATTATTTTTCCTCTAGACAAGAAATAGTGAGTGTTAGAAGAATAAATATAGTAATAATGGCATGTGAGTTCTAGATAATGGCTGTACATTTTCACTACATCATCTAGGACACCTCCAATGCATAAATTTATCTATTTGTCAAATACAAAAAATTCAATATTCCCCAAAAAATCATGTATTTCAGAGAATTACCAAATTTTCACCCCAACCATTTTTCAATATGTATAATCTAAAAATGAACTCCATTTTGTTAGTGTAATATTATAAACATGTGAAAATTAATTTTTAAATAAAATATTACTTTATTCAGAAAATAACAATTTTAAAGCATTTATTTACTTACTCAAAGACATTGGCAAACCATACTTTCAATAAAATCTTAAATGTACATGATCATAGGTGAGGTTACTTTTCATAAGGGTATGTTACTATTCATAAGGGTAAAATTACTATTCATAAGGGTACATTACTATTCATTAGGATCAAGTTACTACTCAGAACGGTACATTAATATTCATATGTGTAAATTACTACTCTTAAGGTTAATTTACTATTTATTAGGGTATGTTGCTATTCAAATGGGTATGTTACGGTTCAATTTTTTTTCTCGTCTTATAAGAATCTAAATAACTTACTGATCACAATTTTAGATAATTATTTTTTGAAATTAAAAACATAGAAGCACTAAAATTATATTTTAAGATTAGTTATAAATATCAACATAAAACAATGTTTCATGAATTTCATTTATTTTTTTATAAACATGGGGTATTAGGGAGTACTATATATAATACTATGTAGACTAAAATGATTTATTCCATCTATATATAATACAAGAAAAAATATTCTTTCCTTATTTGAAAATTCTATATACTCATTATCAATTTTCTTTTACTGTGGAGAATCTGGTGGATGACTTGGGTTCCCATCATTAATTCGTGTCTCTGTATGTCACGTCAATTGTATCGTAGTTTCTGGACACCCATATAGTCCTCAAAACCATGAAATTATTGGAATGAAACTTAAAACAATGTAAGGCCATGATTTATATTTCTCATATCAATATGTTCCATACTTACAGAATTTTATGAGTTACTAATGGTCCTTGAGAAACAATATGAAATCATATAGAAAAGCATGTATTTTTTAGAGATCATTTCTATTGAACATATCATTTTTCTTGCTTCAAATTTTTGATAGAGAAGATCCTTTTTTTCTAGTAGCATATCATCCAGGGGACTAAGTAGTTCTGTAAAGCTGGTGTGTCTCTATCCACTATCATCTTTCAAATTATATAAATTCAATACAGCTTACAGTGTTTTTTATTTCATGAAATCGATATAAAATATTATCTAATCAAAACTATTAATATTTTTGATCCAATTTGGATAATAAATAATGTCATATTAAATCTCTATTCTCATTTATTAAATGGGATCTCCATCAATATTTATAATAGTATTCATATCAAATGATCCATAAACCGGTGTATCATCCCAATCAGTGTGCACGTTTCCTTTTTCACCATGTTTAGACAAATATTTATATCTCATATCTATTTAGTGATAAATCAAATGATCTTATAAAAATTCTAGACTAATATTTATTAAATAAATACAATGTAAACATGGAAAATGGATTTGATAATGTTTGTAAGCATGCTCTACTAAAAACTTGATGAACTCTTTAAATCCATTATCATATTATTTTGTTATATGATTAGTGTACAAATAATTTTTATTGAAATACATACTATTATGATCATAAAATATTCATTTTTATATAGAAAATAAATAAATATAGATAAGATATTTATTATGAATGATGAGTATTGTAGATAATTCTTATAATGGGAACCCAACATTTTATTATTTTAAATAATGTCAGTATGCTTTGAAGAAAATGGGTAATTGAGGTTACAAAAATAATTACTCCACTCTGGTGGGTGTTATCCTCTAAATTAATCCATAATGATCATCGATACTTGGTATATGAGGGCTTTGACCCATAAAAATTCAAGAAACATGAGTTAATGTCCAGAAGAGATATGGGATGAGTCTTAAGAAACAAAATGGAATAATAACTATTTGGGAGATTAATATAATAATGATACTAGTAGAATCCATAAATTAAACATTATCAAGATGGGAGTAGGTGAAGCACTAGATAAAATTGTATAGTTTCGTTCCTAAAGAAAAACATTTTCTTAGGCACACAATGTTTTGACATATGAATTGATCTTACAAAACATGTTCATATTGCCCTTACTCTTTTATACCCCTTTAACCATTCTAAATGGGTTGAGAAACATGATCACCATGGCTCCATTATACATGAACCACTATCCCTTGAATAGAAAAATTATTTCACCAAGACTACAATATACCCTCATAGTGGAAAAATATGTACGATTACATAGTCTAGTGTATTTCAAACACTATGGAAAGGCTCCTAGTAAATATAAAATGAATAAAACATAGAAAAGATCTTCCATAGAATGAATTAAAGTATAAGTGGATGAATTACCAAAAAAATATGTTTAAGGAAAGATATCAATGAATAATAAATTAATTATATTGTGAATATGATTGTTTTCCGAATTCTGTATCGAAAAAAACCGCTTAAAAACACTTTTCAAGAGAAAAAAACTTTTTAAATTAACATTTATAAATTTAAAATATAATATCTCATCTAAAAAACACATTCCAAATTCAACATGTTATTTTTTGAAATTTGAAAGCCCCTCTAGAAATCTAGTTTCTTTTAATTTCACAAGAAAGCTGACCAATTTTCTTCAAAATACATAATGGGATACAAATACCCTTTCTATAAAAACTATTATCATCAAGTGAAAATTTTTAAAATCATATTCAAAAAAAATTAACCATAAATTAAATGTTTAAAATAATTTCCACGGAAATATGTACCCATTGAAATTTGTTTAACTTTAGATGTTATCTTTGAAACCACTTCATGAGTTTCAAAACCCAAAATCTATTTTAGTTAATTATAATGGGGAACCTCATTTTTTCATTTCAAAAACCACTTTAACATTTAAAAAATTGTTTTTTTTTTGTAAAATTTAAATTTAAAATATTCAATTCCATAAAAAATATATGTAGGAAACCATCTAGTCTAGAAAAAAATATGATTATTAGAAATTTAATATCAATTTTATAATTTAGACAAGAATAAATAATTTTTTGGAATATAGTAGTAAATTAAAAATTTAAATACTAACATGATTATCCTAGAATACCCACCTAAATACTAAGGATCACATGTGCTTACATTAAAATTCAATCAAGGGAAAATACATTTATCAAAAACTCATTTCATCAAATATCTTAAAATAATATACAAATACAATCATTCACATTCCATACAATTTATTCAAGAATCAGCATCAAGAAGTTATTACAAATATTGATGACATTGAAAAATATTTTACAAAATATCTTGGCGTGTCAGATGAAGGTCGTGTGTGATATCAGACATTGATTTTTTTTGAATTTATCTGAGTGTGAGTTGAATTGGAGGTTCTCTAGTACCCTTAGAGAGAGAATGATAACAAATTTGGGTTTTGTTTCTCATGGAACCACCTATGATGTTACACAATGTTTCAAATTTTTATATTTTTTTGGGTTTTTTTAGATGATCATGGAATTATTTGTGTTCTTTAGGAATGGATATAGACCAATGAGATAACACATCGGTGAGTGAAACTGAGTAGTTTTAGAGAAAATTTACCTAGAGGAAGACCAAATAATGTTTTTTTATGAGATATGTTGTGGTGAGATGGAATCCCCCTCAGGTATGTTTTTCTCCTTATATATTTATTCTATGTTTTTGTGTAAATTCTATTAAATAATTATACTTGTTTTATAATTATTTATTCTATGAAATTTATGTTTGGAATTTTGTTCATTACTTATTTACATTAATTAATTTTTATAAGTTTAAACATAAAAATTCCGCAGTCTCCAAATGATTTTAAGATTCATGAAGTAATTTAGCTATGATATGTTTTGTTTATATTACCTCACATTATTTTGACAATGTAACCTAAATATTCACATTTCATAGACCTTTGATTGAGAAGTGAAATTACAATATGGTTCATATATATGTTAAAATATCTTGATTAATTTTTTGAACACTTGTACATAGTTTTAAATCACGAGTTTCAATGGTATGAATATACTTATTGAATTATTATCTTTTATACCTTGTTCATAATTACATAGAAATTCACTTCATTTCACTATTTACTAAATGAATAATAAGTCAATTCAAAACGAATATACTTGATTTAGTAATTCTATCAGCGATGAGATAATGGTCGGGTTGATTATATAGGAATGAATCATTGGTTATGATAACTTATTAAGTATCATCAAATTGTTTGATTTTTGGAAATAAAATAAAAAATTAATTACTAAATTTGTCTGTCTTTTTAATGTATTAGGTGTGGATTTGGTTTTACATTAATAAATTAAACGAATATTTTTTTTACAAAACCTCAAACTTGTTTATTTTTATTACATAGTTTTTTACTAAATCACAATTTTACATTACTAATGGGACATGTTCTTCGTATATTTTAAATATTAAAATAATAAATCTTAATTTTCATCAAATATCAGTTATACATGGGAATATTAGCTTTAAATGAATACTTTCATTTACAAAGGCTGTTACTAAATTAGGTTTTAAATGTACAAATTTTATTTAAATGATAATATTTCAATTTTTCTCCTAGAACATCTTAATTGGTTCTTTAGTCACAACTTATGAATTATTTTGGTTATTATGACTAAGCATTTGTTATAAACAAAGCTATGATTAATAGTTTAATGAGTTTAATACTAGTATGCATTATTTAGTTCCTATTTCATGATTTATACCATGTTTTGAATTCCATTAGTGAAATTTAAATAATAAATACACTAGAAATTATTCCTTCTGTGGATTATCAAAGGGGTGTTTAAAATGTAATGATTTGGCCTCATTTGGATTGATATTTATTTAATTAATTTTTTTCTATAATGTGACCCATTCATTCAATCAAAATTAAATACTTTTATTATTAGTAAGATGAATTTAATGGTTTAGTGAGAACCCTCAATGAAATCATCACACACAAAAGTACCATGACAAACAAATCACTATCCCATGTGAGAAGGTAAAAAAACAAACGAGATAAACCAAAAGAAAGACAACCTACGAGACTCTAAAGCACATTGTAAGAGTAGAATAATGAAAGAACAAAAATTCACAGTGTATGAAAATTTAAGTCTAGCTAGAGCCCACCCAAGAACATGCTTAAAATTTGGAACATTAATAATGTTCAGATTTCACAACTCGCTGCACAGGGATAGAAAAAATAAGAGGAAGAAACCAATTACATGCCTAAAATTCCGAATAACATCACCAAACAATAGTGCTAAAAAGAAGGAACCTCTTCTCTAAAACACTATAGATATTGTGAAATTATCTATAACTAGTGTGTTATTTTATACTCTATATATTTTATATTTTAAAAATAAAATAAAATTTGAACCAAATAAGGGAAAAAGGAAAAAAATAAAAAAGTAGGTAGAGATGCACTAAACCCCTACTTCAAAATAGTGCAAGGAATGGTTCCTGGTTTGGGAAAAATAATGTTTCCATTTTAGTGATGTCATACTACAATACGATGGGTTGGAGTTATCGGCTGAAGGAACCCAAACCAATTTCAAGGGGCTCATTAAACTCGAAGGGGGAGGTTTTGATCATCCATTCTTGTGAAATTAGTTAGATTTGAATGAGAGATGTGGATACAAAACTAAATAGATAAAACATCTAGCCATGAAAACTCCAAAATAACAAATGATAGAACCGATCTAAGAAAAAAACTATAATAATGTATACCACAGAACCCGAACAAGAAAAAAATGAGAGAGAAGGAGAAAAAAGACATTCCTTTTTTTCAATGCATGATTCATCTGAGAGAAAATAAAAGAAGAGCACTGACAACTTCGAACTTCCATGAATGATTTAGATTCATTATTTAATTCTTACGGATAGGGTTCTTTAAATAGACATGGGAGAGTTTTATATGTTCTTTCAAAAAATCATGGATAAAGATACCTTTATCGATACTGAATTTATAAGCATCGATAAAAGATAAGTTTTTCAGTTCATTTTCGCATGGACAAAGATAGTGTTTTATCTGCACTAAAAAAGGTGATAAAATATAACTTTATCAGTGTGAAAAATTTAACAAAGATAAAAGACTTTTTATCAGTGAAACAAATTAACACTCATAAAGGATTTATAATAATAAATTTGAATAATAATATTTGTAAAAATATTTTTAAATATTTATACATGATTATAAATGTATTAATATCACTATATATATATATTAATTATTTTATTTATTTAAATATATTTATTATAATTTTAATATTTTATATTTATTTTAATATATAATTAATTATTTATAATTTATTAAATATATTATTAAATTATGTTTATTTGTTTATAATTTTGAATATATATTTTATAAATATTGTGAATATAAATTTATAAATAAATTTATAAATAAACATATTTTTAAATATATTTCTAATTATTTATTTATAATGTAACGCCCTGAAAACTCTAAAAGAATATTTTTTATTAGATAACATGTATGACACACACCACCAAATGTGGAAAGAAATATAATATCTTTTCAATTTATAGTATACATAATATTATAAATAAAAATTATATATTATATATCTTTCAATGCACACAATACTGAGAAATATTAAATCACATGCAACAAATAATTTCTTTAATAGCTTGTAATACACCCAAGATAGAGTTTCACCAAACAAAAATATATTAATAAAATATAATTATTTAATATAATAAGATATAAATTAGAATTTATCAATAGAATTAAAAAACATATGAAAATATAGTGTTTATAAAAATATAAAATGAATTTATAGGTTACCAATTAATTAGAAATTAATATAATAATCAATTGAACAAAAAGGAGACATTTTTATGCTCAAAATGTTTTCTATCCTAACAAATTAAATAAATTAATATTACTTAATGATATTAAATAAATATATATTTTACATATTCAATAAAATATTTTATACAGTCATCCAATATATTTGATAGGCATAAAAAAATAAATCTAGTTTAATGCTAAAAATTGTATTTATCTAAAACAGAATTTTATCTCTTTTTTATGACTAAAAAATTTTAAATCTAATGTTTGGAACTTTAACAAATTTTATATTTCAAAATCAAATTTATTTTCTAAATTTAAACTCTAATATTATATTAGGGTGATTTTTTGGTATTTTTCAATGAAGTTTTAATTTTTTGGCAGCTAGTGAAGAATATTGATTTTTAATTCAAAATAAATTTTTCATGTAATTTATTTTTAAGGAGAAGATATACTATTAAATGGATTTAAAGATTAGATTGAAATTTTATTCATAAATTAATCCAATTAGATTCATTTTAATCAATTTCACTTTGAATTTTGATATAAATAACATATAAATGTATTGAACAATTTACTTTTAAACCCGATTTTCCATCCTTTTAGCGAGATTAATTTTAAATTAATTTCTACCTCTTCTGTGATTGGAATTTTTGAAATTTTGTTTCCATATTTTTAATAATAATAATTTCTAATTTATAATAAGTTCAACATACTTTTGGGAAAAAAATATTAGTGAAATTAATTAAAACCAACTACAATAATTAAGAGGAAAAATAGATTACCAGGGGACTAAAATTTAAACTTAAGAGCCCAAATGACTTAACATATTTCACAAAATCCATTTTATATTCATATTTAATCCATATATTTCATATAATCTAATTTTAAACATCATTTATTCCACTTTACATGTTCCAAAGATGGCTAAAATTCACTTTTCAAAAAATTACATCATGTCACTGCTCCTCCACTATAAAAGACAGTTGAACCTCACATTTATTCACACATATCAAGCCATTTGGGTCATAAAAACCCAGAAAAAATATATCCAAACATCTCTCACCAAATCCTATAATCCACACATTGGTTTGAAAAAAAAACTAAGGAATTCCTTTAGTGAAAACAAAAATGATTTACTCGAAAAAAGAGTTAATGTTATTAAATGTTCATTTATGTATTATTTTTTTTGTACACCCCTTAATTTATAATTATTACATGATTATATAATAAAACCAGTATCTTAAATATACTTATATATTGTTATGGAAGTATTTTCACCTAAACCTACACACAATTCCACCAAATGTGTAACAAATTTACCATTCTTGTACGATGAACTATCGCATCGCAAAACGATGTCGTTCATCTTTTGTATAACACCTATCAGGGTGGGGAATTATGATAGAAAAACTAATTTATATTATAAATATGATATTTATATTGTTCTAATACTTATTTATTTTTTATATAACAAATACCTTCGTGATTTCCATTATGTGTAAATATGGTAACATCGTTTCTGGAAGTATAGAGTACCATCTCCTCAAAGCAATGTGACTCGTTCACACTATTAATGGAAAATATAAAGGATGGTTTTAATAAAATTAAGTGACTTATATGAAATAAATAATATAAATTAATTTTAAATTACATATATATCATTTAAATTTTATTCTTTTAAATACAACAAATAAATGGAAGTAGTGTCCATGAATACATCCAACCTACCATCACCGTGAATGATGCATTTCATTTTCTATATCGAAATATTATAGATTAATATAAATACATATATAATTAATATATATAATATTGACATCATGGATTAAATTTTGGAGATGATAAAATAACAATCTAAGAAATAGTAACAAAACTAACAAGTTAAAACAAAATCGAAAAACATGCCAATTATCAGCTGAAATAGTTAAAATAATGAAAGGTTGTTAAAAACTGGGTTATAAGATGTTGTAATAATTTCATATTTAATATTATAAATATTTTAATGTTTCTATTATAAGTTATTGACATTTTTAAACCATTATACAATAATTTAAAGGACATTCACCTTAAAGAAAACACAAGGTAAGAGAATATCATCTCAATTTTTTTAACATCTATGAGATAAATGTCATATTCACCACTTAATTATTTTTATTAGTGTACATAATACCCATTTTGATATATTATATCTTGAATTTTGTTATCTACATGGTATTTCGACTTTCAATAATAATTATTTCTTCAATGGGGATTTGAATAATAAGTTACCAGGTGGTAGAGAATTTCGTAACTCGATTCCTTTTCATTTGGCTATATTACTTCCACATTATCGTTAATATTCTTAGATTATGAGTGTAATTATTTTCTACTATATATTGTTATATTTTCAATTGATTTATGGGAAATTAAATTTGACACACATAATGAATTCAATGAGTTATTATCACATCAACATTATGGTATTTTCAAGGGTTTACATCACAATATAATTTTGTTTAGGATTGTGTAAACTTGAATTTCCACTTAAAAAAAAACTTTAAAATTATTTAAAAATACAATTAATTTTATTCTACCATGGTTATTCAGGACCTTTACCAAGTAATCATACCATTTTACAACTATTTGGTAATTAAAATATTTTCGAAAATGTTTTTATGAGAACCCAACATAATATTTATCTTTAGTTAGAGAAACAATTTTCTTATAAAAAAAAAATTTTATAAAAAGTTTTTAAATTATTTATCCTTTCAAAAATGATTTATTAAATTTATATTTTTTATTTCTGTATTTTAATTTTTTTTATGGAATTTTATTATCTCATTCCCAACAAGGAACATTTCTTACTATTTTACCATTCAAATGGAATATTATTTTTACGTCACATGACATGTATGAATTTACCCAACATAATTTATATGAAGAGAAATTTTAATTTTTAAAAGGTTAAATTTTAATGAATATTTTTTGAAAAAAAATTATTTTAAAATAGAATTTTTTTAAAAATGTTTTTCAACATAAATAAGTTATTTTCCTCAAGAATTTTTTAATAGATAGTTTTATAATATAGAAATTCCTAAATGGAATCAAATTTTTTTTACTCTACTTGGGATATGCTCTATTGATATCATTCTTATTCTTTTTCTGGATTGTTTTTTATTTATTTTACCAAGGATAGAATTGAAATTCACTTACTTGAGTCATTTTTGTAGTCCCCTTGAAATATTAAACTTTATATGATTCTTGAACATTAAATTTCACATAATTATACATATAATTTACAATTTTTTGTTTATTTCCTAAACTATTTACCATTTTTACATACAGGGTTTACTTTGGATGTTATTTGATTTTCTCTAGACCTATTGAAAAATCTGTATCCTTTACTGAATACAGATATTTTATAAGGCACATGCTTTTTAATTAAATAGATAATTTGATATACAAGGAATACTTTTGATATGAAATATATGGGTTTAAGGGAATTTAAAGTAAACCACTTGTTGCATATGTAGTCTCATGAGATTTAATTTGTTGGATTGAAACCGTTAGAGTTTGTTTCTAAGTAGAATAGAAACGTTTCTTCCATCATATTTACGATTTATTGTGAAAGGTATTGATAGTAATTTTCTAAACCACCATGTGAAATCACATAAGGATAAAAGTATCATGCTTCTGAGAAATATGATCTCTAATAATTAAGAATTTACATTTCAAAAAATTTACCTATTATCATTATTCATGAGATATTTTCACTGAATTTATATATGGATGCAATTCATTTTCAATTCATTATTTAAAAGGCATGTGTTTAGGTCCTTACCTTACCATATCATTTATTCACTTCCTTCTCAGTTTATTGATTATATGGAATATGTGTTTAGTTATAAACATTCCCTGTTTATTACGAAAATTTATTCATTATGTCTTCAACTATATATTTCCATCTGTTATTCCTTTTACTCAACATTATTTGTTTCATTTACCCAAGAATCAAATAAGTGGACTAAAAAAGATATGAAATATTAATTGGGAATAGAGTTATTCTAGAATAATTTTTTAAATTATTGTTTTTATTTGTAATACAAAACGTATATATATATCTGGTTTACCAAGACTATTAAAATCTTTTATTCTTCTGGATTTGATTCAATGCAATCATGCCAATGTAATGTTATTAGACACTGGATCTGGGATCCTATGGTCAGGCCACTAAAATTGGTATCAAAGGAAGTTTAGTTGCAACCTTGGGAATTATAATTTGGAAAACATAGATTATAGAACAAAAAACTAAGGTAGATTTTGAGGATAAGTATAGAAGAACGTCCTAATGTTTTGGTAAGATAGAGTTTTTGTGGTTTTCCAAGAAATACATCCCTATCTAGATACTACAAGTGGTCAATATTTTGGAAATGATGTACCTTGGGGTAGAAACCCCCACAAGGTGTGTTGAGATTGACTCGAGGATAACATGGTATATGAAAGCAGGCCTTACTGTGCACCTAGATTGACACTCATGGGGTTTATACTTTAGATAATTCATATTTCCTTTACAAACCATTGTGAAGGATATGAATAGATAATGAAAATGAGTGACCTAGGTTAAACCAAATGTGTTTTAGGTTCAAAATAAGTTGTCATTATTTGGGTATCCTATAAATGAATATAGCATTTTATCCCTATGAATATTATTACTCACAATATGATTTTTGATTTTAGTTAATGGATGGACCCTGAAAGAGTCATGTTTAAATTAAACAAGAAGGAAAAGGTGTTGACAATGAAATACCCAATGAGGTGTTTATATGAGTGACTGAACTCATTTTTATGCCTAATAAAATTTTATGAAGCATTTTTAACTACATATAGCTTAACCAACTCTCTAACTCACCAAATAAGAGAAAGTTGAATGTTTTTAAGAGATCTAGTAGTGGAGAACATAATAAAAATAAGGTTAAATTTCCATCATGAATGAAATGTTGAAGGAGATACCAATGAATGTTTATTAGTGGAATGGGGAAATGATTTTGTGTGGGAATGAAGGACATAAAACAAATAATTTTTGAGGAAAAATAAATAGTATGATGTAATGAAGTAAATATCATCTTGAAAAACCATTTATAGTTCATTCTGTTAAATTATGTAACATGGAATTTACCTGATTCAATTCCCTCTTCTAAAGGATAAATTATAGACCAAGAATGGACCTATGTATATATAAATAGATGAAGTGATTAAGTATTGAGATTGTACTGAAAACCATATTTAAAATTATATTTTAATGTAAAACATCAAGGATTACCATCATATTTATTTTGAAAATTATGTTATAATAGTATAGAAAAATGAGAACCCACATTTTGGGCGACGACCCATTAAATCAGGCCAGGAATTGGGGTATGGGCTCATGACCAAAGGATGATAAGGTTTTCACACTAACCACTGGCCTATGCGAAGTTCGGGCATATGCATAATTTTTTTAGTTATGAAATTTGATTAATAAATATAAATAATGTTCTGATAGTGTGTCTTTTTTAGGTTTAGTTATTAATATATTAACACTATTGGTTTTGGAAAATATTTATTGAAAAATATAATGACTAGTTTTATAGGTATTATAATATGATAAAAGAATATCTTTATGCTTTAAAAAAGGTTCATTCTATGATATCCATGTCATTGAGTAATGGATGAATTATAACATGATCGAAACACATCCAAAAATGGAATTGTTCGTATGAAATTGAAATGTATCAAGTAAGTATATTTCCTTATATTCATAGGCACTAAAATAATTACTCAACATTGGGATAATGATCAAAAATATTTTTCTGTAATTCCTTAATTTTTTTAAACTGATTTTTATTTAAATAATCAGATATTTATTGCTTTGAGGACATAAAATTCATATTGATCATTCAATTATTTCTAATTTATGCTCTATATCTCTCTCTAGGAATATTCACATTTCTTATCCATGTAAATTTCTCCAATTACCAGTACTACTCTTCAACTTATGGATCATATTATATGTTATAACAGATGACCTTTTTTACTTCTCAATCTCTCTTATTAAGAGTAAATTTTATAAAATATTTTATGATGTGGGGGTTTCAACAAGGAAATTTTAAAAATAATACCCTATATTGTTGAGATCAAGTTTATATTATGAGAACGCAATTTATTTTAGGTGTGGAGAATGTAAGACCCTGATAATTCTAAAAGAGTAACTTTTATTCGTTAATATGTGACCCAAAACACCAAACGTTGAAAGGAAAATAACCCCTCGAGATATTATGGAATATTTAATATTTTAAATAAAACTAATAAATTTATATCTTGAAATGGAAATAATACTGAGTTTTCTTGTGTCGCATGCAACAAATACTTTCTTCGATATCATGTTCTATACGCAAGACTGAGTTTTATCTAACAACAATGTATTCTAAAAAAAATTATTTTATCTAAAAAAATAACATATTCATTTAATTAGCAGTTAGGAATTTTATTTAATAAAATATGAAAATATATTTTTTATAAGTATATAAAATGAATTAACTATATAACAATTAATTAGAAATAAATATAAAACCAACTGAATATTAATGAAATGTTTTTTTGATGACAATCATGTTTTATCCTAATAAATTACATCAACTACTATTCATGAATTATACTAATGAAATATATATGTTATATATTGAATAAAATTATTTTTTAAATTAATTCAAAAGATTTAATAATAATAAGATAAGAATAAATCCAATTTTATGTTTAATATTGGTATTTGTCTAAAATGGAAATTTTACCACCTTTTAATGGGGAACCTATTTTAAATCCAATATATTGAACTTTTATAAATTATATATATAAAAATAAAGTTAATTATTAAAATAATAACACCCGAATTATCTTTGGGTGAATTTTTAGTATTTTTTTATGAAGTTTCGTTTTTTGATGAATAATGGAAAATAATAAATTTTAATTAAAATATGTCTTTTCATCTAATTTATTTACAAGGGTAAATTATTATTTTATTAATTGTTTTTTAGATTGAATAAAAATAAATTAATCCAATGCGGTTCATTGTAATAAATTTAACTGTGAAATTTTATTAGAAAAACATTACAATGTTTTAAACATTTTACTTTTAAAACTCGGTTTGTCGTCCCATATGCGTGATTAATTTCAAATTAATTTCTACCACCAATGAAATTGGAATTTGAATAAATAGATTAGAATAAATTATAATGTATAAAAATATTACATTAATTTTTGACCAAACATACTAGTGAAAATAATTAAAATTAATCATAGTAATTATGGGAAAAATTAGTTTAACAAGGGACTAAACATTAAACATAAGGGCCAAAATGACTTAAAAACATGGAAAAATAAATTTTATTTAAATATTTAAACTATATAATCCATTTTATAAAATTTTTAAAACTATTTGATCCACTTGACATGGTAAAACACGGGTTAAATCGACTTTTCAAAAATTTACAAGAATGTCACTCGTCCTCCACTATTAACGGAACTCACCCCTACCATTTATTAACACCTCTCAAGAGTTTTGGATCATAAGACACATAAAAAAATAATATCACAACATACCTACCCTCATCCTAGAATCATAACCTTGGGAATAAATCAAATTAAGTAATCCCTATGGTGCAAACTGAAAGGAGTTACCTGACAATGATGTAACATTCTTCAATGTGTATTTTTTTGTTGTCCACCACTTTCTTTCCATTTATTCCTTGGTTACATAATAACATAATTATAATAAATATACTGATATTTTTTATGTTATTATTTGGACCTAAACCTACACAAACATCCATAAAATGAGTAAAAAATTTACCATTCGTGTACAACGAAATACTGCGCCCCGAAATGATGTCGTTCGTTTTTCTTTTACCACCTCTCATGGTTTGTAATAATGAGTGACAAGATATTTTTATATTATAAATATGATATTTATGTTTTCTTTATACAAATTTAATTTTTATATAACACATTCATTCATGATTTACATTTTCTGTAAATAGGATAACATTGCTTGTGGATGTGTGGACTACTACCTCCCCAATGGGATGTGACTCGTTCACACTATACATGGAACATATAAAGGATTATTTTAATAAATATATTTGAAATATATTATATAAATATGATACTACAATTGTTATATACATATATATCATTATCTTTATATTCTTTTAAATATGTAAAGGAAATGGAAGTAGCATTCATGCGTACAAAAGACATACCATCTCCGTGAACGATACATTTCATTTCATATATCCACTTATTATGGATTAATATAAATACTCATATAATAAAAATATATAAAATTTAAATAATAGTTTAAATTTTGTAGATTATTAAATCATTATCTATGTAATTGGAAGAGAAATACCAAGTTGAATCATACTTGACAATCTATGGAATTAACACTAGAAATAGTCAATATAATGAATGGTTGTAAACAAATGGGTAATAAGATGTTATAATAATATCATATGTGGTATTATAAAATTGATTATGGTATATTTATAAGTTATTGATAGGTTTAAAATAATTATTCAGGAATTTAATGGACGTTCACCGAAAATGTAAACGTTAGTTAAGGGATTTCTTCTTATGTTTTCGACATCTGTGAGATAAATATCATATTGACAAAATAATTATTTTATTGGTTTATCTAATACCCATTTTGATATATTATAACATGAATTATTTTTTCTTAATTTCATTCTGATTTTTAATTTTAATTATTTATTTTAAGGGTATTTTAATTAAATGTTACCAAGTGGTAGAGAATTTTATAACATGATTCCTTTTTATTTGGCTATATTAATTCATTGTTGTCACTAATATTATAATATTACCCATGTAATCAGTTTTTAATCTATTTTGTTTAATATAACTTGTCTTACAGGGAATTAATTTTTTCACACATAATATATTCATCAATTTATTCGCAAATAATCAATATGATCTTTTCAACAGTATACTTAAAAATCTCATTCAGTTCTGGATTGTATACAATTGAATTTAAATTAATGGAAAATAATTGATCATTATTTAATAAAACAATAAATTATATTATATTAAGGTTATTTATGAAAATTTTAAAGTAATAATACTATTTTTTCTCTCTTTGGTACACAAAATGTTTTATAAAATTATTAAAATAAAACCTGACATTACATCTCTCTTTAGTCAGAGAACATGTTTTCTTCTAAAAACCATTTTTCATAAATGGTTATCAAAAAAATTTTAAACCTTCACAAAATGGTTTTTCTAATTAATTTTTACACTTTTTTTCTTTTACAAATGTTTTCAAATGAATCTTTTTGTCGCATTCTGGACAAGGAACTTTTTTAACCTTTTACTATGCAAAAGGAATAATTTTAATTTCCTTGTACCCCCTGTACAAATTTATCTATCATAATTTTTAAAATATTCCTTTTCATGTTTAAAAGTTCACATTTAGAAGAAAATATTTAAAAAAAGTTATTTTCAAAGTATATGATTTTTTTTAAAAAATCAAATAAATAGGATATTTTCCCCAAGAATGTTTGTAAAAGTTATTTTTATAAAATTTCCATTCATTAATGAAAAAAACCATTTATTATTACTCTAATTTTGATATTTTGTGTTAATACCATCCTCATTATTTTTCTATATGGTTTTTTGATTTGAACAAGGATATTGTTGACATTCACTTCCTTGATTCATTTTTGTATTCCCTCTAAAATATTCAATTTCTTATAATCATTTTCCTTTGAATTTCCCCTAATTATCAATATCGTTTATCATGGATGTGATCATTATATAATTCATATAGAATTTCTACCGATGATTTTTAGTTTGAATGTTATTTGATTTACAATGGAAATATTGATAAATTTGTATCCTTTACTCAATATGGATATTTGATAAGGCACATTGTTTTTGAATTAAATTGATTCTTTGATATATTTGGAATACATTAGACATTATAGATATAGGTAGGGTACTATTTAAAGTATGTCCCTAGATTCATTGATATTCTCATGAGACAATATTAGTTAGCGAAAATCCCTTTGAGTTTTCTTCCAAGAAGAATAGACGGGTTTCTACCAACAAATTTAAACTATCTTGTGAAGGTTTCTGATGGTATTATGGTAAACCGACTTTTAAAAGTTATTGATGGTAATGGTATCTCTCTTTTTGGAAACATAATGTATAATAATTAAGAATTTCCTCTATTGATAATTTAGTTATTATTATTATCCATGAGATTTTTTCATTGACATTTTCTGTGGATGCATTTTATTCTCAGTTAAATGATTTAATGATACGTGTTTCTATTATTACATTTCAATATCATTTATGCACTTCCTTATAAGTTTATCGATTTTATGTCACATGTGTTCAGTTATTACTTCCCCATATTGATTATGCTTGTTGATTTATAATTTATTCCATTGTACTATACTCTTATTGGGCATTTGGGCTCACGATTGTTTTGTTTCATTTCCCCAAGAATTAGTGTACAAAGAAATATACATAAGGATATGCTAACTGGAAATGAAGTTATCCTAGATGAAAAAAAATGTTTTATTTTTTGTATTCATTTATAATAAAATTCTTATGTATATATCTAGTTTACCAAGAATCCTATACTATTCGATTCATTGGGTTCTGGTTCATTGTAATCATGCCAATATAATGGTAGTGGACACAATCTCTAGTCTTCTGGGTGGGTACGCTACATATAATCAGAAATATACTTATATGATTATATATATTTATATAATTACATATGTTTAATAAATATATATACATATAAATATAAATATAATAAAAAAATTCATTATTGAAATATATTTGTTATAAATATATTTGTGTAATTATTTATATAAATATAATTATAATTATTGTCAATATATTCATTTTTTAAATATATTTTAATAAATTTTTAATTATTTAAATATATAACTATTTTTATATAATTATAAGAATTATTTTTAAGAAATAATATTTATATATTTATATAAATATATAAATATATTTAGTAAATATTTTTTAAAATATATAAATATAAATATATTTATAATTATATTAAATAAATTAATTATTTAAATAAATTATAATTATTTTATAATTATTTAAATATATACATAATTATTAATTTATAATTATATAAATAATTTTTTTGAAAAATAATAGTTATTTATTTGTAATTATAAATTTATATGAATAGGAAATATAATTTTAAAAATACATATATTTATGAATTTATTTTTTACATTGTTAATGAATATATAATCTTAAAGGCATTCATGTTAAAAATGAGTGAAATTGAGTGGTTAAAAATGATTACACATTAAAAATATATAGAAAAATGGATAAATTTTATCAATTAAATATTTATTTTAAAAAGTATCGATATATATTGAAAAAAATATTAATATATACATATTTAAAATACTGAAACATAGAAAAAAATATGAAAAAAAATATTTGAAAATGATTAATTAAATATATATATATATATAATAAGTAAATAATACCTAAATGTTATAATATTAAACCTAAATAAATAAAATTTACAAATTAAAAACTTAATATATTAAATGTATCATGTTACTGAATTAAATTCTAAAATGAATACTCAAATTTGAATAAATTAAATAAATATTAAGCGTATGTGTTTCTATATAAGATTTCATTTATTACGTAAATATTTTTGTGTGTGTATTGTATATAAAAATTCATTAATTACATAAATGTTTGGGTGGAATCGGTATAACACCTGTTTATATATGTTAAATTTAAAAATAAAACGTCATTCAATTAATGTCCATTACCTAAAACAATTAGTCAATATTTTTATTTTTTATTAATTTTTTAATTATAAATAATTATTCTCTAAATATACGACTTATTTAATGTGAGCATAAATATTTTGTATATTTTAAATCATAATTTAGTAAATATTATATATAAATATATAGAAATATGTACGAATATATTTCTATAGTAAATGTATTAATGTCTATTATGTTTAAAAACCATTAAAAATGAATATGACTTTAATAGGTTTTTAATTGTTTCATTTTATTGATTTCATTTATTTATGATTAATATATAATATTTTTCAATATTTATAAAAAATATATTTCAAAATTATTCATTATTATTCCTAATTATTTCATTAAAAATTTCATAATAATTTTTTAAAATATTCATTTTTGAATAATTATTATAATTTATTTAGTTTATTTATATATATTTAATCTATAAAATTTATTAATATAGAATATATATATTAAATTTTTTCAAATTTATCAATAATTATTTAATTAATAATTTTTTAATTTTTTTTTAATTTATTCATTTTAAATTTTTAATTGTTTAATTTTATCATTTTATTCATTTTATATATCTATATATAAAATATACTATTTATTAATATTTATAATTTATAATTATGTATATTATGTTTATTTGTTTTATCAATAATTATTTTAACAATCACTATTTTGATGTGGGACTCATGAGGCGATCAAAACCTTTCTCAGTACTAAAAAAGTGTTGAAAAAAGATACCCTTTATATGCACTAACAATAAAGAACTAATAAATGATACCTTTTATGAGTGGTAAAAATAAAGCACTGATAAATAGTACCTTTTATCAGTGCTAAAAAAACCATGATAAAGATAATCCTTTATCAGCGCTAAAAAAAGGACTGATAAAGGGGACTTTTATCAATAATTTTTGTAGGACTTATAAATAGAACCATTATCTGTGCTTTTTTGTAGTATTGATGAAGTCTAACGCTATGGAAGGCATGATTTTTATCAGTGAATCACAAAACCAAAAACAAGAGAGGTGTGAAAAATTAATTGATATGATCATAAATGATTATAATAGGAAAAAATTTGGTTTCAATATCCTTTTCCTAGGAATAAGGAATTACTTACAATCTAGACTAAACAAATAAGGAAATATACTTACTTGATAATTTTAAATTCATTCCTTTAATCAAATTTTCACCTCAATCTCATCTTTTTATACAAAAGAATAGTATTCAAGATGTGTTTTTCTTTCCCAAAGCATTGAAATCAACTTCTAAAATACCACATAACCCAGAAAGGGATAATCAAGCTATTCCACCTATCTTTATACATTAACCTAAAAAATGGTTTTCCCAAGGATAGATAATTCCCAAAATTAATAAAACATCATATGATAAAAAAATTCATTAATCTACAAAAAAATGGAGATCTTATTCTAATATAATAGTAATCACTTATTCCTCAAATCGAATTTTTACAGGTCTTATGGTGTGACTTGAGGTTGATAGAAGATCAGATATCACAACCTAGGGATTTCTTGGTTGTTTGATTGAGGAAAAAATTGATTTTTGAAAATTTAATAGTCAACGGTGATGGCGTGGTAGATTCCCCATTGATGGTGATTTTTAATTTCATAATGAGTCCTATTATTTCTTTTTTAATATTTATGTTTTTGGGATTTAACATGGAATTGTCTAATTAGTGGTTTTTAATCCATGGTTTTTATTGACAACCATTTTGAATTTTATACTTGTGTTGTGAAATGTGGTGTTTTTAGTGAGATTACCTATATGGTTACCAATAAAACATAAAGAGGATTTCAGAAAAAATAAAAAAATTATTTGGAGTAAACATAAACATCCTTTTATATATAAAAATACCATAAATTCCTAGTTAATTTTTACTAATATGTTCATAAGACATCCAAAAGAAATTAAAAAATATAACTTTTTTTATAATTCTCTATAATGAGCTCCTTAATCCTTTCTAGGTCATAAAAAACATGGTATAACCTGGGGAATACATAGATGATAGGGGTGAGGTAAAAATACTAGTAATGGAATAAACAATATAATGAAATGTAACAGGTGTATCCAAATTATTACATGATAACACAAATAAAAGGCCCTTTGAGTAATCACATATAATCATAACATGATGAACACTATATCAATAGATTATTTTAGATTAGGAAATATAGAAGTAATAAAAAAACATGACATAAAAATAAGAGAGGGATAAATGGATTGACTAAATTACACATTGGATAAAGTCCCATGATGGATTTGTTTTACTCCCTAATCCCAGATAGTATTTCTCATGAGAATAAAGCCTTACCCAATGCATTGGAGTTCTATCTGGTCACACTCATCATAACATGTTCATGATCTATGTGTACTGTATAACCGAAATAAATCATATTGCAAAACATAAAAATAACCCAGGTAAAGAAAAAGGGGTTTGTGATCTTGTTTTATATCATATCCAAATAAAAGTTTATAATGAAGGCATTTTAAAAATGATATGGTAGGTGTTACCCAGCCAAATGAAGGGGGAATAAACTGTGTATATATGTGAGAGAAAAATATTCATTATTTATTAGAAATCCAAAAAAAATAGTCATCACTGATGAATTTTATTTAAAAAATATTATAAACATTCTGGAAATTTTCACATTGAGTAACATAAAAGGATGTCATATTAGATAGAAAATAATCAGGAAATATCACTTTGAGTATTGGTTGAGGAAAATATCAATTTCGTTTTAGAATAATTATTTAAAATATAACAATTTTTCTAAAATTAAATATTTTTTTTGAAAATAACATTTTAAATATAAAAATGAAAACTTAAATAATTGAGTAGTTATGATAGTATAAGAGTTCCATTCATTCTGAATAATTTATAAAGCTCAAATCTTCCTTTCACATTTTTTATAAGAAAAGACAAAAAGTACCATCTTTGGAAAAAAATGGTATGATTAATTTATGAAAATTTTAAATAAAATAAATAAAAAATGACTTTAAATAATCAGAGTAAATTTTTTTTGAAAACATTTATATAAAACATTTATTTGAATAAAAAACAATTTTCGACCAGAGAGAGAAATAGAGTAATATTTTATAAAACAAATTTCACAATAATTTTAATTTATAAAGAGAAGAAAATATTATTATTAATTGATAAATTAATGAATAATTACATGATAATAAAATGTAAGGTATTTATTTGAAAACGATCAAATAATTTCTATAAATGGAAATTCAATCATCACCTATCCCGATTAAAATGAGATTAAAACATAAACCCTTAAATCTTTTGTATCTTTTGAATCGTAACTTCCCCAGAATGGAGTAGATAAATTATAACAATAAATATCATTAATTAGGAATTGTTAATAATATAATATTTAATGGGGCAGTATATACAAAATTTAAAATATATTATATGCGTAAAAGTACAAGTTTCTCAAAGAAGCAAGTCTTGAAATGAAACCATTCAAAGATCATATCCTTAAATCGAGAGTTAATTAATGAGATTATTATGTGTACAAAATGTAAATCAACAAAAATATAATTATAAATAAAATACTAAATTAATCAAAGGACCTTTCAAACATGATCCTGACATAATATAATCCACTAAGTAGACATATAACCCAATGAATGGAAATTGTGTCATGAAACCCCATACCTTATGCTTAAATTTAGATTATCATAAATTAACCTCCAATATAGTGATTTTAAAAATTTTAATGAACATATATATGAATCTTATTATTATATATAATATCATATCTTATCCTTTTATGAAACCTTATTTCCCATTTGATAATAATCTCACATTATCACTATTGTTTTGGATGTTAATTTTTTTTTCTAATACATGTTTTGTTGGAAGCTTATGGATCTTGAAAAAAGGTTATAGTTCAATAATATCCATAATTATATTAATTTTATAAATAAAATTTATTTATTAGGTTTATCTTTAGAATCATTATTTAATTCCAAATATGGATATTGAATCACATCACTTCGTCGAGACGGTAGGCTCTACGTACACATGAGAGACAATATCATTTCCTTAATTATTAAAAGGGAAATGAATTTTATTGTATATTAATTTTAATGAATAAATATCATGTCATATATTTCTCATAAATTCATTAAATTTATCATTTTTTACATTCCATTTAAATCATTAGTGAAAAATGAATCACATCAATTCGTGAGGCGGTTGTCCGCCGTACACACAATCGACGTTATCATGTTCTCTATAGAATTAAAATTAAGAAGGTATATGTGATATTATAATTATAGATGTTTAATTACATAATAAATAACTTATATAAAAATTAAATACTTCTTTGTTTCTACCTATGATAAGAGATGATGAAAAATTAATTACATCAGTTTGTGTGGGTGTAGTTCACTATACACACAATCAATAATTTCATTTCACATTTGAGAGAGGAGGAGATGGTTATGGGTAAAGAAATATACATAAAAAAATATAAGTATATATAAAATAATATGTTTATTATATCATCATGGTTCAATAATATTTTACGGTGTTGGATGAATAAATAAAATAAAATGCTCGGTTGAGGATGTAACCTTTTCTCTGGAAAACTTATTTTAGTGTACATAAAAAGATTTATTAGGTTTGATTTTTGACCCAAAAATGATTCAATGATGACTATAAAGATGTAGGAATAATTTTTTGGAATTTATTAGACAAACCAATGGGGTTTTTAAGTGTTGATATTTGAGGAGAGGGGTGGCCTATTATAAGAGGGGGAGGGAACACACTCAGAATTTTGGAAAAAAAAGAATTCTACAAATATTTATATCATTTAAAATGGATACAAACTGTAAAATTTTAGAAATATAGAATTTAAAAATACAAATACGACCACAAATAGTAACTACAAATATTTTTAGTTAATTTTAACTATAATCGTTTCAGTCTGACAACTGGTATACTCATTTTTATGTTAACCATAATAAATATTTTTTACTGTTTTCACTATTCATTAGGGTGAAAAATTAATTTTAACGTATTAGATAGTATAAACTATGATTATTAAAAATATATGAATCAATTTTTCTAAATTTAACTACCATAAGTATCACAATGTAATTTAATATTAATCCCACAACTATGTCTAAAAAATAGGTTTTAAAAAATGCTTTTAATGGAAAATATGATATCATATTAACTATATGAAAAATAATAATAATTTGTTTAATTTAAATTAATATTTACTGATATATAATATATAAATTTCTTATAAATCATTCATATTTAGGGGTTAGATGAATTATTTAAAATGAATAAACATTATACAGATTAAAATAGTTTTTAAAAAACGGTGTCTAAAAGCATAAAAATAAACTTATACTAAAATCAAGTATATAGATAATTTAAATTCAACTAATTGGATTTAATATATAATCATTATTTTAATTTTAAATATAATTAAAAAATAATTGGATTTAATTTCCTAAAAATTAATTACAATTTTATAAAAATTGGTATTTTCACAATTCACTGAAAATACATTATTTTCTCAAAACTTTTAAAATTTCAATTGAAGATATTATAAATATTATCATTTATAAAATTAATTTTTTTAAAAATATATTTTCTAATATTTTTGAAAATTAATTTAAAATTATGTGTGAAAAACATGATTAAACCACCTCTTAGAAAAATACACTTTTTCAAAAAAACCATTATTTTTACTATTTTATTTATAATAAGTAGGTAACAATTGAATTTTATTTATACATGTTTGAAACATATAATTTTCCTAATTTAGTTAGTTATATTCATACCCATCCACATAAAGGCTATGTTATAATGGGAATGTTTAAAAAATAATAATTAATAGAGTATCATGTCTCATTAAAACCAAATGTTTCATGCATTAAAAGCTATAAAAGAGATTGAATTTATTTAAAAATAAATATATCATAAAGTATTGGGACGTTAATTTCCCTTATAATCATTTTGATTCCTTTTATATTTACTATTTATGATTATGTCACTCTTTTTAAATATTTAGGTGTTACAATACAACCAAATTCCAATATAATTCTTCAGAGAATATAATCACTGCCAAATGAATTAGAGAGATATAATGTGGGTCTCCATTTATATAATCCATGTGAGGATCACGAATTTTTCATGAGATATAATGGGGCATAACCCTTCGTATAATCTATATTGGGGTCATATGAGAGCTATAATGGGGATTAATCCTTGGAAAACAATGTACAAGAACCATAAAATTAATTAATTAAATAGAAATTTCACATCATCATAAAAATCATAAAAAATAACTTATTCTTTTCATAACAAGATTAACCAATGGAAATGAATTGGGTTCCTTGATAATCAATTTAAAACATGATTGACCCTTAGAAAAGAAATGTGTTCCATAACAATATATTTGAAACAATAAAAATACATCCACAAAAAGTATGAGGATGGCATCATTACAACAAATTATGACACCCCAGACCCAAGTGCTACTAAAAGGTGCCTCAATATCATTTGGACACATGGCCTCACGCGCGTCTCCCCATATGCCATAAGCGTCTGACTATTAGTGATGTCCTAGGGTGTTTCTGTGGGGACAATATGACCTCATGTCATAATGGAGAACAATGGATAGGAAATAACATGTTAATACTAATAGCATAATAATAATGAATAAGAAGAAGAAGTAAGCATAAAAATGCAACATGAATTTAAATATCTAAAGGGTGAACTAAATCATATATAATGTCGTGATGTATTTTTTCATGTCTCTATAAATCAGAAAAATATGGATAAAAAGAAGTAGAAAATACATGATATAAAAAAAACAATACAAAAACAATCCATGAATCTAGAGTGCTGGATTAGTCATCTACTTCCAAGATCTTTCCAAAAAATAATAAAAGATCAAGTATCCAAAGAGGGATGCTTACCCTATCAATACCTGCATACATATAATCTTCCTGGGTGCCATCGGCGTCCCATATGGGGTGTGAGATAAATATTAGTAGGCCACCAAATATGAAATATATACCATCCAATAAATTTTATATAAAATGAAATGGAATTAATGTATATATGAATGAAAATAAAATATAGTGACATTAATAACCCAACACCTTCTTCAACCTCAGTTGGTAATGTATTTGAACATGGGATCATTTAATTTATTAATTTATGATCAGTTTTCAATAACTGAAGTAAGAGGATCCAGAGTATGACCAAGGAATCTTATAATAATTACAATGAGGATCCTAGTTATTAATCCCGGAATCCTTGATTAATATAATAATAATAGATGAACCATGGTAATAACCAAGTCATCCGTGACCACCAGGGAAGAGCCAACGTAGTAATAACATATAGTCATTCTATAAGGGATCATAGTTTAATAGAAGGGGTGTCGCAAAAGGCATTTCAATATAAAAACTTCAAGAGATTTCTATGAAACTCATCCATGGTAAAACATTTTTGGCATGATTGGACCAATAAGTTGTCTCCATGTATCCATGTTTCTGAAGAAATCTCTACGGATCCAGGGAGTGTATCCAAGGAATCCTAATAGCCAGAAGATATTGAAGGGATCCTACATCATCATGTCAGACATCTTCTATTATACATGGACCATGTTCCAAGGTGGGCATCTCCCTTAGATGCCAAATCCTTGAATCAGAATGACATCCTCTGAGTGGCCAAGTCATTCCCTAGAGAATCCAGGGCTGGACCCTCTCTGAATAGTCTTATAAAAGGTGAAAGGATTCATATTCAATAGGAACCTTATAGCTAATTTATTGTTTAATTTGGGACACACATATTCCATGTAATATGTAAAGTGTTAAATTCCATTACTTTGAATAACATGTGACAAGGAAAAAAGTATATGAAACCATTTAGTAAATTAATTACTTAATCAATCATTCGGTTCACTCATTTACCTTTCATAATCCTAACAAGGAGGGATACAAACGTTCAACCATATGTTATTCAATTCTAATTATCTAGGACAAGTTATATCAATAAATATACATTTCATTTAACATTTTAGATGATCATTAATTTGTTAAAACACTTACATTATAAGGGTCAAGTGATATTGTACATGTAATATCTCTTAAAAAATTATTTGTTTAATTAAAACAATTATGTTTAAGGACTTCATGTCTATATCACTTGAATGGTGACATAGATAGTCATAAAAAAACACTAAAGGAAAAAAATTGTTAACACCAAACATGGGGAGGTCTGCATTGAGTTCATTACCTCCAAAAATAAAGACATATATTACAAGGATCTTAGATTATGATTCTGACTACTATACGGAAGGAATATGTATTAAATAGGAAATGCCTCATGGAATCATCATGCACACAATGGCGATGGTTTTTAAAATGAAAATACATGAGGGATAAATCATGGACCACATAACCTTGTACTGTATTACTCCCATCATCTAATATCACCCCTTAGTTTGTCATGGATCAAAAGAAAACTAAAGAATAGATTAATGCAATGAAAATAGGGAATATGATCTTATATCAAAATAACATCATTAAGAAGAAGATAAATTATGAACTGAGATAATGGGATGAGTCACTTACTAACACACTTATAATGAAAGAATATTTATTTGAAATCAAATTATATAGAGCGAACTAGGAACAAATCTTGGATTTAGGCTGGAAGAGGACTTCATATAGAGGGGAGCTCTAATATGTGATAGAAAATGGTGTGGGAGGGGGATTCAATCAAAAAATGAGTCCCTCCCTCCATTTTTAAAAGAATTTCTCATGAAATCACAGATCATGTATGTTCCATACACATCATGTAAATATAAGGGTCCTTCCCTAGGGAAAACCTCTACAAGATGTAAAAAAGGAAATACCCAGGCTATTACACATTTCATAATAGTAGCACGACATGAATTATAATTAGTCATCGAGTAACTGACCTAAAGGTCACCTTCACTGCCCTACATCGTTCCTTCCCAAAAACAAAACAATCAGCCCTGAGGTCTAGTTACCGATTGAAGTCATAAAGGGAAAAATATCAAATGTTTAATCGATAGATAAAAGGATCCATATCTCAAAGGAATAACCAAGTTCATAGATTCTTCCACCCTTAAAGTAACACATCCTCAACTTCACCCTAAAAGTGTTTTGAAATACTGTTTGAGTATAATTCTAACCACTGAGCATGTACGTCATCCTCTCACTCCCTGGTCACTTCATGTACATGGCCAGGATTCCATATCAACCATGCTAATGGGATAGACCGGACTTAGAGATCCTTACCTCTTTGATCAATGATGCATAAAAGAGACTCCTCAAAAAAAGCATTTGTATCTAACTCAAACTCCTTAGGATCAACATTATTAGATGGTTCAGTATGATAACAATGATGCTATGAAATATAAAAGACATCCTGCATGCCATGGTACCTCCATGATAGTAGCAACCGACAGGTTACCAACCTGACACTATCTAAAATCCCAAATGACCCATTATAAAAATGTGATAGCATGCACTTACTACATATCTGTATATCCCCAACCATGGGTGACACCCATAGGATAGTAATATATTTTTCTCAATCTCAAGTGGTTTTTTATGATGGTCAAAATAATATTTTTATCTAGATAGAGTAGTATAGACACACTTATTGATCTTCTGAACCTACTCGGAAGTCTCCTTCACGATATGAGGACATAGTAGAACAACATATCATACCTCTTACCAGCACGAGGTTGAGTGGCATGACCTACAATATAAGGCCTCATATGTATCCATAAGAATCATTTCATTAAATATGTTATTGAAAATGTTTTTGATGAGAAGGATATTATTATCCATTGAACCACATAAATCAAGGTTGCATGATCAAATCATGTCCTCTAAAACTTGTATCATTTCTTCTGACTGGACATCAGTACAAGGGTGAAAAGATGTGATCTACTAAACATGTGTACCCATATCTCTCTATAACCCCAACCATAACCTTGATGTGAAATGTCTATCTTTATCTAAAATGATAGTACTATGGACCATATGTATCCATGAAATATCTAGAACATATAGTTATACCATATCATCATCTAGGAATGTCCCCTGAATAGGAAGGAAGTGAGATTCCTTTTTTGGTCAATCCATGACTACTTAGACTGCATCACTACTAATAGGTGATGTCAGTAAGCTACTACCAAATAAATATCAATATCTTTCAATTTCCATTATAGAAATGTAAACAAATGTTATAGGATGATATGTATATAGTGCTTCTCCTTCACATGCTGATAAGTTGAACACTTATTCATAAAACCCAGAATCTGATTTTTCATCATAATCCACCAATACTGATGTCTCATATCTGGATACACCTTAGAGATGCCTGGATGAACTTATAAATGAGAATTGAAGGGCTCTCACATCAGTTCCTATCTCATATCTATAGGAATACAAACATCCCAATGTATATGTTGGATTTCATCTCCATCCATAGTACAGTTTGTAGGTGGTTCCTCCCCCGAAATAATTTCTCTAATAACTAAGACTTTAGTGTTGGAAAATTTCATACTCTTCACCCTATGACTGAGGAATGATGTAACATTCAATATTGAGAGATAATACTACTCATGAATATCATGAAACTTGAGATACATATCATAAATGAAGTTTATCAATTTTTATTCATCTTTGTCTTCCAGTAAGACCAATGCATGATTATTCCAACTCAACCCATCTTCTACCACATTTCCTTTTCCAGGTGTATACACAAGATGAAAGTCAAAAAACAAAATTTATTAGACTCATCATCAATGTCTAAGATTCAATTCACATTATTTAATGATATATTTGAGTCCCTTGTGGCCAGTATACACCATAGAGCACTCACCCATCAGATAGGGTCTCCAACAGTGTAACACATGGACAATACATACCCGATCAAGGTTATGCATTGGGTAATTTCTCTGATGAGGCATTAACTACCGAGATCTATACATAGTTAATATATCCTCCTAGATCATCAATAATCCAAGGATGATTCCAAATTAATCAAAAAACAATGTACAACCACTCTCAGTCTCTAGCAGAATCAAAAATAGTGTTGAGAAAAGCCTAACTTTAAGCTCGTGAAAGGATTTATCTCACACTTCTAACCAAAGTAACATCAAAATATTATTTTTAAAACTATTAAGAGGTGAAAAAAGGTGTGCGAATCCTATATATTTTTTTGTTTCCAACCATCCCCATGAAACTCTGTTTGTCAATCACATTCATGGGCTTCTCATAGGAAACCACAACACTCACCTTCTCTAGTTCAAGAAAATACTCCTTCTGATATTATATGACCCAATATGTGAACCATGTTGATCCATAAGTAGAACATATAAATCTTGGAAAAATACTGATTCTCTATTAGTGTATTCAGAATGATACCAAGGTTTTTAGCCTAGTCACTATGACTGTGAGAATACACCAAGTTATCATCCACAATGACTATTAAAAATGAATCCAAATAGAGGTCGAAAACACTATTCCTCAAATCCATGAAAATGGCAATAGAATTTGCAAGGCCTAATGGTATAAGGAGATAATCATACATATGATACCCACTACAAAAAGCTAATTGAGGTTTGTTTGATGGCCAAACATTCATCAGATGATATCCCGATCTCAAGTCCATCTTTGAGAATACCCTATCACCTTAGAGTTGGTCAAAAATATCATCTATATGAGTCATTGGATAACAATTCTCAACCGTATGTTTGTTCAACCATCAATAATACATGCAAAAATTAAAATTACCATATTTTTTCTTTGCAAAATATAGATAGTTGAAACCTAATATGATGTTATAGTTCATATACAACCCCTAGCCTGTAAATCATCTTACTATTGATTGTGCTCCTAGAACACAATATGGTGCCACATGTATAAAAGAATAGACACTAGAGCTACTCATAGAAAAAGATCAATCATAAAATCTACCTATCTATCATTTGTAAAGCCTAAAAATACATTATGAAATACATCCCTAAAACGATCTACTATTGGAGGAAAAAATGTCTAAGGAAAACCGGGATCCCCCATAAATATACAATCAATATTGGTGGTCATTCAACCTAGAACATGGTTCCCTAGTCCAGATCTACCAACATGGACATCCGACTAACCCTTTTAATGCTAATTTCTACCCTGTGGTGATGTAAAATAGACCCATTAAAAAGGGTAGTCCACAAAGGTGTGGTATTAAACAAACCAATCCATCCTGGGAATGTCATATAATACTATCATATTGATAATAAGGTGGTCCCATAATAAGGGATAACTTCCTAACTCAATGGAATAGACCTTACAATTATTTATTCTCTTAGAACACACTCCCAACTGTGCATCCACGATAATAATACCGCAGTAATACTGAATTTAAAACCCTATACATTCTGTGGTCAGAAAACAGATAAAAGAGTGTAATGAACCTGTATTTAATAACATAGATACAATTCTAGATGAAACATGAATAGAAAATCATAATTGAGATAGTACTTCATTTTGATCCTTATGTTTTAGCTATAAATCATGGATCGAACCTAATCTATGACCCAGTGGTTTATTTGGGTTACCATGAGAGGTTCTATTCTACTTGAACTTATGATTAGAAATCTTATTACCATGGCCACGACCTCCTCCTCAGCCAGTCCTACAGATGATACCTTAACTCCCTAATAAACACATCGAAATAAATCCTTCCCCTAAATGTGGATTTTGTGAAAACACTATTCTAATATAATTAGATGGAAATGTCCGAAAAATCTATAACGATGACCCATAAGATCGTAAGCACGACACTCCAATGGGATTCTATCAAACTGAGGCTTCAGATGCCCCTACCATCCACACTGATGAAATACAATGGAGCTACAAATGTGGTTACTCTAACCTTCACTACTCTTTTGAGAAACCTCAAGGGAAAGCTTCCTGCTAACAGAAGAACTACTGCCATACCTCAGTATTAATCCGTTGTTCCCCTAACCATTTCCTTCCCTCAATTTTCATTTAGTGATAAGAGAATCATTTATGATCTCATAAAAATTAGGTAGGTACCAGCGGTTCAGTTTATTAAGGATAGAATGCTTCAAACCAACCTCAATGATTCTTGTACGTGATAACTCATCACCATCTAGATGTTTTGAAAAGTGTTATAACTCAGTAAAACACGGTAAATTATCAATAAATTTCATAGGATACTACACTAGGTGTATAAACTATCTCGCTTGATTAGATCTCAAAATTTTAGGAAAGAAGTGACTAGAGAAGGTAGTCTAAAAATCAGCCCAAACCATTCCATAGTTATGAATGGATTGGGTAATCACATCCCACCAGCTCTTGATCAAATCAAGAAGCATATTGGTCGTAATTTTGACCCCCAACTCTGGTTGAATCTCCATATGCTCAAAGATAGAAAGATTGGCCACCATAAAAGACTCAGAAACCAATGGACCTACATATATTGAGTCTATAGGAGGATGTTGTTTTCAGAACTCATAGGTTAGATCATCCGTAGTGGGTGTATGATATGGAGTTTCAGGTATGGTCTAAATCAGACATGGAAAACCCTCATGAAGATGAATGTCAGCTCCCAGATTGGGAATAAATGAAGATGCCTCAAGTGGAACTCCTATCAGTAAGACTAGTGGATTATGACTCAAATTATCAAGGGCTTGTTCATTTCCACCCTCCTTATGCACGACACGAGGACATAGTTGTGGCATGGCCCTAAAAATTATAATTACACACCTCAGATAAAAATATGGAGAAGATATATACACTAGAAGAAGTATAATGTAACAATAATGGATCATTATACATGATATACTGCCCCAACTACTCCTTTTGAGGGCCATGTACTAGTTACGGTTCAAACATAATTTACAAGGGTTCCAGTAAAAGAAGGGTCATCTATACCGCACCACTTTATTTATTAGAAACTATTTTTCTGTCAGTCAGGATTTCCCTTTTCAGTTTGTATTTTCTTATATTGATATATCAATGTTTGATTACAATGGATCACCATTCTCAATGAATAGGGGTCTATATTTCTTATCACTAAAATTGACTCCCATTCATTTCATATTTAGCACTGTCTATATTCAGCCTCAAATTGTAAGAGGTAATATATGATCAATCAACTCGATAAACAACCCATTTCAATCCATGAGGGCACATACACCTCATGAATTGAAACTGTAAATCACTCAAGCATATCCATAAAGGAGCTCATATAACTAGAGGTATAAAACTCTCCATGTTAGAAACCGATTTTTTAAGATGCCTCTATCAAATTATATAGGAAAACACTATTTAGATTGATGATGAAACATTAAATAACCATGTCCCTACCTTGCAAGAGATGTTACTAGTATATGAATATATATAATTTATGGATCACTAAACAATACATGCAATATAGGAAAATGAATATAGTGAAATGAACCTATATGAAATGAAATATTCATGGAATATGAATTTCTGGATGCCCATAATGATGAATAATTGATTCTTAATTTCTCTTATATCATTGGTCCAAGGATAAAATGAAATCATCTATAAAGATAATAGTAATAACCATCACATAGAATATTCTTGGCCTTATGGTGAAATGATATCAACTATAATAATTAGAAAAAAGAACGAGATTCATTATTTTATGTGACTCATTATTTACCAGAATGTTGGTTAGCTATGCATAATCATTACTTATAAAAAAGATAAAAAGAGTTACTAATATCCTATATATTGTATCAAAATATTAAAATAAGATATCAAGTACTCTGATACCGATATTTGACATCTTGAACCATTGTTTTACTTAGAGGTTCCTGATATTGGTTGGCCATATGGCCTCAAGTGTGCCTCCCTTGTAAACTATAGGATACAGACTAGAAGTAAGGGCCTAGCGTGTGTCTGTGGAGATACAATGACATATTTTCAGAGTTCATCAAAATGAATAATAAGTAACATGTAAATAATGAAGGTATAATAATAATGAATAAGCATTCAAAATAAGTATAAACATGGAATAGGTATGTAATAATCAAAAGACAGAACAAAATCATATACAAAATGATGATAATATACTTCATATTTCTATAATAAAGAAAACATGGATACAATGTAGCAGGAAATACATGCTATAAAAAATAAGTAAAGGTATCCAAAAAATATCCATGTTTCCCATGTACTAGTTCAATAACATTCTACAAAGATCCTTCCTAAACCAAGAAAGAAAGATCAAGTGTCCAGTTTGTGACACATCCCCTTATAAATAACCACATACATAAAATCATCCCAGGTACCATCATCGGAATGGGTAGTGTGTCAGATAAATCTCAGTAGGCCACCACCAATTATGTCTATACCATCTAGTTAGATTAATATAGACTGATATTTTTTTCATGTATATAAGAAAATAAAGAAAATACAGTATTATAAATACCCAAATAATTTATCTATCCTTAGCTGGTAATGTCTCTGAACATGAGATCATTTAGTTAATTAATTTATGTTCAGATTATAATAAGTGAATTAAGAGGATCCAAGGTATGATAGAGTCATAATATAATGATAATGATAATAATAACTATAGTAACATAGGATCCAAGGTAATAACTATGAAATACTTAATGATGATAAAAATAAAAGTGGATCAAAGGTAATAACCAATTCATCCTTGACCTCAGGTGTCGAACAAAATTAGTAATTACATAATGATTTTCTATAAAGGGAATGAGTGTAATACAATGGGAATTACCCAAGTCATTCCAATATAAATAGCTTAAACAGAGTCCAAGGATCACATCCATGGTAAAACAAGCTATGAATGACTAGGCCTAACAGGGTGTATTCATGGCACCACATGTCTAAAGACATAATGTTGGATCCATAGAGTGTATCCAACATATCCAAATATCTATAATATAATTATGGGTTCCTAAGACATCATTCTAGGAATCCTATATTGGATAAAGACTATGATATCTTCCTTGGAAACTGGATCCTTCAATTGTAATGGGATCCTCTAAGTTCTCAAGGCATTCCCTAACGAATTTAAGGATGACCTATGTTTAAATACTCCTATAAAAGATAACATGGTTCATATGAAATAGGAACATTATACTTTATTAATTTTTAAATTAGGGATATGTAATATTAATTCCATTTAATAAGTAAAGTAGTCTATTAAATTTCCTTTCTTAGAAAGTGAAAATGTTAAAAGGACATGAAACCATTTTTTACATTAATTTCATAGTAAATTATTTGGTTAACTCCTTTACCATTCATAAATATTAAATGGTGGTATGAGGAGGTGTAACCATATAAAATTCAGTTATAATTAAATAGACCAAGTGATATATATAAATATAATTTCCAATTAGCATTTTAGTGGTTCATTAATTAATTTTATGAAATAACATAGAAGGTTCGAGTGAAAATATAAATGTAAAAGATATTATAAAATAATTATTGTAGTTAAAAAACTTACCATTAATGTGGTTATGTTTATCTCACCCTAATAGTTCCACAAATAGATATAATAGACCACTAAAGGAAAAAAGAGGTAACACCCTACTTGTGGTTGTCATCATTGAGGTCATAACCTCCAATGGTGATGAATATTTATAGCAAGGGTCTTTTAATATGATTCTAATGACGATAGGAAAGTAATATGAATTAAATAGGCAACACTCGATGGAATCGGTGTGTGAACAAGGATGATAGTTTATCATACAATGATCCATTAAGGATGAGTCATAGACCACCTACTATGGGATTATAGTACTCTCCTCATCCATAATCGACCATTAGTTTGGATTAGATAGAAAGAAAATTTATGAGATGATAAGTGACCTAAAATGAGGGTATGTGATCATGCATCAAAACAATGCCATCAAGATAAAGAAAAACTATGAATTAAGAAAAAGGATCTAACCCCTTATCGATGTGCTTCCTATGTGACAAACAGATCTGGAATCGAATGTTTGATGGTGAACAAGGAATAAAGCCTAGATTTAGGCTTGAGGAGGGTTTCCTCCAGAGGGGGCTCCTATGTGTGGGGAAAATGAGTTGGGGAGGGGGGGGGGGCTATCTAGAAATGATGCCCCCATCTCCATTAAAAAAATACTATGTAATTTATATCATTTCTATGTTACATACACATTGTACAAAGATTTGGATCCTTCCCACTAGGAAAACCTCTACATAGCATGAAAAGAGACTTCCAAGGATATTTCACACTGTGTAATAGTTACACAATGTGGATTCCAATTACACATTTTATAATTGACCAGTAGGAAGCCATCCTCCCCCTACATCCTTCCTTCCCAAAAACAATGCAACCCTCCCTCATGTGCAATTATCGATTTAAGTCATAAAGAGAACTACAATAAATGTTTAACAAATATCTAAAAAAATATACAATTGATTGGAAAACCCATGTTTATAGATATATCCCCAATAGAGAATAACTAACATTAAGTTATTTTGACTTTGAGGAATTTAAATACATTTAATAATCATTAAAAAATTCAGAAATATACTATTTTCCAATTAAAAATTACATTTAAAAACTAAAAATCATCAAAAATATTGTGAAAATAATTTTACATGAAAAAAACAAAGAAAAATATAAATAAAAATACAAGGAAAATAATGGAAATGATATCAGTAAAATATATGCATGTCATAGGTCATAATAATGGACACTCATTTCAAAACAATTTGAAAAAAGGTTTTAAATGGGACACATTTGGAAAACATAAAGAATATTCCTTATTAAAAAAATTAAAAATAAGGTAAACGATCATGTAAAATGGTTTTAGGTAGTAATAAATTTTTAGAAAAGAATATTTTTTAAAACATTTTACAAAAAATGGATATGGAAGAGAAAGATACCCAATCCAAAATAAAAAACAAGATCAATATTACAAATGAAGTTCTTGATATTTCATGAACAAATGGGGAAGTGTAAATAAAATATGATAAAAGAATTATTAACTATTGGGAAAGAATATACATTTTTATGAAAAAACTAATATCATATTATTTCGTCTAAAATAACCTTCAACATAAAAAATCTAAAAACAAAGAATATTGTATAACAAATCATTTTCCACTTTGGTAGCTCTTCAATAATAATCCTTATAAATTAATAAAATAAAATGATACATTAAATATAATTAAAATAAGGATTATCATGACATAAAATGTAAAATGGTGGTTTGTACGCCTCATAAATTAATATAGGTGCATATCATAAACGCATGTCTTAAAGAAATCGAATTTGTGACAAATAACCCTTACCAAAATCATACAATTGATTTTCATAATTAATAAATGAATAGATAATGTATATAAAATTTAATTCTAAAGAAAAAAAATTTAAATACAATATAATATTGTAAAAAATATGTACGCACTTAAAAAAAATTATTTTGAAGATAATAAAAAAGTAATATAACCCAATGTAAGGAAATTGATTTATGAATTTCTTTACGACTAGGTAATATTCAAGTTTAATCATATTCGATGAAATATTTCCAATTGAAATGTATAATATAATTATGTATGAAATATTAATATGATATTTAATGTAAAACATATAATATATAAAACAAAAATTATAAATTAGTGGTGAATATTTCAAATGTCTCATAGAAATAAAGTGATATGAGAACCGATTACCTATATTTTACTTTTATGATACATGTTTGAACCTCATATATAATAAATTTATGTTAAATATTTTATTTATTAATGTAAATTTACATTTTTAGAACGACATAATTAAATAATTTATTTGTTTTCATTCTAATTATATATTAAAAAACATAATCTCTTAGGTCAACTTCAGATGTTTTCAGGATGTTTATTTCATTGTTTTCAATATTTCTTTGTTATGTTAACCAAGGTAAAATAGGTCGATATTTAGAAATCTACAAATAATAATCATTAAATGTTAATAAAAAATATTCAAAAATTATAATTATATTACAAATCATGAATTATTGTTATGAATAATGAATTATGCTACGATCATGTAGACGGTAACTTTAACATATGCATGAGTAACATTCCATTATTCAATGATAATTATGGATATGAGTCAAGTAATATTTTATCCTTACATAAAGATAATAATATAATAAATACCATATTATTTCATTCTATATAATTATATACACCATTCATGTGTTTTGATGAAGCAAAAATAACCAGATCACTTCATGGAGGAAGTAGTTAACAAGTGCACACAAACGACATTATCTATTTTCCATGTAACAAAAAAAATGAAATATTATCTTTTTAGAATTATATATATGAAATTAATAAGATATTATTTCACGTATATTAAATTTATTCTTTAAATTTGAACTTATTAATGTTCATGTAAGGATTTAATGAAAAACGAATCACTTTGCTTGTGAGGTGGTAGTCTGCCATACACATGAATGATGTCATCATATCCCCCATAGAATAGAAAGTAAGAATATATATGTGATATAATAACTATATAAGTTTAAATATGTTACATAATATATATATATATATATAATTTAAATATATCATTATAATAGGCCATGATATTTGATGATGGAAAATGATTGTCATCGGTTAAAAAGATAGTTGACCTATGTACTGAGAATTTATGATTTCATATCTCAATTAATAGAAAAGGATATGGATTTATATTTTTATATTAAAATAATAAAATATAATTATATTTTAGATACTGTTTTTATTATATAATAATAATTTGAGAGCATTTTAAATATTTCTAAGAATTGATATAATAAAAATGCTCAGTTAAGCACGATGCCACTTTTTTACAACCTCCTAAGGTATGAATGAAAAAACCATACTAAGATTGATTTCTGATAAAAACAATAATTATAGTACATTGGTAAGGAAGTAAGGAATAAAATTGGGTAGGTATTGGATATTCCAAAGGTATTTGAATGTGTAAAGAGAAGAGAAAAGTGAGTAGCCATTTAAAAGTGATGTAAGGTGAAAATGACTAATTTTTGAAAATATAAAGGTATACCAATGTTTCCATTTGAAAGGTATTAAAATGAGACATTATAAATAATTATAAATTATATGGTCTAAATATTAACATAAAAGGTATTTTGGACACGTTTTAGGTTATTTTTACACTTATCTTCTTAGATTAACCCTTGGTAAACTCGTTTTCACCTTAACAATGGTAATTTATTATTTATGTTTTCACTATTACTTTTAGTTAAACTTTTATTTGAAATTATCCTAATATATAAGTAATCATTATAAAAAATATTTAATTCATTTAAACAAATTCAATCTAAATAAAAGGTAGAATTTCTTTAAAATTAGACCAATATACGCCACGAAAAAAAGTGTTTTCATGAATTGTATTTTTAAAGAAAAAGATGATTTTATATTAAATCTATGACTAATAACAGTTATTATATGAAAATAAATTAATATTTATTAAAAAATAATATATCAATTTTATTTAAATAATTCCTCATTGGGGGTTTTCTAATTAATTATAATTGTGAAACTTTACTCACATTAAAACAGTTTTCAAAAAAATCATGTTTTTAAACCATAAAATGATCTTTTTGTAAAATACAAAATTGGGTAAAATCGGAAAAAAATATGAAGATTAAATATAACTAAAAAATAAATATTTTAATTAAAATAATACTAAATACATAATGGTACTTTTCAATTACTTAATTTATTGAAAATAAATGATTGTTTTACGAATAACATTTTTCACTAATCACTGAAAAGTATTTATTTTAAGAAAAATCCATAAGTTTAATCCAATTTAAATTTTGATAAGTTTATTTAAAAAAATTCATTTTGTCAAATAAATTTTCAGAAAATGTGAAATATTAAAAAAAATCATTTAAAGAAATAAAAATAATGTTTAAAGACAACATATTTTTGGACAATAAAATTAATTTATTTAACATTGATTAATACTTTACAAGGGATTTTATATAATTTATATTTAGTAGGATATTTATATATATATTCCACAATTTAGTTAATAATATTCTTACCCACCAATTTAACGGGTAGGTTATAATGATTATATATTTTATGGTTCGTTTAAGATCTATGTTGCGTGTTGAATACATTATAAAACATTATAATATTATTTTAACATTTATGTTTTTCACACATATACTATTATATAAAATTTGAAATAAAATCATCATTCAGGGGTATGATGAACTACCTTCTCATGTAGCGATGTAATTCATTTTCCATCATCGCCTCTCAAAAAATTTCATGATGATAGATTTAATGAAATATATGATATATATGATATATTTTTTTTTATGTAAATGTAATATATCAAATAATTTCTCAACTTTTAATTCATTGAAAAATGATAACTTCATTTGCACGTCCATTTGGATTACCGCATCCATGAAGTGATGTGATCAAATTTTCATCATCACATCACATGGATCATATATATATGAGAATTTAAAAAAATCATATAGTATTTATGACATATTTATCATTATTTAATGATAACGTAATACTTATATTTTTTACATAATTATTATTTAGAAATGGAAATGTCACTCATTATTACATACAAACAAATTTAATATGATGGAATAATGAATTATTTGACAATTATCAACCTACCAAATCTATTTAGACATATGCATTGAATTTCATCAAAACATCTAATGTGAGGTTAATTGATTATGTAATTGATTATAAAATGAAAACAAAAAATAATAATAAAATTCAAAAAGGTTATTAATAATTTAAATAATTAACATAAACTTATTAATTAGGAATACAAAGAACTTATGTGAATATTAATACCCAAAGTACATGACACTTTTACATAAAATCACGTTTTAAATGTTTTGAAGAATTATTCTGTAAATATTTTTATTCCATAAAAATATTCCTAAAATTATTTTACAGTTGTTTTCATATAGAAATAAATGAAACATACAGGAAATTTTATGCCACATTTAATTACATTAAAACGTTTTTAAAATAGAATATGTAAACATAATGTTTAAAAAATTCAAAATGATTATATTATTTTAACGTGTTGACATCAATGGGTTTTCCCACCACTATTAAAATTATTTGATGATTGGATTACTATAAAATCAGTCATGTCTTCCATTAATTAAATCCCCATATCCCCTTTGTTATAGGTATTTTTGTTTTAAAAATGGGGTTTTAAAAGGAAAGGGTGATTTGATATCCAAAAGTGTTTTGAATGTTGGTTTAAAAGATTTTTTCACGGGTTTTATAACGAAAAGGAGAACGAATAAAATATTTTATTCATAATTTTGTAATTTAGGATTATATATGATGAAAAATCAATCCCAATATATCATACATGATAGGTGACACCAATAAAGATTATATGAAGGTTCATCTCGATACAACCTATTAAACAGGTGAGCCCAATACATCTCATAAGATGGGTAAGACACATTATAACACACCAATGAATTGGATAATGTTCCTTGTACTGAGATTCAAGGGGGTGGGAATTAATATAAGTGTTTAACCCTATTAATTTAACTTATATCTAGTTATTTATGAAACATGTTATGAATATAATTCTCTTTGTTACCTAAAATAAGATTCTATTTTCTTGTTACAGGTTTTAAAGGTTTTATATGGGAAGATGGGTGTTTTTTATGATATTGTGATTTATTTAATACAATCAAAAAAATATTTTCGATAAATTTAAAATTTATATGGGTATTCATGTTTTTCACTAGATTGACAGATTTATAATTTTTTACCCTACTGATGTTTTTTTTCATATCCCATATTTTAAAATGTTTTTTCACAGCGTTTGATGGATGAGTAGAGACAAATAACAACTCAAGATAAAATTCAGGAATATTTAAAAAAACAAATTTTATTTTAAATGATATATATAGTGGGGAAAATGGATATTTTTTAGAAGTTTTCACTTTGTAAAATATAGGTTTGTTATATAAGATTTAAGCCCTAATTCCATAATAATATAAGCTGTGAAGTTCACCAAAGATAAGAGAATTAATTATTTTCCTATAAATCATGGTTATATAATTTTTTTAGTAAAGTTCTTTATATTAAATATGGGAGGAATGGTTTTAGATAAATTTATAGGTTTATATATAGTTAGAAGTATATAATTAAAATATTTAAAACACTTTATGAGTTAATATGTTCATTTGGAATCAATATTTAACAACCTCATATAACTTTAGGGGTATTTATATTTAGCAAAAATGTTATTATTTTTGGAAATTGGATTTATAAGGATAATAAACATAGGAATAAAGTATTTGAAGGTCAAATTGTCATAGAATATATATGGATATTGTCTTCATAAGGATGGTTTTCATTTTAACTTGTTATAATTCATTATTAGGTATAATGATGTTCTTTTCTTCATATTAAATATATTTTATAAAAATTAAAGTAAAATTATCTCACACAATATTATTATTCCTTATTGATTATTTAATCATAAATACAATTAAAAAATCATATCCAAAATTTTTTAATACTTTTTTGACATACAAATAACCTCCACGAAACTATATTATAAATAAAACACATTTTTATTTCTAACACATTTCAATGGATCATGGTATCTATTTTATTTTATTTAAAAATATCAACTCATCTATCTGATCATCCGAGAACAATACCAGCAAGGACATTCATATTTTTTTGGATATATAGAATTCATGTAGAATAATAATGTGGTTATCAATAGCATAAAAGAAGTTCCTGATGTTTGGATATAAGGTATGAATTTTTTCCATGTCCTAAGTATGAAACATGATTGGGGGGATATTGATGAATCATAAAGAGATATTTCATATAATGGATTTGCAGGAGTAAATGATTAATTAATAATATGAAAAATAAAAATTAACTATTTTATAAATAGTTTAAACAAAGGATGTGATTATGTATTAATTTTTTAGAATTATAATACAGTGGTATTTTATTAGCGATATTATAATATATTCTAAATTTTACATGAATCATGAAACAGCTATAGATTATTCTATATAATTTTTTTTAAAAAATTTAGAAACACATGTGAGATAGAATTGATTCTTTTGAAAAGTGGTTTAGTGAAAATGGTAAAATATTTGGAGATATTCCTTTATGTAAATATGATAAAAGGATAAATAAACCCATGAGATGATACTTGATTGATGATAAAGAAATGGTTTTCCATTAAAATTGTTTTATTTTGTGGAAAAATGAGATATATAGAAAAACATAGTAGATAAAAAGTTATTTTATGCTTAATGATATTCATTAGGATGATCATAATATGTTGGTAATGATATAAGAATTATATTAATATAGTTTTAGGCAATGTATAATCCATTACATAGTGAAATTCCACGGGGATTGAACCCACAACCTAAGGGATTCAAGGGTGTTATATCTACAACTAGCCTACATGATACAATAGTTAGTATGAAATTATTTTATTTAAATGATTTTAAAGAAAATTATAATGTTGAGTTTTTGAACATATGTTTTATCATAAAGAAAACCATGAGATTGAAAAGTGATTTAGTGATTAAGTAATCTATGTTATTTATAAATGAGTTTAATATTCATAGAAAACTATATTATTAGTGTAAATGAATTTTTTTAGATAATACAATATATTAACTGAGGAATGAAGGTTATTTTATATTTTAGAAGTATATTTACTGTAATTGGGATTTATAGTGATTCAGGTTATTTATGGAAACACTGAGAATATTTTTGATATTATCTGATCAAAGCATACACATTCTTGGGTATTTGACTTTATGTGTGACTAATGTTGATTGGAGATACATGTTTAATTAGTCTTGGAAGACAATATGATCAAATCCCTCTAATATTTGGTTTTTAATCTTAGTCATGAATATTTTTAAGAATTCTAAATATAGTCATTTATAAAATGATCAATGTTGAACTGTTTGTGTTATTGTTGAGGCATTAATGTTTAATGTGGTTATCCATTATTTGAAGGATTTTTCATTTTGGGAATTATATTACTTTGTGCTAACATTTTTGGTTTTCGTTAATGTATAAAGACTCGAGGAATATATTTTTATCCTTTTTTAGAATTATACAATCCATCAGAAGTTGATTTTTGTTCTTAGGTCATGAAAAAGTTTACATGTGTACTTGTAAGTTTGAGAAAAATATAATATTATGTAAGAAATTGATTAAAGGGTGAAATTATAATTTTTAGGTAAGTAAATTTCCTTATGTTTATAGTATATATATTAAATTCATTCCTGAACTTTATGAAAATTATTTTAAAACAAATAATTTTTCCTATTACCTTTATTTATGATGAATTGATGATAATTTCCCACCTCTTTGGTTTTTGGTTTTGTGGATTTGAATTTATAATGATCAATAAATTTATTATGGTCAACGTTTTCTGTCAGTCTCTATAATTATAGAGGACATTGATTTAATTATTATATTTTAACTTCAAAATAATTTTATCTTATTTACAAACATAGTATTTATTTTTCCAGATGACCCTTATACTTCCATTTCTCTCTTTTTAAGAGGAGGTTTTGTTAACCCTTTTTACGATGTAAGATTTTGTTAAAGGTATTTTAAAAATTTCGAACCATTGACTACCAGGATAAGGGTAAAATTGTGAGGAATAATTTTTTTAAAATTGTGGGGATGTAAAATTCTAATATTTTAAAATAAATACTATATTCGATAGCATAGAAGATACAAAAAACTATGCTAAACCAAACCACATAATATTATTATTTAAATATGTTTGTTATATCATAAACATTAGATTGTAAGGTATTAATAGGATTAATTTAATTAATATATATATATATATAACCTACTCAATAAAAATGTATTGATAATTTTTTAGTAAATAATCACTCAGAATTTAGTAAAGTCATTTTATTCTTAAAAACTACATTTTATTAAAAAAAGGTTTTCACTTTTTTTAGAGAATAATATAAATAATTTATGAAACTTTTTGAAAATTTATTTAATAAATAGATATCAATTTTTTAATTAACAATTAAAAAATATCATAGAGTGAGTTTTTGGTATATTTCATAAAAGATTGACTTTTTCGAGAATATTGATAAATTCTATTTTTTGTTGAAAATTATATTATCGATTCAATAATTTATGAATTTATATTTTTAAATATGTTTTAAAGTAATAATATTTATCTTATATTTTTAATTACCCAAATATTTTGTTTTTAAAATATTTTCTTATTGAATTTTTTATAAAATATTTTTTATACATAAAAATATTTTTTATAAAAAAATAGCATTTGTTGTATTTGGAACAGTGAATCTAAAACAAATTCATACAAATTATTTAAATTTAATATTCAAAAATGAATTCCATATTTTTAATCAAGAGGTCCCAATTTGAAATGTAACCAATTTATTTATTTCAAAACGAATAGTAATAATATAATATATTCATCCTCTAAGTAGGGGTAAATTGAGAAATTAAGGTTAAAAATAACATGATATGTGATAAGCAATGTACCTAACACTTTAATTTATCTCATAGTATGAATATATTGTTAATATAATTATCAAAACATCGAAAATATGACCTTTTATTTCCATTAAATGTTGATTTTAGTCATTAAAATAATTTAGTAAAGGATAAAATGAAAAATGTTAAACTCTTATATTTAGTATCTATAATATTATTTGATAGGGAAAAAATAACTTATTCTTACTTATAAATTTATATTTTAATTATAGATAATTATCTAAAATTTTTATTTATTTAGAATTTTTAGTTTTGATATAATTACCTTAAATGACTACACAACACTAACAAAATATTTAATCAACTAATAGGAAAATTAAATAAATAATGAAAAAAATTAAAAGTAATATAATTTTAATGAATTTTTATCATCAATTGAATTTTTAGATAAATATAATATAGTAGGTATTTCTATGGATTATATTTTAATTAATTTAATTTTATATTTTTTTCAAAGTCAAATTAAATAAATAATTCCAAAATAAAATTAATGTTATTTTATAATAAATAATATTTTACTGAATAACATAAAATATTTTAAAATACTTTCATTGGAAAATAGATTGGTATATAGTTGAAAATATCAGAAAGTAACTATTTTTTTCCAATTTCCCATTCATGGTAAATATCTTAACCCCTTAAGAGTGAAAAACATTTTTATCACAGTATTCGTCGAAAGGGTTTACGAATTTTTTAAAATGACAGGGGTCAAATTTTAATCTAATATTATATAATTTTTATTTTATGAGGGTATTTATACTTTTATTACTTATAGATAAAAATTATATATTTTTTAATCTTACTGAACGTGATAATTATTTTATATTAATTTAATACTAAATAAAATCCTAATAATTCCGCTCAACTGCTTATAAAACGGAACCCCCTATCCTCTTATATACACATATAAATTTCAATTTATTTAGTAAAATAACTACCCAAATTACTTTTTTACATGCCTTCCCACATCCAAGATTCCTTGGATTAATCATAAAACCTGCCTAAGAAAGATTTTGGTGTTTCCCTTAAGAGGTTTTCTCAAAAGAGGGATAGTTATTATCCTTGACTTTTCATTTATTTTTTCTTATTACTCATTCAAATATTATTCAAAAATAATGAAATTATATACACCAGTATCATAAATATACTTATATATTGATATGTTAAATTAATTACTTATATCCTTCCCCTCTACAATGAAACTTCAAATGATACTATCATTTTGGGGTATGGAAGACTGGCACCACACAAACCAATATAATTCATTTTCCATAACCTCCACTCATAGTTATTCATAATGATATATTTAATGTAAATATATGATACTATTTAAGTATTTATCATTATAAAAAATTAATATATCATATGTTTTCTTCCCTTTCATCCATTAAAAAATTATAACGTAGTTCGTGAATAAGTGTGGATTACCACATCCATTAAGCAATGTGATTCATTTTTTAATCACCAAATCACATAGATAGTATATATATGTATTTTGAACAAATAATTTGGTTTTTATGATATAATTATCATTTTAGGAATATTAAATAATTCTTACCTTCTTTCGATAATGATCATTAATAAATTTTAACGTTTCCCATGAGTACAAATGTACTATCGTCTCTATGATTGTAACATAGTTTATTTTTCATATCATATTTAATGTATCTTTTTAAAAGTATAATTTATTTAAAAAAATTATAATTATTCAAGCATTATTATTTTGGGTATGTTTTAAGAATTTCCTCGTTGATCATAGCCAGCTTTCCAATTATATTTTTGACATATTAGCTGAATATCATCATAATGTCTGATATGATGTTAATTTATTATAACATTGAAATAAAAGGAATTATAAACATGAAATGGTTTATTAGTTAAGAATAATAAAAATTTAAGTGGTTAGTTAAACTCATGTTAAGGAAAAATTAACATAAAACCTCATTCTAAATGTCTCCCAGATTTATTTTCAAAATGATTTTATTCTATACCCATACACATAAAATTATGTTGTCGATGTTTTTTCCTAGACCTAATTTAATTATAAAGGGTATTTTATTTTATCTTTTTACTTTATTTATAATGTTTTCAAAATGGAATAGTTTTAAATAATTCATTGAAAGAATTGATAAATGAATGTTTCTGTTTAATGTATAGAGTGTTAGAGGATTTTCGTTCCAATATAAATAAAATTTTATGTTTGGATTCCTTTATAATATTTTAAAACATTCTTCAAAGAAAAACCATTTTCACTTTTTTTTGGAATTTTTGTTTCAAAATTGTTTTTTAAAAGGAAAGGGTATTTCATTATATAGGGGGATAGAATATTGGTTTAAATGATATTTTAAATGGTTTTATATTGAAAATGTGAAATATTAAAATGTTTTATTAATTATTTGGAAACTGAGAAAAATTTATATTGAATAGGTGAACTCAAAAACACTTATTTGATGGGTGATCATGATATATCTTATATGATTTGTGATCCTAATACCTATTATATAATGGGTGGTCTAGATTTAACTTTTATAATGGGTGAGATATCCAATGAATTGAGTAATGTTTATTATCTTCATTTGAACATAAAGAGTTAACTAAAGAGGTTTCTCCTATGGATTTAATTGGTATACAATTATTTTTTATGTAGGTTATGAATATAATTATCAAAGTCACCTAAAATGAGTTTTTATCTTATTATAACGAATTTTAAAGGTTTTATTTAAGAAGAAGTTTCTATTTATCTTTTATAATTAAAATATAATTCTTATGATCAAATTATAGGTTTTATAAATGTAAATATTATATAGATTTTTTCACTTGAATAATGTAGTTATTTTTTATTCCCAATAATGATATTTTTATAATAATTAAATGTTTAATAAAAATTCAGTTGTTTTTAAGGATGAGGTGGGTCAAAGAGTTAGTCATGTTCAAAGTCATGGAGATTCTTCATTGAATATTTTTTTTATTTTAAAAGGTCAATATTATGGAAAAAATATATACTGAGTAGAATAATCCACTATGTGATATATGGGTTTTTTATATAGGGGTTAAGGAAAAATTCTATAAAACTATAAAATTTATACACCATAAAATGTAAAGTAATGAAATGTAGACATAAAAATCCTGATTTAATATTGCTTAAAGTAATTTTCTTACAATTATCACACTGTTGTACATACCATGGAATACCAGTGAGTTAATTTTCCACTTAGTACTTGTTTTTTTAAAATATTATCTAATCCTATTGATCCTAAAATCAGTGAAGGATATACATGTTTTCGTATAACATACAAAATTAATCCAAGTCACTTATTATTCCAATAAAATTTTAGCAGCTTCATTTGTCACTTTCCAAAAAAAACCACAGTCTCCTTCAAACATTTAAATGATATAATTTGTGTATACATTTTAAACACATAATTTTTTATTAACTTATATTAAAAAACATTGATACAACATATTAAAAACAATAGGATGATAAAACATAATGTCCATGCATTCATATCTTCACATGATTTATCCTTGTAAAAATGAGGCCTCATATCCTTGAATGTTCATATGCTTCCCCTGATTCTTTATCATATAAATCTAATTGATGTTGCTATATTATATGTTGAAAAATTATGGGTAAAACATCTATGATTAAAAAAATTGGTATCTTATTTATTAAATATAACTTATATTAACTATTAGAAAAAACCATAAAAAATCATTAAAAATAGTAATGTTGCTTCTATACACTTCAGGTATACACTTTTCATTTTAGTGCACCTCTACAAATAATTTAAGGAATTTTTACCTCTATAATTTACACATATTTTTATTTATTCTAGATCTGTTATTAGATATATCTATGAAACATCTTTCAACCTTTTTTGGGTATTTAACATTCTAAACTATTGAAATCCAATGTGAATTTTTTTTCAGAATTAAAATTTCATTCTATCAAGAAACATCAAAGTTCATTTAATGAGTATAATAATATTCATCAACACTTTTGGATGATATGGGTAAGGAATTGATTTATTTATTTAGCATTGATAAAAAATGATACTTATAATGTTCCTAAATTTCACATATTTTATGCATTGTTTTGTTCTAGATAAGTTTATTTTTAGGATTCATTTATTGTGATTTACTAGATCACTTTACCCATATATTGATTCTACACCATATAAACACACCACTTCAATACATTTTGTGGAAATTAATTTTGTACATATAGAGGAACCTCAAACAACAAATAATAGAAGGGTGAGGTTTTTCATATGGGACCAACCCACTTGTTTTCCACCTTTCCTTCGACATTTTTATTATTTAACAGGTGGAATTCCAACACCTCATAAAAATACTTTCATTTTAGACTATTATCCATTATAATAATATTATTCCTTATCTTAGGACTCCCCTTTATTGAAATAGAATCCCCACTAGTGCATTTCTCTATCATTTTTTCCTTTATAATGCTTCCTTAATCAGGTTTCCTTCATAATTTGTAGACAATACCATGTGTTTTATTCACTATAATTTTAGTGTTTTTTGTGAGAAAACATATGAATGACTTCAATCTATCCTGTTTTGTGTCCATTAGTTCTATGTTATCAATCTTTATAGGTGGATTATTTATTTCATCACAATTGTGGAAAAAATGTTTTCTTTATTTTTAGGTTATTATTCTTGTGTTTTTTCCTCTAGGTCTACATTATTTCTTCCCAAGAGGTTTTCAAATTTCCATAAAATTTATAACTACTTATTAAAAATGATTTTATCATGGATATTCTCTTTAAAAATACCTTTACACATGTTATTAAGAGTAAAAAATCTTTCATTGAGTGAAAGCCAGTTTTCCCCTTATATTCTTTCCAAAATCCTAGAAGTTTCACTCAAGATATAATTAGTGTGATAAGAATTATTAGGATAAAAACTATACCTATTTTGTGTTCATGATAAATAATTTTTTTATTCATTCCACATGATTCACAATAGTTAATATTTTACCATGTATAATCACAAAAATAAGAAGTGTATCAATGCATCCCCCAATAATTACACATGTTTCTGTTTCATATTTGAGTGCTAACTCAACTGTATTTTCTTTTTTTTTGGGATTTTTAAAAAAACAATTCTAGAACATCCAAAATTTTCCAACTTCTTGGGAATTTATATGGATTTATTCTTCTCATGACTAGTAATATTTTTATAATTTCAACACATGGAATTGAGTTATTTTTTTGTCTTGAAACACATCTGTTCCCAACTGAATGATTCTATTATATTCATTTCATGCTAATTATAAATATTTTTCTAGAGTATATTTCCACCAGACCTATCTTCTTCCAATGCCTATAACAACTTGTCCAACATGTAACATTTCACCTTATTTTTTTATATCTTTAAAAAATTGGAGAAAAAGATCATTTTTATGGCAGTAGCCTTCTATTCCCATTGAATATATCATTCATGTGTGTATTCAACACAACTAAATTTTCCTTCAATGATTATAATTTTAGTGATTTTTGTACCTTCTCCATTGAATTGGCATTGAGATATATAATTTTATAAGACAATACATCTTATTTGTCTTCTTGGGATTCATTACTCTCCCACTTAAATTAATAGACACTTAAAAACAGTCTATATGTGAGGATATTTAACCTTTTGACCATAATTTTTAGTATCTTCAAATGAATCTATTATGAATTTTTACTTACATTCAAATTTAAGTCCTCTTCTTGTAGATATTGATCTAATTACTCAAAAAGGTGGGTAGATTCCACCTTTTTTCTCCTTTATATCACCTCATCATCTATAGTCCCAATCCCATTTCCAATATCATCCTCCTTAGACATTTTTTTAGTATCATTATATAATTAAAATGATAACTAATATGAAAAATACATTCCATGATTTTATAGGATACTTAATTATTCATACTAAGTCAAACTATAATATAGTATATCTCTCACTGTGGAATTATTTTTGAGATTTTTTATTTTTTTCAAACTTATTTTTTTGTTCATGATGCTAATTAGTTATTGTGTTAAAAAACTAAAATCCAATAATAGATTTCCTAGTTAATCACAATTAGAACCTTTATGCACTGATACCACATGTCAAGTCCCCTTTAGGAAACATAAGATGGCTTTAATCAGAGTATGCCCAATTTATAATATTTCTATCCCTCTTTATTCATATTCCTTTATACATATTGTTTTCACCTAGGTAGGAAAATTCTAAATTGGTTAACTTTTTTACTTCACTCAAAACCTCAATGAATTCCTTCAAGTAGACACAATATTGTAATTCATAAAGGGAAATAATAATTCTTACTTAGTGCACACACACTTGAATACTCCATGGATCATGCTATTAGTGTTTTATTAATGTATCAATTAATCACTATGATCGTTTATTTTAGTGGTTACATGTGTCTATGTTTTCTCATTGACAACCCAGGCCCACAGACATTATAATTCTTGGTTGGATTACTTCTACCAAAGTCTCACCGCCTTTCCTCCCCCTTCATGCACTACTCTGGGGTAGGAATTCCCAAGGGACCATTTCCCATTATATTCCATCACCCACTGCTCCCAAGAAAAAACAAAATATAGTTTATTGACATGACATTACATGAAAAAAACAACAATTTCATTGTGTTTCATTCTCATATGTAAATGGATGTTCTATTAAATATCTTTTGGTTTCAATAAACATTTTCTCTATGAATTCCTCCCTAGAGAATTTATTTTTTCTACATCACATATTGAACACCTTCTTTAATTTACTACACAAAAAAAATTATCTTCTTTACTTTGGAAGGGTTTCCACGTTCTCTCTTTACATCCCATGACTACATATACTTGTCATTTTATGAAATCAGTTATTTTAGGTGAATACTAGGCTCCAAATTCTTCTATTTTCTAGGTATACATGAAAAACTAGTAAAAAAATCTTTTTATTATTCTTTTATATGTGGAGATAAATTCCTTATATTAAGAGTATCTACCTTCTTAGGTCTATATGAAATATTAGATAGGAACATAATACTTATTTATGGTTTCTACCGCATCTTCCAAAATCTTTTATTAAGAGTAAATCCAACTCCGGGAACATTGTTAACATTTTTTTTTCCAAAATGGGAAAATAACATTCCATGACAGCACCATTATTTTCATTTTCATGTTTCAAGGAAAACCTATTTATTTTCCATATCCATGATCACTCATCAGTTATAAAGTTTCAAAATGATAGCATGAATAGATTTATTAATATTGTTGGGCATTATTTAGGCAATCTACTTCACAACTGGATCACTATTCCTTGTAGCGTGAAACACTTTTTATAGAGTGGATATTTTCTATTTAATTCACCACTTCACATTTACATGTTCTCATTCATTATTGTATTAAATCTGGATATCATCTTATGTTCCATTATGTTTCAAACATATTTAGGTATCCCCATCATCACCTAAAGAGATTTCATTATTGGATTATGTCTCTAAAAAAAATATATGGAAATCCCAAACAATATTGTGGAATTATGATATATTGATAGAAATTCATGTATGTGTCCAAATTCACCTATATATTTCAACTAATAGACAAATTAACTAACATGTTTCAAATAATATATGTCATTGGAATCAGATATATGATCTTATTCACATAGTGTAATTTCATTACATTACTATCTTTGCATCCATAGTTCATTGCATTACTGAATTCACTTACATTTCTATTATTTGACACATGAACTCCTTCATGTAGCCAAATTCATGTACGACACACAAATTAATTATGTGAGCTTCTATGCGTAGTTTATTTTTTATGTGGTCTTTTTCCAAAATCACTACCATGGAATATCCCATATGTGCGTGCTTAGCCTTTTTTAAGAATTTCTACTAAGCTTCCAAATATGAATTGAAATGGTTCTATATTATTTTCCCATGACTTAAAGACTTAATGGATCAAGCCATGATCTCTAAAAGGGTTGTCTCATGGAATTAATAATTTATATAAAAATTATATCTCTATTCAATGATCCAATACAACCATTCAACCTCAAAATTTCTTTTTTAAGAATACAACATATATAGTAATAAGTTTCATATATAAACAAACCCAAATAGCACTTATACTACAATTCCAAAATTTATAACCTAGTTTAGGGATATCTAATGATATCCATATCTTACAAAAATTAATCATAGTGAAATTATTCACTTCTTTCCAACAAATCCACTCAAACATGGGATTATCAAAAAAAATTACTAATTTCTTGAATAAATATTTATAATTATAAAAATAGGATTTCCTCTGAATACATTTTTAGTTATTTACATGTCCTTTTATTCATGGAATCAATTCAATGTTCCCCTACTTGACTCCCCACCTCCGCCTATTCTCCACTCCACTACTCCCATTTTCACTCTCCATAACTTCATGGTTTTCCTTGCCTTCAGGATTTCTCCAGGTCTCCTTTAATAATTTTCTCTAATTTAGCTACATGCATCCCTAGATCGACTACATCTCAACTTATTCACCCCCAATATATTTAATCTTCCTCAATCTCTCATTCTTATTCACATTAATCTATATATTTCATTAGACATCCTATCTATATCTCCTCCAATCTGCCTCCTTCTCCCCATTTTCCTAGGTTTTATCTACTTATAACCACCTTCATTCCTCACAGTAATAATAAATTCGTGGAAGCATCTATTATTTCATATACTTTTCATTCGAATCGCATTGATAGAATATTTGTCTCATTGGGTGGGTTTTTCTAGATTCTTGATCTGTAACCTTAATCTAGGATTACGGATCTTAATTTTCAATTACTAATTTCTCTTATAAATAATTTATAGCACTGAATTTATATTAATTTTAAAACTGCATTATAGATCTATAATTTAAAAATTTTCCACCCCATGCATTTTTGTTAATGGTATCAGCTAATCAACAGTCCATGTTGGGTATGTTTTGTATTTCTCAACTTAAACACAACTTATGATTTTACAAGCCTAAATTTTCATTTTATTCTTTTTTATTATTCCATATCGAGAACAATTATTTATAATAATAGAAAATACAATTAATTAATTATTTTCTACATTTTATAATTTTATTATCATCTATCTAAATATTTATGGCAATCAATTTTATATTATTTCTATTATTTGTAAGGAATTAAATATGAACCTATTATTAAAATTTTTGTTACATTATTTGGAAATATGTTTTTGTATATTATAAATTCTATTAAAAATTTAAAATATTTGATTTTAGTATTTTATTTTAAACATCTATGTTTTACCTGATATATTTTACTGCAATTTAATTAGTAAAATTGTAATAACAATTTCAAGTATCGAACTAGTATTTATAGATTTAGAATTTTCTATATTAATGGGTTATCTATTATTTATTGTGACATGATAAATATTTAATTTATAATTTTTTAGTGTTTTTATTTGGTACTAATTATTATTCATGGCATTTAATCTCCGTAATAGAAAGTTTTCTATTTAGATATTACATAAAATTTTACACATGATTCAAAATATCATTGAAACCCTATTTCTAGTTCCATATGAAAATCATGTTTTTCTTTAACTACTCAATAATATATATTTCAACTTTATAAGAAGATTAGAATTATTTCATAACCAGATTCCCTAATAGATTTCAATATTTTTGGTAGATCAAAAAAACATTTTAATCCCTTACTTATCACAGAATATTCTTTGTTAAATGATATATATTAAATTATTTTATTTTCTCAGCTCATTAATAAATAGAAAAGAAATACGGAACAATTATTGGTATTGAAATCTTGAAATTTTATCTTTCACTTTATTTAAAGTTCTATTATATGTGTTTATAAATTTATATATTATTTTATTATACAAAAATTATAGTAATACAACATCAACAAAGAAACTATTTCCATTTCCCACTCCTATAATTGACACTTCAAAAATTCTATTTTACCATTATATTTTCAATCATTCAGTTTATTCAATACCGATATAACATGTTTATGTTAATTTAGTATTATGATAATGGTTTTATTTTAAGAGATTCATTAATATTATTCCTATAAAATTTTCATTTTCAAAAAAACCTATATCATTTTAAAAAATTTCATCACATCTAAAAATCCATAGAAAAATTACATTTGTACAATTTTATATTAATTCATTATATTCATCATGTTTTCCAATATTTTGGTAATATTAGATATTAAAATATAATTTTTTTTAATTTTATCTAGTTTCCATTTGATTAGTTTTAGTATGTATTGAAAGAATTGGTAGTGTATATAATGTTAAATTATAGTAAATATGATTATATCTAAAAATGTTGATATTTTTTATCCTTTTGTTTACTAGTTCTAACCATAATATTCTAGAATCATTCTTTACACACATAAATTTCCATGTAATTACCTTTTCCAATGACTACCACCACACACGACAAAGATATTTTGGAGGATTTCATTAACAAAATATGAATTTAAAAAATTGTAGATAAGTAGTCCAAAACATTTTTTTATTGAAACTTGTTTTCATTCATTCTTGACACATTTCTCAACCAAAATACCATTAATATATATTTGACTCTTATCTTATCATCATAATTTTCCTTCCACTTTAACTATGTTAATTAATATTGTTTTGGCCTGAATTATTTTAATTAGGAGACTTGATTATAATAGTTATGACTTAATTACTATATTTAAATTTCCATGAATTTTTAAGAAATTTTTTATGTGTTCCATATAATTAGGGAATACCTTATACTATACTATTTTTCTATAAATATACCATAAAATTTTATATTATTTCACTTTAAGTTTCTATATATGTATAATAAAAATTCATTTTAATGAACTTATAGTTTAGGTATGTTTCTATTTATCCTTTATTCAATATCTTTTAATTCATTTATTAATAATGTTTTATTATATTATGTATATATATAGTTAAAATTCAATTTAAATTTATTAAATACTTATCAAGAATTTAAATTTCCATTCCTTTATAAATAAATCATATAAATAAATTTCATTTTATTATTTCATATTCCATTATATGAATTCTTATTTGGTTATATACACCGAGTTTCTTTTTATATTCAATATAGAAACATCTGAAGTTAACTTCCACTTTTAAGATTCATTTTTTTTAATTTGATAAAATAATATCTTGTAAATGTTTTAATAACATAACTATAATACACTTCCTAACAAATTATTCAAAATACATCAGATGAATTATTTTTTAATGTAGCTTCTTTGGATGTGAGAATTCAGTGAAGGTTAATAAGCCTACAAAAAACTTTATTTCTAATCCATGTTTTAAACTACACATGAATGATTTATTTTTAATTCCCAATAAATTATTCCAAGAATAACTATATTATAATTATATTAGCTATATTTTATTCTTAATGTTCAATAATTTCAAGTACCAAACAACAGAATATCGTTCACTTGGATACAATTTCATTAAATAATAGTATCTTAATATGCCAAAGTCAAATACCATTATTATTTATAAAATTAAAAAATTCATTAGTTACACTCTTATAATTTTAGTCTTTTAATTTCATCCACAATGTATATGGTTTATCATTACATTACATTATATAAATAATTTTACTATAAATAATCACCCACCTAAAAATTCATCCAACCAAATATATGTTTTGATGAAACTAATATGATTGAAGCAAAAATCCTATATGACATGATTAAATTAACCTTCATATTTTTTCTTCCTCATTCCAAATTATACATCTCAACGAATTTTATATAATGTTAAAAAATACTCAATTTATAAATTCATATAACATATCTATGGAAAATGTAATATCAATGTTAATGCAAATGTAATTGGGGGAAAACTTGAAGATTGATCAGATATAATTTTCAAAAAATCAATTTAGTTAATTTATTTAGTACAATTTTTATTATGATCTTTACTTTTATATCTATGAATTATTATTTTTTCTAGTCTTTTAATTTACAAGATTTTAATAATTTTTAATACAATCATAAAAATTGATTTATAAATATTTCTATGTTTAAATAATTTTATTTTATAAGAATATATTATATATAATTTCATTAAATGTTTGTGAATTTTTATTATAAAAATGCGTTTAACCACACATCCCATATATTGTTTTATGAATATATCTTCATGTATCCACCCTCTAAAATACATTTTATGAATGTTTGGTTATCTATAATTTATTTATAATCCCCCATGTGTTACTTTAATTTATTTCAATATTCAAATATAGTTCATATTTAGATTTATTCAAAATTACACATTATTTCTTCTTTAGGCACTAAATCATATATTTTTCATTGAATACAATTATGTTTATTACCATAATTTTTTCTTTAGTCAACATCTCCTCACCCCAACATTTCCATTTTTAATGTATTATGGATATAAAAGCATAAGGTACTACTTTTATAATAATGGTTATAGTTTAAACCAGATTATGAAATTATAAAATCCAATGTATCCCTCCACTAATTGAGTTATTATATTAAAATACGACATTGTAATGGTTCATGCATAAGACACACTATGTTTTAAAAATATTTTGATGTTTTAGAAAATTTTATTCCATTTTGAGTTATTCTTATTCCAAATCATTTTAGATTTTTTATATTTCATTATGGGATTTTTTTAGAAATGTCTTGTGTTGTTAAAAAGATATAAATTGAAGGCTTTGTACACTAAACATGGATACTCCATAATGTATTCAAAAAATATAACACTTTCCTTTTGAATTTAATTTTTGTCACAAAATCTATGCTAATTTTTTTACAAATGACATAAATGGTTCTTGTCTGGAAGAGGCGATTGGTAAATATGTAAATGTGTTAAATCCATGGGATTATTTGTGAATAAAATAAAATAAATCAAAACAGTTTGTCATGGTATCAATATCCAACTACGGAGAAATTAATAATGATGTTTTGTCTCTTAATGTTCAAGTTATTCCATATCTATTATTTTAATTAAGGTATTCTATATTTTATGGTTTCACTTGGATTTTTGTGATGAAAATGTGACTAATTTCAATAAAATTTCTCTGAACCCATAGACTCATAATGATAAATGTTTGTATGAATTAATTTTACATATAATATGTTCTTTTGTATAAATATCAGTATAGTAAGAAAGTGTTTATAGAAATAAATCGAGTTCTGTTTTTTCATTATTATCATTGTTGTGGAGTAGGTTTTTGGATGTAGTTATATGATATTGAACATTTTAGACAATTTATTAAGGCCTTGTTACTTATTTTAAGATCAAATTTCATGTTGTTTACTCACTAATTGTGAATATAGGGAATTATTTTTTAACCTTTCTTGTAGTTTATATTGATTTTGTTTTAAATTTATGTTGTACATGGAACGTGTTCATTGAATATTGGTATAATGTGGGTCGAGGGAAGACTTAATTTATCCATTTTATATAGAAATTTATTTTGGTTAACTGTTTTTAGCATCGTCTTTATGTTACTGTTTCTCTTAATTATAAACATTATGATTCAATCATTATAAAGGATTCACATGTATTTGAAATGTCAATTTTTTTTAAATATTATAAAACCATTGGATAATGGTTTATTATTTGAAGCAATATTTTTAAAGGTAGATTGTAGCTTCTTCCACATTTGTAATGTAATTTTGAATTTTTTTATTCATTTCACAAAAGATTTATCTTTAAACACTAAATGTTATGATTGATATTATGGAATAAGGATCATTGATAATCAACCTCTAATAACATAAATTGAACTTCCATTCTAAAAAATAGAGGCCTTAATTTTTTAATTTTATAATAAATAAACAACCTTGACCTCATATATTCTAATTTCAATACAATTAAAATGAATAATAAAAAATTAGAGAGAGTGTATTCTAAATTTTTTCAATGATACTGAATAACCAATATTGATTAAAGTAATATTTTTCTTCTATTTTTTTTAGTAAACATGATCTATGGGAAGTAAATTTTACAGTATTTTATAGTGGATTATGTTTTGGAGTTCCTGCCATTGAATTCTTTTTGAGAAGTATTCTTATATCGGGAATGTGGATTTGATTTGAAGAGCTGCTTTAATGAAAACTATATTTAATGTGATGATTGAAGAGCTGATATTTAACTTCAAAAGACATGTGTCATTTGTAAAATTGTTTTGAAACATTATTTTAATCAATGATTTGAAGAATAAAAAAACATCCATGCAAAATTTGGTTTTGAGTTTTGTTGATGTTGAATTTAAGAATGAATTCTATATAGAAGGAAAAATTGTGGCTTTCAAATCCAGGAATCATTTTACTAGTGTATGTTAATGGTTGTATGATAGTAGGGGAAAGAACCCAACATGGAATGGTTCTATGTAGCAGGGAGCTCAGAATCCCATTTCGGATAACATCTACTTTCAGCTTGTATTATAAAAGAGATTAGAATTAGGGCCGGCCCAAGGGTAAGCCCAGCAAGCCTCTTGGATAGGGAAACTAGAAATATTTTCTACTGTATATATACTATACAAGAATTTTAGTAACTTGGAAGGGGAAACATTTATGCTCTTGTTGCTGTGCAAAAAAAATTATAACGGTTTTTCGGGCCATTCCTGATGAGAATTGAAGCCCATTTCGATATGGGACAGTGTACTCTTGCTTCAAAAATAAATCTGACTGTCGATCTACCAATCTGTTGATCCTGGACATCTAATATCTTCTGTGCATTATGTTCTCCAAAAATTCGTTGTCATATCTTGTTCATCGGGATCTATGTGTTATGTCGTTTGTTGGTTTGATCCGAGTTCTCAAGCTCTATTTGAACATTCTAATCCATCCAACCATATTTGGTAGGTCATCTATCCTCCATCTGATTTCTTCTTCCACCTTGGCCAATATTTGAGAGTTTTTTTCATCGATGGAGGTCTCCAGGCAGTTATGTTGACAGTAGATTGATCCCCGGTCTTCAAGTTTCAACAAATTTTTTTAATGATCCAAATATAATCCAAATCATTGGCTAATAAGTTTTGACGATAAAATAGAGTTTAAACTGAATAAATGTAGTTTTTAAAAAATATATCATTTTTCAGTGATGGTGATAGTATGTGGAACGTATCTTGATATATAAATCTATTAAGAAAAAAATGTATGGATCACCATTATTAAATACGATTTTTAGATGATGGACACTGTATATAATTACCCTATACTGGATTCATTAGTAGTGGATTATTATCTCCCATCTGAGAGATCATCTTACTTTTATAATAAGGGTTGATAGAGATTTATAGTATTGTTGATATGTGAAGTATACAGAAGAACAATAAAAGAAGTAGAAATTCCATGAGGAAATTATTTTGTGAAGATCTTATCCATGAAGGAAATGTGATTTCTATGTAATAATCACTCTTTCCTTCCACCTTGTATAATGAATTTTCACGTACTATAATTCATAGGATAAGAAGAGTGTTCATGAAGCATATGCTTTGGGAAGTTCTCATCTATTAATTAAACCTCTCATGTGAAGAAAAAAAGTTTTTCATCACACCGCCTCCTTATGATATATATATATAAATACCAAAAAATGCATGGTGTGTAAACATAGTAGTATTTGTTAAAGAAAATCTATATAAAGGAAGTTCGCATATTGATACACGATGATTTTTGATAATAAATTGTGAAATTTTGTTGATTCCTGAAAGCAACATCATGTGAATCATTTGAAGAACATCGTATGTTCTTGATCTTTTGGAGAAATGTGTTATAATCTGATCTGTGCTACAAAATAGTACAATGCGTGGAATTATTATAATACACTATTAGTGATAATCATGTATTTGTGATTCACTATATGAGAATAAAGAATCGTTATCGATGCATGATGCATCTATGCAATGGGAGTTGAAATATCTCTATGAAAATCATATATATACAAGATTTATTCTTGATGAAAATATATTGTGCTCCTCTTTGTATTGAGAAAAATAGGAAGCTGTCATATAAGATTGATTAAGCTTCATACAAACAATAAATAATATACATGTTGATATTCATGAATAGGAAATGTAATGTGATAAGACAAGTTTGATATTATTTATAGGCTTACAAGAATTGTGAACAGGCACAAATATTATCAAAAGAATATACAATGTTGTCAATTTATTACTATAAAATGAATGTAAAAAAATTATGTTAATAATTTCATGAGTTAAATAATTTCATGAGATGTTGAGAACCACATGAATGAAGAGAACATGGAATTGATGTATGCAAAAATTTATTTGAGATGAAGGAATATTTTGCAGTGAATCAAAAAGAAGAAAACATACAGTTTATTGATATATCTTTTGTTGTTCGCTGTTTTACTAAAGTTATTTGAATTGGAAGTATTATACTATACAATTCAAGACATTTAATGAACTGACTAACATATAGTGTTGTTGATCTGTTTCAATGGTAGTCGAATTGTTTCAGATGAAGTGAAAAAGTGGAGAATCAGATTATTCCCCACAGCTCGAAGAAGAATATCAGTTTTTGTGTTGTAGTGGCATCCTAAAATCTTGTTATTATTCTCATTGTTTTAAGTGTTGTAATTTTGAAACACTAGTGGGATTATTATATAAATAACATTGGTGGGATTCTAGTATAATATAGGAAAGGGTTCATAGTTTCCCACCAATGTTTTGGGTTGGTACCTGACCAACCAATTTGTAATTGGTGGTTAATTCATAGTAGATAATGTATGTCTTAGATCATCCCAAACACAACAATGATGTTGTCCCCCAAATCAGGTGATATCCTTGTAAAAATACTATGTTATGTGATTCATTTAATTTCATTTGAAAATATGATATACTTTCGTTTCATTATAGGGAAGATCCATGCACTCTAACAAGTGCAGAGGTTTGAATTAAAAAGCAGTAAGATAAAAGAATAGAAATTTTTTAAAAAAGTGTGTACCCTTTCTCACCCCCTCTCAATGTAATTAGATGACCCATTGGAAACATAAGATATTTTCATGTATCCCTACTATATAAGAACTTAATATTTATCCTTTCTTTATTTTTAGTGTTACATATTATGTTCATTGAATTTGTATTCTTATAATTTCATAATTTTTATGATTATAAACTATATATTATGTTCTTATAATTTTTATTATGGAATCAATTATATATATATATACATATATAATTTTATAGTTATGTTATTAGTATTTATATTATTACTCCATTACATGGATAGAAGATGTACTATCATTTTGAAAATATGTATTGTATCATTTTTTCTTCCTATGAAATAAATATCAATATTTTTTATAAAAAATATTGTTTAATTTTTTTAAGAATCTACCACATCCCATGAAAATACACAAGTTGTGGATACTACTTTTTGTAAATATTATTCACTCAACAAATAAATATATTTTTATTATATATATGGTCTTGTGAATAAAAAATTCCATTCTTTTTTAAATATATAAACACTAAATAAGTATTATTCCTTATTGTAAAGAATAGTTTTGATTTCAATAATTTAATTTTAAAACAAATGATTTATATCAAAAGAAATACTAAATCTTTTACCCTCTAGGGTTATTTTTCATAAGAATTAATATAGTTTGACTAATTCTCAATGTCATCATCTTGAAACATGTAAAAGAACCCAAGAGGAAGAAGACAATGAGGCAACATTGGTAAAAATATAAAAATTGTCACATTATAATACAATCTATTTGTCACAATATATCATAATGATTGTTTCACATTCATGTCATTATCTAATAATCTTTATACACCTTTCATTGACTATCTGAAATGAACTCATCAATAATTCATGGCAATGAAATTTATTTCAAATGGTTTCATTTAAATAAAATGTTTTAGAGATAAAATTCCATATATATGGAAGGGTAAAATCCTTTATCTAGTTATTCATTAATTAAAATATCCTTGTTATACTCCAAATATATCCTTATTAACCCTCAACCTATTAAATAATGGACTTTATAAATACCTCAAAGTACATGAATCAGGATATGTATCAATAATAATATTAAATTCTAACAATCATTACACACAATCCTATAATGGAATATCTGAGGAATTTTTTTTGGAATTCTTACTGGTGTATTAGTAATCCTAATCTATCATCTTAGAGATTACCTATTATGTACATCATGTGAAGAAGTCTCGTATACATAAGAGCACACTCTCCTAATAGTATGAAGCATTTATGTCCCATTAGATTAAGTCATATAACTATTGGACTGTGTTTTATAATATATTCATAAAATTTGAAGGTTCACATCGTATATGTGAACTACTTATGTCCTTTTAAATTTGAAATAAACTCTAGTATATTAGTAAAATAAAGTTACATAGATGAAAAATCAATATGTGATAATATGCTTATAAATACACAAATCCATGAATATATAGAAAATATAAACTAAAAACTAGTTATTATTAGGAAACCTACTCCAAAAAAATTAGGGAATGAATGATTCTTGATGGTTTTTTTTTCAGAGTTTTGTCTGGGTGCAAAAGAGGATGATTATTTGGTGTTTCTAGCTAGTATATTGAATAATAATTTCCTATATAACCCAATAATTCTTTGGTTGATAGAAAATTTTTATTTTTTATGTATAATAGGAACCTTAAATGGTGGGGAGACATCATGATATTGGTTTTGTCTCCCAAAAGTTATATATATTTTAGAATGAGGATTGATTATACCATGGATTTAAGGAATGATTTGATGTAAAGTTGGATGATCCCATTTTAGGATATTCACTATTTGGTTATCAAGATGTAGTACTATCATAAGAAGAGGTATTGGTACTTTTGGATAATGTTAGTGTTTTTGGATTCTATATCATGATGCCTTACATTCTAGAGAATCAAATTATAGCATTAGAGACCCATGAGGTTTTTTTAGTAAATTCATATTTCAATATTGAAATTGGATGTTATTTCCAGGTATTTTATTATTGTATTCCCATAAACACCTAATAGGAATAATTTGATATGGTCGGTTATAAATTGATGGAAAACGTCAGCCCAATTTCGTCACATTAAGGAATCTACTATGATGGAAGTGTAGGGACACTAATATATCTTACAAGATATAAAGATTCTTATATTGTCTTTGGCCATCATATGTAATTGGTTACCATGATTTAATTATAATATTCTGAATTATATTCAATAGATGATGGGTTATCAAGTGATGTTTAGGATGACATATCCTCATTATACATATGGTTAGACTGGTCGAGCCATTTAGATTCCCAATTATATTCTCTAATTCTATATTCTTGATTTTAGCCATTCCTGGGAGAAGAACCTATCATTGATTGAGTTTTCATATAATTTTTTGTATCAATCATTGACTAGGATGGAGAATATTGAATCCTTGTATGGTAAAATGTTCCAATCTCCCCTAAATGGTTATAATGGAGCGAGTGTTACTTATCAGGATCCAACCTCATTTAGGAAATGATGGAGAATTTATAGTTAATAAAAAAATGATTAATAATAGATCATAGTTTCTTTAAAAACTATTATATCCACATATATTATCATTTTAATTTTTTGGTTGTTAATAGAGTTTTTCCTTGAATATCTTCACTAATAGGACATCATCGACTGGGAAAATAACATAATCTAATGTAACGTTATGCATGAATGTTTGTGATTGTAGACAATTTAAAGAAATTATCATACTGGATATAAATAAAAAATCATATGAAATCCATTAATAGTGTATTTCACATTTCCCAAATAATAAGTTTCATCTACACTTATCTCATGTTGTTGAGTGAGAGAGATTATGGTTGGATATTGACACCACTATTGCTGAGAAACATATATGTATCTTGTATTAATAGATAGAAGTGTATCATGGAAAATATATCATGTTAGTTTGTTTTATGTATTATTGTATTCGTATTATTTATGAGGCAGGGGAGCCTGAAGCCTTATTGAGAATGAAGTGGCCACAACTATTTTTAGAATTTGAGACATGATGAATTTATTTGGTAGAAACTAGTATGATGGGGTGAGTTATGATGCTTCTTGGGTTATAGGTAATTGTTATATTATAAATTTACTTTAATAGTTTTTATATTTGTGATATTTTGTAGCTTTTGAGGTGTTTTATTATTTTTGGTAACCTGTAGTTCAATAATGAATTGTGTTATTCCATCACCATGGGAGGACACACTATGACACCTCCCAGACAGTGAGGTTATTTATTAGGGAGGTGAATAACACTATGAAAAAGGAAGGTCATGTCCTAACCATGTCAAGTTAGAGAGTGGGGTTTCTGGGTGATGTATCATGCTATAACATAATAATGGTCACACCATGATGAGTCTTAGGTAGAGGGGAAACCATTGAGGGGGTTTTTTTTGACACTCTTATAATTGGAGGCCAACTAACACCTATTTTGCCAATATTTCTTAAAATATAGTATTTTATATTTTTATTTTTTATAGTTTCGTATCCTCATCCCCTATTTTTTCCATTTCCATTATATAGGTTTTCATTTATGTCTCCCTAATTCCTCCTAGATTTATTAGTGATTCTAATATGATTTATGTAGAAATAATTAAAGTGAGATTCGATTATTCCTAGTTTCCTCCTCCACCTCCTTGTGTCATCTTATACCTCCATATTGTTTTTTTAATCCTTTTTCCCTTGGGGATGAACCTAGTGAAAAGGATGAGTTTTTAATGAAATTTCAAGGTTTCTTATGTTTTTGAGAATCCATCATTCCCTTATCTTGTGGTTATAAATAAATGTGGTTAGTTTACATCGATTTTAATTATATACATTTCTAGATAACATATACTTTTTATTTTGAGGAGTTCTTGAGTTTTCCATTCTTTTGTTGATAAATTAAGATAGAAATGAAATTTTTACAGCTTAATTGTCTTTATTTTTAATTAATGTTTACTATTGTGGAGTAAAGTGGGGATTTAGTGGGTTTATCTTGAAAGAATAGTTTTGTGCTAGTAATATATTTGATTAAATGTTCTAAATTCATTTTTGAATCCAAATTACATTTTGAAGGATGTTATAAAAAGTCAAGTGTTTTTCTTAAAATTTCCTTAAAATAGGGAATATGGGATTATTTATTATATGTAACACCCAATTATTTCATAGTACGTTATTTCATCAAAGTAAGTCAATAACTTGCTCTACACACAACACCGAGTTCGAGCGTAACATGACTGAGTAAACTAGCCGTTAAAAAAGCAGTTATGAATAGAATGAACCGAATTATGAATTTTATACAATCAGTATAAATTTAGAATCCATATTATGTGTTTCTTAGACATAATATGAGAACAGATTCATTTTTTAGATAAAAGAAGTATTTTTCGAAAAATGCAATTTTACCACCTTTTAATGGAGAAAACATATTAAAACCTATATTTGACACTTTTATATAATCAATTTAATGAAATTAAATTCTTATTTATAATTGGGACATAAAAATTTTTTTGGAATTTTTTTTGGAATTTTTCTGAAAACTTTTATATTTTGATGAATAGTGACAAATACTAAATTTTAATAAAAAACAACTTTTTTAATCAAAATTATTTATAGTGTTAAATTATAATTTTGAGTGGTTTTAAACAATAATTAGAGTATATTTATACCATTTAATCCAATATGGTTCATTGTATTTAATTTCACATTTAAACTGTACATAAACAACTATCAATCTTTTGATAGTTATTATTTCTTAAAAACACACCTTTTGTTTTGAATGCGGGAAATAATTTTAAAATAATTTCTGACACTTCTATGTTTTGATTTTAGAAAAATGTATTCCATATTTAGAATAAGCAGGTTTAAATTTTTTAAATAGGTAACTTTTATTTTTAGACATTTTGAATAATTATTTCGGTAAATATTTTATTTACCATGATTAAAGGGTAAATATAATAAATAAGGGTAAAATATAATATTATAATAACATTAAATTACCATAAAATGTGTTCTAATATTATTGGATGATACATAGACGACCATGGGCATCCTTAAGTTGAATTGGGGACCCCATAGAGCCACATGTGAGTAATAATGTCACTTTATATTAATTAATTTAATGTAAAGACAAAAAATGACATAAACAAATATCTTTTAGTAAATAAATTTTTTCATGGGGTTATATAAGTTATAATTTATTCTATATATATTATTTGTAAATTTAAAAGGATTTCCTAAGTCATGGTATTTTTTTTATATTTTTTTACATCAAATAAATTAAATTATTTATGACATAATAATTTTGCAATGTTTACCTCATTAATAATTGATTTAAATAAATAATATTAAAAATATAAAAACAATATCCAAAACCTGTACAATTATTATTGGATTATTTTATTTCTACCATGAGTCATCTTATATTTTTTATTAACTAATATTTAACCTTTTGAATCCAAATATGATGTTATAATAAAATAATTGTTTCAAACTTTCCTAAAGAGCCCCACCCCTCCCTTATAAAAAGCCTTCACTTCCTACCCATTTCTCACACTTCGAAAGCCTTTGGATCATACAAACCCTACACAAATATGCTCACAACATTTCCCAATGAATTAAAGAGGTATTAATTTAGATATAAATCCGTCCTAAGGATCCCTTTTGATCAAATCAAATGGAAGAATCCGAAGAAGAGGTAAAAATTTCAGCACCCTCTTTCAAGTTCTTTCTTCTCCCACTTCCTCTTTCATTGTTGATTCCGTTATAAAATAATAAGTCCATTATATTCTAAATAATTTTTTTTTATTATAAAAACTTTTTCAACCATAGTCATTATTCTATCCATCATATGAATGACAAAGTCACCATACATGCCTACATACAACTTACCGTCTCCAAGTCATGGTGTAGTTGTTATTCAATACATTATTTTTGGATGGGTATAATAATGATGTATAATTGATTTAAATTATAAATATAACATGTTAATTATGCTGAAAATATTATATAACATCTATTTAAGTACTATTTTAATATCAAAAAAATTATATTGTCACTCGTGCATACGTATGGACTACCGTCTCCACGAACGCAATGAGATTCTTTTCCACGTTCACCATTCAATGATGATTATAAAAATATATATTATTAATAAGTATGTAGTATATGAAATAATAATGATACTATAAATAAATAAATATATCTATGTATGTATTTATTTACATTCATCTCATTCACTAACTTCCACTCAATACAATATGAAAACATGAACAACGATTATGTGTACGTACGACCAACCATCTCCATAAACAGTGTTTTCAATTTCATATATCTCTCTATTATACATATTTATATTCTAAATTTATATGATATATAAATCATTTTTTATATTGTGGATGTATTTAAATCATGATCTTAATGATATGATCAAGAATAACAATTTAAAATATGTACGATAAAGAAAGTGATTATTACCCGAAATGTTAATTTAACATGGAAATCGTTATTAAAAGGGTAGTATAAAGTTATAAATGAATAATGTATCATATAATAAATATGAATATGGTTATGTTATAATCTAATAACAAACAATGGATATTATATAGGAGGTTAACATACCATCGACCAAGGAAAAGTAAAAGGTAATGGGTTTCCATCTCACTCATTATTCCCAGGAGATTCATTCTATATTTCCACTGTTTACTTTTGTGTGGTGTATGCACTACCCATAATTTTATTCTTTGAGTAATACAATTTAAATTATTTGTATTTACATCTTTATTGTATGATACTTCTTTCATGGGTGTATGTTTCATAAGTTACCAAATTGGTAAGGTTTAATTCCTCAATCTCATTATTATCTGAGATTGTTTATGTGTTTGTATATACTGGGACATATTTAATATACATGTCCATGTTTCATGAATGATTTTTCAGAGGGACTATTTTAAGGGTCATTTTTTTACTAAAACGTCATTTTAAATGATTTAAATAATTATTCATCAAAATCATTCTTATTAATTTCCATGTTTTCAAAATGGGTTTTTAAGGATTTATTTATATGGACATGAAAGTTTTTAAAATTTTAATTACTTCAAAAAGTTTCAAAGTGGTATGGGACACTTTGATTCAAAAATGTCTTTAAATGTATTTCTTTCTAAATTTTGTGACTTTTAAAATTTTCTATGAACAAGGGATATTTCTCTCAAAGATTTTTACAAATCATTTTCATATAAATCAACATCCCTTGATGGATTTTAAACTTGTTTGAAGTTGATTTATTATGATAAAAATCATAAATATTGTATTGATGTTTTGTGATATATTTTACTGTGGATGTGTTATTTGTACCCCATTCATGGTTTATGGATAAATTATTGACATTCCTTATGCTAGTTTTAATACGAATGTTTATTTATGTTTAAACCGTTTCATATGAGGAATGCATTAGACTTAGTATGTGATAGGAGGAGCCCGGTATAGCTCCTCGATGCATCGATATGTCTCATGAGACAAACTAGTGTCTTGGCAGAAGGCCTTGAGAAAATCTTATTTGTAATAATGGAACAAGGACTTGACTATATGGTTATAAAAGTCTGAAATTATGCATTCCATAATTATGAAATTGGCTGCTGATATTACATGTGATTATTTGAATATAGGAATATCCATGTGAGTAAGTAAATGGAATTATTTTGATTTTATCATTGCCATATTATGTTGAAATTCATGTTTAAAAGGATTTTGTTTTAGTCTTATACATTTCTTTAAATTTTTATGATTATTTATGAAAGTTTCCGCTATATTATTATCCTTACTGAGCATCTGAGCTCACCCCTTTTTATGTTTTATTTTTTCCAGTATATGAAGAAGTTAATTATGATTGAATTACATTCAATGTCTTGGAGGCTTGGATGTTTCTAATAGAATAAATTAGTGTTGTATTTATTTTCAAGTTGTAATTTTGAACTTATGTATGAATATTGTTTCCAATAACACTAAACTGATCGGTATTTTGGGACATTATTTCCTTGTGATCATGCCAATGTTACGTAATAAGGCACTGACTCTGGGTAACTGGTGTCGGGGAATTATAGTTTGTATCATAGGAATTTTCATATAAACCACGGAAACTATATTTTAAATGCACTCTGATTATTGCACATTACCCTAAGATAGACTCTGAGGATTAGTATAGAACAACTTCCTAGAATTTTGGTAATGTAGAGATTTTGTGAGTTTTCCAATCAATACATCCCTATCTGGATACGAGTAGGTAGAGGCGGCTCTAGCACATATGTACCTTGGGGTAAAACCCGAAAACACTGCTTCGAGTTGGACTCGAATTGAAACTGGTGCACGACAACAAGCCTTGATGCACTCTTGTTTACGACACTCCTGAGGGATATTCTTAGGATAATTTTCATTTTCATCACTAGACATTCTGAAGGATTTAGAAGTGAAAACTTCCATAAAGAATTTTTTTTATGATTATGGATTATATCCATAAAACGTTCATTTTATGTTTGGTATTTTACAAGTTTCGAATAATGAATTGTGATTCATAGACCGACCAAATTTATGTCATTGTTCAGAAATGAACCTTGGAGAAGGAATGAGAACTCTAGCAATACATATGATCTAAAGAGTAAGAAGGATCATATCTTTCATGGTATTAAGCCGTCATATAGAAGGGAAATAGTCTCCCACATATTGTCATCATATGAATAAATAGTATCATGTATTAATAAGATGAGTATTTAATTCTCCAAGTCCTATGGATTTAAAGGGGAGTAAGAGAAGAAAGGATGGAAGAGAGAATGATGGATAAAGGGATGAAGGGAAATAATGATTTTCCCATTTGTGATAACTGTGGAAAGAATCACCTTGGTAAATTCTTGAAGGGAACGAGAATTTGTTATATGTGTGGAGAAAAAGGACACCAAGTACATGATTTCAAGGGTAAGAAAATGGTTTCAAATGTATAATGCTTCATATGCAAGGAGTTGGGACACTACATGAATCAATGTCCCAATCATCAGAGTATATTGCAAATGATACTATTGGATAATAATAAAGTTATGATACTACCACATATGAAGAGGAATGACTAGTGTTCTTATGTTGTTATTAAATAATTATTTCATTTGAGTATTGTATAAACGATGTACTGGTTATATTAATTATGGAAATAAATACGGATTGTACTGCATTACTATTTCATTGAAGATTTGAGATTATATTGTTCTATGAAAAGTTACTCAATAGAAAGTTAACCTTTTTGGAAAATACACAGTTGAAGGAAAGACAATCCTTAATATGGTCCTGATACTGAGGTAGTAATTTTGGAATAAGAGATTGTTAATTTGGATAAATTATATTGAGTATTCTTGACTCCCTTGGACTGATTATTGGTTTATTTTTTTCATCATTGTTGGAGTGTTCAAATTTTTTGGATATAAAGAATATATCTAGTATTCTATAAGGAATAAGGGACATGAATGTAATAAATAAGGTTTTATAGTAATTCGGGGTGTTTCCTTGTTTTAGAATTATACATGATAAAGGTACTCACTTGTTATTACGTGGAAAAAAGATCTTTATTATGTTGACCTTCCTTATAAATTTTGGACTGTTAGTTTGGACAGAGGTATTTTGGATAAATATAAATGTTGGAATGGATTAAGTTGAACTTTGGATAGTATTGTTTATGGTTAAAACATTTCTGATGATTATTTTTTGGAATAGATTATAATACTATAGATTTAGGAAAAGGACAACCTGTAGGTCGGGCGATAACCCGTCGTGTTAGAAAAAGCTGATGGAATCAAACCCGCAACCATAGTGCGACAAGCCATTATTAACTACCACTAGCCTAGAGGAATTCCCCAGTTATTACAAAATATTTTTCTTCATTTAAATTGTATGTGTAAATATCTGGATCCTTTTACGATTAGGATAAACATAGTATTTAAGAGTTTTATTATAATTTAGAGTGAAAGATGAGTTTGTGGTAGAAATTAGTTAAAAGATAGAACATTACTTGTCAATTATATTTTTTTGTCTTATTCTATGAAGAAAATAATTCTTAAACTTTACCGAAGGAATATTAAAAGAAAAAATGTGTTTTCTTAATACCGTGTGTTTTGTTGAACTGATGATATTTTATATCATCATAGTTTTTTGGATTTTGAGGCCTTCAAGTGTACACTTGTTTGTGATTGATGACCTCAATCACACCCTATAAATTCTTAAATTTTCTTGTAGTTATATGTCTATAATTTCCACCAATGTTCTCCTATTTGATATCATAATTTGGTGGTGAACATTTCATTTATATTTCATCTTATTAAGTCTAAATTTTATTAACCCTATTTCCAATGTGGGTTTTCCACCAAAGGTATTTTCTATTTTCAACCTTTTTTTCCAAAAACAATATCAAATTGCGAGGATGAAAATTATTGAAGGATGGATAATGTAACACCCCATGATTTCATAGTAAAGTATTTCTTCAAAGTAATTCAATAACTTGCGCTACACGCAACACCGAGTTCAAGCATAACACTACTTACTAAACTAGCCATTCAAAAAGAGGTTATGAATAATATTAACTAAATTTGGAATTTTATATAATCAGTAAAATTTTAGAATCCATATTATGTGTTTCTAAGATATAATATAATAACAAATTCAATTTTTAGATAAAATAATAATTTTTCAAAAAATACAATTTTACTTCCTTTTAATGGAGAACCCTTTTAAAATCAATATTTGATAGTTTTTTATATTTAATTTAATGAAATTAAATTCTTCTGTATAATCAGGATATAAAAATTTATTTTGGATAATTTTTTGTAATTTTTCTGATAACTTTCATATTTTGATGAATAGTGAAAAATACTAAATTTTAATTAAAAACAACTTTTTTTATAAAAATAGTTTATAGTGTTAAATTATAATTTTGAGTGTTTTTAATGTATAATTTTATTATATTTTTACCATTTAATCCAATTTTGGTCATCAGATGTAATTTCACATTTACACTGAACATACACAACTATGCATCTTTTGATAGTTATTATTTCTTAAAAACACGTTGTTTTGACAATGAGAATTAATTTTAAATAAACTTTTTCCACTTCTGTATTTTGAATTTAGAAAAATTGATTCAATATTTAGAATCAGGAGGTCCAAATTGTTTAAATAGGTAACTTTTATTTTTAGACATTTTGAATAATTATTTCGGTAAATATTTTATTTACCATTATTAATGGGTAAATACAATAAATAAGGGTAATATATAATATTATAATAATATTAAATTACCCTCAAATGTATCATAGTCATATTGGATGATACATATCTGACCATGGGAATCATTGGGCTGAATTTAGGACCCCATGGAGCCACATGGGAGTAATAATGACATTTTATATTAATTAATTTAAACTAAAGACAAAAATGACATAAAAAAATATCTTTTAGTAAATAAATTTTTAAGTGTGGTTATATAAGTTATATTTTCAACTATAAATATTATTTAGAAAGATAAAAATATTTCAAACATCATGATATTTTTTTATAATTTATGAACATCAAATAAATTAAATTAATTATGACACAATAATAGTGAAATATTTACCTCATTAATAAATGATTTAAATATATAAGATTATAAATAAAAAAAGAATATCGCAAACCAGTCCAATTCTTATTGGATTATTTTATTTCTACAATGAGTCATACTAAAATTATTATTAACTAATATTTTGTGTTTTTAAACCAAATATGGGGTTATAATAAAATAAAGGTTTCCCACATTCATAAAGAGCCCCTCCTCTCCCTTTTAAAAAGCCCTAACTTCCTACCCATTTCTCACACTTCTAAAGCCTTTGGCTAGTACAAAACCTGCCCAAATATCCTCCCAACATCACTAAAATCATTATAGAGGCCTTACATTAGTCATAATTCCAACCTATGAATCCCTTTTGGTCAAATCAAAAGGAATAACATGAAGAAGAGGTAATAATTTCACCACCCTCTTTCAAGTTCTTTCTTCTTCCACTTCCTCTTTCATTATTGTTTTCATTATAAAATAATAACAACAGTATATTCTATATAATTTGATTTTATTATAAAAACATTTTCAACCATATTCATTATTCTATCCATCATATGGATTACAAAGTCACCATACGTGCGTAAGTACAGCTTACTGTCTCCACGTCGTGGTGTAGTTGTTATTGAAAACATAATTTTTGGATGGGTATAATAATGATGTATAATTTAACTAAATAATAAATATAACATGTTAATGATTCTGAATATATTATATAGCATCTATTTACATACTATTTTAATATCAAAATAATGATAGTGTCTCTCTTGCATACATACGGACTACCGTCTCCAAGAACGGGATGAGATTCATTTCCATGTTCACCATTCGACAATGATTATAAAAATATATATTATTAATTATTATGTAGTATATGACATAATAATTCAACTTGATATATATATATATATATATATATTTACATTCATCTCATTCACTTACTTTCATTCAATACGATATGAAAACAGAAACATCAATTATGCGTACGTATGGCCTAGAGTCTCGATAAACGGTGTTTTCCATTTCATATATTTATCTATTATAAATATTTATATTCTAAATATATGTTATATATAAATCATTTTTTATATTCTGGATGTATTTAAATCGTGATCTAAATGATACGATCAAGAATAACAAGTTAAAATACGTACGATAAAGAAAGCGATTATTACCTAAAATGTTAACTTAACATGGAAATCATTGATAAATGGGTAGTATAAAGTAATAAATGAATCATGTATGATATAATAAATATGAATATGGTTATTTTATAATCTAATATATAAAAATGGTCATTATACATTATGTTAACATACCCTTGACCAAAGAAAAGTACAAGGTAATGGGATTTCATCTCACTCATTATTCCTGTGAGATTCATGCTATATTGAAAATATTTCATTTTGTGTGTTGTATGTACTAGAAATAATTGTATTATTTGTGTAATAAAAATTAATTTATGTGTATTTACATCTTCATTGTATGATACTTCTTTCATGGGGTGTATGTTTCGTATGTTACCAAATTGGTAAGGGTTAATTCATCAATCTTATTATTATCTGAGATTGTTCATGTGTAAGTATCTACTGGGACATATTTATTATTCATGTCATTGTTTCATGAATGAGTTTTCAAAGGGATTATTTTAAGGGACTTTTTTTTACTAAAACAACATTTTAAATGTTTTAATTATTTATTCTTCTAAATCATTCTCATTAATGTCCATGTTTTCAAAATGGGTTTTTAAGGATTTATTTATTTGGACATGAATGTTTTTAAAATGTTAATTCCTTTTAAATGATTCAAACTGTTATGGGAAACGTTGATTTCAAAATGTATTTAAATGACTTTCTCTCTAAAATTTGTGACTTTTAAATGTTTTTATGAAAAAGGGATATTTCTCTCAAAGATTTTTACAAATCATTTTCATCTATATCAACATCCCTTGATTGATTTTTAACATGTTTGAAGTTGATTTATTAGGATACAAATCTTCCATATTTTATTGAAGGTTTTGTGATATTTTTGACTACCGATGTGTTATTTGTATACCATTCATGGTTTATGGTAAATCTATTGACATAACATATGCTAGTTTTAATACAAATGTTTATGTTATGTTTAAACCTTTTCATATGAGAAATACATTGGACTTAGTAAGTGACTGGTGGATCCTTCTATAAGTAGAGACCCAAAGCATGACATACATAGAAATTACATTAATTTTTCGGAATATCTAATACATAAAAAAACAGACACAAAAGGACCGTAATAGTTTAGTGTCTTTGGAAACTCAGAATATAATCTTCTAATCTTGGTGAAAGATCTTCAACATCTCCCATAAAGATCATCCTTTTTTTGTTAGCTAAAACATTTCTTTATATCCTGGGAAAAAGAAAACATATAATGGGTGAGCTCAAATCCTCAGTAAGGGTAATCATGGTGAAAATAAAACAAACCATATACATTCTAACTTCAAAACATGAACATAATATTTAAACATCAAAATCATGAGCAATGATATAAAACATGGCAGTACATAAGGAATAGATCATAATGAATCATCAACCATGATAAAATAGCCTGAGAATAAATCATGTAATTTTGGAAACCATTAAGAACATGTTATGATTTCCACAGTAGCCGAGGCATTGCTGCCAAGACCATCTTAGTGGACAAAGTCCCATTGTGAATCGAGTTCACTCCTCGTTCTAGTCCTACATCACTGAACCAGATTAACATACCATTCCATCCATGTCTATATCATGAGATATAAATTTTTATCCAATTAATTGGATAGAGATATAGTTCCCACCCATCTCATAATGAAATCATTCTTAATTGTGCCACAAAATAAACTTAAAACATTAATCATAACTCAAAGAGTAAAATGGGTTTCATAAAAATCTTCCCATCATCACATAATCCATATAAAACAAATGGATATTTCATCATAAGAAAATATAAACCATGAAAATCATAGAGACATTATACTTGAAACATAAACATATAAAATAATGTCATCTTAGATGGAAAATTGTTTTGTATAAAACACTTTAAATGAATTCTTGAGGAAAATATCATTTCTTCTTCAAAATATTTTTCTTTTCAAAAACTTCCAGGAAATTTTAAAATAAAAGTATTTTGTTGAAAATATTTATAAAACCTTTTAGAGTAAGCTTCATGAAAATGAGGCATTATGAAACTGTAATAATCCATTAACGCCTTATAAGTTAATAATAATATTATTCTCGTACTTTTGTCAAAAAAGTCAAAAAGTTCCCCGTGTGGTAATCAAAAGTAAGATTTCTTTCATAACATGAGGTAAATTTCAAAAATGGGTAAAACAGACATTAAAAAAATACATGAAAACATTTTTAGAAAACATGGGCATGGATGATAATAATAACCCCAGAAAATACTTATGAATAACAATCTCAGATAAGAACGAGATTGGAATAGTTACCCCTTAACTTATGTCCAATTTCATTCGTATGTTCCTGAGACTCTTGTATAGTGGGTTTAAATATATTATTAACTTTTAAATGAATGATAATGATATTTATGATATCATATATGATTCATTTATGACTTTAGATTATCCGTTCATTTTCCCATTCCATTTTAAAGCAGCATTTTGGGTAGAATCGTTTCATTTATCATCCGTGTTTTGACTTGTAATTATTAATATGATTACATAGATCATGATTAATTAATTACAGAATATAAAACATGATTTATATATAATATATATTCATAATATAAATATATATAATAGATCGATAAATGGAATGAAATACACCGTTCATGGAGACGGTAGGTCGTACGTACGCATGAACGTTGTTTTTCGTTTCCTTATTGAATTGAATGGAATTAAGTAGATGACGTACATATATAAATACATAAATATAGTAGCATAATTTTTTCATATATTTTATGATTACTTATTATATATAATTTATAATCATTCTTGAATTGTTAACATGGAAAATGAATCTCATCGCATCGTGGAGACGGTAATCTGTACGTACGCACGAGCGATGATATCATTCCCAGATTTAGTGGATGGAATTTTATGGGATGATATAATATCCTAGAATCTATAATTTTTTATAATAACCATATATAGTTATTCTTTACACCATTATACCCATCCAAGTAAGGTGGTGGTGGAAAAACCGATTACACCACAGCGTGGAGACGGTATTCCGTACGTACGCACGTGCGGTGATTTCGTTATCCACAGGATGGATAGAAGGTGAAATAAGGTTGTTTTATATTTATAATAACATATCATTATATAAGTAATAAAAAATTTATTACTTTATAATGAAACAACTAAATAAGAGGAAGTAGAAGAAGACATAAACTTGAAAGAGTCGGTAGAAGAGATTACCTCTTCCTCGACGCACCTCCTTTAGACATATTCTTAGGTTACTAGAGTTGGTATTTTGAGGAGACCAGAACCTCTATGATATAACTAGTGAGGTTTTTAAGAGTAATTTTCAGGGTTTTTCTGAGCTTCAAGGCTCAAAAGGGTGTGAAGAGAAGAGGGAATGGGTGCCCTTTTTATAAGGGAGGAGAGGGGCACCTTTGGAAAAACATAAAACATTGTTATATAATAAAGTCATTTTAGGATTATAATATATAAAAATTGATTTATTTCAAATATAAAGTTGGGATGGGTCGAAATACTCCCAACCAATATAATTTAGACAAGTTTATGTTACTATTTTAACCTTATAATTTAGATTTAACTTTAAGTTAAATAATTTTACTTTTACCATGTCTTCTTGTTATCTTACTCTATATTGTTAATAAACATACTATAACAAGACAAAAGAACCCCATGTTTTTCATTACTAATATATATATCATTATATAATTCATTTGGATGAACCTTATATTTTTATGAATAAAATAACAATTAATAATATAATATTTGTTTTAACAATTATTTTATGTCAATTTTAACAGTATTTGGTAATTGTTTTTTTGGAAATCATAACAGAATGACTTGTTAGAAAAAAGTTAATTAAATAAATACTAAAATTTCATATTAATCTATAAAATTAGTTTAATACATAAAAAATCTCAAATTACATTTATTTTGGTATTTATAATTTCAATTATGTTAATATTTCATTAATAAGGCAATTACTACATCATCATTATGTCATAAATAAATCAAATTATTTAAAGTATAAAAATTATAAAAAAAAACCATTATGTAGTAAATTTTTTATCTTTCTAATGAATATTTATAGTCTAATTTATCTTATATATAACCCTATATAAAAAATGTTTTAGTTATTAAACATTGATTTTAACTATTTTAGCTCTTCTTTAAATAAAATAATAATAAATGTCCTAATCTAATCCAAGTGGACCTAAATGGTCAAATTTTTTTCTTAAGGTTTTTTTGGTCTAATAAAAATTATCCAATAGAATTAGGACCTCTTTTAGGGTAATAATAATATAATTTTTACCCTTAATTACCCTTTTTTACTTTTAACCGTGGTAAAAAAAGCAAAAATTTACTATTCACCAAATATTATTTTTATCCTATTGAACCACATTTTACCTCTTGATATTAACCGTGTCTCTTGGATTTTCAAAATTCTACACTCAAAAGCGGTAAAATTATGTTTTATGTAAATTTTCAAATTCTCCTAGGAGGTGGGTAAAAGACGGTGAAAAGTTCAATAAAATTTTTATATATCTAAAATTATTTTAAAATGACTCCAATGAATTACATTGAACATATATATGTATTATATATCAATTTTTACCTAAAATAAATTTATATAAAATAATTAATTTTTTAAATAAAATGTTTTTTTTAAATAATAACCCATTGTTTTCACTATTCATCAAAAATTGAATGATTTGAAAAAAAATACCAAAAAATCAACCGAGACTAATTTCGATATTCCGAATCCCGAAACGAAGTCCATTTTAAAAAATGAAATTTTGAAAAGTGGATATTACTATTCATAACAGCTAGTCATAGTAATATTATAATAATATCTCATTTAGTGAAACTTGGTATTGTGTACTACACACGCTATCGAAGAAGGTTTTGATTGCATGTAATGCAAGCCAAGTTAGGGCTGTGTGTAGTGAATGCTCTATTTGGTGTTGCGTATATCATAATCAAAACTTATTTCATTTATACATTAAACAAAATATATACTTAATGTTGTATAGAATAATTTCCACAAAACGAACTAGAATTTGTGTGTAACATGAGCCATGAATAGTGTTGTGTATACTACAAGCTAATATGATGTCCGTATAGTACAATTCCATCATGGTGTAGTGTATAATAGAAGACATCAAAATAATATATCTCCTAAAACCTCGGGGTGTTACATTCTACCCCCTTAAAATGAATTTCGCCCTCAAAATTCGTCGAGGTTATAAATGGTTTCCTACTTGAATGTTTATTTTATAGAAACTCACATTGAAAAAAGGAATACTAAAACATCATTTTAAAAAGGGATGTTCGAATCATAATAGTCACCCAAAGTAACTCAGCACTAGGTATCCACATAGGACAACATAGGTGAAAATATGGATATGGAAGAGATATATAACCATGAACATATGATGAAGAGTGGTAGAGGACATGGCTATGAAAAATCCAACAATCACAAAGCCATAAATTTGTGATGGTCTAAGGTACCATCTACATCATCAGATATAAGGGCACTATGACAACTTTTTTGGTTTTCAAGATCATTTCCCTAAAGTTGAAGAAATTGGAATTAGAAGAAATATTTTCTTGATTTTGGTACAATCTCATCGTTGGTCGTTCCTTGGACAATGTCCACTTCATCTCCAAAGTAAATGAAGTTGAATTTTTCATTCATGAAGTATTAGTAGATCATGTGATAGAATGATGGGTCATTCCATCTGTCTCAAACAAAAAGTTATCAAAAATACATAAGTCTATCTATAGTGAGATTAATCATATATGGTTCCTAAAATGGACTCATACTTCATATATAATACTGCGTAATATAATAAAAATAGTTTCTACTAACCATAGACGTCCTGTAGGCCATTGGTAGGAGATAAAGGCCTGTTGCACTTTGGTTGTGGTTTCAATTCCCACAGCCTTGTCCGACGCGAAGGGGTGTCACCCATCCTGCAGGTTTTCCTTTTTCTAAAACTACATTTTTATAACACTCCATAAATAATATCAAAAAAAATTTATCCCTAAAAAATACTGACTTATGTCCAACATAATACATTCCAATCTTTTGGCTTATCCAAAATACTTCTGTCCAAGCTCATAGTATAAAGAAACCAATTACAAAAATGTCATCTTCCGAGCATGTGAATACCATCATTTATCCCCAATATATGTTTTTGGTCAAATTACAAACATGTGAATAACTTAATCATGTATTATATTGAAAAATGAATACCCATTGATTCTTAGTGAAAACATGAATGCTGTAAAAATATAACACTTTCCACATACCAAAATCCCAAAAAATTTATATACTCAAACCATGATATCACTTTGTCTTTATATTAGTCATGAGCTCATTTCATTTTTTTTCTTTATCACTTCATTATGCACATATCATCTTCTTTCCAAAATATTTCAATCACTTTACCTGGTTACTGATCCCATATAATTATTGAAAACCAATACATAGATATTACAAAATTCCACAATGCCATAAATGAGATTCCATGATACTATTTTGAAATCTCATTGCATAAACACATAATCTTTACACAACATCATTGTCATACTCAACATAAAAAATAGTGATCGTATGTGACTTCCCTTTTTCTTTTTCCTTATGAAGTTTCTCACGTTGATCATCATTAACCCTTGGATTGGGGAATTTATTTCCATAATGCCCCATTTCCTATCACTTGAAGCATTGAAGTGTTTGTGGTGCGTTCTCTACAGTCTTTTCTTTATTCACATCATTAGCAACCCTTTTTCAACTACTTCGACACTCAGCTGATCGATGACGTTCTTTTCCACACTTAAAACATTTTCTAGTCCCTTTAAGATGATCTCCACCATGCTTCTTTCCACACATTGAGCATAAAGAAACATTTATCTTCTTTTCACCATTATTCTGAGATTTCTCCTTAAACTCCATCTTTCCTTTCTTATCAAAACCATGATAAGGATATGTAACACAAACTTCCATTTCTACCTTGATATCACAACACACAATTTCTTCATAGCTATTAAATTCTTTTATAGCTAATTCCCTTCGAAGACTTGGTTTTCAGCCACTGAAGTATCGATCAACTTTACATTCAGGTTGGGTTATAAATCCAGATACATACCTTGCAAGCCTTGTTAAAATCGCTTCGTATATAACAACATATTCATCATTAGTTTTTCTTAAGCTCAAGGAAATCCTTTTCCATCTTTGTTCGAACAATACGAGGGACGCACTTATAGAAAAATAAGTTCTTGAATCCCATTACATGGATTCAATTTCAACTCAGGGCCTCGTATTCTTAATTAGAGTCCACCATTGATCTGCTTCACCTTCAAAATGTTAAATAGACAGAATGAATTTTTAAGGTTCCGAACAATGAAGTATGGAAAATATCTTTTCAATGGTACTGATCCATTTTTCAGCAACAAGTAGATCAGAAGACCCACTGAAAGAAGGCGGAAATTTCCTCATGAAGGTCTCAAATATATATTGTTCCCTTATCTGTACATTTGGAATTACAGAAGGATAAATAGCTTGTGTAAGTATACCAATAATATTTTTCACTCCATCTCCCATAGCATTGGTTTGTTCAGGAGTAAAATCATTGCATTGTCCATTACATTGATCAACACGGTTCCATCGGGTTCCAGCCATCGTCTAAAACCCAAATAGATTAGTGTGAGAGGACAAAATCATGCTAGGGAAAACAATATAATAAAGGGGAGTACCTTCAATATCAAACATCTTTGGTTTAATTCTATGATCTTTACCATAATTCTAGGACTATAACCTATACTGATTCTTAACCTTATAGACATCCCTAGACATACTTTAGAAATATCTCTAGGGATCTCACTAAAGTTTTCTCATCCTAGTTTCCAAAGGTTAACTAAACCTTTCCTCTGATACCAATAGTAGAGACCCAAAGCATGATGTACATAGACATTACATTACTTTTTCGGAATATCTAATATATAACAAAAACTGACACCAAAGGACCGTAATAGTTTAGTGTCTTTGGAAACTCAGAATATAATCTTCTAATCTTGGTGAAAGATCTTCAACAACTCCCATAAAGATCATCTTTGTTTTTCTTACCTAAAACCATTATTAATATCCTGAAAAAAAACATATAAAGGGTGAGCTCAAATGCTCAGTATGGGTAAGCATGGTGATAATAATACAAACCATATAAATTTTAACTTCAAAAGATGAACATAATATTTAAACATCAAAATCTTGAGCAATGACATAAAACCTGGCTATAAATAAGGCATAGATTATAATGGATCATCAATCATGATAAAATAGCATGAGAATAAAGCATGAAATTGTGGAAACTATTAAGCACATGTTATCATTTCCATAGTATCCAAGGCATTGCTGCCAAGACCATCTTAGTGGAAAAGTAACTTTCTGAATCGAGTTCACTCCTCGTTCCAGTCCTATATCACTGAACTAGATTAACATTCCATTCCAGTCATTTCTATCTCATGTGATACAAATTTTTACCCAATGAATTGGAGGGAGATATAGGTCCCACCCATCTCAAAATGAAATCATTCTTACTTGTGCCACAAAATAAACTTAAAACATTCTTCATAACCCAAAGTGTAAAATGGGTTTCATAAACATCATCACATCATCACATAATCTATATAAAACAAATGGATATTTCATCATAAGAAAAGTGAAACCATGTAAATCATAGAAACATTATACTTGAAACACACACATATGAAATAATGTCATCTTAGATGGAAAAATGTTTTGGATAAAACACTTGAAATAAATTTATGAGGAAAATATCCTTTCTTATTCAAAATCATTTTACTTTCACAAAATGCCATACAATTTTAAAATAAAAGTATTTAGTTGAAAATAGTCATAAAAACATGCAGAGTAAGATTCATGAAAACGAGGCTTTATGAAACTGAAAAAATCTGTTCACACCATATAAGTTAAAAATAATATTGTTCTCGTACTTTTGTTAGAAAAGTCAAAAAGTTCCCCGTGTGAAAAAAGTAAGATTCCTTTCATAACATGTGGTATAATTCTAAATGGGTAAAAAGGACATTAAAAAAATACATGAAGACATTTTTAGAAAACATGGGCATAGATGATAACAATAACCCCAGTAAATACTTACGAATAACAATCTCAGATAAGAACGAGATTGGAATAGTTATCCCTTACCTTATGTCCAATTTATTCCATATGTGTCTGAGAAACCTGTATAGTGGGTTTAACCATATTATTAACTTATAACAGAACCATAATAATATTTATGATATCATATATGATTCACTTTCAACTTTAGAGTATCCGTTCATTTGTCAACTCCATGTTAAAGCAACGTTTTAGGTAAAATCGTTTCATTTATCGTCCGTGTTTTGAAATGTAATAATTAATATGACTACTTAGATCATGATTAATTAATTACATAATATAAAACATGATTTATATATAATATATATTCATAATTTACATATATATACTAGATCGATAAATGGAAAGAAATACACCGTTCATGGAGACGGTATGCCGTACGTACGCATGAACGCTATTTTTCGTTTCCTTATTGAATTGAATGGAATTAAGTAGATGAAATACACATATATATATATATATACATAAATTCTGTAGCATTATTATACCATATATTTCATGATTACTTATTATATATACTTTATAATCATTCTTGAATTATTAACATGGAAAATGAATCTCATGGCGTCGTGGAGACGGTAATCCGTACGTATGCACGAGCGATGATATAATTCCCATATTTCTTGAATGGAATTAGAGTGGATCATTTAATATCTTAGAATCAGTATGATGTTATAATAATCATATATATTTATTCTTTACACCATTATACCCATCCAAGTAAGGAGGTGGTGAAAAACTGATTAGACCACGACGTGGAGACGGTATTCCGTACATACACACGTGCTGTGGAATCAGTTTTCATAGGATGGATAGAAGGTGAATTAGTGTTGTTTCATATTTATAATAACATATTAGTATATAATAAATACTGATGTTATTAATTTATAATTAAACAACTAAAAAAGAGTAAGTTGAAGAAGAAAGAAACTTGAAGGAGTTGGTAGGAGAGATTACCTCTTCCTCGATGCACCTCCTTAAACTTCTTCATAGTGCACTAGAGTTGGTCATTTTAGGATAACATAACCTCTATGATATAACTATAGAGGTTTAAAAAATTAATTTTCAGTGTTTGGATGATCTTCAAGGCTCAAAATGGTGTGAAGTGAAGAGGGAAGGGGTGCCCTTTTTATAAGGTAGGAGAGGGGCACCTTCGGAAACACATAAAATATTATTTTATAATAAAGTCATATTCGGTTTATAATAGCTCCAAATTGATTTATTTAAAAGATAAAGTGGGGATGGGTCGAAATAATTTCAACCAATATAATTTAGAAAAGTTTAGGTTACTATTTTAACCTTATCATTTAGATTTAACTTTTACCGTGTCTTCTTGTTTTCTTACACTATATTGTTACTAAACTTACTATAACAAGCCAAAATAACACCAATTGGTTCATAATTAATATATATAACCTTATATAAGTCATTTTTTATAACATTAGATTTTTAGGAATAAAATTACAATTAATTATATAATTTGTTTTTAAAAACAATTTTATGTGAATTTTGACACTATTTGGTAATTGATTTTTGTGAAAATAATAAAATAATGATTAGTTCGAAAAAAATTAATTAAATCAATACTATCATGTCATATTAACCTATAAAATTAGTTAAATTCATAATAAGTCTCAAATTACATTTATTTGGGTATTTATAATATCAATTATGTTAATATTTTATTAATAAGGTAATTACTGCATCATCATTGTGTCCTAAATAAATTAAATTATTTAATGTCTAAAAATTATAAATAAAATACCATTATGTAGGAAATGTTTTTATCTTCCTAAATAATATTTATATTCTAATTTATCTTATTTATAACCCTATATTAAAATGTTTTAGTTATTAAACATTGATTTTAACTATTTTAACTCTTCTTTAAATAAAATAATAATAAATGTCCTAATCTAATACAAGTTTACCTAAATGGTTATATTTTATTCCTAAGGTTGTTCTTGGTCGAATTAAACGTATTAAATAGAATTAGGACATGTGTTAGGGTAATAATAATTTCATTTTTACCCTTAATTACCCTATTTACTTTTAACCGTGGTAAAAAAGTAAAATGTTACTATTCAAAAAGAATTATTTTTATCTTATTGAACCACATTTTATTCCTTGATATTAACTGTGTCTCTTGTAATTTCGAAATTCCACTCCTGGAAGTGGAAAATTTATGTTTTATGTAAATTTTTAAATTCTCCTAGGAGGTGGGTAAAAGACTGTGAGATATTTAATAAAATTTTTATATATCTAAAATTATTATAAAATGAATCTAATGAATTAAATTGAACTTATATATTTATTATGTAACAATTTTGACAAAAAAAAATTTAAATAAAATAAATAATTATTTAAATAAAAAGTCGGTTTTTAAATAGTAACCCAGTGTTTTCACTATTCTTTAAAAATTCAAAGTTTTCAGAAAAATACCAAAAATTCACCCGAGGCTAATTTTAGTATTCTGAATGAAAAAAATGAAGTCCATTTTGAAAAATAAAATTTCAAAAATTGGTTATTACTATTCATAACTGCTAGTTTGTAATAATATTATAATAATATCACGTTTAGTGAAACTTGGTGTTGCGTACTACACACGCTATCGATGAAGGTCTTGATTGCGTGTAATGCAAGCCAAGTCAGGGCTGTGTGTAGTGAAATCACGGTTTGGTGTTGTGTATAACATAATCAATACTTATTTCATTTATACATTAAACAAAATCTATACTTAATGTTGCGTAGAATAATTTCCACAAAAAAAACGTGAATTTGTGTGTAACACGAGCCAAGAATAGTGTTGCGTATACTGAAATATAATATGGTGTTGTGTATAGTACAAGACAATCAGGGTGTAGTGTATAATACAATACATCAAAATAATATATCTCATAAAATCTTGGGGTGTTACACTATAGCTCCTCGATGCATCGGTATGTCTCATGAGAAAAACTAGTGTCTTGGTACAAGGCCATCACAAAATCTTATTTATAGTAATGGAATAAGGCCTTGGATATGTGGTTTTGAAGGTCTGGCATTATGCATTCCATCATTATGAAAGTGGCTCTTGATATTTCATTTTATTATTTGACTAATAGAATATCCATGTGAGTAAGTAAATGGAATTATTTTGATTTTAGTATTTCCATATTATGCTGAAGTGCATGTTTAAAATGATTTTGATTTAGTCTTATACATTGAAATAAATATTTATGCTTATTTATGAATGTTTCTTCTATATTGTTATCCTTACTGAGCATCTGATCTCACCCCTTTCTATATTTTATTTTTCCTAGGATGTGAAGAAGTTAATTAGGAGTGAATTTACATCTAAATCTAGGAGGCTTGGATGTTTTTAATGGAATTAATTAGTGTTGTATTTCTTTTCATGTTGTAAGGATGAACTTATGTATGAATCTTGTTTCCAATAATACTAAACTGATCTTTTTTTCGGGACAATATTTCCCTGTGATCATGCCAATGTTACATAATAATGCACTGACTCGGGGTAATTGGGGTGGGGCGTTACATTATATGAGTAAATAAATGATTGTGTTTCTTGAGTTATATTAATGTTTTGCAAAATGGGATACCTTTGGTGTGTACAAGTGACATGGATGGGTTCATCCCAATTATAGATTGTTCACTGGTTAGATAATGTGTCCTAAGTATATTAAGAGTGAATGGGATATATAATCGATACCTAGTAAGGCCTTTTTTCTCATGAATCATTTAGGTTCACATTTGATGGCTAGTGATCCTTGAGTGAGTAATAGTTACCATTAGGCAGGAAGTTAGAGAACCATGTATCATGAGGTGCATGATAATCTATACTGTGCCTATTCCTATGCTTCCATTATTTTAATGTTTTGATGTTTTTTATATTTTATACCCCATGTTACATTTCATTTTTATACTTCTTCATGCGTTAAAGGACTTTTATTTTTTAAATAAAATCCAAATTATATTGAAATGTTTTAAAAAAACCTTAATCTTTTGAAATAACATGGGTTTTTTTCAAAAGAAATGTTTTCAAACTAGAACGAAAATTTACAATGTTAACAATGTTATATATATTCATGGTGGTATCCTTTTATGACTTTACTCAAACCCTTCATATTTCTTTGGTCATATTCATACTATTTTTTTAGAAACACTTGTAAAGGGAAAGGATTCATTTCTTTTTGTGGTGTTCTTTTATGTTCAATGTTATTCTAAGTATGTTATCTGGTGGTGACCTGCTGTCACAAGGTGTTTTGTTATAGAGATGTATTTTCGTGTTCTCAAGTTTATCCTATCAATAAAAATTGTCAATTATAAATTATCATTGGATGTCAGTTATTTTTTTATGATATGTATTCTCAATTTAGTGGTTTCTATTATTTTAAAACTGATTATTTTGGTCATGAATATTCAATCTATTGATGGTTCAGGCATGATATCTAGGTGGAATACATGTCATAGTTATGTGAATAATGTGGGATAAATCATTCAAAATTTATTTGTTTTGATACAATAAGACTAGTTTTAACCCTTGGGTGATTTGGAACACCCCTCAAGCTTGGTGGCATGCCGATTTGGGTGATTTTTCAAGTTTACCATGTCCAGTTCCTTATACTTCAACTAAATACTCATAACTCTATTTAGGAGATATATATTGTTATTATAATATTTCTTCCTCATTATTAATCTCATCATTCCTTATATATTTAAAATTCTAAATGTACACTTTTAGTTGCAATATTTTTATAATATGTCTTCTTAAAACACAGTATTTCACATTAATAAATGATATAAATATATATGTATATAGATTGAGCTAACTCTATTGGGTTTCCTACTTAAAAACTCAATTATTAATTAAAATTTTATTTAGATGAATTATTACTATTAATTTGATTCACATCATTCATATACTATTTGTAATATTAGATATGAAGTCAAAAAAGTAATATAAGATGACACAAAGAATCCAGAAGACATACCAAAACTGGAACATCGATGTGGAATCACTCATAGACTCCAATTGAGATATCAAAGATCTAATTAAAAAATTGAGTAGTATACATCATGATGATCCACTAAATAAAGTGATACCTTTCCCTTTACCATGTCTCAGGAAACAACATCTGAAAATACAATAATGTTCCCAAGTATGGGGTGTGTATGAACTCAGTATAGTTTTACCAAACAGACATTCCAACACATGCTCTATGAAAATAACATGTTATCTCATAGTTTAAATAATAAATAATATCATACTGAGTATCATGAAACCCATTATTCAATTAAAATAAGTTTAAATATTTAGTAGAAAAATTAATCCATAATTAATCTGTTTACGAAATACATTTTAACTAAATCAATTTATCTTCCATTTATTTCATTTTTCACTGTTATTCCATATTTCTAATGGAAACATAGGAACACACATATAAATGAATGCTAGATGAAAATTAATTACTCGTGATTGGTTTCTCATTGATCCACGAAGCCATCATAAGGTAACCAATCTCATAGTGACCTAATATAAAAGCACCTTATTCCAGGGTACATCCAACATTACTGAACTCATGGTAGCCATGAATTTCAATTCCCAAATCAATTCATTCAACATAAGTAATTTCTTTCCTTTATAAAATTTCATCGAAAAAATTTTCCTTTGATGAACTAAATCCATACTTAAAAAAATAAATTTATAAAACAAAGGGTTTTTACAAAAAATATAATTACCCTTGTTCCCCAAAACGCAATTTTAAAATATATTAATTTAAAATTATAAACCCAAAATATTATTTTTCAGAAATAATTTAATATTTTTCTTCAAAATTCTATGAAAAGAATCTAATAAAAACTAAGCTTTCATGTTTTAGAATAAGTAGAGAAGAGAGAGAAGCCACCTACCACTCAATGAGTGATAAAAAAACAACACATGGAAACTTATAGATCTGGGAACACAACATATATCCCTTAATAGATCCAATCATGATCTCATCAAAACACATCATGTTTCATTGATCTACCCAATGTAGATTAGATCTAATTTTCATTGTGATAGAAGATTGATGATAAAAAATAATGAGTGAAAACACATTCTTGTTGAGGATTCAAAACATACAACACACATTGATTATCCAAAACATACTTATAAATCAAAGGGAATCCCCAATAATTCATTTGGAAGGAGGGGAGTTTGATAACATATGATAATATGAGAAAAATGAGTGTTTTAAGGTGCTAATTAGAATTGAACTCTAAATTTTGGATCATTTAATTCATATTTCATGGTTAGTCCACAAACATTAAAAAATGTGCACCAAAAACTAACATGTTGTTGTCTCTAAACTAGAGAGCAACACTATTGGGCCACATTTTTTAAAAAACAATTCACCAACTATGCCCATGGTATTCTAAATTACCCATGAGTCAACACAATTTTTTCAAAGAATCCAAACAGTTTAAATGTTTTCTAAAAATCATAATCAAACTTTTCACCCTTAGCCTACCTAAATTCTTGAAGGATTATATTTTTTTATTAATTTTGATAATCCCCTTTTTATAAGTTCAGGGTTAACCTTTACATAGTCTATTGACCTGGAGGTAGTATTCCCTAATACGAATCATTTTCATTGCCATGTAAAGATCTCCAATACGCATTCTCCACCCTCTCTGATGCTAATTTTTGAACCACAATGATCTACCAACAAAGCTTCTCAACATACCAATTCTAATGCATGATTTCTTGGGCTCAGCACTAATGGTAACACCACACACTCTCAAACATCCAAATCTAAGAGTATGGTATTATATAACATAAAAATTAAAAAAAAAAGAATTATATGACATAAAAGTAAATAATAAAATGGAAAAGTCGCTAAAATATAGGGTATGAAATAATCCCCACCATTTTACTATCCATCTAAAAAAGTTTATATATATTTTTCTTTGGAATATGTCATTCCATTTCTGTAACATTTCCTTCTATATTTCCCATGCTCTTCCTAATTCTGAAAATATAATTTTAAGACTCTTACCAAAATACAAATATTTCAATGTAAGAACTTACCCTATATATCTATAACCCAAATATTTAGGTTAATCAATATTTAAATAATCTAAAGAACAACATTTTTTGGTCGAATAACATAGTTAGTATCTATCTCATACTTCTTCAATTGATATACATGAAATACACAGTGGACTACACTAAAAAATGGTGGTAAAAGCAATTAATAAGTTACATCACCAATTAATTCTATTATCTCTAATGGGAAAATGTTAGTAGGTTAAAATTTACCTTATTTTCTAAAATAATGATATTCTAGCCTCATAGACACTCAAGAAAACATGATCTCCCACAATAAATGATAGTGGATGATGAAAATGATGTGCATAATATTTTTTATGACTCGGAGCCATTGCCAGACTTTTCAAGATCGTTTGAATATTATACATTAACTCCTGAACATGGCTAGGTGTAATAAGTGAAATATAACTTATTTCCCCAAAACAAAGTGGTGAATGATAAGGAAAAGCATACTATGATTTTGATGGATTCATATGTATTGAGACTTGAAACAAGTTATTGAATGATAAATATACTAATGTAATGTGATTCTCCCATAAGACTCCAAAATATATAACAGAAACTATGAGCTTGAGTTCGATCACTTGGATATTTAATTCATATTTTCCATCCATTTGAGGATGATAACCTATAATCATGGTCAAATGGGATCAAATAGCATGCTTCAAATATTTCCAAAATCGATATGTAAAACTAGGGTCTTGACCAAGAGTAAATGAAACTAAAACAACATGCTAATTTAAAGATTCCTAAATATAATGTTTGGAAGTCTTTCCCCGTAATTGATTAATGAATAGGGATTATGTGTGTTTCATTTGTGAGGTAATCCATAATTACCATTATGGTATCATTTTTCAAAACCATTCTTGGTAAACATGTGAAAAAATCCATAGTTATCTACTCCCATTTCCACAAGGGTATATATAAATATTTCAACATACCAACATAAAGTTTTTTCTTCAACATGACCCATTGATAGGCAGGGCGTCTTGATACATATGCCAACACCATCCTCTTTAGGCCATCCTACAAAAACTATGATCTCATCACCATATACATCTTCATAATACCAGGATGAAAAACCAATCTGGAATAGTGGTAGGCCGAAAGGAGTTGTTTCTGAGACATTTAATGAATCATATTTTGATATCTAAAACACAATATAGATCACCATTCTACCATTAATCTATCAAAAGTCTCCCCACTATTGATTTTTTACCTCATGGTTAGACATCAAGGATCTAATGTTTTAGAATATTTAACCTACTTAATCAAATTTGTTACATGATAACTGGGAAATAAGACCACAATATCACCTTTCTTGTATCAATAAAGTTGAATATCGGCTATGATCATCATTATCTACCACTGATATGAATCCTATTTTGTGATTTGGGTATATAAATTCCAATTCAATACGTCAACTACAATTTATTTTTACCAATGTATAAATCAAGTCAAATTCAATCATTTTAAGATATTTCATCCATTTTTACAAACATAGATTCAAATATTATTGAGGGAAGATTTGTTCCAAGCTTTTATAATATGTGAACATCAGGAACTTCTCATGAATGAGGTATAGACATAATGTTTTCAAGGCATGGACTATAATAGTTAACTACCAATCATGTGTTGAGTAACATTTCTCATGAACCTATACCTATTGTGATTCATAAGATACAACATGATCTTCCTTAAGGAGAACACAAAACAAAACAGAACTAGTGACATCACAACAGACCACCTGGCCTCATCTTTACTCGGGAATTGTAAGAATATGTGATAATGTAATCCAATCCATAATATATTTAAAATTTTTATTTCATGCATTATTATATTATAAAGGAAATAATTTTCAAAAAAAATTTCTCATGGAATTATCATGTTCTGAAAAATCATAGACATTTCATCTATAATACCCTACTAAGACTAGGAAAGTGTGTATCTCAACGATTCTCGTTAGTGGTTTCTCAGAGAAATCGAATTCTATATTTCTTATTTCAATGGAATATCCCCCTTTCGAAATGAAATTTCCATTGAAATATACCTATTGTATCCATAAATCAAATTTTTAATGATTAACATAAGGTCAATGTTCATACAAGATACCAAACACCTTGCCCATGTGTTTTTCATTATCATCATGAATACTAGAAGAAGCTAGAATACCATTTATGAATAATAACATAAAAAATTCAAGATACCTAGGAAATAATTGATTCATGAATTCAATATATAATAATGTTAAATTCATTAGACCAAAGAGAATACAAATATAGTAATAATGGCTATTATGACTCATGAATGTTGTCTTCAAAATATCCTCCTTCCAAAGTCAAATTTTGTGATACCCAAATTGTAAATCAATATAAAATAACATTTTGTATCCCCTTAATTGAAAGAAATCATCAATTCCTGGAAAAAGTATCAATTATTTATCCTAAAATATTTTATATTATGGTAAACCACAAAAATCAAAATATTTGTATCTGTTTTCTTGAAAAAAATAATCAGTACTCAAATAGAGACATACTGGGTTAAATAAAACCATTACTTTTGAAAAAATCTAGATAAAAATTAAATTAAATTAATTCTGTTAGTTCCATATAATTTTGTGGAAGTGAATGATGACTCATTCAAGATAGGTTACCAATCATAAATCTAATTCCCTTTTTATTGGATACATAGTGATATTATTGGGTAAGACATCAGGGAATAAATGAGTGATGGTAGGAACATATCTAGGTTTTTTTTGCATTAATAGATTCCAAAGTAACAATTTTCAACTGGTAAGAGATATTCATAACCACCAATACCATGTTTCCTTTTTTACTTGAATTCACATCCCAATACCATTGAAATATATGTTGAAATTCATCCAAATATGTGAAATGAAACTTCTATTCATAATAGTCGATATGGGTCTTAAAGGATGTCAACCAATCCTTTCCAAAATATGGAAAAAATTTATATATCTCAGGAAAATATAAACCCCCAAAAAATTCATCCCCATCAATAGTTATATAATTCACTACACACATAAAGTCTTAACACACTCCTTATCCAATAAGTGTTTGAAATTTAAAAACATTATACATTGTTTCAATAAGAAAATTAATAAGATTCACAATATGAGAAACAATAAAAGAGGGGTACTTGATAGTATCAAAAAAGACATACTTGTGAGTATATTTATAAATAATTTTAACTTTAATCCTCAAAGGAATGGATAAATCATCCTTGAACACCATCTAATAACAAAAAAACAACACACCAAGTCTTCCCGACAATTATATATTGCTATGTTATTGATTTGATGAATGTTGAGTTATGGATGTGACATGAGATTCACCCAAGGGAACTGGTTTTTTGGGGTTATTACTATTTCATATCAATTGAACCATGTGATAGTAATAATTCTAGGATATGGTCATGAATGTTCCATCATTTATCCTTAGATAAGATGTACAATAACATTTTCGATATTTCTACTTGATACAATTGTGACATTCAGATATAAGAGATGCTGATTTTACCTTGATATGTTTATAAGATCCAAAATGGTAAGATCTAAACATGATTTTGTGTCATGGAAGAAAATTAACTAATCCCATAGTCTGAAACTGAGGTGCTCTACCTCATTTATAGTATATCTCCATCTTCTTCTTGTTCCCCATATTTGAGTTCTCACTAGTTATCATAGATTAAATAAATACTTCCTCAAGTTGGATTGATAGAAATATAATTTTATTTCACTCTTTAAGTTTTAACCATCTCTTTATAATTTTTAATATAGTGGAAGACTCTCTTAGAATGATTCTATGGTCACAATAATTACTTAACGATGTATTCCTTTATTGATAACTAATAGATACTTCAAAATAAAAACACCGTTAAAAAACATAGCTACGAATTTCATCACTTTTAGAGACTCATCCATTAGGTTGAATAAATCAATTGATTAGGCTATCTTGACATTGTGAGGATAGAATTACTTGATGAATAAATGTTTAACGTCCTCCCATATAAATCCTTACTCAACATTATATTGGATCTCTAGATCCCACCATAAGCATGTAATATCCTACACAATATATACTACTGACATGGCCTTTATCTATGATAAGGTACTAGAGAAACCAAAAATACAATTCATTTTATTGGGCCACAATTCCCCCTTTTTAGGTTCCAAACCCCCAAAATGATGGATGTATTATGATTTTGAAAATACACATAATGATCTACATGGTTAGTTTCATTATTTGGATTGTATTTTTTCTTTTTTTGAAAATCATGAACAATGCTTTTAAAAATATCATGGTTCATCAATGCCTCGGTAACAACCACATTTTTTAAAGCATCCATTTATAGGTTTTACTACATTGACGTGGTGACATTTTCTATAACCAGGACCATAACAACACTTAGTCATCACCGACTAGAACATGAGGGCTTAGAATATGTAGAATCACTAAATGAAATAAAAATTAAAACCCAAATTTAAAAAATAAACCATTTAAATATTTTCCAAAAATCATCAGACCTAAGATGAAAAATTTAATCCTTGTGGGATGTCTCATTATTAAGGTATTATATGATACACTTATTTTCAACACACAAAACGATGAGATGAAAACACACCTTGAAGTGTATTAGATATGTTTTATAACTGGATGACCCTGGTAACTTGAATATCAAAAAAATATGTTGGAAATATCTTTCTACTCTATACATTTTATGTTTTGATATCACTATAACCATTCTACCATCTCATGATGATGTATCTACTTGTATTAATACCATTTTTAATATCCATTCCCAGAACATTGTCATGGGTTGAGTCTGAGGCATTATGAAGCTAAGGTGACATCATGAAGACACTAAAGGATGGAACTAAATTCCTAAGGATTAATAAAACATTTGGGTGATTATCCGTGAAGAGAAAACACAACCTCACAAGATAAAAAACAACCCATCATACTATATAATGCTTGAGTAGTAACTATACAATATAAATGAAAAATAATCTATAGTAACTTCAGTGTGGTCATAATAAAGTAATAAAAGATGACATAAAGAGGCCTAAAGACATCTCAATATAGTAACTACTATGTGTCAACACTCCAACTCCCCAAGAGAGAACTCAAAGATCCAAACCCTAAACTAAGGAATAATAATAATGATATGCCACTGAAAAAATATGATACCTTTCCCTTCCATATGTCTCATAAAACAACATTAGAAAACACATCAAAGTGTCCATATTGGTTGTGATTATAAAACTCTTTAGTATTCCTCCAATAAATTACCCAAATAAGGTTACTAAGACAAGATCATATTATATCATAGTTTAAAATATAATTTATTTCACAAATAGGAACATCAAAACATTTACTCAATTTATAATATTTTAAATTAAAAGTGGTAAATGTAATCTGTAAGGAATCATTTTAAGTAAAACCATTGAAATAAATTAGATGATCTTCCTTATATTTCATTTGGAATTCAAATTCCATATACCTAAATCACACACACGCACATGTGTTCTAGGACACATTTCATCACTAATGTGAAATTTTTCATTCATTCACAGAGTTGTAACAATGTAACCAATATTGAGGTTCCCGAATAGCACACTTCCCTTATTCAAGGTCAAATCCAATGTAAATGAATTCATGGAAACTATGTATTCCAAATCCTTTATCAATTCATTAATCATAAAACATTTCTTCCCTTTATAAAATTTCAATGAAAGACATTTCTTTTGAAAAACCAAAACCAAAATTTTAAAATAATAATATAAAATTATAAAAAAAATTGGTTTTACAAATTTCATTCATATTCAATTGCTCCTTAAACCAGAATTTTAAAATCTGTATTTTTAAATTTACAAACCAAGAGGATGATATTTAAACACTATCATTTTTAAGAAATAACCCTTCAATTTATAGAATAAGTTCGGTAGAGAGATAATCCACCATCCTATAAACATGTTATGAAACCAAATAAATCAATAAGGAAACCTCTAGATTAAGGATCAAAACACATTTCATTAAATAAATATAGATAATATCAAATAAAATTCTTCAAGGATTGTAGATCTATCCATATCATGTTTGATATAATTTTTTGGTTGTGAGAGTATTATAATATCTAAGAAGAAAGAGAGAAAATAGAGGCTTACTAATTATACTGGATATATAACACACTTTGATTTTAAAAACATTGATTTAGGATGAAAGGTTATTAGAAAGGATAGAAATTTTAGGAGGGGAGTTTGAGATCCTAAGAGAAGTGGAGAAAAATAAGAGTTCCATGGTGTAATTATGAATTAAACTCTAATTTTCATATCATTTAATTCACATTACATAGTTCAAATACACATCTTAACAAACTATGTGCCAACCATTGAAATTTTACTCTCTCCAAACAAGATAACCACATTATTATGCCACATGATTTATAAAGCAATGATTCAACCATTTGAATGCTATTATATGTCATCATAGAGGCCACACAATTTATCTTTTCCATAAAAATGATTTTTTTCCAAATTGCATGTCAAATAAGAGCCTATGTACTAACACCAACATCTCCTTGCACAATTTTATGAATATTTTTCATGGTTTCAAATAACTATTCCCAAACCATGCACCATTAGAAACATTTCCAAAAATATTTAAATAATGTTACAGAATTTTTATTAAGTGTATTCTCTATGTAAGTTTTATGAGAAAGTTCTATTATAAAGATTATATATGATGTACGGTATTCATATGGTTCATTATATTGGTTAAGAGACTTTAATTAAATGATCATATAATTATTTACTAATTCATGACTTCCTAAACATTATTAAGAAGTCATGATATTGATGATTAATTTATAAATGGGAACATTATAGAACTAATTTTAGATAGACATCGCTATAAAATCATGATAAGATAATAATTAAATGATGTAAAAATGTTTGGTTATTGGAAATGTTTTTTATAAGAAGATGGGACTGAAAATGGATAAGTTTGAAAAAGGGGAGAAAATATCAATTTTCCATCAAATGAAATTTATTGAAAAAATGTTTGAAAATTTATATAAGTGGTACCAAATTTGGATCAATAGATAAACTAGATCACATGAATGAGAAAAAGAAATTTTTTTGAGAATTTTTGTGGTTGTATAAATTTGAGTATGAAAATCAAAGTGGTGAAAGAAGTTAAAAGTGGTAGAATCCTACACAAGTATACTTCTCATTTGTTAATGGTTATCAATGTATAGATGATAATAAAGAAATAGGAAGTATTTTTCAAGAAGTTATATTTTAATATCTATATATATTCAAATGAAGAAATAAAAAGGATAAATTTAAAGTAGTGAATGAGATGAAGAATGATAGATGTGACCAAATTCTCTCTATGTTTCCCCAATTTAGTCAACCACATTTAGTGATTCTAGAGAAATAGGTAATGTAATATGAGTTTTTTCATAGATATATTTTCTGATGAATGAAATATATAGGATTCTGTTAAAAAACATATTTAAAATCTTGAATTGAATGTTTTTTGTTAAAAACTGTATAATGTTAAGAGGTCATGTTTTTGATTTTTTTACTTTACTATTGTATAAATTCAATCAAAAAAGAGGTTCATTAGAAAAAATAACATAAAAAATCATTTATAAGTCTTTCAGACATACATTTCTATTTAAGTGTTGTATAATTTTTGAAACGAGGTAACAGGATAGGATTGAGAAACACTGATCATTAAAAAAAATTCTTATAAAGTATATCAGTCTATGAGACGATGAGGCACAATGATTAGACAATTATGAACTAGAAAGAGTATTTTAAAGGAAGTTCATTGGATGGATAAGAATTAGAAAATCATTCATGATGTCAATAGATAATCTTTTCAAAGATTTTTGGTTTAGAATGTTTTGGGTTGAGGTAGTGTGACTGGTTGAAATATCCAGAAACATATTTCATCTTAATGATTTAAATTATAGGAGTGATGTTTTATTATCAGATAAATAAGGTTCATTTGTATGGAGAGTTCCAATAGAAGTTCAATATAAATATTGACAATATTTTTCCCTAATAATATTTACACAACATCATTTTTTAACCAAGAATGATGATGTTATAATGATATTAAATTTTTATTATCATTCTATGTTTTAGGAAATTAGAATTAGGTTGTGGATGTAGGAGAATTAGAATAAGATTATGAAATATTCTATAATAGTTGAGAAACATCTAGTGAATTAATTATTAGTAGGAGATCTGACATTAATGTTTCATTGATTGGGAATGTGAATCAATTTTCTTGAATTTTTTACTTTTACAGAACCTATATAAAGGGGTAATAAATTATAATTTATTTAACATTATTAATTGAAAAAATATGATTTGTTGAAGGATTTGTATAAGTATTTAGATGCCTATAAAAGTTTTGTTTCATGTTGAGGAATAGTTCTAGAGATAGTTTTCAATCATAGAATTGGACATAGTTTTAGTTTAATGTTTACAAATAGAAATAAATGTATAGAGTGTATGATAAATGTTTTTGAGGTTTATAGTTTTTGTTTAATGTATAGAAAATATATTTTAAAATGAATAGTTTATTTATGTGTAATGGAAAAAATATTTTAGACATAGAAAAGGGTTAAAAATAAAAACATTTTTGGAAAGAGGAAAATGAAAATAGAAACATAGAATTTATGAGTTGAATTTACAAAGTTTTATACTTATGTTATATCTAAAGGTTTTTAAGAAAAAATATATTAAATAGATGTTTTTTGTATAATCTTTATTATTAGGAGAAAAAGGAGTATAATATGAGATGGCTCAAATGTTTTATTCAATTATTTCTAATAGTAAATTTCTATGTACCCATGAAAGTGTACATGGAAAGTATTTATGTTATCACATTGAGAATGAAATTTGTAAAGCTTCTGTTCCATGTTTACTATCTTATTTTTTATTCTTGTATGTTGGTTAAAAAAATATGATAATTAAATAACTCAACCAAGTTTAATGGGTTACGTTTCATAAAAATTTATGTTTTTAAAAGTTCACCACTGATTCAACACCAATTATCAATGGTTCAGAAATCCTCAAGAACATCAGTCTATTTCAAATATTTGTTCCTTAATTGAAACCTTTTCAATGAAAATAATTATTTCATAAAAAATATTGGTATTCTGACATTCGATAGAATTTTTTTAATAATTTGAAAAATAGAATGGAATAATTAATTTTATCAATTGTCCTAGAGGGTATAGATATAAAAACAATTGAGTTCCCCTCTGATAAAAAATATCCCAGGAATTTTTTCAATATGATAAATATTGTGTTTGTAAAATAACTTGAAATTAACATATTTTTTATCTTGCATAATATGTTTTTATGAATGTGATGGGTCTCAAAATCAATAAATAAATTTTTTTACCTGATTGGAAGTATCTTGAAGGGGAACAAAAAAGTAAAAGAGGAAAAGTTACAAATTTTGTGAAATAAGTTAAAGATATTAAAATGAGAGATACATAAACTATTGATGATAACTTCACCAATGTTAATGAATTAATTTTAAAAAATCAAAGTTCTTATAGATATAATAGAGAATTTTAAAATTGTGATGAATGTAACGACCTGAAATATTAAATAAATATTTGTTTCCTAATTTTATGTGTTATTTTTATACTCAACAAATGTTTTATTTTATAAACATGATTATAATTAGAATGAGACCATTGGGTTTTGACTGTTATATGTCCATCGGTCAATATGACCGCTGTGAACAAAATGTTTTGATTATTGTCTCTATATATAAGTAATCTTGGTTGATTATTATAGAAAGAATATTCGATGGCCTCACCTAGTAGTCTTGGACCGATCGAAGCCCATCTAACAGAGATTGGTAAGGAGGTAGCACCATTGGGCTTTGCTCTGGACCAAACCCAAGCCGAACTTCATCATGTGAAGCTAGAACGGAATCGCCTTCGTGAGAAGTTCAAACTGAGAGAAATTACTACTCGGGCAATGTTGACCGAGCCGCCCCAAGATTCTATCCCCTTAGAACACCTTACTCTTAGGTCCTATGCTAGTATTATAAGGGGCTATGTAACGAGACCGTAACTGCCTTGTGTAATCCTTGTTTTAATTAAAAATTGGGATTTCTGCTTATGATGAAGTTTATGAATTTTCAAATGACCAGAGAAAAATAGTATGCATATTTTTGATGAATTTTCAAAAGAATATTTTGAAAAAAAATGTTTATGTAAACCTTAAATAACATAAAATGTGTAATGATTTTCAAAAAATGGTCTTCTACAATTATGTTCAGTACGAAATTTGGAGTCTAATAAGATCAACTTGATTTTTGATGAATAGTAAATTATGAATAGTGATTTTATGATTAGGATTAGTAATATGACCAAATGGATTAGTAATCTAACTTAAAGAATGTTTTAATATAATCTAGGCACCTTGATTAAGTAATGTGATTCAATAAAATGGTTAAATAATGGTTTCATAAATTATTATTCAAGTATTAGTTTTTTCGGGTGAATAGTGTTTTTTAATTAAAAATTTAATTAAAAATATTTAGAAAATTATTTTTATAAAACAGATTTCATTTTTGAACTCAGAGCACCGATATTATGCTATGGTAATTTTTGGGGTTTTTTCTGAAAAAACGAATTTTTGGTGAATAGTGTTTTTATTTAAAAATTAAATTAAAAATATTTAGAAAATTATTTTTATAAAATCGAGTTCATATTTGTAATCAGAGCGTTGATATTTGATTATGGTGAAATTTTGGGATCTTTCTGAGAAAGTTGAATTTTCAGTGAATAGTAAAAATACAGTTTTAGGGGTTCGGTATGTTTAATGACATCATAGCTGTGTCATGAGTTATTTTAAGGGTTGGCCGGCCAAGGGTGATAAATTATTGTTTTGGGGGCACCATGTGGCCTAACTCCATGATAAATTCGAAGGGAGAGCACATGGGTTTGAGAAAAGCACATGTAAGGTGTCCTTTGGCCATTTATGCCTTGTCCCCTCACTTTCCCTATAAATACCAAGCCCTCCTCTCATCCATTAGACTCCCCACTCTTCCCCAACGAAGTTCTAGTCTCATTACCTCCCAAGGAGTCCTCCCAAGGTGCCCCCAAGCCCTCAAGGTCCAAACCATTGAGTTTTAAGAGTTACGTTTTAAGGTAAGGGATCCGACCTCTCTCTTTCATTTCAAGTAATCTCTTTTATGCCATTCCTTTTATGCTCCATGTTCTTATGTTTGAGGATGTTCTTTTATACTCCTCTTACTGCCCTTTTCATGTTAATATAATGAGATACCTCCTCTTACTCTCATTATTTCGTTTTATGAAGTTTTAAGTGGCGCCGTTAGGCTGCCGAAATTTTTGTAACAGATTCTTTCTCCCTTCTCATTTTTCAAGATCTATTTTCATGTAAAGTATTTCATGTTCCTTTTTTATTATGTTGGGGTATGATCTATAAATTTATCATACTGATCTTTTATGATCATATGATGAGATTCCCCATTTGATCACTTCAATTCAGTATTTTGTAGTTTTAAGTGGCGTCGTTAGGCTGCCGAATTTTTAAGTGGTTCTTCACCATTCTCGTTTTGAAGTTCTACTTTCATGTCAATTCTTTCAAGTTCCTTTATATTATGTTGGGGTATGATCTCTATATCTATCATACTGGACTCTTATTTTCATATTATGAGAGACCCTATTTGACCTTGTCAATTCAATTTTGTTGAAGTTTAAGTGGCGTCGTTAGGCTGCCGAATTTTTAAGTGGTTCTTCACCATTCTCGTTTTGAAGTTCTACTTTCATGTCAATTCTTTCAAGTTACTTTCTATTATGTTGGGGTATGATCTCTATATCTATCATACTGTACTCTTATGTTCATATGATTAGAGACCCTATTTGACCTTGTCAATTCAATTTTGTTGAAGTTTAAGTGGCACCGTTAGGCTGCCGAATTCTCACAAGAGAAATCTTTTTTTTTCTTCCTTTCATGTTCTTCATTTCATATGGTATATTTTCAAATTTCATTACCATGTTCTTAAATCCCTTATATTTTTCCTCTCTACTGTTTGATGGTTCATTTATGAATGTTTGACCCATGTCCCCTCTCTTCTCAATGTTTTCTAAAACCCCGAAACATAGTCGTTATGCTGTAGAATTTTCATCTCAAAGTGCCTCTCTCTCTTTTCTAAAAATTATTTTATGTTATAAAGTGAATACTCAAAGCTCTTATTTCTATAGGGGTATTCACATATATATCAAAATGTTCTATTTTAAATTCTGGTATTTACATATATGAAACCCTCTTTCCCTTTCCGTGTGTTTAAAGTGCCGTAAAGATCATGTCTTTAAAGCAGTTTTTAAAATGTTATGATTATGAAATGAAACCCATTTATTTTATGTTATGTGGGTTATTTATGAAATTTTTGATGATTATATATGTGGATCACATGATAACAAAGGAAAATTTAAGGGTGCGCCCTGATAGCGCTCCAATGCATTGGGTAATGATGTAACCACTAGAGATTACAATTTTCACGATACCTTGGTGAATAACCTTGGTAATTTTCAAATGACACCTTGGGGATGGACCTTGGTGATATGTTCATGATTTTCTATGTTAAATGATGTAGCCACATCTTCAAGTTATGAAAAATGTTATTTTTATTATGAAATTCCTCATGATTTCTTTCTCATGCCTTAAAAGTTTTTCGTGTCTTTATTGAATTATATCAAGTTCACATGTAAAATGTTCCTCTTGTTTCCCTTACTGGGCCTTATGCTTACCCTTTCTTTTGTTGTATGTCCCCAGGTTATGAGATGCAGTCATGAACCTAGGATGAACATAAGGAGTATCCTTTAAAGTGTTTAAGAAGAATGTTTTTTTATTGTTTCATGTATTAAGTTCCTGGTTTCCAAGACACTAAACCTTAAAGATCCTCGGTTTTTGTAAAATGTAATGAAAGTTTATTTGATAAAAAGGCGGGATGATATAGTTGGTATCAATGGATGGTTTAGTTATTTGTGGAAATTAGGATATGAAAACTTTAGGAAGAACCCTATAGAAAAGTTTAAATATAGGAAATCTTCCTGGTATTTTGGTGAGTATTGAGTAAGGGGTTTCCAAGCAAATACATCCCTGTCTGGATACGAGCAGGTAGAGGTGGCTCTGGCACAGATGTACATAGGGGTAAAACCCGAAAACACCGCTTTGAGCTAGACTCGAACGGGAACTGGTACACGACAACGGGCCTTGCTGCACTCTTGGTTACGACACTCTCGGGGGATATGCTTTGGTAAATTCATAAGCTTAGTATGAACCATTATTAAAGGAACAAAGATAAAATAAAATAAAGATTCACATAAGAATATATGATCATGGATAACCTAGATTGGAACCTAGGGGATCACAAGTTAGGGTATACTTTTCCTCTACAAGTTATCCTTATATGATTTAAGCTCCTTTTCATGATTATTGGTTAAGTATTTAAGCCTCTAATTATAATTTCTCTTCTTAGTTAATGGTGGGAGATGGAAGAACATGTCCCAATAACCAATGTGATAGGAAATGAAACGATTTCCATATTAATATGAAAGAGATGATTAGGGGATTAAAAGCATATTATAATTTTGGAAGATGTTCACTATTTTGGGGACCCTATATGATCGAGGTAAATATACTACTACGGTATTTTTCTTTGAAGAGTAGGGTTGACTTATATTTTGAAGAATTGATGAATTTAAGGTGGAATTATAGTAATTTAGGTTACTTATGGAAATTATTAACCTATCTTGGGGTAAATATGTTTAGGTTAGTTACTTTTTTTATAAGATGTCAGGAGTGGTTGATGTTGTTTGGAGATGAATGATAAAGTTTACCTTGGAAGACTATGTTATCAAATCCTTCTTGTATTTGGGATTCAATCATAGTTTGGTTTATTTTGAGGATTTTTAAGGACAGTTATTTATGGAATGGACTATGATGAACTTTGGGTAGTACCATGGAAATTTGAAGATTTAAAAGTAGTTTCCATTCCTATGGAATTGTTTTTTTTGAAGAGTTGTTTTACCTTACCCTTTCTGTTTTTGGGATAATGTTTAAAGATAGAAGAAATAGATAGTTAATCTTTTGTGGATTATGAAGATGATTCTTGTGTTTTGATGAGACCTAGTAGTTTTGAATGTTCATAATTTGGAGAAAAGATTAGTTTTGGGTAGAAACTTATTAAAGGATGAAACTCCACATGAAGATAAGTATATTTCCTTATGTTTTGTTCTATGTTGTAAATGAATTCCTCAAAATTATGAAAAGGAACGTAAAACAAAAACGTTGTTGGTTTACGTTTCCTATTAGGTAATCAAAGACCGTTTAAACACATCATAAGTTTGAGATTTTCTCATGGTTAACTTTCTCCTAATCATGTTCTCTATCACTCTCCCTCAGAACTTGAACCTTTGTTTTCTCCTCCATGTCCATGTTTTCCTACATGGAACCCTAGTGTGGGTTAACTCGGGTGACCTTTGTACTTCCCTTTCTTTCTTTTAAAGTAATAGTTTTACTGACTCCTTTTGCGATGTGGGACTTTCAATGAAATTTCAAAACCCAATTTTAAAAAAATTGCGAGGACGCAATTTCTTAAGGGGGGAAGATTGTAACGACCCAAAATATTAAATAAATATTGTTTCCTAATTTTATGTGTTATTTTTATACTCAACAAATGTTTTATTTGATAAACATGATTATAATTAGAATGAGACCATTGGTTTTTGACTGTTATATGACCATCGGTCAATATGACCGCTGTGAACAAAATGTTTTGATTATTGTCTCTATATATAAGTAATCTTGGTTGATTATTATAGAAAGAAGATTCGATGGCCTCACCTAGTAGTCTTGGACCGATCGAAGCCCATCTAACAGAGATTGGGAAGGAGGTAGCACCATTGGGCTTTGCTCTGGACCATACCCAAGCCGAACTTCATCATGTGAAGCTAGAACGGAATCGCCTTCGCGAGAAGTTCAAACTGATAGAAATTACTACTCGGGCAATGTTGACCGAGCCGCCCCAAGATTCTATCACCCTAGCACACCTTACTCTTAGGTCCTATGCTGGTATTATAAGGGGCTATGTAACGAGACTGTAACTGCCTTGTGTAATCCTTGTTTTAAATAAAAATTGGGATTTATTCTTATGATGAAGTTTATGAATTTTCAAATGACCGGATAAAAATAGTATGCATATTTTTGATGAATTTTCAAAAGAATATTTTGAAAAAAAATGTTTATGTAAACCTTAAATAACATAAAATGTGTAATGATTTTCAAAAAATGGTCTTCTACAATTATGTTCAGTACGAAATTTGGAGTCTAATAAGATCAACTTGATTTTTGATGAATAGTTAATTATGAATAGTGATTTTATGATTAGGATGAGTAATATGACCAAATGGATTAGTAATATAACTTAAAGAAAGTTTTAAAATAATCTAGGCACCTTGATTAAGTAATGTGATTCAATAAAATGGTTAAATAATGGTTTCATAAATTATTATTCAAGTATTAGTTTTTTCGGGTGAATAGTGTTTTTTAATTAAAAATTTAATTAAAAATATTTAGAAAATTATTTTTATAAAACAGATTTCATTTTTGAACTCAGAGCACCGATATTATGCTATGGTAATTTTTGGGGGTTTTTTCTGAAAAAACGAATTTTTGGTGAATAGTGTTTTTATTTAAAAATTAAATTAAAAATATATAGAAAATTATTTTTATAAAATGGAGTTCATATTTGTAATCAGAGCGTTGATATTTGATTATGGTGAAATTTTGGGATCTTTCTGAGAAAGTTGAATTTTCAGTGAATAGTAAAAATACAGTTTTAGGGGTTCGGTATGTTTAATGACATCATAGCTATGTCATGATGATGTCATGAGTTATTTTAAGGGTTGGCCAGCCAAGGGTGATAAATTATTGTTTTGGGGGCCCCATGTGGCCTAAATCCATGATAAATTCCAATGGAGAGCACATGGGTTTGAGAAAAGCACATGGGAGGTGTCCTTTGGTCATTAATGCCTTGTCCCTTCACTTTCCCTATAAATACCAAGCCCTCCTCTCATCCATTCGACTCCCCACTCTTCCCCAACGAAGTTTGGGTCTCATTACCTCCCAAGGAGTCCTCCCAATGTGCCCCCCAAGCCCTCAAGGTCCAAAACTTTGAGTTTTAAGAGTTACGTTTTATGGTAAGGGATCCGACCTCTCTCTTTCATTTCAAGTAATCTCTTTTATGTCATTCCTTTTATGATTCATGTTCTTATGTTTGAGGATGTTCTTTTATACTCCTCTTACTGCCCTTTTCATGTTAATATAATGAGATATCTCCTCTTACTCTCATTATTTCTTTTTATGAAGTTTTAAGTGGCGCCGTTAGGCTGTCGAAATATTTGTAACGGATTCTTTCTCCCTTCTCATTTTTCAAGATCTATTTTCATGTAAAGTATTTCATGTTCCTTTTTGTATTATGTTTGGGTATGATCTCTAAATTTAACATACTGATATTTTATGATCATATGATGAGAGACCCCATTTGATCACTTCAATTCAGTATTTTGAAGTTTTAAGTGGCGCCGTTAGGCTGCCGAATTTTTAAGTGGTTCTTCACCATTCTCGTTTTGAAGTTCTACTTTCATGTCAATTCTTTCAAGTTCCTTTATATTATGTTGGGGTATGATCTCTATAACTATCATACTGGACTCTTATGTTCATATGATGAGAGACCCTATTTGACCTTGTCAATTCAATTTTGTTGAAGTTTAAGTGGCGCCGTTAGGCTGCCGAATTTTTAAGTGGTTCTTCACCATTCTCGTTTTGAAGTTATACTTTCTTGTCAATTCTTTCAAGTTCCTTTATATTATGTTGGGGTATGATCTCTATATCTATCATACTGGACTCTTATGTTCATATTATGAGAGACCCTATTTGACCTTGTCGATTCAATTTTGTTGAAGTTTAAGTGGCGCCGTTAGGCTGCCGAATTCTCACAAGAGAAATATTATTTTTTCTTCCTTTCATGTTCTTCATTTCATATGGTATATTTTCAAATTTCATTACCATGTTCTTAAATCCCTTATATATTTCCTCTATACTGTTTGATGGGTCATTTATGAATGTTTGACCCATGTCCCCTCTCTTCTCAATGTTTTCTAAAACCCCGAAACATAGTCGTTTTGCTGTTGAATTTTCGTCTCAAAGTGCCTCTCTCTCTTTTCTAAAAATTATTTTGTGTTATAAAGTGAATACTCAAAGCTCTTATTTCTACAGGGGTATTCACATATATATCAAAATGTTCTACTTTAAATTCTGGGATTTACATATATGAAACCCTCTTTCCCTTTCCGTGGGTTTAAAGTGCCGTAAAGATCATGTCTTTAAAACAGTTTTTAAAACGTTATGATTATGAAATGAAACCCATTTATTTTATGTAATGTGGGTTATTTATGAAATGTTTGATGATGATGTATGTGGATCACATGATAACAAAGGCAAATTTAAGGGTGCGCCCTGATAGCGCTCCAATGCATTGGGTAATTATGTAACCACTAGAGATTACAATTTTCACGATACCTTGGTGAATAACCTTGGTAATTTTCAAATGACACCTTGGGGATGGACCTTGGTGATATGTTCATGATTGTATATGTTAAATGATGTATCCACATCTTCAAGTTATGAAAAATGTTATTTTTATTATGAAATGCCTCATGATTTCTTTCTCATGCATTAAAATTCTTTTCGTGTCTTTATTGAAGTATATCAAGTTCACATGTAAAATGTTCCTCTTGTTTCCCTTACTGGGACTTATGCTTACCCTTTCTTTTGATGTATGTCCCCAGGTTATGAGATGCAGTCATGAACCTAGGATGAACATAAGGAGAATCCTTTAAAGTGTTTAAGAAGAATTTTTTTTTATTGTTTCATGTGTTAAGTTCCTGGTTTCTAAGACACTAAACCTTAAAGATCCTTGGTTTTTGTAAAATGTAATGAAAGTTTATTTGATAAAAAGGCGGGATACTATAAAGAAACCCACATGAAATTTCTTTACTGTTTGGACTCTAAAATTTAGTACTTATAAATAAAGATGATATTTCTCTTGAGAAATTTAATTAATTACTTGTTTATTATGAAATGTTGAAGGATAAATTATTTAAAAATTGTATCTGGGTTGAAATGATTTTTTAATCTATGAGGAAGCTGAAAATCCATGATATTGTGAATTTAGGCATTAGATTCAGAATAAAAAGAAAATGATTAAATGAATGAAAATATAATTTCTCTCATCTCTGAATACTATTGAACACATAGAGGTGAGCATGGAAGAAATATTCCCCTTAAAATTTTCAGTTCTGGAGGAATTGGGGATTATTCTCTGAATTTATCTATTAAGAATGTTGGTGAATATAATGTTCACTCCATAGAAAAAACTTGGTGGAAGAGGTGGAAGAAAAATTCTAAACAAGAAAATAAATACAGTGGTGTTATGAAAAAGTTTACATGAAAAAAAAATATTAAGTAAGAAAGGTAAATATGACCCTACTAACAAAAATTGTTCAGAATATGAACATTTTAAAATATAAAGATCCTTATCTAAAACATTTTAGAAAAGGGAAGATTCATCAAATAATGATGAATATGAAGTAAAGAGTCTTATTGATAATATCAACTCAGATATAAACTTATAGAATTTATTAAAAAAATTCAATTCTCATAAAATAGATCATAATGATAAATAAATAAACTGGAAATGATATTGATGAAATGAAAGATGTGTTTAAATACGAAGATGAGTATATTTATAAGATCATAAACCTTATACTAAATGTTTATTTTAAAGAAATGAGAGTGGATGATCTATGTAAGAAACTTATAGCTAACAAAAATGAGGTTTTAAAAACTAAATCAAAACATATTTATTTTAAATTAACATTAAGGAAGATTAATTTAAATTTAAAAAATTTATTCATAATTAAAATAAGAAGCATATCATGTTGCAGAAAAAGGTTTCACCAAGAATCAAGGGAAATATTTACCCACTAAATATAAAAGTTCATCTGATTTGTATATAAAATTAGATGTTGGAAAAAATGATGTAAAATATTGTATTGATAAAGCATTTGAGAAATAATTCATATATACAAAATTATTGTACATCTCCATATTAAATTATCTCTATTATAATAAGAAACAAAAATAGAATGGTTTTTCAAAGCTTGAAATCCAGTATAAAGGGAAATGTCACATTATTATTGATGACTGAGATTCAGTGGATATTTTTTCTTCCTGTAGTATATTTGGAAATGATGTGTATAATATTTGGAACCACATGTATCATCGTAGTCATATGTATGAAATTATAGGTATCAAATATAACAGAAATAACATTTTCCAAATATTATTACAGGGTTTTAATCATAATAAATTATCAATCAAAAGCGAAGGATTGTAAAGTCTGGCATCTTTTGAATATTAGATACACAGTTATAAAGAATGAAAAATTCATTTATTTAATCTTAATAATGATATCATAACATCCTTTGAGCCCTTACATCAATATAGGAAAACCTGTGAAATACATGAACAAATCGATGTGATAAAAATCCCAGTATGTGAATAAGCATAATAATAAAGCATAGCAGATGAGATAAATGGAAAAACATGATGACATAAAAGTAAAAAATAATTAATATCATAACATACAAAACATGGGATCTTGTTAAAATGGAATAAAATTATTGATGAAGAAACATAATATAATAAATACGCATGAGTCAAGTCTCATTAAACATGAAGGATTACAAGTAAAGGCTAACCATCAAGACCATTCCATGTGGATCATGAGTCAAGGTTAACCACCAAGACCATGACACTTGAAGTATCATGAGACTAAAAATTACCCCAAGGAATTGTATTTCTATATAGTAATACCCATCATAACATCTCCAGGAATACTTTTTTCCACATAAATAATTATACATATATAATAAGACAAAAACATAAGGCTTACCCATGTAAAGAATTGGGTATCATAATCATTTCATAAGGAACATAAAAAGGGAATGTCATAATAGTGTCCATAAAAGAATGTATATAAATCATACATCGATAATAACAGGGGTAAATATGAGTATATCATGATATGTGATGTCATACTTAATGGAAAACATGTAAAAATAGTGTTTAAAAAACATATGAAATAAAATATTTTGTTGTGGTTTGAGGGAATGCTTTCAAGATTTTTCAAAACATAAAAGAAAAAAATGTTTTCATAAAAATAAAAATGAACCAAGGTAATTTTATATGTTAAAATGGGTTATTTATTAAAAATTAATGTTTCATAAAATATATTATAGAGTGAACCAAAAATGGGTAAGAAATCAGGATGTTCCCATTTAATTGGGATTACCTATCGGGAAGAATTGATAAGGGAACCTTTTTAAAACATGTATTTCCACATAAAATAAGGATTACATGATCTGGATAAATTATTTTGCAACATATAAATATAATTTTTAATAAATTTATTAAAATAAATAATATTTTCATTGGGTAACGGGAGAGAAAGCGTAACCCGAAGGAAAAAATGAGTGATTGGAAAGAATCCATTACCTTATGTACCAAATGATTCAGCACTTGTACTTAATTTTCATAACAATAAAATTAAATCCTTTAATTTATTAATTAATGACCATTGTTACATTTATTTTATTTATTATAATTTTATAAAGTTCATTTATGGCCTTTTTGATGAGTTATAAAATACAATGTCAACATTTGGGAGTGTTCATTTCCTTGGTTATCCTATAAGTTTGTTTATATATGAGTTTGTAAGTTAATGAGAAATGGGGATAATTATCCAAAATTAAGGTTTCCTTTTATTAATTAAGTTTATATAGATTAATTTGGATTATATATCATTTGGTAATATATTATTTGGATGATTGATTAGATGAAAAGTTAATAATAATAGTTAGATTAATTTTGGCGGTTGTTTGATCCTCCAAAATTTATTTTCTTAGTTCCAAAACATAAAAAAGTTTATAACATACGTTTTAATTTTTTTTTGAAACCATTATAATTGTTTTATTTCCATCCATGAATTCTGTAATTAAAAATTATAACATGTCATCTACGAAGGTGGTAAATCAACACCTTAGAGAACATATTTACATTTTTTAGAATAAAAAGGAGAAAAGAAGAGGTTTGATGATGAATTATTAAAATAAAATGACAAAATTAAAGAATATATATGATAAATTAGTATTCATGTTATGTTTAAAAGGATTATCGAGTAAATAATAAGAAATGAAAAGAACATGAAAATAAATCAAAAGAAAAAGAAAGAGGATTTTACCACTTGAATTCTACTCTTGGAGAACCTCCTTAGGGTAATTGGATTTCATCTTTTTTAGGACTATAACCACATGGAAGTGGTTAAGAGACTTGGGAAGTGTATTAGGTAGAAATTGGACAAGCATCAAGGTTTAATATGTGTGAGTTAAAGAGGCAGTGATGGGTTGTATTTATAGAGGTGGAGATGGGTGTTTTCCCACTATTTTATTCATTAGTTTATTATTTTTCAAGAAGACTATGAATACTTTGAGAATAATCACTAAATATATTAAAATAATGAAGGATATTTTGATATTAAAGTGATTATATCAACAATTACTCAAGGAATAGTTTATTTAACTAATAATGTATATATGTTGTAAATTTTGATCTTTAACTATTCACAAAAATATTAAGAATTTTATAAAAATCAAAACAATTCCCCCTAAACATTTTTGATGTGAAAAAATAAAAATATTAACTGTATTTTAAGAGAAAGAATTTCAAAATATGAATAATTTAATTTTTAATTAAAATAATCATTTACCAGGAAACTGCCATTTTTATAATTATCACCGATTTCATAACACGTTGAAAAATCAATTAAGATCGCATAAAATTATACGAAAATAATAATAAAAAATATATTAATTTTTAAATAAATTTTATGAAAGTAAATTTTCTTTTAAATCACTATATTAATTATAAAATTGAAAATAAATATTTATGTTTTAAAAAAATTATCAACACTTAATTAATAATTTCAAAAACATTTATTTACTTATACTATTGTGTAATTATATCATATTTCCATTTATAAGGTGCCTGAATTTTATTTGTGTTTTCATTTGTGATTTTACTATTTTATTGTATGGATTACTATTCCTAAGTGTAATATTACTATTCCAACGGTCAATATACTATTCCACTGGTATAGGTTCCTTAACTTCAAGAAATACAACTAATTTAATTCATTCTACATTTATCATGTTTTTATTGTTTTCTCTATTTGATTTTATGTGATTTATACTATATGAAATTATTACAAGAAGTAAAATTTCACTGATTAAATTTAGGATTGGTACATTCTTCCCCGATTATGAAATATCCCCCTTGATGTTTTGTTTTACTATCTAAACATGTGGTGGTACTTGTCAATCATGGCGTCCTTCGGTTCACATATAGATTTTTCATAATTTTGGTTTCACCATTGTAATTTGACCAGGTGAGGGGTCTTATTGTGTAAATATTTATCTCTATGATCCATGATATTCACTGGACACTCCTAATAAAAGAGATAATTTTGTAACTGTCCCACCTCTGAATTCAGTACTTATGAGGGATTCATTATGTACTTCCACAAGAAGGATATATGAAATACATAATGTACTTGAGACATTCTAGGTGGAAGTTTTACTTGATAGAATGTAGCTCCCACATGACCATGAATCTCAAAGGGTCCATTGATATCCTTTTCTTGGTGATAACATGCCCCAAGATTGATACTCCCTCCATCCATAACTGACATGTATAGTATTTTTAATATTGTTTCACCCTTTGAAATAATTTACCACATTATTCAAATGTTTCTCATGTTCCTCATTTCTCTTGGAGTATATTAGGATATCATCAGTAAAGACTACCACAAATTTTTTTCAGGTAATAGACTATACTTATTAAATCAATGGAAATTGATGGAGGATTAGTGAGTCCAAAGGGCATCACTATGAACTCATAGTGTCCATACCTCATTTGAATGGAAGTCTTGGAAATATATTCCTTCTTCATCTTTAATTGGTGATATCCTAACCGAAGTTCCACCTTAGAGAAATAGTTGGAAAAACATTGTTGATAAAAAAGTAGTCTATCCATGGGAGCGGATACATGTTATTTATAATTATTTTATTGATAATAAGATAATCTATATAGAGGATCATTTATCAATATTTCTTCTTGATGAAGAGGATTGGTGTAACCCATGGTAAATCACTCGGGTGTATGAAACCCTCATTCAAATTCTCCTATAACTATTTATCCAGTTATTCTAACTCAAAAATAGCTATTCTATAAGGGTTTTTTATATAGGCATATATCTTGGATAAATTTCAATTTATAATAGTACCTCTCAATTAAAAGGAATACCAGACAACTATTTGGGGAATATATTTGTGTAGTCCCTCAAGATGGGAATATCCTTGAGGGTGATTCTCTCCCTTTTTTCAATAATTTTAGATAGATATGATTACTCACAAAGAAATAGTATCCACAATTGAGAAAATTATTCTGATAGAGATTCATATTCATCCTTAAACTTGTATTGAATTTGTGGATACCTTCGGATGTGAAGAGTGATCTCCCTTTCCCAACAATCGATTTTTTCTTTGTATAAATATATCTAATATATGCCCAATATAGAATTAAAATCCACCAAAGAATGTAATATGATATTTTCTGGGAGGTTCAGTCCACAAACCCTATCCAAGGATGAGTTATATACTTCCAATGTAATAATTTCCCCATTTTTTGTTCTAGTAGATAACTAAACCTATATATTTTTAGGTATTGTATGAATAGTTCTACTAAACATTCATGATATGAAATAATCCATAGAACTAGAATAAAATTGTTCATTAATAATTATTTAATTAATAACTAGTGTACCTACGACTACATCATTTTTGGGTTCCACCTCCATAGTAGGGATAACATGTGTCTATCTTTGCTACCTTGGAGGTTGTTGTTGTTTATTACCTCCATCAATCCTTAGAATAGAGAAAAATCTCACATAATGTCTATTTTCCTTTCAGTTGGTACATGGGACTATAAGTTAAGTAGTAATCTGAATGTTCAATTTTTCTTCCAAATTAATGGGATTCTTCATATCCCATCGGTAGTTATTACCCTGATTCCACATTGTTCCAAATTTAAATAATTTATTGGTTCCCTTTAGGCAGTTACCAAGAAGCTTCTTCCCACAATTTTGACACATGGAATATGCAGTTTTTATTCCATTATGAGATTTATATATTGATCCACCTATATTAAACTCCATTTTCCTCTTTTTCTCTCTAGTATCATGAGATCCTCAAGAGTCTATAATCTCAATTTCAATCTTAAGGGAAAACAAGACAATATACTCACAGCTGAAAAATTACCGAATCACCAACATTTTTTTTGACTAGGCTATATAGTGATAAAGAAGCGATCCACCTAGATTGTGGTGTTCATGATAATTTTAGAGGCAAATCGTGCATGTCTTGGGAAGTATGATTCATAAGACTTGATTGAATCATTATCCTTCTTCTTTAAACTGATGGACACCCTCTCCATTTTAAGATAGAGAGTTCATGGAAAATATTTGTTTGGAAATATTTTCCTGAAATGTTTCCATTCCATGGAAGAAATTTCATCCATGGACATTGTTTTCTTGTTCAGTGTCCACCACTGATCATCTTTTCCATCAAAATAAGATACTAGAAACACAACTTTTTCTTCTTATGAGAACCGAAGGAAAAAAATAATAGTTTTTTCAAATAAGGTAATCCACAGTTCAACGAGGAGGGGATCATAAGATACACTAATCATGGGAGACCATTATAACATAAAGGATTTGATTTGAACATTATCTTTCACTGGAGAAGGATGGAATCCAATGAAATTCATTTTATTATTTATAAAATGAGCCAGCTGATAATTTTCTGTCATGATGTTTTGAGAACCCGTTCTTATTAAATTTGGAATTTTATTATAGAAATAGTCTCATTTCTATCACCTGATTTTTTTGCAAAGACTCTTTTATTTCCACCTATAAACTATAAAAAATAATATATAAATAAGGGCTTCAATACATTGATAATATGAATATAAAAATAAAACATTAAACATAGAAGGATAGACTCATAAATTAATAGTATATCCTAACTTGAGATACCCTATGTTCCAATATAGTTTATCTGTGGTGATAGAATTATCCCTAGGGTTCTTACTAAAGTGATCTAGTCTAAATATATAAAAATAACTAGACCTTTCTCTGATTCCAGTTATGTTAGGTCCACAAGTATGAATACCCTGAGAGGGGGGGTGAATCAGGGAATGACTAATTTTAAAATTAACGCCTGTTCTGATCTTGTTTCACTGTTAAGAAAAACACTCTTCTCACTCTTTCCTGTTGCAAAATTTAAACATAAATTAAAGCATGAACAAGGGACACAGATTTTTACTTGGTTCACCCTCACTGGTATACGTCCAAAGAGAATACGCCGACAAGTTTCTGGTCATACCAAATTCCACGAAACTTCACTGGCTGTGGATACAAGGTTCGGGTACAGTCACTCTATCCCAGGCTCACTGCCTTTACAAGATTTAGGGTCAGCTCATTTCTTCCCCAAGGGTTACTCCCTATTTCTCTCTCTCTGGCTCACTACCGGTGGAGAGGATCACCTTTTTCCTCTTTCTTTGGTCACTACTCTGGAAAGGATCCAGTCACAGTTTATAGACCTATAGGTCTCTTCATTTGAATGAAAGAGTTCATCTTCCTCTATATGTAGATGCTCTGTTGAAGTACAACTTTCAACCATAGATGAATATCTCTTTGCACCGAAGGTATCGGGAAAACTTCCAGCTTCCACGCAGCCTGAAAATCATTATAGGAAATAATCCTTTCTTGGTGCGCAAGTCTATCTCGGCGTGCAAGTATCAGCACGCAAGTCACAACCGGTGTACAAGTCCACCACACACACTTGCGCGACACAAGCTTCCTAAACTCCAAACATGAATGAATATTTCCTTTTACGCCCAAACCAACATTGGCGCGCAACTTCCAATCGACGGGCAACTTCTTATAGTGGCACGCAACTCCTCACACTGGCGCACAACTCCACCTGCGCGACCACACACCACTTGTGTGACCACCACACCTGCGCGACGGGAGCTCTGAATCATCAAAGTGTTGAACTATACTGAGGAATGTGGAGGGGTGGGGAATTATTTATAGGCAAATTGACCACCCTGCGCGACGGTGCACAAGTCAACCCTCGATGCACAAGTCTAAGCGCACAGGTCTCTTCCCTACAAGTCACTTGCGCAACCCACTTCCAAACATGGGCGAACCTCTTTCCTTTACCATATTTTGAACTTCAGATCTTGGAAAACCATAGGCGCGCAAGTTCTCAAGCTTCCAAGGCATCTGCGCTCAAGTATCTTTCACGGCGCGCAAGTCACCTGCGCGACCTCACCAAAACATGCGCGACCCTTATCCCTTTTCCATATTTTGATGACCTGATCTTGAAAAACATATAGAGCGCATGTTTCCAAGCCTTCAAGTACACGATGCAACCTTGAATCTGTTCTTTTTATACCGCCTCCAGATCATCCATTCATTTGTTGAAGTTGTTGAATCAATCATTTGATCTTTAAGCATAACTCTTGAACTCGACAAGCCACCATGAAATCCCCTTTTTCAACAAATTTGTATGTCATGGTTTTCACTGTCAACAATCACAACACAGTTTTCCACTTTGTCAACAAACACAATCACCTCAAAAAATGCTTCAATGATGCCTTGAGGGATTTTTTCCCAACAAATAATAATGACCCTAACCTATTTCAGCTATTATTAATGGGTTTTAATCATAATTAACAATCATTTACAAACCAATGATCATAAATTCTAGTGGCTTTGGATGATTATATACCTAATTAGAAATAATGAAATCAAACTAAAAACAAATTTTATTTAATCTAAATAATGTGATCGCAATCCACATTGATACCTTACATATTTATAGGATAACATTGGGAATATGAGAACCATGGTATGAGATAAAATTATTAATAAGGGAATAAACAAAAGAATAAAGCATAACCCCTTGGATGGAATGAATAACGTGATGAAATAAAAAGGAATAAACATATGGAATAATAACATAAAGAACATTGTATCATGTAATAATGGAATCATAGTAATGTTTAAGAAACATAAAATATTACATAAGTAATATCTAAGGCTCATTGAACACGGAGGATCACAATTCAGGGATAACCACCAAGACTGTTTCACATTGAGCATGAGTCAATTCTAACCACCAAGACAGTTGCTCATGACATCTGATGGGAATAAAAAATTACCAAATACATTGGAGTGATATCTGGTCACATTCATCATAAATTTTCATGAATATGTGTTCCAAATAAAGAATTATACATAAGGAATCAAACATAAATATATGGCTTACACATGGAATGAATTGGATATCATAATCATGTCAAAAGGAATATCAAAAGGGAATATCATAATGGTGTCCAATAAAGAATAGATTTAAATAATAAATGGACATTAATATGGGTAATTATGGATATATCATGATATGTTATTTCCAAATAAAGTGAAATCATGTAAAATTAGTGTTTAGAAGACTTTATAAATATATCATTTTAGTGTAGTTTAATGGAATGTTTTCAAGAATATTTAAAACTAAAAAGGAACAATTTTTTGTATAAAACTAGAAATAAACCTAGATTTTTATCATGTTAAAATGATATATTTTTTACAAATAATGGTGTATGAAAATAGATTATAGAGTGCTCTTTAAAATATGAATGAAATCAGTATGTTCCATTTAATCAGGCTTTCTTGTTGAGATGAATTTAGAAGGGGACATTTTTTAAATAGGTATTTACCAATAAAATATGGATAAAATGATATGGATACATGATTTTGGAACATATTAATAAAATTTATTAGAATATTATATAAATAAATAAGAGTTACATTTGTTTAAAGAGAGAGAAAGGGTAACCCAAAAGAAAAATACGGGTTTTGAAAGAATCTTTTACCTTATGTCAAAAATGGTTATGCACTTGTACTTAACGTATCAAATAAAATAAATTAAAACTATTAATTAATTAATTAATAAAATTTATTAAATTTATGTTATTTACTATAATTATTTTATGTTCAATTATGGCCTTTTTGATATGTTATAAGATACAATTTCATCGTTCTGAAGTGTTTGTTTCCTTGATTTTCATGATCTGTTCGCTTGTATGTGAGTATGGAAGTTCATGTAAAATGGGTTTAGATATCAAGAATTGAAGTTATATGTTATCAATTAACTTATAGTATATTAATTGTAAGTATATATTATTTGGTTATATGGTTAGAGAATATTTATTATATAAAATGTTAATGATAATCTTTATATTATTTTGGCGGTTCTTTTATCATCTTGAACTAGTTTCATTTCGTTATTTAGTATTATGTAAATATTATAGTTCTAGAACATAAATAATGTTATGAAATAAATTTTACATTCATTTTGAAGCATAATAAATGTTGTATTACCATTATTTAATGTGATAATGAAAAAGAAAAACAATTCCTCCAAAAAAGCGGTGAATCGACAATTCACATATGAGGTTTTAATTTTTTGGATATAAAAGTATAAAAGAAGAGGTTTTATGATGAATTATTACATTATCATGATAGAGTTATAGTATATATAATATTTATATTTTTAATGTAACTTGGAAATGGGGACGACAAGAGATAATAAGAACATAAACGAAATTTGAAATAAATTAAAAGAAAAATAAAGAGGATTTTACCTCATGAATTCTCATCCTTGAGAGCCTTCATAGGGAAATTGGAGTTGGTCATATATTGAAATCATAACATCATAAATTTGTAAAGAATCATGGGAATATTATTGGGAATAAATTTTATATGATTCAAGGATTAATGAGTATGAGGAGAAGAGGTGGTGGGGGTGACATTTAAAATGAAAGGGAGGTGTGTTTTCTCATTATTATATTCAAAAGTTTTTTATTTTTCCACAAGACTATAAATAGTTAGATAATTATCACTAAATATAATAAACTAATTATGAGTAGTTAGAGATTAATGTGATTACATAAGAAATCACTCATGGAATATTCTATTTAACTTATAATGTATATATACTGTAAATTACCATATTTTACTATTTGAGAAATTCATGTATTTAAAATGGTAATTTAATAGAAAAATACTTATTTTAAAATTATAACTGATTTTATAACACTTTAAAAAATTAATTAAGGTGTAATAAAATTATATTAGAATAATCATAAAACAAAAAAAATATTTGTGAATACATTTTATGAAAATTAATTTTCTTTTAAATAATTTTATTAATTATAAAATTGAAAATAAACATTTGGGTTTTATTAAAATATCAACACATAATTAATAATTTCTAAAACATTTAATACACATCTTGTGATATAATTATATCATATTTCAATTAATAAGATGCCTAAATTTTATTTAAAATTTAATTGTTGATTTTAATATTCTATTGCCTAGTTTACTATTTATAAGGGTCATATTACTATCCCAAAGGTCAAGTGACTATTAAATTTGTATATGTTCCTTAACATCAAAATATACATCTTATTTAATAAATTATTTTTTATAATGTTTTTATTGTATTCTCTATCTGATTTAATGTGATTTATAATATATTTAATAATTATAAGAAGGGGAATTTAATCGACTAAATTTTTTCTCATTGTATCAACATTAGAATAAAAGTAATTAAATTTCGTAAGCTATAGGATTTTGGAAAAAAATCACAAGATGAAATAATATTTCCAATGAAAAATATGTTTCGATTTTCAAAGGATTTGTTTTTGAATTTGTGACCAACTAGATTAGTTATTTGGATAATGTATGACTAGTCTTCCATGAAAATATTCTTATGAATGGAAGGAAAAAAGAATCAAGAATGAACAAAGTAGATGAAAGATCATTTGCTACTGAGAAATCTAGGAATGTAACTGAAACTAACCATGGATTTTTTATGGTGATTATTCTTAAAACATGAAAGGTGATATAAACATAATAATGGTTTTAAAAATTCATGATGCAAGAGTATTTACTTTTGAGAATTACTGTTCCATAAAATTAAAGGAATCAGAAAAGATTAGATTAAAGATGAGAAACAGAAATATTAGGAATTTATATAAATTAATGGGATTAATAAAAACATAATTACTGTGATATAATATTCATATGATGGAAAGGAAGTGATTTTTAGAAAATATTCATGCATCATTAGGATTGTGAAAGACTCTAAATTTGTAACCATGGGAGAATGGACCAGAGAAAATCTTTATCAAATTAGAGAACTTGGTTTCTCATGTTATATGAGTGCTAAAGATGAGAAAAAGTGGTGGAGTCATAGGCTTTGGAATCATGGCTAGAAATGTGTAAAAAACAATATTAATTTTATTTTGTAAAAAAAGTTCCAATATTGAAAAGGAAATGGTTTTATATATGTTCAATGTAACACCGCAAGGTTTTTAAAAAAAATGAAATGCATGAAACATTTTTTAAGTGACATTTATAAAAATACTTTAAATATAATTTTTCTTCTCCTATGTTTTGAATTTCAAAAAATGGGCATATATAATTGTGTTCATTACGTTATTTGGTGTCAAATTGAACGAACATGTTTTTTGGTGAAAAGTGACATACCTTTATCAATAGTAATATGTAGAGTAATATGACACAAATTAATAGTAAATTTTATTATTAATTTATCTTCTTAAGGATTTATGATAATGATATCCTGGTTAATTATTCAATGTGATATAAAATCAGTTATTGAATTAAAATTTTTATTTTTTGAATTATGTATGATTTTATTTAAAAATTAAATCAATATTAATTAAAAAATTATTTTAAAAAATGGATTTTATTTTTTAATTCTACATGTTAAAAATTGTTAGGGTGAATTTTTAGGATATTTCTGAAATTCTTGACTTTCTGATGAATAGTGAAGTACTGTAAAATACTGTAAAATAATGTATATTCAAATTATCCATAAAATACACTATTTATGACATAATAATTGATTTAAGGCCACTTTGTTCGAACTCAAATGAAATTATTACTATTTGAGGTCACAAGAATTAACAGTATACATAGTCTTGAGAAAAAATATTTTAAAAATGATTAAAATAATGTAAAATATGTCCTCACCTCTACTATACATACCACCCTCATTTCCATCTTCCTCCCACATCTCTCAAGCCATGAGACTTATTTATGTTCTTTCAAATACTCTTCAAAAAACTCTTCCCCAATTCCTAGAGCTGCTCATCTCACCAAAAGGCCAAAACTAAAGGCCTTAAGAAGGATCTCAAGGAGAAGAGGTCAATGGGTAAACATCCTCTTTTGTTTTATTCCTTTATTTAATTTTATGTTATTATTTTTAGTTTTAATTGGCTTAAATTGGGATATTTAATTCCATATTCTACTTAATATCGATATTATGTAATAATGATGAGAGATCCTTTTTCTCTCATGAAAATATTTTATGAAATTTTAAGCGATGTCGTTAGATTTCCAAACATTTGTAAGGGATTTTCATCTTTTATTTTATTTCATGATTCCATTATTATTTTTTCTATCCTAACCTACCATTATCCAAGAAGCATGAATAATCCAGTATCTTAAATATTCTGTATTTTATCGTGTTTATGGAATACTCAAAATTACATTTCTTCTCCTCACCCACTTATTCAAGAAATGAAAACACCGTTCGTGATGTGTCAATTTACCGACATCATGGATGATGTGATTTCAATTTCTATTACATATTTCAAGGATGGTCTTGAAACCATTTTTATTGTAGAAACAGATTATAATTTATGTATTATATCTTATATAATGTTCTAGAATCATTTTGTAACCATGTGATTAATTTATAATACAAAATGTGTTCATTACAATCGAAGAGTTGCCAAAATGACATGAACAAATATCAATAATGATTTTACTTATGAATCGTACTAATTTCAGAATTCATAATGATAAATGGTATAATTTATTGTTATATATATATATATTTAAATACCATTCCATTTCAGTTACAGAGTTTCACTTCTAATTGACAAGAATATCTGTCATGAACCGACCATGGAAACCATGTAATGAAGGCACATAAGATAATGTAAATAACAAAATATTACTAATAAATGTGTCAAATGATGCTTAAAAATGATCATATAATGTGTTATAAATATTAACATTTTCATTTTGATATTAATAACACTATTTTAACCATTATACTGAAGGTTTAAATACTTTAATGTAAGAAGAACCCATGGAAAGTGAATTCTTAACCCAATTTCCATTCTTTGGGTTAAACTTTTTCTTTATAAATTTTGAGAAATGAAGATTATTAGTGTGATGATTTTATGGTTATATTATGTTTCACAATATTTATTTACAGTTTATACACATAACCATTACAATCTATTAATTCTCACTCTAGTCATATTTTATAGGATATTTTTCCATTCAAAACACTCTTCAATAAATTTCAAAAGGATTGTTTTTAATATATATATATATATAATGAATGGTTTCTTTTGAATTTAAATATTCTTTATTACCAAGATATGTTCCTTAGATGTTATTTATGTTGGCATGATCCCATTGCAGCTAAAGATATGTTGGGTTGACCCCATTATAGCTCAATATATTTTGGGTTGAAAACATTATAGCTCAAGATATGACGGGTGAGAACCATTATAGATCTCTAATGAATTTAGTAATTTGGAGATGGAAGTTGAATAAAAGGTTATTCAATGTTTAACGGTAAATTGAAGCATTATATGTTAAATATTTCCCAAAGAAAGTACATGATGTTTCTATTTATAAGAGTTTTTATGATTGTGGGTTTTATTGGATTTTATGTTGTCACTTGACTAATGATTTCTTTTGTTATATACCTTACTGAGTTTTATACTCATCTCAAGTTTTTAAAATGTTTTTCATAGGATAAAGGGATGGGTAAAAGAAATAAGGGAGTTGTGATGTTTGATATAGAGTGTTGTTAAGGAAATCATGTTTTATGTTTTAATGTTTTATATTTTGAAAAAAATAGATACTATTTTTGTAGTATCCTATTGTATGAATGTGGTTTTTCGTGTTTGTAAGATATCCGAATTCATTAAAACTATAGACGAAAAAAGATCCTCAATGTATAATAATGTATGTTATTCTATAATATTCATGTTTAAGTAATGTTTTAAGGCAGGCTCATAATATTCAATTTGTCAAAAAAGGAAGATTATTAAAAGAATAGAAAATAAATCTCAAATTCATGTGACAAGACATCTTTGGATTATTCAGCCTCATTTATGTGGGAAAATTAATCATAAATTAGTGAAATAATTTTTTTACTTTATCTCTTTTATTTATTAATTCCCTCATATGACCAAAATTATGTTTCTAAAGAAAATATAAGAGCTTATATAAATGTTCATGCTTTCTATAAGAGATGTAGAAATAGATTTGGTTGTTTATATAATGAAAATGAGAATAAATATTCTAAATTATTATATATATATATTGATTTCTAATAATATCTGATGATATATGGAATTAAACATCAGTATTGTGATCCATGAACCCATTAAAAATGGATTGGAAGAAAGGAAAAAAGAATCTGGTTGTAAATAGGATGAATTATGTTGGTTGAGTAAAAAAATTCATGGTTTCTATAGAGAGAAGAAGTAATTGTGTCTATAAAAGTATAAAAAATATGTTCGTTTAGGCTATAATATGACAGACTACTATGAAATAAGGTATAATAAAAAACCGTTGTTGATATATTTCAATGTTTATGGAATTCCCTATTTACTGGAGATAAAAAATAAAGATCATGGAAAATTTTATGATAAAGATTTAGGTGGAATTTTAATAATATACACATACAAATGATTAAGTTATAAATGTTGTAATAAATGTTTATAAATGATGGTGGATTCTGATGAGGTTCAAGTTACTGAAAAAGTATCTTACTTAAAAAATATTTTTGAGAATATTGTGAAGATATGTTAAATAATTCCAAAAAGGATTACAAAAGTGATGATGAATATAAGATGATATAGGTGACTGAAGATTCAAAAGAATCACATGGTGATAAATGTGAAGCAGGAATAAAATATATTAAAAATTTCACTCTATAAAAATAAGTTCAATTCTAAAATATTATTGGAAATTAGGAATATCTAACTCAAACTAAAAGAAGTTTCAGATTAAAAAAATCATATATCCTTTATTTTATAGGTCGATCCATAAAAAATTCATAAGAATATGAACATAAATAATGTATATATTCTTTGAATGATGTGTTGGACTAGATAGAGAACAATAAAACATGGGAACTTTTACCACGACCAGTATGGAAAATGGTTTTTAGTAAAAAAAATGGGTGTTTAGAATCAAACTAAATTAACATGGGGAAGTTTGATGAAATAATGAATGACTAGTTTATAAATTCTATAAATAGAATGAAAGTTTTTATTTTAAAAAAAATTCCCTAGTTGTGAGATTAAAGACTATTATAATTTCCTTGGTTGTGGTTTCACATCAATTTTATAAAACATATCTGATGGATGTAAAATAATCCTTATTAAATGGGGAGATAGAGTAAGATGTTTCCATCAAGAAACCTTGTGGAATCCTACTTGGAAACATAGAAAAGAGGCATGTAAGTTAAAAAAAATACTTGTTTAGGTTAAAAAAATCCCCATGATATGGGTTCTCCAACATTGATAGTTCCCAGAAAAAGATAAATTTGGTAAAATTAATATTTAATGTAACTTATATGGGAAGGAAATGAAAAAAATTTCCATTATTATTATTGTTTTTGTTGATGATATAATTTTTTCAGGGGATTGAGAAAATACTTGTAATTTTTTTTTTAACAAATGAAAAAGTAGTTTGAATTATCAACGCTCATAGGATATTCATAATTTCTGGGATTACAAGCCCAATAGAGGGGAATATATAGATTTTTATCACAAGAAAAGTATAGAAAGGAAGTTTTAGGAAACATTGATGTGAGACTCCAAATAAATTTCTACACATATTTTATTTGAGATAATGAGGAGGAAGATGGTGCTATTATAATTATTATTAATAAATATTATTGAACATTGATATGAATTATTCTCTATCAAGAAACTACAATGAGTGGTTTTGTTTTTTTCAATCAGTTTGTGTGCTTAATATCTACATTATACAAAATAATCTGATATGCTGGCAGTAAAATACTCTTAAAACAAAAAAATTATTTGGGAATACATTTTAAGAATATTTTTTTTAAATCATTATATTAATTATAAAATTGAATATAAACATTTATGTTTTATAAAAAATATCAACACATAATTAATAATTTCTAAAACATTTATTACACATCCTATGATATTATTATATCATATTTCCATTAATAATATGCCTAAATTTTATTTATATATAAATTGTTGATTTTAATATTCTATTGTCTTATTTAGTATTTATAAGGGTCATATTACTATCCCAATGGTCGTGTGACTATTAAATTGGTATAGGTTTCTTAAATTCTAGAAAAACATCTTATTTAATTATTTATTTTTTATAAAGTTTGAATTTTATTCTCTATCTGATTTTATGTGATTTATAATATATTTAATAATTATACGATGGGGAATTTAATTGATTAAATCTTGGCTCATTGTATAAACATTAGCAGAAATGTAATTAAATATCATAAGCTATATGGTTTTGGACAAAATCACAAGGCGAAATAATATTTCCAATGAAAAATATATTTCGATTCTCATAGGATTATTTTGGAATTTGTGACCAACTAGATTAGTTAATTGAAGAATGTATGACTACTCTACCACGAAAATATTTTTATGAAAAGAAGGAATAAAGAATCAAGAATGAACAAAGTAGATGAAATATCATTTTTTACTGATACATCTATGAAATTAATATAAACTAACCATATATTCTCGATGGTGATTATTCCTAAAACCTGACTAGTGATATAAAAATATTAATTGTTTTTAAAATTCATGATGTAGTAGAAGTTACTTTCGAGAATTATTGTTCTCTAAAATTAAAGGAATTAGAATAGTTGATAATAAAGATGAGAAACTGATATATTTGGAATTTAAATAAATTTATGGGATTAATAAAAACATAATCACTATGATATAATATTCATATGATGAAAAGGAATTCATTTTTAGAAAATATTCATGCATCATTAGTATTATGAAAGATGCTAAATTTGTAACCATGGGAGAATGGAACAGCAAAAATCTTTATCCTATAAGAGATCTTAGTAACTAATTTTATTTGAGTGCTAATGATGAGAAAATGTTGTTGAATCATAGGCTTGGGAGTCTTGGTTATAAATGAATGAAAAAACAAAATAAATTTTATTTTGTAAAAAAAGTTCCAATATTGAAAAGGAAATAAAATTATGTATGTTCAATATAACACCACAAATATTTTAAATAAATAAATAAAATGCCTGAAACATTGATTTAGGTGACATTTATTACAATACTTTAAATATAATTTTGCAGATTTTAGGTTTTGAATTTCAAAAAATGGTCATATACAATTATGTTAATTACGTTATTTGGAGTCTAATGGAACAAACATGTTTTTTGGTGAATAGTGACATACACTTATCAATAGTAATATGAATAGTAATATGTCCCAAATTAATGGTAAATTTTGTTATTATTTTAGTTTCTTAAGGATTTAAGATAATGACATCTTGGTTAATTATTCAATGCGATATAAAAGCAGTTATAGAATTAAAATTGTTAATTCTTGAATTAAGTATAATTTTATTTAAAAATTAAATAAATATTATATAGAAAATTATTTTAAAAAAGTGGATTTTATTTTTAAATTCTATTCATCAAAAAATTGTTAGGGTGAATTTTTGGGATATTTCTAAAATTCTTGACTTTTCAATGAATAGTGAAATACGGTAAAATTCCGTATAGTCAAATTATCAGAAAAATACACTATTTATGACATAATAAGTGATTTAAGGCCACCTGGTTCGAACTCTCATGCAATTATTACTATTTGGGGTCACAATAATTAACAATATTCATAGTCTTGAGAAAAAATATTATAAAAATGATTAAAATAATGTAAAATACCTCCTCAACTCCACTATAGAAACCACCCCAATTACCCTCTTCCTCCCACATCTCTCAAACATGGAGACATAATTAAGTTCCTTCCAATAATTCTCCCAAAACTCTTACCCACTTCCTAGAGCTTCTCATCTCACCAAATGTCCAAAACCAAAGGCCTTAAGAAGGATATCAAGGAGAAGTGATCAAGAGGTAAACATCCTATTTTGTTTTATTTCTTTCCATTCATATTATGTTATTATTTTTGGTTTTATTTTGGCTTAAAATGGGATATGTAATTCCATATTATACATAATATCTATATTATGTAAGAATAATGACATATCCCTTTTCTCTCATTAAATTATTTTATGAAATTTTAAGCGATATCGTTAGGTTGCCAAATTTTTGTAATGGATTTTCAACTTTTCTATTATTTCAAGATTCCATTATTATATTTTTCATTCATAACCTCCCATTATCCAAGAAGTATGAATTATCCAGTATCATAAATATTGTTTATTTCATCATGTTTATGGAATAATCACCATTACATTTCTTTTCCTCACCCACTTATTCAAGAAATTAAAACACCATCCATGATGTGTCGATTTACCGACATCACTGACAATGTGATTTCAATTTATTTAACTTATTTCAAGGATGTTATTAAACCCATTTATATGGTAGAACTAGATTATAACTTATTTATTATAGCTTTTATAGGTTTCTAGAATGATTTTGTACCCATGTGATTAATTTATAATACAAAATGAGTTTATTACAATCGAAGAATCGCCAAAATGAAATGAAAAAATATCAATAATGTTTTATCTTATGAATCATACACATTTGAGAATTCATAACGATAAATGGTATAATTTATTGTTATATAAATATTCAAATACCATTCCATTTTGGTTATGTAGTTTCACTTCCAATCAAAAAGAATATCCATTATGAACCTATCATGGAAACCATCTATTGAACGCACCTAACATAATGTAAATAACAGAATATTACTAATAAATGTGTCGAATGATGTTGTAAAATGATCATATAATGTTTTATAAAAATTAATATTTTAATTTAGATATTAAACAAATTATTTTAACCATTATATGAAATCATTAAACACTTTTGATATAAGAAGAACCCAAGGTAAGGGAATTCTAAACCCAATTTCCATTCATTGGGTTAACCTTATTCTTTATTAATTTTTGGTATGAAAATTTATGGCATGATTATTTTTCAGTTATATTATGTTTCACAATTTTTATTTATAGTTTATACACATATCCAGTCCATTCTATTAATTCTCACTCCAGTAATATTTTAAGGGATATTTTTCCTTTCAAAACTCTGTTTAATAAATTTCAAAAGGATTTTTTTAAATATATATATATATATATATATGGCATGAATGGTTTCTTCAGAAATTCATGATACATTATTACCATGATATTTTCCTTAGACGTTATTTATATAGGGTTGATCCCATTACAGCTAAATATATGTTGGGTTAACCCCATTATAGCTCAATATTTTTTGGGTTGAGACCATTATAACCCAAGATATGACGGGGAGCACCATTATAGCTCTATATTGCATTGGGTACTTTGGAGATGAAAATTTACTGAAATTTTATTCCATGTATAAGGTTTAATTTAAGATTTATATGGTAAATATATCCCAAAAAAACTACATGATGATTCTATTAAAAAGAGTATTTTTAATTATGCGTTTTATTGGTTTTTATGTTATCAATTGACTAACGCTTTCTTTCATTACATACCTTACTGATTTTTATACACATCCCATGTTTTTAAAATGTTTTTCATAGGATATAAGGATGGGTAATAGAAATAAGGTAATTTTGATGTTTGATATAGATTTTTGTTATGGAAATCATGTTTTATGTTTTAAAGGTTTATAATTTAAAAAAAGGATTCTATTTTAGTAGTATCTGATTGTATGAATGTGGTTTTTCATGAATGTAAGATATCCCAATTCATTAAAATTCTAGACCCAAAGAAAATCCTCAATGTTTAATAATGTATGTTCTTCTTTAAAATTTAATATTAATTTATTTATTATAGTCGGGGCCTAATATTCAATGTGTCAAAAAAGGAAGATGATAAGGGGAATAAAAAATAAATCTCAAATTCATGTTACAAGACCTCATTGGATTATTTATCCTCATTTATGATGGAAAATTATACATAAAGTATTAAATGATATTTTTAATTTATCTCTTTTATTGATTATTTCTCTCGTATGACCAAAATTATGTTTCTATAGAAAATATAAGAGGTTATGGAAATGTTCATGATTTCTAGAAGAGATGTAGAAATAGATTTGGGTGTTTATATGATGAAAATGAGATTAAATTTTAAAAATTATTATATATATATATATATATATTTTCTAATAATATTTGAAGATCTATGGAATTAAACATCAGTATTGTGATCCATGCACCCATGAAAAAAAGGATTGGAAAAAAGAAAAATATAATCTTGGTGTAATGGGATTAAGTATGTTGGTTGAGTAAAAAATTTCCATATTTCTCTAGAGAGAAGAAGTTAGTGCGGCTATAAATGTATAAAAAATATGTTTGTTAAGGCTATAATATGACATGACTACTAAGAGATTTGGTATAATAAAAAACCATTGTTGAGATATTTTAATGTTTATGGAATTATCTATATACTGGATATCAAAAATAATGATATTGGAAAACTTTATGACAAATATTTAGATGGAATTTTAATGATATACACATCCAAAAAAATAAGTTTTAAGTGTTTTAATAAATATTTACAAATGATGGTGGATTCTGATGATGTTCAAGTTGTTGAAAATCTATCTTCCTTAAAAAATATTTTTGAGAATACTGTGGAAGGTATTTTAAATAATTCCAAAAAGTATTAAAAAAGTGATGATGAATATAATATGATACAGGTGAATTAAGATTCAAAAGAATCACATGGCGTTGAAAGTGAATCAGGAATAAAATCTATTAAAATTTTCCTTCAATAAAAACAAGTTGAATCCCAAAATATTATTAGAAATCAGGAATATATAACTCAAACGAAAATATGTTTGAGATTAAAAAATCATATATCCTTTATTTTATTAGTTGATCCATAAACAAAATCATAGGAATATGAACATAAATAATGGATTGATTCAATGAATGATGTGTTGGACCAGATAGAGAACAAAAAAACATGGAAACGTTTTCTATGACCAGTAAAGATAAATTTTTTTTGTAAAAAAAGGGTGTCTAGAAACAAACTAAACTAACATGGGGAAGTTTCATGAAATAATCAATGAAAAGTTGATAAAAGCTATAAATAGAAGGTAGGTTTGGATTTTAAAAAAAAATCTCTAGTTGTGAGATTGGAAACTGTTATAATGTTCTTGGTTGTGGTTTCACATCGATTTTATAAAAATTATATGATGGATGTAAAATAATACTCATTAAATGTAGAGTAAGAAGTTTCCATTGAGAAACATTGTGGGTTCCTACTTGAAAACATATTAAAGAGGCATATAAGTTAAAGAAATCCTTATTTAGGTTTAAACAATCTCCATGATCTGGGACCTCCAAACATGATATTTCCCTGAAAAGGTTAAATTTTGTAAAATTAATGTTGAATGTAACTTATATGGGAATGAAATGAACTATTTTTCCATTATTATTATTATTTATGTTGATGACATAATTTTTTCACGGGATAAACAAAACACTTGTAATTTTTTGAAGAAAGTAATTAGTTGTTTTAATTATCAACCCTCATAGGATATTCATTATTTCTGGGATTACAATCCCAATAGATGGGAAATATATATATTTTTATCACAATAATAGTATATAAAGTAAATTTTTTAAAAAAAATGATGTGAGACTCCAAAAAAATTTCTACACCTATTTTAGTTGAGATAAAGATGAGGAAAATGGAGCTAGTATATCTATTAATAATAAATATTATTGAACATTGATATGAATTATTCTCTATCAAGCAACAACAATGAGTGGTATTGTTTTTTTCTTTCAGTCTCTGTGCATGATATCTACATTATACAAAAATAATTTGATATGATGGCAGTAAAATAATTTTGACATATGTGAAAGGACTATCTTCTTATGAGATTTTGTAAAAAAAAATTAGTGATTTAATCTTTTGTGGATATACTGATGATTATTGGAATGTGGATTACGAAAATATAAATTCAACATCAGGAGGAAATTTTTTCTTGTAATAATTTTATGTGATACTGTATAGTAAGAAATAAAGATTAGTAACATTGTGTATAGTGGAAGAAGAATATGATTCCACCACCCATGCTTGAACAAAACCGATTTAGATAAGTTGATATCTTGATGATTTTAATGTGAATGTTTCAATACCATTGAATAATTTTATATATAGAAATTGATAGTGATCTTTTCAAAAATCATACACAAAATTACAAATAAAAAAGAATTTTTATAAAATATTTATTTATAAAATAGAATGTTATCGATGAAGATTCTATACAGGAATGCATTTTTATAAAATATCAAATTTCATATGTTTTAAAAAAAGTTATTTTAAAAGATAGATTTGTGGAATTGAGGATGAAACATCATGTCCAACCTCCACCAAAGACCCATAAGATCTGTAATGAAGTCCACCAATATGCTTTGGATTATGTTGACATTGGGGAGATAATGTAACAACTTTGTAATAATTTTTTATAACTCTTTATATAATAAATCTAAAGTTGTGGTTATCAGAAAATGGGGGGAGAGATCAAAAGGGGGGAGATTAAAAATTTTATAGTGGAAAATTTATAACAAAATTAGAGATTATTAATGTGAGGTAGAGTTTATATTAATACAGATAAAAATTTATTGTCACTGTTGGATTGAATTTTTCAAAAAAACATACATTATATAAAAGTGTGGTGTTAGGACCTTCCTTACAAGATATCTTATGGATTGATAATAGTAAAAAAAAATTAGTTGTGAAAATAATATGAGTGGTTAAATATTGTTAATGAATAATTACAACCAATACAATGTAGGATATTGAATATACTTTTGGATGTTTTACTAAAAATGTTTTTTATTTTTTAAAAACTAAATTTTGTTAAGGATGTTTCTGTTAACATGTGAAAGAATGTTCCTTAAATTTTGATGAGAATATTTTTTATGTAGGTTTGTCGAGGAAGTTTTTTTCCTGAATATTCTCTTTGTTTTAATGATGTTTGGAAGGGTTTTAAACGTTGTTATAAAACATTCCTTGAAAGTTATTATGACGGTTTCCCGTTCAATCATGTTCCAAAACATCATGAATAAGTCATTATACAAGATTATTAATTTTTCAAAATGGGAAAATATATAAATTATTTTTTAAAAAATAACTCTAAAAAATCCTAATCGGATAACCTTTACCGGAGTTACAAATTATAGGTTACTAGAATTGTTTTGAAAAGAATATATAAGTGCATATGGATGAGTTTTTAAGAGGATATTAAATCTAAAATTTCATAGAAATGAACTTTCATTTGAGTAAGTTTTTAAATTTTCATTGGATATACCAGATGAGAAACATTGGAAAAAATTTATCTGATGGAAGAAAAATATGTTTTTTCAGATTTTTTGTGGTTACAATGAGATGAGATTGAAAATTTGGCTGAAAAAAAGATATAAAAAGGGGGTGAATCCTATGATGGTTCAAAATTTCCATTATTTTAAGGTCACAAGAGTCCCCCTGATGATGAAAAAAACTAATTATTTGTCAAGATTATATATTTGAATCTTAGTATAAATTTTAAGTAGTAAATCAAAAGGATAAACTCAAATAAGCACACAAAAAGAAGAAAGATAGTTGTGAAAAAATAATTTTTAACATTCTAAAATATAATCTCTAATATTTAGTGAGTGAAGTGAAATGGATTGATTCAAATGAGTATCTTGGAAAATAGTTGGTATGATTTTTGAAAAATAGTGGTTTGCATGAAAAACGTTTTTTATGAATGTTTGAATATCAATGTTATTGTTTGAAGACTAGAAAAAATTTGATGGTCGTGTTTGTGAGGATTACATGTGCACTAATGAAGTAATTCCATCATATGGAGGTCAATCAGATGAAAGTCCATCAGAAATATATTGATAAAATACGAATTTATAAGGAAGTATATTAGATGGTAATTTCGCTTAATGTGATTTATGAAGTTTGAAATGAGGTAATGAGACTGGAAGATGAAATTCAAACTGGTGAGAAAAAATTTCTTTATAAAAAATATATATCAAAGAGAATATGAGCAAGTATGATCATATAATTAATAATTGTATAAAATATTTATAATTAATTTCATTAGATGGGAAGGAATCATAAAAACATTCATGAAGTCACTTTATGATCTATTTATAAAAATTTATGTCTAGAAATGTTTTGGATGAGGTAGAGTGACCTTGAAAAATCAACAGACACATATATCATCTAAATTAATAATTTTCCATGAGTGAATTGTTTTCATCAGATTTATAAGGATCCATTAAAAGGAGAGTTCCTAAATATTTTCTAAAAAAACATTTACTAGATAAATTATTTCTTAATAATATTTACATAACTCTTAAAATCCATCAAGAATGACAATATTGTTCTATTATTAAATGTTTATTATCATGATGAGATTTTGGAATTTATAAGATGGTTGTGGATTATATAGAATTTAATAAATATTCAAGAAAAATTTTATAAGATTTTAGAAGCGTATAGTGAATTAAATATGAGTTGGAAATCCAGAATTCATGTTTTAGTGAGTATGAAAGTGAAATGTTTTTCAAACCATATCTACATTTGGAGAACCTATATAAACGGTTCAATAATATAATTTAAATAAAATAGTTTACTGAAAAAAACTAAATCACTAATGGATATTTATTAAATGTTATTTTCTTACCGAATGATTGTTTCTTGTTGAAGAAGTGTTCTAGATATAATTTTTGTTCAAATAATCAGACTGATTTTTCATTTAGAGAATCAAAATGAATTTAAATTCCGTGTTTCTAGATGGAGCGGAACCGATGGATTTTTTGAGTAGAGTTTTTGAGTAATAGATTTTCTTGTTAATGGAATTAATTTATCTTATAAAAAGCATAAATTTGGTGTGGTGTAATTTAATAACATTGTAGGACTTGTAAAATGGAAGACCAGGAAAACATTTCCAAATTGATGAAAACATGAATATAAATATGCATAGACCTTTTGTTACCAAAAGTTACAAAGTTTCATTATTTTTCGGTGGCTGATGTTTTCTATAAGAAACATGTAAACTGATTAGAGTTAGTATGAAAATTCCTGTCAAGGGATATAAGGATTCGAAATGGAGTTGGATTAATGTTTTTATAAACATATTTTTAATAGTTAAATTCCTTGTACCAGTGGGAGTGGTCATTTAAAGGATGTAGGTTCCCACACTGAGGTTTAAACCTATAAATATTGTGTTCCATGTTTAGTTTATTATTTTTTCATGACTTGGATTTTATTATAAATGATGATTTGGAAATAAATCTAACAAGTTACAATGTTTCAGTTTTATAAAAATTGAAATTTTAAAAAGTTCACAATTGATTCACCCCTCCTTATCAAGGGTTCAATGATCCCTTTATACATCAAATACCATCATTAAAAACTCATTTAACTATAATTAAATAATAAAATCTTTTAAATTTGTTCAAATATTTCATGGTTACTCATTATTAACTCTTTTATGATTTCCCCTTTAGTCTTAATAATATTTATCCCTACCAATATAATGTTTAAAATCATAAACATAATTAAATTTATATTCCTCTATGAAAGTATAGTCCATATGTCATAATTACTAATTATGAAGAAACAATTCAAGAACATGAGGTATCGATATATAAAATCGTTAAAATTCTAATGATTTATCATTATTTTATATCATTAATATTCAATTTCCATTGTAAAATCCTATAAACATTAATATAAATACATAATATCTTAAAAAAATAGTTCATCCTCACCACAATTTTCTTAGGTGGTATTTAATAATCAATAATTTCATATTTATGTTCTTATTTTAAAAATTCAAATTTTATATCATTGTGTAAAATGAATCATTAATTAATGAATCATTGTGTTAAATAATAATAAATAAATAAATTCATGCTAATGAGACTATAATTGACTGTTTTCTGGACACTCATTATCATAATCCCCCATAAAGTATCAAAAAATGGTTTGTATTTCTTATCATCTTATGTGATACTATTACATAAGATTACAGTGATATGTTTTTTTATATCTTACGGAGACAAGACATAAACATTGTGGTGTCATAAAATGTGGTAAGGTGCAACATGGGTATTATGTGAATAAAATATTATCAGGATGGGTTGATTTCCTATAAATGGGGGATCACATGTTTTCATTGACCTAATATAGATAGAAAATGAGTGGTCAATGGAGGCTCTATCTGGTGGATGAGCATCATTAGGTATAGGAATAAAAAGGGGGCATGTAAGATCATGGAGGTGTGATTTAAATTCCCTGAAAAAATAAATACAGCCATCCCTATATAGGGGTAATCATTGTTCAAAAAAATAATTATGAAAAATGAGTTTGTTCCTTTGATCCACCTAATACAATGGGCTAGTGGGGGGGAGGTGATCTGACCACCTTGCTTCATGGGTGATTTTTTATTGGTCTTTTGTTTTTAACCCCTCTATATATGAACCATAAAATTCACAAAATCATAATAGAGACCTATCTTCAAGAAAAATAAATGTCTTAAATGAAATTAGTATTATTTTAATGATTATAATTTTCATTATTTTTTACATTATTTACTAATGTGGTCTACCATACTTCTCTAAAATGAATCAAATAGGATTCTACTATGTTCATGGTATTGATAAAAGCCCAATGATATTTCTACTTTTTCATTTGGTCTTATTATGAACCTCCATGTTCCTTAGATAGTCTGGATAATATATAATATGAGGTGTTTTGGGATTCTACATTAAACTCCCTCATATTGATACACACAACCCTAGTTGTGCTATCCCTTAGTTATCGTTTATCTATTTGATCAACTGATCAAATTGGAATGGGCACACCATGTCACATCCTCATTCCACATTGACCTCGTCCAATGATTTATATCTAATCCTATGATTTGATATTCATCCCACATGTGGATGACTCCTTACAGTGAGTCACTCCCCCAAACTACATGACGACATGGTCATAAAGATAACTGTTTCATCCAATTAATTGATGGTTGTGTGATTCCCCCTCCACACGACCTATAATAAAAAGGGTAGTCCATGTGGAATCCTCTCATCTATCTACTCTCACATAAAATGTCTACCAAATTTTTTTGTACCTCTAAAGAAATTAGCTTCCATAACGACCCACATTTTATGGGTTAGTTAAATTCATATAAAATAGGATTTTTTGGTCCCATAGTTGTGAATGATGTGAAAAATGGGAATTATATAACAATACTACGATATGGAAGTATTTTTGAGTTGTTTTTCATTATCATCAGTGGCCTAAGATGTGTTTTAGGTGCTCAAGTGAGTTTTGGAGATGGGTTAGGTTGCCTTGATATGATTTTTTGTTTTTAGATGGATTATAATTAGATTAAAAACTAAGATCACATCATGATGAGGAAAAAGTTGAGGGATCAATCCATGACCGTGGAGTAACCATGAAGTGAAGTAAATAGGTCACATCATGACCTATGTGTGTCCTTAAATTGTGGATTATATGGGAATTTCCAGAAAAGATTATTAATTATGTATAAGTTTCAAGTCATGGTTGAGGGTCCCATGTTGTGACTAAAAACCTTATATTTTGTATATATTAAAATTTTAAAAAATTCATAATAATTTAAAACCTTACATATTCTCTTTGAATTATTATTTAATGGTGATATGGTGGTCATTCTATAGCCCATGGGGCCACACTATGTATGTTGGTTCTAAGGACAATAGATGTATTTGCTTGGAGGGTGATATATTAAAATTTATCTTAATAATAATTTCCGAAAGCCCAGAGTGAGGAACTTCAATGTCAAATTTTTAATTAATTTTTTTAATATCTGATGAAATAAATATATGGGCTTAGGAACAATATATTTTTTTGATTGTTGATCATTTGAAAAGGACCTTCCAGATTTCCCTCATTGCACATGTGAGGATCAAAGGGTGGAACCCCTCTATCGATGATCCATAAGTTATCCAATGGTCTATGAGCAATGCCAGTCATTCATTAGTTGTTAGAACGACGAATAAAATAACATGAGTTGTTCATTATTTATTGATTGTTCTTTGGTATTGAGGAAATTATCTCTTGGTTTTTTCATTATTGAGAGGGAGAGATGAGGAGTCGAGAGAGAATTCACTGTGACCAAAAATTCTATATTCCCGAACAAGGAATTGGTTTTGAATTATGTACATAATTGACATTATTGTGTATTTATAGAGCTAGGATTTCAGTTATAATGTTTTATTACATAATATCCCTTAAATATAATTTTAACTATTAATTAAATCTTAGGCCATATAATAATAATTATTAAAATATTACTATTTAATAGTGTGCTATCTTGCATAATGTTTATAAATAATATTTATTTGATTGTATATATTTATTTTATCACCGGACATGGCCTTGGTCTGTTCAAACTCCTCATGAATTTATTGAACACCTGAAAAAACATTATATACTATTAAATAAATATTTAATTCAAAAATTAGTATATAAATATTTTTAAATATTCAACAAAATAAATTTATATATTTTATTCAAAATTGGGTGAAAAAATATTTATTAAATTTATGAGATCTATATAACTTGAATTAAATTAAACCTCTATCTTTGTAATAATATTTATTCTATAAATTGAATTCAAATAGAATTTTTTCAAATCTAACAAAAACACTTAGTGTGTGACCCTCTAGGGTTTATTCTCATTGGCATTAGGTAGGCTTGATTAAAGGCAAATATTACTATCTAGAAACTGGACAAGGAACCCAAGAGAAATAACTTAATGTCCCAATGATGAAAATCCCATAGGAATGCTCTTTGTGTAATATAACCCCTTTATTACAACATCTCTTCAAGCAGGTTGCATGAATGCATCATCAACGTATATGTTTGATACATAATTTTTTCACTAGCGTAAATAAACTCATCCTTACACCATGTCCATGGAATTTAGGGAAATATTACCATTTCAATCAATGTTTTGAGGTATCAACTTCCATAAATATGGAGGGGACAACTCCTTCATTGAATTATCCATTAATAACATGTCATTAATGATGCACCAAATATATCATACTTCCCACCAATATATGGATTGATTGTTCTCTCATAAAATCTAAGTGTGAAAGTCCTGAAATACATTAATGATAATATTAGAGTCTAAGGATCATTACACATGATTGCAAATATGAATATATGATTACACCAAAAAATGTGGAATTCTTACTCGTGGGTCTGTTATCATAATCTCTCTTGTTGGAGATTACCAAGTGATAACTTCATGAGAATATGTATCATATACTTAGGAGTACTATCACTTGATGGTCTAAATACTATGTGTCCCATCACATTATGTTATCCAACTACTCCACTATATTAATGATATTTTCATAACACTTCAATGTTCTCATCTTAGTGGGGAACTAATATTAATTTATCAATTCAAAAAATACTATAGGACATCATTACATTAAATTCATACATAATAATAAAAATATGTAATAAGATGTTTAATTTAATATTTATGTAAAAAATACTTTTGTAATAAATGTTGAAATAGTTGGTTCTTGGAAACCAACTCTATTAAACTCCAACATGGACTACAACAAACTACCTATGAATTTTATTATTCTAGACCTCCCCAGATAATCATTTTTATACTATGTCAATTATTTATTCAAGTGGAGTTACACATTGTCTTTTGTGAAAATACTCATCACTACAACCTCATCTCATTGAGAAAAATCCCTCATGATATGATAGTTTCTAGGAATGTGCTTCTACCGCTAATGTGAGATTATCTATTTTGTGAGATACACCCCAATATTATTATCACAATAATGTGTGTTGGGATCTTTACTTTTAGGTGCCAAGTCGATCTCTTAGATGAATTTTTCCTCCAAAATGCATCATTAGCTTCCTCTGAACACACAATATACTCAAACTCTACTGTAAAATATGTTTCCACAACCTACTTTAATCTATTCTAGTTCAAAACACCTTAATTCAAAGTTAAGATGTCTCTCAATTGTGAATTAATTTCATCTTCATCAGTTTAGAAAATAGAATATGGATATCATCTAATTACTAGATCCTCATCTTATCCATAAACCAGAAATACATCCTTATTAAACTTCAGATTGATAATCTTGACTACCATCCAATGGTAGTCACCAAGATTATCCTGATGTTTTCCTACATCATCTAATGCATAGGTGACATCTATCCTAGTTCATATCATATCATAAATGACATACCCAATCACCAATGGGTATGGAATCCTGACAATTCTATTTCTTTCCTCATGGGTTTGGGGACACATTTTCTTGGAAATATGAATTCCATGTGACATTGGTAATAATCCCATCATGGATTAGTCCATGATTAATCTATTCAATATCTCTTCAATGTATGTACATAGACTTAGGCTGTGAAATATATTGGATCTATCACATTTGATATTAATCCCATGAGTATATTCTACCACACCGAATTATATCATGGAAAAGAATTTATTCAACCATGCCTTAATTGGCTATAAGATTGGTATTTCATTTCCTATAAGTAATATTTCATCAAAATATTCTATCAAGAAATCGTATTCACTCCAAAAAAACATTTTTTGATGAAAGGATCGAATTTGTTCTCTATAAAACCAAATTCTGTTATGGATTCATCAAAATGAATGTTCCATGACATAGATTATTTATTTCTTCCACAATTGGATTTTTGCAACTTGAATATCTTACTAGAATATTTTTTATTCACAAAACCTTTAGGTTTTTTCATTTAGACATATTCTTGAAGGATCAAATTATGGAAATAAATTTTGACATCCATCTTCCAAGTCTCATAGTCATGGTAGTCCATAATGGATAGTGTAATTCAGATGGATTTCAACATTGTAACTAGTGAAATGTTTTCATCATAATCAATTACTAGATTCTTTTTAAACCATTTTGCTACCTATTTAACCTTATAGGTACTGACTTGTCCTTCCATGTCTGATTACTTAATGAATAATAATTTTCAACCAATAGGATTTACATCCACTGGTGGATTTACCAAAATAATGATTTGGTTTTTGTATGTTGAATCCATTTCAAAATATATGTCTTCTTGCTACTTGAAACATTTTTTCCACATAATACATTATTTTAGGTTATATGATCATTATTATCAAATAATAATGAATCACCAAACTCTATAACTTGAAACCATACCATTTGGGTACTCTAACATCTATGGTACTCCTATGTAGTAATTGTGTCTCTGAAACAGGTTCTTCTTCCTCAAGGCTTTGTGGAATCAGATCCTGTTCCTACTCTTGTTTTTCATGAGCCTAAACTTCATGGAAGTTTATCTTTCTCCCACAATCACTTTTACAGATGTTATACCTCTATTGTAATATGTTGTTTCTTTCCACTAAAACCATTTTTTTGAGATTTCATATAGGAAGTATCCCCTTGCTTCCTTGGGGTATCATATAAAGGTGAACTTTCTTCCTGAGGGTGCATGTTTGTTACATGAAGAGACATTAACAAATTTTTTGCTTCCCCACACATGTAAATTTGATAACATGTTTATTATTCCACACCATAAATTGTAGGAAATACCATTTATCAATTTAGTTGTTACTTGGCTTAGTATGTGTGCTCCTATTTATAACACATATCCCCAAAAGGATAATATAAGACCCGCATAACTCATCATAGATCACACCATGTCTAATAAGGTAGGTTTACTCCTTTCTCTTACACCAATACACTAATGTGTTTATGTAAGAGTGAGTTGGGATAGGATCCCAAACCCCTACAAGAAATCAATGAATTCATGATTAAGGTATTCTCCACCACATTATGAGTGGAGTTTCTTAATCATCCAACAAAGCTGGTTCATAACTTCATTATTTTATTCCTTGAATTTATTAAAATAATTTTACTTATAGATTATTATTTAAATATATCTGTATCAATTAATATAATTAGAAAAAGATATGAAGTTTGAATACCCACCGCTAGCTTCAAAAATAAATGGTTCACACATCGGTATGAACTAATTCAAGAAGTTCATTAGCCCTATAATCTTTCCAAATAAATGCGGATTTGGTCATTTTTTTCTTGTAAACAATAACACTTGTACCCAATTGTTTTAGTTTGAAAGAATATAAATATATGTCTCGATGTAATTTTTTCAAGATTTTTTCATTTACATGACCATGCTAGGAATTCCAATTTTTTGTGTGGTATGATTCATGTGAAGTAACATTGTTATCAATTTCCATTAATTGGTTCATGTAATCCAACATGTAAAGACCATTTTGTAAATATGCCTTACAATAAAAAATTTTATCTTTATAAATGAGGAAAAATTTACTTCAAAATTTGAAAAAGAATCCATCTATATCTAGTTTGGATACAGAAATGATGTCTATGGTAACTAGAGGCACATAATAAAAACACGTTAAAACCTATATCATTCCTATTGACAATGTGAGTTGGTAGTCCACAAAACCAACAACATCAAGTTTATCCATGTGGGATGCTTGTAGATCTACCTCATGTTAGTTAGTTTTATTTGAGTCTACATGGTTCTTTTATTTTAATACATATGTGAGCACAAACAACTATATCTAATACTGAATTTTTAGAATTAGATAAATTGAACTCAATAAAAAAACTCACATAAAGCTTCTTGTAGTTTCTTTATCTCTACGTAGTTCTTCTTCGAGTGTCCCCTCATTCCACATGCAAAACAGATAGCATCATGATCCCTTGATACCCATTTGTTCTTATTTTTCATTGAAGGGTGTGAATAATATTTGGGTTTAAAACTCATTACTTTCTCTAAAAAAATTTCACCATAAGGACATAAGTCTTTTTTCACATCATATCATTATCTACTTGGTTAATGATGACAATAATATCAGGAAGACAATTCTCCATGTTGTTCATAATATATTTCTCAACAAAAACAGGAGAATCATTGTCCGAGTGATGCAAGAATGAGACCGGTTTTTAGTTCTTTGGTGAAATAAAAACCTAGAACATCTTGTTTATAAATGTATCCAATGACCTTGACTATGTGATACAAAACCGGGGCACCATCTCCAAGATTACTCTAAGAGAGCACCCTGGAAATCTCAAACTATTCCTGTCTATCTCTCTCCTAGTGAAGACTATAGAGGAGATCAAGCATGATATACACTTCCATGTTTTCATGAGAATTAATGAGTTCACTAGACGTATGTGAAAGTATAAGGAATTGAACATTTACCACATCATTTTATGTTTTACCTAGACTATGAACTTTTCATCACTTTCCTATTGAGTATATAGATCAGGCATTGTGGATTCTAGAACGTTTGATTTCCATTTAGGGAATAGAATATTCTGGAGGAATCAAAACCATTCCATGAAATTAAATATCCAACTATTTTATCAATCCCTAATAGCCCTCACCATGGAACATGGAATGTCTAGTTGCTAGGAAATTTTTGTGTGAAGGATTCATATTTCCCTTCGGATAACCCCAAAAAAGAATGTTCAAGATATTTTTAAGGTATTTAAGTTGGGATATGTTTTCTATTATGATCTTGTATCTCCATGGTCTGTTGATTGAACCCCCTATCCAAAAATCCGGTCATGGATTTTCTCAAAAATTGTCTCCAAATTACAACAACTACAGAAAGTTACACTCTCCATGAAGTGAAATGGTTATGTAAACCAAACCCTTAATAAGAACTCCCCTAATAAAAGTATGTTTCCCAATAACGGTTGGTCAAACGCATAACCCTATTGTGTTTTGTTCCTAATCAAGTAGCTGAATGTTTATTCTTGAATTAATATTATATTGAAGGATTTTATTTTATTATGCATAAATTTTTATCAGGTTATATCATTTAAACATCTTATAAATTTTTAGGTGGATTTTTACATAACTTGTTAACCATTATTAGATAAAAATTTTACATATAATCAATTTTATTTAAATTACTACTTTGTATATTAATTCATTTATGTGATCATGAACTTGCCTCAATAAATTTAATTTGAATGCATTCGAAAAATAATAATAATTAAATAACCCTATCACGAGCTTGTCTAATGTTGGATTGAATTGAAATACATTAATAAAACCTATGACCTAGGAGAAATAACTCCTTATTCCAGACCTAGAATGATCAACATATTTTCACATTTCCACAAATATATCACCGAGTTTGTTCTATTAGAGTTCTGTATGGAACCGTCTCCACATTCCTTGGGATGCTCCATTAATTTCCAATTTTTATTAGTCACATGTATGTCAGGGGAACCAAAGGATTTTTCAAAGAGCATTACATAAATATCCATGGACACACTGGCCGTACATAATAATGGTGGGAGGGATGGGTCTCATTCCATCTTTTTATTTAATATTAAATAATTGCGAAATAATAAAATAAATTTAATTAATAAAATTCCAACACATACATATGTCTTCGTCAATATTATGATGGCCAAACATGAAAAAAATATGAAAAAAGTAACTTGATAACAGTCATTTTATTGTTTGTTCTTTATTAATAATATGAATGTACATGTATTAATTAATTACTAAATTCATTAATTCCCCTTCATCTTAATAATCATCTGAAATAAATTGGATATACCCATAAATTTGGAATTCCAATAAAAGAAATTGCAGAACCATTAATGATATGTTTATTAATCTAAATTAATCGAGTATTGATAAATATTTAAAACCATTATTAAATTTTCAAACAATGGTCAGTGTGAAAATTGAAAAAATATTGTTTTAGTATGACTATTTTTCAAATTTAATATATTTTTAATTTTGTTCATTAATAATTTTACTAAATGGATATTACATCCATATAGATTCTATGTACCTTAGTCGTAATATATCCCAGCCACATGCAATGGTCTTTGTCATGTTAACGCAGCCAGACTACACGGTGTGTACAATCCAGCTACACACCCGGTATCTTCTTGCCACGTGCCAGGTTGGCCCAATCGACACATGGTGTGAAATTAAAGAACAATGTTTTTTTAATTTCTCAATTCATCTAGATACAATGCACGTGGGAATACAATGTGTGATCCAGATGCACTTTGTGTAACCCAGCTTTACTGGCCAAATATTTGGAAATTCCTGATGTCATCATCATCCGCTCATAATTTGTTCATAAATCTTTAAGAAACATAAACACTAAAGAAACATGATTAATATGTCAATATCATGTTAATTAAAATATGGTAAAATAATGTATAACATGAAATGAAAATCTAGCCACGATTACACATATATCAACAATCAAATAAATAATTAAAATGTTAAACAAGTCTCTTCTGATACCACTTGCTGTTTTTGGGTTCTGAGGAAGTGTTGCAGTGGATGTCTCTTGATGGATATTTTATCTGTAGTGATATCAATAGTGTGTCATTGGGAATTGTCTTAATATTTCACTTGGTTTTGGTAGGTAGGCATCACTCTATGAGTTTTTTGTCATTATTCATCTTGGGTCTAAATTGGATAAATAATTATTAGTGGTTATAAATATTTATTTGGATAATTTGGTTTTCATTAAGAGATTGATTGTTGGTACAATCTTTTTTGATTATTCAATAGGATTTTCCATGGTTGGATAGAACATAAAAGGGGTTAACACTTAATAAGGATTGATATCTATTTTAACTTCCTTAAGGTTTATGTTTTCAATTAGGTATCTTGGGATATGCAGTGTTTCTTCGTGGGTGAAATAAACCATGAATTAAAAATGAATTATTTTATTTAAAAACCAGGATAAAAATGAAACTGTCTTGACCCATGAATGAAACTTGATAAAAAGGTTAATTCCAATATTTTTGGTGAATTGGGATCTATTATAAATGCGTTCTATAAGATATAATAACCCAATAGGGATATATTTGGCATTTTTTAAGAATAATGAACCATGTGTTAGGTTTCCTTCAACCTCTCCACATAGAGGAGTTAGATATTTTGAAACTAATATCCTTAGGGTTGGCCTATTGGAAACATGATATATCTCAATGTCTCTTTCCAAGATGAGTACATGTGGGTTTTTAAGTGGATATGTCACAATAAGGTTTCCTGTTAATGTTTAGTGAAATTTTCAATGTTATTTTCCTTTAATAGGAGTTAAATGTCATGATAATCCATTATGCTTGATGTATATGGATCTAATTGAGTGATGTTTAGGATATGGTGTTAACATGGATAATGTAAGGGATATTATATCCTTTATGTGATAGGTTCTGAAATTAGATTGTGTATTGAGAGAATGGAACCACATGTGTTTTCCAAGCCTTGGCGAGACCTATAAAATCAAAGAGGGTGCCCCATTATAGTAGGTATTGTAATGAGTTGAATAAATTGTGTTTTGGAGAGGCCAAACTAGTTAAATTATAAAGCGTATTAAAATGTGGAAAAAAAGGTGTTTGAGATGAGATCGTGCTATGTAGGTTGATTCTCTCACAAATATTTTTTCAAGATTATTATAGTGATTCAACTATTCCATAGAGTGCATATGATTTGATTCCACGTGGGGTTTCACATCCACCATATTTTATTTGAGATAATTCATGATAGGGACACTATTACCCCTTAGTGTATATGTGATGATTTCAATTGGGGAAAATATTCCCCTTGTGTTTATATGATATAATTTTGGAGGAACCTCTCTTCCCCCTGAGTTTAAATTAGTTGATTTCATATGGGGGTGTAATTACTCCCATGTGTATATGATATGATTCTTTATGGGATGATTTTCCTTCAAGGGACACATGATATATTTCTGGGTAGGAAGCTATTACCATGATTTATTCCTATTTTAGGTGATTTTAGTTGGCCCACATTCCCCCTCAAGTGTTTTTTGGTATACTATATCAAGCTAAGAAATATTTGGTGATGTCTCCAGAAGATTTCATTGAATACTCCAGGTGTGATCAAATTAGATATTTATTTTATCCACAAAAAAACTAACTACAATGTCATATAAAAGATGAAGTATGGGGTCTAGCCCATAGTGAGTGCAGAATGTGGTAGGAAATTCTCAACTGAAGGTTAGGCCGCTCCAATTTCAGTTTGATTTCAATAAAATAATTTAATGGTACAATTTAAAAATATAATATGTAGGAATAAATATAATAAGTGAAAAGTGTTAATTTTAGGCTTAATTTAAAGTATAATCATAAATCTAACTTTTAAAATACCTACGACGTAGGTTGCGAATAAGTACAAGGGCCACTAATTGGTTTTATAAAAAATAATTGGATCTACCCAGGATTCTACTATACCTTGGTATATGTAGAGATGACATCTATGATACATTATACATAACTTATATGTATAATTTGTCCTAGGATAGTGGTCATAGAGTTCTCAACTCCAATTAGGTTAGGTTTATTCAATTCCACATCTCATGTTCAAGGCTATTCCAGAGAATATGATGAGTGGTTGTTTTAATATAATCGATAGTTGTACGGTTACAAATGGTGAAATAATTGATTCATTAAGTTTCATTAACAATATTACTATGGATCCATAAGACTTATATGATTATCCTGACATTATATAATTAATTAATGATAGATAAATATATAGAATTATTGGCATAATAATTAAATGATTCAAAACATGCTAATCTATAATTGAAAAAACAAAAAATCTATTAAAAATAACTTGAAAAAAGAATAAAAATATTGAACACGGATATGGATAAATGAACTATAAACATAATGAATAAAGAAATTATATTGTAATAAAACTAAATATCATTAACTTTTTATAGTATAAGAGAAAAAAATAATGTATTAATAAAATCTTATCTAGGAAGAATGATAGGTTGGAACCATTCGATTTCTTCCCATTGGATGTGCCTTAATAATATAATGTACTGACTAAATTTAATGAAGATACCATATATTTATAAGACATGATGTCATCAGTGTGCTGCCATGGGTCAATGGAATTATTTAATGGACATTCAATTCGTTATGTATAAAAAACATATAAAAGATACATTATAAGTCTGTTCTTATTCTGTGGTGTTCATGAATTAAACATCATTTAAAGATTACATGGTGTATAATATTCAATCAAGGAATGTTTGAATTCATTCTTCATGAAGTGAAAGGTTTTCCGAGCCATCATGACATGTGTCATAGAGTGACACTATGTGTTACAGTGTGACAAAATATGTTTTCATTATAGACTTATTTCTTTCTTCTCATGACCTATAAATAATTCCCGACATGTATATTTACACATCAGGTATTAAGTACATGATTTTTATTATCAAATTATAGTATCAAAACCTCTATTTAGTTCTGGTTATTCTTTTTTTTCTTTAGAACCTTTCTTGTTCTCTATGGATTAAATCATCAACCCCCGCTTCCTCAACATTTTTCGGTGAAATACAACTTTAATTGATTAAAATTAAATTAATTCACATATATAATCCTATAAATATATAGATATAATGTAGATATATCAAATACCCCTGCACTTAAATCATTTCCCATCATGAAGAAAAACCTCAACATAAAAATATCAAGGATTCATATATCAACATTGCAATTTTCTAATTAATATGGTCTTTAAAACAATTTATAACTGCATATTCTAAAATCCCAACACATACCCAATAAATATTCCAAAAATCATGCTTCATTTATAATGTGAAGTTCAATATATTTTCCCCTTTTACAAAAAAAATTATGCATTTCATCAACACCCATAACATTTGTGATTTACATAAACATTAATTTTTAAACTCTTCACTCAAGTAAAAAATTTAATTACATTTTTTTAGACCTCAAGTACATGATCCTAACCATAGTAATTAATTATATATACTTTTTCCTCCATGTGAAGAAAAATATTGAAATTAATCATGATGGATTTTCAATAATGGTCAAATGAATCTGTGGCTGAGGGAAGGTAGGTAAAAACATAGAAAATAAAGTAAATCCCAAAGAGGAGGCTAAAATCAAACATATAATACATGATATTCAAACGACAGCTCATTGAATTGATCCTCACAAAAATATAATGTCATCTCGCACACCCCCCCAAAGATCAAAGTAATGGATCACGGGCAATGTAGTGATAATGAAAAATAACCCACTCTCATTGTTATTTTTTTTTCAAATTTCATGATTTGGAATGAACTTTACAGTCACCACCTAGCCACATATGAAAAAAATCATTGGCTCGGTAATGGATATTTTTTTATTCTCCTAATTCACAACCCAATTTTTTTGTTTTTTTTTTGTTTTTCTATTCTTGTGGCTCTAGGATAGTCTCACCTAAACCACCTAACTCACTATGATTGTGATATAATTAAACTAATAACTATGATTTTTTACTTTCCTGATAAACAACCCATTTTTCATTATATATATATATATAATAAGAGGTATAATTTATAAAATTTAATGAATAAAATCATGAACCTTCCCAGAAAATATCATGGAAACACCCTAAAATATATTCTCTCAAAAAATATACAATATCCACCCTGAAAAACCCCTCCCCCGCACTAATTCAATTTAATATCATATAAAATATGAATGTTTAGTTAGGGAAGGTAAAACATGTCTTGTAACATGTGAAATCCAAACAATCTCATCCATGGATTTGATAGGATAAAAATGTATCAACGTGAAAGTGGGTCTCAAGATAAAAGGTCTCATCAATAAAATTACTCCATTATTTCAGAATTAAATATTTTAAGTCATAGATTTGACAAGTTATTAATAAAAGTTATAGTCTGCTTACATGCCCCATGTTTCACTCAAAAAATATGCTCATAAAAATAGGAATTATTTTGACCAAAATCCCCTTAGGAATATGAACAACATATAAGTCAATCAGATTATGGAATGAATATTAGTAATCATTTTACTCAATGAAAGATTCTTGGAATCCATATTATGTAAATAAATTATATCAGTAATCATTTTTAATAAAATATAAATTGATGTAAGTGTGTTCCTTAAATAATTTTCATTTGTATCTTTTTCATTTGTGGGAATGATATTTCAAATTTTACAACATGTAAAAATATTTATCCTAGTTGTTTATGCCTTGTATATTATACTATAAAAGAAAAAAAGTAAGCAATTTCAGTATAATCTAATTCAATTCGGTTCATGAAAAAATTGAATTTGTTTTTTCTTTTATCTCTTCTCATTAAATAATGAGAAAAACAACTATTGATTTAAAAATATAAAAAATAGAAATCAATAATCTCCTTCCATTGACACTATTGAATGACTTTATCAGGTTTTTTAACCCTAGTTCTAGATGTGAAATGTGATCTCATGATGTGATTTTTTCTGATGGTTTGATTTATATGGATGTACAAAACATTTGTTTCTTCCTATTTATTATTTCCATGGATTAAAAAAAATTCAATATGAAAGTACATTTCCATTCAAATATTAAAAATATGTGGATCAAATAGATATTGAGTTCATCCATGGGATGATTTTTTGAACTAATAAATTAAAATAAATCTAATCCCTATAAATTAATTTTAATATTTGGGTTCCCTTTTAGTAGATGCTCTTATTATGGTCATTTGGTTTTTCCTTTACGATTGTCAGCTAATTTGAACATGATATAGAGCTAAGAATCTTGTATATACCCACATATTACATTTTTGTTCTTCTGGGGTAGTCTTTTTGTTCCACCTCTATTATTTTTTCAGGAATTGTACATGTGGTCAGCTACATATTTAAGATAAATTTTATTAAAAGATAGAGAAATCAAAATCTAAAAAAGGTTTTTTGTTCTCTTTATCCACTAAAAATTCTTAATTTTTGTTATTATGTTCAAATTCTAAAATTAAATATAGATATATGGATTCTTTTTTCGCCTCTTTTGTTGGAAATTGTAGGAGGGAGCCCCATTTTCATTGGTCTCTAATGTACTTGTGCGGGAAATTCATGTTTGATCCACATTGTCTTCCTTCATTGTTTCTTCTTCTTTTGAGCATACAGATTATTATGATTCAACATCTTTCTCTTCTTTCTCCTCATCAGTACAATAACTAATTTCCATCATATTTATTTCATCAGTTTTAACTTCCTTAACCACTTCTTCAATTTCTTCTTCATCCAATAATTCAATATTTTTGTTATAAATCAAAGGTAGATTATTGATAAGGGAATTTAAATTTTAGATATCTTGAGGAAGGTGACTAGTGAATTATCCCTATTCTATTAGTTGTGCCTTATTCATATACATCCTCCTCTCTAATAATGAAATGAACATTCAGAGAAATGTGGTTAGTATTTCATTTAAATTATTCTCATGAAATTATTGGAAGGAATGATATTATCGAAAATTCATCTCATGATGTTCTTTTAAGTCAACATCTTAGCCTTCCTCTAGTTATTAACATTCATCATCTTCAAACAAATATCTATCTTCATTATAAACAATTGGTAGGATACTAAAAAGAGAATTATAATTATTAATGAATTGAAAATAGATATTTATTAATCCTCCATGCTAGCTAAGTTGGGCCTCATGGAAGTCAATCCTTTTTCCCGTCACTTTAGTGTAATTTTATAGTAGCCTGGTCAATCTATCTTCTTAGTGATGTTATTAAGGTTGATGGAAGAATGTTCCTTCATGGTTGTATTTATACGCCCAGGATTCACCATTGTAGTCTTGAAAATTGGGCTCTTATCTACAGGGTTGGTAGAATGTTTCACTCAACTAATTATTTCTGAATTTATCATATTCATATGAATAAAAATCATTTATTTCCATTACATAACATTACCACCCTCATAAATTTCTTACTTCCAATGCAATCATATATTACTAAAATTAATTATACTCTATTGATAGTGTTGAATAACATGTATGATTTGTGTATTCCATATTACACAAAAGAGTAACTACCAAAAGTGTAATTTAATAATAAAAAAATGAAAAAATGAAAAAAAAGCAGTCATCAAATATAGTATTAGAATTGTCTTTGTCCACATAATCAGTCTTGAGTCATCTGTATTGCTATGTAGCTCCCCTATAATGGAACTAAAATTTCATATGTCCAGAATATGTTTTTAAATACTATAAAAATGATCATATTAGAAATTTATTTTATCCAAAACAACACTAAATACAAAATCATAGTAAGGTGGAAGTGTGGCCTCAATCCCATAGATAGTGAGGAAATAGAAAACAATTCTTAACTAACGGTAAAGTTGCTCCAATTTTAGTTTATTTTTAATAAGATAAAAAAATTATAAAAATAAAATAAATAAAATGATGGACGGAAGATAAGAATTGATTAGGGATTATTTTTGGGTAAAATAAATGCATAATCATAAATCTATCTTTTAAAGAACCAATTGCTTAGGCTATGATGTAGTAAAGGGGTCTTCAATTTGTTTTTGTCAAACCCATTGGATCTACATATACTAGAACAACCATTTCATCCCACTTCTTCAATTTTGTGCCTTAGGAACCTCTCTTTTTACCTTTTTATTCAATCATCAACCTTGACTTCCTCATTTTTTTCCATTTTTACACCGTGTTGCTTCACAGTGCATCCTGAAGTGCCTTTTTGTTCTGTAATTTCCATGTTTTCCTTCATATTTATCCAAATGTCACTCCAATATAAGAATGAAAAATAAATCATTATTTTCCATGAAATTCAACATTAATCAATTAATTTTTTAATTCACATATAGAATCATATCAATATATAGATATCAATTATAGTGGTCAAATGACATTGGAAAAATCTGGTGTCGTTAACTTCTGATGTTGCCTTAAAACCTAAGGGTTGATGGGGTATTATATCAGTGAACTTACCAACATTATTTTATTATCCATAGAATATAAAATTCTACATGTTTTACATTTCCATTTAAGTTAGTGACACTATTTGTGGTTACCCTGTCGTTTTTACTCACACTCTAATCAGGTGGCCCAAATTCTTTGATAACCATGTAGAGATATTGATCACAAGTACAGGTTGGGTAGTGGCCCAATGTTTGATGGTTTAGTTGGATAACATAAGGGGATATAGGAAATGGGATGTATTTAGGTCTTGTGACCAAGTTTTAATAGTTTCAGTTTTATTTATCAAGTATGGTTTGTATGTGATCTTCCCATGAGAGAAATTGGTGATCTAATTCTGTCTCATGTGATATTTTGGATATAGATTTTTTTTAAACTGGTATATTATTTTTTCTTATTAACTTCGACATTGATGTTTACTTATGTTTTTGGGTGTTATGATGACTAGTCTTATGTTATTTTTTCTCTTTACTCTAATATAATTGTATAGAATCCAAAAGGTTCAACCTTAGAGCCTTTCTGCAGGTTAGAAGCCTATGGATTATTGGGTGATGTGCCTGAGGTTACATAAGGAACTAGTCCAAAAATGAAAAATGAATTTTCTTGGGACATTTAAATGTTGTATCAGAGTGATTCATTTATTATATTACATTTTTCGATATGGTGGAATTGATATTGGGATGGTTGTAACCTGATATGGATTCTATATCAGGTCACTAGATATCCATTTTAGGAGATAAAGTCCATGTTACTAGAGAGTTATCAATTATGTTCCGTCTTTTAGAGGATATAATTGAGGTTATTCTTGATAAGAGTTATATTTTTTGGATTTATTGGATTCTTGTTTTTTCTCTTATCCCATAGAGGAATGAGTCGCATGTTCATGCATCCTAAGAGGCATGTTAGTCCACATAATATATAAATTCTTTTATATTATTGGGTCACAAGTTCATAAAAAAATTAAAAAGGAGAAAATTTGGTTTAGTTAATATTGGAATCAATAATAACCTATATGGATTTATTAAATATAGATTCTGGGTTGCATTCCATTTAACCAAACAAGATTAATTATTATTGCTACTATTTATTGATGGTTATTCTTATTTCATAGTATCGATTGAGTAAAATCCAAATAAAAACATATAATTTTGTTTCTAATATATCTTGTGATGGGAATTTAATTTAATCAAACCATAGTTATGATCTAGTAGACATTAATCATCATAAGATGATTTCGTGTGTTTATATATTTATTTCCACATATATGAGATCCTAATCCATGGTGGGGTTGTCTGGTGTATTGATTCCCAATGAGGATTATCACCTTAGAGTGGGTAGTGGAAGAATTTTTTGATTCCTAATATATATGTAAAAGAGAACCATAGAGGTGGAATGTTGTCATGAAATCATTATTATGCTTTCTAAAATGGGAGAATTGATTATTCTCTATGAGATAAACCCTATGTGGGATGCTAATTATGGGATATATGGGAGATCCAATTAAAATTGAGATGAGAATTGATATATCTGTGATTCAGGTATTGTAATTTCATAACAGGGTAGTTTCCTATTATTGTTTAGGGTGAGTTGAGATATATATGAGTAACCAAAGATATAGGGATTAGTACATTATTTTGAGTGTCTTATAAATGAGAAGTCTTTTTATATTCCTTGTTTATGAGGGAGATTCCAAGTAGTTTATATCATATATGTTCTATATGCATCAGGATGCCTAAGGTATTGTAAAAAAGAAAATAGGAAAAGCTTTGGTTGTGATTGGTCTAAAACTCACATGATGCATTTTCAACTAATTAATTATCTAAGAAAGATTAAGATAAATGAGATGAACACATATGTGATTCCTGGTAAGCTAGAGGGTTTTCATGGGAGCCATGGATTGATGGTATACAGATCAATATGTCATGAGTTGAGTAGTATGGAAGGGTACCACCAAGATATACATAAGTCTTTATATGCTTTTTTGGTAATGGGGGATATTAAAAACCATTGAAAAATTGGTTTTGTGGGTAATATGATACAATGGGTGAAAAGAGTGATCATTCTCTTAACCGATGTGGAATATTGAATAATTCAACTTAATAATAGTCTCAAGTAGCTGAGCATGGTGTTTAATCTAACATTATTAGACCTGGTTTAAATGTGTGGAATGACTATGGGTTTATTTTGGGAAATTTTTAGGATAAAGACATGTTTATGTGACGGCCATGTGAATCTTAGGGTGAGATCATATTTATGGGAGGAAATATAAAATGGTTGAATGAGATGATTTCCTTGTTTGAGGGATAGATTGGTTTTGGATATATGTGTTAAATTCCAACAGACTAGTTGTGTTGTTAGACTTTTAAGGGTGTTAGTGTGTTGTGATAGAGTCTATATATCCTTAGTTCCCTACCACATGAAGTTAGGATAAGTGTTGTAGATGGGATCAGTTTAAAATCACATGTGGATGGTGATCAAATATGAGATGATCATGGGAGTAGTGATTTAGGTTATGAGAAATTATTGATAAAAGGTCTATATCATCCTAAACCCAACCTATTTTATTTGGTAGGACCAAGGTTTTGTTAAACTTATATAATTTCCACTAACAAAAAATGTTGTTAGTAAATTCTAAAGTAATGAGAAATCATTTGGGGATGATTCAGCATTACATTAAATCAAATATACAAAAGTTAACTCTAAAAAAATACTTAAATGTGATTCCTGAATCAACACAAGACAAAACCCAAATATATATATATAATAATAATAATTAGAGTTTAGAAATTAAAAACCGTACCAAATAGGACTACAAGAGTAAATACCAAATAAGAAATAAATGTTTCTAGACATAGAACTATGCCAATCTGCACATGAAAACTACCATCGATCTCTCACCTCCATAACCAAGAACAACAACATCCAAACACCTATGAAAAAGGTGAGATATATCCACTTACCATTATCATGGTAACCAAAATATACATAAAAACCATGGTGAATATATTGGGGGTGATTATACCATGCTGTAAGAAATCCTTAATATTTATAACACACTCTAATTATACAAGATCAGGTTAGCTATAATTTAATTTAACATTACAGTGAAGCATAATATAATAAATAAATCAAAGGAAATCAAATGAATAACTGACACTAAAAACATATTTTTCCTTTTTAAATATTATTCCCATAAATCAACCCTCATAACCCATACACACATTCCATGAACACAAACATTCCCATAAAACTTACCCAATACCATGAATTTCCCATCAATATAGGCCAAACTGAATAGACCAAATTGAGATCAGAAACACATCCCTAAAACTGAATTCATCACATGGTGGTATAATATGGTGATCCCTAAAGAAAACTCTGATATCCAATTCTAAACTATCATAGAACAATGTATGTATTTCATGAATTCAAAACCAACACATTAAATCCATTTTACCCCCAATTAATCATCATCTCATAGTTCATATTAATAATTCCTCTTCTATGTGAATTCATAAGCACACACAAAAAAATTCTTTACCAAAATGTGTCATGAATAACATTTAACTATTTCAAGCTACAAACCCAAACAATAATTTTTTTGAACATGTTGTTGGCACATTTTGAAATCTCTTTTTGAATACAATTTTCATTAAAAGAATATTTTCCAAAGGGTATTCCAAAAAAATTAATATTTAAGAAAGATAGAATTTTATTTAAAATAATAATAAAATACTTTAAGCTCTTAATAAATATATTGTATGTGTAGTGACACCTACCTCAAAAAATTGTATCCAAGATGAAATCACATCTCACCCTTGTAGATATAGGATCTAGAAACCATGATATGGTGATATATAAAAAATCAACATTAAAACCATCCATTACCACTACATATCAACCTAGTAGCCATGTTATAGTTTTTACCAATAGAAAATGAGAGAATAAATAAGGATATGATGATATAGAGACTTTACCTATGATTCCTAGGACCAATTCACCATAATTCAAATAGAACTGGCTTTAGAGTGATGTGTGTAACCAAAATCATCCAAAGGAACTATCTGTTTTTTGATTCCTAGCCATATGATAAAGAATGAAGCTTTATTGGAAAAATGGGTTTAAAATATAATTTTCAATATATCTTTAATTATGTTCATAGTATTTTCACATAATTTTTTTAAAAAAAAATCCAACGATATGAGGTTAAAGGGACAAGAACAAGATGATCATGGTTTGGTCCCAAGGTTTGGAAAACCATTTTCCGATTTCGGGGATCTTCACTATCTGATAATTTTCAAAAGTAAAATAGTTACTACATGGTATACCCAAACCATGTGCCAGTCATGTTCCTCCCTCAAGGATCCCAATCCACTTCATATGCTTATATAGAGAGACTTCATACTATCCCTTAAAGGTACACCAACTTTATACGATACAAACGTCTTTCAAAACATCTTGAAACCATATAGAAACTTCCTTAAACCAAATCCATCAATTTCATAAATTAAAAATAAACCATTAAATCCCCAATACAATAGACTCAGGTTATTAAATTATCATTTCCCTGAGTTTTTCCATCTAAAAAAATCTAGAGGATATAGGTTTCAAGACATAAGGTCAAACCATTGGTGAGTCATAATAGTATAACACTCCCAGTATTCCCAAGAGATTTTTGAGTGTTACTAGAATTGAAGATTTTAATGCATGCATTGTCCTAGCTAGAGACTATGATGCTCATCAAAATACATGATACACAGTGAGAACCAAATGGTCATTATAATACAAGAGAAGTATAATCCCAACCAATTAATAAAAATATATCAACACATATGATGGTATGAATCTTCGAACAGGACTATATTATTTATCTATGTATAACAAAAAACTTATGAAAGCTCTATGAAAGGAGAGAGTATGTCACACTAACCATCAAAGGCCATAACACACATCCTCCAATAAGAAAGTACACATTTTCAACCCATTCAATAAGAATTGTATTCCTGTAATCATAGATTACTAGGATACCGAAGTTGAATGCATTAACCACTATAACATAAAGTAAATTAGGCCTTAAAAAAGAAGATAATGATTAGTACATGATGCAGGGCTAACACTTCTTAAATACACCGCACTACCCTACATACAAAAAAACATTACCCAAAACGAGAATTAAAATCACAAACTCATTGAGTTGGTTAGCTACCATCATAATAATATCTAGAATTTAAATACATTATTGTTAACAATCCAATGAAAATTCAATATTCCTACACTAAAGGTGCTTGAAACAGATGCAATATGTCCACTAGTCTGTGTTCGATGTTCAATACATTGTTTACAATCCCAATATTTCAATATAAAATACAACGGAAACTATCATGACATAAGGAAGAACTAGTATTATATCATGACATATAATAGAGAATTTCTATCCTCTTCCCACCTTCAAAGGCTCCACACAATTATGGTTTCACTTAATTGAAAAACTATAATACTATTCCCACTAAACATCCTAATATAGGGTTATCCAAATCAGGAATGAGAGTAAACTAAAGAAAACAAAGACATCATCTCTATATCTACATCCCTAGTGTATATCTGAAATTATACCCATGAGTCCTTAGTGACTAAATTGGCCATTTACTTGTCACTCAATGATTTTAGAGATAATACATTTACTACCCAATTCATCACAAACTGTGTGACCTAGTGGATGTAGTCCTCATTGAAAGTTTACCTAATAATACATGAATAAGTGACTAAAAATAACACTATATCCACTGAGGGTAATATTCCTTGAGGAATCAATGAAAATTGGTCATCCATTACTAAAGATAAAGACACAACAAGGTACTGACCCATACCTGATAAAATCTAAAATTAGGTTTCTCAATCAAACCCATTCCCATTATACCACACATAATCAAGAAATTCAACACAGATATGTTCTAGAAAAACAAGGTGAATGATATATCTCAATCCCTCCAACAAGAATTTCAGTTTCAGTTATTCAAGTGTAAATAAACAAGAGATGGTTCTTACTTTTCTATGATACTCAGGCCTTATACATGTCATAAATCCATTGAAAATATGAAAAAATCCTTTAGAATATGTAAGGGTGAGTCACTAGTCATAGAAATTGATATTACATTGAATACTTGGAAGCATTTCTTTCCCAATATAATGTCAATAATACTAATAATATTGTGATTTACACCCATGTTATACGCTATGAATGATAATCGAGCATTGATAACCAATATAGATCCTAGAATATCCTATTATCCATTAAATGTCTTCCTAATCATTTTATAAACCATAATTTCCCATAACATGTAATTCCATTTCTAAGTATTATGTAAATCATCGAACAAAAAATGACCAGATTATCCAATATAATATGTTAAATATGTATGCAATAATAATCTGGAAAAAAAGAACAATAGAACAAAAACAAAACCTGTATAGCTAGTGAAATTTTCATAACTTGTATAGTAAACACATATGATTCTCGAGACCCACTTTGGTACTATCCATTATTTTGTTAAAATTAATCATGCCTCCATACTACCAATTTTATTAAGTGACCATAAGGTTCCCATTCACCCATTTTCCATGTCTAAACAATCCCAAAAACAAATAGAAAAATTTCCCTATTCCCAAAACAGTGGAATGTTTTTCATTAAAAATTTCATTTTCTACTGATGAATTTAAATAATCCTTTTTAAATTTTGAATACCAAAAAAACAATTTATAAAACAATTTATTATAATATATCTTTAAAAAATGGCATACAACAAAGTCACTATTATAAAAAACCCCTGTTAAAATCTAGGAAATTATAGATTTTAAAATAGTAAAAGGTTTTATTCCAAAATTTAATTCCCCGAAGGTATCTTTATAGAGGGGGTTTTATATATTTTTTCATACCCAAAATAAGAAAAATTTCATATAACATTCTAGATTATCCTCTTGTAAACATTATTCAAATCATAAAAAAATTACAAGACAAAATCTGAAAACAAAATACTTTAATATGAAACCAGCTTTTTCATCATGATGTGGATTATCAAACGCAATCTTATAAACACCATAAAATAACTCACATATCCATAAATAGGTAAAAATAAAACAATATTAATTGATCATTTAATAAATAAGAAAATGTTACAATTTTATGTCAATTCACGATCAATAATCCAGTTTATGGAAAAAACCATTTACTTCCTGAACCAACAATATTTACCATGTGTAATTATTTATAATAAAAATGAAAATGAAATCACCTGACACCTAATTTGTTAACATATTTTATTCATTTATAATTGAGGGTTAATAACTTTACTAAAAATCATTTTTCTTCCAGTTTAGTATGCTCTATTAGTGAAAATATTATTCACCTATCAGTAGTATGTCATAAAATTTAGGTGACATCCCTCAGTAACTAAAGAATGGAAATAAATTCAAATGGTATGTGATATCATTATGGGATGATTTAGCCTCACATTCAATCTAATACACACAAGTGTACCCTAGGAAAAAATATATATTAAATCAATGAATTGACACAAGACCAAAATCCAATATATAAAACCATAAAATCAATAACACTAAATATGACTAAATGATTTAAGAATTAATAATAAAGACAACGTTATAAACATGTAACTACCACAATCACCAACTGATAGCTACCAAAAATCTCTCATCTTCATCTGTATGGACCACAAAATCCATACCCACCACGATGAATGTGAGAGATCTCCCTAATACATATATAATAGTAAAAAACATCTATATGTGCACCAAGATGTATATGTAGGGGGAATATAAAACCCAAAAGAAAATCAAAAATTCTACTCACACATGTATCTTAAACAAGAACAAGTTAGCTCAGATGTTATATAAATCATATTAGAAGTACAATATAATAAACACATAAAAGTAAACTATATGAACAACTCACAGAAAAACCCAAATTTTCATTTTTAAAAAATTATATCCATTAATCATCCCACACCCCCACAAACCCAATCTACAAACACAAAAACCCATGAAAATTTCATAACCATGTGAACATACCGTCAAAGTGGGCCCAAATGAACAAACCAACTTTTGAAAAGAAATACAACCCTCCAGACTCAAGTTTTCATACATAATTATAAATCAGTGTTCCTGAAATCAAGCATCCAAAACAAATTATAAACAAAGAAGGACCTATATAAGAATGTCATGAATGCAACCCAACACATGAAATCTATTATTCCCCCAAATCAAGAAAATGTCCAATTCTATATCAACAAATCCCCATCCATGTTCATTTATGAACCCACACTAAAAAACATATTTCCCAAAAGATTTTATGAATAATTTTTTACAATTCGTTGACGTAAGTACCAGTTTGAGAAATTCCTAACACCATGAAGGGGGAGAATTAGTGTTGGGGAATTTTCAATAAAATTCAATGATTTATCCATTTACCTCTTCGATCAATGAGGATCTTGATACTCTTCTGCTCTTTTCTCTATCGTATGAAAGAATATTAAAGAAGTAAAAACAAGAACATAATATTTTTAATAGGTTCAGTAATCAATAAGAGTAGATAGTCCTTGGCATGGTAAAAAATAATCCTGACCACACAAATTAGTAGAAAAAAATCATTTTGTGTGGATTACAAAGAGTAGGATATTCCCTTACACTTTGGTAGCACTACATAAACAATCCAATAGTGTGTTTATGTAGAACTTCATAAAAAATATACTAGAGAATAATTTATATAACTTGGAAGGATCTTTATAATTCATCACAATATAGTCTTATTCTTATCGATGAGGGTTTTTAACACCCAGAAAGACCTCCACCAATTGATTCATGTCCTATTTCATAGTTCTTCTTTCTTCTTCTATAGCATTCTTCTTCACTATATTACTTACAAAGTGGAAAGTAATAAAATCCTCTTATATTATCCCTATAGGAATCTTGATAGATGAAAAATCTTCTTATTCTATTATACATAACACTATGAATTTGTTATGGACTAATGAACACTAGATTTACTCAAACCCAAATTATAATCCACACAGATTAAATTGGTCACCATATCTTTTTCTCTTATTTTTTCTTTCTTCTTCAGTGAAAGACCAATAAACCGAGTTTCCTTAATCTTCTTATTGCTGAAATAATAAAAATCATTTGTGATAATTACATCAATGAAGATCAAATGAACATAGCATCATCAAAATAAATCATCACTGAATAATAATCAACAATTAAGTGGCCACACTCTATTCTTCTTGGACACATAGTCAGGGTATTTTACCCAATCATTGGTTCAAAAAAACATTCTTCAAAAATCACTACAAGTGTGGATGTTTAACATTGTTCAATATTCCAAGAATCATCTTATTAAAAAACTTTGTTGAGGGTATAAACACCTACCACATATATGTGGTATTAGTCCTTTGGGAATTTTTGTGTCTCCTCTTCACACTTGTTTTCTCCTCGTTGTGAGAGTGTTTCTTGTAACCCATCCCTTCCATATAAAACCTTCAATTCCATATAGAAATAAATATTCTTCATGGATGGATGATGGCCCATTTAATTTATATGCTTCATATGATGCCTTAAATTCTCCACGTACTGTGTTTCACCATGTGGCACGAGTGCTTCGCGGATGCATTTTTCTTTTACAGATTGTCCCTGCCTCACAAATTACTGATGGATCATGAATATCCATTTCTATGTGTTCCACTTTATTTTATGGTCTATAGATTAACATAAAATTCATCCATATATAACTTCTTCCATCTAAAAATCTTTCCTTTGTGAACTACTTACCTTCGTAGACTTCTTCCTCACTAAATTCGTTGAACTTCCATGAATTTATTCCACTAGAGATGGTATTTTTTTAATAAAATTATCTCTCAAATAGTGATGGGAATACAATCCGTTATATTTGGTAATAAATCTACAAATCCTTCAAATTAAATTTACCCAAAAAATCATTTCCAGACAACCTGCACCACAAACTGTGATATGTCATCTGTGTACCTCTATTCTCCCTTTTTGGCTATCACCATATTCTAAAAACAAATTACAACCAATAATTCTCAAATTATGGCCTTCCCACGATTCAGAATCCGTCAAAAAAATATTTTTTCATATGAAAAAATCCTTCATTTTCCGATTTCCTTTTTCATTTGTCATTACTCTTTTGTGGTCAGTGAACTGTGCTTCATGGAATCCTTTGCATAAAAACCATACCTTTTCTATACATATTCGTAATCATAAAGATTTATCAACAAAAAAAATTATACATCGATAAATCTTTAACCATATTCTACAAAAATCAATTCTGGTGAATCACTACTTCTAAATCACTTAATTTCAAAACCAATCGATTTGTTTCATCCCAAACCAATTATATCAAAATATTTATCATTTGATAGATAATATTAATAATTTTTTGATTTTATGAGGAATGTATTGAAACTTCTATGTCATCCAACTATGTATTTCATGCCAATAAAACCTGAATATGATTAGAAACACCATTTCTAAAAATTTACTTCATAAGGATTACATAAGAAGTTCTCCAAACAAATTATGGTATTTTTGAAATAAAAAAAGAGAATCATCATATTATTCTAAGATATTTATTCAACCATGACATATAATGATATCAAATGAATCCATAACTATTCTCAAAAAATCATCATGAAACTCAATGTTTTCAAACTACTCACATATTTTTTTGAATATCAATACTTTAGGATATCATGAAACATCAATTAACTTTGGAACTTCTTCATTATATTGACCACAATGATATCAAATTATTTAATTGAACACCATTGAAAACCATTGATAATTAGTTAAAATAAATACAAGACAATCAAAAAAGTTGTATCTCCACTATCCATGTCGGTAGAGAAGCATTTTATCACACGTTGTGTTGGATTTTGACACAAACCATGTTTAGGTACATTTAAAAAATAATAATATTCAAAAAATCTTATTCTAAAATATTTTGTACAGATTAAATTATGAATTTAAATTGTAAAAAATACAATCATTCATGTTTATAAAAATGTTGAGTATGTTTGAATCCACAAACCTCAAACTGAAGTATCCTTTATGGAATCACATCCCCCCATCATTGATTTATATATAGAACCCTCCTACAATGATCTATAACAAAATCCCTATCAAAACATACTCTAACCACTAGATCTATGCATAGTGTCACCAAGGTAGAGTTTTCTCTCGGGGGAAATGATAGATGAAATGAAGATAAGAATAAATAGAGACTTCACCTTAAATTATTAGGCACAATGCTATAAAATTAAAATATATTGAGCTATAAATTAAATATATTTACTAAAATATCCACTAGGGACCCTATAGTTTCAAATTCCTAGCCAGAGGAGGATGAATGCACGTTTCCAAGGAAAAACCAGGTATTAAATCTAAATTTCACAACTCCTTTAATGGTTTACTTAGTTTAGTCACATATTTTGGTGACCCATTTTACATATATGAGTGTTTTACTAGATGAAACTGTAAGATACATAGTTTGGCCATAAATAATTGAAAATTGTGTGTGAACCATGTGAATATTAATTTTCCAAAGTTTTTTGTATTCACATGATAACCAAATTGTATAGAAAAACTACATGAAAACCTTGCACCTCTTCTTGGGTCCCATTTATAAATATTTATTTTATGTAAGGAGATAACAAATTTTCCCATTACCATGAAACCATGGTAAAACCTCCAAAAAGATTTTATAACCTCGTAAACACTTCTATGAACTTCTTAAAACCAATCCAAAATATTTAGTGAAATAAATATTAATAATAAAACCCACAACACCACAATATGAGGGTGTTAGATTTTCCATGAAATATGAAGGTGGATTGATTGACTAGTCATGTAGTTTTGGATATATTCAAATGATAAGATCATTTTAATGATTATTTATGATTTTATGGAATGTTTAAATGTGGTTACATGACCATTAGTTTTTGTGAGACACTTAGGGGCCAAGTGGATTGGCGTGATGGTCGAGGAACTAGAGGAGTTCATTAAATATAGTGAGCTTGTCATTGATGTGATTTGGATAGGCTAATAAGATCAAGTGGGTCCAATAATGGGATGTAATTTGAGAATAACATGGTTATTAGAAACTTCATGGACCTTCATTTAGATTTATTGGGGCTTGGTGTACAATGGTGGATAACTGGTGGTGTTGGACATCGGTTTAATGGAGAACTAGGGAGTCGTTGATCCCATTATAGGGAATAGTATGTAGATAATTTCATGTAGTGTGACTCAGACCCATGAGTGTCATAATGCCCCCGGTAGTGGATTTTAGGAAGGTTCATGCATGTGTGTTGAAAATATGTAAATACATATGGTGTAAAGGGAGTGCCCCCTGGATGGTTGAATCATGTGGTACATATTATGATTTATTTTTAGTAAATATTTAGAGTTGCATTATTTTGGACCATATCTAGGGTGGCTGTGGTTTTGTGATTATTTTTGTATAAAATTGTTTGGATTTTGTGCATTAAATTACAAATTCCACAATGTGGGTATCAGCTGATGAGAGCTCAGAAAGTCAGGATGATTGCTGATAGATAGCCTCCATATGTTAGATAAATTTTGGGTGGTATGACTAGGTGTGTGATTAAATAATTAGTACAATGAGTAACTCAGAATACGTAATGTTAATTATTATAGAAAACACATCAAATGGATTGTGGAGGCGGGGATTTATGTTTTACATATTTACCTAGGAATGAGATTGCATATTCTAATGAGGATACTTGGGTGTGTTTTTTGGAGAGTGATGGTATACTATTAATTATTGATGTCAATATATAACACATGACATGTTTTCACTAGGGATATATGAATGATTTTGTGACTGGAATGATTTCATGACATTTTTCGAAATAATTGGCTCCATAATGAACACCACGATATGATTTTTAGTAGTAAAACGATTTCGGGGGCAGTGTTGGACTAACCATGACTAGTCGAAACAATATAATTTGGACCATGAACCATTTTTCAGAGATTGAGATGGTCTATGGAGAATGAATGTGGTAATTCATTGGAATAAGAAGAATCATGTGTAGGAGGTTGTAATGAATGGTTTCGTATGCTTTAGTTAAAATGAGATTAAATTTGAAAAGTTGTTCGAGGGGAATGTGATGACTTCATAATTGGGATATAGATTGATATTATGATTGTTGGAACATAGTAGGGAGCTATTATTGGATGTTATCAATGGTATAGAATTTTTTCAAGTGCTTAGGAAGTCATTGGTGTATTGTTTGGTGGCCTTGCTATGTTTTTATGGGTTTTAGATGGATTTTCATGCCATGTTGGTGGAAGGTAACATTAAGAAGAGGGATTAATCAAGGGATCAAACCCTTGTAAAAGTGTCAACATAACATGATGTAAGGTAGTCAAACAATGAATTTTGGGTTTCATTTCATTATAGTTTTTTTGGGGATTTTACAAAGGAAAATTCATTATTAATCGATTACATGTCCTGAAAAATGGTTTCACTTTATGACTAAAAACATAAAAATAGATTTATTACATATAAATTTAAAATTATAAATATTCACTAGTAATTTTTTTCACGTAGAATGTTGGGTCATACAATGACCCTTATGGTTATTCCTTAACACTTTTCCTTGAGTGGCTTAGTGTTGTTGAGAGGAAAGGCCATGCCAGATAAAGGGATGTGTCACTGTGGAGGATGAAGACCACATGCTAAGGGGAAAATGATATGATAAAAAGGGAGGCCGCGTTATGAAGGAATAACCATGATTGTCTTTATATTTCCAGGAAGAGTCATTATACACAAACACCTAGCGGGGCCATGTCTTGGGGGATTATTAGACAAGGGTATCATGTTGCAATGATTAGGGTTATATAATGATGTTAACCTTATCTTGTTATTTTTATGATGGGTAGAATTTAATTTCCTTTGCTCAATCCCCTATTTGATATTTGTTGAGTGAGCTAAAGGGAGAGACACATTATCCACCTACTCCCTCTCCCTTCCTTCTCTTGATTTCCCATTAGCAAGAGGTGTCCTTTGTGGTGATTCCATAACCATTTAGGAAATGTTACACTCTCTATTTACTTTTTCTTCTTTAATATATTTTCCATATTATTATATTGATGTTATATAATATCAAATATTATTGCATAGATGTATGGTAGAAATCATTTTGATCAGTTGGTATTTTTTAAATGCTCGATAAAGGATGTCGTAAGAGGAGAACCATGTGTCGCTAATTTCTATTATATAAAGATAAATTTCTTGGAGAGTAACTCTAATATATATTAAATCTTTTAAAAAATTGGTGCCCATTTAGACATATTTGGATGTCTATTGTTTTATAAGATTTTTAGAATAATTCCACAAGATATTATCATGTTTTTGCTCAAATATTTTGTGGGTTTGTGCCACTCTATGATTTTTAGTGTCTATGTGATTTAAGTTTAAACTATATAATTAATTATAAATCATTATAATTATTATTTTTGGATATTGTGGATCATGTTATGTGATTTAGTGGTACAATCATGGATGAGAAATATATGGGATTGGGAAAATATTATTAGATCTTGGTATGATAATAATATCAAATGAGATTGGGGTTCATTTGAATATCCACAAGGTTTATGATATAAGTAAAATACCATAAGATATTTGTCTTTACACTTGAGTTAAATAATCCTTGAATTGAAAACCATTTATTTTATTTAAACCCCCTGAGAATAATAGACATTTTGGGAGCCATGAATTATCTTTGAACACAATGTTGATGTGTTTTACCTCGATGGACTAATGTTTGATCATTAGTATGTTCTTTCAGATATATGAACCCTATAGGGGTATTTATGAAATATGTGAAACATTTTGGACCTTGGGATATGTTCCATTATTACATAATACACATGGTATAGTGATAAATTTAAATTTTTTTCCTAAGAGAAGGTTGGGTGTAAACATGAGATATCTTAGACCTCTGGGATATATGAGAATGTGTGGGAAACGAAGCGTGGATGGCGTGGTAAGGTTTTTTTAATGTATATCTTGAAGAAAAACCTAGTTTTATTTAAATTTTTGGCTGACATCTAAAGAATACATTATATTTGTTTCATATTATACTGCATATGTGACATTTAAGAGATAGTGATTGTGTAGAAATGTTAAGGAGTCTTAGCCCTTGGAAATATGTGTTTTGGCCCTAGAATGTGGAATGAGAGAAATGAAACCATGTGGGCTACCAACATTGGGATGAGACCAAGGGGACTAGAAAGGATGTCCTTCTATAATTGATGTTGTGATGAGGCGAACATGTTTTTATTCAAATATGACCACCTAGGGGAAAAATATCAATTTATGGAAAGTGTTAAATCTAAATATTTGAGACTCCATTGTATCATTTTTATAAACTTTTCCTCAAATGTTTATATGATATGATTCTAAGTGGGTATTCTCTTCCTCATGAGTTCATATAACATGATTTTGGGTGGTCTCTCTCTACCCCTTTAAGTGTATATGAGATGATTCTAGGTTTTTATGATCTTACCCATGAGTTTATATGAGATGATAGGTAGAGAATATTTTCCCACTAAGAGTATATGATATGGTTATTGGTGGGGACTTAATACCCCCTATATTTAATTGATATTATTTTAGGTGGGTTTAATTCCCATGCATGATACATTATATATTTTAGGTGCTCATATATTCCCCCAAATGGGTTTCTATATTAGATGATTCCACGTGGGGTGATTTTATTCTCGGTTTTCATAGATATTATGTATCTTAATCCAAAAAATTGGATACTGTCTATAGAAGGTTTGGTTAACCTTAAGTGTCACCTTAGAACAAAAGGATGCATATCACATGGTATTAGTATCACATTACTGGTTATGATAGTGATATTATTGGTGGTGGCCTATTGAGTCTTACTCACACCATAAATGGGAATCCCTAATACCCGGGTGCATGTGGAGGCCTCACATTCATAATTTAAATAGGGTAGAGGGCCATCGTTTGATAGTTTAGTTGGATAACATGGGTGGTTCCCTAAAATGGGATAGGGTTGAGACTCGAGACTGGGTTGTAGTAATTTTAGTTATTTTTATTTTAGTCTGGTGAGTATATGATCTTACCATAATAGTTATTGATGTTTTATACCATATCCATGTGTTATTTTTGATAGTTAATTTTTTTTAACAATGTATATTATGTAATCCTATTGGATTATATTGTAATGTTAATTTTTTATATTGGGTATTTTGATGACTGATTTCATGTTATTTTTTTTGTCTTCCCCACTTTAATGTAAATGTATTTTCTATCATGGTTTCACATTAGATCCTCACAACAAGTTAACAACCTCTGGAATACGAGGAGAAAAAATTAATGTCATGTAGAGAACCGGTTAGATTACTATAGAGTGAACAAGGTCAAAATATTAATACTAATACCAACAACCTAAAACCTAGAGAGATAATGGTCTCATAGGAATCTAAATATTCTCCAACAAGTCCTATCATCCCGAGTTCTCAAAAAACAACAGTTAGGATACAAAAATCAAATAAATAATTCATCAATGTTTTGGGAGAAGGTGATTATCAAGAACAATATTCGATAAAATAATTTTAGTATACATATTACTAATTTTTGTTCATATCAGCTTTTTTGATATAATGTAAAAAAATTTATATCATTTTCAAAAGAATTTTTTTTTATTTAGAATAACTCTAAAATTATCCCAAAACAATACATCTAAACATCTCTCTGTAATATATTTTAACAATTAAAAACAATTTCCATAATTTTTATTTCCTAAAAATGGTTTTAAGACATAGAATCAGGATATATTATCCTTCAATCATCAATTTTAGGGTTTCACATTCAAATCATAGACATAAGTTTTTGATAAACATAATTCTATTTATGAATAACATTTATTAATTTTTTGAATTGTCTATATAATTTCTTTTCTTTCTTTATTATTTAATCATGAATATTAATGAATATAACATATATTTTTCTCATCGATCGATTTAGAGTGAAAGGAACTTATAGTAATTGACTTATCATATGAATTTGTTTGAGGAAAATTACTACACCTCTTTATCATAAACACTATATTCACTATTAATCTTACTATCTCTGGTGGTGTATTCTATTTTATGGGGCATTACAAACCCTAAAAATTATTTCCATGAAGAGAAAATATTTTAAACACAAATAAATAATTAACAAAATATTATCCCAATGGAAAATCCCTATTCCAAAATCAATGATGAATACCATTACTAAATGAACACTCCATTAAGGTGGAAATTACTATTTTATATTTTTAAACTAAAAATTAATATTTTCCATAATAAGATATATGGTGTTTTACTAAACCACTGGATTACTTCAATTAGTTGAAATGAGATCTTATATATCATATACAATTTAAATTGGTGTGAAATTCTAAGTACAAAAAATTACATTCTTAGAAGATAACTTATACAAGTACAATTATAATTAAATAATGAAAAGTAAACAATGGGATATAATTTAATTTAAAAAATAATATTATTATTATTTATCAAAATTCAAAAAATTTATTAAATTTATTAATAATATTAATAAAAAAAATTATGCAATTATTATCAAATTTAATTATAATATTATATTATAAAAATTAAATAAATCTTTTATGTTATTGTTAAATGTGATTATTATTAAAAATAATGACAAAAATGAATCTAACCATTCTTTAGTGTTTCCTTTAGTTTATTAAAATATTTTAATTGAATATTAATTAATTTTCATAATAACAATATTACTAATTATAATGATAATAATAATAATAATAACAAATTTTCCCTGATTATTAAAATGACAACTATTGAATATAGAAATAAAGAGATATATTATTTTAAATGTAATTATTATAATTATTAATGATAATAATTCACTAAAATTATTATTTTTATATTTATATTCATTTTTATTAAATATTAAAAATTGATTAATAATATTTTAAATTAATCTTTGTTATGTTTATGGGCTTAAAAATTGAAAATATATGCACAGTCAAGAAATCCTATCGGTTAAGCCTCATCTCTCTGCAAAGGGATTCATGGGAACCCAAATGATCAATATTTTTGTATTCAAGTAGATTAAAGTATAAGGTTCTCAATGGATCGAAGAAAAAACTATGTGGGGCTTAAGTAACCCAAAAATAAGTGACCCAACGTCTAATAAGGGTATTCACAAATCATGACGAGTCACCAAAAATTATTCCACTCTAATTTTCCCTCTATCACAATGCAATAAGTCACCCATCAATCCCATGTTTGAAATTTATATGGGTCGATGGATGGTTTATATGGTTAAATACCCTCATCCTAGTTTTTATCCCCCCAATGATACATGTATGTTGATAGATTTCACTACCTTCTAGTTGAACTGCACCATCTGTCTAGTCACACAATCATCTTTTCCCACCAGTCAACACACCACAGTTCCCCCTACCAGGATCCATCGCACCATGATTGGGAAACCATCCAACACACATCATATATCCTGATGGGTAGAAGTCTTGTTTATAGGTGTGATCACACCCATCAATATTTTATTTTCCACACATGGTGAAAACTATGGGTTTCCATGTCACATTTTATGACTATTTTCACTACACTATTCTCATAGTATCATTTTTCTACATTGATGCATGTTATTACCAAACCATATTTTTCTTTCCCATAGCATGTTATATTTTTAGTTCCATGATTGGCGTGATATATCACCCTATAAACGACATTATAGGATTTAATCCCAAGTAATATATAAATATTTTGGTTTACTTTACCACTCAGATAATCCACCAACATCATGATAATTTTATTTAATGATAATGATACAAGTTTATTAATTATAATAATGATTATTATAAGAAATTATTATCATAGATAAATTTATTAATTTTATTTATTTTAATTTAGTAATATTAAATAATTACATTTAAATAATATAAAATAAAATACTTCATCCATATAAGGAAAGAGTATCACATTTTAAAAAAGGGAGTATACAGTTATGAAATACATATATAATAAGAAATTCATTCCATATTTCATAATATTTGAAATATTCCAATGGTCACCAATTAATGTGGGATTTTATACTTATTTTAAATAATATTTCATAAATAATTTAATAAATGTAATAAAACAAATAGTAGATAAACATTGTTAAGTATATATATATATATATATGAAACAGTAAAATAAAATTTTGATAAAAAATATAAAAAGGTGTTGTTCGAGATTAGAACTTCCCCCATAACATATTTTAAGATATAACTTTTTATGGACCTAATATATGAAATTTAATTTTAAAACTATATATATTAATTTTCACACTCATAAAGTATTCCTTAAATTAATGTAATTAGATTCTTCAAAAAAAATTTAAATTCAAGAAAATCTTTTTGTAAATTTCAATAAATATAAATTAACATTTGCTTCTGTGGAATTTTAAAAACCCATATTCTCGCAGCGACATCAGATTAAAACTTTTATTTCAACTATCGATGTTAAATAATGACATAAAACCATATTAGATATGTAATTTGAGTGTCTTTAGTTGAACCAAATATGTAAAAAGTGAAAAATGTATGTTTTAGTTAAAAATATAAAACATATATCAAAATATCATCTGTAAAGTCAAACATACTACTTGATATCCATTTGAAATCACTAAAGAATATGAGGAATAATTACTATACAAATACGACAATTTTAATCCTTGTATAACTCCAGTGTTAGAAACCATATTCCTTATAGTCCTCATGCTGCTAGGCATTAACTATTGTTATAGAAAGATAACAATAAAATTAAAGTCATGTTCCTTCAAACCATTAGATACTTGTCCAAAATTATTCATACACCATCATATTTGATAGGTATAAAATACAATGTAATAAATCATTTAGTTTTAATCTGATTTATGGTAGTTTTTTACTTTTTATTAGTCTAATAATTATAAATTTGTTATAAATTCAGTTATATTTATTTTATAACATCATTATAGTTTTCACATGAAAATTTTAGTATATAGAGATTCTTAGTATGATTATATTAGTTACATAATTTTTAGTTTTTTAATAATAAATTTTAAAAATGACAAGGTTTGAAGAGAATGACATCATGGTTTTTGTGTGGGATTGAAAAAATAATTGGTTAGAAGGAATTACAATGTTTTGGAATTTTTTGTAATGGAATGATTTGAATAAGGATGAGAGGGAAAACCATAGCTTATAACTATGACGTTGTTAATAAGGCATGTAGTACAATATAATGTTATAATGAACCATGATTAAAGACGACATCATGGTGTGATGATAATGCTGAAAAGTGTATAACTCAAGAAACATTATCCTTGTTTGAATGTTTATTTCATGGATATATATATATATATATATATGACATTAAAAATATGAATGAAAATATAAGGATTTTGATGTGAAATATGGAGACTATATGATCAAGTTTAAGATATTTTTATTCTATTTCATTATTTTTAATAAACTCTTCAATTTCAATGAATATGGGAGAAATTTTGAAATGATTATAATTAATTATTTGAATTTTATGGATGATTTTAACGGTTAAAAATTATCTTTATGTTTTATTTTGGTTTTGGTGGAAGTTAGAGAATCATTAGAGAGGTTTTGAGATGTTTAGAATCCAATTCGTGTATGTTTTGAAAACCAAATTATGGTATTAGAAAACCATCACATGGTTGTGTGTGTGGTTTAGTGTATTTATAAAAATTAGGAGATTCAACCCACCATGGGTTAAAACAGACATGAAGTTTCATATTTTTATTTTATAACATCTCATGGTTTTGAAAAAAAATTATGTTTTTTTAGAAATTCCTTTGTTTTTTAATTATATATATCATTTAAATGTAGAAACATTTATTTATCATTACAGAATTATATGTGAAATTTTACTCTATTTTTATATATAATATATGTTAGATTTTAAAACCAATCAAAAATTGGATGATAAGGGAAGAAATGACAGATATATATTGTTTAACTAAACTCTATAAAGGAAGTATTGCAGTACTTGGATCCACAATCAATGTGAGGGACATCAAGAGGTAGGGACCTAAAATAGTTTCTATTATATCATAAAAACCAAATTTTTTTATAAACATGAATTTGAGTAGGAGTTTTTTTCCCATTCCATTTTAATCATGAATCAACCTTTAGATTTATATAACAATATGGTGGGGAGAAAATTTTTTAGATTAATATTTTTAATGAATGATTATTGAATTTTTAATATATTTTAATTCATATATTGATATATTTTGTTTTATGAATTCATTGATTATTCAAAAATATTCTTATTACAATAATTATAAACATCAACCATTAAATAAGGGTGAAAGGTTCTGACCTGGTTGGCACATGTTGGTGCCCCGATCTAGTTCCTTACAAGATATATAACACACCACTTCATATACCAGAGACTTCAGACTAGTAATGAAGGTCTAGAACATAACATGGGGAGATTATAAACACTATATCAAAGTAGAATGATAGTTTAAATAAATAATAAATATCCAACTGCTAATAAAAAATCAATAATCAACTAATGTCACATGTATAAATCTAAAATATTTAAAATGACCATAAATTATTATAATATATATTTCATCCCATATAAGTGTCTATTGTATTATTAAAACCCAAAATAAATACACACAAACAACTCCTTAGTGGGTCCTGACAATATGCCCGGCTCCCTCATCCATGATTCATCCTGAATCCAAACTCAAAAATCTATCCTAGGGCTATTTCCCTTATCCAGTCCGAAAAACATGAAGTCTATTTGGGTACTGATCAGGAATCCCAAGAAGGTTGTGAGTACAACTTAATAGGCCACCATCAAATATGTATAATGAAATATCCAATCTATAACAGTATATGCATTTATATAATGAATACAGATAAATTACAAAAGTAAACAAGTTTCCCATTTATTAATCACTGATCAGGTACATCATAAGAATATCAAAATACAATCTTTAATGTCTATTAATTATTCATTTAATTACAAAACCATTTCTTATACCTTGGATAACTAGTCAATGTACCAATTCACAATCATGCATTGGGGGCCTAGGGCATCAGCCTAGCACCCCATTGGTATTTCGAACATCAGTACCTAATGTTGACCTCATTGTTAATATATATATATATACATATATTATAGGACTTTTTCATCTCTCGGGATCCCCATTGGTATTTGGACCATTAGTCCTTGTCTCTCACATCATTGATTACATTCCTAAATAAAGGGCCTATAACATCATTCTGGAACCCCAAGTGTATTTGGAACGTTAGTCCCTTACCCACACCTAATTTTTCAATAAATCAAAATAATCACATATATCACATACATAACAAGGTTCAATATTATTTACCTTCTTATCAGAAATTCACATCATTGTACACTAAATGATTTATCAATAACCACAATGGTTCATTAATTTAATCACAATAATTTACATGTGAAATTTACCCATTAATCCATTTATCAAAATTTAATTCTGAAATTAATTAATCCTTTAAGGTTAAGAAGACCAGCCATTTATTCCCAATTATGAACATACATCAAGGATTTAATTCAATTTCAAATATCCCATTATCCCCACTTTTACATTTTACAAATCATCATTTCAAATATATTATCATACCCCATGGGTTTCAGTTAAATATAATCTCATAAACTCTAATGTGTTCAATACGATTTGTGAAGGTTCCCTAATTTCATATAATTAAAATAACATTTTTAGTTTAAATGAAAATAAAAATGTGGAAAAACTCTATCAAAATTACATACACATGATAATACTCAATAATATTGGAATTAGGAATTATACCACCTACCATAAGATCATTTCGGAATGCTCAATCAAATGTAACCCCTAGTTTAGTGTAGAATGGTAGGATTCAAAATAGTGTAGTAGATCTAGTATTAAAACCATGGATCAAGATAACAAACAAGATCCATCAAAACAAATATCTAAACCATCCACAGTAAAGAAAAATTAATCACTCTCCAAAGGGGAAGAAATATGGGACAAAGAGGAATCCATGTAAGTAATAGATGACATACTGGAAGAGAGGACAATCCTTCCACTGGATCTTCAATTAACATTAGAAGAGATTCAAGGAGACTTTGAATCCACTGGGAATACTCCAAAAGAAAGGGGTTTTATATTAGATCTATGTTCCGTGAATATGGATATGAATCGAGGGATTGAAAATATTTAAAGAAAATTGGGGGGGTGTTAATTTTTTGTGTGCATGCTTTCTTGGGTGGGGCCACATGGTTCTCCAAAATGTGAACCTTAACCCAACACCCCTACTATCTAGGGTGAATAGTTACTCATAGGTGGGAACATGGTTTTAGAAAAACCATGCACCACCAATGAAATCCCACCCTATTAGAGGGTACGCTGTTTTGGGAGTGGGCCACATAGTTTGGAAAATCCATGCACCACCTCCCATGGCTCCAAAAAGGGCCCACTATTTCTTCTGTCAAACTGCATGGTTTTCTCTAACCATGTTCCAACACTGAACAACCCCATGGTGTTAGAAAATACACCAAATTTAACAACAAAGACCCTAAATAAAACACACAACAAAGTTATTTTCAGAACAAGGGTAATATTATACCTGTAAATATGTATAATCCATCTTTAAAAAGGTCGAGATCTTAAATTCTCCCCACCTTATAATAGATCATCCTCATAATTTACTCACATGAATCACTAATCTTACATGGTAAAACATTTGGTTTATTGAACCCTTATATCTACATCCCTCTCCCATGTTTCTTCATAAATGTGGGCATTCTTCAATAACACTTAGACCAACGTCACAGACTCTCCCTACCAAACTTTCTCACTATGATCCAAGAAAATGAATTTCTTACTCATCAACGGATGAATTAACCTCAAGATCATATTCATCAACATTGATCACGTAATAAGGTCTATGGTTATACTTCTAAGGATTTTACACATGGAAAACTCTCTTCATAAGACTATACCTTAGTGTAAGAGCCAATCAATATGCCACTAGAATGATTATCTCCTTAATCTCAAAAAGTTAATCAAACATAGGCGCCCACTTTCCTTGCCTATGAATCCTAAAATGAAATAATCTTTGAGAAAATTGATGAAAAACATAATAACCCACTAGAAACTCGCGTATTCAATGATATTGATCCGAATTAAACTTCTACTTACTCTGAGGTATATCCATATAATTTTGAATAAACTGGATCTACTCCGATGTCTCCGAAAGGAGACTCGGTCATGAAAACTTTAAATCACCTATCTATACCCATCATAGAGGTGATTTGAATGTCCTACCATAAAGTTCCACATATGGTTCCATCTAAATTATTACATGAAAATAGTTATTATAGATGTACACAACTAGTAACACGTGGTTTTCCCATGTTCCATAAAAATAAAGGGCACATGTTGTCAGTATATACAGTAGAACCAATATAGTATGCACTGATTTCCCATTTGTCTTTGTGTGGAATGCAATAATCAACAACACATATGTTCCATGTGCCATCTGTGATCCTTTCCAGAACCATGAAGTGAATAATGAATCATGGTCTAAAACTATTCCATATGGCGCCCCTTGAAAATAGACTATCTCTCGAACATACAATTCACCCATCTAATAAAGTATGAAAGTATATCAGATAGGAATGAAATGGAAAAAATTAGTTAAATCATCCACATTTTCCATTATATCTTTATTCTCATGACGATTACTTAGAAAAACCACAACAAATTCCATGGTAATTTCATCCCACTTCCATTTTTAAATGGGAAATAACATTATAAAATCACCAGGTCATTGATTCTCAGTCATAACTGGTTGACATGTGTAGCATCATGTTAAAAACCCTATTATATCCCTTTTCATTCCTGACCACCAATACTATCAATGTATGTCATAGAACATTTTGGTAAAACTATGGTGCACCATCAAATTTGAGGAATGAAACTCACATATCATCTCCTAAAGCATACACATAGGTTCTAAAACATGTTTCTAGGAATATATTATCACTTCCTTATCTATATTCAAATCATAAGGTGACTCCCACACCCTTCAAGGAGTTCCATTATGTCCAAACACTCCAGATCCGCATATTGCTTCTCCCTGATACAATTCAAAATTGTGGACTCCATTAATAAAGATATGAGGGTCATCTCATAATATATCACCTGAAAATTAATGTGCATATCATCTAGTAAAGTCATCATCTTCCACTCAGAGCTAGAATCATGGACTACCCGAGTCAATGTATTTCATCTCAAAGCCTCAGTTACACTGTTTCCCTTCCCTAGTGTGTAAGATAACTCAAAATAAAAGGAATACATATACTCAATCCATATAAACCTTTTGAGATTAAAATATCATTATGAAAAAGATGTACTTTATTCTTTTTCTATCACTATACACTATAAAATTTTCACCGAAATGGTAATTCCAATAACATTATGAGGAAAAACCCACTATGGGTAAATAAATATCATGCATAAGATAATTCCACTCAACTTGTCTCAACTGTTTTTACCCATACATGAAGACTCGGTCTCCCTATATCAACAATACTCCAAGTATAACCCTGGATGAAGCATAAAACATGGTATACCCCACACTTGGCTTGGGTAGGACCAAAATCGCTAGGGTAGTAAAATGATTCTTCAACTACTTGAAAAATATTCTCAAATTCTCTACTCCATTCAAATTTGATATCCATATAGTTAATGATCTAAACTAGTGTTCCAATATGGTAAAATTTATAGAAGAACCATTGATAGTATCCATTTAAACCTAGAAATCTTCAAATATCAAAAATGTTTTTGGATGATCTCAAGAAACAACTGCCTAAAAAATTATTGGATCCATGGATACCCCTTCCTCATAGATGAAATGACATTATAAATGTACCATATTGATCTAGAATTGAATCTTGGATATCATGGTGTACAGATAATTCTCTCTCAGTGTACTCATGGAATTATAATGATTTTGGTAATGATCTTTATGAGTAATAGAGTACACCAAGATGTCAATTATAAACTCAACATCTCTATCAGGTGGCAGCCCTGAGAATCCCATAAGAAACAAATCTAAAATCCAATACACTATCGGTGGAATGACATAATACTTTATACCCACATCATCCTGAAAAATACTTGAAAAATGGTTGGTGAGCTTCCTCAGTTATAGATAAATTAACCTTGCCTGACCTACCAGGATATCCCGTTATCCATGATAAACATAACTTTTACCCACATGAAATGTAAGGGTTACTCTCCTAAGGTATCTATTGATGTGGTATCTATTCGACACCGTCAATTTTATAACTAAAAATATGTTAAAACCTAACATGTCAAGTATATAATGATCTAAAAGGAAATGATACTCACTCACATCGAGGAAACTCCCTTACATAAACGTATTCCCTCAACAACACTCCCAATGGTGTGTCGATTTTCAAAACCCCACTCACAAACTCTATTAGGAAAATAAAACCATTCACAAGTTGAAAAAATATAAAATAATAATATGCTCTTGTATCAAATAATGATCATGTAAGTGAAGAATCAATAAGAATATTACCTCTTCTTGCCAATGGCCCTGTCTCTCTATCAACAAGTGTATCATGGAATGTATCAAACTGCCATGCCCCTCAATCCAGTGATCTAATATGAGTCCCTTGAATCACACTACTCTGCTGATATGGTTTTTCATGGCTTGATGTACCTTGACCATGATGGCCAGTATTACTATATCTATCTTACCATTAAGATGTATAGGACCCAATTACCATACTATGGTTCAGTCTAACTAATCCATTACTACCAATCAGTTGTGGGTTCCTATAGAACCAATGTAGATATACCATCCTTTTGTAAGCTCAGAACTCTACTTCTAGTCCGAGACACTGATTAACATAGTGACCCTTCCTACCACACTGATTACCAAGAAGTAGAGTATTTTCTCGAGTAATTGATCCTTCCCCTAGGCCACTAAACTTTAAAATTATCTATATATCATTTTCATTACAATTATTCATACCCTTGGAAGATGTACCTCCTAGTAATCTAGTAGAAACCACATATACTGCACTAGAATCCTCCTTTAGGATCCCCTAAAAGATGAGATCTTGATTCACTAATATAGAAAAATTCTTCATCCAAAATATATTATCATGGGACATAGTCTCACATTTTAAGTCCATGTTAATTTGTTTTGAAAGTTTCCTCATCTCATGAAAGTGTAGGGAAAAAGTTATGGAAGTCCTTATGGAAACCAGTATATTCCATTGTAGACATAATCCCTTAGTTTAACGTCATAAACTCTATTACCCTCTTTTACATCAGTGTATCTAGGTAAAAGTGCTCAAAGAACTTCTATTAGAATTCATTCCTAACGATCTGCTCCAACTTCTCATCTTTATCCTAGATATCCCACCAGCGCCTCTCTAATTTGAGAAACATATAATTAACCAACTTGACTAGGATTTCCACATCATTCTCCAAATGCTAAATAATATTTCAGATAGACTCAATCCAGATCTTAGCTGCCTTGGGCGCACCCTCTCCGGTGAACGAAGGAGGGTGATGCAACTAGAAATACCATACCATCTCAGAAATATTTCTCTTAGCCATCCCTAGTATATTATATATATAATACAGAATGTGAGAAAAATTATCATGGAACCTCTCTCATTTTACATCTCCCAGAATTATCCAGGATTTTTTCCCTCTGTCAGAGACACATTTCCAACCATTTCCTCCTATTTTCCTGTTAAAAAACATCATCGTGGATGTATATATCTAAATTTTTATGGATGTGTTTTAGGACATATAAAAAATAATTAAATAATTTTAGAAAGAGAAATTCACCCAAATCCATAACAATTTATCTCTCGTACACTGTAACATGGTTAAAACCAAGAAAATATCACTACCATTAACCCTTCATCTCATGGGTCATGGAAAAAATAGGGTAAAACATTTCCATATTACAAATTTTCTCATTAGACACCCATTTCTACCATTTAAAATAACTACATTTATCATCATTTACATATATTAATTCCTTATAAGGCACCATTTAATTTTAAATTTATAAGAAAAATAATAGAATATCAATTTTAACGACTCTCCCAAAACCTTCTTTTAATTGCATGCCTAAAATTATTCATGTCGGATAAATAAATATGATCCCAGAATGATTAATATACACTCAAGACTAATTCCATGATTTCCCATGAGGAAAATATCAGAAAAAAAATGATAAAATCACATAATAAGGTCATAATCCATGGTGAAATTACATTCAACTATTATAGAAATCATTGAGAACATCAACCCCATCCTGGGTACATGGGTTTCCCACTGAACATAGGTTTTCTACTCACATGAAAGATCTCACGACCAAGGTTTATCTCATACTAGTCTCATATCTACCATTCCTAAATATTAAGACAATTCAAATGAAAATAAAACCCAAACTGATACCACTTTGTAATTTCCTAACCTAGGTGCCACATTTTTATGACCCATGCCGGTTCATTATATATCCTCAGGTGCACCTCCCCATATTTTTAGAGGCTGTCGACTAGTAGCGAGGTAATAATATGTAAAAAGGGGATTCTATAACCTCATTAACAAAGAATCAAAATAGTGAAAATAAATAAGAAATATCCAACTAATAATGAACATTAATCAATGATCAACTAACATCACATATATAAATCCAAAAAATGGAAGATATCCCAAAACCAATGTAGTATACTTGTCATTCCATATAAGTGTCAAGTGTCTAATGAAAATCCAATATAAAGACACATTAAAAATTATTAATAGGGTATTGAAATCATGTTCATCCCGATCATCCATGATATGTCCTAAATCATACCTCAATCATATAACATGGGGCTCTTTCCCTTATCCTACCCTACAAACATGAATTCTATTCAGGTACCGATCAGGTATCCTAATTAGAGTGTGAGTACAACTCAGTAGTCCACCAAAAACAGCTTCTAATGAAATATCCAGTCTATAAAATTGGATGATTTTGTAAAAATAATATAGATAAATGACAAAGTAAAAAAGGATTAACATTCCTTATTCTTTAATCAACCATATCATACATGCTCTGACCAATGCCGAAGTCTAAACCATACACCATTTTATTTATTACAATTCATTCATTCATGGGTTTTCATTATTCAATTAATTCCAATTAAATTTTCAGAATGTTGGTTCACAAGTCCAATAACCAATTCACAATCATGCCTAAGGTCCCTACAGCATTAGTCATGCACACCATGGGTATTTGAGACATCAGTCCCCAAACTACACCTCATTGTTTATATTCACACACTGATATATATGTTGGTTTTCTAGAGTTAATTTATGGAACCCATTGGGTATTTGGAGCATTGTTCCTTGTCTTATACCTAATTGTTCACAATCATGTTTTAGAATATTTAGAATTAGTGTGGAACCCCATGGGTATTTGGAGAATCAATCTCTAACCCTCACCTCATTTATCAATAAATAACAATTATCACATATATCACATAAATAACATGATTCAACATCATTAACCTTATTATAAATCATTCAAATCATGTTGAACCAATTCATTTATAAATTACATAAACTGATCATTAAATTAATCATATGGAATAACATTTTCAATTTTCACATTATTCAATTTATCAATAAATAATTTCACAATTAATTAACCCTCCAAGGTTATGATAACAAACCATTTAATTCCCATTATCATCATGAAAAAAGGATTAAATTTAACTTAAAATAACCCATTATTCAGACACTTCGATTCCATAAATGACCATCTCAAGGATATTGGCACAACCCATGTGTTTATATCAAATTTAGTCTTATAAACTAAAATGGGTCCAATTGGAACGTTGAATGGTTTCACAATTTCATATAATTAAATTATCCTCTATAATTTAAATTTAACATCACACAACGGGAAATAAATGACACAATTATATAAGTATTATAAAAATCAATACTATTGGAATTAGAAATTAGACCTCCTACCTCAAGATATTAGATGACCACTTTATAAATTTGTACCCTCAATTTGGTGTAGAATAGCTAGATTCTTAATGGAAATGGAGATATAAGATAAAAAACATGTATTAATATCAAATTAAATGGGACACAACAAAACCTATATCTAAACAATAAAAAATAGTGTAAAATTAACCCCTCTCTAAATGAGAAGAAATACAGGAGATAATGGAATCTAAACATGGAAGGGATCACATATAAGAAGGGAGGTTTATCCTTTCACTGGATCTTTGATTCATAACAAAAGAGGTTCAGGGAGCCTTGGAATCCTATTAAGATTATAAAAAATAAATGAAATTTTAATTATTTCATGTTGGGGTGATTTTGGATATAAAATAGGGCTTTAAATGTTTTTGGATAAAATTTCATGTGTTTAATTTTCTTTGTTAACGGTTTCTTAGGAGTGGCTTCATGGTTATCTAAATTGTTCATCCGAACCATTCACCCAAACTATTTATGGTTCATGGTTACTCTTATGTAGGTGAATGGTTTGTAGAATAGTGAACCTAATTTGATAAATACCTCTTTCTAAGGGTGCATGGCATTGGGAGGGAGGTCACACTGTTTTACAAAACAATGTGCCACCTTCTATGGCTCAAAAAAGGGGTACATAGTATCCTGGGGAAAACCACTTGATTTTACCTATCTGTGTGCTAATTTTTCATATCCCCATGGGATTAAAAATTTCTAAAAATTTACCCAATAAAAAACCAATGAAAAATCCAACAAAGTATTGATAAAAACATATGAAAAAGAATACATGAATGCATGTAGAAAAATCTCTAGAATGGCTTGGATCTTATAGAGGTATTTTCACATATTACATGAACATGATTTCCTGAATTTATTCATGAACAAAAAATTATTTTAAGTGATATATGTTTAAATATGTCTATGCATCACTTAATTACTAAATTATACTATGTAATTTATCATAAGAATGGTGGAATTCCATTGTTGGAGAGTAAATACATTGTCATTTATAAAAACATTACTCTTTATTACACATTAATAAATGATTTATTCCATATAATTACACAAAATGAAACCCAAAATATTTATAATTATAGTTTATATGGGAATTTGGTACATTACATAACAACTTAAAATGTGTAATACATCATCTTTATTGAAATTTTTTTTAACATGATTATTATATTCAATAAAACATGAAACTGCATGGGATAACCTGGGGAAATTCATAAGAAATGGGTGATATATAAATCCTAGAAAGGGATAAATAAGAAATAGAATCTAGAAAATAATACATTTTAGACAATTGGTTTATTAAAAAGTATAAATAATTATAAATATGAACAATGAGACTTGATAGAGCGTGATAATCGTAAAGGAAAGAAGGCATATTTGGAAACCACATAAAACACTACATCATAAACATAAATCAAGGATAACAGATAATATATCATGATGGAAAAATAACCATAAAGGAAAAATGTTTACTCTCTATACCAATATAACATATTATGAGAATAATCAATATTGAATGCATTGGAGTGCTATATAATTTCAGTCACACCCGTATCTTTCATTTCATTATCAGGCTTAAGTGTGCCACACATATTATAAATCATGGATTAATATGGTATCATATTTTATTCCATGATAAAGGAGTATGTAATAAATAAATTTAAGTCCCAATTCAGACAAATATAAGTTTATATTGGTGAATACCAGATAGGATATTGATATGGTATTTACTACATGACTGTTTTGGAATGGAAAATTGCGGTGAAATTTTGATAGCATAACGACGTCATATAAAATTTCATAAAATTGTTTTTTGTGAGTGAAAGGGTTCTATAAATATTTTCAAATAAAATTTTAATTAAAAGTAACATGAAAATACAAATCCCGACATTATTAATTACAATTCAAATGCAAAAGATAATTAAGAAACTTGAATAAAGAAGAGGTTGTGAGGATCCCTTACTTGAGTGTGTGACTTAAAATGCTTGAGATGAGATTATTGAGAACTTAGGGGAACCTTTGGAGAACTCTAGAGAGGGTAAACGAAGAGTAAGATGTTATACGTGGATTTTGAGAGAATATAAATGGGATATTGGGTTGGTTTATATAGGAACTGAGTGAGGATTTCTTTATTATTTCTCAAAAATAGTTTTTGGACACTATATTATAAAATAACCAAAACCAAAAAACATATCAGGGGTTTTTCCATGGTTTCAAGAAAATGGGAGTGGTTTTCATTGTTCTATATGGTCAAGGATCTATCATAAAAATAATAATTATCTTTCTTATGTGGATATGAGTCATACCTTTAAAGACATGGTTTTAAAAGTTTATAATATATTTATGGTTTTAGAGGATTCTAAAAGGATTCATAAAATTAATAATAAAAAATTCAATTACATTATTTTCAATGGAAAATATATGTTAATTTTTTTACACACTTTATTGTATTTATTACATTACTCTTACGTCATTTGGATGTCATAACACACAACGTATATTTATATTTTATTTAATTTTTAACCGAAAATTTTTCTACCTCAGAAATTTATGAAAAATTTACTCTTGGATAATTTTGAAATCCTGATCCCAAAAAATATTCATTTTATCTAAATAATTTTTATAGATATCAGTATTGTCACTATTAAAATATTAATAAATATTTATTGTGAAATTTTGGGGTTTTTACAATATTACTTTTCAAACCATTATAAAAAATACAATATACATCATAATAATTATAAGATTATTTAAATTTGATATACATTGTTAAATAATAATATTTTTTAAAAATTTTATTTATTTAAAAAATAAATGTATTCATTGAAATAAAGTCCTTAATTTAATTTGAATGTTAACCAAAAATACTATCTGTGGTTTATTTTGTCAGATTAAAAATAATTCATAAACTAAAAACAATAGGATTACAATATAATAGTTATTAAATAAATAAATTATGTATATAATCATAAATCTAGGGTCATGATACATGGCCCTTAAAAAAATTATAGTACTCCCGATGAGTAAGGTGTGTGATGGTGAGACTTTCATGTGGTGGTTCGGCATACAAGGTTTGATCTGCGATCTCGATGATCTTGAACGTCTCCCACTAATGATTTCTATCATGCTTAATTTTTTGGATATCATCTTGGGATTTGTCAAGGGTGAATCTGGGAGATGTTATCTCACTCAAAAGCTCTAATAATTGGGCTTCATAGGGTATGATCTTACTCATTAAGTCCATCACATCCTTTATCAGTTTCAATTGGATTTGTAAAAACCATTATCTATACTAATCATATGATCACATTTCAATGAATATTTTATCACTGGTAGTGACACATAATTTTCATTTAAATCCAATGGTATATAATAAAAAAATATTATACATGTTTCCTTTAACTATATTACATTATAAGACAATTAATTAAATCACATAGGAAATTTTATTTATAATAGTTTCTGTCATTACAATATTCCCCTGTTAAAAAATTTCACCCAAGAAATTCTATTTTCCCAAAGTAAAATTGATGAGGTTAATTATGTTTCCTCACTTCCCCTAGTTCCCATGTTGGCTCTTCAAAAAAAAATTCTCCACAAAAAATTGGCCAGGTGCATTGTCTTATTTCATAGAACATTCTCTCTGTGATATAAGAAAATAATTGGCTTCTCCTCATATGAGAGATCATTACCCAATGGAACCACCTCTAGATTGAGTATATGTGGTGGGTCCTCTATGAACTTCCTCAATAGGGGGCATGGAATACATCATGTGCTTGAGATTCGAATGGAGGGAGTGCTAGTCAATAGGTCACCACTTCTATGTGATCAAGTATCTCAAAAGGATTGATGTATCTTGGACTAAGATTTCCCTTGTTCTAAAACATAATGACCATATTCCAAGGATATATGTGAAGGAATACAATGTGATCCCTTTGTATTATTATATGGAAACTATTATTGTATGAGAACTCTACTAGAGGAAGATGCTGATCCAATCCTCCTTTGAAGTTAATTTAAAATTCTCTCCACATGTCCTTAGGTGTCTAGATAGTCCACTAAGATTGGACATCATTTTGAGGGTGATAATTTGGGATATAGTTCAACTCAGTATTTATATAATTTTTGAGACACTTTTAGAATTTGGAGGTAACTCTTCGATCTCCGTAATATATAATTGATAGTGGTGTTCAATGCAGGCTCACCACTTCTCTAATTCACATCCTTTCAAATTGATCGAGTGATATGTTATCTCAAATATCAATGAAGAGTGAAGTATTTATAATTTAATACACCAAAACCAATATATAATTATTTAATCTTAGTGTCTCCAAAAGAATAGTGACAAATTCCATGGTGATGCTTTCCCATTTCCTTGTACATATGAGTAATTGTTGCATCATCACCTTTTATTTTTTCCTTTATACCTTCAAATTATGACAAACAAGACATCTTGTTGTATATTATGTTATCTCTTTCTTCATATTGTCCCACCAATATTACTCTTATAGATCTAGATTCAACACTGTGCTTCCTGGATGGATAGAGAATGTATATCTATGTGAATCATCTAACAAATACGTTAACTCATGATTTTATAGTACACATGGTTGTGAACCACATCTTACCAATCCATATTCATAAACATTTAACACTAAGAATTCAATTTTATTATAGTTTCCACTTTTTTATGAATTCCCACATCATATTTTTGATTATCCATTAACCTCTCTAGATGGTATGGTTGAGAAATAATTTATGAAATGATTCATGATGTTCCTAAATATATGATTCCAATGTCCATCCTCTTCAAATATAAGAATATCATATCCTTTCTAGTTCTCATCCAAGATAAAATAGCTAGATCCTTTCTACTTAGAGAGTCTTCCACTTTATTAACATTCCATGGATGGTAGTGAATTGAGAAATGACATTCCATGATCTATATTAACCTTCTTCGTTGTCACATATTACTCTATTTCTGTGTGAATATAGACTTGAGGATTATATGATGTGTATATATTACAAAATTCTCCACAAAGAGATAATTCCACCATATATTCAAATGAAAGATCACTACATCCAACTCCACATATTACATTGGGATGTTCTATTATTGAACATCCAAATAACTCTAATAATAGGCAATGAATTTTTCATTCTTCATTAACCCATAGCCCAAATACTTCACTGAAGCATCACTAAATATTAAAAAAAGTTCTCCACTTGTGGGTAGTGTGAGTATTGGGGTAGTGATAATCCTTTTTTAAAATACGTGGAGCTCTCTTCACATTCATCATTCTTAGAAAACATGAATCTCTTATAAGATAGCTTAGTTATAGGGTATGGTAATCTTGATGAATTTTTCAAAAATCGACAATAGTACCCACCTAATCCAAGGAAACTGTGGATATATGTTATAGATTTTTTCCTCAGACATATTTTAATAGATTATGTATTTGAAGCATCCACATTTATCCCATTTCATGTATTGATTCCCCATGAATAATACATCCTTAAACCATAACTCATTTTATGTACTTTTTATATATCTTCTCCTTTAGTAAGGTCTTCAGAAAAATACTCAGATTCTCCACATGGTCCTCCTTTCTTTTGGAGTATATTGGAATATCATCTATAAATACTACTTAAATTTTTTCAAGGTAATCACTAATTACTCTATTAATTATTTACATGAATATTTCTCTAGAATTACTGAGTTCGCATCTAATTACTAAGAACTCATAGTGACCATTCCTTAATATAGAAATAAGTCTAGAGGATATCCATCTTCTTCACCAAAACGTGGTAATATCTTGACCAAAGATCCATCCAAGAGGATTATTATGATCCACATAGCTGATCGAACAAGTCATAAATCCATGGAAGGGGATACCAATTTTTTATTGAGATCTTTTTGATCTCACAATAATGAATACAAAGGCGCATTGAACCATCCTTCTTCTTAACAAAGAGAACTAGTTAACCCCACAGAGAATCATTTGGTCATATGAACCCATTATAAATATTCTCATGATATTGTTTCTTCAAATCCCCAAGTTCCATAATATACATTTTGTATGTTGTATTGGATAATGTAAATTCCCCCTTTATAATCTCGATTTAATAATAAACCTATCATCTTGGAGGAAGTCACATAAATTCCCTAGGAAACAGATTACTGTATTCCCTCACAATGGGCATGTCTTCAATGATGATATTTTCCTTATAATCAATAATTAAATATAGATATTATTTCTCATAGAGAAATAATATAAATGCTTGAAATGTTGGTAGTAAAGAATATTCATCCTCGACCATGCACTTCTATTGAATTGGGGGTCGATTCAAAATATGGAGAGTAATTTCCTTCTCATGGAAACTTATGATGGATCTATATAGGGAAAGTCAATCCATACCCATAATTGCATATAATTTCACCAAAGGGAGTATGAATAGGTTCATTGGTATGTTCATCCAATAAATTTTAAAAAATTAGGAGTTATATACCTGGGATGCAATAATTTCCACATTTTATCATTTCACCGAAAGCACTACATCCATGCTTTTTGGTGGTGGTTAAACAATTCTACAAAACATTCATGATATAAAATAATTCATAGAAACAAAATCGATAGTGCATTCACTATTATCAAAATAATAACTACCATACCTATCACCACTTAATATTTGGGATCCACCTCAATTATTATGGTGGAAAAATATCTCACCCATGCGATATTGGAGGTTGTTGGTTATCCCTGAAAACCCTTCTCTTAGTGAATTGGTTTGGAAAGTGACCAAGTTATGTGATGTCGACTAAATGAACAATGAACTGAGGGTTGAACAGAGCATTAAATTCCTCCTTCTCATTAGTGGGTTTCTATTTATGGAAATCACAAGATATGTGCCCATCCATTCTGTACCTATTGAATTTCCTTGACCACCTTAGGAAATTTTCAGGGCACTTCTTTCCCCAAATTTGAAAATTGATATTTTGAAATTTATTGGTAATGTTATATTTCTCCATCAGACCACTATAATTAAACTCTAATTTTTAGTTCTTATCCAAATGAAACCCTTTATATTCATCGATCTCCATATCAACTTTGAGGGAATATCAGAACATTTCATATAGCTATCAAAGTCATGGATCTATATGGATTTTCATAGACTAGGTTTACCCCACCAAATAAATGGTGAACCTTGAATTCCGGGGTAACAACAAATATGGAGGTGCATCATACAAGGATTGTGAAGTTTTCCTGGTATTCCCTAATAGATTCATCATCCATATTCTAGATGGTAATGAAATCCCATTATATTTTAATTCAAAGAGAGAAAGAAAAATATTTTTTAAAAAACATTTTTCAAAATTCTGTCCACCCCACTATTTGGATCTCTTCTCATGCTTCTTATTCTTGATAAATGTCCACCACTGATCACCTTCTCCCTATATATGATAAATATCTAGTAGAATGTTTTCATTTTCATAACATAGAATTTTGTAGAATATCTTATCAATGGATTTGATCCATTATTATGTTATTAAGGGATGATATGATCCACTGAATGTTCAAGGACTTTGTCACATAAATCTTTCAATTGCTTCTTTTTCATTCTTAGGGGTGTCTAGAATCTCTTTCCAATCTAGGTTTCTATTCCTAACCTATGTAGGTTGAGATAGTATCATTATAAATTTTATGACTCTTTCTCCCATTAGGTTGGGAATTTTGTTGGGGCGGTCATTGCATTGCACTTCACATTTATTGTTTAACTGATTCCTCTAATTTTCATCCATTTTCAAGAATAAAGGGAAAATTACGGATGATTATTTTTAGATTATTAAACATATAAATGGTAATCCAAATACATCAAATTGATGGTTTATAAATTACATGTATTTTCATAATTTATGACTTTCTAGGATCTAATCTATGTTATCCATTATCTATTTCCAAACATATATTCTCATGGATGTTTTTTTGTTAGATTAAAAATGATTTGTAATGAGATTATGAATTGAAAAAATAATATCCCATGGGAGTGTCAAACTAGGTGTGCGGTCAGGCCCATTGTCTTATAATAGTTCCATGTTTTTTCTACCTCATCGCTATGTTTTCAGGGCATCACCCATGTATACATCTGTTCCATAGCCACATTCACTTGTAGTATCATAATAGAGATGTTTTTTTCTCGGTAAAAAATTTACATTATTATTAAAAAAATGTTATGGACGTTTTCTTATACTTATTCTTATCTTGAATTATTTCCTTACAGTTTTCTAATACTAATCCCTAAAATAACTAAACATTTATTCTGATGAAAACTATTAAAACTACGTTCTTTATTACTCAATAATTAATGACTTATTACATAAAAGAAGACATAATATAAACTAAATGATAAATAATTATAGTATATTTTATAATTAGGTACATTACATAACAACTTAAAATAGGTAATATATCATCTTTATTGAAAACTTCGTTAACATAATCATAATATTCATTCAAACTTAATACTATAAGGGATCACCTAGGGACATACATAAGAATGGGGTGAGTTATAAAGACAAGTAACAAAACAAAAATGGAATAACTTGAAGATACTAATACATTTTATAAAATATGAATATAAAAAAGGATCAACAATCATAAACCTGAATAATGAGACATGATATATCATGATAATGATAAATGCTACACGGGATGTGTGGAAACAACATAAATCACTACATCATAAACATAGTTCAAGGTTAACATCCAATACATCATGATGAAAAAAATTCCTATAAAGAAATCAGGTTTACTACCTATCCCAAAATGGTGCCTCCTGAGACAAAACAGTTCTGAATGCATTGGAGCACTATATAATTCTGGCCACACCTTTAACTTTAATTTCATTCTCATGCTTAAGTGTGACAAACAGATCAAAAAACATGGATTCATTAATCATAATATTTTCATCCATGATCAAGGAGTGTGAAATAAATAATAATAATCTATAAGATAGATATGTATATGTGTATAAAGGTGAATACCCTTGATAGGAAATGGGTATGGTATTCTCCACACAATTGTTTTGGCATGGAAAATCTTGTTGAAATTTTCGCAGCATAACGACGCCACCGGAAATTTAGTAAAATGGTTTGATGATAGATAATGGGGTATATAATAATTTTTGAATACGATAGTATGTAATAAGAAATGTAAATATAAATCCAAACATTTGTAATTGGAAGAAAATGTATAATATAATAAAGAAACATTAACAAAAAAGATAAGGCGAGGATCCCTTAGTAGAGTTTAGAACTCCAAAAGCTTGGTAGGATATTCATGAGAGTATTGGGGAACCTCAAGGGGCTACATAGAGGGTAGGGATGACTAAGTACACTATTCGTGGATTTTTAGGGACGATAAATGGGATAGTGGGTGGGGTTATATAGGAAATGTTTGGTGATATCTTTATTATTTCTGAAATTTATTTTTTGGACTCAAAATAATAAAATAATCAAAAATAAAAACCCTAACATGGTTTTTACAAGGGTTTCTACAAAATTGGAGTGTTTTTAATTATTCTCTAAGTTAAAGGGTATAAATAAATAATATAGTACTCTTTATTATGTGAAATTGAATAATAAATTTAAATAAATGATTATAAAACATTAAAATATATTAATGGTTTTTGAGGATTCAAAAATGATTTATAAAATTATTCATATAAACATAAAATAACATTATGTAAAATTGAAAAAATATATATGGACGTGAAAACCATTTATATTCTTTATTACATCACTTTTGGGTCATTATTATGTCATAATAGACATCGTATATTTACACTACATTTAGTTTTTACCCAGAAATTCCATTGTATATGAAAATTATAAATAATTATCGATGGGATAATATAAAAATTTGGATTCCAAAAATAATATTCATTTAATGTATTTAAATTTCAAAATATTATTCTTTTCACTTTTAAAATATGAATCGACATTTATTGAGAAATGATAGGATTTTTGACAATAGTTATTTTCGATCCCTTATAAAATTTTATTTTGACTTAAAAAATTTATGTGATAATGTATATTTGAAAAAATTTAATTAATTAAAATATCTTATAAATATATTATGTTTTTAAAAAATCCATTTATTAATCAAAAATAAATTCTTTAATTGATTTTTTTTATTAAAAACAATTACTATTTGTTTTTATTATATCGAAATAAAAATAATTTATAATATAACAATAATAGGATGAAAATATTTCCATTATTCAATATAAAACAATGTACATACTCATACATATATTATATTGATACATTTCTTTTTAATACACCAAAAAGTTCTCTTAGAGTAAGGTGCTCGACAATGACACTTTCATGGGGTGGTTTTTTGTACAGGGTTTGGGCCATGATCTCAATGAACATGAACTTATACCATAAATAGTTTATCTCATTCTTAGATTTTTGGATCTCAACAAGGGATTTGTTATGGATAAAACCTAGAGATTATATCACCCTTTAAATATCTAATAAATGGGCTTCGTAGGTTTCATTCATACTAGTTGAGGCCATCACTTACTTTGTCTATGCCAATTGGATTTGTCAAAACCCTACATTTCTACAAACAATATGATCACTCTTAAACAGATATATTATCAATGGTAAGGATTCTTAATGGTCATTTAAATTATATATGATATCAAAAAACCAAATTTGTGAATGTGTTTTCTATAACTATATTAAATAATAATACATTTAATTAAATCATAAGTATAATTGTATTTATAACAGTTAGAGAAATTATATCAAGGGTTTACATTGATTTATATTGAAAAAAAAATTATCCCGTAAAATTATTATAGTTTTAATTAATTCGTAGCCCCAAATTTTTAGTTCCCAATAATTATTTTATTCAATGTGAATTAATTTATTTAAATATTAATCATTTTAATTAAAGGTATTTAATTTGGAATCAATGTATGATTATAAGTGTCCAATTTTTTGTGGGTTTTAACTGAGACTAAGAATATAATATGTCTATGTTTTTAGTGATTATTAAGATTATTTATATAATTATAAACATTATTACCATAGGAAGTTAATGATTCCTCCAATATAGTAAATGTTTTTTATTTAATTATAGGGATTAGTGAACATAAAAGAATAAATGATTAAATAGATATAGAAATTTATTTTTATTATATATTTTCTATTTATTCTTTTTATATTCTTTTTGTGATTATTATATTATCTTTATTCTATATATTACAGATGAATGAGTATTCAACTTGAGATAAGTATGCTAAATCAAGATTAAAGTATTTGGAATATGACCCCAATTTTGAGAAGAGTTTGAAGATGTAAATTAAGGAAAAAAACATGATTATATATTAATATGTTTCATAAGTAGAATAATATATTTATATATTTCAATTACCAAAATAATTGTATATTAACTCCATTTTCTAACCCCTTGAAAAACAGGGGTTAGTAACTATCATTGAGTTATCCACAAAAATAATGTGAGTAATTGTCTATAAATTTAACCTGTCACTTTTTATTTTGAAATATCATCTACTATAAAATAAAATATTAATCAACCAAGAAATATAAAATTGAAATAAAAATCCATGTCTCCATAATACAATGAAAAATAATAAAAAATCACAATATATGTGTAACCAACTATGAAGAGTTATAATCATGGATGTAGATTGTTTTAAGGATACCATTATAATGAGAACATCACATCAAAAACTACCACATATACTCCACAGCTATAGCCTCCAAATTCGTCCCCAATCTGACTATGCTATTTACTATGGACTTAATTGTGTATAAAAGAGAATAATTCATGCATGGGTGAGTAATGATACTCAGTATTTCCATCCCAAAATTTGAGTTAAACCTATGAACAACTTGTGTCTACATTAATCATAAATAAAAAGTGTTTATACAAAATATGTTTCACACCACATAATCATCAACGATATTAATATTGTGACCAATTATTATTTGGATTCCCATAAATCACCATGTTTTTACTAACTAAGTAACAATTATTACATATATGTGTAAATACATACACCAAAACATTCAATATAATAATAATAATGGGTTCTAAAAGACTATGTATAACTATAGTTTTATCCGGTTCTGATATCCTAAAAATCTCAATTTAATCGATACTAAAGACATAACATACTTTTCATCCATTCCCACTACTACATGGATGTTGCATCTCTTCTACCCCATATGTGGTTGGTAGTCACAAAATTCAAATGACATTCTAGAAATATCAATATTTTCTGACTTACCATTATGGTTTCCCTACACAATAATCCACCCTAGATGTTCCTTTCTCAGATACTGGATGGATAAAAATATCCTCCTATCTTAAAATGGTTATTTTATAAGAATACGTTACACAACTAACCTCATGCCATATCAACAACTGAATATTTGGTTCACAGCCAGCATGGTGCTATGGGTAAAAATTTGTAATTACGTAGTGTATCATCATACACCCTAACCCAAGTATTGGGGGAAATAAAGTGTGAAAACACTCAAGTGGATCATTTTTTATCATATTCCATTTACCATAAATATTCCCTAACATAAAACTATGGTTGATGTGGGTATACATACATGAACACATAATCTCCAGTCTCTTCTAGAACTATGGAAGAGAAGGGAAAATTTCTACATCATGCACTAACCCTGGTATGTGGATATATATATAAAGGAAAACATAATTGGTTTCCATAGTCATCAATTTCTTCTAGTAAAAAGACTGCAACCCATATATTGTCGATGAATAGACAAATTAATCACTCTAAACAAACTAAACAACTCTTTATATCCATATTATAATTCTTCCAACAAAAAAAATATAAATCCATCATATCATCCAAAATGAATTTCCACATTCTTATCCCATCATAATTAATAATAATTTTAAAAATGTTAAATATTAGTTATTGAATTATATATCTAACAATATATTAGCATTACCAATACCAATATCCACATTATGTGTTATATCCACCTCAACTAAAATAACCTAACAAACCATAACTATATTTTCTTACTTTCTCATAGTCTATCTGATTTTTATATGATATTCAGCTACTTTTATTAATGAATATCATATTATCATTGATTTATGTGCATAAGAAGTGAAAAAACAACTATTATATAACCTTAATCTCAATAAATAATTATTCTATCATTTCTAGTATATATCTCAAATAATTATTAAACTCAAAATCATTTGAATTTTATATTTCCTAATATATGAATTCAAACCAATATTTACACAGTCTATCTTACTAAAAACTACTTAACATGATTTAAGAAATATTATAAATATTTGTACTTAATTTAATAACTCTATTGAGTTTCAACCCTTACAACACAATTAATAACCCCTATGTGATGACGTTTATTTTTTTATTCAATAAAATTTTAGGGTCATGCTTACATAGTCCCTGAGCATGCTAACTAATTAAACAATTATATTTCACTAGCACTATTTACTATTATCATAAATCTTATGATATTATAATTTAATATCCAACAATTATACAATAAATCCTCATTAATTTCAATTCATTATTTTTTCAATTATTTATATAAATCAATAAAATAAAATATATTGGATCATATGAATTTTATAAACATGCATAATATTGTAAATATATCACAAGGTAAAGAAATAATAATTTTATTTGTTTCCTTTTATTATTATCAATAGTATTTAATTATTTCATCATGATATTGAAATTATTGACATTGATATCTTCACCTCATCTTTTTAGTAAACAACTAATCCTAAAATTAATCTTGGTTTTCTCATTTACTTTCCATAACATATCATTAAATTATTAATTTTAAAAAATCCATATCTCCTCAAAAATTAATATTACTATCAATTAGTAATAATATTTTTTATATAACTGGCACAATATAAATATTAAAATATCATTTGTAATTAAATTCACCATATTAGGATTATAACCATCATAAAATTAATTCTCTTTTTTTGGGTAGAATTTATTCATTTCAAAACTTAATTAAAATATTTAAAAATTAATATTATTTATAATAATAATTTATACCATTATTTAACATTAATAGAATGATTAGTCATTTAAAATTAAAAAACAAAACACATGATAATGATTTTATTTGGACTATTATGTTGAGAGGACTATATAGTCTTTAATGTTGAATTTACACCCCACACATTCTCTTATGCACTCCATGATATATCTTCTAAACAAGGGATGCAATGTGTCACCCTACAATGCCTATATACTTGATCAAACAACATTCAAATCTCACACCATGTGTACTAACTCTATAAATCATCTAGATAAATCAAACTACCCATATCAAAGCTACTCATGCACCCTTTTCATTATGAGTGAAAAAATGAGCCTCAATCGATCAAAGGATTAAATGATTAAAATAACCCCACCTACATCCCCACATGATTGCATTCATCCTAATCACTACATGACCACATGGTATTTATATCATAATTTTATCCAAGTGTGGATAGTTTATGTAAATCAATGGAGCTATATTAGAATATTTCAACATCACATGATGTCATTGGTTTCCATCACCATCCAGATTAAAACTCTAAGGAAAGTGGATTTCACATTTTTTCTAAAATTAAACCAAATGTTGGAATAATCAAAATAATTATAGAATTTTAACTTTTTTCTATGAATAAAACAATTAAACCATCCAAATTTTGAAATAAGTTTAAAATGATAGATAATTATCTAATAAAAAATTGATCCACTGATTTGATCTAGTTGTTCTTATTATTATTGGATTTCTTTCTTCAAGAAAATTAAAATTATTTTTCATTTTCATTATGGTTTTTGGAATATATAAAAACTATCAAAAAAGTTTTTAAATATTATCTACTAAATGAAACTAAAAATAAAATTTGGACTTTTGTAAAATTTGTATCACAAATACCCTAATGATATAGGTATTAACATAAATAAATATGATTTTTTAAAATTTTAGTTCAAGTACTTCAAAACCTAGAGATACGTTTTGAGGTATAAATCATATCCACAGGTTTAATAAAAATTAGTTCTTTTGATTTTATTCAATCTAATTCCATTTTCATTGTTATGGTTTATAAAATATCATAAATTAATTTATTTCCATTAATCTAATTTTTGGAGATAACATGATAAAAGAGATTTGAAGGATTAAAAATTACCACAATAGAACTTTCAAATCAATTAATTATACCTTTTCATTGATTCGTCATTCTGTTTAAAATTACTCCAAATTTAGTTTTATTTTCTTTATAGACATATATATCAAACCCTATAATCCTTATCTAACCCTATAAAATATATATTTATTTAATATATTTAGTTTATGAAAATTATATTTTAACCTATAATAATATATTTTATGAACATTTCAATGATACCAAATATTTAGGAATCGATATAATATTTCCAAAATATCATCCTAAACGAACCTCCCCATTTCTGACTCAATGATTAATTCATCATCTTATTCAATGTTTCTATTTATGTGGAAAATTTTAATTTACAGTTTTTAATACAAAAATATTATTTATTATAAAATCATCCATGGTGATTAACATAACCACATGATGAAATAATTTAGTAAAATTGAGTCCCAATAAATCCATTGAAATTAAAGCCTATTTTTCTTTCCAAGAATGGTAAATATTATTCATTGGAGAAAATTTTAATTACTAAATTTTCTATAGTGTTGGTATTTTCATCCTTGAAAAGAAAATAAAAAATAGAGAACCAATTAATAAATTCATTCCTTTAAAATTTTCCGTTCATAAGGAATATAACATCTCTATATCCATAAAATACTAAATTAATGAGGTAATATAATCAATTTAATGAATAAAATCTAAAATAAATCATTCAATAAAATTAATGAAGACATATTAAAAATATATTATCTTTAAATAAACTAATAATCATAAATATTCCATTTAAAAATATTCAGTTATCCAATGTGATATAATAGTGAGGAATCATACTTCCCTAAATACTATATACAATAAATCATATATACTCTATGTAACTCAATCATGTTAGTCCCCTCTTTCAATCAATTGCAATATAACAAATATTTATAATTCCTCAATTGTACAAATTCAAGATATCGTTATTTATCAAATATAAAATATCACCATTTGATATTGTGATACTTTATCAGAACCTTATCACATATCTCACCAAAATTCACTATTTATCTCTGGTAAATATTATCAAGATATCTAACTTCAAATAAAAGATCACAGTTTCATCCCAAATATATCTGGTCATAATGACTCATTTCATTAAACATATTCGAGTTAATAATTTCAAAATTAAATGATAATCAATACTCAATGATTCCAGAAATGACTTAACCTAATTATATATTCCATTTTAATAAAATATCAAGGCCAACCAAATAATATCACTTAAAAATGAATCTTATTATTTGAATAAACATTAAACTAATTGAAATTTCACAACATCCAAATAATAGGAAAACTCTATATCTATTCAACATTTAAGAATCACAAAAAACTCTTCCATATATTTATAATTTCTAGCTTCAAAGGACAATTCATTAATGAAAATAAAATATATTTTATACCATTATAGTTAAGCCACTGAAAAATAATAGATATGGTAAATCATAAAATAATTTGAATTTCCAACATTAGAGTACACAATATTGTTGGATGATTCAATTAAAAATGGTGTTTATTATTAAAAAAATCCCAAAATATCACTTTTAGTATTTCATAATTACCTATATACTCATCCCAAATAACAAAATATTTCATAGATTATCACTCACTATAGTAAAGATTTCAAACTAATTTTCGATCCTATCCAAAAATGTCAACGATATTCACTGAAAAACTTCATAGTACATAAATTATTATCCCTCGATCAATTAATTACACCACCTAATAACAAATATATTCATTTAACATATTTTTATTGTATAAGGTATGATAGTTTGCCTTTATCCTTTTTATACTCATTCAAACCCATTTCATGATTTTCATATGTATATAACTGTATTTTCACTAATAAGAAATAACAACCACCTATTTCCAAAATTTCAACATACTGAGTTGAGAATTAGTAATCATACCCAAAAATGTTATATTCTATATTTATACAAACATTAATTGCCAATATATTTGGTTAAAAAATATTCCATTTATTATAAGTAAAATATTATTTTTTCACATTGTTTCTTTATTGTGGATGATATTACGAATGTGGTCCCATATCCATACACCAACAAATTCAACCATTTTATAAAACAGATTGTGGTTTAATAGGGCCCATATAACCACATATGAATCAGAAGGCCATGTAAACATACAAATAACCATAATCATTCTAGTCAACATTCCTGGGTAATACATGAAAAAATCAAAAACTCCACTAACAATACTATGACATGACTCAACACTCATATTCTTAGAGACATCATGCAATTGTTCATAGTGTAATCTTAAAAACTATGTATCACCATAAAAATTTAGTCTCAACCAAAATGAGTGGAATTATAGAACATCAAATGTGTGAATCCCTCATTTAGAAACATTAAAGAAATTAATTTATCATTTTCTGCTAAAAAAATCACATGTTTTTAACTATTCGTAATTCCTTTAGGAGAAGAACATCAAATTTTATTTACCATATATTTTCAAACTATACTCATAAAACATTCTACCATGATTATAATACGCTGTTATATTAATAAAATATTCATCCTGAAATAATGAAATATATGTGGTTTTGTAATAATTACAAACTATGAGTTAAAAACTATTAACATCATGTATAAGTTTATAAAATTTAAAAATATCAAATTAAAATAAATTAAAAATTACAATCCAATAAAAAAATATTAAAATTCAGAATTCATAGAATAATTTTCTTTTTCCATCCAAAAGATAATATATCCACCACATAAATACTAAAATTTGATTCTAATTATATGTTTTATTGTTATTTATCTCTGGCTATGACAAATCATAACATATGTTATCTCTATCTCAGCTTGCCATCAAAACCATAGGTGTGTAATGTGATATCTGAATCACTGTAAACAATTAGTTTCTTTAATGTAAAATTTAAAACCTCAAGATCATAAAATATGATGTGGTTATTAAGAGATCTACCACCAATATTGTTCACATAGACTATCTAAAAATACAATCAAATAAAATATGCAATCATTGAATAATGACTCAAATTTATATGAAAAATGTTCGTCATATTCAAATTCCAAGTTAATATACCAAGGTCTTAGTCATGATTTATATATAAGGGTCTTGATTAAGAATATATCAGATAAATCAATGCTTTTAATGGTCTTTTATAACGACTTAATAAACAAATGTTACTTAATAAAATCTATTACAAACAATCCAAACCAAACTTCATGGATGACAAACATGATCCTCCAACCTAAATCTCTGATAAAACCCACCACATCTTATTATACATGTGTGTGAACACCTCAATACATATTCTAATTGGATATGAGATATAAAATAGTGACGAGGTACCCTCACAATGAATTGGATTCATTACTTATAAATGTAACATGTCACCAACTCTCATGAAAAATCATCCACAATATTGTAAATGAATAATTAAGCATGAAATATAATACATGAATATATAACCATATCTCTATAATTAAATGTGGAATAATAAAATGAATAATACAATACAAGTAAGACATTGTGAATTCATCTTTTCTTGAATATAGATGAAATAATGGTCGACATAATAATGGGATATCCATTCTATCATAAGTGTTATCCACTGTCAATACCAAGCCTCCAAATTCATCCACTGTATTCCATTTAAAATATTCATAGACACATTAGTGAACAATGAATGAGTGCACATGATATTTTGAGAAATAATACATAGTATGGTTTTCCCCAATAGTATACCAACCGCATAAACAACAAGTGTATATATGGGTCATTAATAAAAAATGAAAATAGAATAAACATTAAAACACATCATCATCAATAGTAGAAATGTGTTGATCAGTTGTTATCCAACCCTATATTAATCACATTCTTTACTCTCGTCAAATAAAAAAAATTATAAATATGTTTTGAATTTTGATTTTCCACCTTTTTAATTTAATAATAAGAAAGGGACTATAAGTATGTGTCCAAATATAGTGTCAATAAGTTCTTATAGCTCAATATGTATGCCTCTCACTATAGGGGAGACCCTAGATATAAAAATATATACACATGTTCTCATTGTATACTATATTTTTTATCTTGTACACACTATATATGGATGGGAATATTGAAATAGAAATATGTTTTGAGAAAAATAATACCCACACACATCACTTCATATATTTTTAAAAATAATTCACCCTATATTTACCAACCTAAGATGCTATAGGAATACAAAAATCAAAAAGTCTTGTTCTAGAAATTTTGAAGGAGTAAACATCTTCACCAATATATTACAGGAGATATTACCATGAATCGCCCCAATTGAACACCTTCAGGGCCAAAATTTATGACAAGGATGGCCCTCGAAGCCCGCCTCCAATAGGCCACAAGAGGTTGACTATAACTAAGAGAATGAATAATGAAATATGGTAGGAATTACCATCTAAATAATAGGACTAATAATATAGGCCACTAATAGGAAACAAAAAACAATAAAACCTACCACAATATATATATGCATGTAATTTCAAACTAGAATAATGTATTAAAATTAACAATGTCCAAGATCAAATTCCTATGAAAACAAATCAAAATCTAAATGAACAACACACCAAAAGCTATTAATGTCTATTTTGATCACCAAATCCATCATAAATGTATATATATAAATCTTATGAAGAATATCATTATTATAATATATACATAATCAGTAGTTTTATCCCCTTGACTCTCCCATGAAAATTTTGGAAAATATACCAAATTATTATTATATAAACAAATAAATGACTTGTTATCCAAACCAAGATAAACCATAAGCCAACATCACCATGTGTTAGTCATCAAATATTAACACAATATAGTAATGTAATTATCATTAAAATATATGTATAGAAAGAAACACATTACCCTTTTCCATGTTGATTTTTTATCCTCAACTTTTAATGACATATCTCTTAGAAATCCGACCCTACCAATACAAAAAGGTCCTTTACCAATGCTATAATATGCCTTCATCTGTGTTAAAAACCACTGATTTTTTGAGCGCTGTTAAAAGCCTGAAATTCAATAAGTTCTTTTTCTAGCGCTATTAAAGGCGGTAAAAAATCAGACATCCATGAGTATCTGACCCCTTTACCAGTGCTTCCATAACACCTTCAATAGCTCTCCCCCCTTTATCAGCGCCTTTCACCCCCCCCCTTTATCAGCGCTTTGTGAATTTCTATCCTCATGTGCGCTAACCTGAATTTGAACCATGCACCCCTCCTTCGAAGATGAAAACTTCTTCACCACTATGACACGTTGTTTATCTATCTATTTAATTATAGAAATATATATATATATATATATATATATATTTGTTTATTTATATATTTTATATATTTATTTACTTATTTACATATATTAATATAATTATTTTTAAATACATTTGTACAATAAATGTGTGTGTGTGAAATATAAACCAATATTTATTTAAATATGTTATATATTATATTCATTTTCATATAGTATAAGTAATATAAATATATTTATTATAATAAATAACTAAAAAAATAAAATAAATAATAGAAATAAAATAATAATAATAATAATTAAAATAAAATATAATACGTAATACATAATACATAATACATAATACATAATAAATAATACATAATATATAGATAAATAAATATATAATTTATTAATTAATTAATTAATATGTAATAAATAATTAAAAAATAATGAATGAATCAAAAATAAACAAAAAATAAATTAATAAACAAACCCTAAAATGTTAAATAACTCTGAAAAACATAAATTCACTGAAATGACCATAAAATATTATCTGATAGCCATTTTTCAGTTCCACTACTAGTTAAATGAAATTTCATGAAATGAGCATTGATATGATATTTGAGAAAAGCCGAAAAGACACATGTATCAGAAGTTATAGCCATTGGAATTTTATGAAAATACAGTCCACAATTAAAAAACTCTTTTTCAAAGGTCTTCTGGGCCTTTCAGGGGGAAATGGGGGACAATGAACATAGAGATAGTTCAAACCTAAACATATTAGAGGTTATCGCCGGCTTTGATTTGATATGTGGAAGAGACCCAATAGACCGCCGAATCAAAAGTTATGGTTGTTTGATGTTTGAATTTCATTTTCATCATATTTTATATATTTTATTTTTTTATCCTTAAATTGATCTTAAATGACTATTAATCGGTAATAATAAGAAAATTATTAATTAAAAACATATTTATTAATTATTTAATAATCCATTTTCATAAAAAAAATATTATATTTTAATTGTAAAAGCCTAATTTTTTAACTAAATCATATTTTAAAAAATATATATTATATTTATATTAGTATAAATAAATTTATATATAAATATATTATTTTTAAAGAAATATTTTTTTGATGTATACTTTTATCATTGCTTTTAAAAAAGCACTAATAAATTGGTAGCTTTTTAGTGCACCTAAAAAATCGCAGATAACCACCCGCCCTTTATCACTACTTTTTTAAAAGTGCTGATAAATGAACAAATTCATCATCACTTTTTTAAAATCTCTGATAATGGTTCCCCTTTAATTGAATTTCATTTTGATCTGTTAAGGATCCCCTTAACTGTACTAAAAATTGTTGTTAAAACTCCCTTTAATAGAGTTTTTTTAGCACTAATAAAGGGAGTCTTTAATATTGTTTTTTTCTAGCGCTGGATAAATCCAATTTTGTAGTAGTGTTTCTTAAATATCCAAAGAACAATTTAATCATTACCATAGTTTTATGCCACATACCATAGCTATATTGATACTGCATATCTATACTATTTTTTGAAGAGATGGAGAGGAATATGGGGACTATTCAACCATCTATATCACCCACATGATCGATATTATTTGTGTACCTAGAAATGAAAACCATTTATAGGTTTCCTCTAAATTTTATTACTTGGGATGTAGTTCTAAATAAATATAAAAACTGAAAATGATATATATAACAACACACAAGACTGACCAATGTTTTTTTTTGCTTATCACCGCAACTCATTAACCGTAATCCATCATAACAACATCACTTCCACACAACAACAACTACAACCATTTCTAACCACACAACAACCAAAACTACAACTAAAAGAAATATCCAATGCCACACAGAAATGCATCTTCATCAAATTTTCTATTTTATTACAAATTTATATTTTAATAATCATTTTCTTAAAACACTAATTCATGAAAAACATAATGTTTTTTATCCACCACTATTACACAATAAATACATCATATTTCCCAATAATTTATTTATTAACCACATAAATTATAATACCTCATTTCATCATCAACTAAATCATATCAGTTATTATATAAAACTCATTCCTATTCAACTTTTTTTAATTTATCATATAGTTTAGAATACATCATATCTAATTACAAATAAAACACTAAACACCTCAACCATAACATATTATTATCACTAAAAATCATTAAAAACTCTTAATTTTCCACAAAAAATAGACCGAAATAATATTCCTCCCCAACCATAACAAAAAAATAGTAAAAGAATATAATATCCAAAACTTCAACAGAACTCAACAAAAAAATAACATCTCTTAGTAATCAGAATACAAAAATGTTCAACAAAAAACTAAATAAAAAGAATCAATAATCATTTTCTATGTTTCCTTACTATATTTCATTTATTCATTAAACATAAATATTTTTTAACATTTCAATAAAAACAACACATTAAATCATAGTATAATTCCATACAAAAAATAGGAACCATTATAAAGGTTAAAAAGGAAATCATGTAAAATATATTCAACTTGCTACCCTTATTTATTTACTTCTACTTGTTATAATCATTAGGCCAATTATATAGCCTTACTAAATTAAAATTAAATCATGATAATTACAAATTAATATATTAAGTAAATAATGAGAATCTGAATCACGCATATTAGATGAATATTAAACATTAAAAATCTATGAGAAGAAAAGGGATAAGGGATAAACATCACCAAACATATAATGATCCTTCAAAAAATAAAGACACTCCAATCCTCCGTCAATCCATATACCAAAACTCCACTAAAACTAGGCACAAGAACTATTATAGACTCATTGATATATAACAACAACAATAGATAAATAAAAGTTATGTGAAAACCTCATTAGATAATAGGATCTTGATCAAATAATTCTATGGGCTTAATAGGCATACAAAGTACTCAAGATCATCATAATTATACCTATGAAAAGTCTATGGATTGATTGGAAGAGAGTGAATATAATGAAGGAACAGGGATGGAAAATTTTATAAAAAAATAGAGATATACGAGCCATGAAAATTCATGATTCAACCACATATAGCGTATTCTTGATCAATATCGATCTAATGAATAGTGATCATCAAAATTCCCCCTTCTTAAATCTCATTACTTGTTTCAATTGTTAAAAACTTCCTTAACCAAAACCATGGTGTCACTACAAAAAACCATGATGTGGTCAATTTATTTTCCTCTCAATCTATAAAACAAACACCAAGAAAGGATCTATAAAACATAGAATTTTCCCAGAACAATGATAAAAAGATATTTTCCCTCTTCCCCATGGTATAATAGGATTTTAATATAATATTACCCATACCATGATATGTATAATTAAAAAATCCATGTTTTTTATAATGTGGGGTAATCTCCTTATAAAATAGACATGATAAACCAAGACATATTCATTCCATAAAATTTAACAAATCACCATGATGGAAACTCCTACAAGGAGAAACCACTAGAAAATATTTCACTTTTTCCAACAGGGGAATATCTGTTGGTAAAACCACATTTTTTGTTGGTAAAACATTTTACCAACATATATGTCCCTGTCACTAAACTATCTGTAAAAACTCTTTCGCTAATTTTTTTGCGACAGATAAAATAGTTATGTTACAATTATAATAATACCAATAGATAATATATAGTTTGGTTAAAATGTTTAGCAACAGGTTCTAATGAAAATTGTTTCTATTGGTAATGATAGTAAAAAAATATGATATATGTTTATAAATTAAATTTGAATAAAATTTATAAAATTTTCTTTTTAATAAAAATTCATATTATATTTATTAATTTATCACATATAATATATAATAATTAAAAAGTAGTTTTCAAACATGTTCAACATAATAAATAATTAATTATATTTATAATGAAAATTGATAAATAAACATATGATCCATTACAACACCCCCACCCCAATCTAATGAGCCATACATTCTAGTGGTCCACTCATCCTACAAAATTGCTCCAACCATGTTATCTCCATTCTTATCAACTTCTGCAGTAGCTCATCCATGCTTGCTTGATCACCATCCCATCCTTGTGAGTGAGTCAACTCGAGCACCAACTCATCCAGGTCAGTGATCCAATAGCTCATCCATGTCAGGAAGCCAACATCAGTTCATCCATGTGACACTAGGGACTAGCGAGCACCGACAACTCATCCATATACCAGGACCAACGAGTCAGCAGCTGCCCATCCATGATACATCAGAGACCAGAAATTGCCTCGAACCCATCCATGTCAAATCAGGGACCAACAACCAACACCCCATCCATGTCAGTGAGCCTACAGTAGCCCATCTATGTGACACACAGGACTAGAAAGAAACAAAAACACATCCATGACCCAGGACCAGCATGATAGATCCACCCTATTCATACCACACCAAGGGCCAGAGAGAAGAAAAAATCCATCCATACCCCAAGACTAGTGAGTCAGATTCAACACAAATCAATGCAAACCATGACTGTTACAATGTTAACAAACCCAAAAATTTCCCGGAAAGAACATGACCTGACCAAGATCGCTCCTCAAAAGTATTAAATAAAAAGTAAACGAATTTCATGTGTTACAAGAGAATTTACAAATAATATAGTAAGTCACTCCCCAAATATATGCCTCCACCAATATTGTACAATATTAAGGTGTCGTGAAAGACCACATGTTGCTCATATCTATGACCACCTTATTTAAAAAAGCATCCATAATCAGATTGGATTCCCTGTATACATACGAAACAATAAGGTTGAGATTGTTTACCTGGTTCATGCACTGGATCCAATGAGCAAGATCATCCAAGGAATATCCCTGGTTCTTTGCATTAATACCCCCACTACAATTTAATAGTCAGACATCAACCCTAAGTAATTACAGTTATGTTGGACATCATATTTAATAGCATGGATAATGGCCCATATATTATAGTCATAGGCAAATCCAATCCCAATAAAATGATAAAAGAAATGCTTGACAAACCCACGGTGGGTGTGAAAGACACTTCCACAACGGGACGACCCTGAAATACCTGATGCAACTCTATCAACATTGATTTTTATCCGATAATTAATAGGAGGATTCCAGGGTACATATTTAAATGTAAGTGGTTGTTTGGATATGCCCATATCATCCGGAAATATCAATCCATTTAGATCATAAAAAGTATTATATATTTCCCCAATCCGAACCCTTGAAGCAGCAAAAAATTCCATGTGGATGACTTTAATGACATTGCGTAGTGAAGGTGCAAGGTTTTCAAGGGCCTGTGAATTACATTCCTGCCAAACCGCAGCAAACATAGAGGCCATCACTGCTAAAAGGAAATTTGAATCCCACTCACGCAAGGCGAAAGATCCGTTGTACAGCATGTGTTGGCCCACCTGTAAGTTAGAGAAAAGATACAACCCAAAGAGATCACCAAAAAACATCCAAATTCCCTATGAAAAATGACATTCCACGAATACATGCTATGTATTTTTTTCATTCCTCAAGCATAGGGGGCATGCCAAGGCTAAATACTGTCCAGACCTACATAATTGACCATGAGTCGGCAACCTGATCTTCCATATCCTCCAAATAAGAAGATATATTGAGGATTGAATAAAATGTAGTATAAAGTTTGAGATCCATGTTGGTTGGGGAGAAGAAATATCACACTGCATCTTGTAAACGTCTTTCACATTGAATTTACAGTGCTTGTTGGGTTTCCAGACCAAGGTATTGACATCCCTAAGAAGTAGTTTTGAATCTACATCCTGATTTGAGGAGGAACAAAACAGTCTGGACTATTAATATAAAGCAATAGATCAGTAAAAGATATCATGGACATGTCTAGTAGAACAATACTGATATTTAATAGGGCTACATAGCAATGAGGTACTCCAACAGATGAGGTTAGACTATTGAGCCACCATCCAAAAAGTTTTCTGCATAATGTGAATGAATTCCCGCTAAAGAGATGTTCAAATAGAAGAATTAAGGTGATGAGAATGGACATTCAACAATCTCATCTTTAACCTAGTAGAGGGAAAACCACAAAGCTGGTCATTAGAGTTTAAGAGATTCCTTGTGAATTTTCTAATAATCCCTTCATTAAAAGAGCCTACCTTCACTATAGCTACAACAATATAACAATCATTAAATGCACAGAACTCATACCATAAAAAAGTGAATTAATAGAATAAGGAACCTAGTTTTCTTTTTTATTTAGTATGCATGGCTTGAAATTCATGTTGGAGATTAGGGGGATGTGATTGAATTTTGGATTCTATGGTATATAATCCCCAGATTTTTTATTATTCATGATTTGATTGATAATGATTTTAACTTTTGATGATAGGATAATTGATTCTATGGTGAGGGTGAGAAAACAGAAGTTAAAACCTTAATCATCCACTAAATCATCAATCTATTAATCCAAAAGAATTAGAGTTCAAGGGGTGTGGTGAAAGAAAAATCATAGAAATTTCACTTAACCACCACTTCAATAAGACAAGAGAAGCCTCATGGGTACTCTTGATTGTAGTAGTAAGCTCTCTGATACCGTGAGAGTGTATTTTAGGGACTATGTCATTTTTCTCATCAGTTTTTATTGATAATTCTATTGATATTCTTTTCATGGTCAATTAATAACCCAATTTCCTCACACATCACTCATTGGATTTGGCCTCCTTTTTGTAGCTTTTTTATTCTCTCACTGCCCCATACCATACACTCATACACTAACATTAAATATAAAAACAATTAAAACATTTATATGTCTTACTTATAACCCACAAGACACCACCATTCAATATTGTTTACTCCACCACACATAAGTTAATTAGTGAATTATCCAAAACCTATCTTTGTACAGATGGCCCAGTACTAATGAATATTTAAGCTCATAATTTTTACAACCAATAATTGGTATAATTATCATGGATATGTGAAATTATTTAATCGATTTATATCTATTTTTAGAATTAAAAAACAAAAAAATAAAAAATATACTCAAACTAGAATTCACAACATTTACACATTTTCAAATAGAATTGATTTTCGGGAATTCTAATAGTAGAAATATTATATTCAGGTGCATATTTAGGAATTTAAAATCTCTATATCATCCACTTTTAATCCCCTAAACTGAGGAATTAAATTTCACATACAAGAAAGAAAGTCATGTACACTATAAAGGTATGTAAAGAGGAGGAACACAACATGCTATGTAGAAAAAATTGGTGGACAACACCGCTATCATGTGCCCAAGCATACTGGAATCAAGCTCTTTCGAGGTTGAGAGTCCTGGAAATTACCCAATTGAAGGGATTTCTCAAACATTATTATATAACCATGAAAATAGGAGCATGTTCTCAAAAAACATCAATTAGAAGCTCTACCAAATTTTCTTGGTGATCAAGGATATGATTCCTACACATTCATCAAGGATTTTATAGTAGTAGTGAATAATTTTCCTCTAAAGGGATTGACTGAAAATGATTAATGATTGAAACTATTCCCTTATTACTTAGGGAAGGCAAGGGGATGGATACTCCTACATAATGAATCCACATTTTACACTTGAGAGGCTATCAATAGTGCATTTTTAAGGAGTTATTACCCATTGGATAAAACCAAGAGAATGAGGAGGTGAAAAAGCATAAGTATTTATATATTTTTCTTAAACGGTTACAAGAAAAAAAGAATAAAATTCAATGACTGATAAATTTTTTGGAATCCTTGAAAAACAGTCCAGTCACTGACTTCAAACATGTCTACAATAACATGTTTGTGCCATTTTCATCCTAATCCATGATTCCCAGATAAACAAAAATGGATGAAATTAGATGAGAGGGATTATAAGTTGGTTGGAACACCAAATTACTTTTAAAAAAACAAGACTTGTAGAATTAAATTACAGAAGATTACAAAACAGAATAAGAATATAATAATATAATTCCTGAAAAAGTTCTAATAAAAAAAATTGACCACATTTTCTTCAGTATTTTGTTTCTCCTTATGATCAAATAACAATAAACATATAAAAATAAAAATAAAAAATAAGTATAAGTATTTTACGTGGTTTTCTCAAATAGATGCAAGAAAAAAGAATAAAATTCAATAAGTTAGAATGTTTTCAGGATCCTTGAAAGAATAGGCAATCCAATAGAATTAATATTTTCCATCCCTTACGGAAAAATATAATAATTTCAATAAGTTTAAATGGATGACAAGAAGTATAAAACCTTGCAGTTGAATTTAAAAAATCTGGAATTTTGAAAATCTTCAATCACCCAGATCATCTTTGATTGTTCTACTCATGCCATCATATTCATTCTACAAAACTAGAATGATTTTAAAATTATATGTATTTAATATAATCACATAAATTAACATGAATCATAGAATAATTTCCCACAAACTAATATGAATAATCCCAGGAACAAAATTTAGTGAAACTGTGGAACTGAAACATATTAATTGCACCCACAAGATCCATAACACGCCTAAAAAAGCTAAGGCCATTACAATGGAATGAACATCACAATTAGGTTCCATTTGATATTGCTTTATGAAATAAAATTATAAGAAATAATAAGTTATTATGTATACTATAAAATATTTAAAAAAGGCAATTGGATGTACCTAGTTTATGCATTCCCCAGTAACAAGTCTGACATTTCTTCCAAATTCGGTGCACAACTTCCAACAAGTACCTTATCAGTATGCTGATGAATAGTCTATAATACAACAATTATCTACAATGAATAAAAGGTCATGTGATAAATGTAATTAACATGGGAACAAAGACTAAAGGTTCACAATTAACAAATAAAATATTAGTCGTGTATTAGAAAAAAACTAAATACAAATACTGCATAAAATAATAAATTTTAAATACTAAAATAATCTTTGATTCATTGCCATGGAATAAAAATATTATAAAATGACATAGAAATACCACTGTAATGCTCAAAATATAAATGAAATTCAATTAAAATAACAACTTTTGTCCATAGTTCAATTATGTAAATCAATGAACACAAGGCATGATTATAAAAACTCTTAGAAGTGTGTACTTTCATTATAAAACTCAATGATTCACTAGATGATTAGATAAAAAAAATGAATATATTGAATTTACGCACCACACAAAATTATAATCATACATTAATCATTAAAAAACACAACATTAAGGAATTCCACACAATAAATGAAAAAATGAAATTTAACCAAACACAAAATGACCAAAAATTATTCACAAAATTATGAATGAATATATTTATAAGTAGATTATTGGGGGTACATTCATATGTAAAACATTCAATCTCCATAAATTTTTGGAAGGAAATTTTTATTTGCATTGTATATTGTACTACAATCTATAGAAAAAAAAATAGTTTAGTTCAATTAAAATGATATTCATAGCTTAGAATGAGACATGCTTGGATCCTAGTCAATCTATATTTCAAAAAAGTGTACATTCATCATCATATGTCTCTTGATCATTCAAAAATCAAAATTGGTTGCAACAAGTAATTATAATGCATAAATATTTGGGTTATTTTTGTTATAACCAATGTATTAGCATTAACTAGATTAAACTCACCCATTAATAACTACTTTTTATAGGTGGTTCATCCATTTTATGATGACTAACATGGTTTCTTAATATATGAAATATGAAATGTAAAATATATGCATTCACTCAACATTCACTGTAAAAAATTCAGATACAATCACAGAAATTTCACATTTTTTCGCTTCCAATAAGTTCTTTTTAATCAAATTCATTTATTTTTTACCTGGAATTAAATTTTCACCTTGTCTTGTCAATATTTTGAGTACAGTGGAATAAAATTATCATATAAATAAATATTTCCACCTAATTATAATCACATTTGTCGAGAAATTGAAAAATATGTGAGCCAGGGAAGAATGTATGAGAATGCACAATACACGGAAGATGAACAAAATCGTCGAACTGAAGGGATGGTTGATGAAGGGAAACGTACCTGGTGTTGAGTGATGTGGAATTAATATGCTAGAGGAATTTGGGGGCGCAAGGGAGGAGGGAAGAAGGAGATAGTGTTGTTGGGAATGTTTGATGGGTAGCCAGGGAGTAGTGGAGCCGAGGAGGCGTGATATTAATTGAGGTGGTGGGGACGATGTCGGTGTGGAGGTTGACAGGAGCATGCAGCGTCAGTGGAGTTGGAGAGGGGGGAAACCAACGATGGAGTGGAAGAAGAAAGGAGAGGAGACGTCGATGCAGCGGAAATGAAGCGTGGATGATTGGGGACACGGTGGTGTTGGGTTATTTCTAAATAAAAAATTCTATATTTTTATGATAAATATATTATTTTATTAAAATAAATACATTTTATTTTTAAATGATCTTTTTCAAAATATTTTTATGGTAAAAAAATGTATAGTTAATAATTTTTTTTAAATGTTGGTATTTTTGTGATCTATTTCAACATTTTTGTGAATGATCTATATTTCATCATATTTAAAAAAAATGTTGGTATAATTTATGAATGATCCATTTGAAAAAAAATACAATTATTTTTATTAATTTTTTATTGATTATCATGTTTTTATTTATTATGTTTGTTAAATTCAACTATCATAATAATTTATATTTTTTATAAAAAGTATTTAAATGTTTATTAAATGAAAATAATTAAAAATATAAGCACCATATATAGATAAAATTGAAAATTAGTATCAATTAACGATATATTTTTATTAAAACATCTAAAATTATATTGAATTTGATCATAAAAATAATAATCTAGATAAAAGATTTGGTTTCTCTTAATTGGTTATTATCATTGAATGAATTATTGTAACAGATTTTATTAATGGTAAATGATTTTATGGTAATAGTTATTATTAATAAAATATTCAAGTGTTTTTAAAAAAATGTTGGTATTAGTATGATAAAGAAATAGATTTAACAGTTGGTAAAATATTTGTTGGTTTTAAATGATTAATACCAAAAAATATATATATTGTTAAAAATAAGTATTGGTACTTTAAATTAATACCAATAAAACTTAATATCAATTGGAGTTGCTCATTTTTACCAATAGATATATTATTCTTCAATAAATTTATGTTGGTATAAGTCATTTTTTTATAGTGAAACTAGTTCACACCAAGACTACATGATAACCTACCACATTAGGTTTTCCTTCAAATGATAATAAATGATCTAATAAAATCTAAAATTCTCCCAAACTCAATTTTATCACCTTTTTTCCTTCCAAAATACATATTAATGTTATATTGAATCAAATACATCTATATTACATAACTCTCAAGTAATTTTGTCCCTCTATTATCAAATTAAAACTCCTGAGAACAAAATTTCTACAAATAACAAACACCCTACAATATTCCACTTAGATAGGTAATTATCATTGAAAATAATAAATTATAGTAAAGAATAATGAAAAGTTTCATCATTTATATGAATGAATAATCTTAACATCATCAAAAATTGAAATATCCAAACAAAACCATGTACCAAGATTAAAATATGAATCTCATATCGTTGTAAATTTCTATAAAAAATTGATCTTCTATAATACATTAACTAGATTAGTGACCCACTGTTGAGACATTTTGTTCTGACAATGATAAATATAAACAGGCTACTCCATGACTGAAAGTTATTATGAATTTAAAAATCACCCGAATCAATGGAATCTAAGTCATTATGAATATATTTCCAAATCTATGACACATGGATGGAATTGAGAATCCAATCCACCTACAGAGGACGATCCAATAGATATGACCACTCACAAATGATTTGAAACACCTTGAATGTTCTAAAATGGGAAAACAATTACAACCTATACTAAACCTTCAAATCCTATGAAAAGGTGAATCTTTCAGAAACACATGATCACCATAATGGAACTATAGATGTCTCCTCTTCTATTTTGTATATAAAATTTTCAGTCTAAATGTAAAACCTCATGATTTTTAAATACAAATATCATATTAGATAGAATATATGAAATGATGAAAAAATATTAGAAGATAATATAACACCCTAAGTAATTATGATATAATTATTTTTAAATAAATTCATTCTCTTTTATAACTTTCAATGAGTATGATACTGGGTTTTATGGAAACATGACACTCTATAAAAATATCATAATTTAAACATTATGATTCTAAACTAGAATATATGTAGGATGGTATGAATAGTACTATATAAATTATTATAATTATATGATTTAAACAAAATAAATTAAATTATTATCTATTTATTAGAAATAAAATACAAGAATCATTTGAAGGAATAATAAATGTCTTCCAAAAAACCGTAATTTTATAATAGGTAATTTAGTCACGCGTTGCAGACATTTATAATTATTTCCTATAAATTTAAGAAAATTTATTTTAAAAAGGAATAATTTTTTATTTCTATATATCGTAATTATTTTTGGGTGATTTTTTTAGAATTTTCTAAAAGAAATTATCTATTGATGAATAGTAAAGAATAGTGAATTTTAATTGAAATTCTCCATTTAATATAAATTTTTTTATAATTAATTTTTTTTCAATTTTGTTTTAAATTAAAATTATGAAAATTATAAATCTATTAATCTATTTTATTTCGTTGGAATGATTTTAATGTTTAAATTTTATATAAAATCATGGTAAACTTTTGAACATTTCCTCTTTGAAAACTCGTTTTCTCATCATGTCTCTAGTATTATTTTTAAATTAAATTTTGAAAATTATATGAATTGAATTTTTAAAAATGGATTACATAATTAGAAATAGAATAGTTTATATTATATAATAATTTAATCTAAATTATTTAGTGTAATGAAAATCAAAAGTAGTAAAAACATTTAATTGTAGTGAAGAGAAAAACAGATTTACCAAGGGGGTAAAACTAAGTAGATAAGTGTTAAAAATGACCCCAAAACATTTATAATACCAATATTATTGATATATTTAGAGCTCATAATATTTAATTATTGATAATGCTCCAATTGTTACCCTTGTTTCATTAAAAATTTGGGTACACCTTTTTATTTTCAAAAACTACAAGTGTTCTAATCGCCTCAATTATAAATAGCCACCCCTCTTCTCTCTTCATCACACCTTAAAACAATATTTTCAGCCATGAACTTCCAAAATAACATCCCAAAATTCATAAAATTATCTTAGATGTATTTTTTGGTCATAAATAGATTCTAGGGATATTTGAGGTATAATCCAGAATATGAGGTTCAAGATGATGTGGAATTTATAACTATGCATTTTTGTTTTATTTCATCTTCCATATCCTTAAAATATACCTCATTTATGATTATATAATGAAAAAATTATGTACAATATACTTATGTGTTTTTTTTCAAGTAATTAATTATATCCATTTAATATTCCATCAGATGGGAAACATTAACATCACTTGTGTGTATAGTGGACTACCACCTCACAAATTGATGTAACACGTTTTCCATAAACACCTCTCACGGTTTGGTATGATAGAGGAGATATATTATATATGAAATATATAACATAATAATCCTTCTTGATTCATTTTATCATATAAAACTTTTAAATTTTCAATTCCTAATGGGGTATGATAATGTCGCTCGTGTGTACGGAGGACAAACGCCACATGAAGTGATGTGATTAATTTTTAACTTATACTTAACATGGAAGGAAATAATGAAAAATTTAGTTAATATATGTTATATAAATGGAGAAATAATAATATTAATAAAATATTCATCATCATTAAAATATAATATTTCATTTTCATTCTTACATTTTTATTAATTAAATGATGATAGCGTCGTTCGTTTATGTGTGGCCTACATCCTTCACGAAGCTATGTGACTCTCGTGTCATCACCAAACCAAATGGATGATATAGATAAGAATATTTAAATAATTAATATAATATTTATGATATAATGATAATTCTTTACATATAAAATATTATGTACTTTCTTTCTGTAATGATAATTAAAAAATTAAAATGATATTCACGCATTAGTAATGCCTACAGTCTCCATGATCATAACATAATTCATTTATCAAAAAATAATTTTCATTATTTGTATTATAATTATAATTTAAGTATAATTATGAAAATTATATTATTTTTATTAATATGTAGATAATTTAATAATGTCTTCTTATAACAATAATCAAACTACAAAAGTCATTTTTGACACATAAGACAAATATCATCGAAACAAATGATGTAAACATAATTGATTAATAAATTTTATATAAAATGGTAATAATATTAATACAAGGAATAATAACCTTTAAAATTTTCTAAAGAAAGTAAATAACTATTATAATTTTATTATTAGGGATGATAAAGAACGTACTTGGTGAGTCAAACTCACCATAAGGGCTTCTATTCTCACTCTTACTTACGTGAGACATATTCTATATTCAAAAATTATTTCATTTGTGTGGTGTATATACTAACCCATTGATATGTTATGTGTTGAATCTATTTATATTTATGATATTTAATTTTTAATTTCTTTTCATTTCATTCATTGGGATTACAATTCAAATATTACAAAGTGGTGAGGGTTTATTTAATAATATCATCATTATTAGAGATTTTTTTACACCATCCTTGGGTGAATTATTTTTTTATATTAATTAAAATATATATTTTCTTTAAAATTGGTTATTTATTTATTTTCTCAAGTAACAATACACTTTTCCCACTCTTTGGGATATAAAATTATTATGAAAATGTTTTAAAAAAAACTAACTTTATTTATATCTTCATTCATAATTTATTTATCAAAACTATGTTTTCTATATGTTTTTTTTAAAAAAATGTTTTAAACCATAAAAAACTATTTATAAATGAAATTTTTAAACATTTTCACTATTGAAAAAAAAATTGATGTAATATTCATGTGATTTTAAAAATAATTCCAAATTGGATTTTTCTAAAAATTTGAAAGTAATATTTATTTTAACATGTATAAAATGAAATAAATTTTCCTAAATCATGAACAATTAATTAGTTAATTACTATTTTACAATATTTAATAATTTTTTTTAGTGAAAATTATTTTAAAAATATTTTGTGAACTTTTTTTAAAGGGTGGTTTTCAAAATAAAAACTTAATTTTTCTTTAAAATGTTTTTTGGATCTTTCCATGGTGTTTTTATTCATCAATGACATAAAACCTCTATTTTACTTATTATCCACTGATGGAATGTTTTATTGGTACTTCCCTTATTATTTATCTGGATGGATGATGATCAGTTTGACTGAGGATGTACAATTTTATTACCATTCACTATTTTACTCTGGATGGTTTATGATTATTTTTATTAATTGAGGTAGGTATTACCATTTAATATGTATGTTTCTCAATATAAATTTTTTTGGTTATTATGTTCCAACCCTTTCATATGAGGATTGAATTTCACTTAGTAGGTGATGGGATGACCCACTATTGCCTCTCGATGCATCATTATATCTCAGAAGACAAACTTTATTAGGTTTTGACAGAGGCTTTTCCCATCTATTTTGATTTCTTAGAACAAGTTCTTGGTGGAATGATTCAGATGTTATTCATTATGAAATTATTCATTCTGAATTCATTTATTTAAATTCCACTTGATTTTGTGATTAGTTAAAAAATCCATGGTTATGTATTCATAATGTTGTGATTATTTATTTGGAATTATTTGATTGTCATTTATTCCTTCCATATTATTCTCAAGTTATTGATGATATGGTTTTTGTTCCATTTGATTACCCTTCCATACTGATTATAACTTATTTTTTCATATCACCTGATATAATCTTACACTTACTCAACATTTGATCTCACCCCTTTCTTATTTGTTCTTCGCCCCATGATACTAGGATGTATTTTGTGATTAATATACAGGGATATGATATGAGGAATAATTGTGTTCTAAAATAAATTTCTCTATGTATTTTATGTATTCAATTATAATAAGAATTTAATGAATGTATCTAGTTTACCAAGACTGAAAAACTATTTGATTCATTAGGATGTGATTACTTTTATGTTATGTCAATTTAATTAAGTTTACACTGGCTCTAAGATACTAGAGTTAGGATCTCAACAACATAGATTCCATCAACCACTCACAAAACACCTACACTTTATCTATTATACTCTGTACCATATTTGGTCCAATAACCACAATCTCTCCAACCTCATGTCAATATAATGGAGATCTGGAATGTCTACTATTCAGTTCCTCAAATAGATCCATAAAAATGGTTGAATGATATCTATTATTATAGGAAAATTAAAATAAATTTAAATTATTCAACCATAAACCTCTAAAATGAATAAAAGATTAAGGAAATCCATCATTTGCTTTGAGATTATCTGCTCCATTTAAAAACTAGATTATTGATAAAAATATATTCTAAGGCATAACTAGGGTGGAAAATTATATCTATTTTAAATTAGTTTGGTAAAAAGAAGATCTTGATTACAATTGATCATCCCTAGAAATCCATATAGCCTCACCACATGATCTATATAAATCGTCACAAAAGTATCCACCACAGTAGACTCCTCATTCAATAAGAAATCATATTAATTTGTCATTTTTTAAATAATGACCCAAATTGAATCATATACACCATTGTAAATAGGTATATAAATCACAAAATACATTTAAATTTCTTAAAAAATTCATTATTAAACATAAAATTGCTGAAAAAATCCATCATAACATTATGCCTTGAATTCAAACATTGATAGGGAAAATATCAATAAATATTTTCAATCATTATCTTCTTTATGTATGATAACTAATATCATCTTTAAGTTGTGGTAAATTATATATATATTTAAAAATGTATTTCAATGTCTGTGCAATGAAAATACTAAAAATTACCCATTGCATCACTAATGTAACAAAGTAATCCCCTGATAATGACACTTGATATTGATCATGTTCCAACCATCATTTAATAATGTCCACATAGAGGACCAAATAAATCCTCAGACCATTTAGGATCTCTAAACTAAGACTACCACACAAATGAAAAAATAGATTAGTTCACTATATTTTTTTATGAAAACCACACACTCTACCTCCCCTATATCCAAATGAGAAATATTATAATCCCCCATTATCTTTCACTCATCTCTAGACTCATGTAAACAAGACCATTAGACTTCATATATAGTGCATATTCAACCACATGTTTCCCCACAATTTATAATATCTAAAATCCACAATCCTAGAATACATATACCGATATTTTAAGATAAAATTCCAAATCCAATTGTGAGAAAATATATTATAGGATTTTTTTGATTTGTGACCACCAAAAAATACATACTGATATGATAACTTTTCCAAATCTTTATTTAAAACAATAATAACACATGAAGAATACAGTGGGATCTATATTTATGTTTATGTGGACTTATATGTCATGAAACATGACATATAATTTCTTATTTATGCATCAAAACACAAGAAAAGACATGAAGATAAGCATTATATAATTCAATAAACATGTATTTCTATTTCAATAACCAAAAAATAAGAGAACATATTAGATTACCATTTATGAACACAAAGAAAAACTAATATAGATCCATCTATATGGGGGCATTATATTTCCTCATAAAATCTATTGAAATTTCAAAAAGTTAATATAAATTAGATTTGAACCTCTTCTAATATATTACACTACCAAGGACACTATGAACATCTATGGAATTCATGGAAGATGTCCAAAAAATAATTTAATGAATCATAAATGATTTAAAAATGAAAACCATCTAGAATAAAATATTTATACGGAAATTTTAGTGACATGATTAAATCATACACTTGGATAGTTTTCCATACAAGTGATGTAATAAATGACCTTCCAAAATATTCCTCAATTTCCTAGTCGGAGCCTCTACTAGCATCAAATACGATAGGAAATCCTTATTGAGAAAAACCATTAAATAATCAAGGGATTTAATAATCATAGAGTTCATAAGTCAAATGAGTAAATGTAGGTAATTGAAGACTCCCATGGGAATCATCATGATTCCAAAATCTAAATAGTGACAGCTGAAATCTATCTTTGGGACATCTTCCTCATCTTCCCTCATACGATGTTATTAAGATCATAATGAAATATTAAATAACTATCAATCTTCCATGAAATGATTTAACATGTCATCAATTATTTAGAGGGGATATTTCTTCTAGACTATTTATGGGTTTGAAAAATGTTAATTTATCCACAACCACAAATAACCAAATTCCTTCTTCCAAAATGATGTCAGAGATTCCAAAGGTGACACTCTTGGATGGATTAAACCTTTCAATTATAGTTCATAAACCTGAATCTATAACTCTCAAAACTATAAAGGAATTATAATATAAAGAGTCATAGAGAGAGTTAATGGTTTATAACTCTATCTAGAACTCGATGATGGATCAAGTAGCACCTAATATAACCTCTTTAGAGAAAACAAAAAAATACTCCCCTATGACAATCAGTAACTCTTTTTCTTAAATATATATTAAAACCCAACATTATTCCTAAAAACTGTGATGAAATAGGGTGAATACATCAATAAAAATTCTATTGATCTAATAAACAATATAAATCACATTATCCCATTAAACATTGACGAAAATAACTACTCTATGAAAATAATCATTAACCACTAGAAGAGAAATTTCCTAATCAATGATACTTTTGGAATTATATGTATGTATGTTCTATAAAATTAAATCCACTATTAGAATAATCCATTCCATAATCAGTTCACATATCTGACACACCAAATAAAAAAACGAATATTATCCAACAAGAATAGTAAACAATAAGGGAATTAGACGTCAATTGATTATATGTCCTAATGATCCTAATATGGTAGGTGAAAAAAGATACGGATTCTTCGAAATTAAGGAAATCATGATTCAATATAGAATAGAGATAAATAATACCTCAAAAAAATCAATGATCCTCCTAAAACATTGTACTCCATAGAATGAAATTGATCATACCCAGTTCTTATTTCTTACATACCAAAATGATATCTACAAACAAATATATTCTCATCCATAAGATCACGAGGATGGGTATTATCTCAATTTTATCCTCTACCATCACCATCACCTTTATATGGTTCGAAAGACTGTATACCTTAATAATTATATTGAAAAGGGTTAGGAGATAGAAAATATACAGCTGTATCTAAAAATACCAAAAATACATGGGTTGACCATAATGAATGGTTGATCATTGAATCTACTGATGGCATCAAACTATAACAATTTGTTAAAATATTCCAGAACTCTTGGTAAAACCCAATGGTCTACCAGATCCAAAGTAATGAGAGAAGTATGTTTGAGAATGAATCCTTATTCTAAAATTTCTCTTTTTTCCCAAAATATAATAAATCCTTTCCACAATTTCACCCCCTGGGAAGTTATATTGAATTACCTATTGATATGATACAATATATTCCACCATCATATTTATCACCTCATACTGCATCATCGCCATAAGGTCTGATGATTATTTGATAGGTATAAGATTCTATTAGATTATTAGGTGAAATTATTCATTAATGTTTTTGTCTCTCACATCATAAATTGGTATAATATTAAGATAATAAAATATATTTTTTATAAATCATAATTTTAATAGTCCCACATTATTTCTCCCCTACTAAAGAGTGTGAAACTTTTTCCACTATGTTTCCCTAAATGTTGAGGATATAACCTCATATCTAAAATGACATAGAATCATATCCTATGGACCCTTAAACCCCTCATGATAACTTATTAAAATAATCCCCTAATTTCAATATGCTCCTCTAAACAATCTAATATCTTGAGGAATCCTATACTCCTTAGGTGAATCAAACAAAAAAATCTGAAGTTCCTCCAGTCACTTGTTCATCCCCAAATCAAAGATAGGACTCTTATATATTGGTAAAATCTTTCATTAAAACACAAGAAAACACCTCTTACATACTTCATATTCTTCTTTACTAATCAGGTAGTGGTTTTCTATGATGTATTTTAATTCCTCAGCATCATAAAAAATTTATATTCTTTCCATTATCAATATCTACAAAACATATAAAAAATTCAAAAATCCTGAGATATGGAATTTATTTTATATAATTATTAGAAATTAATTCATTATATATTTTACTTATTTAAAAAGTAGGTGAAAAAAGAATGATACATATGCTAAAACTTAGTCTCTACTCATTAATAAATATAAAATCTTTTTATTATTTTCATTATGATTACAATATGTATATTATATATTTGTATCCCTTACCATTTCTTATTCATGATCCCCTATTTGGGATACATATATTTTCTAATGTATCTATTACCCTACTAAATGAAATGAAATCATCATTAGTACCTAACTCAAAAAATCATTATAACTATAAACCAAAGCCCAGATACCACACTATTAAGATCCAATCTCTTCTAGAAACTCACCTGAGATAATTGTGAAAATATAACTAAAAATTGGATCCATCCTCCCATAACTGATAGGTTGGAGGAAAGCACTGAATGTATAAATTAGAATATATGGTAGGAATTAACTTCTAAACTATAGTAATGATAACATATTCCTCTACTAAACAATATAAAACTGACACAAAAACCTATCCATAATATATATATTCTTGTATTTATAAAATAAATGTATTCAAATTTAAAAAATACATGGAATAAACTCATATAGAAACACCACTATCTTCAAATGAGAAGGACACCATGAGAAATTATTGTAAAACCCAAAAATCATCTCCACCCTTTAAAACTATAAAAAACGAATATGTATTTGAAAATGAAAGTATATTCTGTATTTTCCTCGCTAGACCCTATCATGCCTATATGGAATAATCAATCTAAATCCATATTTAATAAACTGTATAAAAAACTTTTTAATAATCATGCGGTTAATAACAAACTAAATTCATGAGGATTTTTTATAAATATTCACTGATAATAGGGTGATATAATGATCCTGTAAAATTTTATATTGGGAGGTACTATAAACCATATTCATCAATGATGTAGACACCCACAACACCTAATGACATAATCAAATTCACTAATATAGCACTATAAGTATACTCCTAGATCTGGTTATATAAATACTTATATTACACACATATTTTATGTGACACCCTGATATTTTAAAAGAATAACATTGTTTTTAATAGCGTATAAGATATACACAAATGAACCTAAATGACCCGAGAAGTATATTTCTTTAAATTTAATCTCATAAAAATCTTGTGTAACACAGAACAATGTGCTTAAAGGAACCAAAATATTCTATAGAAATAATCTTATTTAATATAAATATTATTTTGGAGTTAATTCTTTATAAATTTCTGAAAAGATTACTTGTTTGATGAATAGTTAAAAATACTAGTTTTTATTAAAAATAGAATTTTTTATTAAATCTTTTAAAAGATACATTATGACATAAAATTGTTTTAAAAGACAATTTAGTTAAATAGTATTAAAATAAATACAATTCATTTCATTGGAATAAAATTTATTTTGTTTTTTGATATTTAAAATTTCTATACTTTTGACGATTTTCTATTTGTAAAACTGTTTTTTCATCGCATTTGGAGTTAAATATTAATTTTAAATTTTAAAATTATTTGAATGGAATTTTGTAAAATATATTACATATTTTGAATCATAATAATTCATTTTATATAATAATTTTGATTTAATTTTTCTTCATACTAAATAGTAAAAATAATAGAATTTAATTACCATGGTAAAGGTTAAAATGAGTTTACCCGGGGTTAAAATAAACAAATAAGGGTTAAAATAACTTATAAACATGTAATATTTCTCTTTAATTCTTATATTACAACTATATATCATACATGTTTTGATAATTACAAATTTTTAATCCTTTTTTCATGTGAACATTTTTGGAATCACCTCTTCTTTTCAAAAATTTCTACTGTGTCCTATCCACCACCTATAAAAGTCCACCCACTCTACAATATTATTAACACTCCAAAAGTCTTCTTATTCAGATAATACATTATTTATTTTTACCATAATTGCCATAAAAACATCTTATAATACTTTTTTGATCATAAATGGAATCTAGGAAGGCTTTAGGTATAAACCGAATGAGGTTTTCTAAAGAGGAGGTAAAGTTCCTAATCATTAATTTTCATTTTAATTTTTCTAATAACTCCATAAAATATTCTCCAAATATTAGAAAATAAATAAAATATTATATAATATATACATAAATGTTATTTTTTAAATTTCAAAACTTATATCCCTATCCACTTCCATTAAATGGGAAATGTAACTATGGATTTTGTGTGTGGTGGACTACCTCCTCGCAAACCGATGTAATTCATTTTTCATCATCACATCTCAAATATTTAATTAATAACTCATTGAACATATTTGTAAGATATTTTTAAAATTACTATACTTATTTAATTATCAAATCATATTTACTTTCCTACCTTCCAATCTGTTGGAAAACAATAACGTCACATGTGTGTATGTGCGGTCTACCTCCTCCCTTTAGTGATGCGAATTTTTTTTCATTTTATTATGAAACGGAAGGTAATATGGATACATTAAATCAACATTAATAACATATTTATAAAACAATTTTTTTTAAATGTGATATATTATTTTTACCTTTATTATATTCATTCAGATGTAAAAATAGAAATGATGTTCATGCGTATGTCTGGCCTACCATCTCAATGAACGATTCAACTCATTTTCCTTTATCTAACTGTTATGGACAATTATAAATACTTTTATAATATTTATATCATGATTAAATTTTTTTAAATTATGGATCCATGATCTTTGAAAAAGGACCAAAATTAACAAACCAGAACTTATATGAAAAATGAAGTGATTATAACCCAAAAAAGTTATTTTAAAAAATAATTATTAACAAATGGGTCATAAAAGACTATAGGTAAAAAATTTATGGTATAAAATAAATGATTAATTTTCTATAATAAATATATATATATTATATAGGATTTATATACATGTTTGACTGAAATCAAACATGTGGTAAGGGTTACTAATCTCACTTTTACATTCATGATACATATGGAATACTCACCACTTAGGTCTCTTATGTGTTGTATATACTATCATAATTATATATTATATCATATATACCCTTTATATTCATTGTATTTATTATTTCATTTCATTTTATTTCTTTCATGGGAATTATATATATATATTTTCCCAAGCGGTAAGGGTTTATATCCTAATATCATTATTATTCAGGATTGTTTATTTTTAAGTCTCTATTGGGGGAATAAATTGATATATATATCTTAATGACAATAAATTAACATTCTCAGAATGTATAGAATCTACTTTCATCGTGCGTATTTATTATTTTAAAAGATCATATAAAATATTATAATGTTAGTTTTTAATGTAATTGTTTTTCATAATATTCTATAAATTTATATTTTTTGAAAGTTAATTTTAATGTGAAAATTTTATTTTCCTTGAGAATATTCTAATGATATTTTTATGGTATTTCAATTCATCAATTTTTAAAAAACATATTTCAATTATTCCCCATTGGTAAAATAATAATATGATTCTATCCATATTATTTAGATGGATGGATTATGATTAGTTTGGCCAGGGATGCATTATTTTGAAACCATTCTCTGTATTACTCTATATGGTATTTGTTTTTTATTGATTGGGGAATATATGAAAATTTCAAATGTTTGTATTTTAATATGAATGTTTAGGTTGATTATGTTTAACCAAATTCATATGATTAATTCATTCGACTTATTAAGTGATGGGAATGACAAACTATATCATCTCGATGCATTGGTAGGTCATATGAGAAAAACTAGATTTACTTTCTAGATGAGGCTATACCCATTTATATACAATTCCGTTTCACGAGGCCTGATAATATGATTATATTTTCTAAAATTATAAATTAGGTCATTGTGAGATTATTTGTCGATGTTTCATGTTAATATTCAATTATTTAAAATATCCATGGTTAGGTTTCATGTTTGTGTTATTATTCATATGGAGTTATTTGTTCATCAATTATTGCATCCATAATATGGTCCAGTAATTAATTGAAGATAATGTGATTTATTTTTTTAACTTTTCATATTGATTATCATTTATTTATTCATAACTGTTTCCATTATACACATATCTATATTATGAATTAGAGCTTACCGATTTCTTATGTTTCCTATCCCCTGGATTCCATGATGTTTTTTATGATTATTAAGCTTGGCTTTTCTAAAGTGAATAGTTTTGTACTCAAAGAAAATAATAAGAGTTATTTTATTTTTTAATTGAAATATTAGATTCATGTTTATAACTACTTCACCAAGACTACTAAACTATTCATACCTTCAAGATGGGATTCCTTTTGTCTTATGCCAATGAATTAATATAGAAACCAACGGTTGGAAACTATTGTCAAGTGTATTATACTATAAAACCAACTGAGATGAAAAACTTTTTTTACCAAATTGTATCTATCTATTCATTAAACTCCAAATAAATCACAATCCCATATCATATAGGTTTAGTTTCTTTAGAAATTAATTACATAACTATCTTATTACACAGTAGTGACTCTCCATATATCACTAAATTATAAAAATTTGGATGCATCCTAGGAAAATATTTTCATATAAATTCATATAAAAATGGGAAACCTATGAAAGGAGTGATCTAAAACACTTAGTAGTAGATAAACCAATTTAAATAGGACATAATCTTTTTTTTCATTAGATCATATATAATTTAGATACATGAACATAAGAGGAATGTAATTATTGTCATAATAAAATCATTGAATCATAAGAAGTGATATGAAGAAATGATTGAAAATCCATAGATAAAAGAGTATAAAATATAAAGATAATCCTAAAAACAAAAAATATACTGTAGAACATGAAAGTGAAATCATAAGCTAGAAATCGTGAGCCATTGAGATATAACATAATAATGAAATAATAAAAGTCATCTTAATTTTATATTAACTTGAGTTTTTATTTATGTTTTGGTAATATTGATTTTATCTTTTGAATCATTATGGTATTTAGGACGGATTATGATAAATCCCTGTTCTAGATGTTTGTAAACTCATGTTAACAATATCTAGTAGAATATACTCTTTCTTCCAATATTTTTTAACTTGACATGATGATTATAGATATTAATATTATATTTTTTTGGAAATGTCTATGAATATATATCAATCATATAGGTATATATAATAATTAAAAGTTATAATATAATAACTATTCTATGTTATGGATCTTCTTATTGCCTTTATGAGATTACAATTGTATTGTTCTTCAATGTATTTAACGTAGAGATTCCAATTGTGATATGCTGAAAGTAAAATATCTCAGTTTAATTTATTTTGATATCTTATTTCGATCTTATGAGATCAAATATATTTAATGTACTATAATCTAGGTTTAATCTAAACTAGTAGTTTTACTAAGTCTTGGTTTAGACTTGATAATTATCATTCCAATAAAAGTGGTTCTCATGGATTTATATTCTTTTTATCAAAGTAATTTATCAAATTATTTTTATGTTAATAGAATATAAAATATGATCACATAGATTGTATATCCTCCTAGTCTAGAATGTATATCACATAGGTATGGGTACTAAAATATTTCTTTATTCGGATAAAAGTGAAGAGTTCCCTGAATTATGCATTTTTTTAATATTCTTTCAATTATATCCTTTATATGTGTTCTTGGATTGTCATCTAAAAATATGTTTTTTATTTTTTCTTGTATTATTAATAAATTATGTTTATTGGTTTATCTCAATATACATTATTTATTTTAGATATTTTATTTCTACAGTGCATATTTACTTTTACTATAGTTGGAATTTCGATCTTTTCAAAGTGTGTAACTTATGAAAATTTTATTTTTTTGAGTGGAATAAAATTATAAGTTTGATCCATAACATGAATTAAGATTCCTACAGTTTTTTACTAGGAAACCAATTTGTAGGAGATAATTCCTTGATATTTTTTTAATTTTTATCAGATCTAGTATATTTACTGTAATTTAAAATATATTTACCATTGATATTTCTTACAGTAACATGTAGAAATTTGAAATATTTTGTTTTCTATGGAATGTTTTATACTGATTAGGTTTTTAGAAAAAAGAATTCCAAATCAACCACTATATTTGATGGGGTGGATTATGAAAATATTTTAGACCAAATGGGAACATATATTATATATACCAGAGCTGTGAATATTTTTAAAATAACTAGAGATTATAAAATTTCAGATAAACGTATTCAAAATTTTACACATCAGGATAAGGAACAATTTTAAAAAAATTTCAATTTTAAATTACATAGTTATGTTATATTTATAAAAACATATATATTTAAGTATCATTATATATAAATGATTGTAGAATTTATAAGAAACTTAGATATCTATTGTTTGAAATATTTAAATTCATGGAAATGAAAAGAGCTATGTTGAGATATAATTATCTATAATTTTTTTTCATGGTTAATTATTGTCTCAAATTCACCAAGGATACTAAAATACTATAGAGTATTTATTTCTTCTTGGTGAAGAAAATTATTGGATGGAAAACATGTGGAAATGATTATTGAAATATTATTAAAACAATGAGAATAAAAAATAATGGTTATTTATTATATAAATCATATCAACATGAAGAGTATATCTTATCTGATCAGAAATCTAATTATGTTAAAAAATATATTGAAAATAAATGAAAAAAATAAAAGTAATAGAATTGAGTTTTTTTCCTAAGAACTACTAATGTTGTATCTTTTATAGGTAAAAAATTAATGTATACTATATAGACTCATGGTTCTATGTTATGTTTAGACTGTATTAATTTCAAATGTAGTGATGGATAATTCACTTAGATGGATAGAAGAATATTTAGAATATAGAATTTCAAGAGAATCGTTGAACAAAAAAAATGTAGGATATATATGACTGGTCTAAAAAAGAATATTCATAATAAATTGTATTCTATGAATGAAATAATAGTGGTCATATTAGACTATAATTTCCTAAGATGACGAGAATATATATAAAATATTTAACAATTTATAGAAGAAGTAAAATATAATATTACTCAAATTAAATACATGGAATTCTAGTGAAGTTTCTTTTTCAAATAGATCATCATAAGATAGTGATGATAATAGAAGAATATATACATTTTATATTTGAGGAACAAGATGTGAAAAAGTGTTTTATAGGAAATATGGCCACTGAAGTTCTATAAAACATATCATTTGATCATAAAGTATAGGTTTCTAAGGAAAATAATGAGAAAGTTAAATGTAATTCAGTGTTAAATGAGTCCAAAATTTATATTTTTAAGGAAACCTCCATGAAAAAGGACAACATTGTTATTTTATAATATTTTTTATTGTTACGATCATGGGAGGATAAATTTCCTAATCATAAAAGATAAATAAAATTATATTAAAATTCTAAAAAGAAAATATGATCCTATGATATTTTCATAATAGTTCGGAACATTAATATCATACATTTACACTCCACACTCTTCTACTCCATAAGAAGAATTTCAACCACTAAGAACCTAGCTTTTCAGGGTAAATCACATCCTAATTATAACTTACCATTTATAGGGGAGGTAAATTTAAATATATAAACTTGAATTTTTATGGGGATACATATCTCGGTTACAACCTTCATTTTATAGTGGATGCACAAGGAAATTCACAACATGAGTTCTCTACAGGAGTTACAGAAGAATTACAAAAAAATACATCGTATATAAGTTTACCAAAATAAAATGTTCTTTTGAATGAAAAATCATAATCTATTAAATTACATATAGATTAAAAATATAAATAAATGTAAAAATACCAGAATTGATAGATGAGTCATGAATGGTTATATAATCTTAATTAACTTATCCAACTAATTTCTAGAGGATTAAGTTCGTTACATGAAGTAAAATATTTTTTATCAAAAAAAATTCCCAGTAAAACACTTTTTTTATATCACTTCTTATCTCTAGATTTTTCAAATAAATATTTATAGTTATATATTAACAATAATCAACATATATTTTTCTTAACAATTGAATTAATTATAAATTTAATAATTAAATGATGAATCCCTAATGAAAATATTAACATTGAAATGGATGAAATATATTATAGTTGGAAATTTTTTTATTAAAAATCTTTATAAATAAAATTGTATTTAATTTCCATTAAATAAGTATTTGAAATATTCATTATAATTTAATACATTTTAAATATTCTTTCAATCATCTATTAAATTTATCTATATTTTTTATAAAATGAATGTTGATATGTGGAGAATTAATAAAAACCATGATGTGAAGATCACCATAATTACTGTTATTAATTGTAGCTTGTGATTGATACTAATTCAAGAAGTTGTAACACTATGTTCCATATAATTAAAATATGAATCAGTAACATTAAAAATATCTACTAATATTAAATTCTAAAATACATATCTTTTGAAGATGCGTAATATATTTTATTTGAGAAAAAAATAAATATATATGTGATTTTTTTACTTTTGGAACCAACACATAACATGCATTTTAAATTGACAAGATATACCCATTAGAAAAATTATATATATGTAATTTATTTTATTTGAATAGAGAAATGCATAAGATTTTATACTTATCAAAAAAAATTAACATTCTATATATAATAAATTTAAGCAGAGAAGAAAAAAATTCAAATTCAATTATAAAGCATAAGATTTTCAATCGACACTATAATGTGTATAGATTTTTCTTCTAAGAGAAAACCATATGAAATAAATATATCCAAATCAATATAATAAAATGTTTTCTTTGAACCTAAATAGTAACGATATTTTTTTGGAATTTTGGAAAAAATAGAAGATATGGTTTTCAACTAAGTAAATTTAATTTTTTCTTAACTATAGTTAATATGTTCGATTTTGGACTTAACCAAATTCGTCTGCAAAAAAATATACATCATAACTAATATTTCTATCTTTGTATTTGATTATATTTAAATAGAGATAAAATGAAATTTACAATATATAATATCATATCATTAGAAGAAATATTCAATATAATAATGTGAGCATAATAGAATAAAAGAAGGAATAAGAAATAAAAATAATAAAAATAAATTAGTAATAAAAATAAATAGAAAAATCAATTACAGAAATATGTAATTATTAAAACTAATACATCAATGTGGTAAGCAGCCACTTGACAGTCACCCATATTTTGAAAATTTAAAATCAATATCATCATATTGCACATGATAATCTCCCACTTTTTATAAGAATGAAAAAGAAAATTATAATAAAAATAACAATAATAATAGGGGGATATATAGAAATATTTAACCACAATTATTAATTAGAATATTTTTAAGATAAATAAATAAACAGTTTAAGAGAATAACTCCCCTAAAATCATGCATAATTTAAAAAGATAAATAAATATTAAAAACTAATAAAATATTAAAAAAAAAAGAAAATTCACTGAATGGATTTTTTTCACACTCTTAAATAGATAATACTGGGAATATAAACTCCTCATGTAAAAATATAAATACTAAAAGGTGACACAAAAATTAGTAATAAAAATCAATGAATTATAAAGGGAATGAAAATAATAAAATGTTATATTAAAAGAAAAGAAAATATTATTTTTCAAAAAATAAATCCCTTTGTATATATACACATAAAAAATTTATATATTTCCTCTTCGAAAATAGTTCTACGTAGAGATAATATTTATTTTCTTATGAAGATAATAAATTTATACTTCCATCATGCAAAGATCATGCTTAATCTATTGAAATTTCACTACATCTAAAATATTCGTAAATATGTCATCTAGTTTTTCACTAGTAGGATGAAATTATAAATTTATAATCAATTTATGTAGATGCTATATAATAAATTGATACCTTTGATCAATATTTTTTTAGTTATGGAATGTTTTAAAGGGTTTATAGAAATAGAAATAATTGATGAATCATCAAATATAATTGGAAATCATTAAAAATGAATACCAAAATTTGACATGGATTGCATAATCTAATGAGTTTGATAAAATTTTATTACTACTATGACAAGATCAGCCTTATCCATTAATAATGCTACAGAATGATTCTTCTTTAAACTCAATGAAAATAAATTTTTACCTAGAAAATGACACATACTTATAGTGATTCTCTATCTAACTTATATTCTCCAAATTCAAAATTACAATAACTCTGTAATTAAAATATACCTTTTCATGAAAAAATAAGCCCAGATTAACCACACCATTTATGAAATTAATAATTTTGTTTACCTTAGTCATATGAATTTACATTAGAGTATTCTAAATGTTGTATAAATTTAGATACTGACCATTAAATTGGGTAAAAAAATCATATAATAAACTTCAAATCATTCATCCAAAGGATTTATGATCTAATGATTTACATGAAGATCTTAATTTGACAAATATGAAGTAAACATAATATTATTCATGCTTCGATAGGAATTGAGTTTGAAAAACATTACCAATGACATAGTAACCTTACATTGATTTTTTAAAATTCCATTATCTCATTGATAAAAATGAAATACTAAAAATAAATTTAGTTCTCTTATATGACTCATGATATTATTTTAGATAAAAATTTAAAAACTTTTCTGGTTAAACCATATATAATATCATCTACATATTTCTAAATAACAGTAATATGGTTTTATTTACATTTAATAAATAATGTATGACTACAACTACCTTTGGGAAACTCTTTCTTCAAAAAAACAGTTACAACCTTCCTTATAAAGTTCTCATATCCCACTTCCATACGTAAATATTTTTATAAAGCATAAAAATGATTTTTAATATTTAAATTATCAATTCCTAATATCAATTTCATATATTAATCCTTTGATATATTTCTATCAATAAATTTACTTTCCAAATCCAAAGGATATATCTTGAAACCCTAACATGCTTTATACACTAATGAAATCTTAAAAGCATTCAACATTAATACTTATGAAGAGGTTCACCATTTTAAATTCCATCATATTGACTATAAACTCAATTAAAAAATGTTGAATTATTTGATAAAATCAATCCATATTCAAAAAAAATATTTTTTAAAATCCAATTATATCAAATCACTTTCTTAAATACAAATGGTATACCCAATTCTGAAACTTAATTCACAAAAATGGGTTAGGCTCCTCTTGAATTGACATAAACCAATTTATATCAATCATTGATTCTAATAAATCTTTCCAAAAAAAGAGGAGAATTAAAATTATATTGATGAAAAAATTCTTTACCTAAATTCTAGTTCCATCTCATGTATCAACATCACCAATCAATGTTTTAATAGGGTGATATTAATGAGTCTTCCATCTCTTTTTTTAATCATGTTGTTTCTCCCCTTAAATTAGTGAATCCACCACTTGAGTAGAATCAAATCCAAAGTTTAATTCTTTTTGTTTTCACCAATCGAATATTCCTTATAATTCGTATACATTGAATCCTTTTCGATAGATTTAACATCAACTGACACTTCAAAAATAATTGTTCTTTTTCTATAAACACTTTATGATTTACTGACACTATAATATCCCAAAAAATATTCTTTCATGAAATTTATCCAAACAATCATTTGTGTTGTTGTTAAGAACATTACATCCTTTTTTTTAAATAACCAAACTCTAGTTTCATACCTTTCTACAACTCATAAAGAGATTTCTTATTAATAGATTGAATAAGAATTCTATTTGATATATAATGATATAAATAAATAGAATCTACCCAAAAATATTTAGGCAATCCATACATACATAATATTGTCTTATATGTTTGTTTAAGTGACTTTTTTTATTTTTACTATGTGATGAACCAAACCAGGATGACATGACACATCATCTGATCTGGATCCCCACAAGACATTAATCACGCCTACCTATATACCAGAGGCTAATTACTAATATATTTGATCTAATTTGATATAGTGGGGAGACTACACCCTCATATAATAGTATTAAATAGTGGCAAAAAAATAAAACTTATCCACTTCCTTAAACACCTGAGTACACATAACAAATAAATAGAATAAATAACATGCTATATCAATTTAAAATGAAAAATATTTACTCACTTCCATGATATACACATAAATTCATATCTCAAAATGTGGATCACACAAATATATAGAATAAATATAATAAAATTAATCTTATAAAACATTATCATCATCCATGAGCTCTACATGAACATGGTCTAAAATTTCTGTTGAGAGGCTCTAGCCTGATCTTCAGACTCCAAATGAGTGATCCTACTCAATAATACTACCCTAGAACTTACCAAATCTACTTTACATCATGTGTTAAACAATGAATTATATATATTGTCTTAAAAATACACCAAATATCACATAAAAGGGTTGGGAAATAAATCACAATAGACCAACCTAAATAGTGGAACCTAACATCTATGATCATAATAAGTGTATGAAAACTTGATATTCCAATCCTAATTGAATTAAATATGGAATAATAAAATAAAAAATGAAATAAATAAAAACCATTTAACCTTGTATTCAAATAATATACTTGAGATTGATTAAAACAATATCATCAAGTGTTATAAAACATTGAAATAATGGATCACCCTTTAATGAAACAAAACAAATCAGGGAAAACCCACCAGATCTCATGGAATCTCTTAGATATATAACATGCTAATTGGAATTAAGGTCATACCCTGGGGTCCCCCCTTAGTTGTCCAAGAAAAAAATACTGTACTAACATCCTCTAGGACTCAAATATAATGATTCAATCTTATGGAAGGAAATATAAACATAGTTAGAGAATATTTCCATGTATTGATTATGCCTACATGGACAATATTTATTTTCCATAATCAAGGGGATAAATGGTAAACCTAGGCCCTATAAGAAACATTTGGGACCACATAACCAAATACATAGGTAATGATAAATTCTAACTAGGGGTATAAAATTATAAATATTTCCCATCATCTCCCTAGTCCTACCTATCAGTTGAAAGTATAAGAAATCACCAGACTAATCATTGTGCCAATTCAAAATATAATAATATACCGAATGTCTCCTCTCGCATCTAACACCTCTAAAATAAGATCATTAAGCATCCCTTGAATATGAAATAAAAACATGTGGGAACCACTGTTTAATACGGACTTTAAAAAAAATTACACAAAGATCTAAAAACAACATATATTTAGGTTCTATGATTAAACTTGAATTCATGAATGTTGTTACCATTACATTCCCTAATAGGGTCAACAAAAAAGGGGGATATCAATGTCCTCTGGATCATATAAATCTAAAACAATGGATTATCATATATTAATAAACCTCATCTAGATACTATAAAATTAAAACAAATCATGGAAATAAAATTTTCCATAAGGGAATTCCCACGAAAAACCATGCTAGTAAGGGAATTAAAAACAATCCATAAGACCTCCTCAAAAGTAATGAACACTAAATGGGTATCCTTATCCATCCTCTTAGAAAAAACACCCATATGAGGTTATCATTATTCCCATAAAGGAATCCTCTATTGTCCATTAGACCCATATTGGAATTTACTTAATAACACCCAGACTTACCAGACACCCTAGAGTGTCACCCCATATCAAATACTCAAACCAATATGAACCCCAAGAAAGTGGGTATAAAAAATTAATTGCTCAAACATGGAGTAACTAGTGAAATCATGTGATGATAATACAAAAAACCACCACAAATCACTTTCTAGGGAATGTACAAAATACTTGAAATTAAACCAATTGGCCTCCCCAAGTCAAGTCACTGAACACTATTTTATGAAAACAATTATAAGAACCTTAAAATAAACCCATTTGATTTTCTCATGATAAGAATTACAACATGCTCATGATCCCAACCTAAGTCCAAAATCACTCCTCTAACATGATAACTATTAAACTATAACCTCATGGAAAACCTCTAAACATCACCTACCCAACAAAAAAGATCTCACTATTAGCATCTAAACACCATTTAAACCTCACCATCATATTATAAATTGAAATGTAATCAAAATAAACTACCAAAAAGACCGACATTGACTATTAGGAGACAAAAAATTATGAAAAAACAAACAATAAGGAAGTTCATAGTGTGTACCTCATGTACATGACACGTACCCCCAAACATCTTCCATAACCCTATACCAAATCCCACTCTGTGCTCCATTCCTTGAACTATACATGGTTTACTTATTAAAAATGGCGTGTTTTACACATGGGTTACTTGTCTATATACACTGTATGAGGTCATTCCATGTAATTAACATGGCTACTACACATTTACACAACATTAGGCCAGACTGGGTATGATACATGATTTTTTGCCCTAACATTGGATGTCTATCTGCATACTCAGCCTTTCCATAAACCACCGCTATACAATATTTCCACATGGACTATATTTAGTGTAATGCATTCTTGTTGATTCCCACCTTTTTATTACATAAACTTTCATTACATTACACAAAACTGAGGATATTTAAGGTTTAGTGTCTTGGAATCTAGGAACATAAAACAAGAAGACAAAATAAAAAATTCTTCTTAAACACTTGAAAGGCTTCTACTTAAGTTCATATTATGTTCATTACTACATCTCATAGACTGGGGACATACATCAAAAGAAAGGGTGAGCAGAATTCCCAGTAAGGGAAACAAGAGAAACATTTTACATGTGAACTTGAGATACATCAATAAGGTCATGAAAAGAACTTTAAGGAATGAGAATGAAATCATGAGGCATATCATAATAAAAATAACGTTTTTAATAACTTGAAGATGTGGCTACATAATTTAATATTGAAAATCATTTTTTTCTCCAAGGTCTATCCTCAAGGTGTCATTAAAAATTACCAAGGTTATTCACCAAGGCGTCGTTAAAAATTGTCATCAATAGAGATTAAGTCTTTACCCAATGCATTGGAGGGCTATCAGGGTGCACCCTTGACATGTATTTATTATCATGTGAGCCACATATATCATCATAAATAATTTCATAAAAAACCCATATAGCATAAATGTAATGGGTTTTATTACATAATCATAACGTTTAAAAACTTCTTTAAAGACATGATATTTATGTCACATTAAACCCACAGAAATGGAAAGTGGGTCTCATGTATGTAAATCCCAGAAATTAAAATAGAAAAACCTGGTATATATGTGAATACCCCATTAGAAGAGAGAGATTTGAGTATTCAATTAATTAAATAAAATAACATTAGAAAAAGAGAGAGACATTTTGAGACGAAAATTCTGCTGCATAACGGCTATGTTTCAGGGTTTTAGAAAACATTTGAAAGAGAGGGAACATGGGTCAAACATTTATAAATGATAAATAAATTATTAGGGGACATAATATAAAGGATTTTAGAATATGGTAATGAAATTTGAAAGATATACCATATGAAATGAAGAACATGAAAGGAAGACAAAAATAAGATTTCTCTTATGAAAATTTGGCAGCCTAACGGTGTCACTTAAAAATCAAAAAAAATGAATTGATGAGATAAAATAGGGTCTCTCATCATATGAAAATAAAAGTTCAGTGTGATAGATATATATTTCATACCCCAACATAATAAAAAGAAACATGAAAGACTTGACATGAAATTAGAACATTGAAAAAGAGAAGGGTGAAAGAATCCCTTAAAAATTCGGCAGCCTAACAGCGCCACTAAAACATTCTTAAAACGAATTGATGAGAGCAAGAGGGGGTATCCCATCGTATGAAAATAAAAGGGAATTAATATGAAGATAAAATAGCATACTCCAACATTAGAACATGGATCATAAAAGAAACGACACAAAAGAGATTACTTGAATAGAAAGAGAGAGGTCAAATCCCTTACCTTAAACGTAACTCTTAAAACTCAATGTTTGGGACCATGATGGCTTGGGGGATCCTTGGGAGGACTCCCTGGGAGGTAAGGAGACCATAAATTCGTTGAGTAAGATTTTGGAGTCGAATGGATGAGATTATGGCTTGGTATTTATAGGGAATGTGAGGGGACAAGGCATTAATGCCCAAGGGACACCTTATCGGTGGTATTGGAAAAACCATGGGATTTGCCATGGTATTTGCTCATGGTATTGGAAGCTTGGGACACATCATACAATAATTAATCCCCTTAATCTACCATCCCTTAAAATATCTCATGACATCATCATGACATAGTTATGATGTCATTTAACATACCGAAACCCTAAATCTGCATTTTTACTATTCACTGAAAAATCATCTTTCTCAGAAAAATCCCAAAAAATTACCATATCATAATATCAATGATCTGAGTTCAAAAATACTCTATTTTATAAAAATAATTTTCTAAATATTTTTTATTTAATTTATAATTAAAAAACACTACTCACCCATTAAAACTAATACTTGATTAATAATTTATGAAACCGTTATTTACCAATTTTATTGAATCACATTACTTAATCAAGGTGTCTAAATTATATTAAAACCTTCTTTAAGTGAGATTACAAATCCATTTGTTCACATTTCTAATCCTAAACATAAAATAACTATTCATAATTTACTATTCATCAAAAATTATGTTGGTCGTATTAGACTCTAAATTTCGTACTGAACATAATTATAGAAGATCATTTTTTGAAAATCATTACACATAATTAATTATTTAATGTTTACATAAATATTTTAAAATATCATTTTTTTAAAAATTCATCAGTAAAATACATTTTGAAATTTTACAAACTTCACTAAAGGAGGAAATCTCAATTTATTCATTCCAAAGGATTACACAAAGAAGCTACGGTCTCGTCACATATCCCCTTATAACACCAGTATAAGACCTAAGTGTAATGTGTGATATGGTGAGAGAATATGAGGGAGGCTCAGATAACATTTCCCTAGTAGTAATCTCTACTTACTTGAACTTCTCCCAGAGGAATTTCCGTTCAAGCTTGACACGCTGGAGTTCGGCTTGTGCTTTGTCCAAAGCGAAGCCCAAAGAAGCCACCTCCTTCCAAAGCTCTGACAAGTCGGCTTCATAAGGTTCGATTCTATCGGATGATGCCATCGACTCCTCTTTCTGCATTGACCATTTACATCTCTATTAATTCGTTAAGAGTATGTTAATAAAGTAATCAAAAATTTTGGGTCGTTACATTCTTCCACCTTAAGAAATTTCGTCCCCGAAAGTTTATACTTGAGGGCTAGTCGAAAAGGTGAGGGTACTATTGCTTCATTTTTTCCTCAAGCTGCCTAGTCGCTTCTTCATATTTATGATTCCTCCACAACACTTTCACAAGGTTGGTAGTCTTGTTTCATAGAACCTTGTCACTACGGTCTAATATCTCCACTGGCTTCTCCTTATAAGAGAGGTCATGTTCCAGTTGTACCACCTTTGGGTTCAGCACATGTGAAGGGTCAGGTATGTACTTCTTCAAGAGAGATACATGGAAGACATCGGGAACTTGAGATAAGATTGGTGGAAGTGCTAGACGATGGGCCAATACTCCTATGCGATCAAGGATTTCATAAGGGCCAATGTACCTAGGGTTGAGCATCCCTTTCTTCCCAAACCGCATTACACTCTTCCATGGAGAAATTTGAAGGAAGACTTTTTCGCCAACACCAAACTCCATGTCCCTTCAACGGTTGTCAGCATAGCTCTTCTTCTGACTCTGAGCAGCCTTTATGTGTTGATGGATGGAATGAACTTGTTCTGTCATCTCTGGGACAAGATTAGTCCCAAAAATCTTTCTATCACTAGTTTCATCCCAAAAAGTAGGAGTTCTACATCTCTTTCTATACAGAGCTTCATAGGGGGCCATCTGAATACTCGAATGGAAGCTATTGTTATAGGAGAACTCAACTAATGGGAGGTGTTGATCCCATCCACCTTTAAATTCCATTGAGCATAATCTCAGCATGTCTTCAAGTGTATGAATAGTACTTTCAGATTGGCCATCAGTTTGAGGATGATAAGCCGTACTAAAATTCAATTCAGTATTCAGAGCATGTTGAGACTTCTCCAGAATTTTGATGTGAATCTTGGATCACGACCAGACACGATGGATAGTGGTACCCCATGCATCCTTACCACATCCTTTACATATATCTTGGCAAGTTGATCCGGAGATAAATCTTCCCGAATAGAGACAAAATGGGTGGTCTTGGTTAGACGGTCCACAATAACCGATATTGAATTTTTTCTTGTGGATTTTTTCAGGGGACCAGTTACAAAGTCCATAGTGATATTATCCCACTTCCATACTGGTATGGGCAGCGATTGTAATACCCCCGTAAGAAGTTTTCGTTCTTCCTTTACTTGTTGACACACCAGGAACCTTTTAGTGTAATCAGCAATCTCCATCTTCAGGTTATCCCACCAATAATGATCACGAAGGTCTCTATACATTTTAGTGCTTCTTGGATGTATAGAGAATGTAGAGCTATGAGATTCATCCATCAGTTATTTCTTTATCTCCGGAATAGATGGACCATATAGTCTTGTATGAAATTTCAATACACCTTCTTGATCAATATTGAAATCAGGGAACTTCCCATCCGTTACAGCCTCAAACTTCTCTTGTAGCAAAGGATCTTCTTTTTGAGGCTTCTTGATCTTATCTAGAAATGACGGTTGAGAAATCATTTGGGATAAGGTTGATGATGTCCCATCCCTTACAATTCCCATGTCCAGTTTTACTAGATCCTTAATCAAGAGATCTCCTAGGATCCTCATTGTTTCCAGAACAACAGGATCTTTCCTGCTTAACGCATCTGCGACTTTGTTTTCTCTTCCAGGGTGATAATGAATTGAACAATTATAGTAATTAATAAGCTCCAACCATCTCCTTTGTCTCATGTTCAATTATTTCTGCATGAAGATATCCTTTAAACATTGGTGGTCGGTGTATATATCACATTTCTCCCCATAAAGATAGTGCCTCCATATCTTTAGAGCAAGAACAACTGCCGCTAGCTCTAGATCATGTGTTGGATAATTCTGCTCATGAATCTTCAACTGTCAAGATGCATAGTCAATTACCTTATAATCTTGCATGAGACGCACCCAAGCCCTTTCATAGATGCATTGCTAAAAACAACGATTCCTTCTCCGATAGAGGGTAGTGTTAAAACAGGTGCAGTAACCAATCTCTTCTTCATCTCCTTGAAACTTTTCTCGCATTCCTTTGTCAAGACGAACTTAACCCCTTTTCGAGTCAACTTGGTTAGTGGATTAGAAAGCCGTAAAAAGTTTTTCACAAAACTCTGATAATATCCCGCTAAACCAAGGAAACTATGAATCTCAGTAACTATTTTGGGTTGAGGCCACTCCTCCACAACCATTGTCTTTGCAGGGTCAACCATGATTCCTTCATTGGTTATGATGTGCCCCAAGAAATCCACTTGTTGCAACAAAAACACACACATTCTGAACTTTCCAAAGAGCCTCTCCTTCCACAGTGTTTTCAAAATAACCCTCAGATGATCTTCATGCTCCTCACGACTTTTGGAATATATCAAAATATCATCAATAAAAAACCAAAAACTTATCAAGGTACTCCTTAAAGACTCTATTCATCAAATCCATGAAAATAGGAGGAGAATTAGTCAAGCCTAAAGTCATAACAGTAAACTCATAATGCCCATATCGTGATCAGAAGACAGTCTTTGGAATATCTTCCTTCTTCACCCTCAGTTGATGATAACCAGATCGAAGTTCAATCTTGGAGAAGAATTGAGACCCATGAAGTTGGTCAAATAAATCATCAATTCATGGAAGAGGGTATATGTTCATCACTGTGATCATGTTAAGTTCTTTATAATCAATGCATAGCCGCATTGATCCATCCTTCTTCTTCACAAAGAGAACTGGCCCTCCCCAAGGAGACACACTCGGTCGGATAAACCCCTTCTCCAACAAGTCTTGGAGGTGTTTCTTTAACTCTTCTAGCTCCACATTTTCCATTCTATATGCGGTCTTTGATATCGGTTGAGACCCATGTATGAGTTCAATGTAGAACTCTACCTCTCTTTCTGGGGGAGGTCTAGGTAACTCCTCAGGAAATAAATCCATGTATTCCTGAACAATAGGAACATCCTCTATTTGTACACTCCCTTTTACTTCTTCATTATCGCCTATTAACTCCATAAATAAAGCTATGGGAGGTGATTATAGATAGGGATCTGTTTGGGATATCTCTCCTTGGAAGATAATTGTAGGTCGTTCATTCAAGACTACTGAGATTTCCTTACTTCTGCAGTTGATCTTCGCATTATACATTGAGAGCCAGTCCATCCCTAATATAACGTCGAATTCAACATCGTAAGGACTACTAGATTTTCGGTAAGATTGTGATAACTAAAGTAAACACTAGAGTCTCTAAACACTGTTTATGGATGGATAATCCTACTTGGAGTCTCGACAGAAAACTACACCTCAAGCAGTTCGGGGATTGATTCTATATTCTGTGAAAACTTGGAGGAAATAATGGAATGCGTAGAACTAGAATCAAAAAAAGTAGTTTTTAGTTTTGATAAGACAACAAGAGTACCTTCTACCACTTCATTTGGAGCATCAACATCAGTTTTTGTGATATCAAAAGAACGACATTGCTCCCTTGGCCTTTGCGGAGGTTGATGGTCATTCCCCTCCACTACCCGTTGATTTGGACAGTGATTAGCAATGTTCCCAAGCTGTCCACACTTGACGAAATGAACATCAGGTAGGGCCAGAACAATTTTTCATGTGTCGTCAGTGTTGGGGAGTTGAGGCTTCACCTCACTACGACAATTCCGAGCAACATGTCCTCCTCTTCCACACCTATAGCACTTGCCACTTCTGATCAATCAGTGCCCCCAGATGCTTCTTCCCACATTTATTGCATGTGGTAAGTTGCTTTTTCTTTCAACCTCTTCCCTGATCAAATTTCTTCCCTAAACTGGGCTCCAACAACCTCTTCTTCTCATTTGATTTATGAGACCACTGTGTCTCACCAAACTCTAGCTCGACATTGATTGAACTCCGCACGATCTCCTCGTAGCTATCGTGGTCCTGGTTGGCTAGATTCTTCCGTAGATGAGGTCTCATTCCACTGAAAAATCGATCAACCTTCCCACATGGATCCATGAAAAAGCTAGATGTATATCGTGAAAGTCGGGTGAAGTTCATCTCATAGATTCCGATAGATTCTTTCTCCTTCTACATCAGCTTGAGAAACTATTTCTCTATTCTAGTTCTCATGGAACGAGGGAAATAATTGTTAAACAATATTCCCTGGAACACGTCCCACTCCATAGCTTCCATCTCTCCAATAGGCTTCGTGTTTTTGACCAGTGACCACCACTGATCAGCTTATCCCTCTAGGAGGTAAACAACAAGGGTGAATTTTTCTTGTTCCGAACAATTGAGTACAGAAAAGATCTTTTCAATGGAGCTTATCCATTGTTCCGCAACCAATGCGTCAGTAGATCCACTGAATGTTGGTGGTCGTTAACGCATTAAGGACTCAACAGAGTGATGTTCCCTTCGTGGTGAGGTCGGTCTCTCATCTTGATTCAAGTTATTACTCATAACTTGAGTCGGTTGGTTCATCATTCGAATGAATGTTTCCATTCCGGCTTCCATTGGAGGGTCGTCAGCACATGGTGCATTGCGGTCACCATTTGCACGGTTCCTCATATTTCCCACCATTTTCTGAAAGGATAAAACCATAGAGAGAAACTTATTTTATATATGAATATTTTAACTAAGACTTCATGCTTATACAATTACATTTCTATATAATTCCTTCATAATGATTCATAAAAAGCTTGTGATTAACCAAACATATCCCCCAGGAGTGTCCTAACCAAGAGTGCAGCAATGCACGTTATCGTGCACCAGTTCTAGTTCGAGTCTAGCTCAAAGAGGTGTTTTTGGGTTTTTCCCCTATGTACATATGTGCCAGAGCCGCCTCTACCTGCTCGTATCTAGGCAGGGATGTATTTGTTTGATAAACCACTTACTCAATACTTACCAAAATACCGGGAGGTTTTCCTATATTTAAACATTCCTATAGGGTTCTTCCTAATGTTTTTATATCCTAATTTCCACAAATAACTAAACCATCCTTTGATACCAACTGTGTCATCCCACCTTTTTATTATATAAACTTTCATTACATTACACAAAATTGAGGATCTTTAAGGTTTAGTGTCTTGGAAACCAGGAACATAAAACAAGAAAACAATATAAAACATTCTTCTTAAACACTTGAAAGGCTTCTCCATAAGTTCATCCTCGGTTTATTACTGCATCTCATAACCTGGGGACATACATCAATTGAAAGGGTGAGCAGAAGGCCCAGTAAGGGAAACAAGAGAAACATTTTACATGTGAACTTGAGATACTTCAATAAGGTACTGAAAAGAACATTAAGGCATGAGAAAGAAATCATGAGGCATATCATAATAAAAATAACGTTTTTAATAACTTGAATATGTGGCTACAACATTTAATATTGACAATAATTTCGTTTCACCACGGTCCATCCCCATGTTGTCATTAAAAAGTACCAAGGTTATTCACCAAGGCGTCGTTAAAAATAGTCATCTCTAGAGATTAAGTCTTTACCCAATGCATTGGAGCGCAATCAGGGTGCACCCATGACATGTATTTATTATCATGTGAGCCACATATATCATCATCAATCACTTAATAAACAACCCATATAGCATATAAGGAATGGGTTTCATTTCATAATCATAACGTTTAAAAACTACTTTAAAGACATGTTCTTTACGTCACTTTAAACCCACGGAAAGGGAAAGCGAGTATCATGTATGTAAATCCAATAATTTAAAATAGAAAAACCTGTTATATATGTGAATACCCCTATAGAAGATTGATCTTTAGGAATTCACTTAATAAAATAAATTAACATTATAAAAAGATAGAGACATTTGAAGACAGAAATTCTGCAGCATAACAACTATGTTTCGGGGTTTTAGAAAACATTGAAAAGAGAGGGGACATGGGTCAAACATTAATAAATGATCCATAAAATAGTAGGGGGACATAATATAAATTATTTGAGAATATGTTAATGAAATATTAATGATATACCATATGAAATGAAGAACATGAAAGGAAGTCAAAAATAAGATTTCTCTTATGAAAATTCTCCAGCCTAACAACGTCACTTAAACTTCAAAAAAAATGAATTGACAAGATAAAATATGCTCTCTAATCATATGAAAATAAAAGTTAGGTATGATAGATATAGAGATCATACCCCAACATAATAAAAAGGAACTTGAAATACATGACATGAAACTAGAACATTGAAAAAGAGAAGGGTGAAAGAATCCCTTTAAAATTCGGCAGCCTAACGGTGCCACTTAAACATTCATAAAACGAATTGATAAGACCAAGATGTGGAATCCCATCATATGAAAATAAATGGGTATTAATATGAATATAGAATAAAATCCTCCAACATAAGAACATGGGGCATAAAAGAAATGACATAAAAGAGATTACTTGAAAAGAATGAGAGACGTCAGATCGCTAACCTTAAACGTAACTATTAAAACTCAATGGTTGGGACCTTGAGGGCTTGGGGGAACCTTGGGAGGACTCCTTGGGAGGTACTGAGACCATAACTTCATTGAGGATGATTTTGGAGTCTAATGGATGATATTATGGCTTGGTATTTATAGACAAAGTGAGGGGACAAGGCATTAATGGCCAAGGGACACCTCATTGGTGGTATTGGAAAAACGATGGGCTTGCCCATGGTATTTTCACATGGTATTGGAATCTTGGGACACCTCATCCAATAATTCACCCCCTTTAGTCTACCATCCCATAAAATATCTCATGTCATCATCATGACACAGTTATGATGTAATTTAACATACCGAAACCCTAAAACTGCATTTTTTACTATTCACTAAAAAGTCATATTTCTTAGAAAAATCCCAAAAAATTACCATAACATAATATCGATTCTCTAAGTTAAAAAATAAAGTCCATTTTATAGAAATAAATTTCTAAATATTTTTAATTTAATTTATAATTAAAAAGCACTATTCACCTAAACAAAACTGATAATTGATTAATAATTTATGAAACTGTTATTTACCCATTTTATTGAATCACATTATCTAATCAAGGTGTCTAAATTATATTAAACCTTTATTTAAGTGATATTATTAATCCATTCGGTCACATTACTAATCCTAAGCATAAAATCACTATTCATAATTTACTATTCATCAAAAATTAAGTTGATCTTATTAGACTCTAAATTCCGTACCGAACATAATTGTAGAAGAACATTTTTTGAAAATCATTACACATCATTAATTATTTAAGGTTTACATAAATATTTTAAAATATCCTTTTTTTATCAAAATTCATCAATAAAATACATTTTGAAATTTCAGAAACTTCACTAAAAGAAGAAATCTCAATGTATTCATTCCAAAGGATTACATAAAGAAGCTAAGGTCACGTCATAGAGCCCCTTATAACACCAGAATATGACATAAGTGTATGGTGTGCTATGGTGAGAGAATCTGAGGGAGGCCCAGATAAAATTTCCCTAGTAGTAATCTCTACTAACATGAACTTATCCCGTAGGAATTTCCATTCAAGCTTGACACGTAGGAGTTCGGCTTGGGCTTGGTCCAAAGCGAAGCCCAAAGATGCCACCTCCTTCCCAAGCTCTAAGAAGTGGGCTTCATAAGGTTCGAGTCCACCGGATGAAGCCATTGACTCCTCTTTCTGCATTTACCTTTTACATCTCTATTAAATCATTAAGAGTAAGTTAATAAACTAATCAAAAAGTTTGGGTCATTACAATTCTTCCCCACCATGCCCAAAAAAAAGAATAGAAAACGTGATTTATCTAAACTAGACACCATTTATATAGTTTTCCCAAATGAAAATCCCATATAATGCCAGAAAACACCTAATTCACTCCCAAAACACCCAGCATGGACCCTTAAATGGTACCCAATGACACCAAATGCTATTTATAAATAAAAAAAATCTAAGAGGATCAATGATAAAATATAAAAACATGGTATACCTCTTCAAAATAATCCATAACATTAAGCCATGATCCATTCCACACACCAGCAATTTCTTAATCCAACTACTCAAATGAAGACTAACATGATATCCCAGTCACTATACCCCTTTATTTTCATAGAAGAAAATAAAAAAGGGGGATCCCTTATTATTTTCAAATGATTCCATAGGGGGATTAGGAAAATAAATTTGAAAAAGGGAAAAAAGCAAAATTACTTTTAAAAGAAAATGAAAAGTGATAATTTTGAGCCTGGCCATGTAGCCCAATATGAGTTTAATCATCACATAAAAAAATCATATTCAAAACTCAATATTGGAGTTAAGATTTCAATATGAGCCTTCGTTCAAAATACACCATAAATGGAACCTTTATAACTCATTAATACATAATTAATTATATATTAAATAATACATGAAAATAAGAATGGCTCAAAATTACACTAAATTTATATCGTAGGGGGAACACCCAAATTTTAGACCAATATATTGGATAGAAAGATTATATGAGATAATTGGGTATGAGAAATTACCATTATTCCCCTTCCAAAAACATAAGTAAAAAATTAAAAATACCTTGATTTTATCAACTTTTGTTGTAATAGGTCATCAAAATCTCCCAACTATAGTGCTTCTCAACCCCATGATGGCTCTATGGTCAAACAGTCATCATGAAGTCACCATAAGAAGTTTCAGAAAACTAATTAGACTCAGTCTTGGATCAGATCATATTAATACTCATTTCACTACCAAAACCTGGATTCCACCACACCAAAAACTACAAGTACCAAATATAGTAATTTCTAGAGAACTATATATGTCTATATTTTTCATATGAACTGAAAATCAATGCCATATAAACTATCAAATAATCGATCTCACAAATACCCCAACCCACACAATGTGACAGAACTTAATCTATGCCTTTTAAGATTTTCCTAACTAAAGAAGTATCCTTTTTTCACATTACCAAAACACCAAACTCCATCACCCACACTCTATCCATTACCAAATGAAAATAATATACATGCCTAGAATTCTCATACAGTAGTGATAAAAATGAAAACCACTACCATCACTAGTTCATAGAACACTAGGAACAACAATATCTATTAGGTCCATTAGGTCGAATACCATAATAGGGGGAGGGATGAATCAGGGTTTGATTGATTAAAATTTCTTCCCCTTCAGATATTGTTTCATCGTTAAAAAAACTCTCTTATTTCTCTTTTCCATTAAAAATTATGAACAAGTTTTAATTTTTCATGAGACACAACTATTTTTACTTGGTTCACCCTCACTAGGCTACATCAAAGGACCATACCAAGGTAGTGAGTAGATGTACCAAATTTACTGAGGATCACATCCAATAATTAGTATATGGTTCATGATTCATCTTCTATGCACATGATCACTACCTTTACAAGGTCTTTGGTCTACACATTGCATTTCCAAGGGTCACTCCCTATGCCTCTTTCTTTGCCTCACTATCGGTGGAAAGGGTCACCATCTACCACTTCCTTTACTCACTAATCTGGAAAAAAAATCCACTAACATTATATAGACTTGTAGGTCAAACACTGTTTATAGAAATGTAGGGCACTTCATTTTCATGAATACAGCATCTGAAATGGAAGATAGATGCTTCGATAAATTACTTTTTTCATCGAAATATTAAATCCAAATCTTAGTGTGATGTTATGTTACAGAAATGATTTTCACAAACTAATTTGAAGTGTTTTAAAGCTTCCTTGACTTTTCTGTGAACCAATTGCTCCTCCCGCATACTGTGTACTGGGTATGGTATGCGGAAAAACTAATCCTTGTACCACTTCCACTTCCGAGAACTGGACTTCGTTTGCAGATACCTCTTCCTCCACTATCATGTACCACCTCCGCATATCAACTCTACAAACCTCCTCGGAGAACCGACTTATGTTCACAATCTATTCTTTGTACTCAAACTACCTTCACTACTATATATTGGAGCTCCCCCTCCATGTACTACATTCTCCTTCAAATAAATATTCTTCCTTTTTGGACTATAACCTCCCACATGAACACCACCATGAATGGTTCCACTAACTTCTTCAGCCATTGCAAAATCGCTTCCCACAAACCACTTCCAGACTTCAAAAAATTCATAGAACAAAGAGTTTTTCTCTAATGATATTTTTCCTCTCTTATAATCTGTTGTATTAGCACTTTGTATTAATTAAAAGATATCCACAAAATATTCTAATCAAATATTTACCAAATATTTTAGTTGGTAAAACATCCACCCATACCGATCCTCCTTCCACGAACCACACCCATTCTGTGAACAATATTTTTCATGATATTCCCCATAAATTCTTGTCTCCCATGTTGTTCCATTCTCTTCGGCTAGCCAGCGAACCGTCACACCTTCCACATGACACACACCCTTCGCCACAAACCGTCACCAAAAACAATTTTTGGAAAACAAAAACCAAACTCATTCGTGCTAATCTAGATTTCTCAACAACCTCAATCACACCCAAAAACAAACCAAGAGGGCACATTGAGAGATTTTTTCTAAAAATATCTCCCTTTGGGTTTGTTGAAAGCTCTTTTCGTAATAATTCTTCTCATTTTGATACATTATTAAAGATCCATCAATATTTTATTGTCATTCATTTCCTACCATTAATATATTGATAATGATTTACCCAACACATACTCTAAACCCACAAGATCCATGCATGGTGTGAGAAACAAGAGTTTAATTAAAAGGTCATCAATGAAACACTTCATTCATAATACCAACTCTTGAAACCAATCAACTACTTTCATGACAAACCTCAACAATCTTGATGTGTAATCTTCGACTGATCACTTCAAGCTTTTTCAGATTTAATATTCCTCCTATGTTATAGCTCCTTTGGACAACTCTTCCAAACAACTTCATCTCAGCTTCAACTCCCACAATCTATCTGATATAATTAATAGATTCTACCATATATTTTCTCCTTCTGGACTAGTAATACATTCTCACACTTTTTCAACAAACCCGAAGGGAATATAAAGGTTGTATGAAATAGGGTAATGAACAGATATCAATATGTTTGGTAAATACACACCATACCCTTGGGATTGGGGGTTCCACGTCAACATTTTTCATGTGTGGGTATTTCACTAGAATCACAGAGCCATTAGATATCTTTCAAATGCATCATTAGTTAAGGAATTCATAAGAATATCTGCAACTTGGTTTTCTGTTGGCACATACTCTAACTTCACAACCCCCACTCCACCTTCTCTTTGATAAAATGATATTGGATTCCAATGTGAATTGTAATTGAGTGATGTACTTTATTATTTCTAATATTTATAGTACTTAAATTATCAAAATGAATTCTGATTAGAGATTTCAATGCAGGTCCCATATCCTCATAGTACTGCTTCATCAAAATTAGTTTCCTGCAAGCTTGAGTAGCCACAACATATTCGGCTTCTATAATGCTCAATGAAATGAAATATTATTTCTTTTTCATCCAAGAAATACACAATCCTTCAAGATTAAAATCACCTCAGCATATTTATTTTCTATTATTAGCTGATCCTTCCCAATCCTCATTTATACATCAAAATAACTCTTGTTGTTATTTTTCATTATACATTAAACCAAAATCCATGGTTCCCTTGATATATAAATGCATTATTTCTACTAGAATCATATGTATATGCTTGGTATTACGTTGATATCTCACTTCATGGAATGTGGAAAATATAATATCCAGCCTTGTCACTGTCTAGTACAGCATACTTCCAATGACTTTCATGTATTATGTTATATGAATAGCCTTTCCTTCATTATCTAGTGACAGTTTCAACTGGGTAGCAACCTGAGTCTTCATATATTTGGAATTATTCATTCCAAGCCTTATAAAACCTTCCTTCGAATATTTATTTTGGTAAAATATTTTTCCTTTCTTTAGTTGTGTAACCTGTAAACCAAGGAAAAAATTCAGTTCACCAATCATTGACATTTCAAACTCACTTTTATTAAATTCAAAAAACAATCTACATTGTGCTTGATATGATCCACCATATAATATGTCATCAACATAAACTAGAACCATAATCCTTTTATTACATCCATTGTTGAAGTAGAGATTGTAAATAACTCAACCATGCTGAAAACTGAGATTCTTCACAAACTAGTCAGGCCTTGAATACTATGCCCTTGGTGATTTCTTTAAACCATATAATGATTTCTTCAACCGATAAACTATGTTCTCATATTCATGAATGATAAAACCATCTGTTTACTCAAAGTAAACTTTGTCTTCAAGAACTCCATTCCGAAATAATGACTTGGCGTCAATCTAGAAAACCATGAATGTTCATTGAAATACTTTGGTCTAGAATAATTTGAGTGTCTCTATCCGAAAAAGGGTGAAAATGTTTAATTAATATTGAAACCCTCTATCTAGGAGTACCCTTTTTACACAAGTAGTCCTTTGTTTCGAATCACAATACCATGTTAATTTATTTTGTTGTGTTAGACCCATTTTTTCCCTATGACATTTTTTTCTTCTTTTTTCAAAATAATCTCTCATGTTTGAATCTTTTCAATTTGGTCTAGCTATTCATTCATGGCTTGAACCTAGATCTTATCTTTCGTTGATTTGTCAAAATATTTTGGTTCCAATGGAAATAGGAATGATTCTTGTTGAAGAGTCTTAATTCTCCTTGTCCGTACTAGTGTTGTTTGACCACCAATTATGTTTTTCGTGTCAATTTTAGCTCCTACCACTAGTCTCTGGGAAGATGTTGATTTATTCTCATCATCTGAGTTTTCTTCTGAATCAACCTCTACACCTGGATAATCTCTTGACTTACTCATCTCTTCATCATTATCCTCCAGAGTCTGATCATGTAATTGCTGATGATTCTATTAATTCTCCACAATAGTCACGTCATGATGTTCAATTATAATTCCTATATTATTATTGAAGAATTTATATGATTTTTTTCTTATTGTGGCCATGAAATATCCCTTCATCCCCATGGGATTCAAAATTCCTATGTTTCTCCCTATTGAGAATGAAACATTTACTTCTGAATACTCGAAAGTACTTAAATTATGGATTATTTCCATTCAATACCTTGTATAGAATATTCTCTTATTTTGGGAAAAGTAAAGATCTATTTGAAGTGTAGAGTGTCGTCATAACTGCCAATTTTCAAAAGAAATACGAAAGGTCTTTCTCAGTGAACATATTTCTGGCCATGTTTTTGACAATCCAATTTTTTCTCTCAAATAATAAATTTTACTATGGAGTTTTTACTACTGAATCATGATGCATTATCCCATGTTTCTAGAGATAAAAATCACTTGGATGTATTCGAACTCTATTCCATTATTGTGGCAAATCCACCAAATTTTCAAACCAAGAATCTTTTCACATTCCCACCGATATCTTGTCATGAAACAGAACACATTAGAATTATGTGTGATTATTGACTCCCACATGATTCTACTATAATCAACAATTAAGAGAACAAAATATCTCGTCCTATTAACAGACCTTGGTGAAATTAGTCCACACATATTAATATGAACCAAATTAATAAATCCTATTTATGTTTTCTCTTTTTCATTATGTTCTTTTTGAATGATCTCTCCTTATTGGAAAGCATCACACATATGAGTATGTTCACATGAAAATCTAGGGAGATTTTGATCAGCATCAAATTTTACTAGATCTTTCAAGAATGTTTGGGTTATTTGGACATGATTCTTATTCCATAACTTGCTTTCCCCGTACTTATATAGAAAGAATATATTTTCTACTCCACTCATGACGTAGAGAATCTCTTTTGTAAGCTTTCCTTGCAACACAACAACACCATAATTTTACTTTATGATACATAATGTCTTGATAAAATTTATTGCATGGCTTGAGTCACACAACTGATTGACATTAATTAAGTATCAACGGATTGACATTAATTAAGTTTTGACATTAATTATGTTTTGATACTTAAGTGAATTTAAAACAACATGGTAACTTATGTATCAACTGATTGACATTAATTAAGTTTTGGCTACTTCTTACGAAAAAATTTAGTGTACCTCACCACATTCCTCTGTATTATTGATGTGAATTATCATTTGAAATGTGGGAGTCCTTTACACCTGAAACAAAGACCATCAAATGATGACCTGGAATTTTGAGCTCTCTATAACCACATCTATTGGTCTTTTTTCCTTTTGGTACCTCATTGATATGGAACATAAATTTGAGAGTGTCTCATCATACTACATAAATAGCATCATATGGGAGGTACATTCTTGTGGGGAAATGATGCACCCCTAGTTGTGCCATGGGTTCTTTGAATCCTCTAATTCTACTTCGTTCCCAAATCAATATTTAGTATTGGAGTGGGTTATTGGGGTTCGACATGAACCATAACATCACTCTATTTTATATCAATCCTCATACATGCCTTATCATTCAGTGATAATTGGTTCTTCTGTTCTGCTTGACCACTTTTCTCAAACTTCTTCTTCTCTATTGCATATATGATCTTCATTCCTGATGTCGAGAAAAGAGTTAATGGTTTCTCCTAATATTTTACTATTTTTCAAAGACTGATTAATTCATCTTATAGTTCTTCATAACATTTTATTTTATATTTTCCAGTTTCCTTCAAACTATCGATTTCTATATTTTGTTCTTCCATTTTGAGTCTGTACTCAACCACCTTTTCACAGCATTCTGGTACTAAAGACCTCAACTATTCAATTTCTACATTGATCCTATAATTCTCTTCTTCCTACTAATGCATATAGATTTTGGAATCACGAAAAACTTTGTTAGATTTCCTTATTTTAGATCTCAACATATCTATCTCTTCAAGGATTACATATAATTATTCTAAAATGTCAACTCTTCCTTCAATTTCTCCATCTTTGTTAACACTATATTTTATTGTTAAAGAATATCTGAAAAATTCAACTAAAGAATCTACTTTATAACAATTGATATCCTAAAAATCATATTCATCCCATTATTTTGAACTATCATTTTCTTTTGAAAGTATATTCATATTTTTGAATAACTTTCTCTTATTACTTATCCTACCTTTCACACTTGATAAATAATTATTTTGGGTAATTTCATCATTGTCTTCATTTTCATCATAAAAAATTTTAGACAATTTATTGCCAAATTCCCAATCATTATACATGGAATGAATGCAACTGGAAGTTTTCCTTTGAACGTCCCTTTTCCTCATTGCATTTTTGAGAAGAGGAATGACATGACATCATCCAAATTGTCTTCATGAGGACTACCTTCAATAGAGAAATTCTTCCGGGCCTTGAATGCCACTCTTTGGACTTCCCCTTTTCAGTTCAACATTATCATCATTTCCCATTTCATATTTTACAATGGAACTATGATGTTTATCCAGTGTCTGCACTTTCGGGAAATTGTCTTCCAATGCCAGAACTTTTGGATTGATCAACAATGGATGTTTCCTCATGATTAGTTTCACATTCTTTATGTATTCAATGCCTTATCTAAGACCATGTATATCTTACAAAATAACATTTACTCTATCATAGAATGCATCAATGGCCTCATTGGGCTTTATTATGATTTCCTCATTCTTGTTTCACAAAACATGTATTTTTTTTGAATTTTGTGTCACCCTCATAAAGGTTCAAAAAAATTTCCCACATAGCATGTGATATTTTAAAGGACATAACCTTCATAAAAATTGCTTTTGATAATGCTCCCCTAAATCATTTATACATTTAACATCTTAATCCAATTTCCTTCTTTCATCTTCTGATAAAGCACCACTACTGATGGCATCTGATATTCCATCCATAGTTGTTGTGAAGACATCCATAATTAATTATTAGACCTAGTGCTTCATCTAATTCTCCCGTAGTAGAAAAAAATTTCCTTAAAAGTCCCAAATTCCATTATGATTGACCACCTCCATTTATTCTTCTGAGATATATCCATTGGCATTCAACCATTCCCTCTAATACCTATTGTTAGGTCTAGGTCGAATACCCTGAGAGGGGAAGGGGGTGAATTAGGGTTTGACGGATTAAAATTTCTTCCCCTAAGAATATTGTTTCATTGATAAAAAAACTATAGTATCTATTTTTCAAACTGTAAAGTATGAACCAAATTTAAATCATGGATGAGACATAGATATTTTTACTTCGTTTACCATCACTGGGCTACATCTAAGGATCATACATTGACGGTGTGATGATGTACCAAATTCCCGATGGATCACTACCAATAATGAGTACATAGTTCATGAATGATCATCTATTCCCAGGCTCACTACCATTATAAGGCCAAGGTTCTACTCAATGGATTCCCAAGGGTCACCCCTAATTCCTCATTCTCTAGATCACTACCGGTGTTATCTGTCGCCATCTTCCTCTTTCATCGCTCACTTATCCTGAAAAGGAATCCAGTAATATTATATAGAGTTGCAGGTTGAACATAGTTTATTGACATATAGGTCCATTCATTTTCATGAATACCACATCCTAAACTATAGAAAAATTCTTTATTTAAGTACATTTTTCACTAGAAAAAGTAATCCACCTTTCTGTGTAAAATTATGTAGCAGAAATGACTTTTTCAAACTAACATGAAGCATTTTCAAGAATGCTTGAAAATTATACGAACCACATGATCCTCTTGTATACTATGTACCAGGTATGTTATGTGGAGTACGTCCTCTTCATACTATTTCCACTTCCGTGAATTGCCCTTCGTCCATTGATTCCTCTTCCTTTGATGTGGCGTACTGCCTCTGCGTACCGACTCTGCGAACCGCCTCTGCGAACAACCCTATGTCAACGAACTGTTCTCTTTATGTGGACTACCTTCACAAACATGTACCATATCTCCCCCTTCATGTAACATGTTCCTAACCTATAGTTTTTCTTCCTTTTTGGACTACACCATTCTACAAGAACTCATTCATGAACTATTCTCTGTACTTCTTCACCATTTGCGGAATCGCTTCTAGGAAACCACTTTCAAACTTCACCGAATTCATAGGGAAAACATTTGTTCTCTAATGATATTGTCCCTCTCTTATAATTGGGTGGATTATAACTTCTTATATAGAAAAATATATCCTCAAAATCCTCTAATCCATAATTTACCAAATAATTGATTTGGTATGGCCTCCACCATATTCCAATCCTCTTGATGTGAACCACACCCATTCTGAAAACCATTTTTCCATAGTGCCCCACCTACTTCCTTTTCCCCCATGCGGTTCCATTATCTTCTGCCATCCCGTGAACAATCACACATTCCTCATATCGCACACCATTCACTACAAACCATCATTGTGAACCATTTTCGGTTCTGTGAACCGCTCCCACGTACCGTTACCGCAACCTGGTATGCGGGCATTAACCCTTCCTGGACATGGTATATGGTCCATGTCCTGATATATTTGTTTCTATTCCTTTTATGATATTTTCTCCTTTTTATAGAGTTCATTCATATGAATAAAACCCTACATTTCCAAACACAAATTTCGGATTTTGAGGCATAAAATTTTGACAAACACTAGTAAACTACACTACCATAAAAACATGTCTTCAGAAAACACCATCCAAACTCATTCACAGTCATCTGGCATTGATAAAAACACAATCACACCCAAAACATACCAAGAGTGAACATTTAGTTAGTTTTTTTCCCAACACTATCTATTCTTAATGGCCCGCTTAAATTGATGATTACATCCTTCACTTCATTATGGTGTCCTCCCCACTAAAAGGCTTCCCTTACACCACTCCTTGACAGAAATCCCAATATATCCACCATATATACACTACTCAAGATTTATATAGACTGGAATGAACCAAATGAACCATAAAACTATCAAATAACCAAACATAATCTTGTAAAACCAACACCCATATTCCTACATGACCAAGGATTTTTTTCTTATCCAAACCAACCACAACTCTCTTCCTCAAGGTAGATTGATTCTCTAAGAACCTTTCATAGGACCTCATAATCTAACATGCTCAAAACCACACGAACACATCCGGTTCATCTTCCCTTGTAACATATTCTCATAATCGGACTCACTACCAGATGACCCATATCTAAAAAATCTTAGTAAATCATGTATAAACTACTGACCATTATCCTCACACAGGCTAGTTCCAACAAACCAGAGCACTTACCAAGCTCCTCTAAAAAAACAAGTAACCTCACACTCTATCCAAGCCTAAAAACAAGACCACCTTCCATCTATGTGTTTTCCTACAACCAAAAAAATCTAACAACTCTCTCACCTTGCCAGAAAATGTGTTACAAAAATGAATATGTCTATATATCCAACCAAAACCGCACAATCAAGCCAACAAAAAAACAAAGAGTAGTCTCAGTGTTGAACCTCTGATTCCCAAGGCATCCAAATTCTTAACCACAAAACACATTTTTGAAAAATGAACAATTACAATCCCCACTAAAGGGAAGAGTTCCCTTTCCCTCCCATGACCCCATAAGATAACAAGTACTCAGGCCCCCACCATAATCAATGATGGATTACACATGAACAGAACTATCCCTACCCTATGAGTGTTTAAAAATTCTCCCCCAATACATCATAGTTGATATGTAAGTGAATTTAAAACCACATGGTAACTTGGCCTTAATCAGGACACCTCTCTAGTGTCCTTTACTTCCTCGAGCTGCCACCATGGAGTCCAATAACTACACCATCAACCATGTTATTTTTTCACATCCCACAATAAGGGAACTATATTTCTATCACCAGTGAATGTTCCCACAATAAATCCACATAAAATTCCATTAGAATAGTATATATCAAATTTTGTTCACAAGAACAACACTAAATAGTTGTATTGGAAAACATCATATAGGTCATTATAGAAAGATAATATAAATGATCCTCCATCATTTTTAAAATCACACAAAGATGGGAACATGCCATATGAATCCTAATGTTTAATATGATGAATTTACACATTCCTTTTACGATCACTCAAAGATCTAAAATCCCAGAAACCATAAATCAATAATTCCATAACCTATGTGTATCCCCCAAGGTTAATTCAAAAAATCGTAAATGAATAAATGAAGAAAAACAATCCCATAACCTTAGTAACATGGAATTTCCATCGAAAAAGGTTTTCACATCACACCAGTCTGAGGTACATCAAATGTTCAGAAACTTACCTAATCCAATAATTTAGAAACTCACCAAATCATAAAATTAAACATGATTTGATTCGAATTTAAAAGGAACCAAATTAGGTCGACTTGAAATATCACCCGATCTTGCTTTGCACAAGACCTCAATCAACCATCCACATATGCTAGAGGATTTTTACTAGTAGTGAGGGTATAAATAAATATAATGGGGATAATATATCCTCAAATTAGAGTATAATAACAATATAAATAAACTAAATACATCAATATATACAAACATAAGAGTATTCATAATAAATAAAAAGATGCGAGATCATGATATATCAAATGAAAATATATCATACAAACTCAAAATAATGGTATACTCATCTACTTATTCACCATTAGGATGATCAGATATACTTATAAAATAATATGTGAAAATAAAATAAAAAAGGTTATACATCCATTCCAGAACAATTACTCAACCCAATATCCAACAATTGTCGAGATAGTCTAGCCTGATCTTTAGAACCGATACGAGTGATCTAGATTTAACATTCTACATTGGGCCTCAACCCCATCCACCAGGAGTTATGTTCACAACCTAAAATAAAGCATGAGGGCCTTTAAACACACCAGTGTGTACATATAGGGTGTGACAAATAAATTTCTTTAAGCCACCCCCATGTGTGGTACATTTCATTTTCATTCATAAAATGAGACTACACTTATGATATTCCATTCCATTTTAAATAATTACATGAATAAAACTTAAATAAAAACCCATATATCATTAGGTTCTAAAAAACTTCTGACATAAAATGAAAATGGCTTGGCTTGTGTTGACAAACTCTAAATGTGTGGCTCATCCTATCATGATACACATCATATCAAGGTCATCCACTAGACAATATGTAATCTCTCAGACAGCTCACATTCCAAAAGGAATTATAGACATGCCCTATGGTCTCACCATATCCACATAAGAAAAAAACCACTAATAGGATATATGACAATGATATAATGATATGAACTTGCGATAACGACAATAACCACACTGAAATTACTTCCACAATTATGGTAGTCCTGCAGAACTAACCATGATTTTCATCATAAAGGGGATCAACAATGGAACTCATTCCAATACCAAATGTCTAGGACCATGTAACCAAATCCCTATTAAAATATAAATCCTAACTAGGTTGGATTAACTCATCTAGAGAACACCATACCTACCTTGGAATACCTAACACTCTCCTATAAATGATATTATATGATCAACCTTGGGTCTAATGCCAAATCCAATGATATCCCAAGGGTCTCCCCTCACATATAATAACTGGGAAAGAAAAACCTCTAAAATACATGTAGTAGAATATAAAACAACATTGTATCTTTTTAACACCATAATATGTTATTAAATAATTATTTATTTGATAGTTGTTTTTACACAACACATCAAGATCAAACAAATCTTGATATGCTATTAAAATATTATTATTTAAAGTGAGAATTATCTCTTATTGGTTGGATTGAAAGGTATGAATAATAATAAATATATTACAAAAAATAAGGTTTCTATATGCATAAAATAAATTCATTAGTCATCAATTAATTATAAATGAAATTAAAAATAATTTGAAAGTAAAATAGATATTTTTTAAAAATGGTTTTTGTTGGCATAATGTAATTTTTTCTTATAAATTAAATTAATCACTATTATTTAATGATTTAAATGAAATACATATTTATATATTATTTTTAATTTATCTCTTTATCATTAATTAAAATATTTCTTGCCTTGGTATATAAATAAACCAAGTGTTATGCCTAAGATTTTATTTTTCTAAAAAATAGATTTTCACCATGTGTTGTGCAGTTATAATGAATTTAATTTTCCCACTTATAGAAATTTAATTTGATATACTGTAATTACATATTTGTAAGAAAGTGGGTAAAATTTTGTAAATAGTCCCCTTTTATTTTTGGTCAATATGAATTGTAACCGTGTTAAAATTTATCACCTTGTTATAGGGTAAATCCGATTAATCAAGGTTAAAAATAATTTATAAGGCCATAATTTTTCATCCTAACATTATTGGATGAATTAAATTGGATAATTATCAGAATATACTCGAATGATAATTTTTTGATAGATACATGTCAATAAAAATGTCTTATATTGTATTTAAAACAAAGAGTGTTACCAAATGTCACTCTGTTAATTTTAAATATCTCTTATGTTTCCACATAATGTCAAAATAATGTTATGAATGAATATAACTCTATATTTTGATCTTATTGATGTTATATTCATTATATTATTTTATTTATAATTTTTAGTAATTATATATGCACGTTAAGATCTTATGCAACACAAATGTAGTATTTCTGCAATTTATAAAAAATACAATAAATGAATTTAAAAAAAATTAAAAGTAATATAATTTGTGTGAGTTAAAGTGTAACACAAATTTTTTATATTATTATGAAATATTAGTTTTATTTTAAAAAATTAATATTCAAATTCATTATTTTTCATTTATGTATCTTACGTCAGATTCAATTAATAGTGTCTAAATTGGAAATAATGATATTTTATTAAAATAAGATATTATTAAAATAAATAAAATTAATGAAAATAAGAAAATAAGAAAAATGGTATAATATATGGTTTAAAATTTCATCCCTTTCTCATTTATTTACCATTTGGATCAATTTTTCTTGATGATTAATTAAATATATTTTAATCTTTTCAAAAATTCAAAGGGTTCCCCTCCCCTAAATAATAAAAGGTAACCCCTCCTTTATATTATTCACAATACATTGAGACTTCTAGATCGACCAAAATATTCCTATTTATCTTCAACACACACCTAGAAACATTATAGAGTTATTTTTATTTCTAAAAGGCCAACCCCATGTCCCTTAACATTTAATCTAATGGAGTTATTTCAATGAAGAGATAATCACCTTAATCAATCACATTCTTTTTAATTTCACATTTACCTCTTATAAATCTAATTTATTCTTAATAAAATAATAACTTAAGTATATTCAATATTCTAATTTTTTTTATGTTTATAAAACAACATTTTATCTCCCTCTTTTAATCAAAAGTGAAGTGACAATTTCGCTTGTGCATATAAACTGATTACCATCTCCATGTAGCGATACAATTCATTTCACATCACTAAATTTAATGATTTGGTATTATGAAGGATTTAATATTTACATATGATAATTACTAAATTATTATAATAATACAATAAAAATATCTAATCTACCATCTAATCTTCCAAACTATTGTAAAATAAAAACATCGTTCGTGCGTATATGTGGACTACCACCTCTTCAAAGTGTTGTGATTAATTTTTTATTTATGGTTTATTATGGTGGTACATAGGATATATTTAATTAATAGATATGATATATATGAAATTATAATGATTCTGTAATTTTTATTCTCTATTTAACTTTATTTTGTTCCATCCTTCAAAAAATGGAAACAATATTCATGTGTACATACGATCGACCGTCTCCATGATGAGTGTAATTCATTTTTCTATATACATATTTTAGGAATGAATATAAAAATTTATATAATGAATATATATGATATTTATATCATTATTAAAATTATTTAGATGATATATCCACGATCAAAATTCCAGGAACAAAAATACCGATCTAAAACCAACATGAAAAATCTAGCAGACATCACATTGATCAGTAATTATAACAAACTACTTTTAGAAAATGGTTTATAAAAGGTTTTATGTAAATAATATATTGTATTATATATTGGGTTATGGTTTATTAATATAATTAAAATAAATATATATTTATCATACTAGTGTTTAAAATGTGTATGAATGAAGTTGGTCCAAAGGTAAGGGATTTTCATCTCCCTTTTATTTATATGAAGCACATGCCATATTCACCACTTTATTATCTAGGTGGTGTATATATTATCCATGAATTTACTTTGTCATTAATATTTAATAATATATGGGGATTTACATATAAATATAATGTTATTTATTTCATGGGGATTACAATTTAAATTCTACCAAAGTGGAAAGGGATTTAGTTTACAATCACAATGTTTATATTGATTATTTATGATAAAGTCTCCAATGGTAAAATCTTATTATATATATCTTAATAAAATCGTGAAATTTTTTATCCTATTTTTATTTAATAATAATATAATTTTTATATTTATTTTGTTCACTATAAGTAATAAAAATTCTAAAATTACATTTTTATGTAAAATCAAATTTATTTATCTCTTTTGGAAGAAATAACTTTTCTTCGAAATCAATGTTTTATTAAAAGGTTTTAGATATGGTTTTTTACAAATTCTAATATTATTTAAATCATGATATTGTTAAATGTTTTAATTCATTCAATTATTTTTAAAATGAATCTTCTTTTTTTACATGAATATTTCTTATCATGTTTCCATGGTTATATTCAAATAAATTATTGTCTATAATATTGTAAAAGAAAATTTTATTTTTAAGTATTTATTTTAAAATAGAAATGTTATTTTCCTAAAAAATGTTTTAATGATATTTAAATGGTATTTATATTCTTCAAAGATAATAATAATTGATTTCACTTATTATATACTGGGTATATGATCCAAGGAAACAATCCTTGTTCTTTATATAGATGATTTATTTTAATTATGAGAATATTATTATGAAACTCATTACTTTTTCATGGGTTATTCTAAAATGAAATGTTAATAAAACTTTTTCCCCTTAAATGGGTTATTCTCTATTAAATTATTTAAACCTTATTTATTTTAATGGGTTCTGATATGATGAATGTTTCATGATCTTGTGGAACTCATATATATGATTTTCATTATGTGATGGGTTAGACCTATATATACCTTCAATACATTTGTTAATGATTGATATCAAATGAGATAAATTGGACTGTAATGGATAGTTAACTCTATTCAGTATGGTATATTGTCCACAATCATAGTCTTGGAATGGATCCTTGACTAATATGATGGTTTGGGAAGTGAACCCATTCCACTGTGATAGTTTTAGCAACGAGCCATGATGATTAAAAAACATATTTTTTTCATATTTACATCATAATTATACTATGTAACACCACGGGTTTTTAATAACTTCTTTTGAAATATATTAAATTTATTTGATATCTTGTGTTAGACACTACACCATGTTAAGCATGTGCTATATGCACCACCAGTTTAAATTGAATTACATGAAAAACTGAGTTTATACAAAACATAATATTAATATTCTGATTATTTAATAAGAATATAATATCCTAAAATATTGAATGGTGGGTGTGAATAATATAAATGTAATTATGAAAGTATGTTTTACACATGTAAAACCCATTTGAAATTAAAAAGAAATATTTTTTAGAGAAAATAATTTAAATATGAAAAACTGTGTTTTATACCAATAAAATAAATATTATTGTATTATATTAATGATATTTATATAATATTAAATAAAAATTTTAAAATATTTAATTTTTATTTTTTAAAAATTATATAAATGTAAATCAAATTTTATTATTAAAAAAATATATTTTTCTAAAAAGCAGTTTTCCACTTTTTGATGGGGTAATAATTTTGAATCCAGTTTTTAAAAAAACATATATTATATTTGAAAATATAAAAATCTTATTTTAGTTGTTCATACAAAAAATCAATTTCATTTATCGTTTGTTATTTTTCCAACATATTTGATGTTGTGATGAATAGTAAAAAATTACTATATTTTAATTGAAAATCAGTTTTTCATAAAAATAATTAATATTGTTGAATTTTATTTTTGATTAGTATTAAAGTATAATTAGATACATATTATATCATTTAATCCAATTTTTGTCATTTCAATGTTTTCAAAATTTATATTTCATTTAAAAACAATCCAAACATTGAACATTTTTACTTTAAAACCGCATTGTTTCATCCTGTATGTGGGAATAATTTTTGAATAATTTCAGAAAATTAGGAGAATTTAATTAAAACAAATGGTTTCCATATTTGGAATAAGAAGGTCCAAATTTTTTAAATAGGGACCTTTTTATTTCAGGCCAATATGAATAGTAAATGTACTAATATTTATTAACACCATTAAAGGTAAAACAAGTAATCAAGGCTAAAAATAATATTATAAATATTATGGAATTACACTAACATTTTACAAAATTATATTAGAAGAAAATAGTTCAATAATTAAGACATGAGGTTTGAAATTTAATAATTTAATAGAAACATTTTGCAAAGACCAATACTTGGACATTTTTAATATCATGAAGTGTGAAATAAATTCCACTCTTGAATTTAATAAGGTTAATATTTTAAATATGGTGATAAATAGAATATATGATAGTCTATATATATTATTATAGAATATAAAATGATTATATACCTATTTGAAATTTATTTTTAATATTAATTGATGAAATAAATCTCTTAAATAATTACACAATAATGAGGAAGTAATTATTCAATTAATGAAAAACTCAATTAAGTGATATTAAAATATTATAATATATGTAATTTCAATTACATAGGGTTATAAATTTATTTTAGGTTAATATTATATTTTAGGGGTGTATTAAATTCTTTTTTTTTTCTAATTTATCTTATATTATTGATTTTCATAAAGTCAATGTAAGGAATATTATCAAAATTGATACTAAGGATAGTTTATGAAAATAATATTTTATTAAATTAGATAAAAATAATAAAAATAATAAATAAGGACTAAATAGATAAATTATGGTCTAAAATATCATAAATTTACCTTTTATTGTTCAATTGACACCTTATAAATTAAAATATACACCTTTTAATATTTAAAATTTTGTTATCGTAGTTAAAATTAAAATCGTTTAACAAAGGGCTAATCTAAATTACAAGGTTAATAATAATCCCAAAAAAAAAAATATTTGAAGATTATATTAAAATACTACAACCTATTATGTTCAAATAAATTCTATTTTTAGGTATTTGGATTGAGATTGAATTTATTATAAATTAATAATTCCGGAGATTCCAAAAGTTCCCCTCACCATCATTATAAATGGACACCTCCTCTCTCATATCATTTTACCACATTAATTACTTTTTCTTGAAAAAAATCTTTCAAATTATCTTATCAACTTCCTTATTGACATTTTTTAGGTTCTTTTATTACCGAAGGACCAACTTTATAATCCATTAGAGGAGATCTAATGGTGTTGTTTTGAAGTGATGGTAATCTCTCTAATCGATCACTCTATTTTCTGTACTTCTATAAATCTTATAAAAATATTATATATATAATAAAATAATAACATTAGAATACCCAAAATTGTTAAATGTTATTATTATTATGGACACACCATTATACACCCCCTTTCCCATAAAACCTGAAATTAATGTATTACTCATGCGTGTATATAACATACAATCTCCACGTCGCGATAAAATTCATTTTTCATCACCATATTTTATGTTGGAATTATTATGGTTTTAAGTTTTAAAAATAATATTTATGAAATAATTATACTTCTATAATGATAATATAATATCAACCATTTTACTAGAGAATCTTTTAGGAAATTATTACATTGCTCATGTGCACATTTGGCATTCCATCTCTATAATGAAATGTGATTACTTTTTCACATATATTTCACATGGGTGGTAATAATGTTGAATTTTTAGAATTTATATGATATATATATAAAAATAATGATTATGTAAATCATGGTACTATGATCAAAGTATAAGATTTTATAAAAAGTAATACATGGTATGTTTGATATATGGTTACATATTAAATGCATAATAAATAAATATTTATTATACATGAGTTTCAAACTCAAAAAAAGAAATGTGAGACTTGAGGTAAGGTATTTTTGTCTCCCTTTTATTTATAGGGATCACATTCCTTAAAAACTACTTTTTTATTCTATGTGGTGTATATAAAGACCATGTATGTATTTTATAATTATTATTACAAAAATTATTGTATTTTAAAATCCATATAAATTTATTAATATCATGGGGAATATTATTATTTGGATTAAAATGGTGCCAGGGCTTATTTACAAATCTCATCAATAATCGATATTGTTTCGTTTTAAATATTTAGTGGGGAATATTTATCTTACATGACCTTGTTTTCTAGAAAAATAATTATTTTAAAATTATTCAATTAATACTTAATTTTATTTTTAACCATGTTTTAATTTTTTCTAAATAGATTTTAAGGGAATCATTTCTTTTATTTTTCTAATGAGGTACATTGTGTATTTTTCTGAAAAATTTAAGAAATGAATGTTTTCTTAACTCATTAGGCACGAATTGATTTCAATGAAATCTTTACACATTAATGATTTGAATATTACCATAAAATATTATATTTTTATTTCCAATGAAAATTTATTCCTTTAATATTGCGTGAATCTTTAATAAAACCATTTCATAATGGATATGATATTTTTTTCAAGAATTATTTCAAGTAATCATTCAAAAATAAATTTTCCATCTTAGATGAAATTATGTGATGTAACTCATGAATTACTAATGATATGAACCAAGGATATCATTCTTATTATTTCTATGAATGGTTTCTATTTATTATGGAATGATATATTGAATCTCATTTCATTTTCATGGGTTTTGTATGATTAAATGAAATTTATGAAACTCATTTCATTACATGGGTTCTAATGTAATGAATGATTTATGTTTATGTGGAACACGTGAATATAGTTTCCATTAAGTATTGGGTGAGACCTATATCCCCCCCCAATTCATTGGGTAATGAATTAGATCTCATAATATAGTTAATAGAAACAAGCCAATGTGCTTAATGTATAATGGGAAACAATAATATCTGTTCGATCCATTTAGGGAAACATGTGAAAATGCATGATATGACAGTATTGGTTGTTAAAATTGTCATATGAAATTTTAGTATACACTTATGATGTTTAAAGAAAAATCTATGACGTGAAAATATGGTTTAAAATTAGTTATGATGAAGTTTCATTATAATTGTAAATGTTAATGTTTTAGGACACAGCTCGTGTTTATGTTTCATGATAGGTTGGTTATAAACATTGTATGATATGTTAATTATCACATAACCATATTTCTTATCCTCTTATTTTATATGATTTTAAATTTATATCTTTCATGAATACCATTAATAATTATCTGAGCTCACACTTTTATTATGTTTCCTTTCCATAGGATAAGAATAAAGGTCTTAAGCGTGATATAAAAAAAAGAGATCTAATTAGGGAGAAAAAATTGATTGACGATGTAGATATTTTATGAAAATTATTTTTATGTTTCCCAATATATAAAGTCACTAGAACATTACATTATTCAATCATTTATTTGAATAAGGAATTAAATATTCATCTCAAAAAATATGTAATACCTATGTATGAAAATTTTAGGTCATTATAGTTTGTATCAGAGTAAGAGATTAGTTAACCTTTTCAAATTTGAATGAGAAGATTGTAGTAAGAAACCTAAGGGTACGTCTTTTATATGATAAAATCATATTTTTTTGCTAAAAATTATGAGTGACCTAGGATAAAACCTATGGTTTCATATATGGTGTCATGATTTAAGAAATTTTATAAATTATTTATCATGATTACTCAATATGGGTTTTATTTATCATAATATTATTTTTTAAGTCAATTTTTGTAACCTAAATGAATTATGCTAATATTTAAGGTGATGGATAGTACAATGATTATCCACGAATGAAACCAAATTTTATGGGATTTGAAATGAAAAACAGTGTTTTCATGCTAATAAGACTTTCTAAGGCTATGAATCAAACCTATTTTCAAAATGATAAAATAATGGAAAAATGTTCTATTAAATATTTCACGAGGAAACATCCCAAATCTTATAGTTGATATTATAATGCACTAGTGGCTGAGTTATAGAACAACACAATTGAGAAAAAAAATTTCTATTATTCAATGCTCAGGACGTGAAAAGGTTTTCCTACGTATTTATCATCTAGAAGGTGAAGCATATCAATTGTAGAATCTCGTAAAGAATATGAGGCTAGAATAATAAATTAAATCCACAGAATGGGAAGAGTTCAAGAAGTTATTCATCACTATTTATTTTCCTCATATTTTATATACGAAGATGTAAAAGGAGTTACCTAAGCAAAAGAAAAAGGATATTGAATTAATTGGTACCTAAAAGGAAAATTTTACAAGACATGCAAGGTATGTTTCTGGTATTATTATCGCACTTGAAATTAATATCGACCAATTCTTCTAAGGATTAAAACTAATTATCTTAAGGGATTTAACCAAAAGAGTCATTATTTGCAACTAATAAACTGTTCTATGTTATCTTATGGTGGAAGTATAAATTGGACATACCCATCATTACCATAGATATGAAAGGAAAAGAAATATAGAGTCTCATGAAATGTCAAATAAGTCACATTGTGGAATGAAATTTCATCCATATATATGACAAAAATGTGGTAAGAAATATAAAAAGAATTTTTTAAATTGAATTATGATGTTATTTAAATGTTGAATGGCGGTTCATATAGCCCAAGAATGACGAAAGGAAACAAAAAGGCAAGTTAATGCAATGTGGAAAATAGACACCAAATGATGCACCACCCAAACTCATATTCTATAAATTCCAGGCGTATTGAAATTATGGAAATAAACTCAAAAATATTATGGTTTTTGACAATAAAAAAACAAACTATAATTCCCCAAGATAAAGGTAAATCGATTGTGAAGAATACATATGAAGATGGTTATGAAAACAATTTAGTGAAAGGAACACTTATCCACTCAAAAACCGTTATTGTTTTATTTTATTCTATATCCACCAACTATTTTTTTATAAAGAATTTGATATGGCTATTATAGTACCTCCTCAATAATTATATGTGGAGTTATTTGTGAATACTCAAAATGGAATGATGATCGCATCTCATGGTTATAGTTATTCTCTGATTGAATTTTTTGGGAAAATACATCCTATGAATCTTGAGACTATATTTATAGTGGAATTCGATGTTATTAATAGCATCGATGGGATTTTTTTATATGGAGATAAAATTAATTTCCGAGGAAGGGAAGTCACATTACATATTTCTAATCAAGCAATAATAATTTACCGATATAAGGATGATTATGAACATCAAATGTAAACTACATAGATTTTGTGGATCTTAATTACAATATAAGAAGGGTATCTATCTTAGTTGGTTGGTTAGAAACTCAACATTATGGATAAACCAATTGTACATTAGTTTTTTTATGTTTTTATAAATGAGTATTCTTGTCTTCCACTAAATCATAATGTTTAGTTTTCAATATAACTCTTACTTATTTCTGTGCCGATTTTGATGATTCTATATAGAATATCCCAAATTGAGTTGCCTGAATTAAAGAATCAAATCCATGACAATCTTGACAGTAGATTCCTAATCCCTAGTTCATCTCCATATGTTGTACATATTGTATTTTTCAATATGAAATATGGTTTAATGCATATTTTCATTTATTATCAAGAGATTAACAAAATTAAAATCAAGAACCAGTATTATCTTGCCTATATCGATGATTTATTTGATCAAATACCAGGATCTTAATAATTTTATGAATCTCAACATCATTTAAGATATTATAAATTGAGGTTTAAGAAGGATAATATACCAAATATTTAATTTTTAAGAAGGAAGAGACACTATGAATTTATAGTGATTCCTTTTTGTCTTAATTATTCCCCTGCTATCATTATCGAGATGATAAATAGAGTATTTAGATACCCTCTTGATCAATTTATGATATCCTTTATAGATGATATTATTTTATATTCAATGAGAAAGGATGAACATTAATATCACTTGAGTATTATGATGAATACACTGAGAAAGGGGAAGCATTGTGAAAATTTTAAAAAGTGTGAATTTATGGATTCATAAAGTTTCATTTCTAGGATATATAATTTCAAGTGAGGGAATATTAGTAGTTTCATAAAAGAGGTAATTTATTGAGAAATGGCCTAGACCAACCATGGTAATAAATATCTATAGTTTTCTTGGTTTGGCTTGATGTTAATACTGCATTTTGGATAATATCTCTCAATTATCCATTTCAATGACTATGTTAACTAAGAAGAGTTCCATGTTCCTCTAAACGAATGAATGTGAATAAAATTTTAAGGAAACTAATAGAATATTTGTTAGTTCCCCTATTCTTACATTACCCTATAGTGGATAAGGATACGTAATTTATTTAGATTGTTCCAAGAAGGTATTGGCGTTTTTTATGAAAAAATGACATGGTCATAGAATATTACTCATGAAAACTAAATGTTCCTGAAAAAATTGACCTAACTAATGATTTAGAGTTAGATTCGATAATATTTAATTAATGATATGAAGGAATTATAATTAGAGAGAAAAGTGTGATATATATACTGATAAAAAAACATAAAGTATATATTCACATATAAGGATATGAATATAATCGAAGAAAGATCGTTATAACTGATTAAAGATAGTGATTTCCCAATAAATTATCACCCTGGTAAAATGAAAAATGTGGCAGATACTCTGTGTTGAAAGGACCATGAAATCGTATCTATGATGAGGATCACAAAAGACTCAATATTTCTAGATTTCAAATGGGAGGATCTAGAAATCATAACGAAATGGGATAAATATTATCTATCCCAAATGAATGTCCAACCATCTATCCATGTAAAGATTAATTTGGAACAAAATGAAGATGTGGAGCTACAAAAGAAGGTAAAAATGATCTTGATTTCAACCATGATTGTGATTTAATAATATGGTTTAGGAACAGTTTATGGGTTCCTCTAATACAATATTTAATAAAGGAACTATTGGATTAGGCCCATAGTTGATCATTATCTATTCATCCTGGAAGTATAATGATGACTAAATACAAGAAAGAATATTTCTGGTGGGCTGGAAAGAAGAGGGATATTGCAAATTATTTTTCTTGGTGGTTGTTTTGTTAGAAATTTAATGATGAGAATCAGAAATATAAGGGGATGTTTCAACCATCAAACATACAAGAATGGAAATGTGAAAAATAAATATAGATTTTGATGTTGGACTCCCCAAAACCTCTAAAGGTTATAATTCATCACAATTCATTTTTATAAGAGAAGATTTATATTTGGATCAACATAATAGGATATAAAATAAGGAATTGGTATAGATTATTTAAGTACCAAATTCTATGGATCCTGATCGAGATTCAGGGTTTACCTAAAAATATTTGTTGATTTTATAGAAAATAATGATTTAGAATTGAGTTTCATCACTGCTTATCATCCTCGGATAGATGGTCAGTTTGAAATAACAATTGAAACCCGAGAGGATATGTTTAAATTTTTACTCTGGATTGTAAATATAGTTTTGAACAAAACCTTCTTCTAGTTGAGTTCTTTTACAACAATTTATTTCACTCTAGCACTTAGATGGAGCACTAGGAACCCCAATATGGGAATAAATATAGAGCCCCAACATTGTGGGATGAAGTTAGAGAAAGGAAGATATTGGGACCATAGATATATGACGAAATGGACGAGATGTTTAGAACTATTCAGTAGCATATCAAGGTAGCTCAATGTGGGCTGGAAATTTATGTCGATAATCGTCAACGTGATGTAGAATTTAAAGTTATAGAGAAGGTGTTCCAATAAATTTATACATGGAAGATGGTTATGAGATTTGAATGGAATGGAATGCTCAAATATATGTATATAAATCACTTTGAAATTCTAGATTCTATCAGGATGATAGCCTATCACTTGGAACATCATCTAAATCCCTCTCATGTACATGATGTGTTCAATTTATCCATCCTGATAATGTATATAAATGACCATTCACATTTACTAAACCTTATGGTCATGCCACTGGATTTTGATATTTCTTAAATGGAACAAGTAGTTGAAATTATAGATCATATAGAGAATGTTTTATGAAACAATACCACTCACTTGGTTAATGTTTTTTTTTGGAGAAACCACCAGTTAGAGGGAGTTATGTGGGAACTTGAGGATGTGATAAGACATATGTATCCTCATATTTTTGTATCCGAGTGAGGAATTTTGAGGGATAAATTAATTTTAAGGAAGGTTTAATGTAATTCCCTATGTTTTTATGAAATTGTTTTTTTGAATAAATTAAATTTATTTGATTTTATGTGTTATATGCTACATCAAGTTAAGCTTGTGATGTATGTAACACTGGCTTTGCAAGAGTTACAGGAAACACTATGTTTTTATGAAACATAATTTTTTTATTGTAATTATTTAAAAAAGATAATTATAAAATAGATTTTAGAATGGGGAGTATTAATATAATTAAATAAATTTTTAAATTTATGTTTACACATTTAATACTCATTATAAATTAAAAGGGAAATATTTTCAAAAAAAACTATTTAAATGCAAACACTATTCTTTTATAACAATAAAATAAATATTATTGGATAATAATAATGGAATATATATATATATATATATATATAATATTCAATATAATTTTTATCATTTTTATAAAGTGTTTTCTAGACATGTTATAAAAACTAATCATGTATTATGCTTAAAACCCCTACATTTCTAAAATAATGGGTTTCAACCATTTGTTGGTGTACTTGTTTTAAATAATTTTTTTTGACACTTTTATGAATTATATGCAAGAAATATATATAATTATTTAAAATAAGGGTATAATTTTTTTTGTATTTTTTTTTGTATTTTTTTAATAATTTTCATGTTTTGATGAATTGTTAAAAAATTACTAAATATAAATTGAAAAAACAATTCACTGTAATTATTTATAGTTTTATATTTTATTATTGATTAGTTATAAAGAATAATTAGATACATTTTATATCATTTAATCCAATTTATTTCATTTTAATCAATTTCATATGGAAATTGTAAATACTAATAATCTAAACTATAGACCATTTTTTACTTTAAAAAATAATTATTACATCTCATATATGGGATAAATTTTTTATTAATTTATAAAATGTATTTCAATTAAATTTGGAAAAATAAATTCCATAATTTTATTCAAAAGTTCCAAATTTATTAAATAAGACCCTTCTATTTTTGTAAAATATGAATAGTAACTTTACTAATTTTTATTAACATGATTAATGGTAAAAAAAGGTAATAAATTTTTAAAATATAGTATAAATATTAAAAAATTACCCTAACACTTTCAAAAAAATTATATAATGAATTTAAATTGACACTTAACACATTATATTAGATATTTAATAATTTAATGGACACTTTTTATGATAATGACAGGGATATTATTAAAATTAAAGAGAGGGACAATGTGTCAAAATCTTACTTTGAATAATTATAATATTTTTAATATGCAGATAAATAGAATATATTTTATTATATATATATATATATATATATATATTATGTAATTAAAAAAATTTCTACGTCACGGAATTTTTTTTCTAATTTTTAGTGAAGAAATAATTATAATAAATAATATGATAATAATTATGAATTAATTATTAAATTAATTAAAAACACAATTAAGTGATATTAAAAATATTAAAATAAAAATAAATTGATTTATTTAAGGTCATAAATTAATTTAATAGTTGAATATGATATTTTAGGGGTCTACAAAATTATGTTTTCAAATTTATCTATCTATATTGATTTTCATAATGAAGATGTAATGAATACTATCAAAATTTAAAATAATGATAGTTTATGAAAATAATATTTTATTAAATTACTTTAAATCATAAAAATCATAAATAAGAAAAAATGGGATAAATTATGGAATAATAAATAATAAATTGATGATTTTTTTATTCAATCATAAACTTATAAGTAAATATTTCTACATTTTAATATTGAAAATGTTATTATAGTAGTTAAAATTAAAATTGGTTAACTGTGGGTTAATCAAAATGATAAGATTAAAAATAATACAAAAACATGTCCAAAATATATTGGATTATGATATTACAACCCTGTCTCATTTAATATTTATTTAAATTTCTTTTTTTTGTATTTGGAATGAGATTGAATTTATTATAAATTAATATTTTTTGAGATTCCAAACGTACCCCAGAACGTCAATATAAAAGGACACCTCATCTGTCATCTCATTTCACCATTTTGAGTCTTATATATTGAATACAATGTAAAACTAAATCCCCCAATTCACTAGAAATATTATATAGGTTTTGGTATTCCCAAAGTACCAACTCTAGAATCTAATAGATGAGATCTAAAGGAGCCATTTTAAAGAGGAGGCAACCACTCTAATGGATAACTATATTTTTCTACACTTATATACCTCTTCTAAATATACTATATATATCATATAATAATAAATTTACCATAATCAAAACGCTGATTTTTTAATTATTCTGAATACAACATTATACATCCCCTTTCCCATTGATTAAGTAATGAATGTGTCTCTCATACGTATGTATGGCTTACCATCTCCATATAGAGATCCTATTAATTTTTTACCACTATATTTTTTATAGGTAATTATAATGGTTTTAATGTTTTTATATGATATTTGTGACATAATTATACTTATGGAATGATAATATCATATCTACTTATTTACCAACTAATATTTTGGGAAATGATAATGAAACTCAAATGTGTATAAGGATTACCATCTCCACAATGCGATGTGATTCCCTTTTCTTATATATATTTCACATGTATACTAATAAGGAGGAATTTTATAAAGATATATGATATATATATAACATTATAATGATTCTAGAAATTATGGGATCATGATCAACATATAATGATTGGGACTATCGAACAAAAACATGCATAGTAAAAGAAGTAGATATCACCTAGAATAATGTTTTTATTTATTAATAAATAGGTGATAAGAAGATATAAACAAATAATATTTGGTATCCTTTATATATTATTACAGAATAAATGTATAATAAATTCATAATTATTATACATTAGGTTTAAATGGAAAAAAAATGAAAAATGAGACTTAATGTAACGTCCCAATTAAGTAATGAATAATAGATATTTTTATCTATGTATATTAATGAATTAGATAGTGTTTTAGAGGCTTATAATGAAAATAAATCCAATCTTAAGCATGGAATACACAAGTATTCATAAAAGATTGTTTTACTTCCTTTTGATGGAAAACCCATTTTAAATCCATCTTTTGACAATTTTATAATCTATATTTCTCAAAATAAACATATTCATTATGATTGGGACATTGAATTTTAAATTGGATAAATTTTTGGTATTTTTCTGACAATGTTCATTTTTTTAATGAATAGTGAAAAATACTGCATTTTACATCAAAACTGCTTTTTCATTTAATTTAATTATATGGTTAGATTATATTTTTAATTGGTCTTAAATTGTAATCTGAATATAATTTTACCATTTAATCTAATGGTGGTATTTGGAATCAATTTCACTTTGAAATTGGACTTAAACTAGTGTCAATCTTTTGATACTTATTGTTTCATAAAAACACCCTATTTGTCATGACAGCGGGAATTGATTATTAAATTAATTAATGTGACTTATATGTTCTGAATTTTTTAAAATAGAATTTATTTTTTAATTCGGAATATCAAATATAGCTTAGGATGATTTTTTGGTAATTTTCTGAAAAACATCAATTTTTGATGAATAGTGAAACCACTAAGTGGTACTTGTAAAAACTGATTTTTCCATTTAAATGAAAATTTTCCATCATTGTATTTTGAATTTCAAAAATACTACATACATGGTTGTCATTAAGAAGTAAAATGTGGTTCAATGGGATTAAAATAATTTTTTGGTGAATAGTAACTTATTAAGTTCTTAATTGTGATTAGTGGTAATTAGTGTAGTTTAAGGTAAAAATAATGTTTTAATAATATGAGATGAGATTTACACATGTCCTACCCTCATTGGATGTGTCATGGCCGGACAATACTAGCCATGGGTCAACTTGGGGAGCCCATGGAGCCACTTTGGTTGGGAAATGACATAAATAACTTTTTATTTAATGTTAATGTAAAAATGACACAAACATGACTTATGTTACTAAAACAATTTTTATATGGGGTTATAAAAGTCATATTTTTTACTATAAATATTCATTAGAAAGCTAAAAACATTTCCTACATCATAGAATTTTTTTTATAATTTTTAGACCTTATATAAATTAAATTATTTATGACATAATGATGATGCAGCGATTACCTCATTATTTAACGATTTAAATAAAATGGAATGATAATGTAATATCTAAGACCTACACGTGTCCAAAACCTATTGGATGAGTGTATTTCGAACCCTTATCACCTTATCCTAGAATTATATCAATGTGGGGCCTCTTAAACCCTAATACAATTTTAAAATAAAGTGACTTTTCTTTACATTCCAAGAGTGCCCCTCCTCTCCTCTTATAAAAGGCCCCCAACTCTTCCTCCAAACCCACACTCCCAAAGCCTTTGTCTCGGCCAACCCCTGCCAATTTTGTCTCTCCACTTCCCTATCTTACTCATTAAAGCCTCACTTGGTGAATAAGTCTTCCCAAGGAAGCCATTGAGCTCAAACCAAAGGGAGTAACCCGATTTTATGGTAATGACTTCTTTTGAGTCCTTTTGTTTTATTTTGCTTCTCCAACCCCCTAAACTCTTTTTATTCTTTTCTTTTGTAACAACTACAGTATCCTCAATATACTAGGATGTTGTTATAAAATGGATTTTTTCTACACTTACACCCACCTACATCTAATGGTTAACGAACATACTGTTTCCGTGGATGGTGAATTTATGCCTCCCGAAACGATGATTGTTCAAAATTCTTTTAACACCTTCAAAGGTGGAAATTAAGATGTCACTATATTTATATATGATATATAATATGTTTATGTTTTCCTTAAGCTGCTGTTTTTTCCTTTTTGGTCATACCTTTATGGTTTCCATTATAGGTAAACACGATATCTTCATTTAAGGAAGTGCGGACTACAGCCCCCTCAAAGTGATTTGATTCGTTAAATACCATATGTGGGACGTATAAAGGATGGAACTATGATATTATATATGATATTATACTGTAATTATAATATACCTTTATATCATTATGATTCCATTCTATAAAATACAAAATAGAAATGAAAGTAGCGTTCATGTGTACGTACGGCTTACCGTCTCCATGAACGGTGCATTTCATTTCTTACCTCTAAATGATTATGTAATATTATAAATGCATGTATATACTGTATATATTTGATATATACATAATGATTATAATTCTGGATATAATAGATACATGAACAACATGTAATTATAAAGGGTTTATTTTTGACTCAAGTACCAATGATCGTTAAAACGACCGTTATTAACTTAAATAATTACATAGTGTTAATGACATGTCAATAAGTGATATAAAAGTAATAATGAACTTGAAAAAGGTTCTTAAAGAAGTATAAATTAACTCAAGATTATTATTCAGGACATTAAAGAATGATCGAGTCAAGTCGGACCCGAGGTATGGGACTTTGTCTCAATCTCCTTTCATTGAGGCATATTTTGTTTTATACACAACCTTCTTTTATACGGTGTATAAACCCCTTTGAATTTTACGTTTATCCAAAAGGACTATTTTTTATACGAAGCGTTTTACTAAACGAAAAAAGGGAATGTTTTTGTCGTACGTATGCGGCGACAACGACTTCTCCACCGCCGTGACCGTTATTTGAGTTTCGGCTTCCTCTACAAGCCATACATTTTTTTAAGAAAAATAAATACCATGTTTTACCTTTCTTTTATTTTGGTATTGAAAATGGTTTTCATAATTTTTTTATCAACGTGTTGTATTTATATCTTGTGATTTAAAGGTGGAAATGTTATGTTTCCTTTATGCTTGTTTTATGTGATACGATTGGGCATTATTATGAAGACGGGTGGTTCCGTGATAAACTAAGGGCGGGTGAGCCCGATATTTCTCTCCAATGCATTGGGTAACGCGAAGGAGTGAAACGTTAAGGTTTCTCCGAAGAGATTTAGGGAATATAATGTGATGGGTATTCCAAACGAAACCAAGAGGGTTACTCCCTATGTAAGGATGTTATGAATGCCTCAAGTTACCTTTATGTCTTATGATTTCTATTATTTATTCATGATTTGATGAGGTATGATAAAATGATTATGTTTTATGGGTATAGTATGATCTCATTCTTATGTATATTTGTACCCGTGTTTCCTTTCCATATTTTTATATCCCTTACTGAGATTTTTATGCTCATCCAAAGTTTTTTTTGAAATGTTTTTCACAGGTCAAGGTAAAGGTACATGATATGATGATAGTGTCAAGGAAGTGTCAAGAAATAATCCATGTTTTATTTTAAATATGTTTCCATTGTTGGGAATGAAGAATACTATCTTTATGTAACCACTTTGTTTATATGTGGAATGTAATTCATGTTTTATTATCTAATTATCTAAAACTCTAAACCCGAAAAGATCCTCAATGTGTAATCTTGTAATAACTCAAGATTAAGTAAGGTTTATGGCTGGGGCCTTATACATAAGCTAAGGGATTTTTGTCTCACTTTTATTTATCAGGGACATATGCCATATACACTACATGTTTCTTATATGTGGTGTATATATAACCCCTTAATATCATTTATGATAGTTATTATTAGTATTATGGTATTTTAACATCTATATAATTTTATTTTTTTCACAGATCATATTATTTTACTGATTATAAAGATTTAAGGGCATATTTCACAATCTCATCAACATTCGAGATATTTCATTTCAAATATCTATTGGGTAATGTTTATCTTCCACATCTATATTTCTAAAAATATTTTCAGAATGGTTTTTATATTTTACACAGAATATTTGAAGTAATTTTCTCCCATCTTGTAATTCTTACTAAATGGCTTTAAACGAGTGTTTTTTGGTTTTACAAACAAAGAATTTTGTGACTTCTTCAGAACAATATAAGAAAGGAATGTTTTAAAACATATATGGAATGAATGTATTTATTTTCCATCATGATTAATTAATTACTCTTGGAGTACCATACAATTTTATATGTTTATTTAAAAAAATTCATACCATTAAAATTACACGGCTTTATAATAATATGATTTCATAAAGGAAATGATATTTTCCATAAGAATTATTTCAAGTAATATTTCAAATAAATTTTTTATATCTAAGATGACATTATGTGATGTTACGTATGTATTAAAAGGGATATGAATCAAGGATACCATTCATAATCTTTCTCTGAATTGGCTATATTTATGATGAAATGATATTTATGAAACCCTTTTATTTTTCATGGGTTATGTATGATTTAATTATTTTTAGGAAAATCATTTCATTACAATAGTAATGATGTGATGAATGATTTATGTTCCCATAGATCACATTTATATAGATTTCATTATGTGATTTTTGGGAAATATATCTCCCTCCAAAGAATTTGTTATGGAATTATGACTCAAGATAAAGTTATTGGAATCAAGTTAATGTGCTTGATTTGTAATGGGGAACATGTTAATGTTCTCAGTCCTTTAAGAGAAATAGGTGATATGGACAAATATGATAGTCTTGGTAGTAAAAAATGACATATTCAATTGTTTCCTATATTTATAATGATTCCACCAACATTTATGACTTAAAAATATGGTTCAAGAATGAACTATGATGAATTTTCATTCTTATGGTTCATGTTAATGTTTTATTCCATAACTTGTGTTTCTGTTTCTTGAATGGTTGGGTATGAACTTAGTATGTTATGCTCATGATCATATACCCATATTTATTATCATATGATTTCATAATAATTTTTACCCATTCTGAGAATATGAACTCACCATTTTCTTATGTTTCTTTTCCAAAGGATATAAAGAAATATGCAAAGTGTGATATGATAAAAGTGATCTAATTTTGAATAAATAAGATAGAGAACATGTGGATATTTTATGAAACCATTTTTTATATTTCCTTGTTTACAATAGAATTATCCCTTTTCATTCCTCATCAGTGTATTTGTATAATTAAATAAATATCCATCTAAAAATATATAATATCTATGTATTAAAATTTGTAGCCATTATATACTTGATCCAAGTGAGTAGGGTATCATATCAATAGGAAATCCAGTGGTTGGTGAAAATCTAGGAAAATAGAAAAAATAAGAAATTCATGAATAACCTCTTCTAATGAAAATATGTGGCATATTGAAGATTATTTAATAGATGAATAAAATATATAAATTAAAAATTGAGTAGGAGATGAATAAGAATTAATAATGGGAATAATTGATATTATCCGGTGAATATATTTCTTGATTGTGTCATTTTTTAATTAAATAAACTTTTTAAAACATTATGTCAAAATAAATGTTAAGAAGAATGACTTGAAATAAGATTAATCTGCAGTACATCACTATAAGTAACATTCAACTTCTAAGATGAATAGGCTGATTACAATGTAAATATGGACATAAAATAAAAGATAGAAAAGATAAACCTATTCAAACAAGCATCCCCATTCCACTATTTTATCCAAAATTCATCAAGAAATTCAAAATGTATAAATTAAAATTATGAGAAAAGAAAATCATATGAATATTTTGAGAGTCCCATTGATTTATAGTTTCTCAAAGTAATTCTGGTACGCATTATGCTATATCTCTACAAGTATCTCATCGAAGTCTATAGAATAATGGAATGTAATCTAGATTGGATGAAGTTCAACAAATAAAGGGATCAAGTTTGAATAATGAACGTCTCCAAATCCTTGATGATGCATTCTCTATATATTTTTTATCATCTATCTCTCAAAAATCCCTCCCATTTGAATTGAATACTCATAATTAAAGCATGGAAACCTCATTCTATGACTTCCATGTGGCTCACCATCTCTATATATCTTCAACCTCATCTCACTTTTATAACATTGCTTGAACAAATTTCACTAACAACACATGGTGTTGCATCTAATAAGTCATATAATTCCAAAATATTCATGTATTAAAAAAATAACCTCTACACTAACAAGCCTGACTTGATCTCTTCAAATGATTCTACAACATTCGAGAATCATCAAAAAAATTATCTATTCACATTGTTTTTTTGGTTCCTGAACTTACATCCTAGAACATGGATAATAACTACATAGTGAAAAACACAATTTTGTGTCAGTTTTCGGTTTCTTAATAATAATATTATTACTATTACTAATATTTTAATTCTATCATTATATATAAATATAAAAATTACCATTATTATTATTATTTGATATTAAATTTTATTAATTTATATACTTATTATATATATATATATATAACATTTTTGTTTTATCTCTTTGTTTTCTTTTTTTTGTATCTTGTATTGGCCATCTCCTCCTAGATCGATAATGACTCGCCGTGGTAGGCTTTTACTATTGTAGAATCTAGGAAGGTAATAATATTTTGGATTCCTTCATAAGTTATATTAGCTCAGAATCCATCAGTTTCAATGAGAAACTTAACATTCTCATCAACGACCGTGATATTTGGATGAGAATCCTCATAGAGACACTCGGTTAGGGTAATTTAGCATGTCAATCTCGGTGTGAGTATAGTGAGTAGGTTCTGCGGTTTGTCATTGTGGCTCCATCAGCTCAGATCTTGACAGGCATGGTGTTGGTGATACTTAATCCACAGTGGTAGATACCCAAAGATTTTGTGATGGTTGCTTTGGAAGAATGTCGATAAACATAGCTGGAGGTTAAATTCATCTTCAACAGGTGTCTGATGTCAACAGGAACAGTTGCATGGGATCTCCAATTCTTAGTTCTTCAGTTGTACTTGAGATTAGTGGAGGAGTTCAGTCGTCCAAGGGAGACTTCAGTCATAAATTACTTGGCCAAAGTATCTTGGTTGTCTTCTTTGGCCATTGATTGGTTCTGGTGTCATATAATTTGTTCAATCGGTGAGTGGGAGATGACAAGGGGAACTATTGGATGAAGCGTTCTACAATTCATGATAGGTACTCTTCACGCTTGGTCCGTAGATTCACGGTCAGTGGTGACAGTGGATCATTGTCTTTACTGTTATTGGTTATATGGTTTGTTAGCACATAGTATGTTCTCACTCTATAACTTGATATTATAAATCATAGTATGTTTTATTAGAGATCCTGATAACTTTCTTCTCGTCATATGGTCTGTTGGATGATAGTTTTCTAAATCTGCTCACGGTCACTATAGTAACTGTGCATTGTAGGCTGGAAAAGTCAATATACTGGCCATGGGGTGGATAGTATACTAACTACATCTTGTACTTTTCCTAAAGAAATCATTTCTGTAGATCAAATTCCACAAAAACAAGTAAATAAATAAACAAAATTGAAAAAATATAAATTAATTATTTACTTATAAAATAAATAAAAAATATTTTTTCTTATTTGAGTAAAAATTAAAATTTCAAAAACAAAATAACAATAATATTTAATTATAAAACTTTAAAATGAATGAATTAATTAATTAAAAAAATTTAAAAAAATTAAATACAAAACATTATTATATTAAAATACAATATGAATAAAGAATTAAAAAATATTAGAACGAAATTATTAATTTAAAATTATTTTTTTGAAACATAAAAAATTAATTAGAAGTTTTAAATAATGATATTAATAATTTAAAAATATAAATAAAATAAAAAAAATTATTTGCTTCTAAACAAATTACTAATTAAACTAAAACTATTATAATGAGAGAAAATATAAAAAAATTACAAAAAAAATTCAAAAATCTAATAATTAAATAAAATATAACAAAAGTTAAAAATTATTCAACTATACACATTATTTTAATTAAAAAACACAATTAATTAATAAAAATGATGTGGAAAAAAGATTTAAACAAAACCCACATATAATTCCTACATAATTAGTCAATTGCATTATTATGAAATTCAATGTATTTTATTTAATTTGAGAGGCTCTTAGAAAAAGTTTATTATCACTCCCATGTTCAGTCACACCTGAAAAAATTAACAAAAATCCCAAATCCATCATTTATATGAAATTTTCATTCTTCCTGTGGGATTACAACCCACTTCCCAAATTCTACAGAAATTATAATTACAATTTTTGTGGTAATAAATAATGTGATTTAAGTGTAATTAAATATACAATAAAAGGAACTATCAAATTTCACCCTCTCCTGTGTCCCTCAACCTAAGTTCCCTAACTCATTGACACAACTCAAACTATTTTCTTATGAATCAATTTTCACATTATTTGTTTTGGTTCAATATAACACTTAATATAATGAGAACATTTTTTACAAGGGTATTTATTGGAATTTTAACAAACCATGAGTATGTGAAAAGAACTTCTTAAAGTTAAAAATTTCATTATTCACAAAAATACCTCAATGCCCTTGTCTCAAAAACTGACCATGGGATCATAATTTTTTATTTTATATCATATTCAAAGTCATTATCTTACTATTGATTAAGTTGAATCCCTAAGGGGTTCCATTTTAATAAGGATGGGTTATTATGAACATGTTTAAACATCATGTTTCATCATTTTATTTTTCTAATTGGAAAAAAATATTACGTATCAAATTTCCTTTACTACATTTTAAATAGTATTTCTAATAAAGATGTTGATGAAATCAATTCGTAATCACTCAATTATAACAACTTTCGAACCAGTGAAAACCTTTAAATGAAGAATAAAATTATTCTTATGCAGGAAATATTGGGTTCATATTTTACAAAAACATAGATACATAGAAATTATATTTATAGAAAAAAAATGATAGAAATATAAATTGATACTTGACAGGGAGGAATTTTAAAAAAGTAAAGGGATTTTTATGTGTACTACATTGAAGAATAGTTAAATAATATTTAAAATACACCTCTATCCTACTATTAAAATCAATTAGTATTCTTATTATATAATCTCAATGTGATAGATGTAGTTAAATAGTTTTTATTTAAAAAGATTCATATATTTATCAAAACATATATTATATTTTGAGGGGTTACAGAAATGTTCAAAAATATTTTTCCAAAAGTATTAAAAATAAAATGTTATGCAGAAAGAATCCCTACATAACACTACCATAAAACTATGTACAAAAGATTAATGTCAAAAAATTTCATGTTACTGAGGAATTCAAGAAAAATGATCGAACTAGTCGAAAATAGAGCATGCAGTGACAACATTATTTCTCATAGATTAAGTTCAAAAACTGGGTAGTGGGCAGATATATTTTCGGAAATACAATTTGGAAATAATTTAAACAAACTAGAAAAAACTAAATTTAAAATAAAGGGTAGAAATGAAAGTAATAGATTTAAAAAATTACTCCCCTGAACCTGTAGAAAAATTTCTCACTATTCAAAGCATACGTATCCCCCCTCAGAGTAATTTAAATAACATTCTTTTTATAAAATATGTTCTCTTATAAGAGAAAATTATCAAAATTAGTTTCATAATTTGAAATTAAGCAGTGTTTAAGTTGTTATAGGTTTTATATAGTTTTCTCCACTATAATATCTCTATGGCATTGAAGTGAAAAAATATACTTCCACTCAAAAATTTTTCTCAAAACAGACCGTTACATTTTTATGTGGTCACTATACTAGACACGTGACCACTTTCCATGGTAACTACACCAACTACGTACCACTTATTACAGACATTTGAACTTCCACAAAACAAATTTAACTCAGTTAACATAGACCAATCCACTATAATGTAAAATAAACAAATTATGGGTTATATAATCAAATATATACACCTTCATTTTAATGAGATATAAAAGATAGATATAAGAATTTTTTAAAAAAAAGATAAAAGTAAAAAAATATCATGTGTTTCCTCCCTTGTAGCACAACGTTTATAGTCCCCAACCAAACAAAAATCTTTCTCAATTTTTATAGAAGGAGATGAAAACCAATCCCTATGACTTCCCTAAAAATAATATTTTATTTTTTGCCCATTCATAACGAGAGTGATGTTTTCTTCTCTTACCAACTCAACTGGTCCATTTAAAATCACTCAAACAATGGTGAAAGGTCCAAATAACCTATATCAGAGTTTCCAAGGAAATGGTCAATGTCTATAATCATAGATAGAACCTTTTTACTAGCTTTAAAATCTATCATTTTGATGTAAAAATCCTTTAAATATATATTCCTCTCATTGGAAAACCTAGAATTTTTAAAGGACTATATCGAAATATTATCATGATCACTTAAGTCAAGCATTATTCTCTCTTTACTAGTCTTTTAATTTAAATTCAGAGCATTCACATCATTGAAATAGTTTTTTTGAGTCTCTATAAGAAGATTAAGTGTTTTCCAAAAAGATATTTAATATAAATACATCCCTATGGGAGTTTTAAATGATGTTATTTATTCCGATAATTCCCCATCAAGATATATTGAATAGTCCTTATTATAAATAGAAATAATTTTCAATAATAATTTTCTATTTCCTAATTCTAAATTAATTCAATAAAAGTTGATTATAGATATTAAGCAGTTCCTATTCTATAGGCATAACCAAACTTTTCCATAAATGATTTAAATTAGAAAAAAATTATATGGGTTCTATTCACTGTTATGAAAGACATTATCACTCCAAGGCTTGAAAATATAATCTTTTTAATGAATTTGATGTCAATGTTAGATTTATTATTCGTCAGATTCACTACCTCAACCCACTGGGAAACATTGACTACCACAAAAAATATGTACTAATTCCCATGACAATATGAGAATGGTCCAATGAAATCCAATCCCCAAATATCAAAAATCTCATCCTCTAAAATACCATTATGAGCCAACTCATATTTCCTTCAATTATATGGTAATCACTAAAACCTATCACATCCCACCACTAAACTTTTTTGATCCTTAAACAATGTAGGCCAATATAATTTAACAAGAATGATTTTTTTATTTATTCTCTCTCCTTCATGATGACCTTCCAAAGATGTGTAGTTATAACTCTCAATAATGGGATACATTTTTCTTCTAGAGAACACTTCATAAATATGTTATCCACATACCTCTTAAAAATAATAGGGTCATCCCACAAATATTTATTAAATTTGGATATAAAATCCTCAATTAATTATTTGAAGAATCTTTTGGGATGTCACTTTCTAACATGTAATTAGAAATTATTCTTTCTAAGAAGATTGTTTGACCTGAAAAACTAGTAACATCCCACCAATAAATGAAGCACTAATCTCCATATAATTTTATACTATGTAATGGAAAACTTAGACATATGATCTACAATGAAATTCTTAACACCCTTATTATCTCTAATCTTTTATTTAGTATTCTAATGAAAATTAATCCACCAAATTAGTATAGGTTTGGACTCATTCATTGAAAAATGTTATAAAAAGGTTGTGAGATCTATAAATACTTTGAATTTGGTTCCCAAAAGTTAGTATCTAAATTTATCTAGAGAAAGAAATAGCCAACAACCCCTTCTCAGTATTGTTGTAATTCATTTGAGTAATATCTAGTAGTATTCTGGTATTATAATATTTCTACAATCTCTTTTCTATACGTTGACCTAAAACTGATCCAATAAACACATCACTAAAAATTGACATAAGTTTGAATCCATTTTTTTCAATCATGTTCCGTGGTGATGGGGGAATCAGTGATATTTTTATTAAGAAGGTAAAAATATTCAAGATAATTTTCTTCAAAGACAAACTATGCATCATTGGACAGTAGTGAAAACAAGGTCTTCGTAATTTTTTTATAATATCTTGATAAATCTCATGTAAAATTCAGCATTCCAAAGAAATATTCTAAAACCGTTAATATTAATAGGAAGGGTGGTTTTTAATGACCATAATCTTAGAATTATGAACCTCTAATCATATGTTAGATAATTTTTTCCCTGAGATTATTCCTTAAATGACCATAAACTATCATTTCACCTAGTTGATAAATAGGTTGGTCTCCTGAAAATTTTTTAAAAAATGTTCTATATTCTATATACATATCTCAAAAGTGGTTCCCATAATGTCAAAATAAACCATAAAAACCAAAATTATTCTCTCAATCATGTTTGAAAATATTTCTACCATTCACAATTGAAAGGAAGTTGGGGAATCACACATTCAGAATGGTATTTTCCTATATGAAAGTGTTCCAAATGTTCCTAAGAAATTAGTATTATTTTGATCTTCTGGGAAAAAAGAATATGTTTTTAATTATAATTGACATTAAAAAACATAAAAAGTTATTTCTCGCAAGCCTCTAAATAATTTGATCCAAAAAAGGATAGGGAAAATGATACTTCAAAATGGAGGAATTGAGCTTCCTGTAATCTATAAAAATTATCCATTTAGTTGATTTTGTCACATTAAATTATTATTATTTTCTCATTGGTAACTATAGTAAACCCTCTCATCATTGGAACTATTTATATATGACTGAATATATCATTATCATAAATGGGGTATATAATCCCATCATCCATCAGATTAAAAAATCTTCTCTCACACCCTATTTCATGTTTGGGTTCAATCTCCTTTTATATTATACTATTGGATTGTGGTATTGTTCCATAAAAATATTATGAATATAGAATTTAGTTATAATCCATTAGAGGAAATATATGGATAAACCAATGGTTGTTTTAAATTTCTTCATAACACCCATAAATTTTTCCATTTTTCCTTTCATTCAATTGAGAAGAAATTATGATAGTAAGTGTTGAGTTTTCAAATAAAAATGAGTATTTTAGGTGTGTAGGGAGTGGTTTGAGAACTAAATTGGGTGATTTATCACTAGAAGGAATAATTTTGTGAATCAGAGGTCTAAAAAGTTCAATATGTTTCTTAAATTGAGTTTGTAATATAGACATATTATAAATTTAAATGCTAGATTGGTATTTTTCTTCACTTCAATCCAATGTGGATAGCCTAGTCTTATGATTTACTGATAAAATTTCAATAAATTTATCAAAGAAGAATTATTTTTGAACAAAAACTCTCCACCTCCAAATAAAAGGTCTTAAATTGTTTCAATTATATGAGTAAAGGATCTGGCAGGCAATTATAAGACCAAGAGGCGGGTTTCAATTATCATAATCTGAATTGTTTTAATTATGTAAAAGGGAGAAGGATGATGGTCTCTCTATGATGATAATGAAAATTCAATTGTTATATTTTACTAAAGTTTAGCGGAATGAAAAAACTCCCTAGATCTTTAAGTTGTGGTGGGATTTTCTATTCAAGGACAACCTACACTCATTAAAGAGGCTATAAGTTGAAACTCTTCTAATGTATTTTTTTGATAAATTTTTCTAGATTTATTTTATGTGTTATGGAATATTAATTAAATATCTTATCAAATTAATGTTCACTTAAATATTGTTAAATGGTAAAATTAATTAAAAAATTTATGTTATTTATTCTTGGATTTCAACCATTGATGAAAAGGGATGGTTAGGGAAACGTTTTTAAAAACAAAATAAATTCCCCCAATTTCCTTGATAAGATTTTATTTCAATTTTTTATTTTCCATTTCAGAATTTTTTATTATATATTTTCATGAGGATCAACCTGATTCTCTTATGATACATCAGTGTTATACTGAATTCCAAATTTATTGTTACTCTGATTTGGGTTTTCAGATTATTTTAAATTTTCAGTTTTTACACTCCAAGGTTTGATTCTAACATCCATTTGGGTTTTTAAACCACTCGTAGAAATGATAACCATGGAAATCTCCCTTGGATACATCTGAGGGGTACTAGGAATCTTACCTTTATCTCTTATACCAATTTATCTATCCATTTGACCCATTTCTAGTTCTAAATTATTCATTCTATCATCATTTTGTGACTTATTAGAATCAAATTGAGATTTTTTTCAATTGTGTTCCCCAAAAAACAGTCCAAACATGCCTTTAGAAATTGAATTAGAATGATAATTTTTATCATTGACATGATCTTGAAATCGTGTTCTTTGTGGATTCTGAGAGAATGTGACATTATTTTTTTTCAAATTTTATTTGGTGTTCTCTCCAAGACATGTTGGGGTGGTTCCTATTTCTAGGGTTATAATTGTTTGAAAACAGGTCATTTTTAATGTATTTCCTTTGACCAAATACTTAAAAATTAGAATATCTTTTTTATGGGTTTGAATTTCAATGTATGGATGACATGAACTTGATTTACCAAACATTCCACACATTTGACACTTTTCATGGTCTTGGATTTAATTTCCTACTTTATTAGTATATTATTTGACATTTTGATTCATTAGAGACTATAGTTAGTCATTTATTTAACAAAATTGAACATTTTGTTTAAGCCTTGGACTAGTGTTTTTCCATACACTTTTCACTATTCTTCTCCTTGAATATTTATTTTCTAAATTATGTGAAAAAACCTATTTTTTTAAGAACTTAATTTGTTTTTATAGTATAATTCCCTCTAAAGGATGGGTCAACCATGTTATGACCAGTAGGTGAATCATCGTGATAGTATGAATCTATGAGTGGGTTGAAAGTTAGTGGTTGATGAGGAAACATCCTATGTAGGTCCCTGAACATATCTCAAGCCTTCTGAAAATACTCTACATCCTTTTGATAGAATTTATTGACATTGTTTCTCAGTTCTCCCTTATGCTTCCATGGATAAAATTTCATTATGTAGGAGTTGTAAATTTTTTCCCATGTTTAAAAAATCTTTTCATCAATGGACAAAAACAAATTCATTTCATTTCCATTTATGAAGAAAGGTAAGACTCTAATTTTTAGCTCATTCTCACCCATCCCTTTTAGTGTCTATTGATTCACAATGTCGTAGAAATACCTAATGATGGATAAAGAGTCTTCATTAAGCATTATATTTAATAAATAAATAATTGAATGGACATATTGATTTAGATCATTGTTTTAGGACCTAGGTGTATGTATAATTGAATAAGTATTACTCGACACCCGACGAAGTTGATACACCGTCATCCTAGGCGACTCAACACTTCCTTGGATTTATTGTGGTTGATTATCTGTAGCATCCCTCTCCATGAAATTTTCCATTATATTTTTTTATTTTCCTAGACATTATTTTCATGTACTGAAGAAGATATCATTATCACACTAGAGATTCAAAAATTTTAATGGAATTTTATTTTTTTGTTTTTGTTTTTTATATTTCCTAGATTTCTATTTTTCATTTTATGTTTTTATAATTTGAATGAAAGGATGAATGAATCCATCCAAAAAAATAGTTCCAAAATTTGTGGTAAATTTATATTCGGTTTTGTCAAATAAAATTCCTAAAAGTACATGATCATTGTGAGTATGGTATCATGTCCATAGGGAATATAGTGGTGGCTGAAGGTCTATAAAAATTACTAAAAACGTTAAAAAAATAGTATAAATAAACTATTTTCATTAAGAGATGATGGAATTAAAATATTATTTAATATATATAGAAAAAAAATGCAAATATACTAGATGACAAATAATAATAAAGTTCAGGGAACATTTTTATTTTTTGGTTAATGTATTTTCTATTTGTGTAAATTTTTAATTGAATCAACATTTAAGAACATGACATCAAAATCTCTGTCATGAATATTAACTTTCAATTAGATGCTTTTGTAGATTGTGACTAGGGTAATTATTGAATTTCTAAGAAGAATAATTTGATTACAAAAAAATTATGATCACAAAATCAGGGATATAAAAGATAAACCAAATCATCAAAATTTACCCGTGCTAATATTTTATCCAAAAATAATCTTGAAATTCAACAATTCATAAAAATATATAATGAATAATGAAAATTAGAAGAAGATGTTTAGTCTCCCTTTGATTTCTATCTTCTTAATCTGTTATCTCTCTTCATATTGCTTGGTCTCTAGAAGTGTCACACCACATTCACTGGATTAATTGAATGGAATATGGATCATATTATGGTCATCCAATGTATTGATCTTGATCATATTGTGGTTATATCAAGATCCTTGATGATTCACCCCTCTCTAATGTGTATCTTCCCTATTTAATAGAAAATTCACAGCCATATGAATTCTTCACTCACCATCACATCTTTTAAACATCCTTCATCAAATTATACACGTATAACATTTACTCTATATCTTCATCTTCATTCCACTTGAGTAACACTCCCCTAACAAATTTCATACCTCACTCATGGGCTTTCCTCCAATAATTATGAAAATTATTGAAGATTAATATTGTAAAAAACTTAAACTCTACTAGAACCATCTTGGATTGAACTCTTTGAAAAATTCCAGTGACATTAATAATTTTATATATTTTTTTCTATTCATTTCATTTCAGCAGGTTTCTACACTTACACCATGAATATTGGAAAATACATTTATAGTGAAAAAAACATGATACCTCCATTTAAATATTAATTTATTATTATTAGTTTTATCATTATATATAAATATACCAATTAGAATTTTTGTTTTTGGTTTTGTTATAAAATATTATTAATATATGTATATGTACTTTTTATTATTATATATTATATATTATATATTTTTCTTTTATATCATTGTTTTGTTTGTTTTTTCTTCTTCTTATATTGTGTAGGTTATACCCTCCTAGCGTGACAGCGACTACTGGTGTTAGGTTTTGACTACCAGAGTGTTCAGGATGATAGTGATTTTTGGGATTCATTTATGAATGAGTTGGTCTTGGTTTCCATAAGTTTCAACTAGTTTCATGACTTCTCAATTACTTGTGGTGAGCATTATATGAGAATCCTCATGGTGGCACTCTGTTTGGGTAATTTGGAACATCCATCTTTGTGTGAGTCTTGTGTGGTGGTTCTTGAGTTTGACATCATGTCTTAGGCAGATTGGATCTCAACTGGCAAGGTGGTCGCCCCTATTCTTCAATTGTGGTGGCTAACACATGATCTAGTGATGGTTTTTTGGAAGTGGGTGGATCAACTCGGGATGATCTCAGATTCATACTCCACATTTATCTGATGTCAACTGGTTCAAATGTATGAGATCTTTCGTTCTAGATTCTTTAGTGGTGTGAGATATCAATAGTGTATCATGGTTGTGCAATGGATGATTTGTTTGGGTATAATTTGTCGGGGGGATCTTGATTATCTTATTTGTAAATCAATATTTTTTTGGAGAAGAAGAAGAGAGGCATGGTATATTGAAGAATATTACAATTTTTCGGTGTGGGGAGAGGGAGAGCCAACCAAAATCTACTCTAAATGCACATAGGGAAACTCGAAACTAAGGGCTCTGGAACACCAACATAGGGACACAACCACTAAGATGTTCCCCCTGGGAAATTGAAGCATACTCCCATTCATGATAGGAACACTTCAAGTATGGATGATAGATTCATGGTCATTTGTGAGAAGGGAATACAGTCCATACTGTGGTGGGTTCCATGATACATTGGTGCATAGTAGGTTCTGACATGTTCAATGATTTTTAAAAATCATTGTATGTTGTATTTTAGGGCATGGTAACATGCCTCAATTCATATGTTCATTTGGACATAAGTTTTTCAAATAGGCTTAGGATAACTATTGTTACCAGTCATGGTAGTCTAAAACAATCAGTATGCGGACCCCAAAACATAAAGAATGAGTAATTTAATTTATTTGAGTACAAAATTTAAATTATAATAACAACACAAGATGTTTAATTAATAACCAAAATAGTTAAAAATGAAATAATTTAATAAAAAAATATAAAATATTGAAATACTAAAATTTATTAAATTTAAATAAAATTTGAATTAATAATTAAACAAATTTTGTAATTATTTTATTAATTATAAATTATCACTTTGAGAAACACAAAATGAAAAATAAAATAAAAGTGTTAGTTACAATTTAAAAATTTCTAAAAAATAAATAAATTATTTGTTAGAATGAAATTAATTATTAAAGAGAAACTATACCAATGTCAAATATAAAAAATAAAATTTATACTCTAACACAAAATTCACAGATAAAATTATTAAAAATAAAATTAAGAGCATTTAGAAATTATTCAACTAAAAATATTATTTTAATATCCTAACATGATTTATTATTAAAAATAGTGTGTATAATTGAATAAAATATAACCACATAACATAACTACTAAGGAAATGAATTTCTATGAATATGTGTATGCCAAAATTCCATGTCATATGTATGTTTTTTTCTTCCATTGATTTTTTTTCTATGATTCAATTATTATGCATATCTTATGAACTATAATGATTTATTCCATGACTCATCAATTTTATTTTTTATATGAAGAGTTTGATTTTTAAATTTTATTCTCATATTCTAATACCATTATGATCCTATTGTAATCAAGTGATAATTGATAAAACCATTTTTCACCCTTACTAGGAATCTTAGCTCACCCTTTCTTAGTTTTCCTTTCCCTAGGTTATGAAGTATGATATATTTAAGAAGGGTTATAGTAATAGTGAACTTATTGAGAGATGATGTAGATATTTTATGAACCAGTTATTTAAGTTTCCATATTTTGAAAATCCCTTGAATTGGCATGGATCGTTATTTTCTGTAATTAATATTAATCTACTATGATGTTAAATCTATGTATGAGATGTATGAGTCACTATAGATGGTATCATTGAAAGGTTTAGTAAACCTTTGTAAATTAGGATGAGATAACTTTATTGAGAATTTTTGGGATGATTCTATGTAAAGGATAACATCCTAATGTTTTGATAATGATCATGAATGTACTAGGATAAACCAAATGTGTCACATAAGATGTTTTTTATAATTATATTTCATATAAATCATTTCTTCATGATAATGTGGCTTACCAATATGATCTTTTTTTGACACCCTATGATTTTTTGTTCTAGTCGATGGTTGAAATATGAAAGAATCATGGTAATGTTTAATGTGATGTAAAATGAAATTATTTTACTCCTAATTAACGGAATATTGTTGGATCTAGAAAGAAAAATCGTATTGTTGTTCCCCTAAAAATTTCTCAATCTATGAATCATGATGAACTTCCAAATGATAAAATGAGGGAAAAACATTCATTTAAATCCTTTATGAGGTGAAATTTTCCTTCTTTTAATGGTTCTACTAATACACTAGTTTATAATAAATGGATCAGTACCCTTGAAAAGATTTTTCCTTTTCTATAGTTTTCATAAAATGTGATGGTTATTCTAGTTTTTTATCATTTCTACGGTGAATAAGATCAATAGTATAATCATTTCAATAACATAAATTAAAATGAAATACTAACTCTAGGAAGTGGGATTAGTTTAAGTTCTAATTTTTCAATAAGTACATTCCTCATAATCATTCCTAAAAAATGGATAAATAATTTCTTGAATGTAAATAGAATGATTATTAATATATTGGTACCTATGAAGAAAAATTTGTAGGACCTCTAAGGAATTATTTTGGTGTATTCATCAATCCTAATGTATAGGTTGTTGATTATTTAATTTCATAAAACCATGTATCCAAAGTGCATTATCCATAAGAGACGTCATTAGCTATGAAGAAAGCATTATATGTGCCATCATGATGGATATATAGATTTTTGTTACCCATAAATCTCATCATTTGGATAAAAAAAGAAGAAAAACACATAAGGAAATTATAAAAACGTTGTATATTAGAAGACGATATTTCATTTATGCTCAAAGTGTAGAAGGAAACATGAAGGTAATTTTCTAAAGGAAACTAGTAAATATTTCATGTGTGTAAAGGAAGGTCATTCAGTAATATACTATTAAAGTGATTGGTAGAAGTTAGCTATGGATGTGAATATAGAGGATGCAACGGAGAATAAACCACCCACACAACATTTTTTTGAATGCAAAGAGTATGGGAAATATTTTTGGTTATGCCAAAATTTTATGTTTAATGATGATGATCAATGTAAATGACAACTTAATAATATAGAAAAAATAAAATATCTTGTGATAAACATTTCAGATGAAGGGTACGATAAGGACATGGTGAAAGGTAAACATACCATCCAATATAGATCTACAAATTTATTATTTGATTATATATATACCTACTATTTTATATATAAATAATTTTACAAGGGTGTGAATGTACCAACTTAGTGAGTAGATGTTGAGTTAAAGGTAAAGACCCCTAATAAGATGATTTCATATCAAGTCAATGACACTTTCTAGGTTATATCTTATTATAATTTTCATCATACATGTATTTTTATTCAACTTTGGTTGAATTTGTTATGATCCTTGGAAGATATTGGATTTATTTAGATAAATCCCACATCAATAGCTGAAGAAGGGAAGAAACATTTGATATTCCAAACAACCTATGATCACCTATCATTGTGATGACACGTATGAACGTTTCATAGAAATCACATATATTGTATGTGTCTTTAATCTGATGAAAATGGGGAGTTTATTTGATATGTTTTTGAGAAACTAAACGTAAAATATATACAATTTGTGTGAGAGTTTGTTGATGTATTTTTTAAGGAATTTCTTGGTCTTCCACAGAATCATGATGTTGAGTACTTCATTTATATCATACCTAGTTACGTACCTATTTCTAAGACTACATATTGAATGTCCCTGTTTGAGTTATATAAACACAAAAATTAAATACAATATAATATTTTTAAGGTATTCATTCAGACAAGTGCATCACTATAGGCTATACCTGTTAGTTTTTTTAAAAAAAATGGATCAATAAGTATTTTTATTCATTATAGAGAACTTAACAAAATCATTATCAAGAACATGTATTCTCTACCCCATATTGATGACTTTTTTGATCAAAAACACAGATCTAAATACTTTTATAACATTATCCTCCATTCTATATATCATTAGTTAATGGTCAAGAAGTAGAATATTCCCAAGACTATATTTCATACAACGTATGGACAACAATGATTTTAGCGATGCCATTTTGTTTAAATAATTCCACCATTATCTTCATGGATTTATAGAATAGAGTCTTCAGATATTACCGTGATCATTATTTGGTTATATTTATAGATGATATTTCTATATATTAAATGTGAAAGCAAGAGCATGAATATCACTTTATAATTTTATAGAAGACCATGAGAAAGGGGAATCTTTGTGAAAAGTTTACCAAGTTTTAATTCTAGATTTATAAAGATTAATTCACAAGTCATATAATCTCATGTGAGGGTATAATAGTATTTCCTTCAACGATAGATGTTATTGACCGTTAGACCAGGCCAACCAGTATGACTGAGATCCATATTTTTCTTGGTTTTGATAGATATTTTGATTTCTTTGTGGAGAATTTATCGTGGATGTCTAATCTATTGAACAATTTAACTTGGAAGGGATATATGTTCCTTCGGATAGATCAATGTAAAGAAAATTTCATGGATCTTAAGAGAATGTTAATATTTGCACTTGTACTTACCATAAACTATAGCATTGAAGGGTTTTTAATATATTGTGAATAATGAAAGAAATCATTAGGATGAGTTCTCTTGTAGAATTATCTGGTGATAGATTATTCCCCAATTTAATTGATGGTTTATGAGTAATATTACCAAAATCATGATACAAACTAATCTATGGTGATTTTTTTATTAAATACATGGAGGCATTATTTTTATGGATAAAGGTGAGATTTAAATAATTATTATGAAATTTTAATGTATATTATTACCCATAAGGAGTTGAAAATTTTCTAAAAAAGATGGTTAGAGCCGATTAAAGATTATGACTATCAGATACATTAGTACGATAGAAACCCAAATAAGGTGACAATTTCTCTAAGATTAAAGGATCATTCTATCTTATCTGTGATGTGATAAAAATAGATCCAATATTTCAGGATTTACAAAGGATGGTTCTTGATATTTTTATGGAAGGGGGGAAATTATATCTTTATCAAATGAGTGTTCAACCATTTATACAAGTGAAGATCAAAGAGGCACATAAGGAAGATATTGAAATGAAAAATAAGATGAGAAATTTTCCAATGTTTAACCTTGATTGTGATGCGATGATAAGGTTCAAGAACCATGTATGTGTACCATACATAATATATTTGAAGAAGAAGATATTAGACGAAACTCATAGTTCACCATTCTCTATTCAACATGGAGGTACAATTATGTATAGAGATCTGTAATAATATTTCTATTGGGAAAATATAATGAGATATATTTATCAATATGTATTCTCATTCATGGTGTGTCACAATGGTTAGGACGAGAGAAACAATTATTATGGGATGTTATAACAATTACCCATACCAGAATTTAAATGGGAAAAATCACCATTAATTATTTCATTAGACACCCCAAAACATCAAAAGGTAGAACATATATATGGGATTTAGTCATTAAATATAACGATTCACCAAACTAAATATACATTAGAGTTTATTTGAATATGTACTTTCTAGAAAAAAAATTATATTAATGAATTGGAAAGATTTCATATAGTACTATAATATATTTTATCCAATCTTGATTCAAGGTTTACATAGTCATTCTGGAGAAATCTTTAACATGCTCTGGATATAGAGTTGTGTATCAATATGGTGTATCATCCACAGAATGATGGTTAGTCTAAAATAAATATTGAAACCCTATTGGTTATTATGAGATCTTGATCTTTGGAATTTAAAAGGTGGTTGAGATCAACACCTTCCTCTAGTTTTGTTTTCTAACAATATTAGTCTTCACCCGAGCTTTTATATAAACCATTATTTATCTCACAAGGGAAATTAGTGTAGAAATCCGAAATGAGGGTATGATATTTTTAAAAAAACTTCTAGGGCCTAATCCAACTAAGGAAATGACTGATAAATTTTGATCGATTTAGAAGCAAATTAAGATATAAAAAATTTGATAAAAAAGATATGTTGATAATCATCACCGTGACCTAGAATTAGATGTTAGTGATAATTTTATTTTGATAATTTCTCCTTGGAATAAGGATTTTTGGTTCTGAAATAAGGGAATGCTAAGACCATGATATATAGTCCCTTTCAATATTCTTGATCAAGTAAGGATTCTTGCTTATCACTTGGCACTTCCACCAAACCTCTATCGTGTTCATTTTGTGTTCCATGTATCTCTCCTGAGCATGAACATTCCTAGTCCATCACATATACTAAACACAACATTTCTACAACTAAATTAATTACTTTATTTTGTGGAACAACCATACAAAATCTTTTATTGTAGATATAAATTAATATAGAACAAAACTACTCACTTGGTTGAAGTTATATAATGAAATCCAAAATTCAAAGAAGCCACATGGGAAACTGGGGATGTAAAGAATAATAATATCCTCATTTTTCAGTATCAAACTAAAGAATTTTGAGGGAAAAATTCATTTTGATAGTTCTAATATTTATCAACCAGATACTTTATGAAATATTTTTTTCATTGATATATGTATTACCCGCAACATTGAGTTCGAACAAACTATGATATACAAGTTAAAATATAATATTTAAAAGTGATAGTTATCATATTTCTTTTTTATTTGTGGGTATGAATATGATTAAATATGTTATAAAATACATATGGTATACATATAGAAAAAATGAATTCATTTTTTATCGATAAATTAGAAATCAAATTAGAAACCATTTGAACGAAAAGAAAATATTCTATAAAAGACTACATAATGTACTTTTATCTTAATAAATATAAATATTCAATATTGGTGAATACTTTTTAATGATATATATATATATAATGTAATTTAATAAAAAAAAATTAAACAATCATTTAACATTTTTCTATGAATGGAATAAAAACAAACCATGTTTTATGCTTAAATATACATTTTTTATAAAGGGTCGTTTTCAATGAACTTTGCACAATTATTTTTTAAAAAACTTATACCACTAATATGAAATATAATTTAATAAATGGATTCCATATTTTGATTCATGTGGCTCAAATTTATTAAATAGGTGCGTTTTTTGTCAATATAGTAACTATATCTAAATTTATCACATCAGTAAAGGGGAAATCAGATTAATCAGTGTTGAAAATAAGTAGTAAGACCATATATTTTCATCATAATTTTTATTGGAAGAAGAAATTTGATTTATATTATCATTACTCGACCCAATGGGTCCTAATTCACATCTACCCCAAGCCTACCTCCATTGGCCAAGTTGTCATGACAAGTACCATAAGGCCTAACTAAAATGGTAGACATTTTCCTAATGTACCTATATTCATGCACCCAACCATCTCAATATAGATGTAAATAGGAATAATAATAAAAATATTAAATATACATTGAATAACCGGGATTATAAAAAAACCTCTAGGGTGTATAAGAGTACAATAACATAAACAAAAATGTAAAACGGTAAAAATAGACACCCAACCACTTTTGAATCTCTAAGATCTAACCACCATACACAGTCATATGCACCAGGTGTCCTTATTCTCCTTTTTAATCACCATTGACCCATCTGTTGTCCACATAAGACGTTACGTGTGTGGGAATGTCCCATGCGGGGGTGAGTATATATATAACCAATAGGACACCCTGAAAGCGTAAAGGGGAGTAGTAAGAGACACAATGTGAAATAGAAAGACAACTCAACCCAGAATAATAGTGTACCAACATTCAACGATATGAATGAAGATATATATATATATATATGTGTGTGTGTGTGTGCTCAAACCATATAATCTAAAATTAGGGAAAGGGGGATCTCCATCTCATAGCCCAACCTAGGAAAAGAGTGTCACTCTAGTAATTGAGGACCCATACCCTGACACTGCGGGAGGGTACCACTCAGTTTAATGGTTGAGGATCCATGCCCTGTAACATCCCATGTAAGTAATGAATAATAGATATTTTTATCTATGTCTATTAATGATTAAGATATTGTTATAGAGGCTTAAAATGAAAATAAATACAATCTTATGCATGGAATACACTAATATTCTTAAAAGATTGTTTTAGTTCCTTTTGATGGCAAACCATTTTTGAATCTATATTTTGAAAATTTTATAAACTATGTTTGTCAAAATAAACTTATTCTTTATGATTGGGACATCAAAATTTACCTTGTGTGAATTTTTGGAATTTTTCTGACAATGTTCATTTTTTTAATGAATAGTGAAAAATACTGCATTTTACATTAAAATTGCTTTTTAAACTAATTTATTTATATGATTAGATTATGTTTTGAACTGGTTTTGATGTGAAATTAGAATATATTTTTACCATTTTATCCAATGGTGGTCATTGGAATCAATTTCACTTTGAAATTAGACTAAAACTGGTGTCAATCTTTTGATACTTATTGTTTTGTAAAAACACGCTTTTTTGCTCTGGCAGCGGGAATTAATTATTAAATTAATTAATGTGACTTATATGATTTTAATTTTGTAAAATAGACTTCATTTTTGAATTCGTAATATCAAATATAGCTTAGGGGGAATTTTTGTTAATTTTCTAAAAAACTTCAATTTTTGATGAATAGTGAAACCACTAAGTGGTAATCAAGCAAACTGATTTTTCAGTTAAATGAAAGTTTACCACTAATGTGTATTGAATTTTTAAAATCCGACATACATGGTTGTCATTAAGAAGTAAAATGTGGTTCAATGAGATTAAAATAATTTTTTGGTGAATAGTAACTTATTAAGTTTTTAATCGCGATTAGTGGTAATTAGTGTAGTTTAAGTTATAAATAATGCTTTAATAATATGAAATGTCCTAGACACATGTCCCAACCTTATTGGTTGTGTCATGGCCGACCAAGACAAGCCATGGGTCAACTTTGGGACCCCATGGAGACATTGTGGTTGGGAAATGACATAAATAACTTTTTATTTAATGTAAAAGTAAAAATGACACAAACATAATACGTTTTACGAATACATTTTTTACATGGGGTTATAAAGATCAGATATTTGATTATAAATAGTAATTTGAAAGCTAAAAATATTTCCTACGTCATAGTATTTTTTTTATGATTTTTAGACATTAAATAAATTAAATTATTCATGACATAAAAATGATGCAGCGATGACATCATTATTTGACGATTTAAATAAAATTGAAAGATAATGTAAAATCTATGAACTACACCTGGCCAAAACCAATTGGATGAGTGTATTTCGAACCCTTATCACCTTATCCACGAATTCTATCAATGTGGGACCTTTTAAAACCGAACAACATTTTCAAATAAAGTAATATTTCTTTACTTTCCAAAAGTGCCCCTCCTCTCCTCTTATAAAAGGCCCCCACCACTACCTCATTTCACACACTACTCAAGCCATTTGCTCGGCCAACCCCTGCCCATTTACTCTCTACACATCCCTCTCCTCATCCTAGAGGATTCAATTTGGGCAGAATCCTTTCAAAGGAAGCCTTTAGGCTCAAATCAAAAGGAGTTACACTTTTTAAGGTAATTCATTCTCTCATGTCCATTTGTTTTATTTTGCTTCTCCAACCCCATAAACTCTTTTTATTTACTCCTTTTGTAACAACAACAGTATATTCAATATACTAGGATGTTGTTATAATATTTATTTGAGCTACACTCTCACACAACTACCTCAAATGGTTAATGAACATACGGTTTCCGTGGATGGCGAAATTATGCCTCCCGAAACGATGATTGTTCAATACTCATTTAACACCTTCAATGGTGGCCATTATGATGTCACTATTTTTATATATGATATATGATATGTTTATGTTTTCCTTAAGCTTCTGTTTTTTTCATTTTGGGCATTCCTTTATGGTTTCCATTATGGGTAAACACGATATCTTCATTTTAGGAAGTGCGGACTACCGCCCCCTGAAAGTGATTTGATTCGTTAATACCATATGTGGGATGTGTAAAGGATAAAGTTAATGATATTATATATGTTATTATACTGGAATTATAATATACTCTTATATCATTATGATTCCATTCCAGAAAATTTGAAATAGAAATGGAAGTAGCGTTCATGCTTACGTACGGCTTACCGTCTCCATGAACGGTGCATTTCATTTCTTACCTCTAAATGTGATGTAATATTATAAATACATGTATATGATGAATATATATGATATATATTCTATCCAAAACATTAATATCATTCTGGATATAACGAACCTTTGACCAAATTAACAACATGTAAGTGTAAGAAGTCTATTTTTGACTTAAGAACCAAATACCGACAAAATGAACATTATTAACTTAACTGATTACATGATGTTCATAACATGGTATAAAAGGAATAATGAACTTGAAAAAGATTCATAAGAAAGTATAGATTAACTCAAGTTTATTATTCAGGAGATTAATGAACGGTCAGGTCAAGTCGGATACGAGGTATGGGACTTCGTCTCAATCTCCATTCATTGAGGCATATTTTATTTTATACACAACATTCTTTTATACGGTGTATAAACCCATTTGACTTTTACGTTTATCCAAAAGGAATCTTTTTTATATGAAGCGTTTTACTAAATGACAAAAGGGAATGTTTTTGTCATACTTATGCGGCGACAACGACTTCTCTGCCGCCGTGACCGTTATTTGAGTTTCAGCTTCCTCTACAAGTCATACCATTTTTTTTAAATGAAAAATAAATACCATGTTTTACTTTGGTATTAAAAATGGTTTTCATAATGTTTTTATTATATCGATGTGTTGTATTGATATCTTGTGATTGAAATGTGGAAATGTTAGGTTTCCTTTATGCATTTTGTATGTGATACGATTATGTTATGGTTCTTGGGCATTATTATGAAGACGGGTGGTTCTGTGATAAACTAAGGGCTGGTGAGCCCGATATAGCTCTCCAATGCATTGGGTAACGCGAAGGAGTGAAACGTTAAGGTTTCTCCGAAGAGATTTTAGGGAATATACTGTGATGGGTATTCCAAACGTAACCAAGAGGGTTACTCCCTACGTAAGAATGTTATGAATGCCTCAAATTACCTTTATGTCTTATGATTTCTATGATTTATTCATGATTTTATGAGGTATGTTAAAGGGCCTATGTTTTATGGGTAATGTATGATTTCATTCTTATGTATATATGAACTCATGTTTTTTTTCCATGTTTTTTTTATAACCCATACTGAGTTTTTATGCTCATCCCATGTTTTTGAAATGTATTTCACAGGTCAAGGGAAAGGTACATGATAAGATGATAGAGTCAAGGATGTGTCAAGAAATAATCCATGTTTTATTTTAAATGTGTTTCCCTTGTTGGGAATGAAGAATACTATCTTTATGTAACCACTTTGTTTATATGTGGAATGTAATGGAAGTTTTATGATCTAATTCTCTAAAAATCTAAACCCGAAAAGATCCTCAATGTGTAATCTTGTAATAACTCAAGATTAAGTAAGGTTTAAGGCTGGGGCCTTATAGTTGGTATCAATGGTCGGTTTAGATAACTTTAGGAGTTAGAATTCTATTAAATAATTATCCAAAAAATATTTTTTTAAATGGTATAGCATTTAAATATTACCATGTTGCTTCATCTAAGACATGTTTGTTCAAAATGGTTTTCCGCAGAGGAAACAGGGAAGCAGTGCTAGGAAGGCATACAGAAGGAAATAACCTTCCGAATCAGCATCCTGAGATGGTCGGAATTGGAACTGAACAGTTTGTTGCAGTAATGGCGCAGTTGACTCAAGCGATAAATGGTGGTGGTATCCATGCACGAGATCAGCCAGATCAACCGCAGAGGAACATGTCAGTGGTGGAACATTTCAGGAGGAAACATCCACCATCATTCAGAGGATCATCTGACACTGTGCTAGCTGAAGGGTGGATTAAAGCACTGGAGAAGATTTTTGATGTCATGGGGTGTTCAGACAATCAAAAGGATAGTCTTGCTATTTACCGTTTGGAGGGTGAAGCAGATCAGTGGTGGTCTATGGTTAAAAATATCAGGGACACCGATTAGATTGATGCACTTGACTGGGATGAATTCAAAGGTATGTTTCATGAGAAGTATTTTCCTAAGTCTGTTCGACTTAGAATGGAAAATCAATTCTTGGAATTGAGGTAAGAGGAAGACTCAGTGGCTGCCTATGAAGAAAGGTTCACTCGATTGGCAAGGTATGCTCCAAATTTTATTCGGGACATTGATAGTAAAATCAATCATTTTTACTCAGGATTAAAGCCAAAATATCGAAGGGGATTAGCTTCTCGTGAGTTTAAATGTTATGAAAAGCTTGTTCGATGTGATGAGAAGGTGGAAATGGAGTTTTCTGATGACCAAGTTTTCTATAACAACCAGCAGAAGAAGAGACCGAGGTGGCAGGAGAAAGGTAAGAATTCTTCAAAAAAGTCTGATGGTAAGAGAACAAAGATTCCAGTTTGTGATAAATGTGGCAAAAGGCATGCTGGGGAATGTCTTCTGAATTTTGGGAAGTGCTACCGATGTGGTAAGATGGGACATAAGGCTCGTGATTGCACTGAAAAGGATCAAGGTGAAGGTAAGAACAAATTTGATTTACAGTTAGTGAAATGTTATAAGTGCAATGAGATGGGTCACTATGCAAACGAGTGTCCGACAAGGAGCTTGAGTGATGGGAAGCAGTTAGACTACAAGAAGAAAGGGGTGGTGAAATCCTTTGCAACTACTTCAGAAGATGTCGGGCCATCAAATGAAGTTGTATCAGGTACTTTGTTTGTTTTCTCATATTATTCCAGTGTGTTGTTTGATTCGGGGTCTACACATTCTTTCATCTCTGAAACCTTTTCTAGTAAAATGGGAATACCATCTTAGGAAATGACTCCTGGACTTTTGGTAAAAACACCTGGGGGGAATGTTGAGACAAAAAGAATTTATAAGAATCTTCCTATCCTTATCTGTAGAAAGAACCTACTTTCAAACCTTATTGTTCTACCTCTAGTAGAGTTTGATGTTATCCTGGGTATGGATTGGATCTCTATTTACCATGCTAAGATTGAATGTAGAGCTAAAGAAGTTTCTTTTCAGAAAGACTTTCAGTTTGTTTACAAGAATGAACCCTTACTTTTGATAACATATCAAGAGGCCGAGAAACTTGTAAAAGAGGGAAATGAATGTTACCTTGCACACGTCGTTGAAAATAAAGGAACTGTTCAGATTAATGATGTACCAGTGGTAAATGAGTATCCTCATGTTTTTCCTGATGAGTTGCCTGGAATAATACCAGATCGGGAAGTTGAGTTTACTGTTGACTTAGTTCCTGATGCTAAGCCAATTTCAAAACCCCCTTATCGAATGGCACAAATTGAACTTTTAGAGTTGAAGGAGCAATTGCAAGATTTATTAGAGAAAGGTTTCATTAGACCTAGAACATCACCATGGGGTGATCCTATTTTATTTGTTAAAAAGAAAGATGGTTCTATGAGACCTTGCATTGATTATAGAGCCTTTAATAATATCACTGTTAAGAACAAATATCCTTTGCCTCATATCGATGATTTGTTTGATCAGCTCCAAGGAGCTCAGTTTTTTTCAAAGATTGACTTGAGATCGGGGTACCATCAGCTGAAGGTAAAGGAGGCAGATATTCCGTAGACCGCGTTCCGTACGAGATATGGCCATTATGAATTTGTAGTAATGCCTTTTGGGCTAACCAATGCACCTGCTGTATTCATGGACTTAATGAAAAGAATTTTCCATGAGTTCTTGGATAAGTTTTTGGTGGTTTTCATTGATGATATTTTGGTGTTTTCTAAAAGTAAAGAGGATCATTAAAAACATTTAAGGGTTATCTTGCAAACCTTAAAAGAAAAGAAACTATATGGGAAATTCAGCAAGTGTGAGTTTTGGTTGCAACAAATTTCTTTCCTTGGTCACATTGTTTCTAAAGATGGAATAACTGTTGATCCTGTAAAAACAAAAGTTGTGGAAGAATGGCCAAGACCCACAAATGTAACCGAGATTCGTAGCTTCCTTGGTTTGGTGGGCTATTACCAAAGGTTTGTTAGAAATTTTTCACATTTATCTAGTCCAATGACTAAGCTAACTCGGAAGGGTGTTAATTTTATCTGGACAAAAGAATGTGACGATTGTTTTCAGGAATTGAAAAGAAGATTGGTGAATGCTCCAGTTTTGGCACTACCTTCCAGGAATGGTGAGTTTGTTACATACAGTGATGCTTCACTGAAAGGACTTGGTTGCGTCCTAATGCAGAATGATCAAGTAATTGCTTATGCTTCACGATAGTTGAAAACTCATGAGGTAAATTACCCTACACATGATTTGGAATTAGCTGCTGTTGTTTTTGCTTTAAAAATTTGGAGGCATCATTTGTATGGAGCAAAGTGTGAAATATATACTGATCACAAAAGTTTAAAGTATATATTCACTCAAAAAGAGTTAAACATGAGACAGAGGAGATTGCTAGAATTAATCAAGGATTATGATTGTACAATTCATTACCATCCGGGAAAAGCAAATAAAGTGGATGATGCTTTGAGTCAAAAAAGTAATGCTTCATTAACAATGTTGAGTTTGGAACGTGATCCTTTGGTTAAGGATTTGATGAACTTTGGCATAGAAGTTGTTGGTGCAGGAAGTCCTTCTGTTTTGTTTCAGGTATCAGTGAGATCATCTCTATCAGATAGAATCAAGCAAGCACAGAAGCAAGATAGTGAGTTGTAGAAAAAGGTAGAGGTGGTTCAGAAAGGTAAGTTGCCTGAATTCAACATTGATAATGATTGCGTTTTGAGATTTGGGAAGAGACTGTGTGTGCCTTGTGATTCACAGTTGAAGAGAGAGTTGTTATGTGAAGCTCATAGTTCTCCGTTTTCAGTTCATCCGGGCAGTACTAAGATGTATAGAGATCTGCAGGAGTATTACTGGTGGGATGGAATGAAAAGAGATATTGCTGATTTTACTGTGAAGTGTTTGACTTGTCAGCAGGTTAAAGCAGAGCGGCAGTTACCGAAAGGGATGCTTCAGCCTTTACCAGTGACAGAGTGGAAGTGGGAGAATATATCCATGGACTTTGTTGTTGGATTACTGAAGACATCTTGAGGTAATAATGCAATCTGGGTTATTATTGATCGCTTGACCAAATCTGCTCATTTCCTTGCTATATGAGATACTTTCTCTCTTGATCAACTTTCCCGTTTGTATCTTAAAGAGATAGTCAGGTTACACGGAGTTCCTCTCTCCATTGTATCGGATCGTGATCCCAGGTTTACTTCTAACTTTTGGAAAGGCCTTCAGAAGTCGTTGGGTACTGAATTAAATTTTAGTACAGCTTTTCATCCTCAATCAGATGGTCAGTCAGAACGAACAATTCATACATTGGAGGATATGCTACGAGCTTGTTCTATGGATTATCAGGGAAGTTGGGACCAACATCTTTCTTTGGTTGAGTTTTCATATAATAACAGTTTTCATTCCAGTATACAGATGGCACCATTTCAGGCATTATATGGGAAGCGGTGTCGAACTCCAGCTTTATGGGATGAAGTGGGTGAAAGGAAGTTGATGGGACCAGAATTGGTAGAAGAGATGGCAGAAAATGTTCAGCTGATTCAGAAACACATGAGAACAGCTCAGAGCAGGCAGAAGAGTTATGCGGATAACCGGAGGAAGGATCTATCATTCGAGGTAGGTGATCATGTTTTTCTCAAGGTTTCTCCTTGGAAAAGTGTGATAAGATTTGGTAAGAAAGGAAAGTTGAGTCCAAGGTTCATTGGAACATATGAAATTCTGGAGAGAGTTAGATCAGTTGCATACCGAGTGGCTTTACCTCCGAGTTTATCTCAGGTACACAATGTTTTTCACATTTCGATGTTGAGAAAGTATATGCCAGATCCATCTCATGTTTTGAGTCCAGAGGTAGTTCAGCTGGAAGAGAACCTATCTTACGAGGAACAACCGGTCCAGATTCTTGACCACAGGGAGCAAGTGTTACGGAATAAGGTGACTAATCAGGTAAAGGTTTTGTGGAAAAACCACATGATTGAAGAGGCAACATGGAAATCTGAAAATGCAATGAGGGATAAGTACCCCCATTTATTCGATAAGTAAATAAATTGCGGGGACGCAATTTTCTAATGGGGGGAAGGATGTAACATCCCAAGTAAGTAATTAATAATAGATATTTTTATCTATGTCTCTTAATGATTAATATAGTGTTATAGAGGCTTAAAATGAAAATAAAAACAATCTTATGCATAGAATACACTAATATTCTTAAAAGATTTTTTTAGTGCCTTTTGATGGAAAACCATTTTTGAATCTATATTTTGACAATTTTATAAACTATGTTTTTCAAAATAAACTTATTCTTTATGATTGGGACATAAAAATTTACCTTGTGTGAATTTTTGGTATTTTTCTGACAATGTTCATTTTTTTAATGAATAGTGAAAAATACTGCATTTTACATCAAAACTGCTTTTTAACCTAATTTATTTATATGATTAGATTATGTTTTGAATTGGTTTTTAAGTGAAATTAGAATATATTTTTACCATTTTATCCAATGGTGGTCATTGGAATCAATTTCACTTTGAAATGAGACTTAAACTGGTGTCAATCTTTTGATACTTATTGTTTTGTAAAAACACGCTTTTTGCTCTGGCAGCGGGAATTAATTATTAAATTAATTAATGTGACTTATATGATTTTTATTTTGTAAAATAGACTTCTATTTTGAATTCGGAATATCAAATATAGCTTAGGGTGAATTTTTGGTAATTTTCTGAAAAACATCAATTTTTTATGAATAGTGAAACCACTAAGTGGTAATCAAGCAAACTGATTTTTCAGTTAAATGGAATTTTACCAATAATGTGTATTGAATTTTGAAAATCCGACATACATGGTTGTCATTAAGAAGTAAAATGTGGTTCAATGAGATTAAAATAATTTTTTGGTGAATAGTAACTTATTAAGTTTTTAATCGCGATTAGTGGTAATTAGTGTAGTTTAAGGTATACATAATGCTTTAATAATATGAAATGACCTAGACACATGTCCCAACCTTATTGGTTGTGTCATGGCAGACCAAGACAAGCCATGGGTGAACTTGGGGACCCCATGGAGACATTTTGGTTGGGAAATGACATAAATAACTTTTTATTTAATGTAAAAGTAAAAATGACACAAACATAATACGTTTTACGAAAACAATTTTTACATGGGGTTATAAAGATCAGATATTTTATTATAAATAGTAATTTGAAAGATAAAAATATTTCCTACATCATAGTATTTTTTTTATGATTTTTAGACATTAAATAAATTAAATTATTTATGACATAATAATGATGCAGCGATAACATCATTATTTGACGATTTAAATAAAATGGAAAGATAATGTAACATCTATGAACTACACCTGGAAAAAACCAATTGGATGAGTTGATTTAGAACCCTTATCACCTTATCCACGAATTATATCAATGTGGGACCTTTTAAAACCGAAAAACATTTTCAAATAAAGTAATATTTCTTTACATTCCAAAAGTGCCCCTCCTCTCCTCTTACAAAAGGCCCCCACCTCTACATCATTTCATACACTACTCAAGCCTTTGGCTCGGCCAAACCCTGCCCATTTACTCTCTACACATCCCTCTCCTCATCCTAGAGGATTCCCTTTGGGCAGAATCCTTTCAAAGGAAGCCTTTAGGCTCAAATCAAAAGGAGTTACACTTTTTAAGGTAATTCATTCTCTCATGTTCATTTGTTTTATTTTGCTTCTCCAACCCCCTAAACTATTTTTATTTACTCCTTTTGTAACAAAAACAGTATATTAAATATACTAGGATGTTGTTATAAGATTTATTTGAGCTACACTCTCACACAACTACATCAAATGGTTAAAGAACATATGGTTTCAGTGGATGGCGAAATTCTGCCTCTCGAAACGATGATTGTTCAATACTCATTTAACACCTTCAATGGTGGACATTATGATGTCACTATTTTTATATATGATATATGATATGTTTATGTTTTCCTTAAGTTTCTGTTTTTTTCATTTTGGGCATTCCTTTATGGTTTCCATTATGGGTAAACACGATATCTTCATTTTAGGAAGTGCGGACTACCGCCCCCTGAAAGTGATTTGATTCGTTAATACCATATGTGGGATGTGTAAAGGATGAAGTTAATGATATTATATATTTTCTTATACTGGAATTATAATATACTCTTATATCATTATGATTCCATTCCAGAAAATATGAAATAGAAATGGAAGTAGCATTCATGCGTACGTACAGCATACCGTCTCCATGAACGGTGCATTTCATTTCTTACCTCAAAATGTGATGTAATATTATAAATACATGTATATGATGAATATATATGATATATATGCTATCCAAATCATTAATATCATTCTGGATATAACGAACCTTTTACCAAATTAACAACATGTAAGTGTAAGAAGTCTATTTTTGACTTAAGAACCAAATACCGACAAAATGATCATTATTAACTTAACTGATTACATGATGTTCATAACATGGTATAAAAGGAATAATGAACTTGAAAAATATTCATAAGAAAGTAGAGATTAACTCAATTTTATTATTCAGGAGATTAAAGAACGGTCGGGTGAAGTCGGATACGAGGTATGGGACTTCGTCTCAATCTCCTTTCATTGAGGCATATTTTATTTTATTCACAACATTCTTTTATACGGTGTATAAACCCCTTTGACTTTTACGTTTATCCAAAAGGAATCGTTTTTATATGAATCGTTTTACTAAACGACAAAAGGGAATGTTTTTGTCATATGTATGCGGCGACAAAGACTTCTCCGCCGCCGTGACCGTTATTTGAGTTTCAGCTTCCTTTACAAGTCATACCCTTTTTTAAATGAAAAGTAAATACCATGTTTTACTTTGGTATTAAAAATGGTTTTCATAATGTTTTTATTATATCGATGTGTTGTATTGATATCTTGTGATTGAATTGTGGAAATGTTATGTTTCCTTTATGCATGTTGTATGTGATACGATTATGTTATGGTTCTTGGGCATTATTATGAAGATGGGTGGTTCCGTGATAAACTAAGGGCAGGTGAGCCCGATATAGCTCTCCAATGCATTGGGTAACGCGAAGGAGTGAAACATTAAGGTTTCTCCAAATAGATTTTTTGGAATATACTGTGATGGGTATTCCAAACGAAACCAAGAGGGTTACTCCCTACGTAAGAATGTTATGAATGCCTCAAGTTACCTTTATGTCTTATGATTTTTATGATTTATTCCTGATTTTACGAGGTATGTTAAAGGGCCTATGTTTTATGGGTAAAGTATGATTTCATTCTTTTGTATATATGAACTCATGTTTCCTTTTCATGTTTTTTTTATAACCCATACTGAGTTTTTATGCTCATCCCAAGTTTTTGAAATGTTTTTCACGGGTCAAGGGAAAGGTACATGATAAGATTATAGAGTCAAGGATGTGTCAAGAAATAATCCATGTTTTATTTTAAATGTGTTTCCATTGTTGGGAATGAAGAATACTATCTTTATGTAACCACTTTGTTTATATGTGGAATGTAATGGAAGTTTTATAATCTAATTCTCTAAAAATCTAAACCTGAAAAGATCCTCAATGTGTAATCTTGTAATAACTCAAGATTAAGTAAGGTTTAAGGATGGGGCCTTATATGCCCAACCCTGAAAGAGGGTGCCACTACATACTGAGTAGAGGAACCATGCCCTTCCCAGTATGAGTTTTCCACTAAATAGATTGGTATAGGGTCCACGACCTATACTGATTAGAGGATGAAACTCTAATATCTCTGGTGATCCTTCACGATCACATCTATTGTCGAGAATCCCCTAAATAAAAATCACTTACAAAATATATCTCTTTATATCTCAAAATCCACTAGGTAGGGAACTATCATGTTCTACCCACGAAAAAAATATGCATGGGATGCTCATGGGATAAAATAAAATTCAATACAAAGGATTTACAATAGGTTGATGTTTCATCAGAGGAATGTAGGGTACACGGTGTGTATAGAGACCCAAACGACATGTGGTCCTGCTACACTAACTAGCCATATCCCTGATGGTACATTAATCCCTACCCGCGTATCCCTACAAGGTGTGTAAGGGAACAACACAACATTTCTAATTCAATTCGGGTCTAGATCATTCTCTTGTATGTTTCTACATACTGTTTCTCATGTTTTTTTACTTTGGTACATGTTGTGTTCTATTACATGGGGTTCTACATGTTTTTTCATATCTCATGACATGTCTAACTAGGGAGATTCACATTGAATGTGGCCCACCACATGATGTGTTGTCATCCACTTTCTCAAAACCCAATAGATGAAGCTAAATGGGCACTACATGGCATTTGTACATCACATTACATGGCGTGTATTATGGGTTTTCATAGAAAATTTGATATAATTTTGGTGCTCCATATCTAACCTAAAATCCTTATATCTCTCATCCAGACCCCCTAAAATCAATTTCTAAGTGTTCAATCATCATTTACAACATTTTATTTGCTTTAAAATGGATTCCTGATTGGTTTGGTCAACTACCACATGCACTACACAAGCCTAAAATTTCCCATAGGGACTTTATGGATTCCTCATCGATTGTGGAAATTAACATGTCCTAGAATCCATCATGAATACTAGGGTCTTATTAGGCTCTGTCCCACCCAGACACCTTGAACCGAGACCCCATATTTCAATCAATGAAGATCGTAAAGAATTATTGGGTGAAATTAAGAAGAAAAATGTGTAATAATAATTGGTCTAGTATTCTTGTACATGGAATAAAAATTGGGAGTGTCTGGGTGAGACACATGGCCCAACACATACATATTTAATAATCAATTTAAAATTGGTACATGGGTGCATGAAAAGGCTCATAATTGATGAATATTAAAGATAAGATGATGATTTTTCTCTACCTATTTATAAATTGGGTAAGAATCCACAAATTTACAAGTCCTACCTATATATTGGATCATTTTAAATGAATAATGCTCTCTATAACAAATTGACGAGTCCTACATAGGGGAAACCTTAGGTTCTAGACTCAAAAGTGATCTCATATTTTTGATGTGAGATACTATTCAATATTTATCCCATTTTCATTAATAAACCATGTGCACATAATATATTATATATTATATATTTTTATAAAATTAATTCTAGGGACATCGGGCCTTGGAATCACATGTCATCTCAGTACCTCACTTCGAAAATATTTTTTGATATATTTCAATGTCATATATGGAAAAAATATGGTCTCTGCAACATTACCTAATTCTATATTTTCATCATCAAAAAGAAAAAAACTAAACAAAAATGATGACATATAGATCCTACAACTAGTTTTACCACTCCCAGGGGCTCTTCTGTATGCTCTAATGCTGCCACAACACACAACCAAAGGGGATGGTCTTTCCACATTGGGTCCTCTCATTCCAATTCTCGATCACTACCAAGATCAATGAAAAAGTGGTTCCATCATCTATATCCGTGTCAACGTAGTTATTAATGTTCATAGGTTAAGTCACATATCTCCTCAGCCATGACACATGGAATACAACATGCACTCTCTCCATCTATGGTGGTAGTTAGAGCTGGTAAGAAACCTTGCCAATCCTCTGTATGATCTCAAACAAACCAATAAACCATGGAGATATCTTTCCTCCCTTTCCAAATCTCTATAATCCTCATCGAGGGAAGAATCTCACAAAAAAATAGTCTCCCAACTCGAACTTCATGGACATACAACAATGATTAGTATACAATTTCATCTTATTCATAGTTGTCATTGTATTCTCACAGATAACCCAGACTATATCCCTCATCATTTTCACCATATCTATCCCTACAAGATTTGTAACTGTGATCTTTGTCCATTACAATGGTTACCGGCATGGTATCCTAAACAGGGCCTAAAAATTTTCTATACTAATATATGAGTGGTATATTATATTGTATACAAGCTAAACCAATTTAAAGTTATCCTACTAGCTTTTTCTGAAGTCTAACATGAAATCCATCTAAATATCCTCCTACACAATGATAGTGTGCTCAATCTGCCCATATTTTATGGGTTAGAAGGATTTACTCATCCTTATCTTTGTCCAAAATTACTTCTATAGGCCTATCCATAATCCTTATGAGAACCATGAATCATAGTTGGAGAATATAGTTGAGGGAACCCCATGAATCAAAATGACGTCCTATACGTACAACTTCCCCAAAATCTAAAATTAACTATATGCCCTGATAGAAAGTATGTGTTCCAACCTCTTCTGTTGGTCAACTATTAGCAAGATATAATCATGGAATCTCATTGTTCATTGAATATCTATCATGAAGTCCATGGATATACCATCCCATTTCTAATCAGGGATCTCAAGAGGCTGCAAGAAACCTACCCGAACCTTCTTCTTAGCCTTCACCTACTGATAGGATAGGCACAATGAGATGGACATAACCACACTCCACGTCATGTCGTCCCACAAAAACATCTACTAAAGGTCTCTTCAAAATATCTCACAAAATTATGTATAAACAAAGGGCATGTGTGAAACTATCTCATAATCTCATCCTACATCGTGAATTAAACCATCATCTTCACCTATAAAAGGATGACATTATTCTGTCTTATAGAATATCCATCGAGTGAATCTCATGAGGATATCTAGTCATGAAAAACCTAAAACTTGATAACTATTGACTTGGACTCTCTCACACACTGAAGGAATACAGGATTCAACATCATCACCTAAATAAATGATTCACCCACCTACTCAACTAGGGTTAGCTGTAAGGAATCCAACTTCTTAGATTGCACTTATACCAAACTAGCATGGGACTTCCTGTTATGGTCATCTTCCACAACTTTTCACTTCCTAGTAGTATATAACATATCAATGTCATAGTCCTATAAGAACTCCAACAAGAACCTATGTCTAAAGTTCAAGTCTCTCTACGTGAAGACATACCTGAGACTTTGACGGGCTGAGTAACCCCAAATCACTATCCCAGAAGATAGTACCTCTATATCCCTAAAGAAAAGAATATTAATTCTTGAAGTAGGTCAAGTGTCACATAGTTATTATCATGGTCTCTCAAATTCATCAAAACATATGTGGAAACTACCTATCTTTACATCATCACACAACTGCACCCATATTCTGAGGAATTAAAATGAACAACAAAATTCATACCCTCATCCTGTAGCCGAAAAATATGTGCACTCATCAGATGTAGCCTCAAATACTCTAAGACCATCCCCAACTATTTATTCCTTTTAAATGGATGTAATTTCCACATTAAGGAGGTCAAAGAGGATGAAATCCTTGATAAATTTTCAATGAACCTTCTATAGTACCCCACCAAGCCAATAAAACATATCACCTCCAACATGCTCTGGGGTTGCTCATATGAAAGCAATGTATTAATCTTCACAGGGTCCACAGCTAAAACACGCATATAAATGAAATTCCATAATAGGTGAACCTCATGAATCTCAAATTGGAAAATTGGGATATTACTATTATGATGGTTCTCACAAATCAAATCTAGGACTATCCTTAGGTTCTCTACATGTTCCTCCTCTAACGTCGAGTATATGAGTATGTCATCAAAGAAGACAACCACAAACTAGCCTATATATATATATATATGGAATATATAGTCCATCAAATCCATAAACATGGTGGGGGAATTCATCACACTGAAGGGAATCACCAGGAACTCACAGTTTCTATAGATACATTTGAATAAGATCATTGTAAAATAATCCTCATGAACCCTCAACTAGTGGTATCCACACTGAAGATCGATATTCGATAACCACCTCATGCCTCACAACGAGTCAAAGAGTTCATAAATCCTATGAAAGGGGTATTTATTCTTTGTCGTTTCTAGGATTTGGAAGTGATAATCGACACTAATCAAAAAGTAAAAGTATGTCTCATTCATTAACAACATTTGATCTGACTAGAGAGACACACTGGGCCAGATAAAACCCTTCTCTCTACGGTCATCCATCTACAACCGCAACTACCAGAGCTTAGTAGGATCCATATGATATGAAACAGATTATATCGGTATGGTCCTGAGATGCAGGCCAATAAAAACATCATCCCCCATCTTTGAGATAGTCCTAAAATGACATCGTAGAAGATGTCCATAAAATACTCAAAAAAAAGTAATCCAAAATCACAAAGAGCCTTCTACTCCATCATCTACACTTGCCACTTGATGGGTGATAGGATATTTCCTCCTGCTCGCAAAATTCAGTCATCCCACCATGAGATATCTCTCACCCACAATGGGGAATCTTGTCCCATTTATGAGAATCTATCTAACTAATATTCAATGATAGTCAATATGGTCTTGGACAATTGAAAACTAATCCATAATAATGATAATATCATAGGGTTCCATTTTGATGACCATGTTTCCACAAAAGAACATTTATCCACCATGAGAAAGGTTATATCACTGACAGATAAATGATATAGAAGAAGTATTCCCTATAGGAACATCAAGAAAGTGTTTTTGGGCTGATACCTCAAATGGGTGATCCATATCTCATGCCAGGAGTAAGGAGATAAAAAATGACTCAAACATATGTCTCCTAATACTTATGAATGACTAAAATAAAAATATATCATACCCTTAATAATCCCATGCAATATTAGTTCATACGCACCCATATCTTGTAGTGGTCCATGTCCTGGATTTCTAGAACCATGAAAATGATGTGGACTACCAAGTAGTAGTGGTTGAAGGATATCATTGTGTTTTCCACCACCCATAGCTCCTCCTAGATCTTTACTTTCTCCTCTGCCAGCTCCACCACTCTAGGGGCCTCCCTTTCCTCTCCTGGCAGATCATTGATCCAGGAATTATCATGGCAGTTGATGTCTCTCTAATATCTCCATATGCTCCTCAACATGTCGGTCAGAAAATAATATGCCATGTTACCTCACCCATTACATTCATACTTTTGGCCTTTAAAGGATGACCTGCTCCTATATGTGTCCCTTGACCAGATTCATGAGTCTGATCCTTGGAATATCAAATGTGTTGACATCCTGTCGACTAGAACCTGCTATCTTTTTTAGATGACTTAGTTCTATAATTCCCACTTCCAGCATTAGCTACCTGTTGTTCCTTTCATAGGAATATCCCTATCACTGTCACCCTCTCTAACTCCCCGTCAATAGTGGGAATTCATAAGATCACTACACTAGCATACATATCTCTTTGGATACCCTTACCAAACATCAGTTCCTGGATGTAGACATTCCAAATAATATAGAGGGAGTACCAAATAATGTCTATGAAACTTGCAACATACTTATCCATTTTAATCCGCCCATTCGGTATCTATAGAAGATATTGAATCTGAACTGAGAACCATAAGGATGGGCATTACTCCTCATGGAATAGAAACTAGATTCATGTCCAAGTGAGTGTCAATTCATCATAGATCTATATAACTAGACTCCATAAGTGACCAACTGCTTTGTATAAATTACTAGCTTCCAACACAAAAAACTGATTATTCAGTATCTGGATAAGCCCAAAGAAACAAGTAACTATCTTTATCCAATCATCCAATACCTGGAGATATGGCTCACCACAAAACCTCATCGACCATAAAAATTGAACCTCATGGAGTGTTCAAAGCCTATTCACACCATCATTCTACTCTAATGGTATGATATACTACTTATTTGGTGGGGTGCTTCTACTTATCCCCATGGAGTTAGGGTCTCATGGGATAGACCCTAAATTGAGGCCTCATCACTAATTGGATCTTCGCCAAAATCCATATCTTGTAACCTAGCATGGTATAGTATAAAATGAATCCTAAAAATTTAATCAATATGTTCCAGGGTTAGATGACAAAATATATATAATGGAGATTTGACTCAAGAAGTAAAGTCAAAAGACCCAATCTAATATGACTCATCTACCGTTGATCCGTGAAACCATCCAATGCCTTGATTCGATGAGTCATTAAGTAGGTATTCATAGTTCGGGTGAATGGATTTTTTGGCCACCACATCAACATGTGGTTCTCTGGCATAAAAGATGCACACATGTCACTTTGACGTTATTTCTCTAAATATCGACCAAATCTTTATAAGGGGACTACATAAAACACTGATCCCAAGAATGAACGACTCAAATACCAATCTGTCACTACCCAACCCAACTGGGCTTGATCCACAACTACCCCAAGCCCTCCCCCATAATCCATGGGGTGGAGATATGCTCTAAAATCCATAAATAATAAGGGAGGCCTTTTTCTAATTTACTTTTACTCACACTCTTGACCATCTCAATGTAGTAGTGCGAAGGAATTATAATAAAAATATGAAATATATTGAGAATAACAATACATTTTAAAAAATAAAGGATGTTCAAGTGTACAAAATTTTAAAGTAAAATAATTAAAATAGGTGAAATACACCGCCTACTATAAATATGTCTCATCATAAAACAATAGGAAAAGGAAATAATGAGGGAGCTTGGCTCCGAATCTCTAATCTCCGACTACCCTATACGGTGAACTTCCCAAGTTATCCCTATGCTCCTTTATAATCATCATAAACCCATTTTTAATGTTCATAAGACCCAACATGTGTAGGAAGATCCCATTTATGGTTGTGTATATACATACCCAGAAAGATTCCCTGAAAGATGAAGGGGGAGCAGTAAGAGACCTTATATGAAATAGAGAAACAGCTCAACCCAAAGCAAGAGAGTAACAGCATAAAATGAAATGGATAAATACATACAAACACACACACACACACACAGATATATATATATATATATATGATAAAAATAAAGAATACCAAATGAGGGGGAAAGGGTATCTCCATCTCACTTCCCAGTCTAGGAAAAGTGTTACATCAGTTACAAATGTCCATCAATAATGCACAACTTCTCATGCATCTTTCTGAAGATACATTCAAGTCAAGACACACCCTACCACTATGACATAATATATTGGGGAAAATATAGGAAGATAAACCATGAACTAGTACCATAATAGGTTGTCACTCATTAGTTTATAGAGGACCCATGCCTTATCCCAACAGGGGGTTCCACTCAAGTAATCAGTAGAGGACCCATGCCCAGTCTAGATGGAGGGTTCCACTCTATTAAACGGTAGATAACCATTGCCTAGTCTAGCTAGAGGTTTAATCTATAATAGTCAAGTACCCATTCTATGATACCACCAGAGGGTTCCACTCTGAGAGAAAATAGATGACCCATGTCTTTCCCATCTAGAGAGTTTCACTCTAATAATCGAGGAACCATACATCGACTTTATAGGTGGATGGTAATCAGTGGATATGTAGAGGACCCATGCTCCAACAAGTAGTAAGGTGAAACTCAGTAGTAGAAATATAACCAAATATTATCACATCAAAAATTTTCACCCTCGTAGACATGTAGAGGGCCCATGCCATATCACGATTGGAGGCTTCCACTATAAAATCTCTAGTGGTCCTGTTTGATCACTTCCATCACTGTGTGTCACCTAAACAAAAATAATGATCATACCATCTCTAAAAATAACTCAAAAATACAATACGGAGGGAACCATCAAGTTCTACCTGGGAAAAACACATGATATGAAACTCATGAGATAAAATTAGATACTAAATGAAGTAGATACATGGGGATGAAGTTACCTTAAAAAAGTAGTGGTATATGGCATGTAAGGGGGACCACATAGTGTGGGATCCCACTATGCTTTTTGGATTTCTACTTGAAGGTATAAAGATAACTAACCATGTGTCCCTTCATGGTTTTTATGTGAACTTCACAATGTTCTTGAGCCACTCGGGGGATTTCCTATTCTCCCAATCATGCCGGTGTACTATTGTTTATTTCTGTGTAACCTGATACATGATGTGTTCTCCCACACGGTGACCTTCCATTGTGCTCCTATCACACTACCTATCTACCATGGTATAGTCAACTAGAATGTGGAATATCCACATAGTGTTTCATCCTTAAATTTCTAAACGCCCAAGCCCAAAATCCAAATGGGAACTACACGACATATGTTCATCACAGTATACACCTTGTAGTCATGTTTTTTTATGAAAGGTATATCTACAAATAAATTTATAGATCTAGCCTAAAATCCTCAGATATCACCTCCAGGACACCTAAAATATAATGGGAGTCCTTTGATTTTAATTTCTGGTTGTCTATTGAATTGGAACAGATTCTTGATTGGTTCATTTAAGTCACGCATGCACTGCATGGGTATCCCATCGCCCATACAACCTCATCGAATTCCCAATACATTTTGGAATCTTCCATGGCCCAATATCCATCTGAAATCCATCTTTATCACTAATAAATTCACCTCATATAAGTATTTCATTAATCCTAGGGTCTTATCGGGCTATGTCACACCCATCAACATCGAACCGAGACCCCATAGGCCAATCGGTGAAGAATTCAATGAATTATTTGGAAAAATTAACATGAAAAAGGTAAAAATATAGTTTCCCAAGTTTTTTTCTCTAATTAATAAAAAATTAACATATTTTGGTGAGAAACAGGGATCAATAGGTATATGTTTAATAATTAATTGAAAATCAATATGAGGGCATATTAAAAGGTTCATAATTAACGCAAATCAAAGGCAAGAAGATGATCACGCTCTATATTTTTAATAAATTGTGGAAGAATCCAAAATATACTGATTCATATTTGTATTTTGTATCACTCTTTGATAAATAATGTTCTCTCCAATAATGAAAAGCTGTTATGTTCATTACACCTTGATCAGCCTAGAATTGTGATTTTTTCATCTTTGGACCTTGATTCACCAAGGACCGGTGGAAGGAGAATCATATCTATGGTCCCAAGTTTATGTGGCTATCCTTTTAGATCTTCCATAATAGTAATTTTATTTAGAAATATTAATTTAAGGTTATTTAATTAAATAAATATATTTATTTAATTATTTTAATTAAAGTCACCTATAAATAGTTGTGATATTTAAATGCCTTGTGCCAACCAATATTTGGTAACACTTCTGGTAAGCCTCTTGTCTTGGACTCAACTGCGGTTTAATATTTCTAATCTGGTATTATTTTTAAGAATTATTCAATTTTCAATAAGAAACTATGCACACTTACTATAAAATATATTTAATATTTTAATAAAATTAATTACGGGCACAACGGGTCAGGAAATCACTTGTCGTCTTAGTTCTTGTCTCTGAAAATATTTCAAGATATATTTTAAATTATTACAAGGAAAAACGGGACTCTAAACTTATCAACATAATCTCAATATTATGTTGTCTAATGGAAACAATTCCAAGAAAATGACTTAATAATATTCAAATCAATGAGGGTTAGAAAATGTCTCACTCGTAGATTTTAATTAATATTTTGTGTCCACATAAGGACAAAAGATAGATTGTAATTAATATAAGTTTCTATTTTGATATAAATTTAACTATATTAAAAAATAATAATTTCTAGTTTTTATGAATTATATAATGACATCAAATTCTTATAAAAAACCAATAAAATATTTCTCTAATTAATAGAAAAATATAATGAATGAAATTAAAAATACCAAATGTAAAATAATTTGAGTTGGTTAAGGAGTTCCAAGAATTTTTTATATCATTACACCAGAAAATTATTATTTTGAATAATTAAATTGTAATTCCAAATTGTTATTTTTGAATTTTATATCAAATTAAATGAAAAGTTTCTAAATTGGAAATAATTATATTTTATAAAAATAATATTTTATTAAATAACATAAAATACATAAAAATATTTAAATAAAACAAGTAGATATGATATGGTTTAAAATTTCATCCCTTTCCCATATATATTTCTTTTGGAATCAGTTTTCAAGATACTGACTTTAATATATTTAAATCTTATAATAAATTCCATTGGATCCTCTCTCCTCAATTATAAAATAAAACCCCACATTTATCTTCATCACACTACTTTGAGCATTATAGACTAACCAAATGCTACAATGTAATATTATTAACACCCCTAGAAACATTATAATGTTCCTATTAATCCCAAAAGTTTAACCCTAGCACCCTTAAGGGGATATATGAAGATATCATTTGAAAGAAGAAGAAATCCCCTTTATCATTCCCATTATTTTAATTATAGTTATACTTCATCAAAATCCACTATATTATCCAGAAATCATTAAATTAAGTATGATAAAAATATTTTAATGTCATTTAGGAGATTAAATGACCATTATTCACCCTCTTTGAATCCAATGGGAATTGAAAATATCACTCAAGTGTACAGGCGAATTACAATCTCCACATAGCCATATAATTCATTTCTCATTACCATATTTTATAGATGAGTATTAAAATAGTTTTAATATTTATATGTGATATATATGACATAATTATTCTACTTAAATTATAATATAATCTCTACATTCTTACCTACCAAACTATTGAAAAATGATAATGTTGATCGTGCATATGATTGGGCTACCACCACCACAAAGCGATGTGAATTGTTGTCCACTTATTATTTATTAGAATAGTAATAAGGTGATTTTTATTAAATATATATTATATGATAATTTGTATTTAATTTTGGTCTATTATTTACCTTTCTTTCATTCAATATTTCAAAAAATGGCAACACCATTCTTCCATATGTGCGACCTACTATCTCTATGAATGGTGTAATTCAATTTTCTATCTCTATAATTTAATAATGACTATAAACATGTAGATAATTAATAAATATGATATTTATATCATTACTAGAACTATTTATATGATTTATCCTTGATAAAAAAATAAGGAACAAAATTACTAAACCAAAACATATATGAAAAATGCAGAAAATAACACCCAAAACATTAATATACTTAATGAAGTGTTAAAAAATGGGGGGGGGGAAGGTTATAAGTAAATGGTAAAGGGTATTATATTTAATTATGATTCAATAGTATATTTATAATTAAGATATATTTAATATAATGGAAGTTCCAATATATATGAAGGAAGTTGGACCGTGGGTACGATATTTTCTTATAACTTTTATTTCTATAGGATACATTCCATTATGTTCACTATTTTATTTTATGTGGTGTTTATACTTACCGTGGATGTATTTTTAGATTTAAATTTTCAATTTTATGGGGATCTACATATCTATCTATTTTTACTTCATTCATGGGTCTTTCATTTCATATTTTTTCAAAGTGGTAACAGTTTTATATTACAATATCATTATTTATTGGAGTTGTAAGGATTAAGTCTCCAATGATGAAACACTATGATATATATCTCAATAAACCCAAGAATATTTTTCTCCCTTAATTATTTCATAATAATACATGTCTTCCTTTCATTTTCCCCGTCTTATGTTCTAAAGATACTGAAAATATTTTAATTTAAAATCGAATTTATTTTTATATAAGGCCAAAAAGCCTTTTTAGTCCATATCTAGGTTCAATAAAAATGTTAAAATGTTGTTTTGTAAAATTTTCCTAGGAATTTTTAAATAATTTTTCCCCACATTTTAGTTTTTAAAGAATTATTTATAAATGATTTTTTTCATTTTCTTATTGAGTTAATTTATTAAATTTGTTAAAAAAATTTATAAAAGAAATGATTTTTAATGTAAATGGCATCAAAAAAAAATTCTTTCTATCATGGCCAATTAATTCTTTGGAAAGTCATTAATTATTTTTCATGGTTATTTTCAATGAAATTGTTTTCCATAATATTTTAAAAAACGTATTTAAAGTGTTACTTCAAAATGGAAAGGTTATTTTCCTAAATACTGTTTTAATGATTTTTAATTATATTTATATTCATCAAATATGATTACACATGATTTTACTTATTCTTTTAGGGGATCACTATCCAATGATACCATCCTTATTCTTTCCTTGGATGGTTTATGTTTTTGATGTCAAAAATTTTATGTAACAAGATTATTTTCCATAGGTTATGCTGTGATGAAATGATGAAATGATTATAACGGTCATTTGTTTTCTGTGGGTTATGGTATGATGAAATTTTTATGATGCCCATTTCTTATCATGGGTTTTGATATTATGATTTTTTAAGATATAGTGAACACATATGTATTATTTTCAATATATGATGTCTGGGACCAATATCTCCCTCCAATTATTTTGGTAATTATTGATATCTCATGAGATAAATAGGACTAGAATATGAAAAAAAACACATTTTAGTAAGATACATTATGCACTATAATGATCATGGGTGTGAATCTTGACAACAATGATGGTTTGGGATGTGAACCTATTCAACTAGGACAGTCTTCAAAATTTTCCTTTACTTCTACGGAGATGATTTTCAATACTTATGGGTAAGGCCCAATTCCTTTCTTTTTAATAATGTTATGATTCATTAGATTATGCGCTTTGATTTAGGATTAATTCCTTTTGAACTAACATGATTTATTCCATGACTCAAGATTATGATTGTTGATATGTATGGTATGATTTTAAAATTTTATGCGCATGTACTCAATTCGTTATGTTCATGTTATTCTCAAGTGATCATCGATATATGCCTTGTTTAGCCTTACTCAACATCTAAGATCACCCTTTATTATGATTCATTTCCCCATGTTATTACGTATTATAATTATATGAAGGGTGATAGTTATAACTAACTTAGTGGGAGATAGTGTAGATATTTTATGAACATGTTTTTTTGTTCATGTTTCCATAGAACTAGACATATATGATTTTGGCATGGATAATTATGTTATGTAATGAATATTCATCTAATGAGATGTTATATCAATTTATGAAAAGTATTTTTTGATATAATATAGTACTAAAAACTAAAAAAACAGACATGGTCATTACAGGATCATACCACAGATCTCTGGGTTCTAAGGTGGCAGTAGAAGATTCCAATGTTGTAACCAACACTATCTATCTTAGGTGAAACATAATTGGGTGCCCATAGTCCCCTGAATCATATAAATATAAAATAATGGGTGAATAATAGAATAATAAACCACATTTTGTGACTCTGGAACCTAACCCAACCATGGAAATCACCTCATCTATGAGGGCATCCTTGTGAAAAATCATTTCCAGTTAGGGTATTCTCAATGGTCCTTGTACATCCTCAAAATTAAAACACTATTAAAGGGTATCCAAAACCAAATTTTCCATCAGATAACCCTTCCTGGGTCTAACATATACCTACAAGGTAACCCACTACGGTCCGTTAGACCAATATCAATTTCTAATCAATAACACCCTTCTAAAAATGGTTCATGTTTTGATCCTAGTTTGAAGGCTCCAATTGATCCAAAGCATAATCGAGCTAGTCTAAAACATCCTAATATTAAATAATCACAAATTTTTTCTAATATCTATTGAACATTAAAAACACCACCCATCCCAGCATTCTCGGAACCATCTTAAACACCCAAAACTGGACCTCTTGGAATCCCTAAGCCAAGTCACTACATAATCTCGTATTCTAAGAATATTCAAAAGAACCTATAACTAAAACCCTTTTAATCTAACATTCCATTTCATTAAAGAAACTCATGATGCTCCCCTAGGTCTTATACAACTCCTCCCATAAGATAAATCTAAAACTAAAACCTCTAGGGAAACTTCTCACTGATTCTCACCCAAGCAAAAGCATCAAGCTGATGATTTCTAAACACCCTGAGGTCATATCCATAATATTTTATTTAATGAAACACTTATAATAAACCAATCAAAAGTATAATTTAAAATAAAATATGAGAATACAAGGGGAACTCAACTATGTTGTAATTACAAGACTTGGACGTCATTTATGGGGAATTGTTCCCTTAGACATGTCCCCAAGACATGTATCACTACCCACTTAGATTACACTACCCCCAGACTATACACCAAGTACAAAACACACCCAAAATATTTCCCACATGTGGTAACTATCCTTGCACCACACACACAAGCCATAACCTTGTACCCTACAAAACTATGGGCCCCAACATAGGGCATTTGGTGGATTACATAGACCCACCATGAGCCACCCCTACATCAAGATTACATATGGATTAAAATTTATTAGTCCATTATTACTAACCTCACAAAAAAATAAGAATACACAATGTTTGTTCTCCAAAATTCATTCCATATTAATGTGTTTCTATAATGAAAAAACATTGCGATGCCCAAAAATTATTGATTCAACCGAAAAACACCGTGAAATGATCCTTAAGTGATCCATAAAAAATTAAAGGAATTTATAAATTGAAATAAACACATCTATATGGATTCAGGGGAATTAAAAACATCTTACCTCTAGTGGAAAACACTATATCATCATGTATGGATCTACACCATGCAACTATTACTTCTTGATCTATATCCTCAGGTGAATAATGTGGTGATCTTCCAATACCTATTTTTATTATTCCATTCAGTTGAGTTTGAAAAATGAGGGGATCTACTATCACATATTCATCAATCCACATGGGGATAAGGGAAAAATGGGAAAATTAAAAATAATGAAAAGTATAAAATTAAAAGGAAAACAAAAAATAATAGTCCCGGTCCCAATGACCATGATGGGTTTAAATATTATCTATGAAAACCCCATATTTTAGACTTAAGAACATAGTCAATATACTAATATGAGCCTCCATTAAAAATATATTACTAGAGTCACATGAAAATTTATTTAATAATTAATTAATTAAATATTAAATACATAGTGAAAATAAAAATGCCTTTTAATTCCACCAAACATCTATCCAATGTTGTACACCTTATTTAAGGACTAATGGAGTGGTTAGTATAAATATATCTGGTCATCTAATAAAAAAAATTCCATTTCCCCTATCAAAATAACTTGAGAACAAAAATTAAAATTTATCTTGAATTTCTCATCACAAGATGATTTAGTTCTTCACATGCTCTTCTATTTCATTTTATTGTCTTGGAGGATGAAACATTATTATATTAACCATTCATTTAATATAATTTATCAAATTTTGTATTTTGAAATTCTCCACATCTATCATTTTTGACATATATACTCATATAAACTTTTTATTTCTAAATAAAATCATAGTAATATAAAATATAAGATAGTGTTTCCCTTTTTTGAAATGGGAAACCTACACATGTTAATCTATTTTTTTCATCAACAGTAAAAAAAAAATTTCTCACCAATTATTGTAGTTTGAAGAGGTTTCAGTATATATAAATGAACAACCTTAAGTAGTTTAGAAATTTTTACATACTTGATATGTCTAAATCACTACTTTTTGTACTTATATTTCATGAATATATCAAAAAAAATTATGTTTCTCCATTATAATATATATAACTTGTAGTAATATTTTATTCATAGAAGGTTTATGAAGTATTTTGATGTTTAAATAACTAATCATCCTTAATAGTGAATAATATCAATCTATGAAACGATTAAACACTTTAAATATTAAACTATTAGTTCAAAAAGGTCAATTGAATAAATATTCTCCATGAATTTAGTATATAGAAATATATAATCCTCTTAAAAAATAATACATTTCTCACTAGTAAATGTAAATAACCTTTTATCATTAAATAACTGTGTAATGATATTTATGTTATGTTTTAAACCATTAACATATAGAAATTTACTAATAAAAATAGAATTTGATATACAATATATATTAAATCATTTGACCATGATTTTAATTTTTATCCAAAGTGATAGTGGATCAATAAAATCTATTAAAAGAAATGAATTTTCATTAGTCTCCAGTCATATATCTAAAGTATCCTCTTTCCATTAAATTTATGTATTTTATATGACTTCAAAATAATTTTCCCTGAAAAATAAAATAATAGATAGTTTTTGTAGCAGTGAAAATTTGGGTTAAATATGATTTGTAAGATTATTTGTTTGAAACAGAAAGAAAATTTAAATAGATATTAATATAAATTTTAAAAGATAAATATTTAGAAATAAATGCTTTGGAGTATCCTAAAGATTAAGTAAATATATGAGAAAATTCACTAGGATAATGCACATGAGTTTTAACACTGAAACACATCATAGTATAGATACAAACTTATATGATTTTCAAATAGAATTAACTATTAAAATGAGTTAGTTGTTGATCATATTAAAAACTATTATTTTATTATTATTTCTTTTTTCAAAAACATTTGGTTTCCAAAACATTCATTACCTTGAAAAAAAGGTTTCCAATATTCCCATCAACATTTAAATATCATTATTTTTCTTTACATTCTCTTTAAAATGTTATCTAAATCATCATAACTATTTCTATTCCTACTAAAAGTAGTATCCATCATTGTTACATTCCCTTGAGTAGGATCATTTTTTTCCTTGTTATGTTTTTTACTACTTCATTTGAGTTCCTTTACAATTTATAAATTCCAATAATATTTATTTAATATTTTATAATCATTCCATTCATTTCATCAGCACATGGTTTACTAAAATCAATTTTACTAATAGAATCATTTTCAGACTGCACACTGATATCACTAACCACAATCATTAAATCCATAAATCCTGTGTTACTTAATTATTTCTCAGTTCCATATTCTTTACTGGAATCCAAATATTTAGTGGAACTGCAACCATATACACAATATATTTTATTTGTCTTACTGTGTTTTTTTCCTTAATTATTTATAATTATACTATTTGGCATGTTGTGTTATTTTTTACTATTTTTATAATATGTGATATATATAGTATAATTATTAAAATTTGAATTTAATTTTTTAATACATCTATGGACATATATTTTTTAGTATTTTCTAAATCATCTAGAGAAGCCTTTATTTATTTTCATATTATATACCCCATCCATAATTGGAGCTAATTTAACTTTTACACTTTAGTATATCTCGAAATATGAGGAGTAGGAAATAATATTTACATATTGAAAATCTACACCTTACTTTTATGTTGTGACTTATGAAAAAATGTTCTTCCAATACAATTCAAGTGAATCCACAAACTTGTTATAATATAAACTTTCTAGTGGAAGCACTACCAAATACATAACCTAAATATTCTTGCGGAGCTGCAACCTAATTACAATAAAATACATTTTATGGAGGGAAAAAATAGCACATGCTATTGTATGGAAAATAATAAGTATAATAAACATAATATGGAAAAGTTATTAAATTAAATATCAAATAATTGGAAATAATAGACGAGGATTAAATAATCGTAGCAACTTGATCAATTTTGTCATGGAAATTCTATATGATGAAGTTCCTCACACAAAGCGTCACTGTATTGTTATGAAAAATAATTATTATTCAATATATTTTCTTGTATAAAAATAAACATATTGTATTTTTTAATATGAATATATATATTTATATTTATTTATTAATAATCATAAACATAAATCCTTTATATTTGTTCAGTAAATGCATTCTCAAAAATAATATTCATGAATCTCCAATCAAAATTATACATTTGAATAAAACTAACAACTTCATAGTTGGATTATTATTATTTAAAAATATGTATAACAATTGGATATTTAATTTACCATTAATTAGCCATTGAAATAATATTCATAATTTATGATATTTGAAATCCTCATTTAATTATAATTTAAATTGATCCATATTTTTTGTAAAAAAATCCTTATATGGAAATAAAAAAACATGGATTGAATAAATTTATATTTCATTTTTTCATTCATAGAATATGATTGATAGTAATCTTATCATCTGAAAAAATATCTCCCAAATATTTAAAATATAAATCGTTAAATATTGATATATCCACTAAACTAAATATCATTTGTGCTTCTATTTTGATGAATCTTAATATAATTTATTTTAGAAAACATCAGCATGAAATATTTCAAACTTTTAAAACTAATAAATAACATTCATTTTCAGTTCATGACATATATTCCATGTTGAAATTATCAATATGTAAGATATATCATTTTTCATTAGAAATGTGTAAGATTTTCTAAATATCCAATGTTATAAACATTCAATATGAATTTTATTTTATCTGAAACAAAATAAGTTCAACATCAAATTTGATGATTAATATTTTCAATATATATTGTAATGTGAAATGGTTTTTTATTTTGAGAAAAAGACGACATATAAGAAACTTACCCATTTCCATAGAATTTAAAGGGTTTTAAAAAATTCCTCTAAATACGTATTTTTAAGATTATGTTAAAAAATCCAGTGGGTAAGTTTTTCATCTCCATATATAATATTTTTGGGAAACTCTGATGAATATATATGGTTTTTATATAGGAAAAATCCAGTTAATATGTAACGAAACATCAAATTTAATAGTTTCATCTTATTACATGATGATATCGAGTTAGAAAAAACATAAACTTTCGAATATGTAATATAACATCCTCATAAAAATTATTCAATTTATAAATGAGGAATAATAATAATTATTATTATTAATTTGAATAAATAATAATAGAGAATAAATAATAATAATAAATAGAAGATGATGTGACAAAAATATTAAATTATCAAAATGAATAAATTAATGTGGAAAGGTTCCACTAAACATATTTTTCAATATCAAATTTGGAAGAGAAGAATTTGACTATAAAGTTAAAATAATATGTATAAGTAATGATTAAGTTTCTGTTAGATATATTTTTCATAGAAAGAGACAAACATTTAATCTTGATTGTGTGGGTTTAATTTAGTTTTTAAGAAAAATTCTCTAGTTTATAACCACCTCCTTGAACATAGAAATAAATTTGTTCATAACTATTTAATATAAAATTAATGGAAATATAAAATAGACATGAAAGATAATAAAATTAAAGGATTATACTTGCTCAGACCATAATGATATTTTACATCACTCCACTAAATGCTCTACTACCTGAGATCGGTGATTTTAACTATGTAGGTCCTTTTCTGAGGGACATAGATAACTGAGTGCCAATAACTATTACTTGTTATATAAGATTCTAATAAATTACATTTTGGATCTCTATTTTTATAACAGCTATACTTGGAATTTACACAGTCATAACGTAAGATTAAACATTAAATAAATTGATTGGTGGTAATATTTTTGGTTTGGTATGTAATTTTATGAAACAACTAACAGTTGATGAATAAATATTTTAGAGAATGATTGAACACATTAGAGTATAACTAAATGTTATTTATTTTCTATATATATAACTAGAATGTACACAACAATATTATATTTCTATTATTAGATGCACAATAAGAAAATCATGAAAAATACAGTGAACATGAAATATTTATATTTCAAAAGATCACTTCAAAACATTATGTTATGTGCCATAATTATTGATTTTTAAATTTTAATATTATATCTCAAATTTAAAAGGTCATAATTAATGAATATAATAAACATAAATTAAATATATTATCCCTTTTCATGTTTCATATTAATGAAATTGATAAAATAGAGTATCATACTATTGAAAATTAATCTTTCCTTCAAATATTACTATTCTTGTACATACCTAATTTATTTATGTTATATTTTCCTTATGTAGACATCAATGATTTTAATAAAATATAAAATTCAAGTGGAATTATATTGATACACTAAAGAAGTAATAAATTATCTTGACTAATTAATAAAATACCTTAAACATAAATAAATTTATCTAACATTATGAGTCTTCATCGTTGTAAAACGTCTTATCACATGTGGTCACTTAATCACATGACTTTTTTATTCATAACAAGGGTTTATCAAAATATCATAAATTTCTATAAGAATATAATTTTAGAGTTTGATCATAATTCTTTACTTCCTACCTTTTTAATCATAATACATGTTTAGTTGTAAGAATTTCTTGTGATCATAATGCATAATTGTAAACATAATACATTTCCTTGAATGTAAGGCTCTAAGGTAGAACATCAATACATTAATTCATTATATATGTATGTCTTTAATTGATTTAATGTAATGAATGTAAGACTTTATGTAATAATAATAAATAATTTAAAATCTTTTCCTGATAATAAGATAATAAAATTTACAAACATTTTGAAAACAACAATTTATATTAGATTTAAATGATAATAAATAATGAGTTTGAAGCTTCAAAGATTTATTTAAAATGAACATAGGGTTTGAAAACATGAAAAAATAATCAATTATAAAGATAAATTTTTGAGAAATGATATTCATTACATTAAATATAAATATGTACATTTCATGAAAAATCAATAGAAAAAAATTCAGGGTATTTAAACTTTTAAATCATAGTATAAAATGGGATATGATTAAAAATGTTTTATGTCCAACAATTTTCCCCTTTTGATGATAAAATCCAATAAAATATAAAACTTAAAATTTCTATAGATTTATTTATTTTTCAAAATATTGATCATAATAGTCTTGATATCAAGCTTGTGTAAATTTTTTAATTAAATTATCTTCACACCCTTATTGTGATTTGAAAAGGAAGACTGAAATAATAGATATATAACATTCAATATGGAAAAAAATTACATAAATATAAGAGTACAAGAATGAAAAGAATTAGAATTTGTAATTTAATGGAAACAATGATTGAAAATTTAAAAAAAATATAAATATAATTAGTAAACTGTCATTGATGAAATAAAAATATTAATCCCCAACAATCAATTAAAAATATTAGAAATATAGGGAGATGAAATATAAAACATAAAAAAATTAATATTTATCTATCATTTGTCTCATGGTGGGTTTGGGAGGAAGGTTTATAATGGGAAAAAGAAGTTATTTGGGTCCCAATATCAATATATCCTCTATTAAATACACTTAGACTACGAGTTATAGGGATTATTTCTAATATTGTTTCTCTAAGACCAATTTTATATCTACACATCATTGTGTTAACAAATAAAATATGATTCAAACTTCTTGAGATATTTTCTTTATCCACATGAATAACATTGGATTATAGAATATGTGGAGGGGGAGGTATTGAGCCATATATCTATGAATTTTAGCTCTCGGTAAAATTAAAATCTTTTTATTCTGTATCATTAGTGAAATTAAGAGGTCCAAAATGCTCTTCCATCCTATTTTGGAAAAAGGATATTTGTTTGGGTGAACCACAACCAAATATTGGAAACATTTAATTTCAAATAGGTTTTTTAAAACCATATCCACATCCTAAAGGTATTATGTTTGGTGTAGTCAAGTATCACCATATAACCCTTCTTCAATTAAGAGATATAATTTTTCTATGTGTCCGAATGATCTTTTTTGGGGTTACATAATATATTTGTATAGTTATCCTCATAGAGTTGATATTTTAATTAATTTGAAAATTAATATCAATAAAAACCCTAAAAAGGGCAAAAACAAATGAAACAACATTTTGAGTAAATTTTGAGGTAATTACTAGTTAAAATGGAGAGACTGGTGGAGAAATATAAGGGACAAACTCTGACGAAATTCCTAAAGAAACATCAATTTCCCATATAAAAATTATTTTCTACAAGTTTTTGTTTGATATAGATAATTTCTAAGGAATTAGTTGTAAAATTTTTCTACCATATTTTTACTTAAACACATCTTTTCCAAGGTCTTATAAAAAATATACTCTCTCATAGTCATAGTAGTTTAGGAGAATTATATATCATTAATTCTTGGAATCTTAGGTCGTGAATTCATGTTGTGGTAAAAAATGAGATTTGTTATTATTAAATACTTATAGCTGAGAATCTGATAGAATATGTAGAGTTATTTATGGATTCTCCTTAGAAAATATAAAATCTTTTCCACTTAAAAAATAGTTTTAATAAATCTAAAAACCAAGAAAGAAATTTAACTACCATATCATTCTCATTTTAAATTTTTTTGGCATGAAGTATGAAAAATCACTAAATTTTATTTGCCTTTTAGAACCAAAAAAACTTCATCGACATAAATTTTCTTATGAAAAATATCATTTGATGATATTTTATTAAAAATTATAGGGTCTAAAAAAACCCCAATAAATCCATTTGATAAAATAAATTTACTCAAAAATTTATTCAAAGATCTAGATGCTTGTTTAATATCATACAATGATATGGTATTTTTGAAAATAGAATTTCTATAATATATATATTTAAAACATATAAGTTGTTGAACATTAATTTCTCTATTATAAATAAATTTTGAAAACAATATTTATCAACCTTATAAAATAATTTAAAATCCATATGTATTATATATGATAAATGGATCCTAATATATTTTAATCTTGTAGAATGGAAAAATGTTTCCTTATATTATTTTTGTTTCTCTTAGTTGTAGACTTTTTCACCAAGTCTAAAATTATTTCATGTGTTTAATACTTCAGAATATTACTTTTTTTCAATATAAATTTAGTCCCTATAACTGGATAATTATATGGACTATCATCTAAGATCAATACCATGTTCCTCATAAAAATTTTAATTTATGTTTCCAAGTAACCACCTAACTCTCATCACTTAAATCCCCTTATATGGTTTTAATTTCTTGATGGGATAAAAAAATAAAAAAAAATCCTAGAAAAGTTCCTCCACTTCTTCAAGTCATAATTCCCACATCTAAGACTTATTTTTTCATTTCTCGGGAATTTTTGTAAGAGTTAAATAATGTCTAAGAACCATAATTTCGAGTAGTATATATTTAGTTCTCTCGGGATATGATTTTTCATGGTCATGTTCCCTATCACCCTTATTTTTTCATGAAGGTTTTTTATGTCTCATTTTATATAAATAATCTCTTAATTCGTTATCTTGTATTTTTTTCTGATAAAAGGGTTCACATTCATCGAACACGACATGATATATTCATAAAAAAAATTCACATTATTTTCAAAAACTCAATTGGAATTATAACATGTAGAATAACCTAGGATGATTCATTTATTAACCTTTAGGTCAAACATACTATGATTTTATTTTATATTCATGATGAAACAATTATAAAAAATAACCTTAAAGGATCCATCCTTTGGTTTGAGGTTATCTTATAGTCAATAGGGTGTTTTCTTTGAGATAAGACGTAATAGAAATCTATTAAGGGCATAAAAAGATGTGTTAATAGCTTCAAACAAAAAATGGGTTGCCTTTATATATTCACACAATGTTGTTCTAGAAATTTCATACATTATATTTTTTCCTCCATTCTACACCACCATTTTATTATTTATTTCTTGGGGTAGAAAAGGGGTGTTTAATGATATTTTCTGAGAAAAATTCTTTGAATACACATTTCTAATACTCTCCGCCATGAACACTTATTAAAGATGAAAATTTGACATCCTTTTAATTTTGATCTAAATTTATGTTGTTTTTAAGAATTATATATGATTCAATAATAATTATTTAAATATAAACCCAAATAAAATGAAAAAAATCAATTAATATATAAAAGAAGTCTTTAAAACAAGGATTAATATTATAGAGGGACCAAATAGATCCATATTAATCTGTTACAGTAGTCTAAAATATGCATCCTATTTGATTAGTTTTAAAGATTGCTTGTGTTCCATATCTATTTTACATGCAAGACATAGTTTTATTTGGTTAAATTTGAGTAGAATAAATTAAAATGTCAAAAGATTGATTGATATTTATCTTAATGAATATATATTATTATAATTAAGTCATTTATTAAAAATCCATGATTTTTTTGATTTGAACATTCAAATAGTTCATATTTTTTACATACAAAGAATTTTTATCTTGTGTGAATACATTTTCTATTCTTGTTTCTTAAAACTTATTTAAATTATCATTAAAAATTGAACAACAATTTTCTAAAAAATGAAAATAATATCCTTCCCCCTAAATTTGATAAATACATAATATTTTATTCTATAATCCTTCAACAAAAAGAAATTTTTTATGTGGAATTATTTTGGATCTCTAACAGTTTCTACCCCAATAATCTTTACATGTTCATCATCACCAAATGTGACGTAGCCTCCCTCATCATTTTATCTTGAGTGGAAGATATAAAAATATCCACTCATATGTCATTAAAATCAACTATCTATTAAATATTTTGAATTGTTGACCTTTTTAATTTTTTAGTTAAAAAACTAATTAAAAAATATATATTTTGTTACCCAATTTCTCTTGGGTCCAACAGTGTTATAAATAAAATAGTTGGGAATTAAAATATTTCATCTTCTTTTAGAAAATTCAACACTTTTTTATCTCTTATAATATGTGATTGATATGTTACTATTGATAAGACTTTTCTTTTCACCTAAAAATTTGGGTTATCAAAAACCAAAATGATTATTATAGTGACCAATTTTTTCATAATGAAAAAATTAAAGATTTACTTGGTTTAATTATAATAACTAGATAGAAAATAAATTTTTTCTATCTGGGTGTTTTACCCATTGCTTTATTTGCCATATATTTTTATTGTGTTCTTTGTTTAATATAAGGATTTGATTTAAATAATTCTTCCCTTAATAAAGATATTCATTGAATATTTTTAATTTTTGAATATAGTCACTAAATATTTTATTTTTCTATAATATACAACACTACAAGGAAATGATTTTTAAATCAGATTAAAATTCAGAATTTTTTATATTAGTTCAGCTTTTTCATTAAGAACAATGTCAAAATATTTTCTAAGATTAATTCCCCTTTTCATTAATAATACATATTTATCTTATTACCTTGATAAATTTTAATTAAAATCTTCAAAAAAAAGTGTTTACATGTTTATATTTGTAATAACAATAACAAACAAGAGGTATATCATCAGCTTGTTCCCTGAACCAGAGATCTTCCTTCAAATTAGATACTTTAGCTATTATATTATAATTTCATTTATCTTAGGATTCCTTTAAGGAAATCCATGTAGGCATCATTTCATTATTTTTCTTTATTGTAGTTTAATTCCTTCTTATAAATTTTTGTATACTTTTTATAATTCTTAATATGAGGTTAGCCATTCTTTATATCCACTATTTTATTACACTAATAGAATATTATTTCTTTGGTATTTCCATCAAACTTATTATATATATTGAAGGATTTTATGAAATTATTTTTTAATTTGATATAATTTCTTGATGTTCATTGAAATTTGGGAAAGATCATCACTTAACTCCAATATACATGAATCCACTTCATCTGGGGAGTATGAAAATGTTGTCACTTTATTTTATTTCCCATATTTTGTAGTGAATTATTTTAGGGATTTATTATCATTCTTAACATTTTTTTGATCTCCTCACGTAGATTCCATGTTATACTCAAACAAAATTAATTAAACATTGAGATATTTAATCATAAAATCTTCTATAGTAATAGACTATCTTATATCTGGTGAAATTAAAATCCATTTAAAAGGAAGAACTTTAAGTACATTGAGAGCTTGATCAGGTTTTGGGATTGGAGATCCTATGGAAGATAAATTGTTTACAATTTCTATAAACCATCTTTTCATATGAGTTATTTGATTAACATAGAACATTATGAAAGTATTGAAAAATAATTGGGTTTTGTTGTATCTAATTATACTTACATTATCAACAACTTCATTTTAAATAGAAATAGTTTCACACATTTTGTTTTTTTTCATCACACAGTGAATGTAATTTGAACTCATGAGGAACTAATCCATATATAATATCATTCATTGTCCGGGAGTTCAGGTCCCATTATACTTATACCCTAGCCTACCATTTCTATGGTTCTCCATAAGGAATGTAATAAGGAAGAAAATATTATTTTTAAAACTTTAGAACATGATTTTTAGTTAAATAATCTTTTGATCCTTAAAAAATCTATAGTTATCTCAATTAAAATAAATATCCTTGACTAAAAAAATTATGTCTCAATATTTTTCCATTTTTTCCAATTGAAAAAAAATTATGACTTCAATATATTTGGTTTTATAAGTTATGTGTCTCAAGATTTTATAATAATTTTTTTGCATATCAACTTACAAAAGTTGGGGGGGGGGGTAAATTGACTTCAAATTTTTTTTCTTAAATTGAAATTATGAATCTTTGAAAAATGTATATATACTATGATATTTGATATAAAACAATATTAAATTGAAAAACTGAAGAAATAATATAAAAAACATACTTTAGTTGTCTTAAGCATAAGGATCACCTAGTCTACTCCACCAACACTCTAATCCACAATCATGTTGATTTTAACTATGTATGTCCTCTATCCTAGAGACCTTTAATGTTTAATGAAAACAACTAAAAAATTATATAAATGTATCTAAGAGATCAAATATTCTATCCATTTTTAAAATTCATATCCTAGGAATATATGCACTCAAAACAATGAGTGTAAATTTTTCTGAAATTGGAGAGTAGTAAGATTCTGGGCTTTATTCATAGTTGTGAGTATCAATTGATATTTGATGAATAAAGATTCTATATAATGGATGAACATGTTATTGTAGATCTTTAATATTTTATTTTTCAATATATGTAACAAAAAAATAATCAAAAATAGAATATTTTTTAAAAATTCACTACAATAATGGATTAAATAATAAGGAATATTTTCACTTTATATTTCTCTAAGGTGACCTCAAAACATGATTTTACACTCACCACTTTTTCCTTTTTTAATTTGAAAAATCCATATATAATTAAAATGTTTTGGAATAAATAATATAACAATAATAAATTAATTTTATCTTTCTTTTTCATGGATCTTTAATCATAAAAATCCCAAAAAATGTATCATGTTGGTGCAACATACCACTTCCTTAAATATTTATTCTTCTTAAAAATAACTACATTATTTAAATTTCATTTTACTTATTTATACATAAATAATTTTGAAAAACTCAATGTAAGGGTGGATTTATATTGATATTATATAATGATAATAACTTACCTCAAATTAGTAAAAATATAAGATACATGTATTTAATTATATCAATCATTGTGGGTCGTCAATATTGGAATAATTATGAACCTAAGGATTCAATTAATCATATAAATTTGTTATCAATTTCAATGATTTATCAAAATATCAAAACATTATTTGAGAATAATATATTGAAGTATGGTCATATGTCTTTGATGTCTACCATTCAGATCATAAAATTTGTTTGATCATAAGTATTTCATAGGATTATAAAGATTCACTAATATGGTAAGGCATTATCACTAACAAAAGGATTTATCACAAAAATCCAATGATAGAATTATTTCTATATATTATTATATTAATGGTCATAATTCAAGAATTTAAGACTTTAACTGATCATTGAATTTGAGCCTAAATATTTTACGAATTATAAGTCCTCTAGAATTATAAAAATATTTGAAAACTTAAATTTCTCTTAGATATTAAATGACCATAAATTTTGTCTGTCAAGGTGCATAGGTTCGTATAACATGAACGCAAGGATTAATCTCCTAGAAAACATCAACGCATATAGTAATTTATTAGGAAAACAAATTAAAACATTAAATATCAATCCACATGCTTAAATAAAAATTCTTTGAATCATAATTCATGATTTTTGAGATCATTAAAACACATAATAAAGAATGATATGTTTAAACAAAATGAGTGTTCCTAACTAAAATTTAATTTTAATGTAGTTTTTTATGTTATATAGATATTTAATTATTAATAGGATAAATTATAGGATTGGGTAAAGGCTACACAGATATCTCATTTTCATTATAATTATTTTATGCTGAAGAGTGCATCATTTTTTTGATATTTCAAAGAGGTCAACACTATTATAATATAATATCATTAAAAAATGTTTATCCATTTTTAAATTATATATATTTTATATAAAATGAAATTGTCGTAGAAGAACATATGAAATTTTGTTCAATGTCAGTTTCAAAAGCCTTATTCTTGAATATGTCTAGACTAAAGTGGGTATAGATTCCAAGATCTAGATTTATAATTTAGGTAATTAATATACATTTTGAGAAATAAAAAAACTAGTACTATGCATTTTTAAACGTTCATTAAATATATTTTATTTAAAATAATGTAGTTTTTGTATTATGCATTAAATTCTTAGTGATAAGTATTAATATATTTTTATATTAAGTAACAAAAAATTTCGGATTTTTACTTTGAAATAATATTTTCCTATTCATTGTGATTTCATAAACCATTTTTATAAACTACATTAGCTAGAGGATTTTAGATTATGGAAACATTTTCATATGCTATTTTATAATTTCTTGATAATTTATTTTAAGAAAAAAATAATAATTTTAAAACAAATTTTCGAACTATATTCATTGGAATATGTTCAACTTTATGTATTATTGTATAACATCTAATAGTTCACTTCAATTTAATATTATCTTACAAATTAATTTTTTTTGGTAAAATCAATAAATGTTCATTTCATATTTAAATTTATTTTTATTTTTAGGGAGTAACTAAATTACTTTTTTAGAAATTTTAAATGTGTTTTTTAGAGATTTTATGTCATGGTTTTGGAGGCATGAAATATAAAATATATTGTTTCGTTGAACAAAATGGCTAAGGAATCCACCATTAATAATGGCTCGTAGTCCGTATTTAGTGTTTTTAAAAAGAGGGAACTACCAATTTTGAAACTTAATTTTTGATCTATTTTACACTAATTTTAGAATTTAAAATGGAATCATCTAGAGATCTTGCTAATGGAGAGATCACATTTGAAATATAAATTGTCACATATTTACATGAAAACTATAAATTCTTACTGAATAAATAAATTGTATTTTTATGGTAATGTATCATGTTCTTAAGTGAATAATATCATCTATTCCAAGATCATATAAAAAATCATTAGGGATATTTTATGAGTATAACAGAGAAAAGAAGGTAAATGTATCAATTAAATAACATGAGTTTGTTTTGATAATATGTTTTCAAGATGATGAGTCACTGGTTATTTGACAAAAACTTCATGAAATATATAGAACATTAAATAAGGATAAGGCCTTAGAAATCATGTTAAAATATAATGAATATGTTTATAAAATAGAACATTTTGTGCTAAAATATATTATTGTGTTTTGATATATTCAATATTTCTTATTACCAAGACAATGAGTAAAAGAAAAAATCAAAATATAAGATTCTTATATTCCTTATTTCCACTACAGAATGAATAAATTTAATTTTGTGAAGTTCATATGGGGGAAATGATAGAAAGATTAATCTTTTTTAATACTCTACTAAATGAAATTTACTGAATCTGGATTTTGAAATAACCTTCTATATGTTTAAAAGAAGAATAAAGAGTCTACTAAAAAGAAATGGGTAAAACCGTAGGATATTCTATAGGTTGTGGAATCCTCGAACAAAATAAAAAATAAATTTATAGATTATGTTGATGAAAATTCTAATATATTAGTTAAAAAATATAGAGAATAATTGAATATAAAATTCAAGGAAGAAATAAATAAACTAGATTAGTATAATTAAAAAAATATTTTTTATTTCAAAAAAGAGAAAGATTGATCTATATGGGAATATTAAATTAATTTAAAATTTGTGGAAAAGAAAAAATGAATTTACATGATGGTGAATAAGTCAAGGAACACCCTTCCACTGCTTACCATTAGTGAGGCATTTGAAAAATATAAAAATGTTATATGGAAAATATTAATTTACTCAAATTATGGAATTAGGAAAGGAAATGATATATTAAAAAATAAAAGGAAAAATAATCTTCTATATTGCATATTTCTCCACCTACGGAAATATAATATGGAGTATATATAATAGTAAAAACAAAAGGAAAATAATTATCTATGATAAAAGAATTCACTCAGATAAATTATACTCTATACGATGAATCATAATAAAAAAATACAATTAAGATTTTATCTCTTCAAGTCCATAAATTTCTTCAGAAACTAATAATTCACTTGAAGATAAATCATATATGATTCAATATATAATTACCCCTTCTCTAATAGCCCAAATTTTGGGTCTTTCATTATTACATTACCATAGATACAATATTCAAATCCCAATGGACTGGATTGTTTAGTATTATTAAAGAACATGAAACATACATGGTAACCTTATCACATTGAAAATAGAAAACAAAACATAATAAATTAATGTATTTTTAATACTTAATATTTTTTAAACATTTCAACATCATAACCTTGGTAAATGTGAATAAATAAAAGGGTGATATCAAATTCTTAGTAAGGGTTAAGTACAATGGATAAAATAATAAATACGTCTGAATTATCAATATGGAAAGGTATATAACTGAAACCCCATTTCATTTAATCAAAAAAATATGTATTAAATTCATCCATATGTATTTTCCTAATGAATGTATCATGGATAATAATAACTAAAATATGAATGAAATCAATTCTTAATTATTGGATATCATGTATTTGGCCCATGAACCACTACCATCACGACCTTTCACAACATAGGTTAATCATTATGGATAAAACCACATTTTTTTCAAACATTGTGTCTCTTTATACTGATGATGCATAGGGGGGATATCTATAACTATGCCCCACCCATGTCTACATGTCCAAATCATTCATTATATATCGAGTATTCAAATTCTCCCATACGACTTTGATACATTCGAATTATATGATAAGTGAAGGAATGTCATTTAAAAAACATAATAATACCATCATAAATGTATAAATCATGATATAAAATTTCAAATGGATAGTATATACACCACATGGATGTGAATTTATGCATAATAACAAATAGGTACATTGTAATTTAAGGTGGAATTTCTTACAAACATTTAAGTTGTAGAATCATATGCCTCATTAAATTAGTATGTATCCAATGAAAAATTGAAAACCATAAATTTAAGTATATTTATGACAGGATTTATCGAGATAAGTATACATACACTACAAATAAAAAATAAGTGGTGAGTAAGAAATATATCTCATAGAAATAAAAAGTGAGATGAGAAAATCCTTACCTCACATATCGTTTTGGTAGTACATTTTTTTACCTATTTTATAATGATTTAAAGATTGTTATTAATTTATTTCAGAACCATTTATAATTTTAGGATATCTTATATTATCCTCTTATATCATTTTATTAATCATTTTTAATAATATTTCATTATTACCCTTGTTTCAGGTGTTAACCTGTTCATATTCTTACGCATGTTTTTTCATGAATGTATTAGTTATGTTGCCTATGATATAGATCAAAAATATATATAATGATATAAATGTTATAAATATAATATTAAATCATAAAACTCCTTATTATAATCATTCTTTAATGGTTATCATAGAAAATTAATATCATCGCATCGTGGAAATGGTACGCCCTACGTAAACATGAGCGACGATATCATTCTATTAATAATTAATTGGTAAGAAAGTTGATGGAAAATTAATTATAAATAATAAATATAATGTCATGATTACAATATACATCCATTATTTCCATAATTATACCCATTCAAGTAAATTGGTGAAGAAATAAATATTACACCACATGGTAGAGACGGTGAGTCGCATGTATGCACACGTGGTGCTTTTTCATTTCATAAAATAGAGAAAACAAGAATATGGTTATCTAATAATCATAATAACATATAAGAATAGTTATGATATGATATTTATTAATTTATCATGGAAACAACACATGAATATAATGTGGAAGAAGAAATATTTTTAGAAGATTAAGGAAAGAGGATTACCTCTTCTATAAATGAGATCCTTTATAAAATACCATAAGGGACCTTTGGTAGGCCATTTTGAAAAATAAGGACCACTATAACATGTATATGGATGATTGGAAGAGAACATATTAGGGTTATTTCGATCTATAAGGATCTATATGGTGTTAATATATGGGGGAGGATGATCCATTTTAAATTTGAGGTGAGGAGAACATTTGGAAACTCTAAAAATATGAAATTATTATAAATTAATTTTCTATTAATATTGGATTAAAATTTATTTATTTAGAATATAAGTTTAGGTTTAGTTGAAATCATATAAAACAATAATTTTTATACATGTTTAGGTCACTTTCTTTACCATATTTTGTTGTAACCCTTATTGAAAATATTTTAAAATTATTATGGCCTTAGGTGTTTTTACTATTTGAAGGTTAGTATAGTTAATATAAAATGGAAGAAATACAATAAATGATTAATTGGTGATCTTTTAAACTATAACCCAATAATTTCAAAAAATAATATTTTTTTATGATTTTTATATCATTTAATATGACATTATTTAATTTTGAATATCATTAATCTCACTTTTGTCACTATTCATTACTTGACTTTTATAATATATCATAACAACTAGATATATTTAAAAAACACTTTGAAATAATCACTAAAATGTAAAATTAATATATAAAATTTGTGTATGAAATAAATTATTTCAAATTATATTAATTTTATTATTTATAATGTCAGATATTGGATATTTTCATTAATTAAACAATTTCTACATCATCATTGTGTAAGCCTTTATGGTAATTATTTATTTCCTAAAAACAATATATTATAATAATAAATAAAAACATTTTTTATTTAAAAAAAACTATTTATATTCTAAGAAACTATCATAATAACCATATATAAATAGGAATACTTATTAAAAACATGAGTATGACATATTTTACTTTCCTTTGAAAAAGATATTATAAATGTTATATTCTCATCCAAATTACCATAAATGGGTTCGTAACTTATAATATATCAATTATGGGTTAAAAATAGTAATCTAATAAATTTTGGGAAGTTTTATGGCCATTTTTTAATATTCATAATATAAATTTTACACTTAATTACTTGATATACTATTAACCATGTTAATTAAAATATTAATAAAGTTATTAATCATATTATCCAAAAATAGAAGGGAAATATTTACTAAATTTATATCTTATGATTTCAAATATGGAATCCATTTTTGAAAATTAGAAACATATAACTATGTATAATTTATTTAATACTAATCTCATGGATTGGGTGAGAAAATGTGTTATTAATATGGAAAAAATAAAAAAAATGTAATGTTTTTATATGCATATTCAATGTAAAATTGAATATAGTGGCCTAAATTGTATTAAATGATAAAAATATATTTAATTATACTTAAAAAACAATTACTAATATAATTTATCACTAATAATTTTTTAATCAAAAAATAGTTTTCAATTAATATTTTTTATTTTTTCACTATTCATAAAAACATGAAACGTATCAGACAAATACCTAAAATTCCAAAAGAAAATAGATATTTAAATTTCAAATAATATGTTTATTTTTTCAAATATAATTTATAAATGTGACAAAAAATATATTTAATGTAAGAGAATCATGAAAATGTAGTAAAAAAACGTTTAGAAAATTATATTTTTTATGTGTAAAAGTGGATTTATTTTTATATAATGTCTAGAAGTACCATAAATTGAATTTTAAACATTATATTGAAAATATAATATATAAATTTAATTATGTGGTTAATATTTTTAATTTATTATAATTTAATGAATATGATGTAATAATATTTCATTACTCATTTTAGTGGGGTATTACGTGAAACATAATCAATCAGGACATGAAATGTATTTTAAAAGAGACATATCAGAACATTTTGGGGTGTTACATTATCTCCTCCTTACATAAATATTTTCCTCACAATTTAATGTTTAACTTCAAAATTATAAGGTTGATAGTTGAAAATTCCATTTTTGGAAACCCACAATGGAAATAGAGTTAATAAAACATCTTCTAAATAGGAGGGAAAACCAAATGTGAAGGTCACCAAAAAATTAGGCTTTCGAATAGGATATAATTCGTGTAATGAAACAAAATTTACATAGAAGATAAATAAAATGATAATGTATTGATGGAGAATGATAGAGGACATAGACATCAAAAATTCTACCATCACAAAACAGTAAACCTGTGATGGGTTAAAGAGGCCATTGATTTATTTGATACAAAAATTAAAATAATATCATTTTTCATTCCAAATTATTTTTCTAGAGTTGGGAAATTATATTACTATCCAAATAATAACATTAAAAAATAAGCTTACATGATTTATTTCCATGACATAGGTATAAGATTACCCTTTTGTTATGCTTTGATGTATTTTCATTTCATCTATTACACTCGTAAATAGATATTAAAGTTGAATTTTGCAGACCTCACATAATTTGATGAATAATATGATCCACAACTAATTCCATTTGTATTTAAATATTTTCTGAAAGTAAAATTCTTGTCACATGTTATAAATAAAAAATAATATACAAAGTTCTAAATAATCCATTCTAGAAGAATTTAATCTTAACAGTCATCCTAAATAATTTTTTAAAAATTAAAAAACAAAATAATTAGACGGTAGGTCACTAAATTTTAAAAACATGTATCATTATATTATAAAAAGAATTTAATGTATCTATTATTTTCAGATATAAAATATATGAATAACATGATCACATTAAAACCATAATGTAATAATTCTTACTTAAAAATAATAAATGAAGAAGTACTATAGTACAATCCATATATATTTCAGGATTCTTATAACCATATTATCATTGAAAAAAAAATTTTGCTACATAATTCATGAATCAAAAATCTGAATTATATTAATTATTCCAGTCCAAATGTATTAACAATATAATCTTGACCTTGATCCCTTTTCATCATCTGAGTTTTATTCAATTGATTCCTTAGGAATTCATTTTAATAGTGCCCTATATTATTATTAAAGAAACATTACATATTTATATCTTCTTTATTTCCCTTGTCATAATGATCCTGGTGAAATTTTTCTTTAGACTTGTAACAAACTCACATTCCCTCCAATAATGTATTGGGGTGTTTCTTTACATAATTTTCACACGTAGAAAATTCCTTATTTTTATTTTTCCATTAATCTCTTCCATGCAACATAATTCCCTTATTCTATTAATTTACTTTAATTTTATAAGATTTAGAGTATTATTATGATATATTGATATCACATTACATTATATCTGTGTGTGAAGAGAATTTTTGAGAGACCAGTGCCCGTTGGAGGGATGAATTTAAACTATTAAAGAAAATATTCTTATTACTCCTTTGGTTATATATATAGTTTGTACAATGCCTTACTAATATTGTAAATTTAGATTCGTACTTAGAAACATTCTCATCTTCCTCTTGATTCAGTCTCAATAATTTTTCCTCCATATATTCTCTTAGTTCGCAAGGGAATGATTTTTACAGGAAATTATCCTTAAAATCGTTCAATTTCATTTTTTACATTTCCTCATCATACGTAGAGTTTTGAATCAATTACCATCATTGATACACATTTATAGAGTGTTGATAAATTTCCAGGACAACCTTGTACTGTCCATTACTTACCAAAGCAAGAAATATATTATCAAAATAACTTATCCATTTCTCAGATAAAAATAGATTTTTAGTCCCATTGATTGATAGAGTTTTTTGTCACATGAAGTGATCTAAAATTTTTACACTACATTTTGGAACATGACACTCTGTTTGAGAAATTTTATGGCTCATAACCTGAGTCCGTTTTCCAAGTATAGTTATATGATTTTTAGCATTAGTTATACCTCAATACCTAACACCACTATCTTGAATATGAGGTAAATCACCACATGGATTGTGTGTGTTGATAAATATTCCATTCATTCCACAATGAGACATTACTATAAAAAATGGAAAAAATATATCATAAAATAACTTTATGAAACATATTATGTAATTTCAGAACTAGTGAATCATATAAATGAAATAAAAAATTCAGGTATAAATAATCTTTAAATCATAAGCTATGTTTATTTGTATATATTCAAAAATTATATCATAGGGTTTCATTCTCTAACTTATGATCTTCTAAATCTAGTTCCTAATATTTCCACAAAACATTATATACTAGTAAATATAACAACCCCAACTCTAGTGGCCCGATGTTGATTCCTTTATTTATTACATTGTCATAGAAAAAAACTCAAATCCCAATAAACCGATTAGTTTAGTGTTATTGATGATATAGACACATACATTGTACCCTTATTACATTGGTAGTCAAAAAAACATAAAAAAGAATGCAATTTTTTTCCTTGAACTCATTTAATCATTTCATCTTCATAACCTGGGGGAAATGGAATAAATAATAGGGGGATATCAAATGCTCAGTAAAGGTTAAGTTCTATAGAATCATTAGTGAATAAATGATTATAATCAATATGGTAAGGTAAATTTCCGAAAAAAATATTTAATTTAATCATAAAACTGAAAATCAAATGCATCTATATATGTTTTTCATAGTTAGAATTCCATAGATAATAATAAGTAGAATCTTAATGAAAGAAATTCTTAATTATTGGATTCAAGTATCTGGCACGTATACCCCTACCATAATGACATTTCAGAAAACAATTTAATCACTACGGGAAAAAACCCATTGTGGATGTTTTTTTATCTCATTAGACTACCAATGAATCAAGGGAATATCTATAATTGAGCCCCAGCCATGGATTCATTCCCATCACATTCATTATATATCAAGTAATCAATGTGGCTCAAACCACTCTGATACAATTGAATTCTACAACTCCTAAAGGAATAAAATTTAACAAATCATAAAAATAAAACAATGAATGAATATATCATGATATTACATAATAAATGAATAGTATATACTCTTCATGGAAGTGAATTAATTTATAATAACAAAAAAGTCTAAATGTTATTTAAGATAGAATCCCTTATAACCTTTTAATTAGTAGAGTCTTATTCCATATAAAAGTATTATTTTTCCAATGAAACATTTAATACCATAAATATAATGATATTCATGATACGATATATCGATGGTAGTATATGTACAACACCGAGAAGAAATATGTGGTGAAAAAGTTAAATATATCATATAAGTAAAAAGTGAGACATTAAATTGATTACCTCACACTTCCTTTTGGTTATACATGATTTAAATCCTATATAATGATTTAAATATGTTATTAATTTTTTCCCGAACCATTTTATATATAATGATATGTTATATGATCCTATAAAATCATTTTATCACATGTTGGTTAATAATATTTGATTATTAACCTTGTTTCAGGTGTTAACTGTTTCATTTTCTTATGAATGTTTTGTCATGAATATCTCTGTTATTTTGAATAGGATATAGATCCAAAATCTCTAAAATGATATTAATTATATAAATATCATATTTATTCATTAGATACATTCTTATAATCCTTCCACAATAGTTATCATGGAAATTTAATCTCATCAAGTGGTCGAGATGGTAGGTCGTACATACGAACAATCCTGAATGGCCAGAGAGCCTTTTTTTTATTCGTTTTTGATTATACCCATTTTAATGGTTTAAAGGGAACCCTTACAAGGATCGTAGTCTTTGTGACATTACATGACCCACAAGTCTTATAAGAACTCATCATGACTATAACTACTTGAATCTTCCCCTCTACAGCATCTACATCATGATGTTATCTCTCCAACTTCACAAGGTTGTTCAACTATGCTTCTCATGCATTCACATGGCAGTCCCGATGGACATTTACATACCCACTTATTCTTCCAACCACATTATCTCTTCTCTGGTGGATGAACCTACTATAAATCTTCATATAAAGAATGTTATATATAGTGCAACATTCCACATTTTGAACCAGATGAAAAAGCTCTGAATTTGTTTTTATTTCTATTAGGTGGACATGCCAGTATTAAAATAGAGTGTGTCCACTTTTTCTCCCTGATAGTTACATTGCGACATGTGTTTTAAAATTAATGAAATTTATTTAATTTTAAATTTTAAATTTTTATTGTGATGACTATTACTATTATTATGATTATTATTATAATAAAAATAATTATTATTATTATTATTATTATTAAAAGTTTTTTTGTTTAGGTTTTTTAGGTTTGTGGAAAACCCAAGGGGTGGTGAAAAATAATAGGAGTGACCCCCCTGAATTTTCATACTCCACGCACAACGCACTGGGCATCTCCTCTGCACGTCTCCTCCATGGCCAGAGCTACCTCGACCAAAGCTCCTCTTCCCTTATCCGAGCATCCTCCTCCTCAGTGTGGCCTCCTCCCTTGGCCGACCCCCCTTTCTGCATTGAGGCACCCCTAGGAGAAAACCCTTGGACACGCAACCCCCCTCTCAGGTTCCCTTCTTCCGTACTATTTTCTTCCTGAATCCTTAATGATTCTTACTCAAATTGAAAAGGGTGTGAGAATAATGTCTCAAGATTTCCTGGTTCATATTCCAGCAACCATCGCCAAAGGAAAGGCGATTCTGGTGATTTCGGTCCCCTGACTTTGTTTTGGGGTAAGGTTTTGTTGTTGTTTCGTTGTTTACACTAGTTTAATTTAGGTCTTTGGTATTTACTATTCCCTGTCGTGTTTCTTGTTGTTCATTGATCTCTATCATGTCGTTTTGGGGTGATTTGGTTTGTCTCCACCAACCAAGGTAAGGTTTTAGACTCACTGTTTGGTTTTTCCCATGTTATATGTTGTACTTTGGGTGTTTAGAGTTCCTTGTCTTTATCTTGTAGAGAATTGGTCCCTGTCAGTTGGTTTCAAGTTTCCAATTCAAGGGAAACTCACCTATGTGTGCATAGGTATGTATATATATATGTTTTTAGGTTCCCCCGTTACATGTAATTTCACCTATGGTAGTGAATTGCACATGTGGGGAAAGGTGTGCCTATGTACATATATAGGAAATGCATTCGTAGTTGAGTATCAGCTAGTGTATGCACATAAGCATATGTTTAAGGATCCCCTTGTGCATTCACATGGCCTTGTGGGTGTGTGCATAGGGGCTAGGTGTCGTTGGACGTGTGTGAATGTGCTTATACTCAGTGGGGGGCCAGCTACTCATAGTTAGAAAGCATTAAGAGATGGACTGGTTGTCTTAGTTCCACTTGAGTTAGGATCCCTTCTTTTTCCCCATTTAATAAAATGAACGCATTACTTTATTTCTCACTCTATTTTTATTATACTTTAATTAATGTAGTTAAGTCTTTAAATTAATTGTTTTTAAAATTAGTGCAGTTACATCCTTAAATTAATCATATATTAGAAGTGGTAAATTTAATAAATTTTTGTATCATAACCAAGTTCATGGTTTTATAATAAAAATCCTCTTCTGAGGTGCACTACATTTAATCTAAAATTGTAGTGATCACGTTTCATTATTTCCTTGCTTATTGCTTGGCTTCATGATTTTTTTAAGTGTTTAATTAGTTTTAAAAAAAAATTTAAATATCACTAAATAAATTTTTTGATAAAGAAATGACATGATTTCTAATAAAAATCCTCCAATGGAGATGAGTTGTCTTCAAGATTTAAATTTATTAGTAGATTTTTATTCTTTCTGGATAAAATTTCTTATGACTCTTTGTGCCTGAAGTTAAAACTGATAAATGAAATTCTGGTACTTGTCCTTTACTGGTTACCTCAAAATGATGTTGCTTCTTGAAAAATAATAGATGAGCCAAGACACCTCTTAAGTTCATGGCTTAACATGTAATGAGAACTTTTAATGTAGTACGTCTACCCTCTTCCATTTACTTCGGCACTTATGTCATGCCACGTCTTGTGCTTCTTGTCACAACCTTTCGGCAATTCCTCATTATCTCTCTTTAAAATTCTTGGGTGGTTCGCTCATTCCCATTGTGAACTTTATTTATTTTAATTCCCATCCTGGGTGCTCGCCTTGCCTCTTATCAACCTTTTGGGTATGCCTCGCCCAAATTCCCAATTTTACATGTTATTTAAGTTATAAATGCAATGTGATGGTTTTAATTGAATTCCTAGATTGAACAATTTTGTTAGCATGTACCATTTAATTTCATTAATGACCTATCATTGATGCATGATGATGCCTTACGCTTTTTTTTCCCTTCTATTTCTCGTGCAAGTTCTAGAATTTTGGACATGACGTTCCTCTCCAATGGTTATCCAATATTGTGATATTGGATGTTAGACATGACGATCAACACTAAATAATTATCTAGGTGCTAGACCTGGAAATCTACACCAAATGTTATTTGGGGTGTTAGACATGGAGATCTACACCAAATGATAATCGAGGTGCTTGACATGATGTTCAAAACCAAATGAATGATAATAATGATTCATGAAAAGAATGAGAGGTTTGATTAAAACACTAGTGAAATGTGATCAAATAAATAAAGGTAGGAATTAATGGATTTCCAACAAGAGTTGAAACTCCTTGGAAATGACAAGTGAATAAACATAGTATAAACGAAAAATATGATAAAAAATAATTTCTATGCTTGAACAAATGTACATGTGTTGTTTTCAGTAGGTACATATTCCAGCTATGGGCTGAAGCAGGTATTACTGTCAGGTGTCCATTTTGAAACCTGGACGGGCATTGATTCTTTATAATGTACTGTTATTCTTTGGAAATACCTGCACATTGTTTAATTACATTTCAATATCTAGAGCGGGGTTGACACCAGACGTTTTGGACTATTGATAATTATATCTCACAACCTACTCGGGCCGCCATTGCACTGGGATACCCGAGTAGATTCGTTTTGGTTGTAGGACCTTGCTGTTGATGTTTCTTGTACTTGGAGTTAGGAGAAAAAGATCGAGGTAAGGCTCGGGATGCTTATGTAGATCTTCCTCAGGAATAAGTCTTTTTCTTATTTACTTCTTGCATTGATGTGTAAGTATTTTGTGTTGTTTACTACGTCCATTGTATCATTAGCATGTCTTGCATGCTTCTTCAATATAAACTGACGTTCACCAATTTTGTTCAAACTTTACGAGTGAAATTTTATTTTCGCTTCTTTCTTATTATATACACTTCTTCTGCTATTACTGTATTTTTTCCTTTTTCTTCACTTTCATAAGAGTCTATAGTATGCCCCCTGACTTAGCTTACACCCTCATCGCTAGTTGGAAACCTCTGGCGTAAGCAGAGACATGCTAGAGGTCATGCTGCGAACCGGATCGGGTTACCTGTTCAGGATCCACCCATGTTGGTTCATGACAAAATGGTATCTAAGCACTCCTTTTTCTTTGACTTACTATTTTTGGGATTGGTAGATAGGAGACTAGGAATGTGTTGGCACTTGGGTTAATAGTTGTTTTTGGGACTCATCACCCAACATACGGTAAATGACCAAGTGGCCAGGGCTGAGATTTTGGTTTATGCTTTTCAATGTTACAATTGATAGGATTTCACCATGAGTGATTGGTGTAATTTCTGATGCTTATGAATTAATGGAATTTGTGATATTTTAACTATTTAGGAAAAGATGAATAATTTCATGCATCATCTTAAGAACATAGTAATTCACATGCCATGCATTATTCCATGCCATGAAGTTTCATTTTTGGATGAATTTTTATTCAAATTGTGTTCCTTGAATGCCAGCCATGCCTTGCATTTATTTAGCATGACTATTTAGATACCATGTTTCAGTGATATATATATCATGTTAGTCTGGTTCCATGCTGCCTGTTTACTAGAATAATTGCCTCGTGTCATGATTCTGTGTTTATTATCATGTCTCTGTGATTAAAAATGTCATGTTTCTATGATTACAACATGATTCCTTCTGTTAGATTATTTTTAGTGACGTGCTATCTTGTTTGATATCTAATTGGTTGTTTTTTTCTAAAATTTAATTGGTGAAATTAAATGGTATCCATATTCCACCTGTAAGGTGTTTGGATGCTTTATGGATTGGTAGATGGATGCCCATATGACTAGACTGTTGAACATGTGCATATTGTATTATAAAATGGTTTTAAATGAAAACGGGCTAGGAATTGGAACCTATCATGGTGACCTTTGTTCAAGATCCTCGTGTAAGGGTAGATAATGCTTCTTGAGTTTCCTAGGGATGGAAGCACGTGTTTTTTCTATAGGAACTCTTTATTTTCATAGTGACATAGATGATTGACTTTTGAGCTTAGTGACTTCTTTTTGAATTACCTAGTGTTAGGGTTGATTCCTATCCTTCGTAAGGGGCTAGCCCGTGGTAGGTAGAACCCTTAGAATTTAAAATCCTTGCAAATTTTGTAGGTTTTATGCCTTTTTGTGTCATTCACATCCCTTGGTTCCTAGTCGGATCCTCTTCCCAAAAAAATGACACGCTTCTCCGTACAAGTGGTTATGTTTATCATAGACTTAGATATGGGTGTGAGCAACGAGTAATGTTCATTTCCGACTTTTAGACATGCCTCGAGCATGGTCATCTTTCTCTTAGGTCTCTTGAATCCATCTTCTAACCCTCTTAGTGTACTCTTCTTTAAGTGAAAAGCATGGCCCCTATCTTGCCTTCATCCTTGATGCACTAAGAGAGATTCGGTCTTACACCACGCTAAATTCTAAAAACTATTGGGTAATGTCTATCAGGTTACACGCAGACATGCGGTTCTTATCAAATACTTTTTAGTCTTGAGTGATCCTTGGATCCTATGTAGGAATGCCTTGGATGAACTCTTGTACACCAGCAATTTCTTCTAACTTGACCGCTAGGCCGATGCCACTTTGGGATTAGTCAATGTTCTTTTATGGGCGTCTTGTCTTTGTTCCAACATCTCAGTTGTTATCATAGATTATGGAATACATTTCATTAGTTCCATTCACTCATGTTTTTCCACATCGAGGTATCCTTTGACTTATTTTTGGGATTGGATTCTTAAATAAAGGAACGTAAGCGAAAGTCAGGTATGGACTTCAAGGGATGTGTTTGTGGTCAATATGAGGTACCTTAAAAGATGACATCTCAGTTTAGTTCGTAAAATTCTGACCGTCTAAGCTGGACGTCTTTGGAAATTGTTAGTCGCAGTGGCTCGACTGGTTATCTCCCTTGTTCAAAGGTGCGATCAGTTAATGATTGTTTCTAGCACGTCGCCAAGTGTGACGATTGCGGTTTGTGTCGGGAAGATTTTTATCATTAAATGTTGGCTCAACTTGGGCTTAAAGTTGATGTGAAATTGACCATTTTATATGTTTCAGAAATCACGTGAGAGGGTTTCCATAATGATTAAGGTCATTTCTTATAGGAAATTCTGAGGCTGGAAGGTATAGTAGCTCAGAATTTGCCTCTTTCTAATGTCAAAACCTATGGTGGGAAGTAACTTTGGCATGAAGTTTAATGAGATGATGACATGGTCATGTATCTACAAAAAATGGCTTGGATAAGTATCGTCTCGGCATTTTAGTTGCAAGGGAGCGTAGGCTTAGATCTTAATGGCCTATGTTCCACTTTCTTAGTCAAAGCATGAAGGTGGATTAGGCGTTTAGAGATGGAACATAACCTCCTGTGAAAGTTTTTCGAGACTCTTGTAAATATGGTGATGTCCACATTGTTCCCGAGGGCTTCTTGGGGACGAGAAGTTCAAAGGTGGGATGTTTGTAATGTTCCACATTTTGAACCGGAAAAAAAAATCAATGATTTTTTTTCTTTTTGTTAGGTGGACATGTCGATTTTAAAACAAGGTACATACCCTTTTTTCCATGAGAGTTACATTGTGATGTGTGTTTTAAAATTAAAGAAATTTCATTAATTTAAAATTTTGAATTTTTATTGTGATTACAATTACTATTATTATGATTATAATTATTAGTATTTTTATTTTTATTTTTATTATATTTTTTTATTTAGTTTTTTTAGGTTTTTGTAGAACCAAAGGGGTGGTGCAAAATAAGAGGTGTAACCCCCTGGTTTTTCTTGTTACACACGCAGTGCACCAGGCTCTCCTCCATGCGGCTCCTCCATGGCCAGAGTTGCCTCAACCGAAGCCCCTCTTCCCTTGTCCAAGCCTCTTCTTCCTCAGCACGGCCTCCTCCCTCGGCCGACCCCCTTGTTGTAGCACGAAACTCCTAGGCAGAAACCCTAGGACACACGACCCCCATCACGTGGTCCCTCCTTCCGTGCTGTTTTTTTATCATATCCTTCACGATTCTTACTCAAATTGATAAGTTTGTGAGAATGATTCCTCGAGATTTCATGGTTCAAATTCCGAAAACCGCCGCCAATGTCGAGGTGATTCAGGTGATTTTGGTCAGCCGACTTTGTTTCGTGGTAAGGTTTGTTGTTTTTTTCTTGGTTTCCACTAGTTTAATTTAGTTATTTTGGTACTTATGGGTCCCTAACATGTTGCTTGTAGTGCGTTGAACTCTGTCGTGTGGTTTTGGGGTGATTTGGTTCGTCATCGCCAACCGAGGTAAGGTTTTAGACTCTCTGTTCGGTTTCACCCATGTTAAATGTTGTGCTTTGGGTGTTTGGAGTTCCTAGTGGTTATCTTGTAGAGTGTTGGTCGCTATCTGTCGATTTCGAGTTTCCAATTCAAGGGAAACTCACCTGTCTGTGCATAGGAATGAATATATATATATGAATTTAGGTTCCCCCGTTACTTTTAATTTCACCCATGGCAGTGAATTACACGTTTGGGGAAAGGTGTTCCTATGTACAAATATAGAAAATTGAAACATAGGTGAGTGGAGGCTAGTGTATGTACATAAGAATATGTGTAAGGATCCCCTGGCGCATGCCCATGGCCATGCGTGTGTGTGCATAGGGGCGAGGTGTCCTTGGACATGTGTGAAAGTGCGTATACTCAGTGGGCGAGGAGCTGCTCGTAGTTTCATAGCGTTAAGAGATGGAGTGGTCTGCTTAGTTCCACTTGAGGTAGGATCCCTTACATTTTCCAATTTAATTTAAAGAATGGAATACTTTATTTCTCACTGCATTTTTATTATATTCTTATTAATGCAATAAAGTCTTCAAATGTTTTTATGAGTCCTTAATCATCCCTCCCCTTTTTTTATTCCTCCCAATGTTCCCTCAATATCTCAAGAAACTCATTCCAATCATTTGGAGTCACACTCGTAAATTAAGGGATCATATCCTTATCTTGTTTAATCTAGTATATTCTTCATCTTATGTCTTTTATATCCATGTTCAATTATTTGTATTTGTCAATAGATACACCCATTACTATAAATTCTATGTATAAATTATGATAGACTCCTTTATCTCCCATTGAATCCCTCCCATGAACCATAATGTACACATGTTACCATACCTAAATTTAGTAAGGGATCCTCTCATTCTCTACATTATTCGAAATTATTTTTCATTTTATGACCTTTAATTTTAAATTAAAAAGGTTGGGGTGTGTTTTTAAACATATAGAATAATGAACTATATACCCCTTTCACTCTCATTAATCGCTTTCTTTAACATATCTGTTCCCCTATTATGCTGTTGAAATATCATTGTGGGATTCCATGACAAAACAATTGTGTGGTGAATACTTGTACCCATTTCTTATCAAGGGTGTTCACCATTATGCACTTACAATTTTTTATTTGGGACATAATAATAATTTATTCTACACTCCTTGATCATTGAATAAAATATGATGATAAATGATTCCTTGTTTTATGATCTATGTGGCAAACTTAAGCACGAAAATGAAATGAATGTGGCAGGTTCCCCTAGATTTTTATAGAAATTTATTGAATTTTGTGTTGTTTCTATCTCACGAGTCATCATTCAGGGGATTATGTGTGAAACTAATCCAAGAAAATAGTTTTTTCAACATGATGTATTTTTAGTTATCGTTGACCTGTGTTTGTGATGTATTTTTTAGGCTATTGTAACATTTCCCATGTTGCCTTTATGGTATCATGGTATATCATGCTTCATTTTTCGTATTTATGATTATTTTTACTTTTATTCCCCATTTATATTCCTATTTTATAACATGAATTTCTTATTTATGTTAAATAATTTTTATTCCCTTATATGAATTTTTATCCCACCAATTTCTGATGTATATCCCCTAGTTATCCATTGTTTTTTTAAGTATGAGAATTCATAGAATGTTTTCATTAAATATGATGTATTATTAGTATGAAGTTGTTATTTAAGGTACTAATTCCAAAATACACTATAATTCTCAATCTTTTGGGTTGTATTATATTTAATATTGTATATTAAATCATGAATTATTTTTTAATACTGATAACAGTTGTTCTAAAAATAAATTTAAAATCAACGTTCAAAATATTTTTAAAACTGAAGAGAAAATATTTTTGATTAATTATTTTATTAATAAAATGAAAAATCATTCGACCCTGAAAAATTATAAATTTAGGGATATATAAATATGGGTTGAAACATATAAAATATGTTTATGGGTAAATAAAAAAACTATTTTTTCGTTTTTATTATTTTTAAATATAATAACTTTGATAAAATAATTATAAAATTTTATTTTAAATAATTAGATTGGGAAATATAAAAAAAATAGATATTACCAAATTTATTTTAAACAATATATAGTAAATAACATGGATAACAAGGCAAATACCCAATATTGAGTATATAAATCATTTTTAATTATATCTTCTTATTATGAAGTAAAAAATTGGTCAACGAAGAAGATTTTTTTATATAAATGTAATTCACAAAATGATTAGTTGAAAATAAAATATGTGAGAGTTAAAAGGTAAAATATATCAAACAATTAAGAGAAAAATCATATAATTAATGGTATGACTCAATGAAATAAAAATTGATTCCTCAAAACCCTTCTCACTTTGGTAATATATGAATCCAAAGAAAATGAAAGAGAGTACATGAAATTGAATTTTAAATAACATGAATCATTTTCATATGGTGATATAATATTTAAATGTGGTTTTATATAAATTATATAAAGAAAAATATTCATATAATAAGAAATATATCTCAAAGAATATAAATTGGGATGAAAAAACCAGACAATGATTTCCATTTTGGTCGAGTGCACTCAACCCTCTGTATAATACATATGTTCATATTAATCATTAATTGAAAAGCCTTATACATATTTAATAACATTTTTATTTCCATATTATATTGTTTAATTATATATTTATTACTTATTATCAGTTTATATTGATCATTACTTGTTAAAAATTTTATATATTCACTATTTTTTTAGTATGAAAATATGTGTCATCATTCCATGTTCATTAGTTCATCATATACATAATATTCATGTAATTGGTATTATAATTCCTTAATATTTTATGATATTAAATGATCATTTAATGGAAATTTTGGGTAATTTTAAAAAATATTAAATACATAATGAGATGGTTTATATAATTTTTTAACAAAGAAAAGGTGATGTATTAATAATGATTTAAATAAGAATATTACTCAATAAACCATGTAATTATTAAAAGAGTATTTTATTTAAATTTTATTCTTCCATGATTGAAAACCATTATATGTCTTTGAGAATGTTTTGGATATGTTCTAGATTTATTAGATATACTGTGAGGATATTTGAAGAGGTTTTTTGTTGATTTGAAAATGTTCTCATATTCATAGTTTGAGATCAAAACTAGAAAATGTACAAAATCAAAAAATAATAGATGAATAATATTGGAAAATAACTAGAACATACTATGAAATGTATCATTATTTAGATTATATGTGAGTAAAATATGGATTTTACATTAGGGGTTCATAACATATTTCATGTATTATGCAAGATATTCTATTGATATGTAATATTTACCAGTGAATTGAATATTCCCAAGGCAATAAATCTATAAGTGATATGTAAGATATTCAATTCATATAGTAGATATGATGTGATATTAAAATAATAATATTGTAATGGAATGGACGAATAGTGACAGGTAATATTTGGTTGAACTCTTATTGTAATGATCTAAATGTAGAAAAAAACTAATGATGACACATAAGGGTTCATATTCATGGTATATAATGGTTGATTCGAGAAAAAGGCAATTTATAAAGTTACCAAGTGGAAAGAAAATTTCAGAAGGTACCAGATCCACTATGGTATATAATGTATTTTTTATGATATTGAATATTTGAAAATTAATTCACATGTAATTGTTTGTAATCAATAATATTCCATAGAAAATATAAAATATATTCTGATCTTATGAAAATATTCAAGCTCATGTAAGTCGTATATAAGAAATTTCATTTTGATGTACTGTATATCAGTTTGATAATCTATGATATTAAAGGTGATTCAAGTCTTTTGATGATTTTTTGGTCTTTAAGTCATAAATCTCATCATAATATAATTTATTTTTGATTAAAACCAATTATAAAGGATAATTAATTGAGAAGATATTGAGTGAATAATCTCTTGATAAATTTGGTATTTTAAATAGAGTTTTTGAAATCATTAATGAAGAACAAAACTGGTGGATTTATAAAGGGTATTGTTATCCATTTTTAAATTATAATATTGATACTTTTTTATTACAATTGAGAAAAGAGGATTCATATCCTGAAATCATAAGGAGAAGGTCCATATGATTCTGTTGAGAAATTTAATGAGATTATTTAAGAGATTAAAGTGTTGAAAATTAATGAATTTTTATATAAAAAATATAGAAATTATATTCATGTGATAATATAATTAAATAAATAATATTAATTGAATTTCATAGATGATAGAAATTTATAAGTTGCTATTCTACTAATATTATATATCAAATGGAGATAAATTATGAAAGGGATACTGATGGGTACTTTCAAATATTATTCATCATCCCTTTTGAGGAATGAAAAAATAAATATTCTTCATCTAAAATATTATTGTTATTGAGGAAGAATAAAATTTATCTTTATCCCATGCAATAATTTGTAATTATGAGATTCTAAGAAGAATTTAGACGTGGATGTAGTGATACTATTATTTTTTATAGTTAAAGACATATTATTGAGATGGGAATTAAGTAAATTACTGAAAATTATAAGGATCATATATAATATCAACCAGACCATTACTATGAGGATATATCATTGGATTATGTATGATATGTTCTAGAGGGTTATAGGTGATACCATCCCTCCCATTATAATGGATTATTCATGGATTACATCGTCTCCACTTTTGTGGTCACTATAGTTTATTAGTTATAAAATCAAGGCCAATGACTCAATCCAAACAAAGAAAGTAGTTTTCACCCATATTGGAGGTAAACCATGAAAAAATTCATATGTTCCCTATTTTTATTTCATTTCAATTTCATCTAGCTGAGATTGTGAATAAAATATAGGGGATCAATACTTTAAACAATCATAGAGGTTGATTTATAAGATAAAATTGTGAAAATAATATCACTAATTCATCCCCCTTCTCATTGATACATCACTGGTCACCTAGGTACTTTATGTGGAATCAGATCTAATCAGGTTCTCTATAAAATATATAATATTTTCTAAATAATATAAACAATCAATGTTAATTCAATAGTACTCTAATTCTAATATTTTAGGGAAATAATAATCTTTTTTTTGAAGAAAATGAGGATACCTTCTCCTCTTTATCTTGGCCAAAACGTTAAGGGTTCAATTAAACTGGTGTTTGCACTAGTTAAGAGAGATTATCCAATTAAATTTATAGATAAAGGGAATTTTTATATTTATGGAATGGAAATTAATAAAAAAAATATGTTTTCCATAACAGATAATGTTCTTAGATGAGTGATGAGACTCAAAATAAACAACGAAATATAGAATAATACTATGAATATTTCTAAATGTAATATCAATGTAAATGAAGAAAAATATATATTTTTTAGGGAGAATTTTTAAGATAACATAATGGGTGATGATGAAAATTTTTTTGAATATTTTTTAAAAAATATAAAATTTTCTGAAATATCGGATATTTTGGAGATATTTTGTAAGATTAGAAAATTTTATAGAATTTAATGAAAATCATTACATATAGAATTGATGAAATGTTTCCTAACCTGGGATATTGAGATGGCGTATCCATTAATGAACTTCAAAAAAATATTTTTTTTTCAGGAAATGAAAAATTATAACACCCCAAGCTTCTACGGTACATTTCTCTATAAATAATACAATAGCTTGTGTTGTACTCAACTTCAAGTACTAGCACACCACGACCAATAAAACATGCCATTTAAAAATTAGTTATGAATAGTAATACCCACTTTTTGAAATTTTATAAATTTTATTTTTCAAAATTGAATTTGTTTTTTTATTTGTAATAACAAAATTATCTTAGAGGGATTTTTTGGTTTTATTTCAAAAACATTCAATTTTTGATGAATTGTGAAAAACACTACGATATTTTTTAATACCGACTTTTTATTTAAATAATTATTTATAAATTTAAATTTATTTTAAAATCATAATAGATACATAATACATATAATTATAAAATTTAATTCATTGGAGTCAATTTATAATAATATTCGAAATATAAAATTTTATTGACATTTTTAACATCTTTTACCCACCTACTAGGAACATTTGTAAATTTACATAATATGTAATTTCTTGACATCTATGAATTAAATTTCAAAAAACAGATAGACACGGTTTCCATCAGTATGAAGAATTTGGTTCAATATTGAAAAAATATTTTTTGCTGAATAGTAACTTTTCAATTTTATTTACCAAAGTTAAAAGTAAATAGAGAAATTAAAGTTAATAATGATATTATAATTACCCCCCACACATTTCATAATTATATTGGGTAAGGGTTTTTCTACCAAAATAAACCTTAGGAAAAAATTAATTTCTTTTTTGATTCAATTGGGTTATATTAGGACATTTGTTATATTTTATTTGAAGAAGCGTTAAAAGTGTTAAACACAAATTTTATTAAATATAAAAATTTTAATATAGAGTTATACATAAGATAAATTTGTCTATAATTATTAATTATAAATATAAAAATATTTTCTACATCATGGTATTTTATTTATAATTTTTATACATTAAATATTTACATTTATTTATGAAACAATGATGATGTAGTAATTACCTTATTAATAAAATATTAAAATAATTGATGTTATAAATATTAAAATAAAAAAAAATTAATACTTTTAATGCCATAAAATAATTTTTTAGGTGAATATTACATGTTAGAGTTGATTAAATTTATTTTTCTATAATAAACTTGTTTTTATGACTTTCACAAAAACAAAATACTAAATAATGTCAAAATTGACATAAATGATTTTTCAAACAAATTCTATTTTATTAATTGATATTATATTCAATAAATATAAGATTATAGCAAAGGACTTAGTACGGATAGATGTTTCATTAATTAACAACTTTATGATCTCCTGGAATTTTTAAGTATGTTTATTAACCATGTAATATAAAAATACATGAAGACATGGTAATTGTTAAACTATTTAACTAAGGGTTAAATCTTAAAGATAAGGTTAATATGGTAATCTAAAGTTGAATAAAACCTATTGGTTGGAAAGACATCGACCAATCCCCACCTTAACATCGAAATAAATCTATTCAGAGCTATTATAAAAAATATGTTTTTATTATAAATTAATATTTCATGCTCTTCTTAAAGTGTTCGTCAACTCTCTAATAAAAGGGAATGTCCCCTTCTCCTATATTCACACCTCTATAGCCATTTTAATCCACCAAACCTGGGTAAAATCTCCACCCAACTAACATAACTTAAACCTATAGGCCTTACATTGATCACAAATCCATCCTATGGGGACCTTTTGTTCATATCAAAAAGAAGAACCCCAAGAAGAGGTAATTATATCATCATGTATTTCAATGTTCTTTTCATCTTCCACTTCCTCTATCATTGTTGTTTCTAAAAAATAATGACTCTAGAACCTTCTACATACTGTGATTTTATAATAAATATGGAAAAACCATATTCATTATTCTATCCATCCTATGAATGACAATGTGACCATACGTGCGTACGTACAACTTTCCATCTCCACGTCTTGGTGTAGTTTGTTATTAAACCCTTCATTATTTAGATGGGTATAATAATGAGTATAATTGAATTCAATAATAAATATAACATTTCATTGATTCTTTATATATAATATACTATCAAACTATATATTATTTCACCATCAATTGAATGATACTATCTCTCTTGCCTACAAACGACTTACCGTCTCCACGATGCAATGAGATTTCATTCCCCATTATAACCATTCAAGAATAATTTTCATTTGATGATTAAAATTTTTTTTTATGAACATAATATCATTCGGTATTTTAATAAAATTCATCTTATTTATAACAAACATGACTTACATAACAAAACATATAAAGGAAAACGAATCAGTTAACACCCGAAACAATGATACTACTGAAATATTATTAACCAAGAAATATTAGGGGACCATATATGTTGTAATATTTATGTATGTGGTTCTTTAATAATTTAATAACAATTATTAAACCATTATACTATAGGTTAATGAACCTTCACCTAGGGAAAATTACAAGGTAAGGGTTATTTTTACAATCTCTTTATTATCTGAGGTTGTTTATATGTATGTGTCTACTAGGACCTCTTTATCATCCAAATCTGTGTTTCATAAAAATGTTTTTAAATACATTTTTTTTTCAATTTCTAGAATATGGTTTATTTTGGTTTATAACATTTTTTGAGTTTTTATAAAATTATTTGAAAAGAATCATTCAATCGTGTTCCAAACAAGGTACATTATGACCTTTTCGACAAATTATAGAAATAATATTTTTTAACTTATATGGATGGTGAGATCATTTTCTACCATTATAACACCTTCAAAGTATCCCTTTTCAGGCTTATAATAATATTCTCAAAATAATATCATTCTTCACTTTTAAATGATTTCAATGTAAAAAAGATATATTTTAATCAAATATTTTTGGGATTGATTTCGTCTATGACAACATCCTTTTTTGTATTTTATACTTATTTGAAGTTGATTCATTATGATACCTTATTCCATATTGTATTTAAGTTTTTGTGATTTGTTTGAATATGGATGTTCTATTTTTATACCATTCATGGGTTATGCTTAAATTATTAACATTTCATATGGTAGTTTTAATATGAATGTTTATGTTATATTTCATCCATTTCATATAAGGAATGCATTACACATAGTATGTGACGGGTAGGGCCCGCTATTTCCCCTCGATGCATTAGTATGACTCATGAGACAATGTAGTGTCTTGGAACAAGGGCTTGACCAAATTTATATTTAGGGTCTTGGCATGAGGCCTTTACTTTGTGGATTAGATGTCCGACATTATGCATTCTATCATTATAAGAATAGCCATTAATATTACATGTGATTATTCTACTTGTAGATTATATATGTGAATTACTAAATAGAATTATTTGATTTATCTTTTCCATATTATGCTGAATTTTATGTTTAAATGGATTTTTTAGTCTTATAAAATTCCTTAATTGATTATGCTTATTTATGATAGTTTTCTCTATATTGTTGTCCCTACTGATCATCTGATCTCAACCCTTTCTTATGTTTTATTATTCATGGATGAGAAGAAGTATATTGTGACTGACCTTTAGGGATAGGCTAATAGACATGAGTGTATTCAGATGGGACACAATGTTGTTTATTTTTCATTTCATAATGTAATATAAAACTTATGAATGTATCTTTTACTTCCAAGGCTACTAAACTGATCGATCATTCGGGACATGACCTCTTGTGATCATGCCTATGTTATGTTATAATACATCGACTCTGGGTAATAATGGTCGGGGCATTACAAAAATTCCATTTCGTGTATGAATAAGATCAAGGAGGTGTTGGCATTCAAAGATATGAAAATGTCTAAAATCAAGGATGTGTAAGATGAGTACCCAAGTGAATATTAATATGAATATGGAACATGTGATAGGAATAAAAGTAAAATATATTTTATTATATAAAATATGTAATGGAATGGGTAGGTTCAAATGGAAACTCTAACTGAAATTATAATAGTGTGTTGAATTTTGAATTTTATATTTATTTGTCTAAAAGAAAAAATATGGAGAATATGAAGATGGTGATCTTGAATAAATGTCTTAAAGAAATATATGATTTAGAAGCTAAAAATAATTCAAGAAATTTAATGAGCGAATAGAAAGAATTCCAAGAAGTTGAAGAAGATAAATTCTTATCAGACAAAAAGAGGTATGCTCCACTAAATGTTGTCAATCCAAAAAATAAATACATTTTTTTTTACCACTCTTTGGTCTCATTTTGAAAATCATTTAGAAACCCAAGTATTGTCAAGGAAGATATAGAATCGTATATTTCGTATATGTTTCAAGATGATCTAGAAACAAGTATTTACTATAACACTAAGTACATTTGGGATCTAAAATCCCAAATGAAATAAGTTGATAATATAAGGAATGTTATAGATGAATTTAACAGCATGGATAATAACGTCATTATAGAAATTAATCTTCTCAAAGTATAAATTGGTGAATATGTAAAAATATTGGATTATTTTGATGAAAAGTATACAAAATATATATAAAAAAAAGACACAATCATGGATTCATAAATTTGAACAAACTTATGAAAAAAAATGAGAAAATACTATAAAAATAATCATAAGTAATTATAGAGTCTTTAAAATCTAAATAAAATTATTACAGAAAATATCATGTAAATCATTAACTTTGGAATCAAAATTATTTTAAATCCATTTTGGATGAAAGTAAAATATCTAAAGGAAAATATGGGGAATATTAGACTATAAAATCCTAAGAATACCACTTAAACATCGAAGTATGTTGGAGATAGTATCTGAAGGGAAAATTCACAAAGAAATAAACAAAAATAATCTATAAATATTCCTAGGGAATGAGAGAAAAATCATATATAGATTCATCAGTTTTAGGTAAGATCATTATTTAGAAGCTATTATTAGTGTTATGGAATCTATGGGCATGGATCCTATGTCATACATTATAATATTTCATTTCCATGGTGTCAAATGAGGCACAAAGATAGAGTATGTGGGATATATCCAATGAATTATAGAAATTATTTTATGAAGATGAAAATTTTGGAATAGAAATATATAAATATTTCATAATCATAATCATTTTTATTTCCCATATGTAATATTAGGAAGGTGTGAACAATAATATCATTTTTTCCATGAATTCATGATAATATTTCTAATTATAACACTTTATGTTTGAGATGAGAGGGATTAAAGAAGTGAAAAGGTAGAGAAGCCACTTTTTTTATGTAACTCAAAATGAACTCAAGAATGGAAAGCCATGAATAAAAGATCATGGTTGTTTATCTCATGTGGTCACAGATACAAAAAAATTAATAAACTATGAAGTACTTGATAGAGGTGTGTTTTCATTGTAGAATCAATGTTTCTAAAAAATAAAATGAATTGGTACAAATGATATTGATGTTAAAAAAATAAAATTTAAAGATATTATATTAGGTAACAGAATTAAAAAAATCATTAACTGTATAAAAACAATTTAATTATGGAAATGAATTCATTTTTAGAAGAAAATATTATATCATCAAAACTATAAAAGATATAAGATTTATCATAAAAGGTGAAATAGAAAGTTGTAACACATTAAAAATAAAAAAAATTGAGAAATTCATATTATTTATTTGCTCATGTAAAGATATTTTTTTTTCTTTGTATGACTTTTAAATATAAAATAGAATATTTTCAGTGTCAGGCGATGAGACGGTGAACGATTCCAAGGATTAGTGAGGCTAGAATTATTTTTATAAAAATATTAATTATTTTTAATATAAGGTGGACATATTTTTTTTATAAATAATCAGGTTTCTTATAATGTAGAGTCAGAAAAAATTGAGTCCATTTTTTAGTCAGAAGCATAATGTGTACCCTGGGAGAAACCTAAATTTCGTCGATGCTGGACATCCGATTGAGGCAGGAATTGGTGGTTCATTTAATTAAAATAAATAATTATTATTAATTATTTTATTTAAACATAAAAAACTAAAATAATATATTAATTCCTAATTATAACAATTCTATCGGTTTATCCACAGAAACTGTGTGAGAATTTGGAGGATCCCTAAAGTTCTTTGTTGGAAAATCGAGACCAGACAATGATCAACAACCGGGTCAAGGTGAACCAAAGGATTGTGAATGCAATAGTTCTTTCCAATAATTGGAGAACACATTCTTCCCCAATGATTGATCTAGTGTCAACGTAGGACGTTTCATTTGTGGTTTTTCCCTTATGAGACAATCCTTATTCATTGATCTCTATTTAAAAAAATCTTCCCTTGAGACTATGTCTCAGATTTAAATTGTGTATTCAATTTATTATTATCCTTGTGAAATATTTTTGACTGTGATTATCCACAATTTATATGACTTAGTCAATAATTATTGTAAAATGATAGTTTTTCCTTTTGTGCTTTTACCTCCTCTTTATTCACCATTGGCCTATGGGGCCACAATTCTACTTTTCTAAGTGAGTACGAAAGTTATTGAACCCCCATATTCATTGAAGATTCAAGTGTGATAAATAGATTGGTGATTTGAGGAAGGATTAAGATGATTTGTGGGATATGGGTGATGATTCCTTGGGATTTGGGATCTAGGATCGATCAAAAGATGAATGGTGGCGTACAATTGATTCTACAGCCTCATACGGGCATTTGGATAACCTATTTTTGGCCATTGGATTCCGAAGTAGATGTTTGGTGATAGATCAGTCATTGATTGTACTAGATCTAGGAATACCAACATGAATCATGGTAGAAATAATGGAAGAATATGTCTAATGTTGATGTGTGAAGGAAACTAGAATTTCTATGAAAATTCCAACTCCATGGTGTGTACTAGGATGAAGGCATGTCGTGTAATGACCTTGCTATAGCGGCTAGGGTTTCTATGTGAGATAAGTATCACATTCCATGTGGAACCCCCACATCCCATATGACCCGATGCTCAGGGAGAACCATGTTCTCCATGATTACATGGGCATGGACACGTCCAGGAACACATCTTGTACTGGAACATACCCAATGTACACAAACACAACCCAAAGGACACGGGAATCTCTAGGAGAACACAGCTCCGCATCAGATGGCCGAGATATATCTTATAGTCGCCTTATATTCCAAGTAGGGATACATATCTAGTGATACATGTAATAGATTGGACACAGATAGGAAAAGGAGTGGGTCCATACTCCATGTGGACCCCATTACACACCATGCACTTCTTTTTTGTTGAAAATTATACCTCTCATATCTTTTTCATTTGGACTTGAATTTTAGCCCGTGAGTAGCATGTACATAGTATTTTCCCATGTTGAATGTGATGGTGGAATATATAGTGGAATTTTAGATATGGTTCAATATTTTTAGAGCATGATGCTTTTTTGGCGATTCTCAATGATGGTAGTGATACGATATGATAGTTAGTGTGGAACCCTCCTGGTGGGATAAGGAATCAATCCTCTATCAAAAGAGTTATACTCTACTAGTATGTAAGGACATTTTTCCACTATACACATAGTGTAACCCACCTAATATGATACTACATGGGTCCTCTACCTATAGTATTAAACCCTCCTTTCGTGGTAGGGTATGGGTCATCTACATACTGAGTAGAAACCCCTAGTAGACTCGGGTGTGGGTCCTCTATCTACCCAGATATTGGAACACTGCTACCATTTCAAGAATGGGTTACTCTACCTAGGGAGTGGAACTATCACGTATCCCTCCCCATAAAGTGTATCCCTCTTGACCTTTAAATGTGAGAAGGGAGATAGTGACCCATGAGTCCCATCTCCAGTAGGCCCTAGGTTGGTGACTAGCACCGAGGGTATAGTAAACAAACAAATGAGTGGCATTAACATCTTTGAGAAGACATGGGGAAAGAGATAAAATACATACACCAACCAAATCCAACTCATACTTCAATATAAAATAAATCCCAAGTACACATATGTAATGTCATTCAAGAACTACTACAACTGAATATACTAAAAGAGAGTAACACAATAGAAACCACAAAGCATGAACAACTCCTGCAACCCCCCCCCCCCCCAAGTTAATAGTAAGTAGAATGATATCCCACCAATTCCAAGTAACCTAAATGAAATTGTTTATATATAAAAGGGTGAGTATACCAGTATATTTAGTAGGATCATCCCTATAACCTCTCGTGAAAATGTAAAGAATGAATGCTAAAGCACAATGAACAATAAGTTAAACTAACTTTTCACCTAAAAAGGTATACTATGTTCCCAGAATCACAATGGATACTCTCACCAATAATCACTTACAATAGTATATAATATAATAAGAATATCAAGGTAACCCACTACTACTTCCCCATTGGTTACCCAATTTTCCCAAACATCACATGGTCTATGAATCACTCTCCCAAAAGTCTTTCCTAAAGACACCTGGGCATACCACCACAACATTAACCTAATGCAACACAAAAAATATGTCCACACAAACAAAGAGACTAGGTAGTTTCTTGGAGACATAACAGCTCGCATAACGTGTATCCTACGTCAAGTATTATACATCAAGTCATTATAGCCCATACACCGAGTAAGGATCCTTAAGCCTTCATACCCTATCAACGTTACACCTTAAGTATTCCACAAGAAACTATAAATAGAATATATGTGAGCAAAAAAACACAATCCATTACAGCCCTCTACCCACATATATGGGGAAATTGAATAGTTGTGTCTACCAGCACATGTAACTACCAAGAGAACAGAGTGGGGCTAAAGGGGGTAGTCGGCCGTCCATCCTCCGATCGAGATATTGGGGAAAACACCCCCAAGGCTCAGAATCCCTATGGAGTCAGTTTCCATTACCAGTAGGGTTGGGTAGCCTATATATATAGAAAATTACAGAATATACTATAACTCACAACCACACTATTGGAATAACCTAGTCTTAGAATCAATTGCAGCTAACATCTCTCAGACTCCTTGATGCTACTGCTAAGACTAGGTATCATATATGAACATAGTGTTTTATAGAGCTACATTAGATTACGTTATCTATTTTTATCATTTCCACATTATGTTAATTAATTTTTAACAATTAATTAATCATTATTAATTCAACATTACATTTCATTTACATCACCACAAAGTATCATGCCCTTTAGGAATAACCAAACCAAGTCTGCATCTTCTACGAAATATTTCCTTAACATTGCATCTTAGCAAGCTTCATCCCCATGGTTTAAAACCATATATTCAGTCATTTATTAATAGCATTATTAATTACCCATTTTTATAGGAGTTCTAGAAAAAAATTAGTGCTACCAAACACAATGGTCTCAGCACAATGAGTAGATGAACTACTCGTCTAGTAATTACAACCAATAGCAGGAGTGTAGACCCATCACCCATCGAGAAGATAAACATGGGAAGCATGTGGAAGACCGCACACGTCTTCGCCCCTTTCGGATAGAGGGTAAGAAAGAGTAGCCACCTTTAGCAGTGAGGAAAGTAAAGTAGATAAACAACCAAAAATATTTACAATGAATAAAATCAATAATATTCAACCTATTTCATCATCTCTGGTGTCATTCTCGACACCCAAATGTGTAAACCAATGCATATCTCAACTCTAGGTGTCAACTATTGCCCCAATCACTAGGCCTCCCATCTTCGACATCTCACAATATCCATCCAAGCTCATATCAGAACACACGCAGATGGAATCAAACCTCATATAATCTTCACTCTTGGCCCAAAAAATAGGCCATCCATCCTTCTTCCATAACGAGTAGTCCTTTATCCAAATCATATGGAACTCATCCACATAAGCAAGAGGGTAACTAAAACCCCTAACTAGCATTATTTTTTTTCAAACATCCGATAATATAATCCATCTGGAATTAACCAATTTATTATTTTTATGTTCCAACTATGGAAACCTAAATAGTAAGCTATCAAAAATTAAATAAACATTTAATTGACATGCCTTTAATTCATTATCAAAAAGCATCTGTGGGCCTCTGGGTCATCAATTAATTCAATTAAAAAGGCGGACTGCAAAAACAACTAGATCCATTTAAATGAATATTTATCATTGAAAAAATAATTATATTTAATCCCAGTTCATGTTCTTTACCAATTACTATCAAGAACGACGTGCTAAACAAGGAAAGAATAGATATCACACTATCTAGAAAACAAGAGGTAATAACATACGATCGATACCAATTCATTTATCTGGTTAATAAATTAATTATGTCAATTCAATTGTGATCTAGTGGTCTAAAACATGATTACACTATATTTTAATGTAAATGAAAAGAGAATCCTTGAATCCCCTACCTCAAAAGGTTCTTGACGTTCTTTATGAACATGCTTCTTAAGGTTCATGAATCCCCTACCTTTCCCTGTGAAAACTGTATCCTCCTGAGGATGTCATGGCCTGACCCCACCAACCGATACCCAAAAAAACTCCATTATAAAAATAGATATGACATTACATAATAGGGAATGGAGATTCAAGAGAAGAAGGATCATAGAAAATATAATAATTTAGGTAGATCATACCATCAATCGATGACAGATTGGCACTTACTGCTTGAGCCAAAATAGGTGGTGCTTATGCTGCAGGAAGAAACGTCGAGGGGAAATGATCCATGGATTACGGTTTGATCACACCATATCGATTGGAAGAATTTCTCAGGGTGCCTCACATGGAAAGAAGGAAAATCAATTAAATAAGGGAAGGTGCCCAAGTTTTAAGGATTGTATCAGAGACTAGTGATATTTTAACAGGGTTAGAATTTTCATTAATTATGATCACAATAATCCATGTGGATTGACCATGTAATGGAATCCCAAGTCTTAGGAAAATTATTATAGGAGTTATGGCCTTTGAATCATACTTAAATCCATTAAAATAAGGCATTGAATTCATTTATTTTTCAAATAAAATATTAAATGGGTGACTGTAAGAAGTTAGAAACATTTTACACCTACTCAACTGCAAAAAATGCACACCTACCAATAGCCAAGAAACATTGTACACCTACCGATGGCTGGAAAAACTGTACACCTACCGACAGAAAGTAACAATGTACACATACAAATGGCTAGAAACACTAAACACCTACTGATGACTAGAAACATTGTATACCAACTGACTGTTGGAAACACTATACACCTACTGACGGCTGGAAATACTATACAACTACCGACTATTGGAAATACTATTCACATAACTAGAAATTAGGAAAAGTTTTGGGTATAAGTCAACTTCACCTCCTGAAACACCTCAATCACCAGATTTTAGAAAAGGAATGGACCCCAGAGGTTAGGTCCATTATATAAAATACCTCTCAAAACATTCTCGTCCTTGAGAATTCAAAACCAACCAAAAAGGAAATATAAAATGGGTCTAAACAACCACCCATTGAGATATTTCTCAAAAGATATAAAGACACAAAAATCAATAAAATAAATCCATATCATAAACATGAATGGTGTCCAAATAAAAAAAATATATTTACAATAAAATTACTAAATATCACACAAGTCAGGGTACTATGTACGTATCTTCAACTCACATTCTCATGTACTCTAATCTGTTACAATGTGTCACAAAAATAAATAGACCATGGGGACAGAACGCCCCCGAAACACCTTCTCCTTGTGGTCCTAGATCTCTATATTCCGCTCCTCGAAGGTCATATCATTTTCATCATCTATGTCAACCCAATCAATAATGTGAGAGTCATCGTGAAGATAACGACAGAGCCATGACACAGAAAAACATAATGTATCCTACTCATATGAAGGGGGAAGTGCTACCTGATATGCCACAACTCTAACATGATCCAACATCATGAAAGGACCAAAATGATTGGGGGAATGCCTAATCCCATGACCGAACCTTCATTGCCTATAATGGGGAGTAATATTTAGAAACATGTGATCCCAAACATCAAACTCCAAAGGTCTCCTCCTATGATCGGCATATGTTTTCTGACGATCCTACGCTGCATTCACCCTCTCACGAATCATTTTAACCATCCCTATCATGTTCTGTACCAGTTTCGGCCCAAGAATTTATGAATCTCCAACCCTATTCCAGCACAATGGGGAATCAAAATGTCGGCTATACAATTCTTCAAATGACTCCATACTGATGCGGGAGTGGAAAATATTTTTGTTAGTGAACTCAACCAATGGTATGTGCCTCATCAATAGACCTCCAAAATCCATGACACAAGAGAGGAACAAGTCTTCAAGTGTTTGGATGGTCTGCTTTGTGTGATCGTCCATATGCAGATGAAAAGAAGTGATAAGTAATTTCTGAGAATAGAAATCATTATAAGGTCCTCTCCACACCCTATAGGTAAATATAGGATCTTAATCAAAAATGATTGTCCTTGAGACTCTATGGAGTATCACCACCTTTTATAGATACTGCCTCCCAAAACCTCCATTGAGCACGACTCCTTGATCCCTATGAAGTGGGAGGGTTTTTTTAAAGGATCCACTACCACCCATATAAAATCATGGAGTCCATGATCTCGAGGTAAACTAGTAAAAAATTCCATTTATATGTCCTCCAACTTCCACTAAGGAAAATTTATTGGCTGGAGAAAACCATTGGGGACATAGTGATGATCTTTCACCTTCTGAGAGAAAATAATTGAGACACAAACTCAAAAACTATATGCTTCATCCTAGGCCACCAAAACTAAAACCATAAATCTCAGTACATTTTTTCATGCTATGATTCACTGCTAAAGTCAAACTATGGAACTCATTGGGAATCGTTTCACTCATATCTAAAGGAATGAAAAGCCATCCACGATACGACACCCAGTGTTGTTCATCCTCCCACCAACAATCAGGGGACTCAACAAAAATAACTCAGTCTCTCCCGACCACCACCTAAAGATTGCCCAACTAGGACTATTCTAAATGATGCACCATAGATGACTGCAACATCATCAAAGAAAGAAAACCTCTGCCACCAACTTCTCCCATAACAAGATGTAATGATGAAATTTTTTTCCATCACTCTCTGGGAATCACCAGATTTATGAAATACATCACTATATGACTTCTTACTCAATGTAACTACTACAAAATTACCCTTATGAGGTGTATATGAGATTTCTAAGTCATAAAACTATAATAAATCCATCCAACAATGTAGTAAAATGTTCAAGTCACACTAGGAGAAAATATACCTCAAGCTCTTATGATATGTGAAAACTACAAAGCACTATCCAATGAGGTAATGTCCCCAAAAATTTAGAGAAAACAACACTGAAACCAACTACAAATCATGGGTGGTATAGTTACGTTCATGGGGACCCAACTAACAAGACCCATAAGAAATGACTGATATCTGCTACATCAGAACACCGCCTAACCCCAGATGTGAAGAATATGAGAAAACATCAAACTGAACTCTCTCTACAAGAAGATAATGAACTGGATCACTTACCAAGATATCCTTCAGATACTCAAAATCTATCAGTTACTGATGAGTCCATATGAACTCTTGATCCTTCTTGGTCAATTCTATCAGAGGAGACACAACCCAAGAGAAATCTTCTATAAATAACATGTAGTAGCCCATGACACCGAGGAAACATATCAGCTATGCCACTATATTGTAATATTTTCAATACAAAAAAACTTCTATATTATATGGATTCACATTTAATCCCTATCGGGACATCACATTCTCCATTATCAAACTTCTTGAGCCCAAAACTCAAACTTCGACAGCTTCCCAAACAACTGTTGTTGATGAAAAATTCACAAAATGGCATGTACATGCTCTGCCTGATCCTCCACAAACACAGAGTACGCAAGTATTTCATCAATGAAACCCAAAAATAACTTATCTAGGAACTCATGGAAGACATCATCCATCAACCCTGTGAACATAGCTGGAGCATTCATCACACAAAATGACATTAAAACAAAATTGTAATCCCACGACAAAAACAAAAAAGCAGTCTTTGGGATATCCTCATCCTTCACAAGCATCTGATGATATCCTCACCACAAATAGATCTTTGAGAATCGACTTCCACCCATTAGTTGTTTAAATAAATCATCAATCTGTAGATGAGGATAACGATTCTTCAAATTCACTTTGTTCAATCCATGATAATCAATACAAAACCGCAAACTGCCATCATCCTTATTCACGAACAAAACTTGGGCCCCCATAGTGACACACATGGCTATAAAAAAAACCACTATAACAGAACATTAATATATACACATATCTTCCATAACTCAAAAGGGACAATCTTATATGGAGACATAGATATAAGAGAAACTCCTGGTTGTAGTTCGATCCCAAACTTGATCTCTTGTCGAAGGGGTAATGCTACATCCTATTTTGGAACGACATCATGGTACTCATTTATGACCAAGGGAAATTACAAATGCATAAACTACAATGAACCAAGAATTATCTCAACCATCAATGATGACTAGGTAAGAACACATATATGACCCATCCAAGGGTCTCAATCACCAACAAACACCACTGGTTGTCCATCATCATCAATGAATAACCCCTTCCTGCTGAAGCAGATAGCCTTCACCAAATTGAACAAATCCACTCCAAGGATGAAATCATATGGTTGTATCCATAATCATAGGAAATCTACACAAGAGCGGTGCTACCACAATAGTAGCTCATAGTCTTTACATACTTCAAACAAGTTAGTTAAACCTCTAACTGGTGTATTCAACGCCAAGGGAACTGGAAGCATCTCTACCTCAATTACAAAAGGATTTATTTGGTAAGGTGATATTAATGATTGTGTGGATCATAATTCAAACAATTCATATAGCCATGTATAATACAAGAAAAGGTTCCTCAAACGACGTATGACTCACCTGGTGCTAGCAACGCTAAAGCATGAATCTGACTAGGACATCCTCCATGGACTCTATGACCATAATAATGACAAACAAAACGATCACACTCTTCTTTAGGAGGATTGGGAGCATCCTAGGATAGTCTTTTGGCTTCCCCATATGTCCTCAACTAATCCAATGCTGGTGCAACCTACTACTACCGCCGCGACTAGAACAGCCCCAATAGTGGAACCTAGAGAAAAATACCTAGGGCCCACTAACCAATCTGAATGTTCGGGCACTCATGCTGCTGATGAACTCAACATTCACAAGAAGAACAACTTCTTAATCCCTTAGCATAGGCCTGAGATCCTTCACCCCTAGAGAAATGAGATGTTGAGGGGTGGGACATACCCCTAGCAGAATAAAAACTATTCTACCCTGAAAACTGAGAACCCAGGACCATTTCTCTACATTGTGAGGAATCCTAATGACTCCCAACTCAAGAAGATATAGTTCTAGTTAACAACCTTTCGATGGACTTGTCCTTGTCTAGCACCACACGATAAGCATCCAACATAAAAGGGGTGAGAAAGTGTAGGATCTCTAGATGCAAAGCCTCTTAAATTTCTTGCACTTACCTCATCATCTGGTAGTAGGTCTGAAGAATATCCTAAATGATTCCTAAAATGGATTAAAAGAACTCTTACACTGGATCTCCCCTATCGAAAGGATAAGTATCTCTTGGTGATTGGTCTCCTTTGTGGTTGAAGATAGAAATCCGACCATGAACATTCCTTGAAACTCCTCTCATGAGACCTACAACACCTCGCTTTCTCTGGGGAACATAAACAACCAATATTTTGTTACCCCACAAAGCATTGTCACAACCAAAGATACCCAGTGATTTTTAGCGCATACCAAACTGAAGGATATCACAACATCCTCCAACATGTCTCCTATGAATACATTTGAAATGGATCCCTCATACTTATGATGACTCTTGCACTGAAAGACTCAGAGTTTGCACCTCCAATGGTCATTTTCATCATCCTATACCCTATGGCGATATTCTAGCGCATCCTTTTAGACATGTTCTATGTGACTTGAATGATTATGTTGACTTAGAGCCATACCTAAAAAATAACAAATAGTTAGAGCACATAAATCTAGAATATGGAATACTACAAATTAATTAATTAATAAATTTCTTTAATTCATTTTAGGTTAAACTATCCAATGGCCTACCCATTCAAACACAGGAACAAGGAAAAATGATGCATGATCATTTCCTAGGTCTCTACCCTGAAACCATGATCACCTAATTTAGTAGCCTCTATAAACTCAAAGGTCCATGCATCAGATCATAGGGGTTCCAAGATGCCTAGATCTTATCCAATCTCCAAGGTTTACATCACTTTCTAAACATGACTCACATTGTTTCCTTACAAACCCATGAATCCTAAACTGTGCCTAACACAATAATTCATCCTATCCCTCAACTGAACCTGTGATAATACTCTTTCCTGGCCTGCTCTCCATATGGTGTGCCCATCCTAGGCTGGCAACATGAGAATGTAAATAGTGACAGTTGTGTCTTTCCTCCAAAAGGACTCGGGTAAGTGACTAGCACCGAGGGTATAGTAAACACAAAAATGGGAGCCATTAACATCTAAGAGAACACATTCATAATAGAGAGATAATACATACACAAACCAAATAAAACTTGTAATATAATATTAAATATATCCCAAGTATACATATGTAATTTCATGCATGAGCAACTACAGCTAAAAGGGACACATGAAAGTGCCAAAAGAAAGTAACACTATAGTGACCAAAAAGCCTGAATAACTCCAACAAAACCCCTCCAGGCTTGTAGTAACTAGCCTGATCTCCAACCTGCTACATGTGACCTAAATGAAACTAATTATACAACATAGGGTGAGTATAATTGTATAATAAGTAGGATCCTACCTAGAGCTTCTGGAGCAAAATTTAATAAATCAAGCTAAATCACAGTGAACAATAAGTGAAACTTAATCATCACCTAAATAGGTATTCTAAGTTCCCATCCTCACCTTGGATACTCTCACCATGTATCACATAAAATTGTATATAATATAATAATAAGATCATGGTTACCTTGCTACCACTTCCCTGCTAGTTTTCCACTTTTCCCCAACATCGCATGTTCTAATCATCCCTCTCGAAAAAGGCATGCCTACAGACACTTGGGAATAGCACCACAACATGAACCTCATGCAACAAAACCACAAAATCCATGTAACCAAAGAAATCAGGTAGTTTTTGGGAGCCGCCAAACCTCACATAATGTGTTTCATATGTCGGGTATTAAACCACAATCCATTATATCCCATGCACCGAGTACGGATCCTCAAGCTGCCACAACCTATACACATTACACCTATAGTAGTCCATAGGAATCTATATCCTGAATATATGTATGTGAATAACCACAAGAAATTATAATCCTCTATAGACATATATAGGGAAAACTAACTGTTGTGACTACAATCATAAGTAACTACCAATAGAAGAGAGTGTGGCCAAAGGGAGTAGTCAGCAATCCATCCTCACATCGATATGTTGGGGAAAACACTTCCCTAGGGATCAGAATCCTGAGTGTGTCATTCAAACTTACCAAAATGATGGTTAAGTGTATAGAAACACAAAATAATAGAATATACTATAGCACACAACCACACTATGGGAAATGTAAAGTAGATAAAAAACAAATAAAAATCAGGAAGAATCCAATCACTCATATCCAACTAGTTTCATCATATATTGTGTCTTCCCTGACACCCACATGCAGAAATGATGCATCTCAACACTCTAGGCCTCAAATTCTACCACAACCATTGGTCCTCCATGCCCCCCACATCTCTTAACAACCATCCAGGGTCACATGACCACACAAGCAGCTGGAAACATTTCTTATATCAACTAGGATCTTGGACCGTTAACAAGGAATCCAAAATTCATCCATAACAAGAACACATGATTCCAACGCATAAGCCACTCTACCTTAAAAGAAAGAGGGTAACCAAAAACCCTAACAAGAATTATCTTTTATCAAAAAAAAGTTATTTAATCCATATAGAATTAAATGATTTATTATTTGTAGGTTCCAAATATGGGAATCCTAAATAGTAATCAATCACAACTAAACCAAACAGTTAATTGACATGCCTTTAATTCATTATCAAGAATAATTATCACGCCTCCAACACATATATTAATTAAATTAAACATTCTTACTACAATAAAAACAAGATCCATTTACATTTCTCTTTATCTTTCACAATATAAATACAATTAATCCCAATTTATATTCTCTACTAATTTTCTTTATGAACGACATTCTAAATATGGAAAGCATAAATTTCACACTATCTAAAAAAACAAGAGACAATAACATTTGATTGAAACTAATTTATTTATATGGTTCAAATATTTATTATGTCAATTACATTTTGATCCATTGGGCTACAACATGCTAACTCTACAGTAGAATGTAAAAGAAAATAGAATCCACAAATTACTTACCGCAAAAGGTTCTTGACATTTTTTATGAACATACCAACACAACGGATCATGATCACCACTCCCCGCGACAACATCATCCACTTGAGGACGTCGTGAAATGACCACATCAACCGAGTCCCAAGACAACTATAATATAAACATGGAAATTACATGCCATAAAATGGAAATAAGAAACTAGAGAATAAGGATCAAATAAAACACTAGAAAAGTGGTAGGTCATACCTTCTATCAATGATGGATCGAAACATGTTGATTTCACTAAAATAGGTGGTGTGCATGCAGCTGGAAGAAACCTCAAGGAAAATTGATCCAAATATTATATTTTGATCACACCACTTCTATGTAAATATTGTCTTGGGGTGAATCACACAGAGATAAAGAAGATCTTATGAAAGAAAATATGCTGCCCGACTTTGAAGGATTAGATTTGAGACTAATAGGATTTGAAATGGTATTGAATTTCCATTAATGGGGATCAAATTAATCCATGATGTTTGACCATGTAATGACATACAGAGCCTTATAAAAAATTGTATAGTAGTTATTGGATTTCAATTGGCCTTAAATACCTTAAAACAAGTCCTTTAACATGAAACATAGCGGCATGGTATGTATCCACAAAGTTACTTTTAGGAAATATACTTGAGTTATTGGGAATTGTTGATAGAATTTTGGAACTATTGGAAGTAAAATCATCCTATGATGGGTTGTAAGATAGATGACCTATTTCTCTCTCCTATGGGGTTAAATTTATGAGAATATATATATGTCACTGGGCTCCATATCTCTCTTTCTATGGGTTGATATTTTTTCTTCTATCATATCTCTTGTTTATCCCCCTTCTACATTCAGGGTATCCTATTTGATATTTATATAATATCCCCTACGTGGTAATTTCCTACACCTGACATATCTTATGCATATGATGGATAGTTCAATAATTATTTAAGTGGATCATACAATATACTTGGTTGAATTTGAACATTTACAGTGATTGGGGATTAGAGATCGGGATCTGGGCACTCCTAGTATTTAATTTCCCAGTTATTTTTAGGTTATGATATCTTCTCTGGTTGGGAATGAATTTTATCCAATTAATTTTTTAATTATGTTGGCATACTCTTTTGTATTCATAATATGTTGTTACATACATGGTTATTACCCAATATGATATTGTATTTATCTTTTATTCCTCTTCATATCTACATAGAGATGGTTGTGGCATGTTTATAGGTTCATTAGGAAAATACATACCATATTAGTTATAAATTTCAGTGCCTATTTCCATCCCCTGTCCAATAATGATGGGTTTGGCACTGTTGTGGCTTGGTCTACCATTGGCCAAGTGGTCCCTGATGGTTTGGGTCATGACAGATTGGTATCTGAGTTGATTAAACCTTAGTTTGATGTTTTGATTTATATCCCCTTGTGAGGATTAGTATTGAACTAAGTAAAATGGTGTCAATGTGTCTTGAATGCAGATTTCATGTCAAGGAACCCAGTGTAGGTGTAGTGTCTGGTGAATCCCTTCCACAAGACTACAATTATCTTCTTTTCAAATGAGCTTACTGAGACATTGATTACATGGAAATTTGTTATATGAATCATATAGGACGGAGTATATTTAATTTCCTTCTAGAGTCATTTCTCCATATATATATATGATCATCTAACCATGTTACATCTTTAATATATTTTCTATATGTCCTTGCAAAGTTAGCTAGTCATCTTAACAATTCAGGATCGTGATGAAGATTTGATGAGTGATGGGTACATAGTTCAAGGTCCATCACTCATGATAATTCATCAACATGGGAAATTATAATTACCCCACCTATTGAGTATTATATTTTACCAAACAGAGACGTTTTAGGATGTTGATAGGCTTAGCGTACTCCACGAGTTCTAATGACATAGGCCGTTGAAGTTCCATGGTGAACTGGATCCCTAGGTGGAAGAGGATTAGCATGAGTTAGTGATACGAGTTCTCAAGATTTTCCATACTATGACAGACCAAATGTTTTTTCTAGTGACCATCCTTTTCCATGGAGTATCTAGGCATGAGGGAGTTTAGTTGTGTAGCTATGTGTTGAGTTGACACTCTCATGGTCTGACTTCTAGTAGCTATTTCATGATGAGTATTATCACTAATTATGGTGATCATTTCTGATTTAGGAGCATATATAGCTATATCATTGATGGATGAGGGTTTCTAATTATGATTCGAGTTTCATTGACCTCACACAGTACCCCCATAACATAATTTGGGATGGCTACTTCCAGGCATGGAAGTTTGATTCAGGCTTCCTCAGATAAATCCACGCTTTTGTGGTACCCCTATGCATTCCAACATATGATGGAAAATTAGAGAGAAAAAAGGTAACCAAGATATTCATATATAAGGGATTCTATGATTTTGAATCTATAAGTGGGCATCATAGGACCTAGTCATCTACAGTGGCTAGCAGCTTCCAGTTAGTAATATCTCAGTGTAGGAGATCTTATCATGACCAAACTCAGACACATGGTCATGCAAAACACCAAATTCATAGAGGATTATGGTATCTTATTGATGGGTGAGGTTATACATGTTATGGTTGAGGTCATAAGACATGTGATTTCATGACCCGACATGCTGGGGATGGAAGGAAAATAGTGGACAGAACACCGTGGTAGAGGTAGTGCCTTGGTCAGGGATCACTCAAGCATGGCTAGGGGGACCCCAAGGAATGTGGAGATGGAAGAGGAGTAGTTTGGTCTAGCACCATTGTATCTTCATGTGGTGGATGACATTACAAGATTCATACACCACCACAAACATTAGGAGGCCCATGTTGGGCTCAAGGAGCTATTAGGACGAGTTATGGGAAGATACAGGGTTTGGAGACCATTACCTAGTAGTTTTCTCTTGAGTTTCCAACAGGGAACACTTATTCATTATAAATAATCTTTTATAAGTGTGTGTTATCTATTTTTTTAGGAATTTTCTTGTGAGACATTTTAGTTATCATGATGAAACCATATGATTTCATCTTGGGTATGGACTATATTTCCACAGTATGATCCCAAATTGACTATAACCATAGATGAAATAGAAGCCTTCAGATAGATGGGATGATATTATCTCTTATGGGAAAGAGATATATCATAGTAAATTTTTTTGATTTTGTGATCAAGAACTTCCAACTCATCACCCATCAGTTGTTATGTTTATCACTTAGCATAGTGGGCTCTTTAGCCATCAGGATTCCATCATTCGTGAATGATATTTTAGATGTCTTCCCTAAGGGAATTATAAGACTATTTCAAAATTTATAGATTTATTTTTTAATTGAAGTTCGACCTAGTTTTTTTATATATATTCTAGATCCTGGAATTGCCTCTATCAAACATTAGGAATCATGGTTGTAGTTGGACGACCTTTAAGATAAGGGTTTTATCAAAACAATTATGCACACATGGTTAGCTCTGATATAGTTCATGAAAATGGAGGATGGTAGATTATAGAAGTTTTTTTTATTATCACCACTTGAACTAGTTAATGATAAATAAAAAGTACCCATTTCCAATTATTGATGACCTCTTTGACTAGTTTCGAGGTGTGAGGTGGTTCTCAAAGATTGATCTCATGTCTTGATTTCACCAATTGAGATTTTGTGAGGATGATGTTTTAAACATGATATTCCAATGTAAATAAATACACAATGAGTTATTAGTGATTCCTTTTTTTGTCATTAATTCCCCTACGGTGTTTACAGATTGGATGAATCAAATATTCTATCTATACTTGGACCAATTTATGGTTCCCTTAATTAATTAATAATTGTCTACACTACATCAGAGGAGGGAATGAAGATCACATGTGGATGGTCCTAAAATTACTTTTAAAGCTCTAGATTTATGGTAATATCTTTAAGTGCTAGTTTGGGATCACTGAGGATCACTTTTTGGGGCATGACATCTCTAATCCTGGATTTTTTTTGGACCCATCAATGATCGATGTAGTTCTTTCGTGGGATCCAACCAAGAGAATTTCATGGGTATAAAGAATTTTTGGCAAGGGAGGGTGCTACATGAGGTTCATGGAGGAATTTCCTAGGATTGTATTCCCTTTGACCACCATGTCACAGAAAGGGTATCTAGGTACCAAGACCGAGAAATAACAAAGACCCTTCAGGGAGTTGAGACTGAGTTTGATGAGTGCTCTTGATTTGAGACTACCGATTGAGGTAATGATGTACGTATTGTATTGATATGTCTCTAGATTTTGGCTCGGTATTCTATTGATGTAGAGGTGAGTAGTGATCTCAAATGGGTGGAGGTAGTAGAGGCCCCATGAGTATCACTAGATAACTCAAAAACCAGAGTTTTCAGTAGTAATATTCACTCTGAGGATGTGGAGACACTATCCATTGGGAGAGAAATTTTTGGTTTTCTTAGACAATTAGAGTCTTAGGTATATATTCAGACACAGATACATGAACCTGATAAAGAGATGTTGGTTAGAGTTCCTGTAGGACTATGAATTTGAGATAGTGTATACTACTGGATAGGTAAATGTGGTGGCCGATTCCCTTAGCATAAAGTCCCAATCTCTCTTGGTGGGGGAGGAATTTGAGCCATCATATTTATTAAATATAACCCTAGTAAAGGAGGAGGGGCAGTTTTCTTCAATTTCTGGTGATGACTCCTCTGATCCTTTATCATGTGAGGGAGGCACATTTTGGAGACTTCTACTATAAGGTCCTATATGACTAGATATCCTTATGAGTTTCACAAGATGGATTTTATGGATAGAATCACATCATCCTTTTCTAGGGATGGGTAGTGGTCTTGGTCACAATACGAGAGGTGGTCATGAGGGAATTTCACACTACTCTAATTACAATACATCCTGGTGTAGGTAATATGTACATATACGTTCAGTGGTATATTTTTTAGGCTAGAGTAATTCAAAGCATGTCCAAGTTTCTCTTGTTCCCACACATGTCAGTAGGTTAAGGCTAAAGACAAGGTTCTGATCGGTTTGTTTCGGACTCTTGAGATCCATGAGTGGAATTGGAATGACATATACATGTAATCCTTGATATAGCCTCTACTGAAATCATTTAGCTATGATTCCACCTACAAGATATTTGACTGACATACAAAGTCAGCACACATTCTTTGTTATCAGAGAGCATATTTCGGTGGAGAATTTTGGGAATTTGTACATGTGGAAGATAATACACCTTCATTGGGTGCCCTTGATGAATGTATACAACTAAAATACATTGTTTACATCACTTTTGGAGAGGCCAATAGGATACATTCAGGACATAAATGAGGATGCACACAACCTTTAACCCTCAAAATAGATGGGAAGACTGAGTGCACTGTCCTAATACTGAAGTATATGCAAAGGGATTGAATGTTAGACTTTGTTCAGAAATGGGAGGATCACTTACCCTTTGTGGAGTTATCTTGTAATAATATTTATCACTCTAATATCAATATGGAACCTTTTGGGGACCCGTACATGAGACCCTACAAGTCACACATATGACGGCATGTAATTGGTGAGGAATCTCTTGATGGGATAGAGATGGTGCAAGAAACGATGGAGAAGGTACCATTGATATGTGAGTGGATGATGATAGCTCATATTAGGTAGATATCATATACAAATAAATTGCATAGTCCCTTGGAGTTTGAGTTGGGCGACCATGTTTTCTTGAGAGATTCCACATAATAAAGATTGTAGAGGTTTTTTCAGGGAGAAAAGTTATCATCATTGTTCATTGAGTAGTGAATGATCATGCAGAGTATTGGAGAGCTTTTTTTAATGGATCTACATACCCCCAAATATGAAGCGTGTTCATTATGTCTTCCATGAGTCATATTTGTGGAGTTATTTTCATGATCTCAATCATGTTATTGACTGTGGTGATCTAGACATCATGGATGGGGGATCCTTCACAAAGCACCCAGTGGTGATCAAGGATTGGTTGGAGTGGATCCTATGTGGATGGTCTATTCCATTGGTTTATGTTTTTTAGTGGTATGGGAGAAAGTAGGAGAGCTCCTTGGAGTGGGAGTGGCACATTGAGTGCTCAATATCCCCACATTTTTGTTTTGTTTTTTCTTTTATATGATAAAAATTTTGAAGGAGGGATTAATGTAGAGCCCTTGTTTTTTCATTAGAATGATTTTAAATATATCAAGAAATGTTTCCAAATCCCAACATTGAGATGGTGTGTGATTCTATGTCCCAGTGAAATAGGAAATAATTTTATAAAGGTATTAAAAATATTTTATATCATATGTGAATAATATTTCTGAAATAATGGGTTATCTTCGTTATAGTGTACCAAAATAGAAATTAGAGGCCATGGTCGGGCCTAGAGGGTGGGTTTTACCCTAGGTGTTACCTAAATTTGGTCGTCACCAAACATCTGGTTGAGATAGTTGTTGGAAGAGAATTAAATTAAAATAAATAATTAAGTTTACTTATTTTATTTAAAAACCTATGAAATAAAATCATTTATTTATTACTCATTAAAAAAATTCTCTAGGTTTGTCCACATAAACCCAAGGATAATTGAGATGAGCTCTAATGTTCTTTGTTAGAGGATCGAGACTGGAAAACAATTGAAAACCATATAATGGTAAAGCGAGACAAAAAAGAAGCATTGAATCTTCTCCATTATTAGTGAATGTGTTATTAACTAATGAGAAATATAATCTCAGGGTAGGACTCATAACTTCTGTTTTTTATATTATGATTAATCAATTTATAATTGTTTAACTCTTATTCTTCGATATGTATTTAATTAATTCTCTGCATGAGACTGTGTACCAGATTTAAATTTTTTGTTCAATTTAGTATTCTTCTTGTGATGTATTTCTACCCCACGATATCCATAATTGATATTATTTGGTGAAATAAATTTCAAAAATTATTCTCTTACATTTTTTGTACTTTTTTATCATCATTATGTACATTCTTCACAATTGGTCTATGGGGTCGTGGTTCGACTATTTTGTGTGGGTACAAACATGATCGAACACCATAATTCCTGGAATATTTTCATGCGATGAATAGTAAAATGATTATAGGTTGTATAGGGATGCTTTGGAAGATATGTGTCATGATTCCTATGTATTTTGGATAATGTATTAATCGCAAGACGATAAAATGTGTACAGGAGATGCTACAGCCTCATACAGGCATTTGGATTAACAATTGTTTTCCAACAGAGCCACGAATTTAATGTTCAGTGAGATATTACACAAAAATATCTCCAGATATGGGAATTTAGGCAAGAATCATTGTTGAAATGGCAGTACCATAGTCGTGACGACAACACATGAAGGAAACATGACATTCTCTGAAATTCCTAACTACATGGTGTTTAGTAGGAAGAACAGACAATGTGTAGTGACCCAGGTGTGGCAGCTAGGTTTTTGAGTGAGTTAAGTATCAAACACCACGTGGGACCCTCACATGTTGTGTGACCTTGTACTAGTGCCTGACTTTTACTATGAGAGTACACAGACACGACCAGGTTCATGCAAACACCCATACTAGAAAATGGTCAGTGTACATAGGCACAACCAGGAGAATAATGATTAGCCCCAGGTGGCATAGACATGTCAAGAAGTCACATTAAATTACATGTAGTTATATATTTCTAGTGATATAGGTAATGTGAGAGTACACAACTTGGTAAAGGAGTAGGGCCACACACTGTATGGTCCCCCTTACTTGTCGTCTACATCCTTTTCAAGAAAAGTTCTACCCCTCTTATCTATATCTGTTGGAATTGGATATTTTACCATATGTAGCCTATCCTAATTACTTTTTTCAATGAATTTTATGGTTTCCATCATAGTTATATTTGAAATATGTTGTGATAAGTTCCTAGATTGATGCTTATTTAGATCGTGCTCAATGATGGCAACGATCAGGCATGATCATCAAAGAGGAACTATCCTAAGATAAGTCATGGGTCCTCCTTCCACATAGTGAAAGTCTCCTACTATGTTAGGGAATGGGTACTCTATCCACAGAGTGGAACCCTCCTAATGGAAAAGGGAATGAGTCCACTACATATAGATATGAAGCTTCCTACAATGTCAGGACATAAATCCTCTACATATAGAGTCTAACCCACCTTACAGAATAAGGCGTGGGACATATATTAACATATATAGTGGAACCCTCCTACTATTTTAGGGTATGGGACCACTACATATAGAGTGTAATCTCCCTGATAGACTAGGGCATGGGTCCTCTTTCTATTATATAGTGGAAACCTCTTACTGTGTTAGGAGTTCGTCGTCAACCAAAATAGTGTAACCCCCTTATGGACTAGGGTGTGGGGACTTTGTCTACCTAGAGAGCATGACCTTCCTGCTATGTCAGGGCATGGGTCCTCTACCGATAAGGTGGAACACCCTACCTAAAAGACATGTTCATTGGTCCTCTATCTATCATTTTTGTGGAACCCTCCTACCATGTCAGGGAATGATTCCTCTAACTATAGAGTGGATCCCCCCTAATAGACTAGCGAGTGGTTCCATTATACATCTAATTATTGGAACCCTCTTGTCATACTAGGGAATGGGTCCTTTATCTAGAGATTGTTCCTCATCGACTATGTGGAATTGTGCCGATGTGTGGCTCCAAATGGTTAATCATGGGGAAGACACAGTAGATGTTTGGTATCATTTATGAACATTTGTAACTTTTTGTAGACTAATCTTCCTAGTCTGGGATGTCATATGAATATTCCTTTTTTCTCCCATTTAACATTCTTTTTATGAGAATATAATTTTCTTGTATTTTTTATCTCTTTTTATGACTTGAGATCTTTACTTCTATCATGTCTCAGAATTACCCCCTTTAGATTTTAGGGAATCTTATTGGTATTATATACTGACCCCTCCATGGGATGTTTTCACATGTTTTTATTTCTTATGTAGGAGGCAGATAGTTTGGTGGTAATTATAGAGGAGCATAGGGGATACCTTGGTGAATTTGATCGTGTATGATAGTTGGTGCTTAGAGATCAGGAGTTGGTCTTTCTCAGTTTTTACATTCCTAGTTATTGTTACAATGGGACATATTTTATAGATGACAATGTATATTACCCCTTTACATTTAATATTATGTTGTTTTACTCTTTTGTATTCACTATAGGATGTTACATGCATGGTTATTACTCTAAATGTAATGGTATTTCACATTTATTTCTCTACACTTATTCATAGAGATGGTTGGGTGCATACATACATGTTCATTAGGAAAAGTCCTCCCAATGAATTTATGAATTTCAATGATTCTCTCCATCCGCTGACATATGTAGGAGGTCTTGGGGTAGTTATTGATCGATCTTCCACTATCCAGGAAGGCCCCGATGGGTTGGGGCATGACGGTTCAAGAAGAAAGTACCATTTGGATTAGAATACTTAGTCACCATAGTTAAAATGTTTTGATTAAAATATCAAATAAAAATATAGTCCGAGATCTACACCAATACCATAGCGGGAGAGATTTCATTTTTGAAACATTTCCTTGGGGATATGCTGTAAGGAAACACAAATGAGTCAAAATCCAATCCACTTGGTCACTTGAATTAATTAATGTTAATTTATGTGGGATGATGTGACATAAATTCACAATATATTGTCATTAATTTATTATAGTAACAGATCATTCATCAAAATTATTAGTGGTTTTTCCCTGAATTACAAGTCATAGCTTGTTTAGGTGATCAAAATTTTCTGAAGGGATGTTGATAAAGGTTTGGGGGAAATTATCAGGAACCCATGAATTGGTAATATAAGGGAATAAACTAGAAAATTATATTGAATACTATATTTCTATGAATTGGATTAATCACTAACATAGAAATACTTATACACCCTAAGAGAATGGTAATGTAGAAATACAAATTAGAAGCTTGGTTGAAATGGTAATAACAATCCATGTTGAATAAAAATGCATAAAATTATTATATATTTAAAAAATAATTATATACTTTCTTGTTAAAAATATTTTCTTTTTGAGTTCAAAATCAAATACGAATCCTTATGAGATTTTATACTAGATGAATCAAATTGTAATCATCTTAATGATTTGGTTTGTTAATATTTCATAATGATCATATATTTAAATTTTTGGAATGTTAGACAAGAAAAATGAATATGTTTTGTTTATTTTATAAATATCTAATGGACATGGATACATTTTATAAAACAATAGGCATCACAAGATGGTAGATTTTTTTATCTGAGGATTTTTTAAAAAATCGACATTTTTTATGAAATAAATGAAGTAGAATTTGAAAATATAGAATTGAAAAAAAATGTTTTCTAGAAAAGTGAGTCCAGAAGATACTAGAAATGAAACATATCATTCTAATATTGATTCAAATTACACAGATGATGATTGAGGAACTTTTTTAAATGATATTTTGAATCATTAGAGCCTGACGAAGCATATAGAACCGGAAAATATAATTAGTAATTATAATTCACCAATTCGAACTAGAATATGATTGAGACTTGATAAATAAAAATATATTAAATCTCATGCTAAAAAACAATAATTTTCTGAGGATGTGAAAAAATAATGGATTGATGTAATAAATGAGGATCTTGATCAAAATGAATGGAATTCCCTTGAGAACTTTTTCTCATAACAGAAGGGATAATTTTAATTAGAATCAAGGGGTTTTTAATGAAATATTAATGAAAAAGATTTGGTTTCAAGAAAATCTGTTATATTATTTACAAAATGATACTCTCCTGATTAAAGGGTTGATTTTGAAGAGTAATTAGATACTAATATAGGAATTGAATCTATACAGACATTCTTTTCCATTGAGGATCATAGGCTTTAAAACTATCAAATGACGCAACGTATGGTTTTTTGAAAGAATAACTAGAAGAATAATAATGTATTGAACCATATGAAGGTCATTTAATTAATATTAATGGAACTATGGTGTTTCATTAAAAGGGGACTATGTATGGGGTAAAAGAGCCCCCTTTTTCCTAGTATTAAAATCATTACATCATCCTTGAGACAATAATGTCCCTAATGGAAATGTTAAGAGTAATATCTAAGTGAAGAATATGAGAATGAGTAATCCTATCATAATTTGTTTGTAGATTAAATATTTTAAAGGTTATAAGTTGTCTTATTGTGGATTTTAATATATAAATGAATAAGCAATTTGAAATTTTTTTCATGGAAAAATGAGTTTCTTCATGGGATTGCGTGTTTTTTCAAATGTAGACATAATTTTAAATGCCATTAAAAATATACCATGTAATTGTCAAATAATATTTGTATGAAAAAAATCCCAAGTGATTTCCATACCCATGACCATAATGGAGGAGTTCAGAAAAGATGATTCAGGGTACAGTCTAATTGAAAAGGAATTTAACATGTTGATTTGAAGTTTTTTATCTCCATCAATCATGACATATAATTTTGTTTACATTGGGATTATATTCTAGATATCAATATTTACCAAAAGAATAAAACATGATGGCTTCCAAGAGAGAACTTAAATAAATCAAAAGGACTTTGATCAATTAGATTGTGTACAAAATAGGTGGGAAACAAGACTTGATTAGATACACTAATAAACATTTTGATAGAGATTATAACAACAGAAAATAAACATCATGTGGTATATTTTAGAGGTGAATGTCCTTGGAGGAGGCAGGAGGGACAATTATGAGTCCACGAGTCATACATAATCGGTTTTTTGTATCTGTATTCTCCCTCAATCTTGATCCAAATGAAGTCCAAAGGAGGTTTCAATATGTCAACCTCAACACATATCCATGGTTCAATGGGATGGGAGACCGCATGGGTTCTACGATCCGCAATCAGGAAGCGACCGACAAGATTTCCTATCATCTGACAAATTGATGGATTTTTTAAATCGAGAGGCAAACCTGGAAGGCAGATCCAAATTTTGGAGGTCTATAGATCATGATTCATGTGCAGAGAGAAGGACAATCTAAGGAGGATAAAACGTAACCGATTAATGGAGTGCGAGCCACTAGACCAAGAAAGAGCCAGGTATTCTTCAAAAGAGAAGCGAATCATCATTTGCCGATAATCGAGCAAACCAACCACCGATCGTTGACGAATAACCCACTAAGTGTTGACGAGCCTATTAATGACATCAATAGAAGGCATATGGAAACTGAAGAGGGCATCCAAGGTGATCTTGTGCAAGGATGAACCTTCTGAGAATTCTGCGGGGGAAATCGATAGTGACAGACCTCCATTAGAAAAACTAGAAACCTTTGGGGAAAACACGATACCTAGGAAGGCAGGGAGAGACTCTGGTATTGGGTGATGGTGACATAATTCCATTTGAAGGAGGGAAATGCGAGGATAGATGACATTAATGGGTTACTTATTCGGGAGGGAACAAGGATGTATTTGAAGCTGAGATGGATTCCGACACTTGTACATGGTCAACCGACAGTAAGAAAGTGGAACAAGAGGAAGTTTATATTCGGTCTACTGCTAGGAAGGGCCAGAAGACCATCATAGACTCAGAGGGCTTCACCAAACATGTGAGGAGGTCGCTTCCTCAGAAGGACTACTCTAATTTACCCAAACCACCTATTCCCAAATCTTCTAGTAAAGGATCACTCATGCAAAAGAAATCTCTCAATGATATGAAGACATTTGCGAAAAGTGGAAGAGAAAAATATATGTCTGCTCTATAAGAAGAACAAGTTTCTCCTCCCAGTGAAGAGGTTGTGGGATCTCAGGTCGACGCAGATTCCAATCAGAAGATGGAGCATATGGTTGCTCCAGTTTCAAAATATCTCGAGAGGAAATCTACCCCTGTTTCTTCTCCTTTTCCTGTGCAATTGGGTTCAAAGGTGCAGGAGACAATGAAAAAAAAGACAAGACGCAGATACCCTCCAAATGGATTCTTCTGGGGTCTTTGTGTAGGCTAATAAACATGATTAGGTGACCCCTAAAAGCTCAGATCTAAGCCTCTTCTCCTTCCCCCCATACTTCTTTGTTTCAATGAAGAAGGAGATTATTTCACATGATCTGGCATGGACATATAGACGTTCTCACTCGAGCTAGTGGCCATCTGTTTTCTTTGTTGTGCAAGGTATCGGAGGTGTGCAGGTTCACTCTTTCTTGTTCTTATTTTGTTATCAGGTTTCCTTGTCTTTGGGTGGTCTTTTTTGTTGGTGTACTGTTTTCATGATGTTTTTCTGAATGGTTCCCACTCCCCCACAAAGTGGTTTCTTCTTGAAAAAAAAAGTAATTTGGAGTGTGTTATATTTTTTTGGGAAAAATTTTCATAAATTGGCACATTAAGAAAAAACCTCCATGGCTGTTATCACTATGTTGGTAGAGAAAATGGATTTTATAAGTACATATACATAGATGATGTAGTTTATATAGAAACTGGAAGACAAAAAAGTGAAAATTGAAAATCCATTTAAAATTTAATATATTAATCAAAGTGAAATGGATATTTCAATGAATCTAGTACACCGCATTACATCTAAAAAAATTTAATGTATATATCATCTTATTATGAAAATAATATATATATATATATAATGATGTTGGAGTAAATTTTTACCAGGGTTGAAATTGCCGATATCTTTACTATGGCCATGCCAAAGGACATATTTAAACATTTGAGCATGAATATGTGTATTCATACATTCCCTATCATTTAATGCACATCTTATTTCCCCATATTTAATTTTATTTTTTCATAGGGGTGTAAAATTATAAAACTCTTGTGTAATAATTTTTTGAATCTAATGTTGGTATTTTTGTAAGAGGTGGGAGAAGTTAGTGTATCAATTTTGGAGGGGTGTCAATATCAAATGACCCAAATTTTATTGTCAGTTGAGGATTTAAATTTCTCAAAAAAAATAATTTTTCCAACATTATTGTGTGAGGAAATTTATCATTGAAAAAGGCTCTGATTGGATGTTATTTGGTGTCAGTTTTTTTGGTTCAATACCAATCTAAAGGGGGAGATTAAATAACCCATGGTTTTTTGAAATTTTCAACCATGGGTGTGGATTTTTAAAATTATTTGGTTTTTTATAATGTTTTCATGTGGTAATAGTTTACTGGAGGATGATTGAAGAGGTTTTAAGAATTTTAGAAAAAGTACTAGAATTATGTACATAGTGTAAAATTTTGAAAAGGAATTGAATATAAATTTTTTAGAAGTAGAATATTATAAATGAAGTGATGATCACTCTGATAAGAAACATTATTGGGGAAATACCATATTAATTATAGTGTTTAAACTGAGGAATGAGAAAAAATTATATAGTATCTTAGACATTCTAGAGAAATGATATATTTCTCAGTGAGTGAATTTTGGAAATGTACCAGAGCTCTAAGATATCGAGGGCATATAAAAGGCATTTAATGATGGTTATACTAAAATATGAAAATTGTATGGGTGCACTGTAATAGGAAATATTTTTGTGGAATATAAAATAATTCAACAAGGGAAAAAAGACATACATTTATATCTACTATTTTTTTCATGGTACATAGGGGTTGAGATGAAGAAAAGTAAATATATAAAGGTTCGCAGTCGGTAGAATATTTTAAAGTGTACTAGATCTAATATGATATATATTATATTATGTCTAAGATAGAATATATTCAAATTAATGTGTAATAAATTTATTGGAATATAAAATATTATCAGGTGCATAAAAAAGACATTATAAGCATAAATAATATATTATTGTTCATAAAAGTGATATGTATGAAACTCCACTTATTATGTATGTTTTATTAGTTTGATGAAATGATATATTTCTTTTGTTATTCAAGTTAGTTAGTTCATTTCTATTCTTCATTTCATAAATATCATGGAATAGTAGTTATTTTTTTAATCATTTTGATTAAAATGGAGAAATAACATAATAGAAATTGGGAGGATATTTATAAGATAATTCATTGATTGAAAATTAAATATTTGAAATAATTTTTGGTGAAAAAAACTAGATGATTTCCCATGAATTTTTTCAACCATTTTAAAATGAGAATTTTGTGTATTTTTGGAATACTATTTGAGACATGGAGAATTATATCTCGATGTCATTGGGAGCAGGCCTCTATGATTCAATTGAGAAATTTAATGAAACTATTCAATAGATAACAATGATGAATATTATTGAATTTATACATTATAAATATAGAAATAATATTCATTTGATACTATGAACAAAATAAATATGAATATAATTTATGATGACAGAAAAACCAATACTATATTATACTACTGATTTTTTATATTTAACAAACTGAAAATGAGAGAGTGAGAGAGATATCAATGTGCACCTATAATTGTTGTTCATCATCTACATCGAGGAAATTAGAACATTATTTTGATCATCTAAAGTCTTAATATTAATTAATAATATGATAATATATGTGTACATTATCTCATGTATATGTAGGTAATTTTGTGTATTAGAGATGATTTACCAAATGCATGCATTGATACTACAAATTTTCTTACAGTCAATGACCACCCCTAGAGGTGAATAGAAGGATTACTACTAAAGGCTGGAGGGATTCAGAAACATAAGGACCAAACTATACCAATCATATGATGGTATTATTTTAAGAAAGATACCTTCCCAAGGGTCAATGTTGACATGATCCCAACACTTGTATGTTATGAATCAAACAGATACCTTATCACTTTTTTAATAATTGAAATTAGATAATGAATAAATTTCAATCCTAGAATCAATGAGTATATCGTAAAATTAGTCATCCAAAATTAGGGTAAAAATGATAAAAAGTCTATTATTCCTTGTGTTTATTTCAATTCAGTTTTATGTGTTTGAGGGTGGGATTAGAAGAGCATGTATTGAGGTTTTAACTTGGTAGAAATGTTGCTTTTAAAGATCAAATGGTAAAAAGTGCATCTATAAATAACAACCTTTCTTAGTGATACATCAATGCATACCTGGTCACTTCAATTACAATTAAAAATCAATAAAAACATTATATATATATATATATATTAATATCATATCATAAAAATAATTATGTTTTCATATCAATCCATTAAAAAAATATAGTATCGTCAAAGTAGGTGGTTAAACCGACTGAAATAAGGACATGATATAATCAATGGAAGAGTGTGAATATGAAATATTTTGTTAAAATATAATTATAAAATATATATAAATATATTATTTGGTTTTTCTCATGTCCATGAAAAATGATGGTGAAATTATATAATAAAATTATGTATAAGAAATCATTCCCTATAATGAATAATGATATCTTCTCTTCAAATCCTTCCTAGTTTCAAAGGATTTGGGGCGTCTTTTTAGTCTAAAAACAATAAAATGGGTAATGAATGAAATTTAGAGATAATATGGGTAGAATATATTTAGATATCCATGTTTTAGGTCTGTTTTAGAAATGGTGATGGATGAGTCTTTTATAAGTGAGGTGTAACTTTTTTTGCAAATATCAATTCCTTAATGTGTAAGGAAGGAAATATTATAAGAAAAGTGGATGTAAATTAAAAAATTAACAGATATGATTCATGAATCAAAACATACAAACAATTTAGAGATATTTTTCAAGATTTTTTAGTAATTTACTACAAAATATTACTCTCCTTAACTCATTTTACCCATTACCGTGGAAAATCAATTTTTACCCCAGTAGCTAATTTTTTCTGCTAATGTTAAATTTTAACATGTTACATACTTTTATTTTCAAGTTAAAAATATTAAATAAATGTTATTAAATTAAATTTATAATAGTCAAGAATATTATTTTTAAAATAAAATTCATTTAACATAAGAATATTTTTTTGGGAAAATATCATTTTAATCATTAAATGAATTTATCCGGATTTATTATAAAGTAATATTTTTTAAAATATTGTAAATTAATTTTTTTGTAAAAATAAACAAAAAATTTCATTATAAATTTTCTTTTTCAATGATCAATTCTAAAACATTCAATATCAAACCATCGGGTCTAATCCCCTCTGCTCAGAGGTAATGTATATGCACTCAGGAAAGGATGAAACAGCTACGGGGAGGCTCTTCCTCCTTCTCAATGAAGACTGATACGCCTGGTTCCAAAGCCGGGATCTTCCTCATTTAAATGTTATCCATTCTCATCTCGAATTCTTGTGGCCTAGGTTCATGGGTGAATACCTACTTCATAGATTTGGAAGTACAGAGACACAAAGTTTCAATAGTAGCAGTTCTTGAGCACAAACAGAACCTGGCTAAACTAAGGGGGTTCTTCTATACAGTTAGAATGCATAGATCTATGCTAGTGACATTGATCAACCTCCATATTTGGCTATTTTGGATCATGGAGGAATCATTGTACTTGATAAGAGAGGGTGATAAGTTCATCACTTCGAAAGTAACGAAGGGTTCATAGTGCTTCTTCATTTATTTTGTGTATGGTAGCTTCGATGCTCATGTTAGGAGGAGTCTATGGTTTGATCTAGGTTCTTTCAATTTGGTGGATCTTCTATGGCTTGTGGTGGGGGACATCAACATTAACCTTGACATTGGGGAGAAAAAAGGGAGTGGTGGATTCCCTCAATAGATTAGCTTGGATTTTGTGAGGTTCATGGAGGGAAAGGGCCTTCTCAACTTGGGATACATGGGAGCATGCCACACTTGGTGAAAAAACCAGTAGGGAGGCAGGCACAACTGGAGTAGCCTCGACAAGTTTCTATCTAATAAAAATGCAGTCTAAATGTTTTCCAATGATACGATATTTTAACTTGCCTAAGGTATTTCAGACCACAATCCACTTATGGTTTCTCTACCTCCTAGGAATGATTTCTCAGAGTATTTTAGGATTTATCACTAGTGGTCTTGGAGCCCTGGTTTCCAGCTGACCGTGAGGAATGTGTGGGGTGAGTTGGTCGGCAAGCATACCTGGGTTGTGCTTAATATTAAACTCTTGAAACCTAATATTAGGCTTGAGGAGTGGGACATGGGTATCCCTCCATTTCACCGGGACATGGAGTCATTAAAACAGTGTATCGAGGATCTAGAATCCATCATGGAAGATGTAGGGGGTTAATCTATCTTTTAAGAGTTAGTTTTCAAGAAGGCCTGCTGGGCGGTGATGATCCTTAAATAAGAGAGACTATCTTGGGAGGTATCCTTGGAGAGATGGTTACATGAGGGGGATAAAAAAACTGTTTTTTCACGCATGAATCTGCGAAACGAGTCACATGATCAAACCCCATATTCAATTAGAGGATGGAACTTACACTGAGGAAATGGACATTGTTGGGAGCCTGGAGCTTTCTTTCTTTAGGGATATCCTTACGGGTCCTAACCCAATGATGACTAGTGGATACCCAAGTAGCAATGCAGCTCTCTGGGAGGAGATTTCCACGATAGTGTCTAGCCCAGTCAATGAGAACTTTGAGGTGATTCTGGAAGATGTTGAAATTCACTTGGTGATGATGAAACTAAATCTTGAGAGTGCACCCATAACGGATAGCTTATCATGATCATTTTCAAGAGGAATGTGGTATGTGGTGAAGGGCGATGTAATCAAGGAAATTCAAGATTATTTTCACAGAGGGAGTCTTCCATTGGTAGCTAGTTCCACATCTATGGTTCTCATCCAGATGATCAAGGACCATTTTTCTCTATTGCAATATTGACTAGTGAGTCATTGTAATTTTACCTACAACATACTCGTGAGTTTGATTAACTAGAGGTTACCCCAACTCCTCTTGCAATGTATATATACTGAGAAACATGGGTTTGTTCACAGGCATTCCATACAGGTAGTTATCGATCATGCTTAGGGGGTGATGTAGGATGTTAACTTGAAGACCCACTGTTCTAACACAGTGATCATATTGGACATAAACAAATATTATGTTGGAATTATTGTATTTTTATAGAAAAATTTCTCACAGATATGGGGCTCTCGATCAGGGTGGTGGACCTCTTTTTCCGGAGTTTCAATTCTCCATGGTGATCGGTAGCTTTTTGGGGAAGAGTAATGGTATCTTTACGACTATGAGGGGCCTTTGGGAAGGCATCCCAATCCGTCCCAGTATCGTTATCCTGGATCCAGATTCTCTCAGTCAACTTATTAACCAACAGTTCAAAAATGGATATATCCTTCCCTTTAGAATAATGATGAACATTCTAACCATGTCCCAATTGATGTTTGCAGATGACACAATCATCTTCTTGAATATAGGTAGGTGTTCTATTCAAGGCATCAAAAGAATTCTAGATGAGTATAACTCTTTGAGTGGGAGTGTAATTGGTAGCTCAAAGAACCATTTCTTCATCTCCCACAGGTTTTCTCCTAAGCGGGATTCATCACTCTACGGCCACCTTAACATGAAGCCTGGAGTTTTTCCCATGGAGTATCTAGGCTCGTATGTTTCTCCAAGTTGGATTTGAGTTCATGAATTTGATCAAATTGTGAACAGGATCAGGAGCCGCATCCTGAATTGGAAGAACCACTTCCTTTCATTCAGAGTCCACATTCCCCTAGTAAATAGTGTCTTGTTCACAATCATAGTTCAAGTGATGGCTTACTCCTACAAGTTGGAACTTGTACTTTTCCAGCTGCCTTGGTAGGTGGCTGGTGCATCAACTCCACCCACCATGGTAGGTGGTAGCCATGAGAGAAGTCCATGGTGGGTAGGGGGATTGGTGGAAGGTTGGTGGGAGAGGTGTGTCAAAAATGACACCTCCCACCATGTCTATATAAGGAGGCCTTGGGGAGCTTCCATCAGATGATTAGAGAGAGCCATGTGAGAGCTCCATTGTATCCAAAGAGAGCTGGGAGAGCTCCATGAGAGAGAGATAGAGTTGTAGAGAGGGGGTTTTGTAAATCTTTGTTCATGTTGAAATAAAGGCCAGTTTCTTCCTCTATTCTTCTCTATTATCTCTCGTAGTGGTCGGAGAACCACAACAAGTGGTATCAGGGGCGGTTCCGGTGAAACGGCAGCGGGAGGTGGAAATTTTTCTGGTGGCCGGAAAATTCAAGTTGCCAGGAATCGTGTTTTGAGGGAATATTCTGAAATCCTGTGTCAAGACGATTCCAACGGCGCAAATGACATCGAAAACGGAGCTAAAACGAGCATTCTAGGCCCGCTCAAAGTTTGGTCAAACTTCGGGTGAACAGTAACCCTTGCCGGAGAAGAAGGTACTGTTCCGGCGCTGGCGACTTTTCCGGCGGGTTTCCAGCAGCTTCTCCGGCATGCCACGTCATCGACATGTCATTTCCACGTCATCAGACGATCTCGACCGTTGATACTGTTTTGACCATAACTTGATCAATCGGTATCCGATTTCAATGATCCAGAAGTCGATTCCACCATTTTCGACCCTTCTGGACGAAACAGTGAGCTCCATTTTTCCATATTTTACACCAATTGTTCACTAAATTGAAATCCAATGGAGGGATCATCCACGGGATGGATGATCATGTTGACGTCTTCGAACTACTCCATTTGGAAGTCCCGAATGGAAGATCTTCTCAATGCTAAGGATCTTTTTGACCCCATTGAGAATGAGGGAGTCAACCTCGATGCCACAAAGGAAGTGGAGTGGAAGAAGCTAAACAGGAAGACGATCGGCCAAATCCGCCAATGGATCGATCACAGCGTTTACCACCACGTTTCTCAAGAGACTGGTGCGTATGAAATTTGGAAAATGTTAGAAAATACGTACCAGTCAAAGACCGCTCGAAACGAGATCCTCTTATTGAATCAGTTGATGAATCTTCGACTACAAAGTGGAAACTCTATAGCCGAACACACCAACGAGTTCCAAAGCCTGGTGAACCCGTTGGTTGCTGCGGGTAAGACTCTAAATGATGAAGATCAGGAGAACTACTTACTTTGCACACTTCCCGATAGATGGGATATTCTTGTAATCTCACTCAGCAACTCGGTGCCTGGAGGAAAACTTACCATGGCGATGGTAAAGGTTTCACTGTTCAACGAGGAAGCCTGAAGGAAGGATGCGAGTTTCAACCAGGCGCAAGCTCTGGTTCTGGAGAAGTGAGGGAGACAACAAGGAGGAGGTAGTGGGGAAAGAACTATAGGTCAAAAAAAGTACAAAGGAAGGTCCACAGATGGTAGGAGGCCAACATACAAATTCTACCATTGTGGCATGGAGGGACACATGAAGAATAACTGCCGAATGTTGTTACAAGAAAAGGGTCAAAGTATCAACCAGAAAAGAATAAATGAAGACGTGCAAGTGAGCCTCACCGGAGAAGTTGTTCTTTTCTCCAATAACGAATAAGATAAATTATTTCATACATCAGGCCAAGACACCGAATGGGTGGTCGATACTGTAGCATCGTACCACATCACGCCACATCATGAGAATTTCATGAATTATCAAGATGGTGACTTTGGTGCAGTTAAGATGGGGAATACCAGTTCTGTGGAGATTGTTTGCATGGGTGATATCTAAGTCAAGACGAATGTAGGTTAGACAATCACCCTAAAGGATGTTTGACATGTTCCAAGCCTTCAGCTCAACCTGTTATCAGGTATAGTCTTTGATCGACAAGGCTATGACAACATCTTCAGCATCGGAGCATGGATGATGACAAAAGGAGCCATCATCATCGCTCGAGGACACATATGCATTACATTGTACAAAACTAATGTAAAGATTGTGCAGACATCCTCAACACGGTGGAAAGAGAGACGTCATCTAATATGTGGCATAGAAGGCTCGGCCACATGAGTGAAAAAGGGTTATCAACCCTAAAAAAATACGTACATCAGTATTGACAAGGATGCATCATTTGATCCTTGTAAATACTACTTGTATGGGAAGTAGCATAGAGTTTCATTCAATACTGCTTCATCACGGAGATCAGAGTTGTTGGATCTGGTGCACTCTGCTGTATGTGGACATATGGAGGTGGATACACTCAGAGGTAACAAATATTTTCTATCCTTTATTGATGATTCATCTCGAAGGGTGTGGGTGTTCTTCTTACGAACAAAGGACCAAGTACTGGAATACTTAAAAATGTTCCACACCATGGTGGAGCATAAAACTGGAAGGAAGCTAAAGTGTCTTCGTTCAGACAATGGTGGAGAGTACACATCCAGGGAATTTGATGCCTATTGTAGGAGTCATGGAATCCCACATGAGAGGACGGTCCCTCGCACCCCACAACACAATAGAGTTTCAGAAAGGATGAACAGAACCATAATGGAGAAGTTTAGAAGCATGATGAGTTTGGCAAAGCTCCCTAAGCCATTCTGGGGAGAGGCTGTTCAGGTTGCCTGCTACCTCATCAACCGATCACCATCAACCCATGGAATTTTGAGATTCCATAGAAGAGATGGCCTGGTAAACATACCTCTTACTATCATTTACGAGTATTTGGATGTTTGGAATTTGTACATGTATCCAAGGAGCTGAAGAAGAAGCTAGACGGGAGATCTACTCCATGCATCTTCATCGACTATGGAGATGAGGAGTTCAGATACAAGCTTTGGGACCCGAAGGTGAAGAAGGTGATCAGAAGCAGAGATGTCGTGTTCCATGAGAACCTGATGATCAAGGACATTCAAAATACTAGAATGAATCAAAAGGAAGGTATTGAGGAATCAATTCATGATCCATCACCGGTACCATCACCACCTATCAATGAAGAAGATGAGGTGTAAGATGACTCATCGGCAGTGGACCGGGAGGTAGTAGAAGAGGATATTGAGCAGGGGGAGACTCAATCCTCTCCACAAGAAGTTTCAGAACCATCATCAGAGCTAGGTGATGTTGTTCCTCCCGAACCTAACATTTCACAGGTTCGAAGATCTTCACAAGGAAGGATTCCATCAACAAAATATTCAGAGTCAGATTACATATTGCTGACTGATGAGGGGGAGCCAAAAGGGTATCAAGAAGCATATCGACATTTACTATCATTGGATATGCGAAGTGATGGATCAACAACTGTTGCGACTTGTGAAGATCCACACGAAGGAGATCCTGACAGATATGTTGACAAAGGTGGTTGCTCGGGAGAAGCAGGACCTTTGAAGATGCTCCAGTGGATTGCAGCTGGAGCGGGAGAATTGTTGGAACTTGTACTTTTCCAGCTGCCTTGGTAGGTGGATGGTGCATCAACTCCACCCACCATGGTAGGTGGCAGCCATGAGAGAAGTCCCTGGTGGGTGGGGGGATTGGTGGAAGGTTGGTGGGAGAGGTGTGTCAAACTCGACACCTCCCACCATGGATATATAAGGAGGACTTGGGAGCTTCCATCAGCAGATTAGAGAGAGCCAAGTGAGAGCTCCATTGTATCCAAAGAGAGCCGAGAGAGATCCATTTGTGTGTGAGAGAGTTGTAGAGAGGGAGTTTTTTAAATCGTTGTTCATGTTGAAATAAAGGCCAGTTTCTCCCTCCATTCTACCCTATTATCTCTCGTAGTGGTCAGAGAACCACAAAACTACATGCTACGTGGTGTCATCAAAATTATTGACATAGTGATTTGTAGTTTTATCTGGGATGGAATGTCTAAAGAAAAGAGGCACTCGGCCATGTGGGATAGGATGTTGTGACCTATTTGTTATGTATGGATCAATATGTAAGGTCTTCAGAGCATGCTCTATTTCTTGTATGCTAAGCTTACATGGGAGATTCTTGAGGGACACACTCTTGGGGTAAAGACCATGTCTACGACTTTCAGGGGCTCCGAGATGGATGGGATGGAGTACATTTTTCTCGTCCGGTTGATCATATTTCCTCTATTTCATAATCCCTAACAGAACTCCCACTATTTGGTTGGCACGAGGGATATATCATTCTGGAACTGTACTTGGGAGGTCTCCATTATTGGTTACCCATGTTTTGTGTCTCCCCAGATCATGGTGAAGGAAGCGGGTCTCTATCTAAGGTTCACAAAGGCTGTCCTCGATTGGGAATATATGGCCTCCTCAATTCCATCGTGTTCATCCCAGTGCCAGAAATATATTTTCTTACTCCATCTTCCTCGGGTTTCTTCTCCAAAAGGGATTTCCGCAGGATGGTATCTATGGAGAACCTTCAGGATTGTTGGAATGGAGTGCTATAATACCAAAAATATCCAGAATAGTTCGATTTTTTTCATAAAGTATTAAGAATTAGGACTTAGAGAAATATGAGAAAATCAAGAATGTGTGGATCATTTTTTCTTCTAGGTTCCATTATTGTATAATAGGGATGGAGGAGATCTTTCAGCATCATTTCTTCTAAAGTGAATGGGCACAGGGAGTATGGTCTTTCTTCGGTGGCCTTCCAACCTTTTCCTCGCGTGATCTCAAGGATTCTCCATTTCTCATCAGATGGTTTTATGGAAAAATGGATATAGGAATGGAACGTTTGGAATGAATAGTGATATTAAATTATGGATGCTGGTGTCAATCAAAAGTCAAAAAATAGGCAAGATTTGAGGGACATATTCTTTTGGTGTGGTCCAACATCGCGATGACCTGGTTCCTGGTAGTGGATATGGATTCTCTCAACTCGAATTAAAAGGGGGATCCTTCATTAATATTTCTTCAGTCTATGGGTTTGACCTCATCTCCCTCTCTCGACCATCTTTAGGGGTGATGGGTTTTCTGGAATCGTTCCGTTAGAGGCCTGAAATTGAATTCTAACAGGTCGTGCATGATGAGTGCCATGAGTGGAGGGGGAGTCATTCTGGTCTAGGGGGAAACGTTGTTCTAGCCTACTCTTCATTATATGGAGATAGAACCTCTATTTAGGTCGTGGCCAATGTGATGGTTTCTGGCCTCACCATCTGCATGAAGAAGATCCTTGAAATTACCCAGGTACAGACCGACTCGATGATCCTTCACAATTCCCATCTCAGTAGAGGTTCTTCTCTGTAGAATATTGAATACATTGTTAAAAAATGTAATGATCTTTCGGGATACCACATCTGTATAACTCATACATAGAATGTGGGAAATTGGTCCACAGATCATTTGGCCCCTTTGGCGGACCACAACCCCATTATCACTACTATTATCACTAATAAAATCCTGAAACCAGGGGGTGTGATTTTAGTTAGAGCAGATTCCCTCGACTTGCATTAATTTAGGCACCCCTTTTCTTTGGTTCCATGTTGTACTCTCTTTTGGAATGATAATATAATTTGTATGGTGGAAAAAATAATAAGAAAATAATAAACAATTTGAGTAATCATATGGAAGCTAAATAATCAAAATACTTTACATGTCTTAGAGAAAATCATTGAGCTCCCAAAGTGGAAAGAAAAACCATTGTGTAAATTTTGGAAAGTAAATAAAAAAATGGATAGTGGTAATACCTGGTGTATATTCTATTCCCTCTTCCTTCCCCATAATCCACGCCTCAACCATCTTCCATGGGTTCATTATAATTTTTTGGATTTGTATACAAGAAATATTCAAGAGTATTGAGATTCCAATGTAGGTGTGAGTATGAAACCCAGTAGGACGCCACTAATGCATCCTATAAATTGTTCGCATATATAAAAACTGTATGTCATTTTCAAGACCAAAGGGTCCTGGATACCCTTACAGGAGGTGAATTAGGGTATGGATATTTTTTTTCAATATTCCTCAAATGCCACTAAATTTTTACCACTATATTATAAGATTCAATTTTTTTACTTTTAGTGTTTATATATACCTTTTCCCTTCTAACATTATCTGATGACAAATATAAAAAACCATGATTGTTATTTCTCATTAATACTTGATCTATTACATAAGGATTCACTTAACATAACCTAGATGTTCAATAAGTTTAGTGTATTGGGGAATTAGGTACATTACATGACAACATAAAATAGGCAATGTGACATCATGATTGAGAAATTCTTTTACATGCTCAAAAAATTGAATCGAACATACAAGTACATGGGATTACATGGGAGCAAACATAAGAGAGGGGTGATCAATAAAGCCCCGAAATGGAATATACATCGAATAACTTGAATAGTTTAATACATATTAAACAATTAGCATATAAATGAGGCATAAAAATAGTAAGAATCATAAACCGGAACAAAGAGACAAGATAAAGCATGATAATCATAATATGGGAAATGTGGAAACAACTCAAAACACATAATCATTAACTTCGGCCAAGGATTAACTTACCGAGACATCATGGTCAAAAAATTCCAATAAAGGAATCATGTTCACCCCCTATCCCAAAATTATGTATCATGATAATAAACATTACCCAATACATTGATGTGCTATCTGGTCACACCCATCATATTCATTTCAATCACATGCTTATGTGTTCCACCAAGATCATACCACAATGATTCATTCATAATTTACAATTTAGTCCATGATTAATGAATTTGCAATACATACATATAGGTCCCCAATAATGATGTTTTATAAAAATTCATAAAACAATTTGTTAAGAGTAAAAGGGGTATCTATAATTTGTACATAAAATGGGCAGTGATTAGTACATTGAAATTAATTTTCTATCTAGGAAATTGAAATATAATGCGTTAGTTCATAATTAAACTTCAAATAAAGAAGACAAGGTGAGGATCCATTATAGAAATTCGTCATAATAACAACTTAGATAAGGGTCCAAATGAGGGATCATAATTGAACCCTCTTTCATTTAACATCAATTGGACAGTAAGGTAATGATTATAAATGAATTAAAATAAAAACAATTGAAATTGAAGGAACTAATTTCCAAAAAGGTTCATTAATTTAAATTAGGAGAGGAAGGTGAAGATCCTTTTTGGAATTTCAGAATAGTAACGACTTAGGTAAGGGCCCCAATGTGCGAGGATAAATGACACATCATTGAAATAACACCAATTTTATAGTAAGGTAATGATTATAAATTAATTATAATATTACCAATTGAAACAAAAGAACTAAATTCAAATTAGGTGGTTGAATTTGAAAGGGGGAGAGGAAGGTGTAGATCACTTGAGGAATTTCAGCATAGTAACAGCTTAGGTAAGGGTTAGAAAGAGGAAGGATAAATGATCCCTCTTAAAAATAACATCAATTGGATGGTCATAAAATTATTATAATTTAATGAAAATGTATCCAAATCAAATTAAAATAACCAATTTCGAAGAAGGTTCTAGAATTCTAAAGGAGGTAAAGGTAATGATCCCTTACTTGAGTGTGTGACTTTAAAATCATGGGAGGGGATTATTAAGAGCATGGGGGTGCCTTGTGCGGACACTAGTGATATGTGAGAAGATTAATTTTATCTTCTAATGAATTTAAGTGATATGAAATGTGATCTTGTGTGGGTTTATGTCATAAAATATGGGGATTTATTTATTATTTAGGTCTTGGACTATACATAATAAAATATCAAAAAACACATACCATACTATGGTTTTTTCCTTGGTTTATAAAAAATGTTAATGTCTATTATTATCGTATAAGGAAATGGGATGAATTTATTAAAATAATTATTTTGGTAATGAGGAGGTGAGCCACACTCTTAAAGAAATGATTTTTGATCCTTAAAATATATTATAGGTTTTGGAGGATATATAATTGTTTTAAAAAATAAATTAAAACAAATTTAAATCACATTATTTTAAACTTAAAACATATATTTGGTCTCATATTACCTTTATAGTATTAAATACATCACATGGGGGTCATTATGATGTCTTAATATAGAAATTATATTTATATGGTATTTAATTTATTCTCAAAAAATCTACTATCTCAGAAAATAATGAAAAAATCCTTTGTGGATATTTTCAATGTATTATTTCTAAAAATAGTGTTCCTTTTATATAAATAATTTTCTAAATCTAAGAATTTTCACTTTTAAAATAATATCAGATATTTATTGAAAATGATAGTTTTTTTTGGCAATAAAGGTTTTTGGACACTTATAAAAATTACATTTGACTTTATTTGATCATTTATATTTAATAAAAAAATATTTAATAATATTATTTTATTAAAATATTTTTTCATTCAAAATTCCATTAATTCATCAGAATAAATTTTATAATAGAATTTGATAATTAACCAAAAATAATATTTTTGTTTTACAGAATAAAAATAAAAAAATATTACAATGTACTAATAATAGGTTGAAAATAATGTACTTATTTAAATAGCTATGGTCTTGATACACATGCATTTAATACTCTAGAAAACACCGTAATAGTAAAGTGTATGATGGCGGGACTTTCTTGTTGTGGTTCGATAATCATGGTTTGCACCGTGATCTCAATAAGCTTGAACATCTTCCATAAACAGTTTCACTCATGCTAATATTTTTGGATATCAGCTTTGTCTTGTCCAAGGGAAAATCCTAGTTATTTTATCTCCCTCAGACGCTTTGATAACTGGGATTAATTGGGTATGATCTTATTGGTTGAGGTCATCTCTTCTTTTGTCTATGACAATTGGATTTTTAAAGTCCTATATTTATACTAACCATGTGGTCTCTGTTCAACAGCTTTATTATCAATGGTAATGATACTTAACAATATTTTAAATAAAAGTATATTTAACTAATAAAATAAGTGTATGTGTTTTATATGACCATATTTCATAATAATACATTTAATTAAATCAAAAGGGGAATTTTATTTATAACAGTTCTAGTCATTACAATATTCCCCCCTTTAGAAATTTCCCCCTCGAAAATTTATTTTCCCACACTAAAATGAATGAGGGTAACTTCGCATCATCATCTCATCTAGTCCCCACATTTTTTCATCAAACTTTTTGTTTCTCCAAAGCACTTTAACAAGGTTCGTTGTCATATTTTGTAGAAATTTTTCTCTATGATCTAAGATCATCACTGGATTCTCCACATGAGAATGTTCATTCTCCAATGGAACCACCTCTAGATTGAGTACATGTGAGGGGTCTAGTATGTACATCCTCAAGAGGGGTATATGGAGTATATAATGTACTTGAGATATATTTGGTGGGAGTTCTAGTCGATAGGACACCACTACGATGAAATCAAGGATCACAAAGTGGGTGATATATCCTACACTACACTCTCTCCTCTTTTAAAATCTCATCATTTTTTCCATGGATATATGTGGAGGAATAACATGTCTCCAAAATCAAGCACAAGGTCTCATTTATGATTTTCTGTATATCTATTTTGTCAATTCAAAGAAAAAATTATGAACTACTGAATGATCATAATCATTTCCACTATTTCCAATACCATTTTAGGACATAGTTGTTTTTATTCCCTAACAGCATCCCAATGTGATTGTATTCTACACCTACCCACATAAATAGATTCATAGGGATCCATTTTTTCTTGAGTGGAAACTGTGGTTGTAGGAGAACTCAACTAGAGGAATTTGATGGTCCCATACTTTAGTGAAGCCAATTATGAATTCCCTCAACATTTCCTCAAGTGTTTCGATAGTCCACTCAGACTGGCCATCAGTTTGAGGGGGATAAGCTGTACTAATTTTTGAATCAGTGTTTAGATAATGGTCGATAATTTTCAAATAATTAAATGTCAATCTTGGGTCTTAATTGAACACAATCGATAGTGTTACTACATGGAGCCACCCCACTTCTCTTATGTATATCCGTGTAAGTTGATCAAATGAGAAATACACTCGATTCATAATGAAGTGTGTAGTCTTTATAATACAATCCACAATAACATATATAGAATTGTTACCTTCGGACGTCTTCAAAATTCCGGTGACAAAGTCCATGGTTAAGTTTTTTGATTTTCATATTGGTACGGGAAATGGTTTCATCATCCACTTATACTTTTTCCTTTAATCCATTACATTCTAAAAATGAGACTCTTTGATGTATATTTAGTGATCTGCCTCATCATGTTGTCCCCCCAATAGTTCTCTCAGATATCTCAATACATATTTATGTTTCATAGGTGAATGGAAAAAGTTACACTATGTGCATCATCCAACATTTCCTTCTCGAACATATGATTTTATGTAACACATACTCTTGACCCAAATCAAAAAATTCATTCTTCATTAACATTTCACTCTATAGATTTCCCCTTTCTTATATTTTCCAATTTCTTCTGAATTCCAACATCATCTTATTGATCATCCTATAACCATACAATAAGATATAGTTAAAAAATTGTTTTTTAAATGATTGATGATGTTCCTTCCCTTATGATTCCCATGTCTTTACTCTTCAATTATCAGATGATTAGATCTTTCTCAATTCTCATCAATGATAAAATTATTGTATCCTTTCTACTTATAGAATTTTCCACATTATTCACTTTACCATTATGGTGGTGAATTGAGCAGTCATATCCCTTTATCAGCTCTTACCATCTTTATTGGAACACATTCTGATCTTTCAATATGAATACAAATTTAAAACTATTGTGGTCTATATATATTTCACACTTCTCCACAAAGAGACAATTAAAACAGATTTTCAAAGAAAAGATCATTATATCCTACTCCATATCATGAATTGTATGGTTATACTAGTGAACATTCAATAGCCTTGAATCATAGGACATGACTTTGTCATTTTTCATCAACACACAACCCAATACCATCTTCAAAGCCTCTCTGAATATTTCAAAGATATCTCCACTTATGGGTAGTGTGATCACATGCATAGTGATGAGACTCCTTTTAAGAAAACATGAATCTATCTTCACATTCATAATTCTAAGAAAACATGACTCACTTCCGAGTTATCTAGGTAATTGGTTTTGAAAATCACGAGAAATTTCTCACAAATTAGCGATAGTACCCACATAACCTAAGAAATCCATGAATATCAATAATATATGTTGGATTCATCCATCATTTAATTACCTATAACGTTGAAGGTTCCTTAGATATCCAAATTCTTGTGATGATATTCCCTAATAAATAGAATTCCTTCTACCATAACTTTAATTCGATGTAAATAGTGTAAAGATTCTCTTTTCATAGGGTCTTCAGAATAGTGATCAGATGTTTCTCATGCTCCTTCTTAATTTACGAGTATAGTAGAATATCATTAATAAATACTACTAAATATTTTTTGAGGAAATTTAGAATGAATATATTCATCAATTCCACAACGATTTATGGTGCATTATAGTATCCTAATGGAATCATTTTGAACTCATAGTTCTTGTACATTATAAGAAAAGTGTTACTGAGGATATCTTGCTTCTTCACCCTAACATGATACTATCCTGACTATATACCCACCTTGTACAATTATTGTGTTCCACATATTTGATAGAAAAACTCATCTATATGTGTACAATTATACATGTTCTTTATCATGGTCTTTTTGATCTCACGATAATCAATGAAAAGGAACATTTGACCATCCATTTTCTGAATGAAGAGGACTAGTGCACCCTATGGTGAAGTACATGGAAGTATTAAACCTCTATCCACATTATCCTATAGTTATTTCTTAAAATCATCAAGTTCCACGACAACCATTCTATATGGGGTCTTCAATATTGAAAACTCTCCAGGTATAAGCTCAATTGAAAATTCAACCTCTCATCTAAGAGGAAGACCAGGAAATTACTCATCAATCACATTTGTGTATTCCATCAAAATAGGCATGTCCTGAAGGATGATCCTTTCCGTAGACTTAATCATTTAATATAGATATACTTATTCATAGGATAATAATATCCATGATTGAGATGATGGTTCTAAAAAATATGCATCCAAATCCTTGCAATTGTATAGAACAAGGGGGTCGATTTTTCATACGTAGTGTGATTTCCTTCTCGGGGAAATTTATGTTGGATCTATATATGGAATCAAAATACATACCCATAATTTCATATATTATAACATAGGTAGTATGACAAGGTTTTCTAGGAATTTCAGCCCAAATATTATGATAAAGGAAGAGTAATATACATGAGATGTAATAATTTCCCAATTTTTCATTTTCAATGATAGCTCCACATACAATATTTATAGTAGTTTTTGAATAGTTCTACTAAACATCTGTGATATAAAGGAATGTTTAGAACAAGAATAAAAAAGATCATTCTCTATTATTGAATTAATAACTAGTATACATGTCACTACATCATTTTTGGGATCCTCATCAGCGGTTGTGATTGAAAAATATTTCCCTTGCTACATTGTAGGTATTTTTTTTCTCTGAAAACCCTTGGAATAGGGAATTTATTTAAAAATTTCCCAGGTTACATGTAGTTCAAGAGGTGAAAAATGTTTTGAGGGTTAACTAGAGCATTTCATTGCTCCGTCGCATTAGCATGTTTCTATTATCGATAAATGTTATCTATGTTTCCTTGCTTCCCATTATTAAACAATTTCATTGTTCCCTTTAGCTTTTTTCTGGGGTCCTTCATTCCACAACATTGACAAGTGGGATGTTGGAATTTCTTGGCAATGTTGGATTTCTCCATCATTCCACCACAATTAAACTCCACTTTACACTTTTTATCCCCAACATACCCTTAACATGCACTGATATTTAAAATGAATTTGAGGGATCATTATAAAATTTCCTTATATCTATCAATTTCATGGATGGATAATGCCTTATTAATACTAGGTTCTATCCCACCAAAGAAGTGTTCAACCTTCTATTCAGGGGTAATGAAAAAATTATAGGTGTGTCGTGAATGTACTGTAACACTTTCCTCATACATATCAATAAGGTTTTTATCTTTTTTCTTTAGGAAAAAAATACCTTCCCATTTTATGAAATAGAGTGTGGGGAAAATATTTTTAAATTTATTTTTGTAAATTCATTTTAATCCATTGATTTTATCTCTTACACAGGCTTCATATTTGGGATCAATATCCACCACTGATTAGATTATCCCTCTATATGATAAACAGCTTGAAGAACATTATCTCATTTATAACATTGACATATGGATAATATCTTCTCAATATAGTTGATCCATTATTCCATGATTAAGGGATCATATAATCCATTGAAATTAAGATGCATTTATTGCATGAAGAACTGAATTGGGGCTTGTTCTATCTTAGGGGGGTTTGGATACACCTCTTGATCAAGGTTTTTATTGCAAACCTGAGTTAGCTAAGAGAGTGTCATTATGAATTTTGTGATTCCTACTCCAAACAAGTTGGTAATCTCAGTGGGGAATTAATCACATTGCTCATCGCCTCGAGTTTTTACCTAATTAATCCTTTTTCCTAAAATAGTCAAAAAAATTAGGGATTATTATTATTAATCTATTAAAACATATAAATTAATACAATGGAATTAAAGGGAAAAAATATAAATTACTTTTATTTCCATATCTTATGAATATCTATGCTTTAATTTATGTTTTACATTAACAATTTCCTAACAAATATTCTTAAGGGAATTTTTTTGTCCCATATATAATGGTGTAGAATTTTCTTATGAATTTACCAAATCACATCCCTTGGGATTTTAAAACTAGTTATATTGTAAAGATCATTGTCACGTATCAGGTTACCCCAAGTAAGTCCTAGAACACATTATTGGAGTTTCTACTCTAAGGTATATCTGTGCCAAAACAACCACAAGTTGTAGTATCCAAATAGGGAATTACTTTCATGATAATCTTGCTATATTATACTCACCTAAATTTAGCGATGTTTCCTTATATTTAGTCTTATCCATACAGCTTTTCGCTAGAGTTTTCTAATAAGAATCCCATAAATATCTAATCCTTCCCTTTGATTCCAACAATAAGAACCCTAATCATTATTTCACATTAATATTTGATTTATTACATAATAATACATGTAATACAACCAAAATGATCGAGAAGTCTAGTTTTTTTTGGAATTGGGTATATTACATAACAATATAAAATAGTTAATATGATATTTTATTGAAAACTTATCTAACATTCTAAAAAAACTCCTTAAAACAAAAAACATCAAGGTATAACATAGTTAAAAACATAAGAAATGGGTGAGTTATAAATAACAGTAAAGGAATACACATGGAATAACATGAAAAGGATAATACATGTTAAAAAATAGGCATGTAAGTGAGGCATAAAAAAGAGAATGAATCATTAACATGAAAAAAAACATGATAGTTAATGATAATCATAACATGGGTAATGGGTCAACAACTTAAAACATGGAATAATAAACATAGGTTAAGGATAAACCGGCCAAGACATCCTGGTGGAAAAAGTTTGATAATGGAACTAGTTTCACTCCCTGTCCCAACATGATGTATGATGATACTAAACATGACCCAATTCATTAGAGTGTTATCTGGGCATACCTCTCATATTCATTTCATTCTCACACTACTATATATAGTGCTTTTAAAAGGACAAGAAACTACGTTTAACAACACTAGAAAAGTGTTGTTAATCTTAGTGAAGATAAGGGTGGGTCCACTTTATTAGCACTAATTTATCACAGAAAAAGGGAGCCCTTTATCAGTGCTAAAGTAACACTCATAATGCAAGACTTTATCAGTGCTCAAAATAGCACTGATAAAGCCATAGCTGCATGTGATGTAATTTTTATATAATAGCACACCCACCAACACCTACACAAAACAGAACATACAAAGCGCACACAACAACACACACATGAACATAATAGTGAACCCAAGGGTTTGGGAAAAAATTCTATAAAAAAACCAAATAATTTTTATATAATTACATTTAAAATTACCCAAAAAACTATTTAAAACATTAATGTTTCATCATTTGACATCTTTGATCCCCACTCAATAATATCTTCCCATGGTATTAGTTGTTGAAAAAATCATCCCAATTCATGAAAAAAGATCAACTATATTAAAACAATTATAATGTTTGTAAAACTATAATAAAATAAATTAAACATTTATATGAAAGAATACATTAATAAAATTTCAATTCCAAATAAAAAAGACAAATTTGGAGTTTTACAATTCACAAAGTACATCATATTTTGGTGGGGCTGATTCTTACATTTCACAAATGAGTTATGGATAATTTTTCTAAATGATAAAAACTATCCAAATGAGTTTACTTGATTTTTAGTATGTCTGTTGTCCTTTTACTAAAATTAATATCAAATTTAAATGACACATTTGGATTTATACGAGTCACATCATTTGTCAGATTGAAGTGTGGTAAATTCCTGCATGTTAAAAATGACTCATGAATCAATTTTCAAAAGTATCAAAAAAAATACGAATTCATTTTATTACTTTTCAGTATGTTTTTTATGTTTTCTAATTCAAATATCATTTCAAAATGGAAACATGCATTTCAGTCATACTGGTCACATCGTGCATCGGTTTGAGGTGATACTACTATATATACATCACAGAGGACATATGGATCACTCTCCTAAATTATAAAGACAATCAGATGGAAATTTCTTGGATTTTCATTGATTGAAATGTTTTGAGCTAAAATGTCAATTTAAAATTGATAATGGACACTTTTACTCACACTGGTCACACCGTGCATCAGATTGAGGTATGGTTGATTCCAACATATCAAAAATTACTCATGGACTATTTTTTAAATTTATAAAAACAATTATAAGGATTGTTCATGGACCGGACCACGTCGGACCTGGCAGGGCCCAGCCGGGTCGACCCGGTTTGGGTCGACCCATGGGGGGGGGGGGGGTCGGCCCAGGTCGGCCCGGGCCCAGACCCCCCTTTTTCAGACCACTTTCGGTCAAATGCCCATATCTTGAGTTGTAGACCTCCGATTGACGCACCATCAGCGGAAACACAATCCTTGGATCGAGATGGTCGTTTTGATATATTACACTCAAGGTTTCAAAGAACTTTGGGTTTGGCTGGGTTGGTTCGTACACGATCCCAACCGTGCCCTCAGAGCGGAAACGCTCGTAACTTGAGTTCCGGACGTCCGAATGACGTGTCGTCAACATTGTTGAATTCCTATTAGTGAGACGGATCTTTTGGATTACTCCGCTCTAGGTTTGGATGCCGTCGGAGTGCAGTCGGGTTGGTTCGCTCATGAAACCAACCGGGCCCTGGAACGAAAAAGCCAATAACTCACAGACCGGGCGTCCGATTGACGCGCCGTCTATCTCATTGTTTTCCTATTGATGAGACGGAACTTTTGGCATACTTCGCCCAAGTTGTGGTTGCTGTTGGATAGTGGCCGGGTTGGATTGTACCAGAAATCCAACTGGGCCCCTGGAATGGAAAAGTCGATATCATTCAGACCAGACGTCTGTTTGACGAACCGTCAGCGGCGTTGGTGATCACGTTGAGAAACGGTCCCTATGAGTATACCCTATGAGTGTTCGGGGTAGAGTTGAGTTACGGCCGGATTGGTTCTCACATGAATCCAACCGGGCCCCTCGAATGAAAAGGCTAATAACTCACAGAACGGGCGTCCGATTGACGCACCGTCTGTTGCGTTGTGAACCCTATGACGAGGCGGTCCTTTGAGAAACTTCTTCGTGGAACCTTGTGATTCATGGAGTATCGACCTGTAGCTCATGGAGCGGACCCTCCTAGAGATGAGCGTACGGAGTACGGAACCGTGTAGCCGTCTGAAACCTGATGACTGCTTGACCGACTCGACTTGGAGTGAGTCGACTAGCCCAGTGGACGGAGCGCCCGGTATTTGGCGACAGACCCACGACGGACGGAGCACCCGGTAGTTGGCCGCAGACACACGGTACTCGACAGGAGGAGTACCTCTGTAGGCTATTAGGGGAAGCACCCGGTATTTGGCGACAGACCCTCAGCGGACGGAGCGCCCGGTAGTTGGCCGCAGACCCGCGATACTCGACAGGAGGAGTACCTCAGTAGTCTTAGGTTAGGGAGCAGTACCTCGGAGTCGTGACAGGACCACTGTACACTTCAGAGACAGAGCTCTTCAGCAGTTACGGTTTCGTTGATGAAAATCCTGTCTTGAGCTAAGACTTTTGACCCTTGTGTTTACCTCATGATTGAGATGGGTCACTTTATAACTTAGGTATATGTATGGGCATATACATGGGTAGTGGTTATCCGTTGATTTCATGATCCTTGTGTTTCCTCATGATTGAGATGGGTTACTTGATAACTTAGATATATGTATGGGCATATAACTAAGTAGAGGTTATCGGTTGAGATCTTATTTGTGGTTATCCTTGTTGGTTTTAGTGAGACCTTGAGGGTATCGGGGTCCCTACTGAGTATCGTTATACTCACCCCTACACGGGCTTTGCCCGCACCTCGTTGCGTTGGTTGCAGACGACGGGTAGTGCTAACAGAGGCCGAGTGTTCGAGGACTGGACGGTTCCCAAAGGTGGACTACACGACAAGTCAATACCTGGAGGTGGACTACACGACGAGTCGGTATCTGTAGGAGGACTTCACGGCGAGACGACACATGGAGGAGGATGATCGGTGAGAGCATTGAGGAGGCTATCTGTACCTACCCTTCAGGTAGGATCCGTGGCGAACGATCCAGGAGCTGCGCTATCTGTTCCTACCCATCAGGTAGGATCCGAGGAGGATGACCCAGGACCTGATTCCTTCTTCCACCTGTTTGCCTTTTTCTTTTGTACTTTCGTTCAGTTGTAGATGCACTTTCAGTTGGGTTTGTATTCTGGCTCATTTACTTTTCATCACATTCTTTTGTACTTAGTGTTTTGCTTCCTCTTGTACTCTGTGGTGTTTTATTTACTTTTATAAAGGCAATGCCTTCCCAGTTATCGGGATTTCCGCCTTTGGTGCTAGTCGCCAGCCCCTGGACTATGGAAGGTGGGCTTGGGGTAGTCACGGCACGGGTCCTGAGGACGGGTCGTGACAATTTTGTATCAGAGGAGTTCGGTTCTACCGCAGAACATATGACTCTGAAATTTTCTTTTTTGTGAAGCAATAGTGTTAGGAGTACCGAGTGTGGTTTTCAGTTCAGGGAGTACAATGTTGGTGCGAGAGGCTGACGTATCCATATAGTAGGACCCTGACAGCTGATTTCTGACTTTGTGCACGAAAACACTGATTGCGTGTGTGTTACCAGAAAGTTTTAATGTCAGCTCAAACCATGTCAGCTCACCAGGTATAAACGTTGACCGTGTCAAATCTGTTCAGGATGTCTCCATGCAGACAGTCAGTTGGAGTTCTGAGAGAGTACTCGATGACGACTCACCGAGCGACGAGGCTCTGGTGCTGGGCCCTTTTTACTATGTTGGCACCCTCGGGTGGTGTACCAGCAGCACCACCACCTATTGGGCAGCAGATGCCAACGGCTATACTAGCAAACTGTGCACGCTGGCAGAGCGCATAGCACGAGTTCCAGTAGTAGAGGCCTCCGAGGATACGAGGCGAGACAGTTTCCCAGACAGTAGAGTAGTGGCTGGAAGCGATTGCTAGAGTTTTCCGCCTAGCTGAGACATCAGTAGAGTGGATGGTGGACTTGGCCACTAGTTTTTTCTAGTGAATAACCATGAGGATGGTCTGTATAGTGATGAGGCTTCGGTACGTGGACCGATGCCTGAGATAGTTCCTTTGGGTAGTGTGTCAGCTATACATCACTACCTTTTGGTCAGCAGTTACAACCGGTGGTACCAGTAGGTGACACATGTTAGCTTACTTCCTTACATGTGATCTAGCTTCAGATTCCCTCAAATTATGAGGCGTACCTAACTCATAGGCGGCTGAGGACTGGCTTGAGGAGGTGGCTGAGAGTTTTCTAGAGGTTATACAATTTCGACGGAAAGACGTGTTTATAGCTGAGAATTCATCGAGGCGTACCGAACATACTGGGTACCCGAAGAATGTGTTTCGATCAGTGCAATAGAGATCAGACCTCTGAGCGTGGTTTGTTTAAGGACTACTGAGCCAGCACCTTTTCTCTATGCATTCCTACTTAGGCTAGGGTGATAGAAGGAACCTGTGTGGTTGAGAATTCTTTGTTGATCGAATACAACCAAAGAATGTTAGAAGTTTGGAAAGTAGGAAACTGATGCCAGTCTCAGAGACTTGGCCATGTAAAATGTTTCAAGAAGTGGAAATGTTAAAGACAGATGAATCTGCAGAGCAGGATAGATGGAGGTAGATCTAGGAGAGCAGCTTGTGGTGGTGTACATTTCAACATGTTACCATCACCCGCCTTTGTAGTCCCCGCTAGACTCAGGGAGTTGGAGATCAGGGAAAGAGAGTACCTGCTTGTGGTCATGGAGTGCAACCAAAAAGGGCTCTAAGGATGATTCGAAGTGCAGACTTTGTCTTCTACTAGCTGCCGTAGCCACAGACATCGAAACAAATCATCCCTTCCTTCCATGAATCTACTCCTAGACCTAGAGTTTCTGGTTATGCCTTTGACTTGACCCTCACGTCTGGAGATACCTTTGGGAGGAGACTTGATAGTCACACTTACGCCGACAGTGTGATCTAACCCTTGAGAAGAGAGTCTCGATTGGGAACTCTTGGTGGCAGCGTCGAGGCCTTATGACGTTAGTTTGAGAATGAATTTGGCATTCACTATTTATACTCAAATTGACCGTATTAGGAAAACGTCTGGATGAGTTTTACTTGGTCGGCGAAAAGGAAACCCTAGGTAGCACATGTTAAACTAATTCACGGGAGGGTGCGACCGATCACTCTTGAGTCGGCCAACCTTACCCTCGCGGCAGCAGTCGTTTTTAGTTTCAGTTCTAATCTGAAAAGGGAGACCTCTAGAGTTTGAGGATGGAGACCACGTTCTTATACGGGTGTCACCTCGACGAGGTTTACAGAGATGTGGCCAACGCGGCAAGTTATCTCCAAGGTTCAACGGACCATTCTTAGGTCCTTAGCTGGGTAGGCGAAGTGGTTTACCGCTTGACGCATTCACCGTAGTTGCACCAGGTGCAGGACGACTTCCACGTATCTCAACTAAGGAGATACGTTCTCGAACCTTCGCATATCATCGACCATGGGGAGCTGGACGATGATGATGGGGTGTCTTTCACGTAGGTTCCAGTGGGGATCGAGAATCGACAGGAGAAGATCCTACGAGGACGATCGATTCCTTGGGTGCGCTTTCACAGGTAGTACGGGAACATCCAGGTGAGCACATGGAAGCAGAAGGCTTAGATGCGTGCTCTGTACCGTTTTTGTGACCCTAGATTGTTTTGAAGCTTTACGGGGACGTAAAGCCCTGAGGTGGGAGTAATTTAAAGACCCGGAAATTTCAAGGAAAATTTTTTCTTAATTTTCTTTGGAATTTTTTCAAGATCATAGTTTCTGACGGCGCCTGATTCTGAGGCCCGATGTGCCGGAATCATTTTCGAAGTTTGGCTCGGGTACGTTCAGTTAATGAATGATCGGGAATTTCTAACTTATGAACCGGTGCTTGGAATCTAATTCTGAAGGCACCGATGGAACCGTAGCGCCAGTAATTGCTTAGGAACTCCTGTTCCGGAGTTGCGTTTACACGAGAGATGTTGATAAAAATTGTGGAAGTTAAAAATAAAAATTTAACAACAATTTTTATTCTACTCAAGTGTTTTTATCCTTTGGAAGGAAGTTGGGTAACTACCCAACTTCCCTTTGTAGGTTATGAAGGAGGTGGGGCCCACACGAACCCCACCCCTTCATATTCTTCAACTCTTCAACTCCTCTCAACTCACCATAAATTAAGATAACTTAAGTTATTAATGGGTGAGTTAAGTGTGGTATTTCAAATTTTAAACTCTTGAAATTCAATGGTTTTGTCGTGTTAATAAAATATTTTGGGAACGTATTTTATGGGTTAGAACCTTTGTTGCTTGAGAGGTTTTGGGGGGAAAAGCTAAGGAAAGATATAGTTTTTCATCCTCTTCGACGAAGAACACGAGGAACGCGAAGAACACATCAAACTCCATTGAAGAACGCCGAGTCCTCGAAGACCGACTCCGCGACACCGATCTGTGACGCGACGTTTCTTTCCGCAACGGTTCTTCTGCAACGTCATCTCTACCCGCGACGAATCCTCATTCGTCGAACCTCCGTTCGAGCAACCTCGAGGTAGGGAATTGTTTATGAAATAATAATGAACCTCAGGCTACATCCTTCTAAATTAAAGAATGCGGATCAAATAAACATTAATTTGATCAGTGAAGATTATGTTGTGGGTTGGGATTTTATTTTGGTATTCTCTTATCTTTTGAGAAATGAATGACGAGCGCGGACCAATGAATTCAGGGTTGATCCACGGAACGTTCGTACATGTGGATCGATATAGGGGTTTCATTTTATTTATATTGTTCGTGAATACCAACTTGATGATCTTCGTGGATTTTAAAAACAATTGTTATCGAATAACGCGAGGGGGCCGGACCGCACAAACACAGCTGACCCTCCTTCTTATTTCATGTTGGTTTCTTTGTGGTTTGGTAGGGGAACGCGTGGTGCCGTCACACTACGCAGAATCAAGCGACAAGAAAATGCGGGGTGCCGTCGCGCCGCGCCGTGAAAAGAAAGAACAAGGTTGCGACGTCATTGCGCCACGTTAGAGATACCGAAGACATCCACAGACAGAGTCGGGCCACGACAAAGGGGCGCAGCGCCAGCACGCCGCACCAGAGAACCACGAAGACGGCACGTTTCATTTTTGACATGCGGATTGACAAGTGATGAAAAACGAGGCCGCAAAGTAATTTTGAGGCCTTCGCAGTGAAGGTCGGGTCCCGGGAGGACCATAGGCGAAGACGACAGGAGAAACGGACCACCGGAGCACGTCCGGTGGTCCGCGGAAGGTGGCGGCGGCGCGTCGCCGAATGTTGCCGGCGGTGGTTGCCACCAGCGTCAATTAGCGGCGAGGGGGGGGGGGCGCACCCCCGCCACTCTGCGGTGACCGCTCGGCCGTGGATGGCCGGTCGGGCCGGACCAGACCGCGCCAAACGGGGCTGGGCTCAGCCGGGTCTGACCCGGGTCGGGTCGACCCGGTTCGGGCCGACCCAGGGGGGTTCGGGCCGGGTCGGCCCATGCCCAGACCCCCCGTTTTCGGACCACAGTCGGTCAAATTCCCATATCTTGAGCGGTAGACCTCCGATTGATGCGCCGTCAGTGGCAACACGATCCTTAGATCGAGACGGTCGTTTCAATATATTACACTCAAGGGTTCAGAGAACTTTGGATTTGACCAGGTTGGTTCGTACACAAAACCAACCGGGCCCTCGGAGCGGAAACGCTCGTAACGTGAGTTCCGGACGTCGGAATGATGTGCCGTCGAATTTGATTAATTCCTCTTAGTGAGACAGATCTTTTGGCTTACTCCGCTCAAAGATTGGATGTCGTCGGAGTGCGGTCGGTTTGGTTCGCTCACGAAACCAACCGGGCCCTGGAACGAAAAAGCCAATAACTCACAGACCGGGCGTCCGATTGACGCGCCGTCTATCTCGTTGTTTTCCTATTGATGAGACGGAACTTTTGGAATACTTCGCCCGAGTTGTGGTTGATGTTGGATAGTGGCCGGGTTGGATTGTACCCGAAATCCAACTGGGCCCCTGGAATGGAAAAGTCGATATCATTCAGAGCAGACTTCTGTTTGACGAACCGTCAGCGGCCTTGGTGATCACGTTGATAAACGGTCCCTATGAGTATACCCTATGAGTGTTCGGGGTATAGTTGTGTTACGGCCGGATTGGTTCTCACATGAAACCAACCGTGCCCCTGGGATGAAAAGGCTAATAACTCACAGAACGGGCGTCCGATTGACGCGTCGTCTGTTGCGTTGTGACCCCTAAGACGAGGCAGTCCTTTGAGAAACTTCTTCGCGGATCCTTGGGATACATGGAGTATCGACCTGTAGCTCGTGGAGCGGACCCTCCCGGAGATGATCGTACGGAGTACAGAGACCGTGTAGCCGGCTGAAACCTGATGACTGCTTGACCGACTCGACTTAGAGTGAGTCGACTAGCCCAGTGGACGGAGCGCCCGGTATTTGGCGACAGACCCACGGCGGACGGAGCGCTCGGTAGTTGGCCGCAGACCCGCGGTACTCGACAGGAGGAGTACCTCTATAGGCTATTAGGGGAAGCGCCCGGTATTTGGCGACAGACCCTCAGCGGACGGAGTGCCCAGTAGTTGGCCGTAGACCTGCGATACTCGACAAGAGGAGTACCTCAGCAGTCTTAGGTTAGGGAGAAGTACCTCATAGTTGTGGCAGGACCACTGTACACTTCAGAGACGGGGCTCTTCAGCAGTTACGGTTTCGTTGATGAAAATCCTAGTATGAGCTGAGACTTTTGACCCTTGTGTTTACCTCATGATTGAGATGGGTCACATGATAACTTAGGTATATGTGTGGGCATATACCTGGGTAGTGGTTATCCGTTTATTTCATGATCCGTGTGTTTCCTAATGATTGAGATGGGTTACTTGATATCTTAGGTATATGTATGGGCATATACCTAAGTAGAGGTTATCTGTTGAGATCTTCTCTGTGGTTATCCATGTTGGTTTTAGTGAGACCTTGATGGTCTCGGGGTACCTACTGAGTATCGTTTTACTCACCCCTTTACGGGCTATTCCCGCACCTCGTTGTGTTGGTTGCAGATGATTGGAAGTGCTGACAGAGGCCGAGTATTCGAGGACTGGACGGTTCCCGGAGGTGGACTACACGACGAGATAGTACCCGGAGGTGGACTAAACGATGAGTCAGTATCTGGAGGAGGAATTCACAGTGAGATGACACATGGAGGAGGTTGATGGGTGAGAGTGTTGAGGAGGCTATCTATACCTACCCTTCAGGTTGGATCCGTGGCGGACGATCCAGCAGATGCGCTATCTGTACCTACCCATCAGGTAGGATCCGAGGAGGACGACCTAGGAGCTGCTTCCTTCTACCAGCTGTTTGCCTTTTTCTGTTGTACTTTCGTTCAGTTGTAGCTGCACTTTCAGTTGGGTTTGTATTCTGGCTCATTTACTTTTCATCACATTCTTTTGTACTTAGTGTTTTCCTTCCGCTTGTACTCTGTGGTGTTTTGTTTAGTTTTATAAAGGCAATGACTTCCCAGTTATCGGGATTTACGCCTTTGGTTCTAGTTGCCAGCCCCTGGCCTATGGAAGGCTGGCATGGGGTAGTCACGGCACGGGCCCCGAGGATGGGTCGTGACATTTACACTAATCAAATCACTCAAACTGCATGGCTTTTCTATCATCTTATTCATCAATGCTTCCAAATATTATAATTTCTTGATGACACATCGATACTACCATAGAATTCCTATGAATATTCTGATCTAAACACATTCCTTGGACTATGTATGATAACATGAGCTCTAACTTCTTCTATTCCAATAATATATATTCCTTATGAATCATATAACCAAGGAAACATACCTCTTAAATCTTGAATTGGATCTTCGATATTTTGGAATAAATATGATGTTCTCGAAATTTAATCAAATAAATCTTAATACACCTATCATGGATAAATGATTTATTGGAATATATCAAGATGTAATCCACAATTACAATAAAGAAATAGTAAAGATATTGATGGATAATCCCATTCATGAGGTCTATGAACTCTGATAATGAAATTTTCATCTTAAAAGATATGATAATATACTCATAGAGTACATATATATTCTTACATAATGTCTTGGAAATATCATCTTCCTTGACCCATGGCTAGTGGTACCCCGAAAATGATTAATCGCGGAGAACCACTGAGCTCAAAATAACTGATCAAATAGATCATAAATTCAATGATAAGGAAATATGTTCTTTCTTGTTACCTAATTAAAATTCTTTTAGTTCACATACATCTACAAACTATCATTTTACTTTTTTTAAATCAAAATGGTAGCACCCTAAGGTGATTCGATTGGTCTAAAGTGTTTGAACTCATGTTTTTAGAACGGGTCAAAATCCAGACCCTGTTTAATTTTTTGACTTGTTTCTAAGGAAGCTAGAGAAAATCGGCAGTTTCTAGAAATCTCTAGACTACACACTATGTACTTAAAGTACACGCCATGTATGTGTAGGTGAGTGACCATACGTGTGCTCTCTGAGTACATGTCATGTGATGGCTGTGTAAAAATTTCATACTACACGGTGTGTAGTTTTCTGACACGCCATGTACCCTTGTGCGTGTGGAGGTCATACATGGCATGTAGGCATGCTGACCGGGTAAATTTGTTTAAACCAAGAACACATCGTGTTCTCATTGGACACGTCGTGTATTCTAGCCCTGTATAAGGGATATACATGGCATGAGGATAAGTCGGCGAGGAATATAAGGGATACCCGGTACATGCTGTGTACCCATTGGTACACGCCGTGTACTCATGTAGGTAGGTTCAGAAAGTATGTCGGTGGAATTCCAGCTGCCAAATGAAAAGTTAAATGATATACACAATGTGTAGTAATGATGTACAAGCTGTGTACTTTCTTTTTTTTTTTGTGTTAAAATGGGGAGTAGGATCGTTTTGAGGGGGAACTCACTTATTTCTCCTAGTTTCATGAACCAAGCTGACTAGAGCTTTAATCCTCTCTCGGATCGTCGTCCAAACTCCGTTTCGATCACAGAATGTTCCATCGGAACACCCTCGATAAGGCCTCGATTCCACTTGAGGCGTTTTGTTTGATTTCAGTTCTAGAATGAGTTATAGGGGTTTGAGCGGTTTGTATTCCTTTGTAGCTCTACCATGTTTTAGACCGAACTGGAGGTTGTTACTGGAGGATTAGCTTCGTACGAGTCTCGGGTATGTGGTGCATACCTATTTTTGTGTTTTCGTGGTATTTGGTGTAACGCGGCCTTCGTCGCATTTTCATGTATTTTGAGCAGGACCAGTTTTATCTGATTTTTTATATTAAATTGTTTGTTGGACCTTTGGGATGCCTTTGGGTATGCCATGTTACTAGTTTTTCTTGTGCGGGGCTGGGTGCAGGATCGTAGCTCATCGGGGCATTTTGGCTAGGGGATTCCAAAATGGTTAAATTTGATTTATATTGTTATAAACTGTTGAGTTTAAATTATTAATCCTTATATAAATTATTAGAGTCATTCAAGACCTCAGTGATGGTATGGGACAACACCTTACATAGTGCAATTCCACTTTTTAGTTTGTTTTTCCTATTTATGTTTTCTGTTTAAATATGTTATATATGAAAGTTCTGAATTGCATCTGCTGGACCCTTTTCGTAGTGTTGGGAATGGCCCGGATATTATTTAGTGATGCAGATCACAGGTTGGGTTTGGCCCTGGTTACGTTGGGTGATTTTGACCTCGAGATTGGGCGTCATGGATGTCGGTTTGAGGCAGGATGACGGTCAGGTTGGGCATGGCCCGAGTTACTAGAATGGTGATTCCATCGTACTTGAGCGACAAGGTCGCAGGGACACGAGGTGTCAATGATGTGGTGTCTTATGTACTATATTGGTGATTACCGCTCACCCAGAACATTGAGTAGTGTGCACACAGAGATACTCCATGATGAGGTGGTTTTGACCACTCATATGGGTAGAGGCCCCCGTTAGTTGCGGTTTAGGTACTATTGGATTTTGGGTGCTTTCCGTAGGAAGCCACGTGGTAGGTGAGGATCTTTAAGGGGATAGTGTTGATGCTGTCGGGTGGGGGCCGAGGCTCGCCGTTATTTGAGGTCCAATATCGTTGTCCATTTAGATACATTGATTAAGGGAAGACATCATTGTCCATCCGGTTATTTATTTGAGGGCAGACATCGCTGTCCGTCCAATTATTATTTGAGGACAAGAATCATTGTTCCTCTAGGTTACTTCTTGGGTGTGCCTTCGGGATGACGGTACTTGAGACATGTGGTTTCATGGGGGAACATGGTGTCAGGTTACATGAACGAGATTCCGGCGTTGGTCGAAGCATGCGACACTCCATGGTTGCTGATGAGCACCAGTAGAGTTAGTGTTTATTTGTTCATTGTTCTATTTACTGCTTTCTTTAAAATTAATCCATGCTTAAAAAATTATATTAGGTACGAACCATTGTGGGGATTCCTATTGAGATTTGTCTCACACCCTACACTGGCCCTCTGGGATGCGTGTAGACGTTATGGATTTAAGTGCAGGAAAGAGACCAGCTTCAAGGGCTGGGCTATGTTAGTGTTTTCATGGAGATGGTATGGACCTTGAGGTCTTACCTAGCTGGGGTTTACTTGGTTTTGTTTTATTTCTTGTATCAGAATGCTTACTAGTTGTATCTATTGTTGGATAGACATTGAATCACTTTTTATATTCAGTTATGTATGACCTTCTTTGGATGCAGGTTTTACTATTCAGTAGTAGCTACATGTTATCAGCATTTTGTTCTATTTATTTCTACTACTACTGTTTATATTTATTGCTTCCACTGTTTATTGATATTGAATGTGCTTCCGCTCTGCTGGTCTGGTTCGAGACTGCTGAGTCTTTTCTTCCACTGCATTTTTATTATTATCCTCGGACGAGTACCCTAATTATTATCCTTCGAAAAGTTATAGCCTCCCCACCATACCTATAAGACCCTATCTACTAGTCAGAAGCCTTTGGTATTTCGGGAGGTGTGCCTAAGGTAGTAACACCCGACCCATTTAGCACTTTTCGGGTGGCTGCTCGGGTCTGGGTCGTCACAAAGTGGTATCAGAGGAGTTCTTGATAGGGAATTAGTAGCACCGTTTTACTGGATAACAATGAGACTGAGACTAATCTTTTCTTATGTTGGTTTTACTATTTGGGATATGGTAGAATGGAGATAGGTTGTTAGTGGAACAGGGTTTCTAGCTTGTGATTGGGTGCCTGCAGCCCCAGGTACGAGGGATGGACCAAGTTTCCATGGGTGGGAATTGCTATTTTCTTTTTTCTTCGATTACAGTTTATATGATTTCCACCATGGGGGATCACTTGGTGTGTGATCTTGTTGATTTTGATATGTGACCCTTGTCCCGGTGTGGTAAGGGATAATTGAACCTTGTCCAGGTTTTGGAAGGCTTCTTTGCTTGGCTTTTGATAGGCACATTTTTAGGGTATTTCTATTTCATAATTGTGCATATTCATTGTGAAGTGATAATCCCATGTGAATAAAAATCAATTTCGATGCTTTATATTCTTTAAAATGTAAATGGTGAAATTTAGGATATAATTTCTTGTTGTTGCAATGTGTATTAAATGAATTATATTGTATAATTACAAGTGACAGGTTTTTGAGGTATGACTCTTATGGGAGCAGGAAAGTACTATCGGTTGAGGTTATTTTTATCACTAGGATTGGATGACTTGGTCGTCGGTTTGAGGTAACATTAGTTGTTATGAAGGCATGGACCGAGTTACTTTTGATACTTGGCCCTGATAGGGGTTGGAAAGGAGGCCATGAGGACGGGATGCCATTGGGCATGGGTTGTAGTGGGGGAGCGTAAGGGTAGTAGTTATGAACTTCCTTTTACTGCTCTCTTACCTGCAATGAATATATATTGTTATATATATATATGGGATGTCTGACCATTCATGGTATTCAGTGGGTTCCTCTAACACATATTGATGGAGCATCAGACAAGTGAGGATATAATGCAGCTGGTGCAGGATCAGGTTCAAGATTAGGTACAGGTAGTGCTCGAGCCGCTGGTACAGGCTCAGGGATAGGATCTAGTGTAGGCAGGACTGTAGCCGAGTTGGCATAGTTATGGTCATGGATCGACGAGAAGCTCAGATCGAGCCTGGTACATGTCTTGTAGGGGATCGATAGAGGCGCACATGGTACATAGCCATCTATGGCGAATCTGACGCGGGAGTTACAGTCACAACATCAGCTTCTTTTTTAGTATGATGGTGGTCCACAAGCGGCTAAGAACTCAATAGAGAGTATTCAGATGATCTTCGAGCAACTCGAGATGCCTCCAGGGCGGAGGGTCAAGCTGGAAATGTACATGCTGCGAGGACCGGCAAAGCGTTGGTGGGATGTGCAAGTTCAGGCTCGTATGCATGAGGGACTGGAATAGAAGGACTTTGAGGACAGGTTCATCGAGCACTTTTACCCAGAGGCACTAAGGGCAGAGAGAGCTCGGTAGTTCTGGAGTCATCAACAGGGAGACTAGTCTGTCAAGGACTACAGAGCTACCTTCACAGATTTGTCTTGATTTTCACCTGGTATGGTAAGCGATGGTGCGACTAGAGTGAGGCACATAGAGGATGGCTTATGAAACGCCATTCGGGTCCAGGTGAAAATCATCAGACTGACTTCCTTCTCCGAGGCGGTGAACTAGGCGCTTATAGAAGATATAAAACAGAGGGATAGGCCCTAGTTTGGTCGGGTGACAGCATCAAGTGACAGTTTGGATAGAAGGAAGCGAGGACGAGATGAGTTACAGCAGGTCAGTCAGACCAAGGACTCATCTTGACCACCTCGTAGCAGTTCTATAGTGGTTTTCTTCCAGTGTGGACAGATGTGACATTTTCGTACATAGTTTGATAGGCCTCCAAAGAAGTGTTGGGCATGTGGACTGGTCGGGCATCTTGAGAGGTTTTACAAGAATCCTTCTCATACTGCTGGAATACATGGACCAAGATAGACGGTGGCATCCATAGTTGGTTCGGGTTCGGTACCATGAGAGGGTAGTCGAGGTTCAGCTGCACGTGGAGGATGTGACAGAGACAACATGATCCATCTAAGGGGTCAATGGCCAATGACTAGAGCAGCACCATAGGGAGGTCATGAATCATGCAGCCGTACATCATGCTAGGTGCATTCCATGGAGCTTCCAGTGGCTGAGCAGGACAGTGAGCCGACGACGTTTACAGGTACACCGCAGTGTGGTTGCGATCTCCATATTTCCTTTTCTGCATGACCTGTAGAGGCATGTCTGTTTTGAGTGCATGTGGTGCACAAGATCTATGTGGACTGACTAGATGCTAGTTGGTTGGATTGACCCCATATCGGGTGCGTGATATATTCTATATATATATGTATGATATGTGTGGCATTAGGGAATCAAGGATGTTGGTTACATGAGGTGCCTTGGACATCGGTTCATCGAGGATTCAGGTTACATGAGGTGCGGGGCACCAGGACCTCGTAGAGGCGGACACCAATGCGGTGAGAACTACATTGGGTTTCGTGAGTGACATAGGATCACCAATGAGGTGCAGGGGTGAATATGCGTCACGGAAGGATAATGAGTCTTGAAAACAGGTTAGTAAACCTTGTTTTCATTATGTTTTTTGGGTTGAGACTGGGTTAGGAGATTCCTAAGGTGGGGAGCCCCCTTGAATAATTTAGCTGGGACCTTTGAGACCAGGGAGTCCGGGTTTTTTTGTTCAGGGTGGTAAGTTTGGTGTCATCTCTAGGTTTCGTTTGACAGTTTGGGGATGAGCTATGTTAAGTTGGGGAGATTGTATGAACCCAGGATTTTAGAACGAGTCTAAATCTTGGACCTGTTTAAATTTTTGAATTGTTTCTGAGGAAACTGGGGAAATGGGCAGTTTTTTTGGAAATTTCCAGACTACACGTCGTGTACTTTAAATTCAATCCATGTATGTGTAGGTGAGTGACCAGCCATGTGCTCACCGAGGACATGCCGTGTGATGGCCGTGTAGAAATTTCTTACTACACGACATGTAGGTTTGTGACACGCCGTGCATCCGTGTGCTTGTGGAGGCCATACAAGGTGTGTAGGCCTATTGGCTGGGTAGATTTGTTTAAACCAAGAACATGTCATGTTCCCTTTGGACATGTAGTGTAGTCTAGCCGTGTATAAGGTTTATACATGGAGCATGGGTAAGTCAACAAGGAAGAGAAGGGAAACCCGGTACACCCCGTTTACCCATTGTTACACACTCTGTACTCCTGTTGGCTGGTTCGGAAAGTAAGTCAGAAGAATTATAGCGGCCAAATGAACAGTTAAATGATATACATGGTGTATAGTCATGAAGTACACATCATGTACATTCTTTTTTTTCGTTAAAATGGGAAGTAGCCTCGTTTTGAGGAAGACATCACTTATTTCACTCGGTTTCACGAACCTAGCCGGACGGAGATTCAATCCTCTCCTGGATGGTCATCTGTACTCTGTTTCGATCATGGATTGTTCCATTGGAACCCCCTCAATAAAGACTTGATTCTTCTTTAGATATATATTTTTTTGATTTCTATTCTTGAACGAGTTATAGGGGTTTGAGTGGTTTGGATTACTTTGTAGATCTACAATGTTTTAGACAGAACTGGAGGCTGTTACCAGAGGAGTATCTTCATATGAGTCTCAGGTAGGTGGTGCATACCTATTTTGTTGTTTTCATGGTCTTCTGGGTAATGCGGCATGCGACGCGTTTTCGGGTATTTTTAGGGGGACCCTTTTTATCATCTGTTTCATATTGAATTGTTTATTGGACCTACGGGATGCCTTTGGGTATGCCCTGTTACCAGTTTTTCATGAGTGGGGCTAGGCGCGGGGTCGTTGCTCATCGGGGAATTTTGGTCGGGGGTGGAAAAATGGCTCAAGGGTGTGTGGAGTGAATGTAACTCATTGGATAACTTAACTAATAAATCAATTCTATAAATGAGGGGATCAGATATAAAAAAATGGGAAGATACATCATCAAAAAGTAATAGATATCATAGAGGTAAAGAAAACTACACCTCTAACTATAGAATGAGCATCCCCACTAGAAGCATGAACCCCAACCATCATATAAATCATGGTTTTTTCTAGAGTATGAATTTACTAAGTGATCAATATATGTGTTTCCTAGGATTTTTTCAGGTTGAGGACTATTATTTTACACTCTGACATATTCTACTCAAATGTAGAATGTATTTATTAGTAGAAAATATATTAAGGTGACCCATATTTCCATATTTGTTAAATTCCCTTTCTTGGTTCACACATTATGTACTAAAATGTATCTTCTATCTATATTGTAGTACCTTGACAAACCTCTACATATATAGTTAGTGGAAGAATCCCTACTCTACTCCACCTTTTAGCCACCTTTTTGTACCTCCTCAACCCTCTATAGTGGATGACTAGAAGTGGCATGAACTTACACACTCGGAAGTAGAGTCATCTACACACTATATGATGGAGGAAAACCTAAAAGCCTATCCTTTTTATCCCCTTCTAAAAATTGAAGGTCATACAAAGAACTTATGCATACCTCATCAGGTCAAATCCCATAACCTGACATCTAAACTATAGATAAATTCCAATATCTACCTTCCTATCCTTTTGTGCCTCATTCCTTGCCAAAATATTAACAACGATTAGTATCTACATGAAATGAGATGAGTAATAAAGATAACGACATCATCCCTAACTAAATGTCAATAAAACCACGAATTAAATATTGATTCATCATGTTCAGAAATAAGTCCTTAAATAAAAACTCCTTTAAGGCCTCCAAAGTAAAACCCTGACCCATACATTCCATATCAATCACACCTTGATATTTATTACTTTGTTGAAGATTCCATCAATTATATCAATCTGGATCTCAAGGTGTTGAGGATCACCAGTACCCTGGAATATAGGTGGATTCTTGTTCTAAAACTCTTTGTCAATGTTGGTGATAGTTCTCTTTCACCCTCTATCATGAGAAGGTGAAATCAGTAAGATTTTGGGATGTGGCATGTTTGTAGCCTAGAACAGAAGAGTAAGTGTGGGAGCATGCTTAGATGAATTATCCTATATATTTTGTGATATAATTAGTATTTTATTTCTTATGGGAGTGACATATACAACTTCTCTAAGTGATCCCATTAGACAGTATTGATTCGTTTTTTCTGAAATTCCAACCTATCCCTAAAACACTGATAGAAGCGTACCATGATAACAACATAAGAGGTATATAGGAACACAAAATGAATTTATATTGGAAACATATCCTAGTAGGGTACTCACAATAAAAAGCTATTACCCCTATAAAACCGAAGGATCAATCCTAGTCCTTCGTACCTATATGTTAGTCCCAATCACATATATACAAAACATAACAACCTGATTATGTTAAAAAAACTAATGCCAAAAAATATATATCTCAATATAATGGAATAAAAATATATCACTCAAATTTTTTTTAAAAATAATGTAATTAAATTGAATGACTAGTATGTAGCACACAATAGGTATATATGTTGTATTTGGTTATATGTGTGTACTTATTATGCATGAATGAATCCAAATCCCATAAAACTGTAACAAAAATACCATCATTTTTAACATGGAATTTGGTTACCCATGATTTGTCTAGGCACATGGAAACTACCATACCTATGTTCTACAGAACCTATCTCCTTTCTAATATAACCCCAAAATAATAAAAAGGAAACCTCAAGAATTTTATGCCATTTTGTAACAAACCAACCTGAATCACTAGTTCTAGTATGAAGTGACACATAACCTCAATAAAAAAATATATTTATCGAGAGTATACTAATCAGTGCTGAGGGTCCTAAGAAACATTGTGATATATTCCATCAGAAATCATATCCACCACAAGTTAATACAATATAACCATAAGCTTAATAAATGTACAATTGAAGAGAAACATGAATAATTCTATAGAGGATTTCACGAAAATTCAGACAAAAGAAATCAATGAACCCTTAATTTTTCATATTAATAATTATAATTGTACGACTAGAAAATAAAAAAAAATAAAAGTGTTATAGAAATAATCCAAACTCTATCACCGTACCATGAACATCTTCCAGTTCCATGTTCATATGTAACCTATCATAAGGCCCTTTCCCTTTATTGGATCCCTAGTCATGAAGTCTACATGTGTATAGAGAAACTCTTGTAGGGTGTGAGTATTAACCCAGTAAAAAAACACCAAAGCATAATTAAAATAAGTGCACTTGTATATGGAAGTGTATGGAATGATGCTAAGTAAAAGTGCATGAAAGAAAATAATGAACCATGTACTGATAAATCATGCACTAACCAAGACTCCATGAACCCAAGTTGTTCCTACTTTGGTCTTATTCTAGGAGAATATAAAATATAGTCAACCACATGACTTTGATCATTCCATGTATCGTTGTCCCAATTTAAGTAATATGCACATTCCACATTTATGTAACAACTACATTCCCACATATAAGGTAAATATTCACCCATGTCACATGGTTTCCTTCCCACATTTGATAGTGCACATGCATAGAATTCCCAAACAATGGAATCTCTCTCCCTCTCACTTGTAATAATATTCACCATTGATAGATCACAAATGAATATGTGGACACTCATCCATTGACATATGATGTTTCCTTAGTAAAAAATTGTTAAGATAAGGCATTAACTATCATATATTGAGCTATGTCCAATGAGTCCTGACACCTAAGCTCCCCATATATTGATTTTTCTAAATCTATCAAGGCCACAGATCAACTTAGAAAATGAAATAGATATTCCACTAGCTCTGTACCAAACCACATAGCATCCATGACGTATAAATGAATAATATATCACAATAATCAATTCCATCGGCTATAAAATATTATGAAACAAACAAATAGAATATCAAAGAACAATATAAAATATCAACATTCCACCATATTTGAAATAATACTCAGATAATATACAACACAATAAGAAACAAACAACCGATGTATGTTATGCATACCAACCAAGAATGGGTCTCTAACATAGGCATAAAAAAAACTAAACAAATCCAAATAAAGGCCCAATATTGTATGGAATTACAACCTCAATCATGTAGATTTTAATTCCAAGGTTCTCCAAGAGCATCATTACCCAAACCACATCTTCAAACAAAGAGTTCCTAGAACAAATTTCAATCAAACACTAAATGGGTGAAAGAATGGAATTCATGGGATAAATAAATCAAAGGGGTCGAAATAACATTTAATCAATGGATATTAATATCAAAGATAGACTTCTGTTTTGATTTAATGAAAATAACCCATTGTTTTTCATGAATAGACCCTAACCCGGGCATGCGCTGCAACTTCCCCGAGCTCACCTACATAGGCCAGGGGCTGGATACCAGTGTTGAAAGTAATATCTAACATGGGAATAGTTTTACATAATGTACTTGTACACACACACTTGACCATCTCAATTAAGCAGTGTAGAAAGAAAATAATAAAAATATGTAATAAAATTAATGTAAACGAAGAATGAAAACCCTCTATGGTGTACAAGTGCACTATAGTGAAAACAGAAAGTAATGGGGGGGGATTACATTCCCAACCAAAATAGGCCCCATCCTAAAAAAAGGAAAACTAAAAAGTAGAGATATCCCACCTCTGAATCTTCATGATTCGACCACCAGATCCAGTCAATGTACCAAGGTATCCCTAAGCTCTTCTGAATTCACTATCAACGTTCCCTTCATCTAATTATGATATGACATGTGTGGGAAAAGATTTTTCATCGGTGAGTATATACGTACCCAATAGAACACCTTGAAAGATAAAAGGGGGAATAATAAGATACACGATATTAATAGACAGATAGATAGTATCAGTGAACATGATGAAACTCAACCCAAATAATGAAAATGTAACCACATCCAAACACTAGGGGATCACATGGTGTCTTGGTGGACTACACATCACGTATTTTCCATACATAGTATGAGATTAACCTTATACAACCATGGTAATCTAAACATGAAATGTAGGTGGACTACCACATGCATCTTTACAACCCATTGTAGGAAATTAAACAATTCTAGAAGCATGGATACATATATATATATATGTGTGTGTGTGTGTGTGTGTGTGTGTTTAGTAAAAATAATAAAAACTAAGAGAGAATTGTAGTCTCTATCTCACATCCCAACCCAAGAAAAGAGTCTTCAATAGTTCTAGAAGACCAACAATGATGTCTAACATATTATGTGTCTTCTCAGAAGAAAACAACAAAGTTTAGCCGCGCATTGTCACTATGCCACGTAGTCAAGGGGACATAATTTATATGTATAGGATCCATACCTTGGAAAAATATGGGGTTCCTCTTACTGGATAGATATAGAACCAATACCCTAGTACTACTTCATGGTTCCTCTCTTATTGTCGATGAAGTACCCATTCCCTACTCTAGAGGAGGGTTTAACTCTAATGGTAGAGGACCCTTATCTTGACTCTATAGGAGAGTCCAACTCTTGTAATTGATAGGGGACCAATTCCAAACCTATAAGGAGGGTTCCAATATATAATATGGAGGACCCATTCCATATCCCAGTAGGAGGGTTCCACTTTGATAGGCAAGTAGAGGATGATTTCCATGTGCCTATAATAGGGTTCAACTCTCTAAAGCTAGAGGACCCGTGTCCAAACACCACATGAGGGTCCCACTGTAATAGTCAATATAGGACCTAGTCCTTGCCTAAGAGGTTTTTACTATAATGATCAATAGAGGACCCATTCATGGCCAAGTTGGAGGGTTACACTCTAAACTATGGAGGCCCCATGCCCTATCCTAGTAGGAGGGTTCCACTCTGAAATCCTTTGGTGACCCTATGTAATCACATCCATCATCGTCCATAACCTAGATTAGATCCTTGCTTGGAAAATGTTTCATCATAATAGAAAATCCATAGGTGAGGTCTTCAACATGTTCTATGTAGAAAAATACTCTGGATTGGCTATTCATATGCCAAAAATTGAGTCCAAATGAAGGAGATACGTGAGTTTGATGTTTCAGAAAAAGGAACTGAGGGGTAAATACTATGTGAGTGTGACCACATGGAATGTGGTATTTCTCCATTGTCTGTCCATGTCCTATAAGGTACATGGATCACTAACCATATTGGTAGACACAATTTTCTTCTCAACTACACAGTGTGTCTAAGACACCTGGTGTCCAAAAAATGCTCCCTGTCCATGTCAGTTCTATCCATCCCATGTATATGTACATTGGTACATGTCCTGATTCTTCACACGAAGTGACACCAATGTACTTTGGTACACAAACATGTGCCTAGATGAGTCTTTTCACACGAGGTCCTTCCCTTGTTCTCTACCACAAGACTCAGCCACATGATAAAATCAGTAAACGACATGTATAAGGGATACATGCCATGCCATCCATATAATTTTCCAAAACCTAGCCTCAACAACAACGAGGATATATTCCATGTGTTAATCTAACTACACAATATGAAGTCGATTTTTTTTTGCAAAAATCTAGATCTGCATTCCAAAGACCAGATCTAACTTTTCCACTTCAAATCTGGATAGGAATTCATCCTAAATCAGTGTCTCTATTCTTGATTCATGATTTTCGATTGTCCGGTGACCATAAATAAGTTTTTCCGACCCATGGGAGTTCACCGCTCATCCCACACACCCCATTCATCGTTCATCATCTATGATTCTGCTTCGGTTCCAATGATTCGATCACCAAAAACCCCATATTTATGTTGTTTCCATCCATGATTTTATGTTCCAATCAACATATTTTACTCTTCTATGATTCTAGGTGTCCAACTGGGCTCGATCCCACCTGAAAATGTAATATCTCCACCTATGGGTCCAATGATAACAAAAGTGAAGAGGGGGAAAATGAACAATAATAATTTTTTATCAATCTTTTCCAAGTGTTCATGGATAAAGATAAAGAATAAAGATATATAGGGTTTTAAGGAAATTAAAAAATTAATGAAACTAGTATATATGTGTATTTTGAGGTTCAATAATTAGTGGATATCATAAAAAGAATGATCATTGTCAATAAATTTAATAAATAAGGGAATAAACCATGAATAGACAAGTCATACACGGTGGTTGGATCATTAATTTACAAATAATGTTCTTACCAATTAATGGAAGAAGTCATTTAATTATATTCACTCAAATCAACTTTAATCCATAGATTCGTCATAATCGGATGGAGATTCTCCAATGGAAGGAGGAAGTATAATGTATCCATTATCCCATGTGCAAGAAGATAGTCCAAGGGAATTTTATAAAACAACGTACTTATATATGTTTAGAAAATTTTAATTTAATTAAGGTAAATAAACATAATTATTTATTCTAACTAAACACACCATCCAATGGTGGTCATATCCGTATTCCCCGTGTCCACTAGTTTTAGGCCATGACTAGGGTAAACATCATGTTCTGGACTCAACTATGGTCTCATATTTATAATCTAATCTTACTTTTAAGATTTATCCCATTTTCATTAAGAAAATATATGTCCACAATATAAAATAGTTTTAATATTTTTATAAAATTGATTCTGAGCACACTTGACCTCATAATCATACGTTTTCTCAATACATGACCTTGAATATATATATATATTTAAAAGTTTTATAGGGAATAAAATAGGTCTATAAATCATTCCCTTATTTAATATTACCATCCTCAAATATTAAAACAACATATAAAACTCTTGAAAATTAGCCATAATTTGGCTCTCCCACTCCGTGGAGCTCTCTTACACATTTACATGCTTCAAAAACAATTGAACCAAGGGGATGGTCATTCCGTGTAGTGTCCTCTCAACTGTTCATGAAACATGGATAACCCTCTTTATGATCATGAATGACCTAATAAACCTCAGGGATAGCTTGCCTCCTTGGAAGAACCTCTGTAATCCTCATTATCAAGAGACTCCAATGAAAATTTTGTATCCCTAATCAAAAACCAAAAACCTACGATGGTAATATGCATAAGATTTATATCCACTATCGGTCATCCACATCCACTCATGGATTACTTGGACCTTCTCTGTTGTCACCTACACCAACTCTGGACCTATATCATATGTCAGTCCAATCAATTTCCTGTAAAACAATGACCTGAAGGGTCCCCTATACAAGGCCTCAAAGTATTCAATGCTGATAATAGAGTGGTAGTTGTTGTTTATCCCAAACTCTTATAAGGTACAGTGGTCCTCCAATATCTATCCAAAGTTTAACATGAAACCTCTCAGAATATCCTCCAACACCTATATAGTGTGATGGATCTGTCCATTGACTTGGGGGTGAATAGTTGTACTCATCTTCATCTTGGTCACAAATGTCTCTTTCCAGCCTTTTTATAATCATGATGTAAACCATATATCATGATTAGAGACAATAGTTGTTGTCACCCCACGAAGTCTAATAAATTACTTTACATATAGTTTCCAAAAAAAATATCCACTAAAATCAACTTTATAATAGCAAGGAAGTGTGCTGACGTCTTTATTCGGTCATCTACCACCCAGATGGAATCACGAACCTTTGTTTTGTGAAGAAAAACTATCACAAATGACATGGATATTCCATACCACGTCAACTGTAGGATCTTAAGGGTTTACAACGAACCAACTGAAACCTTGTGCTCAGCCTTCAGCTACTGACAAGTGATGCCCCGAGAGACAAACTCATCCATTCTCGATCTCATATTGGACCACCAAAACAACTATTAAAAAAAAATTATATCTTCCCAACAATGTGATGTATGGCTAGGGGAAGTGTGTAACTTTCATATCAACTCCCTCCTCATCATGACTTGAACCACCATCCATCCTTGGAAAAGGAATAGATCATCATATCCTTTGGAATATCAATCTAGGGAATATCCCCCAGATATCAGGTCATGTAAGACCTCACAACCTATGTCTCTTAGTGGGGACTCTCGTGCATGATCAAGAAGAAGAAGAGTCAATACCATCAAATGAAGAAAAGATTGACACTACTGATCCACGAGCATTATCTTCAAGGATGAAAACTTCTAATAATACTCTAAATCCTATTGATCATTCTCATTTCTACTAAGGGAATATTCTACATAGTTTCCCTTCTATCGAGTATATGTTATCTCACAGTCATTGTCTTGTAGGAACTCCAACAAGCACTGATGTCGTTGGTTCAATTCTCTCTTTGTGAAAACATTCCAGACACTCTGATGGTCTAATTAAACTACAATGAACTCCCCCATAAGTTATTCCATCCACAAACATAGGGTGAGGACAACCATTTTAATCTCTAGTTTAGAAATTGCATAGTTATTCTTGTGGAGTCTCAACTGCCTCAACCCATATACAATAACTGCGAACTGACGCATCAACATGCAATCGATCCCAACTCTCGAGGCATCACAATACTCTACATACTCCATTCCCTCCTACAGTAGTCTCAACATAGTAATATTCATCATCCAAAACCTCAACTCCTTAAAATCACTATGGGACTACTCAGTCTAGGTAGATATCTGTTGGAACCAGGTTCTTCAAAGCACGATTTGGTGTATGGTTTGTGTTTGTTGTCAATCCTCGGTGGAAGTTCAGGGTGTGAACCAACAAAGTGATCATACCGTTCAGGAAGAAAACAGTAGTGAAGGTGGCGCTGTTTCCCAGTGTTTGCCAAATTTTTGGGCCTGAAAATCCGTAAATAAAGTAAAGTGTTTTTGGCAAAGATACTTGCGCGCCGAGCTCTTGGAGGATGAAAGACTTGCGCGCCAAATGTTTTTGAGGATCAGAACATCACAATTTGGCTAAGGAAAGAAGGTCGCGCAAGTGTTGGTTGGGTCGCGCAAGTAACTTGCGCGACAGAGGATCTGGAGACAGGACTTGCGCGCCGTCGAGGGACTTGCGCGCCGCCGCGCAGGGGGTCCAGTTTGCCTATAAATACTGGACCACCCCTCCTCATTCAGAACGGAGTTCAAGGCCGAGAGATTGTTCGAGCTCTCGTCGCGCAGGTCGTTGAGTCGCGCAGGTGGTTGTTTTGTCGTGCAAGTAGAGCTTGCGCGCCGGTGTTTGGCTGTTCTCCCAAGGCAGTTTGGAAGAGAAAGGAAGTGGATCGCGCAAGAATTTAGTTCAAGAAGGCAGTGTCGCGCAGGTGCTTCAGAGTCACTTGCGCACCAGTTTAGTCTTGCGCGCCTGAGACTTGTGCGCCGCCGGGAGACTTGCGCGCCGGGCCTGAAAAGGAGACCTAGACACTATTGAAGCACACCTGCCTTGCTGGAGCTGCACGAAAGTCGAGAATCTACTCGGTTCATTCGAGGAAAAGTGATATTCTTCTTCTGGTGAGAATCGGACTTCAATAGAGCATCTACATTCAACAAAGGATGCACTCTTATGCAAATGAAGAAGAGACCTACACGTCTATAAACTGAGTGGGACTTCACCAACGGCAGTGAGCCAGGGGGAGTCATCGGGAGTGACGCGAGGGACGCAGTGAGTTATCCCTGAACTATTGTAAAGGCAGTGATCCTGGGACAGAGTGTCTGTACCCGAACTTTTGTATCCGCAGCTAGTGAAGCATAGTGGATTTAGGTACGACAGGCAACCTGTCGGTGTATGCTCCTTGGACGTAGCCCTTAGTGGTGAACCAAGTAAAAATGACTGTGTCTTCTCTGTGCATGTGAATGTTTTCTTTTTGATCGTAATCATCATACAGGTTCAACAAGTTCCTACCAACGTGGGAACAAGATCCAACAAATTAAAAGAAAAAGTGGTCACCCCGATTCACCCCTCCCCTCTCAGGGTGTCCCGGGGTCCTTCAAGTGGTATCAGAGGGTAAAGGTTGCTGGCGTTGAATCTGACCTTCTTCGTCATGGAAAACGCGATCAATGTCAGGGGAGTCCCTCACTTCGATGGAAGCAATTTCCAGATCTGGAAGAACAGAATGAGATCTCATCTAAGATCTCTTGGAATGGAAGTTCTTTTTTCTACTGTGCAAGGAATACATGTCACTGATCCAACAGGTCTGGCTATGACTGAAACAGACAGGAAACTTCTTGATGCAGATGCCAAAGCACAGAATGCTCTCACTGCTGCCCTTTCTGATCAGATTTACCTGAAGGTGATGAATTGCACCTCAGCAAAATCTATGTGGGATAAACTTGAGAATATTTATGAAGGCGATAGCAAAGTGAATGAGGCGAAACTACAAGTGCTACACAATCGGTTTGATGATCTGAAGATGCATCCAGACGAGAATGCAGACTCTTTCTTCAATCGAATTACTGAAGTGGTTGGAGCAATTCGGGGTCTAGGCGAAGAAATCAAAGACATTGATATTGTAAAGAAAATATTAAGAAGACTTCCACCTCTGTATAATGCGAAGGTGTCAGCTCTTGAGGAAAGAGATCTTTCCAAACTTTCTCTAGATGACTTACTAAGCAGTTTGGTAGCATATGAAATGAGAGTCAAACCAGAAGATGCTACGACTCGGGTGAGCAAGGAAATGGCATTCAAGGCCATGGATAAATTGAAAATCTCAAAGGATAGTAGCGGTGATGATGACGAAGAGAAAGAAATTCTTTCTCTCATTGCAAAGAAGTTCCAGAAGGGGAAAGGGAAATTCAAAGGGAAGTTACCTCTCGCATGCTTCCGTTGTGGAAAAGTTGGGCATATTGCCTCTCAGTGCTTGAAGAATATCAATGATGATGACAGTGAAGATGAAAACTTCAAGAAGCCTCAAAGAAGGTTCTTCAAAAAGGGAGACTTCAAATCTGGTAAGAAAATGCAAAGAAAGAGTTTTGTCTGTGAAGAGGAAGAAGATGACAATGAATTCTGTGATGAAGAAGAACCAGAATTCAAAACTGGGAACCATGCTTCTATGATGGCCATTGTTGAAAAGTCAGAAGATACTGATGGTGAAAAACAACTGAGAACTTGTGTAGATCCTGAGGTGCAACTTAAGGATGCAGTTAGTAAGCTTAAGATTAAATGTAAGAGCTGCAATAAGTGGAAATCAATTGTAGAAGAATCAACTGAATATGTTGATCAACTTGAAGCTGAAATTGAACGACTGGAAGAATTTGTGAAGGTACAGTCTAAAATAATTGAAAGCAATGATGATGCAGTTGATCTGAAGCTGAGAATTGAAGAGCAAGCAAAGGTCATCAATGACCTCACATCCAGATTGGATGAAAAATCCAAGACTGTTGAGGACCTTGAGGAGGAAGTAGTTACTCTGAGAAGTAAAATGGAGACAGAATCAGTTCCAAAAGAATCGAGAAAGAAAATACAGTTCGGAAGATTCTCAGATGCAGAATTACTTGCAAGAGCCAAGTGTGGTTCAGATGGGGTTGGAAAAGTCTTGAGTGATCAAAGACCTGCTTGCATGGGAAAGAGTGGAATTGGCTGTGAGGCTGAGTCATCAACTGCTGGAGGTGAAAAGATCCAAAAGAAAGATAAGATGAAAGTTGAACATGTTGAAATGTTACCTAGAGTGCTGAAAAAGGAACCCTCAATCCAAACTAAAAGGAGACCAGAAAATTATCCTCAAACTTTCAAAAATGGCAGACAGTCTTACTATTCTCCCAAGGAGGAAGCTATAAGGAAAAATTCAAGTGAGAAGACATTTCTTCTCATGAAGTGTCAGTTCTGTGGCTATCTGGGTCATACCATGTCCTATTGTGAAGAGGCAAGAAGCTATCTGAATGGAGAAGATATAGATGCTCAACAAAGGAGAACAATTTCATATCCTAATTCTTATAGAAGAAATAATTTCTATGGATATTGTTTTCATTGTTCTAACTTTGGTCATAAGGCCATTAATTGCAGGCAGAGAAGGGACATTGACACCTCATGCAGAAGTTCCAGACATGTCAAGTCTCGTCAGCAAGACGATGTTTCTCTTTCAAACAGGTTCTCACCTCTTAAAGAAGACTTTGACTATGAAGAACCTGGGTTTGTGGAAGAGATAGTTGAAAGGCCATCAGTTCTTTATACTCAATCTAATGTCTCATGGAAGGAAAGGAGGAAGATTGAGAAATCAAACCTTGCAGAGGTAGCTCTCAAAGCTACAAAGAACAACAGTACCTGGATTCTAGATAGTGGTTGCTCATCTCATATGACAGGTAATGCCGGTCTACTAACAAATATCATAAAGAATGTAGATGGTACAGTAATATTTGGTAATGATGGGGCTCTGAAAATCAAAGGGAGTGGAAGTACCAAATTAGCTAATGGAGAACTAAAGAAGACTGAAGTCCTTTACGTAGATGGCCTACGTCATAATCTCCTCAGTGTGAGTCAACTCTGTGACTCAGGACTTATGGTTACTTTTAATCAGAAAGGCTGCACCATCAAGGGAAAAACCAGCAATTCACTTATGAAAGGATGCAGAACAGAAGGCAACTTGTATCAGGTTGATAGTGAAGAGAATGTATGTTACATGACTGTTGAAGAAGAAAACAATCTGTGGCATCGGAGATTGGTACACATCAATCAACAAGACATGGAGAAAATATCAAAATTGAGAATTGTCAGGGACATTCCCAACCTGAAGCGTGAGCGTGAAAAATCCTGTGATGCTTGTATTCGTGGGAAGTTGGTCTGCAGTTCATATCGGCCAAAGAAGAAAAAGGCATCTCACCTTCTTGATCTGATTCATACAGATGTTTGTGGTCCAATAAATGTTGCCGGAACTCATGGAGAAAGGTACTTTGTCCTTTTCATAGATGATTACAGTCGAATGGCATGTGTGATGGTCATTCACCGGAAACGACAGGTCCTTGACTGCATGAAAACATATCGGCGAATCGCCGAGAATGATACTGGACGAACAATCAAAGTGTTGCGATCTGACAATGGAGGAGAATACACGTCCATTGAATTTGAAAATTATCTGGAGAAGCATGGGATACAACATGAGGTAGCTTCTGTGAGAACTCCACAACAAAATGGAGTTGTTGAACGAAGGAATCGACAGGTGAACAACATGGCACGAACTATGCTGATTGAGAGTCGTATTCCACGACATTACTGGAAAGAGGCTATTCAAGATGCAGTGTACATTCAGAATCCAACAGGACTTTATATGGGTGAGACGAAGACACCATATGAATTGTGGCATGGACGGAAGCCTTCTCTAAAATACTTTCGTGTTTTTGGAAGTAAGTGCTTCATCAGGAACAAAGAAGGAAATCAGGGGAAATATGGTGACAACGCAGATGAAGGAATCTTCCTCGGTTACTCAATGAACAGCAAAGCCTACAAATGTTTCAACAATCGTTTGGGAAGGATTGTGGAAAGCAATGATGTTAAGATAATTGAAGAGAAAACCACAAATGCTTCACGGACGTCATATGCTGATGTGATAGAAAGTCATGAAGAATGTGGACATGAAGAAACTACAAATGCAGAAATAGAGGAAGCTGTTCAAAACACTCATCAATCACGTAATGATGTTGACTCAGAAGAAGAATCTGAAGAAGAAACTATGGCTGAAGAGAATACTACTGAACCTCGCAGGAGAAATCGAAGAGCTGAGATTGATCCATCCAACATAATTGGGGATAAGAGTGCACCCACACAAACCAGAAGGATGAGGAATACCACGCAATCTGCATTTCTATCAGTTGTAGAGCCATCCTCATTCGAAGAAGCTGCAAAAGATGAATCTTGGGTGAAAGCCATGAATGATGAATTAGATCAGATTGATAAGAATCAGACATGGGATCTTGTCCAGAGACCTGAAGGTCACAATGTGATTGGTACCAAATGGATTTTCAAAAATAAGTTTGATGAGCATGGAAGTGTTATCAGAAACAAGGCACGACTGGTATGTAAAGGATACTCCCAGATTGAAGGTATTGATGTTGAAGAAACCTTTGCTCCAGTTGCTAGACTGGAATCAATCAAGCTTTTCCTTGCCATGGCACTCCAAAGAGGATATAAAGTATATCAAATGGATGTTAAGACAGCATTCTTGAATGGTGTACTCGAAGAAAAAGTCTACATTGAACAACCGGTGGGGTTTGTCTTGGGTACCGATGAAACAAAGGTCTGCAAACTAAAGAAAGCTCTATATGGTTTGAAGCAGGCACCACGGGCATGGTACTCACGGCTAGATTCATATCTCAAGAAGTTGTAATTCAAAAGAGGAGGAGTTGATCACAATCTCTATGTGAAGAATTCTCCAAAAGATCAGTTCATGGTTCTTGTCTACGTTGATGATATCATTTTTGGTGGCAGCAGGCAGAAATCTGTGGATGAATTTGCCAACCACATGAAATCAGAATTTGAAATGTCTATGATTGGGGAGCTCACATATTTCTTGGGGTTGCAAGTAATTCAAAAGAAGGAATACACTTTCATTTCTCAGGAAAAATATGCAAGAGAGTTGCTGAAGAAGTTCAATATGCAAGACTCCAAACCAATGTCAACTCCGATTCCTGTTGGAACTAAACTTGGAAAGCATGAGGATGGGAACTCTGTTGATCCCACCATGTACATGAGGATCATTGGAAGCCTACTGTATCTGACAGCGACAAGGCCAGATATTGTCTTTGCAACATGCCTTGCGGCCCGCTTTCAGAGTAATCCAAAGGAGGAACATATGTCAGCAGTAAAAAGAATCATGAGGTATATTCAAGGCACGCATAACTTCGGATTATTTTTTGCTGCAGGCAGGGACAGTGAATTATCAGCGTTTTCTGATGCTGACTGGGCTGGGGATGTAGTAGACAGAAAGTCCACTAGTGGTGGAGCTTTCTATATTGGGCATAAATGTGTTGGCTGGTTGAGCAAGAAGCAAGAAAGTACTTCTCTTAGTACTGCTGAAGCTGAATATATCTCCACCACAAAAGCATGCACTCAACTTATTTGGATGAAGCAGCAGCTAACAGATATTGGTGATAAGGTGCAGCAACCAATGGTGATTTATTGTGATAACAAAAGTGCAATTGATCTTACGAAGAATCCGGTTCAGCATTCTCGTACAAAACATATTGAAATACGGTATCATTTTATCAAAGAAAAGGTTGAACAAGGCGTGATTAAAATGGATCATGTTGGAACTAATGAGCAAGTGGCTGATATCCTAACCAAGCCATTGTCCGCGGCTGTGTTCGAGAAGCATCGGTTGAACCTCGGTGTTCGACCACCTCCTACTGCATAAGGAGGCTCCGGAAGTCCCCTCTCCCTGTTTGTTTTAACTGTTTTTATCTGTTTATGGCTGTGATGCAGGTTTATGGGGGAGATACTATCCAGGGGGAGTATGGCTTGAGCTGAACGTTGAACAAACTTTTCGGTCTTTGGATTTATTGTCAATGGGGGAGAAAGGAATAAATTCAAGGCAAGAAATTCTTGTGTGATGAGAAATGTAAGCTTGTGATGCGAAGTTTAATAAGGATAACATCGGGATGGAGAATTTCGTGTACGATTTCAACACACTAAGACCCAATTCAATCTTTCTCTCTTGTTTTCTACACCGAGCATTGCTCACGTAGACTTAGAGTGTTAGCTGAGTTGATTCTTGCGTTTTGGATTTGCTCATGGTTGGAGACCTATTGAATTTATTCTGATTGCCAACAAACCCAAAGGGGGAGATTGTTGGAACCAGGTTCTTCAAAGCACGATTTGGTGTATGGTTTGTGTTTGTTGTCAATCCTCGGTGGAAGTTCAGGGTGTGATCCAACAAAGCGATCATACCATTCAGGAAGAAAACAGTAGTGAAGGTGGCGCTGTTTCCCAGTGTTTGCCAAATTTTTGGGCCTGAAAATCCGTAAATAAAGTAAAGTGTTTTTGGAAAAGATACTTGCGCGCCGAGCTCTTGGAGGATGAAAGACTTGCGCGCCAAATGTTTTTGAGGATCAGAACATCACAATTTGGCTAAGGAAAGAAGGTCGCGCAAGTGTTGGTTGGGTCGCGCAAGTAACTTGCGCGACAGAGGATCTGGAGACAGGACTTGCGCGCCGTCGAGGGACTTGCGCGCCGCCACGCAGGGGGTCCAGTTTGCCTATAAATACTGGACCACCCCTCTTCATTCAGAACGGAGTTCAAGGCCGAGAGATTGTTCGAGCTCTCGTCGCGCAGGTCGTTGAGTCGCGCAGGTGGTTGTTTTGTCGCGCAAGTAGAGCTTGCGCGCCGGTGTTTGGCTGTTCTCCCAAGGCAGTTTGGAAGAGAAAGGAAGTGGATCGCGCAAGTATTTAGTTCATGAAGGCAGTGTCGCGCAGGTGCTTCAGTGTCACTTGCGCGCCAGTTTAGTCTTGCGCGCCTGAGACTTGCGCGCCGCCGGGAGACTTGCGCGCCGGGCCTGAAAAGGAGACCTAGACACTATTGAAGCACACCTGCCTTGCTGGAGCTGCACGAAAGCCGAGAATCTACTCGGTTCATTAGAGGAAAAGTGATATTCTTCTTCTGGTGAGAATCGGACATCAATAGAGCATCTACATTCAACAAAGGATGCACTCTTATGCAAATGAAGAAGAGACCTACACGTCTATAAACTGAGTGGGACTTCACCAACGGCAGTGAGCCAGGGGGAGTCATCGGGAGTGACTCGAGGGACGCAGTGAGTTATCCCTGAACTATTGTAAAGGCAGTGAGCCTGGGACAGAGTGTCTGTACCCAAACTTTTGTATCCGCAGCTAGTGAAGCATAGTGGATTTAGGTACGACCGGCAACCTGTTGGCGTATGCTCCTTGGACGTAGCCCTTAATGGTGAACCAAGTAAAAATGACTGTGTCTTCTCTGTGCATGTGAATGTTTTCTTTTTGATCATAATCATCATACAGGTTCAACAAGTTCCTACCAACGTGGGAACAAGATCCAACAAATTAAAAGAAAAAGTGGCCATCCTGATTCACCCCTCCCCTCTCAGGGTGTCCCGGGGTCCTTCAATATCTACCCTTTCTACATCAGTACAGTCGAAGGGAATACGATCCTTGAAAATTATTCTCCAAACATTTGTTAGTACCCTTCCATGAAAAGAAAATTGTGTACCTATAACATTATCTTGGGTGGATACCAAGAATGAATTTTATTGATATATGTCGGTTCCATGACTAAACCATTCTTAGAAATTACATTCCCCAATATGTGAACTTCCTGACTCTAGAACTGGAACTTCATGATCATTCCATAAATTCAGTTATCTAGAGGAAAATATAGGACAATGGACAAGTTATCTATTTTATACTCCTATAACATAGAGTATATGAGTATGTTGTCGATCAATAAAGTGGGAAACTTGTATAATTATGTCTACAATACCTGGTTCATCAAATCCATAAGCATTATAAGGAGATTCATTACACCAAAGGGAATCACTAAGAACTCATTTTGTCCATAGTAAAATATGAATTCCAACATTGAAATACCATCCACACAAACTCCCCAAATGTGGTATTCTTACCTTAGATAGACCTTCAAGAACAATCTCTCACATTGAAACTAGTCAAAGAGGTCATCAATCCTTGGAAACAGGTACATATCTTTTTATCAAATCATTTTTTAGGGAGTGATAATCCACACAATGTCATAAACTCCCATCCACCTTTTTCATGAACAAAAATAGAGTTTCCAATGAGGAAACACTAGGTCAAATGAAACCCTTCTCTCGAAGGTCCTCTAGAAACTAATGTATCTCCAAATTCTCAGTATAGGCCATCCAATATTCCATAGAATAAATTAGAGTGGACCCAAATGTAATTCCACAAAACTCCATCTACCTCCTCAAAGGTAGTCCTGGAATGTCCTCAGGGAAGATGTCTATATTATCCTCCACAACTGAGGGAATCTAGATGCCTGAAAACCCTACATAACTAAGGGTTATACTCAACAACTAATGGGTTATTGGCTACAACATCCTGCTCATAGGTTCCACTCATTCTTCTATGATCTCTCTCTCTCTCTCTCCCCCGTAATGGTGAATATTGTCCCATAAATGGAAATTCATATTACTCATCTTCGGTGGTAGTCAACCTTAGATCAAACCATAGAAAAAAATGCACACTCAATATGAAATCATAGGGTTTCATAGTGATTAATACAAGGTCCCATGTAAACCTTTATCCAACAATCAATAGCTCACACTGTCGGTAGATATAATATATATAAGAAGTGTTCCCTATAAAAACCTAAAGACGAAGGTGCTCAGCTAAAGTCTCTACTATGAGAACCAACTCTTTCACTAAGAGTATATAAATGAAGGAATTAATGGAACACACGTCTAATAATACATAATTATGAGAATAAAATACAAAAATCATAACTCCAGTCCTCTCATATTCCAATAGGTTATAAGCTTCCAAAGACTGATGTTGTTTTTTCCCTAGACTGCCAACTCCCTAAGCCTAATGTGGACTGTCATGTGGTGGTGGTGAAAGGATTTCATAGTACCTTTCACCTACCATACCTCATTTTAGACCTCTTCTAGATCCACCTCCCTAGGGGACACCCTAATTTTTCTTGGGAGATCCCTGATAAGGATACTTCCTTTGTAGTTTTGGTCCTTTAGCTATCTTCCCATTCTCTTTAGCATGTCTGGTCGAGCAATCATACACTATGTAACCTCACCCATCACTAGAAAAGTATTTCCCCTACTTGGGATTCCCTGGTCCTCTGTACATTCCCTATGTCTAATGATCATGTGTCTGATCCTAATCACAATAATTTTTCCTACATAGATGTCTTGTCGACTAGTTCCTTCTAGTTTCTACAGATGACTCAACATTATAATGCCCAAATCCAGATTCGACTACCTATAATCACTTTGAAATGGAACTCTCTATCACTGGGGTATTCTTGAACTTTCCATCATAGATGGGGACACACAAGGGTACCACACTAGCACAGATATCTCAAATATGTTTTTACACAAACTTCAATTCTCAAAAGTATCCATCCTAAATCATGTCAAGGAAATACCATGTAAGGACAGTTAACCTCTCCAAATACTCATCCACTATCATCCCTCCCTACTAAATCTCCCTATGATTTTAAATACGAACTAAACACAAAGATGAGGGGGAGTACTCCTCACAGAACATATTCTGGATGTTGGTCCATGAAAGTGTCAACTCATTGTGCATCAGGGTAACAAGACTCCCCTAGAGTCTAGCTGCTCCATCGAAGAGGCTATCTACCCATGTAACCACCATTTCCATTACTGTCTGGATGAACATGAAAACATGGACAACCTAATCTATCCAAACCTCCACTGCATAGGGATCCATCTCACCATGGAACCTCAATGGCCTTTAGCACTGGAACTTGCAGACTATGCTAAGACTGATCACATCCATAGCCTACTATATTAGGATGATATTTTACATGATAGTTGGTGGTGTTTATACTTATACACCAAGAGGAACAAATTCACATAATGGACCCTGATCTAAGGCATCATCACTCGTCGTATCATAACTATGCTCTAGAAGTGGTATCCTGGTTGGTTTTCATCACATTGGCATCCTCAAAATTTAATCATGAAAAAACACATTAAAATGAGTATATATATATATATATAAACTATGGGGAGAAGACTCAAGAAGGATAGTAAAATACTTGATCCAATATAAATAATGTATCAATGATCCCTACAACCAATGTCCAGATATGATGAGTAGAGAAGAAGGTAGCCATAGTCTGTGATAATGGATACATTGACCACTCTTACCAACACTAGGTGCCCTATACCGAGAGCCTCACTTGAGATACATTGACACTATTTCCATAAATCGAAACCAAATCCTCACAAGGGGACTACATCGAACACCATACATAGGATCTTGCCACCTCTGTTACCAATCTGTCATGACCCGACCCAAACCAAGGCTCAATCCGCAATTACCCTGAGCCAACCTCCAAAGGCTGATGATGCACGACCAGTTCTGAAAGACACATCTAAAATGGGGTGGGAGGTTTTCACCTAATGTACCTATACCAACAAACCCAAATATATTAATTCATAATTACAGAGGGAAAATAATAAAAATATATAGCGGGTTGATCATAAACCAAGCATAGAAAACCTCTAGGGTGTCCAAGAATACTACAATCCAATCTAAAAGTGATTTGAAAAAATGAACACTCTACCATAATGATTTCCCAACATAATAAAACAAGAAAGGTAAACTAATGAGAGGACCCAACTAGGAATCTCTAGGCTTTGGAAACATTATGTTGTAAAACCCCAAGGTATCCCTATGCTCATATGAATTCACTGCGGACATGTCTGACATCTACATAAGATGTGACACATGTGGTAAAATACCATGTAAGGGTGAATATATACATACCCAATGACAAACCTCGAAATGTAAAAGTGTAATCATTAAGAAACATAATAAAAATAGATAGATAGATAGTAACTTGTGAACTAGATGTCAGTAAACCCAATGAAAAATAAAGTAACCACATCCAAACACAATGTGATCAACAAGGTGTGTATGTGGACTACACATTGAGTCATTTACACCCATATCTGAAGAGTAACATCATCCAACTGTGAGAAGCTATCACAGAATGAAGGTGGACTACCCTGTATGTCTTTACAGCCAATGGAAAGAGAGTAACCAAATCCAAAATAATGGACATATATATATATATACTCTCAGTAAAAATATGACCAACTGAGAGAGAAAGGTGATATCTATCTCACATACCAACCTTGAAAAATATTGGACAATAATTTCAGAAGTCTAATAATGATGCCCAACATCTCGCGTGACTTCTTGGTAGAAAATATACAAGTCAAACCATGCCTCATCATTTTTCCACACTATCGATAGGAAACAATCACTAGGTTGAGGACCCATATCGTAGTAAAATATTAGGGTTCCATTCAGTTGATAAAAAGAGGACCCATACCCTAGTACAATAGGAGGGTTCTACTCTGATAGTCAATAGAGGAACCTTTCCCAACATAGAAGGAGTTTTTTACTCTAATGGTAGAGGACCCATGCCATGACTCCATAGGAGGATTACAATCTAGTAATCAATAGATTACCCATTCAGAGGAGAGTTACCCTCTAATCTGGTAGGAAGAGAACTCATGCCATGTTCTAGCAGGAGGGTTCTGCTCTCTGAGGAAGGAAGACTGTAGCCCTAACCCATCATGATATTTCCACTCTGATAGTCAATTGAGGAACCATTCCTATCCTAAATGGAGGGTTACACTATTATGGATGATATAGGACCCATTACCATACTATCTGGAGGGTTCCTCTAGGAACTATAGGCGCCCCATTCCCTGTCCAAGTAGGTGGGTTCTAATTTGAATGCCTCTGGTGATCCTACGTGATCATTGTTATCATCAAGCATCGCCTAAATAATCTCTATGATTTTACCATGCCATGTTATATCTGAAAATCAACAATAGATGGAACTATTGCATTATACATGAAAAAACACTCAGGAGGTTACTCACCATCCAAAATTTGAGTTCAAACAAAGAAAATATGAGAAATTAATGTTTCCAAAAAATTATCAAAGGGGTAAATGGAGTGTGAGGGTACCCACATAGTTTGTGGACCTACCCCACTACCTATGTGTGTCCCAGAAGGTACACAACACTTTTTACTTGTAGGTATACATTGCATGAATTTAAACTACATGACATTTCTGATCTACTGAGGTCCTACCTGAGCTCCACGGTCATGTCTGTGTATCCATCTAATGACCATGTACTTTGGTATATGGCATTCCTCTTCTCGCTGGGTGCCAACTATGTACTTTGGTACACATCCATGTGCCTATCCATGACTTTCCAAATGGATCATGCCCATGTGATCCAACACACAACTTGACCACTAGGGAAATGAGATAAATAGTGAGTAGGTTGGATACACATACTGTCATCCTTACAATTTTCCCAAACCTAATGATAGAGGTATAGGGGCAACACATCATGGGTTCATTGAACTGCATGATGTGTAGCCAGATTTTTCATAGAAATACATATCTACATTCCATGATCCTGATCAATCTTTTCCACTTCACATCCATCTATGAATTCATTTTAAATAATTGGAACTAGCCTTGATTCTTCATTTTCATACATTTTTGTGGCTGGAAATCAGGTCCTTCGACCCATGGGGGTTCACCAAACATCCCGCGCACCACATTCATCTTCTTCCATCTCAGATATGGTTTCTATGAAAATTAATCAATCACTTTCTACCCTTAATTCCTTCATTTCATTCCTTGATTTGACATTTGGATCACAACACACGATTCTACAGTGAATCTTGGGGGTCTGATTGGGCTCAGTCCCACTCGAGAATGTCGAATTGTGAACTTAGGGTCCAATGACGATGAATGTAAAGAATTTGAGGGGAAAAGTAAAAATAAAAACATTTAATGATCATTTCCAAGAATTATTATCCAAAAATAAAGAAAAAGGATATACAATGTTATAAATCAATTGAATAATCAATGGAACTAGTACATATGCACATTTTCAGGTTCAAAAATTAGCAAAAATCCTAAAAGGGATGATCCTGCTCAATAAATTTAATCAACAAGGGAATAAAATATGAATGAAGAGTCATATAAGTAAATTGGATCATTCTTCATTGAATAATTTTCTCTCTAATGAATGGAAAAGTCATTGGGTTTGATTATCTCATATCTACATAGATCCAGAGATTCACTGTCATTGCCAAATATCGATTCGCCAATGGAATGAGGAAGGGGAAGCTCTCAATTATCCAAGGTGAAAGAGAATAAACCTAGAAAATTTTCTATAATTATGAACTTATTAATGTATATAATAGTTTAATTTAATTGAAGTAAATAAAATTTATTATTTTATATCTAAATTCAGCTCTCGATGATTGAAATATTTCAATGCCTCACACCAAATGGTTTTAGGTCACACATATGGTAAATATCATATTCCAGACTCAATATTGGCCTCATATTTCTGATATGATCTTCCATTTAAGAGTTCTATAATTTTTTAGGAAACTAAATTCTTGTAAAATTAAATAAATTAAATATTTTTATAAAATTAATTTTGGGCACACCGTACCTTAAAATCGCACACTGTCTCAACACCTGGCTTTATAAATATATATATATATATATATATTTTTCAAAGTCTTATAATGAGAAAATTTGGTCTCTACATTTCCCTTTAACAATAAGCATGGGAGAGAAAAATCAAGTTCCCAAAATCCATTTTCAACACGAACAATAATATATCTCCCATGGTTTTATTATACAATAAGGTCAACCAAGAAGACCAAGAATAATCAAGGTTATCTAAGGTAGAAACATTGACATAATAAGGTTTGATCAAACTCACCCTGGGCTCATCCAAAGAGTTTCTAGAATTATGGTAGAATAAGGAGAGGATATTGGATCGGTTACTAGGAGGAATAATCAAGTTATAATTTCATCCAAGACCATTCATTGACGTCACATATATTTCCCATTTTCTATAATCCTGATTTGTTAAGAATGATGAACTATTTGTATACTTCAATGACTGGTGTGACTACCACCTTGACCTTCACCACGTCTATAGTGTCCTCAAACTCAAAAGCCTAGATATCCCAACCCAAACACTCCCTATTTGATATTTACAACTTTTTGTCCATTTTCCCCTAAATAATTCCACCACCATGGATGTGATGAGGTCACACTAGTCATGGTCCACAAGAGATTACCTTAATACTAGTAATCCAAGAAAACACCCTACATAATTGATTTCCTCTACTTTTTTACACATGGGATCACCATAGACCAACAAAACTTCCACCATGGCCTTGGTGTAGCTTTTTTTGAACCAAAAGGTCTCTAAAACACTAAAAATAATCTCAAAATATCATGAGGTTCCAACCAATCAAGTATTAACCCAAAAAATAATAAATAAGAGAAAACCAATACTCAAAATATCAACAAAAATAATGTGAGTCCTTAAAATTACCTCATTTAATTAAAATGAGTGATAATAAATTTATTAAAATTATAATTGAAAACTAATACCCTATATAAGAAACACATTAATAGAAGAAAACAAGTTTTCTTTAAAATGAGGATACTAAAGGATAATAATATTAATAGAGTATGGTTTACCTTGGAGTATACCGGTACAACAAAGAATATAATTCCATTGTTTACAGAAAAAAACATTTAGATAAATATCGATATTATTAATATATTTTTCATCTAAATTCAATTCATTAGGCTGCAACATATGGAACCCAGCAAACATTTTGAAATTTATATTGGACTATAAAATAATTCAAAAAACTATGTTTTATTTGATGATGTTATAGGATTATATTATTGACGTTTCATTATAATACAAAGTAAAAGAGTGGATTGAAATACTAGAATCATATTATATTATAACATGGGATATGAAAAAGAATAATCAAATTTATGGTTAAATTTATTTTTAATTAATTTTATATTGATTCCCTTTATAAATCATGAGATGGATTTTTTGGATTTTAAGTGGAGTCTTTTTATCATGTATTATATATGTGGGTAATAAATAAAATATTTTTAACAAATTTAATATCAAATTAATTTTTCTGTTAGTGATACTACTACTAGATTTTTATTGATGAAGAATATTTTTGGAGAGTGTTATGAAATATTAAATGGAACTCATATAATTAGTTATCTATAGAAAATAGATAGAGTGAAACCACATATATGAGTTCACATGTTTTATTTTAATGGAGGTATTTTTATACAATCTCATGATTTAAAAATAAAGGTTTACATATTTATCTACATGATTCAACCACAAGGTATGTTGTTCTAGGGTTTAAATTATATTGATTTTCATTGATAAATTAATTATTTTGGATGTATATCTCAAAAAAATCAAGGATAGAGAAGTGAAAACTTTCCAATAATTGGTTTATCTAATAGATTATGTCATCAAAGTCTTAATTATTTAAACAATAAGTGAATATAGGCATATATGCTTATGAAATTAATTAAAACTAATATGGATCCCCCAAATATTTTTTAATTTATCACCAAAAATAAATTTTCTAAAATTATAAACATATAATTTTATGTTTAAAAAACTATCAATATTATCAAATAGAGAATTATAGGAATATTTTTGTGTTAAACATAGATCAACCTAAGTGGTGGGGTGAAATTCATTACCCAAGTAGTTGGAAAATAATTAGGGAAGGTTTTGAAATTATAAGAACATAAACGTTATAATAATAAGAAATATATATTTATATATATAAACTGAAAATAATAACGTTTAAGGGAATGGAAATATAAAAAAAAGTAAAAAAAATAATATCAATAACCTTATAATCCTATTATACATTCTTGAAAAGGATGAAATTAGTGGTAGTAATAGAACTAATGAATAAGTTTCTTGATTTTTTTATAAAAAATTAAAAACATCAGCTTCATAGAAGCATTAGAAAACATGATCATGTACCCAAAGTTCATGATGGAGATGATTTAAAAATAAAGATGATTCTTGAGGAGAAAGGTTTAAGACCCCTTATATGGGAATATTATGTTGATGTTTTGAAGAGTCTGCCAATAAAGAAATACGAGTCTTGCATATTTTTTAATTTTGATAACATTAGATCATATGAATTTGGAATAATAATTTATAATATATCCATGAGTGAAAATTTAATTTCATAATAAAAATTTAAAATCATAGTATTATAGTAGATAAAGGGAAAAATCACTTTAATTGGGGATAATCTATCGAGATGTATATATGGTTTTATTAAAGTTATTTTAGATAAATTGAATAAATTTTACAATGAAATTTATTTTATTATGATTGAGATAGATGAGGATATAATATACAATATATTTGGGTGGTTATGATTAATAATAGGAATTTCCTTGACTGATGTTTAAATATGGTAGTTATCATTTAATTTTTATGGTGCGTATGTAATATATAATGTTCATCGAGTGATGAAACATATTAATGATGATGAAGAGGTTAAGAGTGAGTAAATGTGGATGAAAATTATATAGTTATCATTGATATATGAAATAAAGAATGAAATAATTATGATGATGAATTAAAAATTATAAATTTTAGAGATGGAGGATAGAAAATGGATAATTGAGATGGTAGATAATTCTATATAATCTTTTGAGAAAGAAGTTATTATGTTGGGCCAAAAAGTATGATCATTTCATGAATTATTAGTTGATTTTTTATAAATAACTAATTTTTTTGGGATAGTAAAAGTAAAATTTGGGGGGAGTTATACCTTAAGGAACAAAACTTATTTTTTATATTAGAAAAATACCCATCTACATGGAGGAAACCAAATTATAAAATTGATTGATCTAGATAGGGTAACTTATTTCTAATATATTTTTTCAATAAATTGTGAGTTATTTTCTAGCTACAAACATTAAATAAATAACTTATGGGAGTAAACCAAATTTTTATTACATTCTCGAGAATGATATTTTAATAATTAGTTTTAGAGATGTTTTAGGATTACAAATTCAACAAATTAATATTTTTAACTGAATGGGAATAGACTTTCACTTTCAATAGTTTGTATTGATTTTTTAAGTCCATGATCACATAGAAAGGAATATAATGGAAGGATAATGAGGAAGATATTAAATGGATAAGGGGTTTTTTTAATTACATAATTTTTTATATTCCCAATATTTTTAATTTATAAATAATTTTTATGGAGTAAAGAATACATGTCAATCTAAATTTTTTCTATATATTTTAATCTATTATAAATGTAACTTTTTATTAATACCATTATTACTCATGATAAATGAAATTTTTAATAATTTTAATGAGTGAGATGATGTGTGAATGAGTAATTATAACTCTGAGAATATTAATCTGAGGAATCATGATTTTGATAGAATGATTGACTTTTAAATATGAATGATTTAAACACTTTTAAATAAAATAAAATTTAAAGGAGCATTGATTTAATTATTTGATGATAAATTGTATAAATTAAACTAAAATTCATATAATAGTTAATTATTTTAATGATGAAGTAATTAAATAAAATAAATAAAAATACAGGTTTAGAATATAATGAAATTAACTTGTATTTTGTTTTATCTTGAAATATCCTCTTTATTTTAATAAATTTTACAATAACTTTTATTTTTAGATTAATGGTGTGGATAGTTGTGTTAGTTATGGTCGGACTAACAATGATACTTTTTTCCTTAATAATCATACACACATGAATTATGAAAATTTTCAATGTTGTATGGTTAGTTTTATAAGGTGATCAATTAAAGGGAGATCAATGGATGAAGAACATTTTCAATGATCTATTACATTGAAAAAAATAGTGTTTAAAAAAAATATATAAAACATTCTGTAAATTTTATGTGCATGTATGTGTTGGAATTAAATATAAAATAAATCCATTATCAATTGAATAATGGGATATCTCATAAAAAGATATATTTATGTATAAATTTTTATGTAAAATTAAATTCATAGGTCATTGGTTTTCTTGATAATTAATGAGTTAAAAAGTTAGTTCAATGTGATTCATAAAAATTTAGTCCACATTGATAATTTATTAAACTTATTTATCATGATTTTAAAATAATGATGATGATTTATTTTATTTATGATGTTGTCGGATACATATTCATGATGATAATAAAGTGTTTATCTATATGAATTTTATAGTTATACATTACGATGCAATTGATGACTTATATTTTTCCTAATTTTCTACTGTTTAAAACTCATTGTGTCATTTTTATAAATAAATTACTATTTATTTTATATCCTCATTATAATTTCAAACTAATGATTTATTGTTTCTATATTTTTATTTTTCGTTCTGATAGTCTAAATTTTTTTAAAAAAAAATTGGAAATAAAAAACAATGATGTGTTTGGGAGTGAACCACATCACTGAAATTTCATGAAATTTAATAATGATGATTTAAAAAAGGAATTATTGTTAAAAATTGATGGTTGAAAGGGTAAAGTTATATTGAACAATATTGCAGGACTATATTATAGTATAAGGATCATTTTTAATAAATGAGAATGATACTAAGCCAAACCTTTTTAAAAAATATATATCAGGTTTTTATTTGTATTACTTTAATAAATTGAAAACAATGTATAAAAAGATAAATAATATTGAATATAGAAATTCAAAACATGATTTTAAGGGATATATGATCAATGCAGTGGTTTATTAAAACACATCATTATTTTCAAAGAAGTTGGAGAAACTCTTAGTGAAATAGATAAAATAATTTGAAATGAAATATCACTTGGATTCATACAAATTATCATATTGGTTTAATTAGGTCTTGGATAAAGTTAGTGAGGAATTGGATACACTTTCATATTTTTGGAATATAATTTTAAGAAGTATGATAAACCACAACATGGTCCTAGGAAACCACCACATTGTTTCTTAATATAGAATAGTGAATTTAGAGTAAATAAAACATTCTTCCCACGACAGGGTAAATGAAAAATGTAGTTTATAATGGTTTCATGAATTGAAAAATTACCTATTAGGTCATAGAGAACATATGTTTTATTTAATTAATGAATAATTATAGATATTATATATAGATGAATAATCATAAAAAATGAATTAATCTGATAATTAATTGAAAAACAATGCTTATACCATGAAGATAGAAACTTTACAAGTTAAATTTATAGTTAATTTCAATTATGCTTTACCTCAAAAAATATAATTATTTGTTTATAAAAGATTTTGATCATATAAAAGCCACTATATTAAACCATAATTATGTTCGGTTGATCTAATGATAAAATCCTTCTATTGGGTTTCTATTGGTGTTTATTTTGATGTTGAAACATCATTGGTGGTACTCTGTGTTCTAGTGAAATGGTATTAATCTTATATCACTCCCATGGATCGAAATTGTGATCCCTTTAGTATGGAAGGATCATATATTGGTCTCTCCATCTTGAGAGAATGACTAAAGAATGTTATTTCTATTATTATGGATAAAACCCCAAGATATGTTCTTGGTGGGGAGAAATGTCCATGGAAGAGAGGTGAGGTGTTGTTCCCAACAAAAATTATAACCACTCATAAATTAAATAAGAGTGTATATATAGAGATAATTATAGGGTTTAATACTAATTAATGCATATAGGATTTTTATCCTATATTAATCCCATCATATACCTTAAACCATGTAAAATAATAGCATTGTTATCTTGTCTCATGGTGTCAACTAAAACCTGTAATGATAAAAATTAGTTCATAGTATGCTAAATAAATATTTACCCTAGGGTCCAAAACATGGTTTTATTATCTGACACTTCATTTATTTATTTATAAAATAAACATTTTAAATAAATATTATTAATTTAATAAATTAATAAATATTTATTAAATTCACGGTCTTATGAATTTTTTTTATTTTAATATTTTCAATCAATAACTCTAGATTAAATATTATTCATCGATATGGAGAATAATATTTATACTAAAAATTAAATTAAAATAGAATTTAATTTTGATCAATAGAAACACTAATATGTGTGACCCTCTTGGTATATTCTATAAAGGTATTAGTTAGGTTCACCGAAAGTCCAATATCAGTGTCCAACCATATATTAATGAATCCAAGATGAAGAATTTAATGTCCCAACATCAATGAACACATATGAATGCTCATTATGCAATATAATATATTTGGCTAAATATTTCATCAATTGGGTTTCATTCCCATGTTACAAACCTATATTATTGATATTTATTTCTATGATTTCATTACAAAACTAATCAAAAGACAATATCCATGGAATTTAATATGAAAATTCCTTTTCAATCAAATGGTTGAGATATAATCATCCATAAAGATAGAAATAAAAAATATATGGCTTTTTCATTAATAACATATATGTTATGAACCACAAAATGTACCCAAATTCACCGTGAACATATGTCTTTAGTGATTATGATAATACATCTAAGAATGTGATGGATTATATACATTAATAATAATATCTAACATCTAATTATCATTCCACAAGTTTGTAGATAAGAATATACAAGGACATGTAAACATGTTGTATTATTTTAGGGTGGTATTTCCTTATAATATCTAGTCTTATATATTACCATTTGAAAACATCATGAGATAAAGTATCATACACTTATGATAACACTCACCAAAAAGACTACATCAATGATTATCATCAGATGATGTCATTCGACCATGGGGTTAAATTTATGCATATTTTCATGGAATTTTGAGTTTCTCATCATAGTGGAGAAATTATTATGACCTTTTATATGTGTTAAATACTCGATGATATTATCTCATTAAATTTACATATATGAACCATCAATATGTGATAATGTAATTATTAATATTCATATTATTGAATATTAAAAAGTTAATCTAATGTACAAATAAGTTGATTTTATGACACCAAATCCAATAGACTCAAACATGGACTAGTTACAATTTCTGAGGAATTTTAGTCTTCTAGATCTCATATGATGTTCCTACATTTATGGGATAGAGATTTAGAAAAATGCCTTCTATGTTTTTTTACATTGAAACTCTACATACATTTATGTCACCTCTCTAAGTAAAATCCCTTAAGAGATGATATTCCTTGATTATGTGCTTTATTCATTGATATGGCCTTCACTCATTTCCAATATCCACTACTTTAGTATTATCAAAATATAGTGTGATATGGTAATTATTTTCTAGGAAGCATGTCAAGATATTAAATGAATTTGTTTATCCAAACTACTTCATTAGCTGCATTAGAATCCCAAATATACATGGACTATACCGTAGAATTGGTGAATATGAATTTCTTTGATCTATTTAGGTTCATAGAACCTCTATTGAGAGTGGATATGTATCCCAAATGTGAATTCCTAATTTCATGAAATATTTAGAAATATGAATATTTATATCCACTGATGAAAAGTTCTCCATATCCTCCATAAAATAGGAATATATCTTTATTATACCTCATATATTTAAAGACAGTCTTAGATATCATCCAATATCATTCATCTGGGTCATCTTGATATCTTTATACTATCCATGAGGAATTGAAAAATCAATATTAATATAAAACATAAAAAATAAGACCAACCCAACCTCTAAGGCATATTAAATCCTTTATATACTGTATTTATCCTCATTTTTTAGAGGGCACATTTTATAGAAAATATGAATTCCATGTGACATTGTAAAAAATATATCATTTTATTTTTCCATACCGAATCTCTTCAGTATAATATTATTGTATATACTTTGTCTTATTCCAACCAACCGCTTGAATATATCATGATAGATATCAATCCTAAGAAATTATCATCAAAACCTAAGTCTTTCATAGAGAATCATGAGATTAACAAAGTCAAAATTTATTATAATACTAGTATTTAATTTACAAAAAAAATATATAATCAATATATTCCATCAAGAAAATGATTTCAATTCCACTAAACTGCTTATAAACACAAGGCTCACATTCATTATTAATAAAACCAAATTCCATTATAGCTTCTTCAAAGTGAAGGTGCTATGACTAGGTTTCTTTTTTCAATCCATAAATAGGTAAATTTGAATCTTTTATACCTATTTGGAATCCTAAATATTCACAAACCCTTATGGTTGTGTCCTATAGGAATCTTTTTTAAGTTTCTAATTAAGGAATGAAATTTAAAAATGATCTTCCATATATCATAGTCATGGAAATTTGTTATGGAATGTAGTATTACGATGTATTTCAAAATGGAAAATAGTTAAATGGTTTCATCGTAGTCTGTTAATTGGTGTTATTTAATAACTTTTGAAACCATTCATGCCTATTAGCCACTAAATTGTTCATCCATATCAAGTTTCTTCATGAATATGAAATTTATATCCAATTGGATTTATATCCTCTAGAGGATATGTCAAAAATCATATATAGTTTTGGTACATGGTATCCATTATAGAGTTCATGGATTCATTCCACTTAGTATATATTTTGATACTTGTTTTTTCCTTATTGATAGTAGTATCATTGTTATCAAATAGTAATGAGACGCAATCTTTGATGTCTAAAAAGCCACATCTTTTAGGTTTTCAAACCTCTCATACACTCCTATGTAATATATGTGTCACTATAACATCCTCTTCCATGGTGATATTTGGAATCTATTCATGAGAAAATTCAGGTAAATATTAATCCATGACATTATTTAAGCCTACCTTATTCCAAATATCACTTTTATATATAGTCTTCCTCCCAATAAAAATGGGATGTCTATTAACAAAAAATCTCTTATTTTTGGGGTTGTAATTTTAATATAATCTTGTTTGTTTATGATATTTTATGATGAATCCCTTAGGGACATAGGGTGAAATTTATTTGACAGATGTAAACATAAAAAATTATTCAAAATCCAAAACATATAGGTTTTACAAAATAGATTTCATTTCACTCAAAAAATATAATGGAAAATTATCTTCCTCTATATGTGGATCTCAATTCTGTGTGTATAATGATATCTATAATGTGTATCCCCAAAGAATAATGAAATATGTGAATAAATAATCATTTCTATCACCATTAAAAACAATTTTTTTCCACCTTTCACTTACACTATTCCATTATGGTGTATAAGGAAGAGTGATTTTAGTTATAATCTCGTACTCTTGTAAATAATCAGTGAACTCTTAGATAATATATTCTTTTCCGTGATCTAAGTGAAGATTATTTATCTTCATTCCATGTAGGTTATCATCATCATTCTTATATTCCTTGAATTTATCAGGTGAATAATACATATACTTATTCCTGTATACATATACATATCTATTTAATTCTTCAGAAAAAGTTATAATGTATGAGTACCACCCCCCCCCCCCCCCCCGCCTCAACTGCAGATGTTCTTATTATGATCACTTTCTTCCACTGATTAGGGTGGTGAAATAGTTTAGGGTGGTTTTTTGAATTTCATTGAAACAAAACAACCCTCTAAAACTTGTAATACTATTATCCACAATGAATATAAATAACACAACCTCACATGATCATGTAGAAAATAAAGAGAAAGGCGCACATAACTTTTTACAATGTTCTGATCATGTGTGGAATCCTACTTCTTGTCATGGTTGGTTACTCCCCAAAAAATTGAATTATATTAATTACATCCCCAACTAAAATTAAATTACAAATAATTATTTGGAATCCCACCATATTTTTTAGAGTTCACAAACAACAAAATTTCTGTATGAAACAATAAAAAATGTGATTACAATAATCAAATAATATCACCAAATAAAATTAGGTTCTTTAGGGAAAAAAATGGAGTTTCACATACTCAAGACACAATAATATGAAAGAAATAATCACACATAATGAAAACATTTATTACACTATAAATAAATTTTCAACTCATGAATAGATTTTGTGAAGATGTGAGATACATCAGATATTGATCGCTGAATAAGAAAACCACAGCTTTAGATACATCTCTCAGTTATTTTATGGGTCACTTTTTATAGTGTATTTATTATATGTGAATGGTTTTACACTAAAAAATATTATTTTTTCACCCATAAAGGACTCATAATTTTCTCTCTATCATTACAAATTTATCACCAATAGATTTTACACAATCATCTCTCTCTTATGTGATAATAACATCCAAACTTTTTCCTATAGAAAATCACACAGACATTAAAGTCCCACGATCTCCAAAACTACAGTCATCTACCACATCTCTATCATGGAATAAAAAACTAATACCATGTATCATGGAGGAATTCAAATCCATCCCTAATAATTATGTGCCTAATAATATATTAATTATGAAACCCTAAGGGAAAATAATCTGAATACAGAATATATTTAGAATCAGCAATGTCAAACCATCTCCAAAATCATATATAGAAATTCAATATGTGAAATAACTATATAGGATAAATGGTTATGGGAGCTTATTCCATTATGTGGATCAGTCATCTATTTAAATAAAATGGATATGTATCATATTTTATTTCATGGTTCAACATTCGACTACATCCCACAATGGCATTGTCCATTGCATCAAAAAATGGATAAATGGATGAAATTGATACATGATTACCCTATAAAGGTAAAACTGATATGTGAAATGCATATGTCAATTTTCCTTTTCCAATTCATCTACATTTCTAAATTGGTTATGTGGTCCTTCCATTTTCTAATTTTCTTATGTAGATTCCAAAGCCACTAAAACTCATTCAGAACATCTTAATCCAATCTCCATAACTTATTAACACACTTGGTGGAGTTATAGTACTCTCATAAAATATATTTAAATATATAAAATCTAGATCAAGAACCCTTAAACCTATAAATTCCTTATATTTAGTTTTAAACAAATACAAATACAAAAATATACTAAGAACCACTATATCATCAAGTGCCTTCAACACAAGACACAAAACTGTGGTGTTCTTCAATCAACCCCCTTGGATTTTATTGATAAAAATTTGGAAATATCTTATGTTACCATACCTTGCTATTTTAGACCACAAAATTAGTCTCTCTTTCCTCACTATTATATACATAGAATTATCCATGATCTCATTGAATTTGTAAAGTTTAAATGAATATTACTTCACTATTTCAAAGGAGGATTATTTAAAGACAACAAAATTACATACATAACTCACACCACTTGTATTACTAATCCTTTTATTAATAGTTACTTAATTAATTTAATATCATGAGTAAGAATTTTTCTCATCTTCAGGTTTAAAACCCCTTACAATATGCACCCCCTTTACCAAGGACATATCTAGCCATTTTAAAAAAGAAACCAAAAGAACTTGTGGGAACTCTGAAAAAATGAGATTAAAGTACATGAGAAATGCTGAACATGATGATTTTTCCTTAACTCCACCAAACACTCTCTTAGTATAGCTTTGGTGAAATTTTTTGGAATTTGTCCTTTTATAGAAATGAATTCAAGTTTTATATCTTCACTATCCCCTTTTTCTTTGATAAATGATATTTGATATCAATGAGTTTGGATCTCAATTATTTCAATATAATTTTATACATTCCAATATTACTTTTATTATCATAATAAAATATTAGTAGTCTACCTTTTTAAATATTTAGATCTATTAGTTGCACTTGAGTCCAACACATCTATGTATAGGTATGCGTTTAGGCAATATATTCTTCCTCAATTGTGTTACATTTCAGTAAATTACACTTCCTTCTATACTAGCTAACAAGATCTTATCCTATAAATAATTTTCCATATAAATTTGACATTTTATCTATATATTCACCTTCCCAATATGCACTTTTACTACGTTTGTATAACATCCAATAGTTCAATGTTCCTTTCACATATCTCTATATTATCATAGTAGTTAACTAGTGAGACTCATTAGGATCACTCTAAAATATTCCATATAGTGTCACTGCATAAGTTATATCATAACATGATGTGGTTAGATAAATAAGGCTTCTAATGAGTATAACAAATTCCTTTAGGTTATCACTACATGGAGCTTCATCCTTTCATAATTTAGTTCCAACTGTTATGGGGGTTGAAAATTATTTTCAATTTTCCATTCCAAACCAATTCAAAAAATTACCAACATATTTATCATGATATAGAAATATATAATTAATCTTATAATCAATCTAAAATACTATAATGTAGGTCATTTCACCATGAATGGTGATCTGCAAATGATTTTACATCTTCCCACTAACTATTCATGGAGACACTCCTAATATCATATAACAATTATGTCATATATATATATATAATAAAAATGAGAGTCTATATTCTCATTTCTTTCACCTAAAAATTACTATCAACTTTACCTTTAGTAAAATTCATATCCCCTAAACTTCTATAAAATTTGTAATTCTAGACTCAATGGGCCTATCTCAAACTATAAAATTACTTCTTCAAACTAACAACCATGCTTCTATACTTTTCTAACAAAAATCCATAAGATTGTTAAATATATCTTTATTCCTTTATATTTCCATTAGAAAGTCATATTTCACATCCACTTGATAATCATTATAATGTTTGTGAGAAGAAACTTCCAAGAATATTTCGATAGTCTACAGTATTTCCACATGTGAAAAATTTTCTTCTAAATCGACACCTTCTATTTGAGGATATCCATTTCACACCAGTATAGCTTTGTTTTTGGATACTTCACCTTTCTCATTTAGCTTTCATCTAATGACCCACTTGGTTCCAATTTCAGTATTTTTTGTTCAATCTTGGATCAAGTTCCCATATATGGTTCTTCCCAATTTTATCATGTTCTTAATTTATTACATCCAATCATTCATCATGTACTATATCCTCATCCATTGTTCTAGGTTTAATCTATGAAATAGATGAATTTTGGTTTTTAATTATTAGTCCCCTTATTTTCTAAATTGGATCATTCTAATTCCAAATGATATTATTTATATAAATAGGTTTCATTAATATTTTGAACAGATTATTATCACTACCAGAATATTCTTAATCTCCACTAGAGAATTCTCAGTTCACCTCACTTCTATTTTTTCTAATTTTAGATACATTCTAATCCATTTATTTATAAATATTCTCCCAATTTATAGTTTATACCAAGAATATACAAAAATTTGCAGTAGTTTTTTTTCTAGATTTTCATTAATATTTACGTTTGAATACTCTACAATATTAATAAATCTTTAATTCTATCATTTTTATCTATTTCCCTTAGATAAATACCCCATTAATACACCATCATATCCTTTTTCTCAAATTTTACCGGCCAATTCCCTTTGATTTTAACATAACATGGACTAAAAATAACTTGAAATATTCAACTAAAAACATCTTTTGGAAATAATTATCATAGGGAGTAGAATGTGGTGCGAGTATCAAGATACATATATTCAGAATGTTCATTTTTTACACACTGTTTATCTCGTGATGTGTTTTAAAACATAATATTCATACAACATTATTTTTCACATTTCCAAAATAAATATATTATTTCTATTTTCCACATCATTTTCTTGTGGATTAAAAGGTCAATTATACTAATGCTTCAATCCATATTTACTAGTATAAAATTAAAATGAATCAAATGTGTATTATTTCACATTATATGACCACAATTTTTAATACGCATACCAATATCTTTTTATCCAATATTCTATATATTTTGACCATACTGACCACCTCAAATTTGAAATTGATGAAAAAAACATTGTTCATTTGAGTGAATCTATGTATAAATGTAATAAAACAATGATTAAATTGAGTATAATTTTATCTCATGGGTCAACATAAATCTATATGGACTAATTCCAGTGGTCTTAGTTTCCCTCTCAGCGTGTGTTCTTCAAGAATCTACTTTCTACTCATTAAAACTGCTCCACCTGGGCTCTTTCCATTTCTTTGGTAAAAACATGTTATACCAAAATTCATTGTCTTTATGTTCATGAACTCCACAAAAATATAAATTACTATAAAATGTGGATTTTATTGGGAATGTGAGTTTATATAAATACAATCTTCCAAGAATATCAAATTCTCTAAAAAACATGGGTCTGATATCACCTATGATACGGAGAAGAAATTAATTCAGTATTATTCTTTTATCAAGTACTCTATAGGTAATTTTTCTTCATTCTTATTTTTCCTGATTTTTGATTATATGGGATATAGACCTACAATATTATCATTAACTATTCTGGAAAAAGATTATTTATAAGTGGTTTTTACTAAAACGATTCCACAATTTCTGGAGGATTTTCCCTTGGCATAAATTGGTATTTATAAATCATTCTTGATATTGGATAGATATTTCTCCTCCTCAATAAATTTTTACTTTATCATTACCAATTTTTCATCCTTCAAATAGATATTTTTTTGTATCTTTGATCATATTCACATTTTCAGTAGCCTTCAATCTAATATTTTTTTCTCTTATATTAAATGTCTACCTTTTACCTTTTAAACCTTTTTCATCAACCGATTTCCTATTCAATTTACAAGAATATTATTCTCTTTCTTGATATTTGCATTCTTCTCAAGAAATTACTCATGTTTATCTTTGAACATGAATTAATAATCTGTTAGTCCTCAATCGTTGTCATCACTACTAGATAGATCTACAGTATTCTGAATACGACGCATAATATTTGTAAATGTTTCTGGTGTGTATTCATTATTGTCATAATAAGATACAATATTAGACTCATATTATCTTCTAATTAGATTTATCATTTTAGTATTTATAAGTCTCTTCTTTCCTCAACCTTATCTATATTCTTATTTAGAGTTTTTTTTACTATTTCCATCCTTTAGTATTTTCATTTTTCTTATGATTTACTCTAATCCTTTATTATTTGGTAAATTTATTAAAATATTTCCAGGACCATTTCATTTGAAATATGTTCCAAATAATTCACCAATATTATTTCTTTTGTCTCCTTGAAACATTTTATAAATAAATTCAATAACGCGTTGATATTCTTCTTCATTATCAGAATCACTATTATCTGCAAAATCTTCATCATTACTATGTTTCATGATTATCATAGTTTCAAAATGCATATATTATTTATCCTTATTTTTTTAATGTTGTATGTTTTCTCATTTAATATGATATTAGAATATTATGTAGCTCATTAATAGAAAGATCTTCTCTATCTTCAAGGTTTGAAATTTTAGGATCAAATCATTCTGTAATGTTTCCCATCAATTTCTTATCAATCATAATGTCATAAACATTCTCACAAAATCCTTGAAAATTACTTAACATTTCTATTACTCATATAAGGAATTCATCAATACATTCATTCTATTAAATTTTAGTTCCTTAAAATTTTATTCACCAGATTTGATGCTTTCCATATTTTACTTCCACAATTAACTCATAATTGATTTTTAACTTGTCCTAGATATATTTTTCAGTTTTTAGAACTGTAACATTCATTTATACATTCTATGATATTGACATGTGAATAAAATTCTAATCATTTCCATCCAATTATATTTTTCTCTTTTCAGCAACCATCATATAAACATATTTCAAAAATGGTAGAAAACCCATTATCGCTACATCATGATCTTCTAGACCCATAGATATAAGAAATTAAAACATTCAATTATTAAAAATATGATAATTTTTTCCTTAAAATATATGTACACCCATTTATTTTATTAAGATTATATTATCAGTTACTGAAGGGATGATTTATTGGATCCTTCATAGGAAACCTACTCTAATACCACATTAAGTGTCTATTTGTATCAGTTTCCTTCACTTAGAGGGGGGTTGAATCAGTAGGGGATGTTTTTAAAATTTCTATAAAAACATCAATGACTATTTATATTATGATCGACATAAAACATAAGTAACATATCCTCACTTGACCGTACATATAATAATGAGCAATGGACATATAGATTTCCAAAATGTTCAAATCCATTGGGGAATCTTACATTATTTGTGGTTGATTGTTGTCCATAACCACATATTCTTTTCACAATATCCCCAAGTGAAATCCACACACAAACAATCTTGAAGTATCCAACCAAAAATGTTAGGAGTCACACCAAACAACAGTGACTTTATGATTTAATACAAAGGTTGATTAAGAAACTAAATAAGATCACCAAAATAATTCAGGTTCAATAGGAAACAAAATATATAGATCCACTTCCTCAAGACATAAGAATACTCAAAAAGGAATCACCCACAATTCATACTTGTATTATTCTACATATAAATTTTCAACCCAAGGATATATCTGAAAATTATATGACATATATAAGATGGAGACCATTAAAGAATAAAATCAAGATTTTTGTTTTCTCTATCAATTATTTTATCTGTCTCATTTTGTCACATCTTCTCTACATGTCTATGGGTTTTTCACTGTTGTCTCTCATTAATTCACCAAATGGGTTCTCATTATCTAATCTCTATCAGAAACAACTTTCCATCAATGATTTTTCTTGATTCATCTCTTTGTTTTATGAAAATATCATCCTCCCTTTATGATATAGAAAAATACTTAGACATTAAATCTATATTATATTCTTACCTATAGTAAACTAACGCATCACTATCATGGAATAAAAAACTGATTCAAAGTATCAAGGAGTAATTTAGACTCTTATCCTTGAATTAAATTCTATAAAATTTATTAATTCTAAAATATTGTAAGAAAACAATCTGAATGAAGCCTAGATTATGAATCAATAATGTGGTACCTTCTCAAAACACTTATGTATAAGTCGGATACATAAAATCCTTATATATAACCAATGGTTACGTGATCATATTCTCCTTTTTAGATCAATTGGATATGTGGACCAATCATCTATATAGCATATTGTCCTTCATGATATGATATTCGGCTACATCACAAAATGGCTACGTCGATCACATACCAAAATGGATAAATTTATGAAATGGATTTGTGATTTTTTTATAAATATACTATGGTTATATGAAATGACAACATGAATGTTAATTTACTAATTAGTTGATTTATCTTAAGATTCCACATGATTTTTCCCTTTTAAAATTCGATTATCTGGATTCATAAACCACTCAAACTCAACTAGAATTTCTTTAGACGGTCTCTATACCTTCTTGAATAACATTCTAGCATCATGGAACTCACATTCATGATTTTTAAATCCATTCATACCAAATTAAGAACCTTCAAAATAATAAATTCCTTAAAACTTTTTTTTCATCAAATACAATAACCCAAACAAACCAAGATCCACTAGATCATCATGTATCCTCAAACCAATCCAAAAAACATGGGGTTATCGAACTATAAATGACCCAATAAAATCTGTATTAACCAATTCAAGATGATCTTTAAACATTTCATCTATTCTAAGAAATGGTGTTTGGTAATTTTAATTTACAAACAAGTATAATATATTTAATTTTCATTTAATTCCAAAGAGTCTAAATAACCATCTCAATGTAATTTAGTGACATGTTTGTTGTGTACATGAACTAAGTAGTGATTATATATTTGGGTGTGATATGTGTCAGGTGAAAGTGATTCAGTATCAATTTCCATTACATGTTTCATTTAATCTAACACATAATGATAGTTATTTAAATGTGACTTACCATAATAATTTATATCATTAAAAAATAAGAAACATTTATTTCCAAATATTAAAATAAATCATTCTAAATAAACGTTGTAGAAATATTTTTTTATAAGAGATGGAACATAATAATATTTCATTAAAACAGAGTGAATTACAATAAAAATGTGAGGTTATAATCTACAATAGATACTGCAACATCCTTGGATCCATTAGTGGCTTGTAGATCCACTACACCTCATGTAACTCTTCAAAATATACTAGTATAGTTTAACTAGATACAAATGTGATAACCATATATTACATATACTAACCAAATTTTTAGAATTAGATAGATTAATATTAACAAAAAATTCATTATAAAATTCCCCATATTCATTTTATGGTCAATTTTTTATTTTAGTGGCCCGTATTTCCACAAGAAAAAAAGATAGTGTCACACGCCCTTATTTTCTCTTTAATACACCTCTCCATAGATGGGTTTTTTGAATAATATTTATACTTAGACATAGTTTTGGAGCTTTTCACCAAGATTTTTCACTTATTATCCGTAGGGAAATAAGTTTTTCTTATTTCATATCCTTGTAATCATTTTAAATTAATGTGAGCAGGTTTGGGATAGATAACTCAATATTTTTCTAGTAATCACTCATAAAAATGTTGAAGAAGATCTAAGGGAGTGAAGAAATAATGATATAAAAGAAACAATATACATGTAGCTAAAACTATAGAACTTCTACATACTCAATTTTTACAAGGAGTTTGACTAAAAGATGTATAGCCAATGAAACATCATCCTATTTTCTCATGAAGAGTGCCTTGAACATCTTAAAATGTTATTGTCTATATATACCTCGATAATGATTATAGAAATTCTTTAGCATGATATAGGCATCCATTCTATTATGTGACTTAATTATTATCCTAGAAATTGATGGTAACATGAAAAAATAAATATCTTGTGCATTATTCATTTTTTTTATAAATAGTGAACTCCTCATCACTCACCACCTTAATAGGTGGATCTAGGTTTGGGGATTATAGAACATAAAACTTCCATTTATGGTATAATATAATGTGTCAGTTCTTGTACAATTCTTGGAAGTTACATCCAGTTAACAAGTTTTATTTATTAAGTATTGGTCAATGGTATATAATTCTCTATGGACACAATATTTTACTATATTAATTTGAATGTAGATTATTATTATTTTTCACTATTACCAATAATGTGAGACATAATAATTTTATTTTAATTATTGTTCATCTAGTATTTTATCAATTCCTGATTTCCCTCACTATTGGACTTGAGATCTCATATCATAAAACATTCATTTTGAAAATATATATATTTCCCCTCTTATCATCCAAAATTTTCCATGAAGATCCTAAGAAGGTATCTAGGTAGGTAGTCTTTCCAACTACTAGCTTGCAACACTTTGATCTATTTGGTGGACACCACAATCCAAAAAACCTTATTTAGTTTTCTCAAAACACGCCTCTAAAATATATTGGATAGACTTTTTACATTACAACCAAAATTGTTTTTATTATATCGACCCAACATCTTTATAATAATAACAATATAAAAGTATGTGTCTAGACTTTATCCATGAAAACACATAGTTCTATGTTTACATTCTTCATCAAGTAATGGAAGGCGTGGCCTGATTTAATATTTGATTGATGGTTTTTTTTCGTGGTTAAATTTCCATATTTTATCTTTTTACAAGTTTTTTTAATATTAATTGGGTTTTTCATATATTATTAACCATGTATTAATGAAATATTTATACATAATACCTTTTATTGTTTATTCCAACTAATCATGCTTGTTATTTAATTAATTTATTCATGTGATCACAAAAAAGTACCCAAAAATAATTAAAATTAATAACGATGAATCAAAAAAACAAATATTTTGTATGATCATGGGTTTTATAAAATTTTAATAATTTAGTGGGTAATTATCAAACCATTTAACCTATAGGAAAAACACTATGAGTTGGTCTTAGCCCACGTTGAATCATTCCACATCTCTCTGATGTATAACATGGGTTGATTTCACCTTAGATCCATTTCAAACCACCTCTAATATATTTGGACGTCTATAATAATACATAATTTACTTTGACATATGTAAGGGGACCAAATTAAATGGTATGTGGTTGTTTAAATAAAATAAAAATCTGGCATGTATGTTCTTAAATAATAATTGGATGGGATGACATGCATTCTATTATTTTATTTTTATAATAATAATTGAAACCCACCATTAAAATAAATTAAAAAGAATTAATTGTATACAGTGTTCATTCAATGTTATGATCATCCAACCATGTAATGAATACACATTTAAGAAAATGGAATTCATTTTTATCATTTTCAATTAAAATATATTACACTTGAATTAATTACATATATTCATCAATTAATTCATTCCTTTATCTCAATTTAAATCCAAATTATCCTTGATAGTCAATCACATTATGATTTTTAATAATTTAGATAAATTTATTTTACATAAAATTAATATTGTACATAAGCATGTACTATGAGCTAATATGGTGGATACTTTTTTGAACTACCAGTCACACTCCTTGTCATGTACAGTGTAATCACGTCACATCTAGAATATATGAAATGCCATGTATTTTCACATAGTGTACTATTAATTAATGATATGTGGAAATGTGTTGTATTCTATTGAATTATTTTTTCCAATGAATATAATGTTCACAGAGTGAGGGGACCTTACTCCACATATAGTTATGAAATTTAAATGGAAATTTATTAAGAATTTAATGTATTTAAAACCGATCAAATGGTAGGTACTATCAATGAAATAAAGATAGAAACATATTGAATTTAATTAATTATTTAGTTAATTAATTTCATTTCACATGTTAATATATAGGATATAAAATATATACATATCAGCTAAATGTTTGGTACGTCTCTTAACCATCTATCCATGACACATACACAGGGACTGGGTGTGCATTTTAGTCATGGAAATTAATGTGATATAAAACAAGTGTGGTCCAACTATATATTTTTTACACCCTGAGTTTCATGTATTCCATTAAAACACATCATGTATTAATACATGATACATATTTGACTACACGTATTCCACAACGAAATCATTTGGATTACATAGCTTGTAAGAATGTTACATAATGTGTAGTCTGAAAAACGAAGGGCCTCCTAAGCCTAGTCAACACACTATGTTCCAATGAAAAATCATGTGATTTAATGAATAATACACTTAATTATATTCATGGTTCATCCTGAAACATTGAACATGGATATATGGCATGTACTATTGGGGTACACACTATTTAATCCCATGATATATGGTCATAATACTCAGCAACTCTAAATCGGTTATTTGGATATCCATAGTGTGAATTTAACCAATTGTTTTATATATGAGTGGGAATAAAGGATAATAATAATAGATCTTGATGTTTTGAGTTAAATAATCATTTTATCAAAATTAAAAACTATTAATAAATATTTATAATGATAATTAATTAATAAATAATTTTAATTTTAAAGGTAATTTGTCAAATACTACTTGACGGTTCAAGATATAGAGGAAAAGAATATTGGGACTTTTAAAACTCATCTTCTGTCATAATTAATAAATAATCTAAGATTTACATGATGATAAATTAGCCTGACTATTGAAATAAACTAAAAATAATTTACAATTAATGTTGGTAGAAATAAGAGAGGATCTTTTTTTAAGTAAAAATTATGATTAATTTTAATTAATATTTACCTTGGTCTTGCGAATTCTTTATCCAACCAAGATATTTATCATCTTAATTCAATTTGGTTTCACCACCATTTCTCTCTCATTATTGAAGTATAGAATCCCTCTTCTGGTATTCTAGATATACACTTGTTATCTTGGAGTTTTTCTGATGGAAGTCAGGGTGCTAGAATTATTGTACTGATCATCTTGTGTCAGTACTTTTGATTGAAACCATGATCCCTTGGGTTTATAAAGATAACCAATTTGTATTTATTTCATTGGAGGATGTAGTAGAAATTTTACTTCTTTCATTCTTGTAATAAACCAATATATTTTCTTGATGGATAGAAATATATAGGGAGGAGAGGAGATCTGGTGTATACAACATAAATTTCAACCACATAAAAATGATATAGTGGGATATATATACATCCAATTATCATGTTTAATATTTATTAACTACAAAAATATACATAATAATATATTAACACCATGTTATAGACTATTCTATGTAAATAATAATAATAATATTTTATCTAATAGTGTGTGTTAAACCACAAAATGATAATTCATATTTTATATTATAGTAAATAAATATTTTTCACTAGAATAAAATCTCATTCTTCTCAATATCCTAATAATTTATATAATTCACAAATAAATATTTTAAATAAATATTATTCAAACAATAAAAAAATAAATAATTTTAATATTCATGGTCTTTTAAATTAATACTATTTAATAGTTTTGGCTAGTAAATACTTTAAAAATAATATTCCTTTATTTAGAGTATGATATTTATCCCAACGATTTACTTCTTATAGAATTTAATAAAATTCAATAGAAAAAATATGTTTATAAACCTATAAGACTCAACCTCAGTGGAAATAGAAAAGGTTTTCATGATGTCAAATTTCAGTTTCAGGCACCACATAAAGACACCGAAGAGGAAGAACTTAATGTCATGACTTCGAAAACCACACACATAGGTTCAATGTATAATAAAGTACATTTGTCTTTATATCTTATCAAGTAGGTTATATACTGATTTTATAAACCTATATACTCGATATATATTTCACTGTCTTTTAATATTACCTCATCAATACACCATGTTCATAGAATTTAATGGGATGGGTCTATTTCAATCAAATGGGAAAGATATCAACTTCTATAACGATATAAAGGAAAAATAATTTCTCAATGTATTCATTTATAACATATCACACATGATGTACCCAAAACACTAATCTTCACTATGAAAAAATTTCATCACATTTTATAACAATTCATATTTTAATTATTTGATAAATGATATAGATTAATAATAATACTAACATTAACGTATCATTACATGTTTTTGTAGTATGGAATATAAAATAATATGTAATCATTTGGTGTTACAATTATTGTGTGTAACCCTATTATATTTAATATTTAATTATCCTTTAAATTATAAATATGTTTGAGGTGACCCACAAAAAACAGATACTTATATTAAATAATTTTAATAAGATAAAAACTAAAAAACACCAATAATCTCAAAAAAACAATACAATGTTTTTGTTTCCTTTAGGACTAGTAATATAAACAACATTTTTTAATACCTCTAAACAAATCACTATAATGGAACTACACTAGAACCCCTTTTAGACTCCTCATAAAGTATAATCATCTTTACAACCTAGGGAATATAAGACTTTGAAATGGGTGAGCTCAAATAATTAGTAATGGAAAACTTTTCATCAAATTATCATCAGTTAGATGATAATCATATGAAAAAACATGAAAATGAGATGAATATATTATTAAAATAACATGGAACAATATCATTTTCCTATGTTTTTTTATCACAAGACATGTACTGTCAAATAAAAAATGTACCATGGTATGTGAATGTGTGATGATAAACATAAGCAATGAATTTGAAATAAAAATATTATATGTCACTAAAATATTGTATAATAATCAAATATATAATAAATCATAATCACATAAAAACATCATTTTTTGAGAAAACCCAATAACTACAACACATTAGGTTATGAAAAAATCCAAGTATATCTACCCATTAAGTTGTGAAAAAATAAAAGTTTTACACCCATTTGGTTTTAACAAAATCCAATAATTTCCACCCAATATGTTTTGAAAAAATTTAGTCATGTCCACCCTTTATGATGTTAAAAAAATACAAGCATTCCCATTCATTTTATCTCATGAGATATAAAATTTTAACAAATTCATCAAAGGGTTATATAGGGCCCCTATCATAAAAATCCATTCATTTATGTGCCATATTAAATTAATCAACCATCATATCACATGTAACCCATTGAAATAAAATGGGTCTTTTTAACATTTCCAAACGGCATCAATAAAACATAAAAAATTATATTGCTCGATACAAAAAATTCATTCACCATAATGAGTATGTCATAATTGAATTTTTATGGGGATTCATAAAAACATGACTCCATAAGAATTATATCCTTTAAAATTTAATATGAAATAAAAATATAGTAATTAAACCTTTATTAACATTTAATTAAAAATAAATAGTTATGAGTCACATTCAATAATATCATCCTTGATTAATGTAATTGAAGTTCATTTAAAATATTATTTGGAGGGAAATTTTCATAATTGAACATTGAAAGGAAATAAAGTCTGTATAAATTTATTTTGGAGCTTCAGATCTAATGTATGATTAGAAATGAAAAAAAAAATATTTTCATAATTTATAAAAAATAACTTTATGGAAACCCACAATATAAAAACAGTGATAAATATATAATTTTAAATAAGGTTGTGATAATTTGAAATACAGAAGAAAAATATTTGGTTTTAAAAATATGAATGGAGAATATCAGACTGAATAAAGAATACGAATAAATAATAAAATATCTCATTTGGGGAGGATACAAATTATTTTTAATGTCATCAATTTTTATAAAGAAATAAATCCATCAAATAAGATACATTTTATGTGAAAATATAAATTCCCAAAAAAATAATTAAATGAAATATAATATCAACATAATAGAAAAGAAAAAAAATTTGTTAACCCCTTATCAAAGAAGATGTATTATTTATTAAATAATGTATTTGAGTCAAGGAAATCTGTAGCACCTCGAGACGTTAGAAGGATAATATTTCATCAAATAGAATATATGACATGAAACCCTGAGACAAATAAGAACTGTAAAGTGTTATACCATTATAAACTGTAAATTAAATTTGAGGGTATGAGTAGTAAAATCCAAATTATAAAAAATATTTGTTCTACACATGTTTAAAAAATTATTTTATATGAATTTTTTAGCAATAAATATCATAATCATTTTAAAGAATAATATAGAAGTGTTTCTAAAAAACTGTGTCATCACCTTTTGAACACTTCTGTAAAAATTAGTTTTTTTAACTGTTATAAAATATATTTTAAAAAATGAAATTCATTTTTTAAATATTCATTTAAAAATTCTACTAAATTAAAATTTGAAAATATTCTAACAATAATATTGTTTAGAGGAATAGTGAAAATTAATCGAGATTTTTTTTGAAAAGTGTCTTTTCATTTAATGCATTTAAAAATTTAGATTTAAATTAAATTTTTTTCTAAAGTATAATTACATAAATTATAATAATTAATCCTAATTTTTTAATTTTCATCAATTATTTAATCAATTTTGATATAAATTGTTTTTATACATATGAAACAATTTCATTTGGGAAACTGTTTTTTCATCACATGTGCGGGATTAATTTTAAAATAAATTCATACACTTATATAAATATAATATGTTAAATTAGATTCCATATTTTTAATAATTAAAATAAATATTATATAATAATTTCAGCTTAATATTTTATCATAATTAATATTAAAAATTATAAAAATTATTTATCATAGTAAAGGTTTGAATATGATTACAGGGTAGTTAAACTAAGAAGATAAGGGTTAAAATATACTAAAAACATGTCCAATTACAATTTAATAAAAATATTTACACCTTATAGCATCAAATTTTATATAATCATCCATTTTTATATTTTTTTAAATGATAAAATGTGCGAACAAATTATTATTTTCAAAAAAATTAGAGGGTGTCATCTCCACCACTAATAACAGGGCACCCTATCTCCTCTCTACTTCAAAATTACAATTAAATTTGGATTAGACAATACCTACCCAAATAAATTATTTCATTCCACAAAACTAAACTAGTTTCCTTGGTTTTATCAGGAATCCATTCTAGTAAGGCTTCTGGAAAAAACCTAAAGAGACTATCCGAAGAAGATTTATAGTTCTTAACCATGCTTTTTAATTTTATTTCTTCCTTTGACTCCTTAAAATATTAATAAACTATGATAAAATAATAATACCATTATATTACATATAATTAGAATTTATAGGGTAATGTTTTTACATATTCCTATCTCCACTTCCCTCAAATGAAAAATAAAACCATTGATCATTTGTAGGGTGGACTACCACCTTACAAATAAATAAAATTCATTTTCCATCACTACCTATCAGGACTGGGAATAATTATATTTTAATTTATATAATATATATTTATTACAAAATTATATATCTATAATTATAATATCATATCTAACTTCTTAACGTCTAATCCATTGGAAAATAATTGTGTATCTTGTGTATAAGGGTGGACAACCGCCTCCATGAAGTGATACAAATTTTATTTATTTTATTTTGACAGGGATGGTCAAAATTATAAATTAAATATATATATATATATTTACATATATATAGGTTATATATATTATATAATAATAATTATGTAATATATAAATATTATTTGAAATTATTTCATTCACCCATTAAAAAGTGGATACAACATTTATGCGTACGTATGGCCTACCATCTCTATGAAAAGTGTAACTCATTTTTTCTATATCTATATTTCATGGAATATTTTAAATAAATAGAAAATTAATATATATTATATTAATATCATGGTTAAAATTATATATATATTGGATCCATCATAAAATTAAAAGGACCAAAACAACAAAACCAAAACATACAACAAAAACTAAGCACTTATGACATTGAATAGTGTTTTTAATTTAGAATTTCTAATAAATGGGTGATAAAATGTTCTAAAAAATCATATATGGTATGAAATATATTATTATGGTTATTTAATATAGGTATAATAAATATATATTTCTATATACGTGTTTCAAACTTGTTCGATGGAAATGAGACATGTGGTATGGGATTTTTCCACAAATTGTATTCATTGGGACATATGTTATATTATGAACCTATAATCAATGATGAGGTTTATATAAAACACCATTGACATGTTATATAATTAATTTATTTATTATCATGATATTTAATGTTTCATTTTAGTTTATTCTTTCATTGGTCTTACGATTCAAAAGATACCAAATCTTGTAAGGATTTCTTGTCTCACTTTTACTTCCATGAGATATATCCCATATTCATCACTTATTTCATTTAGGCGGTGAATATAATTCCAGTTTTAAATGTTATATAATTAATCTATTTATATTGATGGTACTTTACTATTTATTTTATTTTATTTCATTTATTGGTATTATGATTCAAAATTTACTATAGTGGTAAGTGTTTATATCCTAATCCCATAATTATTCTGAATTGATTATATTTAAGATTAACATGTGGGAATTGTTTGATATTTATATCTTATTACCTATATATTTACTTCTAATATGGTTACTATTGAAATTTTAATGTAATATTAATATTTAACTCTATTGGATGTTAAAAGTATTGGGAGATTTTTTTTAAGAAAATAATAGTTCATTTAATTCTTTGATCAAAAATCTTTATAATTCCATAACCATGTTTTCCATAACAATTTTAAAAAAACTGGTTTACATTATACAAATAATCCAACAGAGAAATGTTTTCCATTTTTTACATTTTTAAAAAGTGTGAAGGGAATGTTTTTTTCTTTATCCGAAATCTACAAAATTACCCACCATCATGAAAACCCATTAATTTGAAGACAACTTCGCAATATTCCAAGGATCTTTTCAATGAATTTTTTTCCTAATATACATGACATTTTTATTTATTGAAATTGATTCTCAAATTGCGAAGGATATATCCCTCAATAATGTTTTCAATGGAATTTTTATAGAATATTTCATCATCAACAGTAATAAACCTCATTTTACCTTATGATCCATTTGGTATATATAGTAATTATATCATACATATTGTTTCTATGGACGGTTATGATCTATTTAATTGGGATGTACTATTTGATAGAATTCTCTAAAGTACTCTGAATGTTTTATTATTATGTTTTTTTATTGAGAAAATTATTAACATTTATAATTTGATTTTCCAATATGAATGTTTATGTTAATTATGTGTATTTATTATGGAAATTATTAAAATTTAATATCTTAGTTCTTCAATGTGAATTTTTAATTTATTATGATTATACCCTTTCATATAAGGAATGAATTGGACTTGATAAGTGATAGGTAGGGCCCAAAATATGCCCTCGATGCATTATTAAGTCACATGAGACACTCTATCTTGGATTTTGGACGAGGCCTTACCAATTTATGTAAGATGTATTGGAATGTGTCCATGAAGGAATGGTTATTATATCCAATACTATATATTCATTAATTATGATAGTATTTATTGATTTCTCTAGGATTATTTGATTAGTTAGAATATTCATGGACAAGTTTCATGCTCAATTGATTATTTATATGTCATTATTTTAATCATCAGTTATTTATACCATATAATTTTTCATGTTCATGTTATTGTTAAAATGGAATATATTTCCATTATTTACCTTTCCATATTTATTATTCCTCATGTATTGATGATTGATTTCTCTATACACTCCCCCTTATTGAGCATTTGAGATCACACCATTATTATGTTTCCTACCAAAGGATTTCAGGATGTATATTATGATTGATATGTAGGGATATGCTAAAGTTAATAGTGTTGTAATCATATAAATAATATGTTATATTTTGTGTTTTCAATTATTTATAGGATGTAAGTATGTATCTAGTTTTAAAATAATACTAAACAATTCAGTCTTTCAGGATGGGATTACATTTATACAGTTTCAATAAAATAATGTAACCATTGACTCTGAGCTAATAATATTGTGGTATTTTTTGTTTTTGTAAGTGAAAGTTTAGTAGGAGCATTTGGAACAAGATTTAGAAAGACAATGATTATATAATATATCCATGTGAATGAATAGGGGATAACTCTAATATTGGATAACATCCTTTTATTTTGATAAGGTAGTGATTAAGTTGATTTCCTAACAACACATACATATTAGGATACTATATGTATTTGTGTCTCTAACACATTTATACCATGGAGTAATAACTCTAAAAAGGGCGTGTTGGGCATTGAATTGATTATCACCTGGTGAATGAAAAGTGACATGTTTCTCACTGAGTTTGATACTCCTGTGTGATATTCTTAGGTTAATTTATATTTTCATTTATGATCCATCATGATGGATTTAAATAGATATCGATCATGATTGATCAATTTTTAACCTAATGTTTCTTATATTGAAATAAATGTATCATTATTTAGGCATCCAATAGATGATTATATAGTTTTCCACTATGATTATTGTTTCTTATAGATTGATTTTTGGTTTTAGTCAATGTATAGAACTAAAATGATTGATGTTAATGTTAAATGTGATGTAAAATGTGTTTATTATGAGCAACCAAATAAGATGATGACTAAATTAAAATATATTTTGTTAATTCTTAATCAGTTATACACTTATATTATTAATAAACAATATCATAACAAACACTTATAAAATTAATTAAGAGATCAGGTAGTGGAGAACATAGAGAAAATAAGCATAAATTTATATTATATCAGAAATGTGGAAGGATGCACACAAGATAATGACTCAAAAGAAGATTAAAAATATTTCCATTTGGAAAATAAGGTAATATAGAAAAGATTTATCGAGGAAAAGTGATGATTTCAAGGAAGAGAAATAAATTTCATCTTAATATACATGTATAGTTCATTGTCATAAATATGGAGAACCCAAGAATTTTCTTAGTCAATTCCTTCTTTTAAAGGCTAAATACAAGGCCAAGGACTGATATATTTATTTTAAATAAAATGGATGAAGTATATTTGTATTGGGATCCAATAATTATATTGAATAATTATTTTAATCAATGTAATTTTGGTAACAATAATCATGAATCAAGTAAGGATTGTGATAATTTTTATGAAGAATATAGGTATTTATCTAAAAAAGACCTAGGATTTATGCTTAACACTATGAATTTTTGAGTCTTAGGTTTTTCATAATTTTAAATTATTAGAAATAATATTTTTGGGAATTATGTAATGTATGTTCAAGATGATTGAGAGTATTTTAGGAGACATTTATGGTAATATAAACCTTCAGATTAGTATGGGGTTTGGTGAAAAATTTTATTTGATGATTAATTTATTTAAATTTTGTGGTTATAATTTCAAATGTATTGATAAATTTTAGGGTTGATATGATAATTTGAGTTAATTTAATAATATTCAATTAAAATTATCTAATTTTGTGGTTAAAATGTGTCACAACAAGACCCATCGGTGCCCGCCTACCAAGATGAGAGACGAGACCCAACTACCCAAGCCCACATCCATGGGCTAGGGACTGAAGACTAGCACCAAATGGCATAACTAGTATGGGAGGCCTTTTCGTAAGGTACCTGTATGCACACACCGAACCTTCCCTATTTATAGACTCAAGGGATTAAATATAAAAGACAGTAAAATCTAGAGTAATAAACATGCATGTGTCATCCTCTAGGGAATACAAGAGGACAATAGAATATCCTAAAAATTAAAGGTAAAAAATACACTCCCAACAAGAATGATGTCCCAACCTAAAAATAAGTGGAAAATTAAATGCTAAGACAGCCTAGAATTAGATCTATAATCCCTGATCACAGTTCATGGTCAAATAAACTCAGGTATCCCCTATGCTCTCTTATAATCATCAAAAACCTATCCTTCATATCCATAAGACATGACACATTTGGGAAAACCCCATGTAGGGATGAGTATATTCATTCCCCATGGAACACACTAAAATCTGAAGTGGTAGAAATTGGATACAGAATAAAAATATATAAATCAACCCATATAAGGAGAGAATATAATTGTCAGCAACATAGATATGACCCGAAAAGAAACCCAGATGATAGAGAAAGGAATCTCCATATCACAACCTAGATCTAGAAAATGATCCTTCCATTAGTTCCAAAGTTCCATCAATGATTCCCAGTATCGCCTAATAATCATTCATGTTGATCCACACCTCTCCATCGTGTTTCATAGTCAAGGGTACACAATCTATATCTAGAATAACCATACCCTAGTATAATTGGAGAGTGCCACTTAATAGGTATTTTACCCATGCCCTGACTCTATGAGAGGGTTCCACTCTACAGGTAGAGGACCCAAGCCTTGAATCTATAGGGGTTCCACTTAGTAGTCGGAGGACCCATTCCCTGACTCCATAGGAGGTTTCCACTCAATAGGTAGAGGACCCCTTCCATGACTTTATAGGAGTGTTCCACTAGGTTGGTAGAGGACCCATGACCTAACTCCACAGAAAGGTCCCACTCAGTATTGAGAGGACTCATACCCTTAATCCAAAGGAGGGTTCCTCTCAGTAAGCATAGGATTGGTTTCATAACTCTACAGGAGATTTTCACGTAGTAGGAAGAAGAACCATGCCATGACTTCATAGGAGGGTGTCACTCTCTAGGTATAATACCCATGCCCTAACTTCAAATGATGGTTCCAAACAGTTAGTTTAGCACCAATTCCCTAACTCTGTTGGATGGTTCCACTTAATAAGTAGAGAACACATACCCAAAATTTATTTGCGGGTTCAACTAATTAGGTAGAGGACCCAAGCCTTAACTCCGCATGTTTGTTTCACACAATAGACAGATGTCCCATTTCCTGACTCTATACGAGTGTTCCACTCAGTAGGTAGAGGACCCATGCCCAAACATAACTAGATGGTTTCACTCTCCATTGATCCATCCTAATCTCTATCAATGACAATATCTTCCTATGGAAGAATCATGATCAAAAAATCTCCCATAGTATCTAAAAAATCCACTATTAAGTCCATGATCATGCTCTATATGAAAAAACACTCAGTATAGTCTGCTCACAGGACAAAATCAATGTCCAAATGAAAGTGATACGAGAAGAATAGGTTCCCACAAAAAAGGAATTACATGTTATGTATGGGATCTAAATGACATGTGGAACTGCTCCTCATCCTCTTCATGTCCTCTCCATAACACATCTCTCCCTGAATTAAGTATTACATATAATATAAGGTACTAAACGGTGTGTTGCAGTCACCCATGGTCGAGTCAGGTTATTATTGTCGTGTCTGTTTACACTAGCATTGTGCAAGTACAATACATTTTCGTAGCCATGTTTTTTCATATACTCACAGGTCACACATCGGGCCTCCAACATAAAGTCAAATAGCGTGTGGACGTCCCACATGACTTGTGATATTTAACTCATCTAAAAACCGTAGCTTATATAACTAGGTCTCTACTTGTCATGGGTTATTCAAATTATATGATGTATTGTCAGGTATTTCACAGAATTCCATATCAGCTATTCAGATCTCAAATCAGCTGCTCCCGCCACCGATTCCACCAAGAGACCACCCGAAAATAGTGGTACTTGCCTCCAACCTTTATTTTTTCCCTCTAGTGGCTGGAAATAAGATTTCCAAATCTCCACTCAAGGTCTGCAAATGATTTTTCCACTTTAAGTGCCTCTTGTTGCCTCAAAAATATCCCTATTAATGTTGGAATAACCCATATCCCAGAAACCATCCATATCCGTCCTCTTATTGTTGATCTATTTGATGTATGCAAATTATCCATGAATAAGAGGGTTTGATCGCATTCGATCCCACCCGAAAATGTCAAATTGTGTCATTGTAGGTCAATGCTGAGTATTGTAAATAACAATGGGGGAAAATCACATGAATATAGGTGCAACAATTATTGGTTAATTATTCTTGGTGAATGAATATAGATTTGGGATAATCAGGGAGAGAAACATGAAAAAATGTAGAAAAATAAATAAATAATTGAAATCTAATATACAACCACATGAAAAGGAATAATTGAAATAGATATCAAAGAACTATATTGGATTACACATGTAATTTTAATCATAAGGGTTTAATGGTGATTCATACCTCGACTCAATTCAGTTTTTGGTGAGAAACACCATCACCAATGAAGGAGATGACTGTTGTGTTCACAGTGCCTCGATTTTACTGGATCCGAAATATCATCATTGTTCAAAATTTATTCACTAATTAAGAATGGTGTAATCCTCCTCTCAATGGTTCTATGGTTATGAGAATAACTCTATATATTCCCCATAAAAATATATTAATTTATTAAGTTCATTCTAGGATACTTAATGATTGAATGGATTAAATTAATTAAGTAATTAATCAACTAAACAAACCCGCCAATGACCGCTTTATTTGAATGCCCCATGCTATCCCACTTTATGCTATGATTAGGGAAAAACTTACTCTCTGAATTCAATAGTGGGGGAATATTTCAATTTCATTACTACATTTAAGATATCTCGCATTATTTCAAAAAAATGCATGTTTGATATAAAATATATTTAATATTTTTATAAAATTAACTCTAGACACACGAGGTCTTGGAATTGCATGTCATCTCCTTAGCTGGCTATAAATATATTCATTGATATATTTCAAACTTTTATAAGGAAAAAATATGGTCTCTAAATTATTCCTTACCTTAGGATTTTCATTCTAAAAAAAATCAAAAAGGGGGGATAAAAAGTCTGCATCTAGCTCTCCCACTCCCAATATATCTTTTACATTTTAACATACAACCAAAAAACATGAAATAAATTAATGTTACATCTACACAAGATCATAACATATTGATCCAAAATCACCACCAATTTCTTTGTGATGTGGTCTCCATCCGTGATGTTCTTCTTTACCATATCAATAAGCTTCCTGGGATCATTCATATGTTTCATCAACTATGAAAATGGAAGATATCAAGCAGTCACACAAACTATGGGGGTAAGGATAGGTGGTAAGAAACCTCACCGATCCATTACACGTTAATGAACAAACTGATGAAGGCCTGGGATAGATTTACTCCCTGTTACAATTCATGAAATCCTCATTGTGGGGATACTTCCACAAAAATATCATGTCCCTACTAAAAAACCGAGGTCCTATGATTCCGATTGGTAATAGATTTCTTCCTACTTGAAGATAACCTCATCCACATTTGGATCATCTGGACCGTGCTCATCATCTCCTAAACCATCTATGGTCCAAAAGGTGGTGCCTCCCCAATCTTAATATAGTATAAGGGTTACCTATAGGGTCTATTATATAAGTCCATGAATGTTATCATGATGATTTTATAGTGATATTTATTATTATAAGAATGCTCTATCAAGAGTATGTGATCCTCCCAGCACCAGCCAATGTATAACACAAAATTTATCAGTATATCCTCTAGCACCTGGATAGTTCACTTAATCTACCAATATATCTGGTGGTAGAAGGTTGTACACATCCTCATTTGTGTTTGAAATGATTTCTATAGGAATAAATAAAACAATTATGTGACCCGTGAATTATTGTTTGAGATAATCATTGAGAGTACTTCATAACAGTGGATTATATCATATACATACAACTAACCAAAAATCTCAATCAAAATCTACTACCTAATTTTCCAAAAGTCGGTCAACTATCACTCAAGTGGATTCATGGACTCTCACTATCATTGGAATTTCTATCATGAATTACATAGATATTTTATCCCATTTCCACTCTAATATCCCAAGAGACTACCAAGAGCAGCAGGAACATGATGCTTATCCTTCACCAACTGATATATAAGTCATCAAGAGATATAATTTCCAATTCTCCACCACATGACAGCCCACCAAAATTACTGTTGAGGGTATCAATACATATTCCCTACACTGGGATGTAAAACTGAAGGAAAATTGGGAAACTACCTCATCACTTGCTCTCGCATCATGACCGGGACTATCATCTATCCTCGGAAAATTATGACCTGATTCCCTCTATAAAATCCATCTAGTGAATCTCTTTAGGATATGTAGTCCCAAATGGAATCAAAACTGATGTATCCCAACTAAGACTCCCTAGAATGAGAAAGAAGGGGAGGGATCAACTCTATTGACTGAATAAAATTTCTACCCTCCTCCTTTACAAGGGTCTTCTCTAAGGAAGCCAACTACTCATATGTATCCTCTGCCATGTTAGAATGAGACTTCCTAATAAGGTAATCCTCTACCATGTCACCCTTACCATGAGAATAGACTATATCAAAGTCATATTCCTATAGTAACTCCCCTAGAACCTATATCTCTAGTTTAGATATCTTTGTATGATGATACATGAGACTCTGATGGTCTGAGTAAAAAATAAAGCACTCTTCCAGAAGATAGTGTCTCCACATCCACATAGTGAAGACTACCACTGCCAACCCTAGGTCGTGAGTCTCATATTTCTACTCATGGGTTCCCAAGATCCTTGACACATATTTGTTCAGTTCCAATCTATGCATAATCTTGAATATAAGCCATTATCTAGAGGCATCACAATATAATACACACTCCATGTATTCAACCGATAGTCTCAAAATAGGATTACTATTTAGCCTTATCCTCAACTCCCAAAGGATCTATAAAACTGCTCAGTCTAGGTAAACAGATTCCCTTAATTCATGAGATATTTCAAAGGGGATTAAATATTTGATAATTCTACAACAAACGTCTTATAGTACCCTAAAAATCTAATAAAACCCTTCACCTCTAACATATTATTGGGTGGATCCCGGGAAATAACTGTAATGATCATCGTTGGGACCATAACTAATATATGATCTTAAATGGAACTTTCTAAAAATTTTAATTTTTTTATCTATAACTAGAAATTCGAGAGCTTAGTATAATGTAAGTGATCCTAAACCAAGTATAGGAACTTCCTCAAGGGATCATTATTCTCCAACACTAACACAATGTATTTTAGTTTTTCATCACTGAAGATAATAGAAAACTAATTTAATTGTGGAGGGAATATTATGTTCATAAATCCAAAAACACAACAAGGGAATTCATCACATCAAAAGACATCACTATGATCTCATAGTGTTTGTTACAACATCTGAATTCCATCATCAAATTATCATTCCAGTGAACTCTCTACTTGTTGTATCTAGACCTCATATCGATATTCATGAACCATATAACACCTCATAACTAATTAAAAATGTGTTAATTCCTTGTAAATGGGTAATTTTTCATTATCATGGCCCAGTTCAAGTGATGATAATCCACTCAAATCCACAAGTTCACATCTTCCTTTTTTACAAACCACACTGAATCTGCCCAGGGAGACACACCGAGTCTAATAAAAACCATCTCTCAAAGGCCCTCCAACTACACCCACACATCTTATAGATTGATAAGGACTATCCAAAATTCCACAAAAGATATCAAAGTATTCATGGGGTGAATTCATTGAAAAACTATGTCTCCCATTTTTGAGGTAGTACCAGAACATCCTTGCAGATTACATCAACATAATCCTCCATGACTAAATGAATCTAGATGATTAAAGAGCCCACTACACAATGAGATAAACTCACAAACTGATGTGTGATGGTTTGAATCTACCTACTTACAAGTCCCACACACTTTACACTGAGATTTATCTCACACATAAAGAAGAATATCATCCCATTATTCTATATACATCTTAATTGCCTACGGTGATAGTAAATCTTGGAATAGTTCATAGACAACTAGTCCATAGCCATGATGGAATAAACATTTATCATCACGATGACCAAAAGGACTCATGCAGAACTCTCCCCCAAACAATAGATTGACATAGAAGTTAATAAAATTTGTCATAGATTCATTCCATATATGAATATTATGGAAAAACAAATGGGTTAATGTCTTAACTAAGAGCTCAATATCTTACACCATAATTAAAGTGATGAAGGAAATACTCACACTTGTGTCTACAAGTAATAATATAAGATAAAAATAAACACATAACATACATATAATCATCTTATGAGTTGCTGGGTTATATGCCGCCATAGAGTTTTGTTTCCCTGACCCCATCCACTAGCACCAAAATCCTAACATGGGATTCATTGTGTTGGGGGTGTAAGGACATCCTAACATCTTCCACCACGTGCAACTCCGACTCCATGTGCCCTACATACTCCTCTACTAGCTCCACCTTCCTGGTGGAACTTTGGCCACACCTGTTAGATACATAATCACATATTTTCCTCTATCATGGACATTGATATAATATCTACTTTACCTACTCAACACGTCATGTCGGGAATTCTCATACCATGTGAGCTCACCCATCACATTCATAGTACCTCCCCTATTTGGTATCCCTAGTCCCCTATATGTTCCCTATGATTCATGACTACATGCCAAATTCTAGTCCTAATAAGATCCCCTTTTCTAAGATGCTACTGACTAGCAGTAGCTTTATACTTCCTCTTACTCAACCCTATAATTCCCACTGTAATATTCAGATTCATGGAATCCCTCTAATAGGAAGATATCCATCACAAAAACCCACTCTAACACTTCATAATATATGGTAATGTAATGGGGTACCACACCGGCACAAATGTATCTATGGATACCCTTATCAAACATAAATTCTCAGAATTATCCATCTAGAATCATTTCGAGGGAATATCATGTAAGGTTACGGAACCTCATAGTGTACTCAGAAAATGTCATCCCTCACTATTGTAGTTACACAATCTCCTAAATCTAGATTTAATATAAACATGATGGTTAATACTTCTAACAAATCAATTGTTTGAAGTCAGACCATGATAGTGTTGACTCATCATGCATCTACATGACTAAGCTCTACTAGTTCTGAGCTACTCCATGGTAAATGATGGATTCCGTTATAGCCAGCTGATTAGTCAGGGTCCACAAATGTCTAAAAACATAGATCACATACTCAATCAAATCATTTAACTCCTAGGTATATATATCAGCATGGAACCTCAGTGGACTATGGAACTGGAACTCTTGATGTATGATAATCATGTATTCCACCTCATCCTACTATAATTGTACAGTTTTTTTGTTGCAAGGTGGGGGATGATGTTACCTACCTTCTTGGATGAAATATCTCATGTGATAGACCCTAAAATGATCCATCATTACTAATTATATCTTTATCATAATCCTGAATCGGCACCCCGGATGATTGGATTTGAGGACGTATCATGAAGTTTAATCTAGACATACGACGGTTCGATGAGTTTATATATATATTGGGAGATAACTCCTGAAGGAAAATCAAATGACTTAATCACATATGATTCATTTAACAATGTTCCCTATACAAAAATTTATTTCTCACTTAGTTGAAAACTATGTAATCAGAGTCCGGGTGAATGGATATATCATTCCACAAAACAACAGTAGGGTCCTTTTACTAAAAGAAACACTTGAGACACATTGACACTATTTTCCTTAGTTTCCAAGAAAACCTTATATGTGGATATAACTCCCAACATCATCCCGAGGTCGAACAACATTTCATACAATATATCACGACCCGAACCACCAGAACCCACCTTCCCAGAAGAGAGCTGATCCACAACTACCCCAAGCCCACCTACATATCCTAGTGGCTAATGACCATTTCCAAAACTCATAACTAATATGTAAGGTATTTTTCCTCATTTATCTATATGATTTCACTCTACAGTATCTATTAAGAAATTTAGTGGAATAAATATTATATATAGTAACATATAATGTAAAAACATTTCATGTAACTACCTCTGAAGAATAAAATAGTATAACACCATAGGAAAAAAGTAAAGTGGGATAATACATGCCCAACCAAAACAATTTCCTAACTTGAAAATATAAATAAATGTAAATTTTCAAAGAGCCCAACTCTAGATCTCCAAGAATTATCCACCGTATACGGTATAATTCTTATCGGTGTCCCCTATTATTCCCTATAAAAACTAAAGACCATTCCATCACCTTCACAAGACACAACATAAGCATGAAATTCCTATGAAATGGAAACTTAATTCATACCCAGTAGGACTCCCCGAAAGATGAAGGCGGAGAAATATGTGATATGATAAAATTATATTGTTTAACAAAAATAAAGCTATTAATGAAATGTCGACAATAGAGATATATTCTCAAAGAAGAAACATAGATGAGAAAGAAAGGGAATCTCTATATAACATCCAATCTTTATAAAAATATCCTACCATCAGTTCTAATGGTCTTTCAATGATTCCAAACATCTTTGATGTCTCTCTGAAGATATATTCTTTTGGATCCACAAATCTCCTCTATGTATCATGATCTAGGGTACAAAATAAAATGTTATAGGACCCACACCATAGTATAAAATGTGGGTTCCACTAAATAGGTAGAGGACCCATGCCATGAATCCATAGAAGGATGCCACTCAATAGGCATAGGACCCATGCCCGGGAACCATAAGAAGGATCAAAATTGTAAGTAGAGGACCCATAACATGAGTCTATAGGAGTGTTTCACTCAGAAGGTATAGGAACCCTTTTATAACTCTTTAAGAGCGATACCCTCATTATGTAGAGGACCCATTCCATGACTCTACAAGAGTGTTCCAATCAATAGGTAGAGGACCCAAGTCATTACTCCACATTAGGGAACCACTTTGTAGGTAGAAGACCAATGTATTAAATCCATAAGAGGGTTCCGCTCAATTGTTAGAGGAACCATACGCTAACTCCATGGGAGGGTTCCACTTAGTGGGTAGATGACCATTTCCCTAACTCTGTAGGAGGGTTCCAATCAGTTGGTAGAGGAACCATGCCCTGAATCTGTAGGAGGGTGTCACTCAGTATGTAGAGGACTCCTTCCAGGACTCCATTAGAGGGTTATACTCGGTAGGTAGAGGACCCATTCCCTGACTCTGTAAGAGGGGGCCACATAGTAGTTAAAGGAACCATGCCCGGACACCACAGGAGGGTTCCAGTATCCATCGATCAAACCTAATCACAGTCATCATCGAGTGCCACCTAAAGAATATTCACACATCGAAAATATCTAATCATATCTCAAAATTCACTATTAATTCTTCCATTTCATTCTATGTGGAAATACACTAAGGATAGGATACTCACGAGCCAAAATCTGAGTCTATATTAATGTGATATGAGAGGTAAAAGTTTTCTAAAAAAGAATGTAACCATCATGTAAGGGGTCCACACAGTGTGTGAAACCACTCATATACCTATAATTTTCCTTTCCATCACATATATATCTATCCATGTAGTACTAAACGACATGTATGGTACTACATAGTGTGTCTTGGCCACCCGAGGATGAGATGTGTTCTTTTAAATGTGTTTATGTACACTGGTTGTGCGACGTTGGAAGGTATGTTCCTGGATATGTCCATGTATGTGTACTCCCATATTACACTCTGGGTCACCTACACCGATTCACAAGGTGTGTGGGGGTTTCACATGGCATGTAATATTTAACTCACCTAAAAACTATTCCCGCTAATGTTGGGTCACTAAACACTATCTGTTCTTCATACTACACAGTGTGTAGTTGGGTTTTTCATATAATTCGTAATTTTCTTCAAGGATCCTAGATTCACTACTCTTATCACCTATTCCACCAACAGGCCACCAAAAATTGTTCTTAATCACCTCTGGACATCAATTTCGGCCCTACGATTGTTAGAAATCAGAGTTTTGATTCTCTACATGAAGTTTTCACATGCCACGGACACTCATGCCACCTCACACTACATCAAAAAATTCCCAATCCATTGTAGAATCACTAGAATCCTGAAAACAATGATCATTTATCATATAATCACTAATCCATTCTTCACATGCGAATTAACCATGAATCCATTGGTTCGATCATGTTCGATCTCACCTAGAAATGTCAAACTATGGACCTGTAGGCCAATAATGAAGATCATGAATACCTATGGGATAAATGAATATAAAAATGTTCAAAAATCTTTGGGAATGCAATCTTATCCAATGAATTAGTATTGGGGATCACCTATGTGAGAAATGTCGAACAACGAGGATTAAATGAATGAATAATTGATACCTGATACTCGAGCTCATCTAAATCATTAAATCAAACACAGATCTATGAAATATATTTGGTTATTATCAATCTATTAATAATAACTGTGGAATAAAAATATTTAGATTCCTACATAGATTTGGATTAATCGTTTGTGAAGAACCCAACCAATAATGAAGGAGATGACTTGTTTTGTTCGTTGTGTCACAATTCACCTGGATCTAGAAGCTCATCTTCATCCGATCGTGATTCGCCAATGATGAAAAGTGGAATCCTCCTCTCAATAGTCCCAGGGTTATGTGGATAAACCTATTAATTCATCATAATATCATATTTATGTAGGATATTCATTTTAGGTCATTTAATTAATTATTTAAATTACAAAATTAATTAATCCACTGATCCTACAGTCTAATGGTCTATTTATCCAAACGTCTCGTGTCGACCATCTTTAGGTAAATCCAAGGGTAAACCTCAAAATCCAAATTCAACCATGGCCTCATATTTCTATTTCAAGACTACATTTTGGATATATCCTATTATTTATAAAAAAACATGTGCATGTGTGATATATAATTTAATTAATATTTTTGTAAAATTAAATCTCGGGACACCGTGCCTTAGAATTTCACATTGTCTCGGTGATGGGATCTGAAAATATTCCCTCAAACATTTTAATGATTTACACGGAGAAAATAGTGTTTTTCAAAAATAATTTGTATATAAAATCATTATGGTTTAAAATTAATTTGATGAATAATGTTATTTTTGAGGTTTTTTGTCATATGTGTGGGAATGTTATTGTAATTATATTAATACAGTTTTATAAAAAGGATAACCCAAATGTTTGTTGACATCCCATCACATTTATCATAGACATGGGTATTGAACTCACAATTGAGTAGCGACATGGGTTTAGTTCCTACCAATGGCCTATGTGATGTTCAAGTTAATATTATTTTTATAATAAAATGGTCTAATAGATAAATAAAAAGTTGATAAAATATTCATTAATTTTTATGATTTAGAGTTGATTAATGTTATTTTTTGATATGTTTTATTGTATTGTGATATATATATATATATATCCATTATGATTAACATAAAAGATAATTTTGGAAGAATGATATTAATTTTTAAGAGATGCAATATGAAATTCTTTTCTTTATTATATATATAATAGATTAAGTTAAACTTTTTGTGATACTATTTATGTTTTAGTGATTAATTTTATTATATGAAATAACTGGTAATAACTATTTTTATGCTTGGTAAATATTTTGACATAGATTAAAGGAATTGTAACTATTTTATGGAATTTATTATCAATTAAATGTAAGTTTTAGTGCATCAGACATAGAAAAATATACACGTATAATAATTTTGTAGAGTAAAAATTGAAGTGAAAATTGACCAAAACACAACCAAGTATGAAATTTTACTTATGAAATATAAATATATCAATTAAGTATTTTTTTGTTTCTCAATATTGAAAGTAAAATAATACCTAAAATTTAGAAAAATGATATTATAGTAAAAATGTTTTATATTCACCTTAATTTTAGATTAATCAATTGTCTTTACAAAAATCATAAGTTTATAGTTTTGTAGTTGAAAATTTTAGGATGATATTTCAATTTATTTAGATCAATGATATCTATAACTATCCATAAATATTCATGATTTTTTTCTATGTCCATAGTTTAACATCTCAGTAACATTTTCCTACATGGAATACTAGTTATTTGTTTTTCTGGATAACCTTTATACTTCTCTTTCGATCTTATCATGGGGCTGTTTTATTGACACTTTTTACGGTATGGGATTTTAAAAAAGTTATTACCATATAGTTACACTTTTTTACGGAAAAATTAAAATTTATATAATGAAATTTATTGAAGATTGGTCTAATGTAACTCCTTGATATTTTAAAAGAATAACATTGTTCCTAATAGTGTATAATACAAGCCCACATAAAGCTAAAAGATGTGTAAAATATAAGACTATTATAACATAGTCATTAAATTAGTGGGTATGAATATTAACAATTAAATTATGAAAATTATATATTTTACACACGTATAAAAAACTACAGTGGATATAATTTGGTTTAAAATAAACATAAGAATCATTCAAAAGAAAAGAATTTTTTTTCTAAGAAACTGTATTATAGTACAAAAAACGTTTTCCCTCGTTTTGTGAACTTATGTTCAAATTAATTTTTTCAAAATTCAGAAAATTTATTTGAAAAAATGTGTATATTTTTTTAAATCATTATTTTATAATTAATATAGATGGATTTAATATAATATTTCTTAAAAAATTTATTTTTTGATGAATAGTGAAAAAATAATTTTTTTTGTTGAAAACTACCTTTTTATTTAATGAATTTACAAAGTCCTATTTTGATTAAAATTATTTTTAAAGAATAAATTTTCAATTATAATCCAATTAATCCAATTTTTTCACATCTATGAATTGAATTTGGAAATTTTTATTTCATATTTTAAATCATAATAATTGATATTATATAATAATTTGAAATTAATTTTTGATCATTATTAGTATTAAAAAGAGTAATAATTAATTACTATAGATTAAATTAAAACTGGTTCATCAGGGGGTTAAACTAAGTATATAAGGGTTTCAATGACCTAAACCATTTCTAATTACTATTTTATTGGAATTATTATACCTTATACCATGTAAGGTTATAGAACTGTTACAATTTTATTCTTTATTCATGTGAAAAATGTGTGTACAATTTATTATTTTAAAAAAATTCATGTGTATCCTCTCCCCTACTTATAGAAGGGTACTCTCTCTCATCTTCTATTTACACTTAAAGATCCATTTAGTCTGGACTATACCTAAACAAATAAATTACTTAAATACCTCTACAATGCCTATAGTTCTTTGTTTTATTATAAAAACTTTCTAGGAATTCATTAGATATAAACCTAAAGAGTATGTCCGAAGAAGATGTATAGTTCTTTAACCATGCATTTTCATTTTAATTATTACTTTAACTCAATAAAATCTCAAAAAACTATGATAAATTATTAAAAAAATATAAAACTTATACTAATATGTTATTATGTTAATGTAATTACCCATATCCATATCCTCTTCCAAAAATTTGAAAATGAAACCATCAATCATTTTTACCGTGGACTACCACCTCACTAACCGATGTATTTAATTTTACATGATCACATCCCACAACTAGATATAATAATGGATTTAATTTATAAATATTATATATATGAATTAATTATAATTATTTAATAATAATTTCACACCTAACTTCTTACCTTCATATCCATTATAAAATGATAACATTGCTCGTGCATATGTGTGGACTATCACCTCCACAAAGCGATGTGAAACGTTATTCATTATATTTAGAAATGAATGGTAATAAGGATAGATTTAATTAATATATATGATATATAAGAAACAATATTTTTCATAGAATGGTGAAATTTTATTTTCTTATTTTGTTCAATCGATTAAAAAATGGAAACAACGGTCATGTGTACTTACGACCTGATGTCTTCATAAACATTATAACTCTTTTTTCTATATCTATCATTTATAGTCTATTATAAATACATATATAATGATTATATGTTATATTTATATAATTTTTAACATTATGGAGATGATTTAACCATTATCAAAGTACAAGGACCAAAACTAATGAACCAAAACGTATATAAAAAACAAATATGTTATCACTTGGAATAATGTTTTAATTAAATAGTTTCCAATAAAAATGGGATAAAATGTTATAAGAAAAATCATATATGTTATGGTATATATTTTTTTGTTTATTTAAAATATTAATAATAAATATATATTTATTATAAATGAGGTTCTAACATGTACAAATGAAATCTAACATAAGGTAAGGGATTTTTGTCTCAAATTGATTTCTTTTGGACATATGTTATGTTATGAACCAATATTATTTTATGTGAGAAATATATATACGTATTGAAATATTATATAATTAATTCAATTAATAACATGATATTTAATTTTTCATTTGAATTTTTTCATGCATGGGGATTATGATTCAAAAGTTGTCGAAGTATGTTTGTGTTTGTCGTCTCTATTTTACTTCCGTGAGACATATAACATATTCACCACTTATTTATTTTTTGTGGTGTGTGTAATTACTATTTGAAATGTCATATCATGAATCTATTTATTTTAATGGTATTTATTGTTTCATTTTATTTTTTTCATTCAGGGCGATTATGATTCAAAAGATACCAAAGTGGAAAGGGGTTATTTCACAATATCAACAGTATTTAGGATTGTCTATTTTAAGACACCCTTGGGTAAATAATTTTATATATCTATCATAAAACCAATTTATTTTATTCTAATATGGTTATTAATGAACATTTAAAGAAATAATTCCATTTCCTCCATTTTTTAGTTAAATTGATAGAAACAAATATTTTATGAAAAGACGACTTTATTTCCCTCTTCAGTTGAAAATCATTTTTCTTCCATATCCCTTTTTTGAAAAAATATATTCAATTTCATTAACTCAATCCAATAGAATTATTAAAGAAATTTTTACACATGATTTAATTTTTACCCAATTATTTTAAATCAATTATCCTATCATTTCTTGAATGAGGTTCTTTTTTTCCATTTCACAATAGTTTGAAATGAATTTTTTTAACTTATACGGTATGTAAAAAATTACCTGCCATCTTGAACATTCATTGTTTTGATTATTTCTTCAGCATTTCACAACGATATTTTTAAATAAAATATTTTCCCTAATATTTTTGATATTTTTAGTTTTTGAAAGTGATTTTCATAGTGAAAAGGATATATTCCTAAAGATTTTTTAATGGAATTTTGTGGTATTTTTATTTTTAACAGAAAAAACACGTCATTTTACATTATATTCCATTAGGAATATATTATAAAAATATCATCCTTATTATTTATATAAATGATTTATGAGAAATTTTATTGGGATGTAATATATCATTCCATTGTCCCTATTACTCCAGATTATTTGTCATTGTGTTTATTGATTGCGGAAAGTATTAACATTCATATGCTAATTGTCCAATATCAATGTTTATTAATTAGGGAAATTATTAAAATTTCATATTCTAGTTCTTCAATAAGAATTTTCACATTGATTATATATCTCCACTTTAATATGTGGAATTCATTTTACTTAATATGTGATGGGTGGGGCTCTCTATATCCCCTCGATGTATAAATAGGTCTCATGAGATAAACTATATTGGGTTGTGGCCGATGCATTTTCTCTTTTTGTATGATGTCATGAAACAATGACTTGGTGGTATGGTTATGATGTATGGATTTATGAATTATCTCATTTTGATATTAGTTATTGATTTCCATGTGATTATTTGATTATTTGGGATATCCTTGGATAAGTTTCAAGATCATGTGATTATTTATATTGCATTATTTTTATCATCAGTTATTCCAACCATATTATTCGTTATGATAAACATATTGATTAAATGCTATTTTATTTAGTTTTTTACCTTTCTATACAAATTATCCCATATGTATTCCTGATGTCTTCCACTACACATTCACCCTTAATAATAACATGATATCACCACTTTCTTATGTTTCTATTCCCTAGGATACTGGGATGTGTATTATAATTTATATATTGGGATATGATAAAAGAAAATATTGGTGTACATTAGGATAATATGATGTTGTATTTTATGATTCCAATTTTATGTGAGATTCAAGTAAGTATCCAGTTTTTCATGTCTAGTAAAATATTTTGTACATCAAGATGATATTCCATTTATCCAGTGAAAATTGAATAAATTATCCTTCGATTATGGGCTACTAGGGTTGGGATCTTTATAATACTCCCATACCACTTCTACATCTGTCAAATTGAGAACTCATAAAAGGTAAATTTTAAATAGATTTTTTATTCCCATGAATTTAATGATTAGTATTTTTAACAGACATCTACAATCAGTATTTAAACCACAAAAATTAATCAATCGGGGAATAAAAATCATATCTCACTGTAGCAAAATTAAGATGAGGAAACCCTTACATATACTCTCAAATTATATAGATGTGAATTTTTTTCGTGTATCATAAAACTAATCATATTTAGAAAATATTACATAACCATATTAAAATATATTTCCATTTATATTTTTTAATTATAATCATTCATTAAATTTTCATTAGTTATTTAATGTTTATTTTTCAATATTTTTTTTATTAATTTTTATAGTTTTGGATATGTTTTATAATAGTGTCCTAAAATACCCTTATTTTATAACTTTTTCATCATCCCAAGATTATAAAATAAATTAAAATCATTTTTTTCAATGATTTATGCATACCCATTTTCATTTTATGTAAACTATTGACATCCTTCATGAGAATAGAGTCTACAACGATTTTTTCATGTAATTTCCTTATATTAATATATTGATTTAAAATGCTCATTGATTATGATGTTATTATTGTAGAAACATATTCATGAAATATATTAATCAGTAATATTATATATATTCATCAATTATATTTTAATAACCATCCTTGTAGGGTGGTGATGAAAAATATAACACATCACTCCATAGAAGTGATAGTTCAAACGTACACAAGAATACAGATTTCATTTTGCAAGGAATATAAACCAGGTGGAAATTGATTTACGTTTTATGAATATTAATGTTGTTATAAATATCATAATTATTCATTAAATATCCCATTTTATCCTTCCATGAATGATGGTTATGAATGAAAATTTTGTCATTTCATAGAGGTGATAGTCCATATATATGCACGAATAATGTTCTCATTTTTCTAAGGAACTGGGAAGGTAGATAATGATTATTCAACCAATATAATAAAATTTCCCTATGTTAATGATATTAATTTAATCATTTTATTATTATATAATATTATTTTATATATAATAAGAATATATACATAAATAGTTTTAAAATGGAGTTATTTGGGATTTTGTAACTTACAACTTGGAATAACTCCTTTGAAAATTTGATTAAGGATTTGAGGGGGGGACATTTTATGATACCATACCGTCTAATATGTGTCTATGACTATTGGGGATGATTTTTTTAGTGTTTCCAAAACTAATGGGCTTGTGGTGTGAGGATATGTGGTGTGTTGGAGGAATCCTTTTATACATGAGATGAGTGTCATTTTTTGTAATAAGTGGTGTACTATTGAAGGTAAGTGGATACATAAGTGAAAAATAATCTATAAGGGATGATTTAAGGTTCATAAACCATTCATTAACACCTTTTTAATCAATTTATGAACATTTTTTAGATATTTTACCCTTAATTCATGTTTCCCCAAAATTTATATTTACAGCAACGACACATTCTAATCCTGGGTACATTATATGTATATCTAAAAATAAAATTTCCCATATTAGATAATTGGGATATGATGATCAAAATATTGAAATCATTTTATAATATTAAAACTCAAAAATTTAAAAAAAAACTAATCTTAATACAGTAATTGTAAAACATATAATAATATAATTATCAAAAATTATAACTCAGGTTCTATGATTTAAAATATATTTTTTAAAATGAAATTTTATACATTTAAATGTATAGTTTCAGTTATAAAATTAATATTTTCTCATATAAAATGTTTCTCAAATTTTTATGTAGTAACTATATCCAAATCATGACAAAAAAGTCATGGTATTTAAAAAAATGGCATTCTGCACTACTCAACTAAACATTATTCATATCTTAAAAATCCAAAATAAATAAACATAAGATAGTATTATTATAAATAATAAAAAAATGAAGTTATTTTTGAAAAATTAAAATTATAATATTTAATAATTAAAATTTTAACAAGAAATAGAATAAATATTATTTATGTGAAAATTGGTTTGTTTAATTATTAACTATTATTATTTTTATTTCCTATCAATTGGAACTTAAATTATTGGTAATTTATTATTCATATCAAAAATATATTTTATTATCATTTTAAACTAATATATTTATTTTCATGATAAAAAATCAAAGAGCATAAAAATCCAATTTTGGGAAAAAAATATTTTTGAGGATAAAACTATCTTGTTAGTTATTTAGCCATTCTATTTTAAATTTATAAGTTCATTCGTATAAACACATACCTTTTTTGTTTATATTTATATTTCATAATGTATTAAACACTACTTATACCTTCTAATTCAATGAAAACATTACTTTGTTTATATTTATCTTAATAAAATATATCATGGTTTATTTTGGTTTGGTGTTATGTGTGAAACTAACTATTTAATTAATGTTTATTTTAAATATTATTATTCTTTAAATTCATTGGTCATTGTATTCTAACCCCTTAAAAAAATTTATTCCTCAAAATTTTATTACTATGATGAAAAAATTGAGGTTATTTATCTCTAATTATATCCACATTTTCCCATGTGGCTTAATCAAACTTATGATTCCTCTATAGAACATTTGCCATATGAGTAACCATTTTTAGTATAACATTATCTTTATGATAAAGGTTATATACAATTTGTTTCTCATATGCAAGATTATGTTTTACTTTCACATATTTATAGTTTAATATATGTGAAGGTTATGGTATGTACTTTCTCAAAAGTGATATGTGGGACACATCATGTATATGGGAGTGGTCTTGGGGGAGTGATAACTGATAAGACAAAACCCAAACACAAACAAGGATATCAAAGGGACTGATATACCTATATATCATATTCACTTTCCTCCTAAATTTCATAACCCACTTCCAAGGAGACATCTAAAGTAATACCATATCACCATCAATAAAATATAGATCTAAAAGAATATTTTTTTACAAATATACTATTGTTTTTTTATGCTTTCATATGTCACTGAATGGTATGAGTCTTCTCTAACAATTCTAGGATAAGGTCTTGTCCTATCAACTTTCCCTCTCCAAATGGCCTTGTAAATATATTAAATAGGATCCCATCATATCCCCATGATTTTTATTGGTTATTTCAAACATGTTGTCTATTTTAAGGGTGATATTCAGTCGTTAAGATCAGCTCTATCTCCTAATATTGCTAAATATTTCTTCATAACCTTGATGTATACCATAGATCATGTATAGATACAATGAGTGTGGTACTCCATCTAGTTTTAATTCTCACTTTATGTATATATTATTTGGTTGTAAATGTAATAAATATTATTTTATGTAAATAAAATGTACCATATTATTAAGGTGATGGAATACAACCCAAATTGTATTATGTCTCTTAGATGTCTTGTGGTGTCCTAGAACAATAGAAATAGTGATATTTTCTAATTTCCTTGCTGGTAAGAGTAATGGTTTCATCATCAATACAGAATTTTTATTTTATTCAACATTAACGTATTGGTATACCGAGCATCAAGATAAATATTCTAAAATATCACTCTTTATGTTATTTGAGTAGTAGTTTTCCATTAAATATCTATATATATTCATGCTACTAATATGAATAGTAAAAAATGAGCAATGTATCACATCCAAATTTTAACTATTATTTTTTTTCTAAATGGTACACGTATCTTTTTTCCAAACCACGAAATTCATCATTATCATTGCTAAACACATGAATATTTTCTACTATTTTTTATTTGTCCACATCACCTTTCTAGGATTCAATGATATTTACATGAATGGATGTTATATCATTAATTTTTTAATGATAGGATTTCTCCACTTCCCTTATGACTTCGTGATTCATCCTTCAAAATTTCATGATAATTGTGTTTTTTTCAACCATCGTCATTGATAAGGTAACAAGGTATTTCTTTCTCATCACATCATTCAACCTTTCATCCTTCCCTAGGTGGTAATTTATTGGGATGTTATAGTGTTTGATCAATTCAAACCATTTCCTTTTCACATATAAAACTATTTTGATTTGAATATAATTTCTGATCTCTTATATTTACTATAGATATCACCCTTTTTAGCATATAGATAATACCACAAATTTTTTAATGTAATGATCCTTTCCACCAATTCCAAATCATGCATCAAGTAATTTTACTCATGTGTTTTTAATTAATGGGAAGCATAATCAATTACCTTTTCCATGTTCAATAGGAATCACCCAAATACATTATTCAAATAATAACTAAATATTACAAACCCTTTCTAATAATGGAGTAATTTATGTATAGGTTCAGTGACCAGCCTCTTATTTAGTTCCTTAAATATTTCTTCCCATTTATTTTTCTAAACCAACTTCACTCCCTTATGTTTAAACATGGTTTTTGGATTTTATAACAATGATAAATTTCCTAAAATTCACCAATAGTGTCCAAAATATCAATGAAAAGTTTAAATATTATAAACAATGGGCAATATATGTTATTTTTCAATAAGTTCCATATTTTAAGGATCTATAGATATTACTTTCCTTGTGATTACACAATCCAATAATGATACATTATGTATCCAGAACACAATTCCTAAATTTGGATTGTAGTTTCACCTTTGTTAGTTTCTTTAAAATCATTGAAAAATGATCTTTACACTCTTCCTTGGTCTTGGAATATTTGAGAATATTCTCTTTGAAGTACACTATTAACATATCAAGGTAGAATCTAAAGACTATTTTCATTATACCTATGAAATTTAAGGACAATTTTAAATCCTAAATGACATCACTAAAAATTTATAGTTTCCATACCTCATACGATAGGATTTATGGGAAATATCCACCATTTTGATACATGATTGATGATAAATTTATTGGTGTTCAATCAGTGAGAGGTATTGAGCTTCTCTAATTAGATTAGATATTTCATCGATTTGGGGTAGTGGTTAAGTATTACTGATCCTTATTTTATTAATATCATGAAAATGAATGAAAAGACACTTTGATCCATACTTTTTTTAAAAAATAGAAATGGTCCACTCTATGGTGAAGCACTAGGAAAAATGAAGCCTTTGTTTAGATTATCTTGAAACTGCTTATTTTATTTTTCCAATTCAATGGAATCAATTATATATAGATTATTTCAAATAGGCAAGGATCGAGGAATGGGTTAAATTGAAAATTATGCCACACACTCTTGGAAAAACAATAGATTTCATCTGAAGATACACCAATATAATCATATATAATAGGCACGTCATTAATGATGAATTCCTACCTAATCATTTGAACCTAAATTCCTTCATTATTGGGTATCTGGACTGATATATTAGAAATTATTTCCAATGTGATTTCATGAGAATCCTTACCTTTGTATTTTATAACTTGATGATTCGAGATATGAAATGATATTTCCTTATACCAACAATTAATATGTTCCCTTTGAATGGAATGAAAATCTACAATAAATATTGTGTCCAATTTCACTAAGGGATTAAAAAAAAGATTCATATGAAGTATATTTCAACAAATTTTGATCAATGAAGAATTATATATCTTAGTTGTGATCATTATTCCCCCATGTTTTTTCATTCTTAGTTAAATATCCAATTCTTGTGGTGGTGAATAAATACCCATACGAAACCTATATGATGTGAAAAAAGAAATGATAAAAAATAAAATAAAGAATTCTAAAATATATGGTGAATGATAAGTGTACCTTTCACAACATCATTATCGTTATCCACATTATTAGTAGTGACAACATACACAATTCCCTATTCCCTTGGTTTAGGATGTTGTTGGTACCTGTTCTCTTTATTAGCTGTTGGTTAGGGAAATTTATTTATATAATATGTAAAATACATGAATTTAAATTATTTATGTGTGGGTAGTGCATTATTTGAACCATTATATCTTCTATTACATTGACTATATTCTTCCTCCTGCTTATAAAGTCATGGGGTTGATGGAAAATATTTTAACACATAAAACATTCCACTGTTCCTTTGAGGCAATTATCGTTGTGATTCCACTCAAATTTTTTACATGTTGAAATTTTGAATTTCATTCCCCCTTGGTACCTATCATATTGGATTCTATGATAATACTACTTCTTTTTCCTCTCTCTAGAATAATGATAGTCCCCAATTTCCATCTACACCATTAATGAAAATTGAAAAATCTATTCAAATATTCTGATATATCTTTTATCTAATTCCTTTAAAAGAAATTTCATTAAAATACTAAATTAATGACTGATTTTTCTCTCTAGATAAAATATAATACTGAAGGAATACCTTGTGTTCCTAGTGATATATTATTTTTAAATGATAATGGATTCTTCCTAGTTTTACTTCACACTCTATGCAATTTGTCTCCTTATTTTTTTATTTAGCTCCAAATGTAATTGATGAAGAATACTTCCAAGAACTCCTACCAATCTATAGAGACTAATAATAATTTTTTCATTATATTCTTAATGATACTCCAAAATTTTCAAATATCACCACAAAAATGATAAATTTTTTGAACAACCACTTCATTTTCCAATCACTAGAGAACATAAAATATCTTTTCGATTACTTTCATCCCATGATCATAAATAATTTGATTATAAGATCCACTAAAGGAATGTGCTAATTATATAATAAAGAATTCAATAAAAAAATAGATCGTTACATGATGTGTTTTGGATCTCAGCGTAGTTTTCATAACTAATTATAATTTGGGAGAGTTGATTTCAAATTTCCATGAGATTCTATTCTCCTTATACCATCCCATTAGGTTTCTCATTGGAACAATCATCATAATAACCATTTCACCCATTGTAAATTCATTTTATCCTTGATCCATCTACTACATTAAGTGAATAAAATTTGAATGCAATAATTTTATAATCATATAACAATGAAAACTGTTGACTTAAAAATAAAAAATAATAAATGATATATACACCCAAACATATATTTTTTTGTTTTAATACAGCCCAATAATTATTTAATTTCTATTAGGGTATTTAACCATGCAATAAAAATGTGCTCAAATCCATAATAATATTTAATAATGAGAATGAAAATCTTTAAATAAAATCCCATAAGAGTGGAAACCCATTCAGGTTGCTAAACCTCTTTGGAAAACAATAGGGGATGATTGATTTACTACCCAACCAGACTTTTTAGGGCTATTATGCCTAGGATCATCTATTCTAGGGTATTTATCCACTTTTTTGTATCTTGAAAGGAGTTTCATTGTTATGAAACCACAAAATATCTAATTTTATAAAACTTTCGTATGTTATACAGTACTTAAACTTGTAATATTGATTTTATTAATGCCATATAATGTTAATTTACAAAAATTACTTAATTAGTCCCTATAAATAAATAAAGTAGTCCCTAAAACCAGCATAAATAATCAGAAAAAATTAATATATCTTTCTATGATACCAACTGGGGTTACCCATTCTAGACATATATTTATTTTAAATAATTTTTATAAGACACATATTTTTACTCACAACTAATCTCCAAATCCCAAGGAATAATGGTTTATATTATTTGAGGACTATCTCCATGGGAAACTTATTTTAAAATACTTATAATGAATTATCACTTATAGAACCACAAGAGGCCCCTTCTAGACTCCTCATAATTTAAACTTTTACATCTTTGAGTATAGAAAAGTAAGAATTGGGTCAACTCGAATAACCATTCATGGAAGAAGATTCAACATATCTTATAGGGTTATATAATAAGCATATGAAAAACATGAAAATGGAAGAAATATAATTTCAAATGAAAATATAACAATTAGTGTTACCCATATATTATGATAGCAGGACATATATTCTCAAATAAAATATATATATATACCATGGAATATGAATTTTTGATAATAAAAATGATATATAGAGAATAATCATGAGAATATGACATTTAAATATGGAACATAACTAAAAATTTCATAACATTTAATAATAGAAAAAACTATATGCTCATGGAATCACCATATTTTGAGAAAACACAATAATTTCCACAGATTATGTCATAAAAAATATAATTATTTATCACCATGATGTTTTTAGAAAATATGAGTATGTCCAACATTTATGTTGTGAAATAAATACAAGAATTCCCACCCATTATACTGTGAACAAATACAAGCATATCCACCCTTTAATTTGTGGATAAATCCAATCTGGATCAAATTTCATTATCTAATGAGATATAAAACACAAAAAATTCTTTAGAGTGTGATATAGGACACCACCCATCAATATTCATATATATGTTCGTTCCATTGAATTTAGTCAATCATCCCCTAATAAATAACCCATTGAAAAAATCGGTTTCATACCATTTCCATATTGTATCACATAAAATGACTTTATATCAGTAGATGCGAAAAATTAAATCACCAAAATGAAGTAATTAATAATGTAATTTATAGGATAATTCATAAGAAAATGACCCTATATGAGTTAAATCCATTGAAAATCAAGAGGAAACAACAAAATGGTCTTTAAAAAACATTTTTTAACATTTTTCTATAAAGGAGAATTTATGAGTCGTTTTTGAAAATAACATTTTTGGGAAATTTAAAAGAATATATTTTCAAAAATTATTTTTTATGGAATTTCAATGATGGATCCTTGAAAAAATATTACGTTTTCTAGAAGAAACATGGAGTAGAAGATTAAATGTATGACAAATACTGAAAATCCATTTTATAATGTAAAAAATAAATTTATTGAAGCCCTAATAAAAAAAGGATGATAAATATTCGATTTAAAAAGTGTTAATGGGAAATTTGAAGATAAAATAAAAGAAAACGTATTTGGATTTCAAAATAAGAAAGGAGAATATTGGGATGAAGAGTGAATATAGATATGGAAGAAAAAGAGCTCATTTAGAGAGGATATAAATTATTCATAATATCATGAAATTTTATGATGAATGAGATCAGAAACAAATATGCATTCAATATGAAAATATAATTACATAGAAAAGAAGTTGGGAAAGAAATATAATATCATCATAGGATAAAAGAAAAAAACCATGTAAAATAGTAGTTAATGAAGAATAATTATGATAGAAGAAAAGTGTTTGAGAGAAGAAAAACCTATTACCACTTCGTTATCATTTGAATTAATAACTCATAAAAGGTAAGACAAAAGATGGATTTGTAAATCTACTGAATTTCATGATACATATATTAAATAAATAACCAAGGGATGTATTTACAGAAAAGAAGAAAATAAGTGGTGAATACAAATCAAATCTCAATGATGAAAAATTGAGATGAGGAACCCCTTACCTTTATTCTCAATGTATGTGAAGGTGAAATAATCTCATATATCTTAAACATTATAACATCCCACCATCCCATACTCATTATCAGTTTCCAGACTGATGGAATAATTCAATACTAAAGTCACATATCCCCATACACAAGAGACTTTTGACTTTTGGAGTGGGTTTGAATATATACATTGGGGATTCTATACCCTCTGGTTATATTTCATGTCATATAGGAATAAATAAAACTAAAACGGAAACTATATATTTTGATGTCCCGGACCGTTATTCCCCTTAATGGCAGCCTATAATCTGGTGGTCCACATGGCCTCAAACGTATATCCCCAAATGCCAATGGCTACCAACTAGCAGCGAGGGCCTAGGGTGTGGGTGTGGGACGACGATGCCCTCGTTAGCAGAGTGTAACCCATATAAAGGAATATATATAACAGCTGAAGCGATATAAATGATATAAAAAATAGCAGAAGCATATAGATTTAGTATATAAACGAGATATATAATAACTTTACCAATGGAAAAAGTGATGATGTAATGGAATATCACTACAAAACTGAAAAACATGGATACAATATAATAGGTATAAAATGTTACATAGGTTAAAAGAAATAAAATATTACTCCAAGGACCCTGAGATCCAACTCGGTCATCTAATATCATGCTCTATCCTAACAACATGCAATCAAGTATTGGTAGTTGTACACTTCCCTTTTTTAGTATGCTCAACCATGTAATCTACTCCGGGTACCAAACAGTACTTGGAGAGGGTGTGAGATAAATCTTAGTGGGCCACCATCAGTGGTGTCTATAATATTCGCCCTGTGTAATGGAATATAACAGTGTGCATGCATGCATATAATAAAATTAAAGCTACCAGTAAAATATAACTAAATACCCAAGAGCCTAAATCTTCCCTTGGCTAGTGTCTGAACATGTAACCAGTTTATTAATTCACCAATTACCATTTAATGTTAATAAGTCATGTGAGGCATAGCCAACACTAACATCACATCTTGATAGTATAAGTAGTGAAGCTCCAAAGAGATGACAATTAAACCAGACAAGGATATCATGTGAGGGCGTTCCTCGGTAAAACCCAAGGTAACGTAAATCTCATAGAATGCTAACCTAGTTGTATCTAAGATTAACTAAGGGGTAAGAGTGTAATACAAGGATATAAATCCAAGGCATTCCAAAATAAGGTTCCTACTAAGTACAAGGCGATCACCTAAGGTAATATAGGGCTATGTAAATATATTCCCCAGTGGGCTTTCATCAAGGAACCTACTAGTGAATGTTGGATCCAAGGAGTGAATATGAGGTATCCTATAATAATGAAATGGACCCTACTATAGATTACCAGGAATCTGAGTAATAGGAAAGAACCAGATTCTAGGTGGGAATCAACCTAATAAAATTGAATCCTAGAATGAGAATTGGGTTTCTACGACCAATGGCATTCTCCTCTTTGAATCAAAGGTGCGCTCGAGTTATTTCATTCCAATTTGATATTTTAATCATGCAATAAATCATTTGGTTTATTTATGTCCTTCCATTAGTGTGGATTGGTCATGTAGAGATGAAAATCTTTTTAATTGGTCGATGACTTGTCTTACATTAGTGTGGATTGGACAAGTACCATTGAAAACATTTAATAAAGTCTTAATTTACCATTAAGGAATATTCAAATATATAGGTTCACTTTGTAACATTCCATCAAGATGGAAATGGATTCTACAAACATGTAACCTTTACTCAATATAATGTATTAAGGTAAAGATATATATTTAGAATAATTGTCATTCCACATTTAACATTTAATAATAAATATAAAAGAACATACCTTAGGTGGTCATGTTATTAGAACACATGGTACATTTCATTATTCGATACATATCAACAATAAGTCATTTATAATGGAATGGCTCGGCTTTAGGAAATCTAAGAAGGGGTACACCCAAATGGTGGATCAAACGTGTCAAACACTAAAAACCCAATTATGGCATAACCTTCAACACGAAGCGGATTAATTTATGGGTGTAACCACTAAAAAATAATTACATATTTTGAAAGATCATGACCATACGATTCAAACAAGTATAATCATGGCATGTAAATTTAAAAAATGGAATCCAACGAAACCAGTGGGGCCCACACGAAGATTTATAAAACAATGAACATTAGGGATAAGTTATAGACCACCCACCATAGAGTTGTAAAATCCTTATCCTCTTGTATCGGTCTGTGATTTTCCTGAGATCTGAGTAGATCTTAGAACGAGTGAGAAATTCTCACATAGATATATCTAGGTTGAGAGAAATAGAGAAGAAGAATGGGTAAAGAGGACTTGATTAGATACTGTTGTGCATCCAACATGATGAACGACAGCTCGATTAGATTCCAGATGAAGGGAATCTCTTGATCCCTATCTTTGGACATCAGAAAGTAATAAATGGGTGAAATAGAGGAAAATCCCACACGATTACAAGTTGGGCAGAAGGAGTAGGATTAATATATCATCAATGGAAATACTGGAAATTTACCCAACAAAATAGCATACGCAAGGTTTGTCCCCACAGTTTGTGAGACTGTGCCCAAACCATGTGGGACACCTCTCCCCGAACGGTTTAGTATACACGGTTTTCAAACTGTGTTCAACTCATGTACATATACCTTGGAAAAAGTGGTTCTCTTGTGGTTAGGCCACACGGCTGGGACTTAACCTTGTGAGGTGTCTCTTTTCAAAAAAAACATCATCTGCACACTTTTCTAAAACCTGCGAAAATCCCGTATGGTTTACTATAAACCACGTGCAGAGTTTGTTTTATCCATAAAATGGGTTTTGTGCTCAAAACAGGCCCTAGACACCCTCCAAACCATTAATAACTCATTAAGGATCTATGTTAGGTCCTATGTAATGATTTAGACCGAAAATTAAAGGATATCTTCTTGAGTGAAAAACAGATTCTTACTGTCTTCCCACCTTAAAAGAACTTCCCCCCCTGAGAGTTCTCCTTCTAAGTGTAAAGGAAAATTGTTTGAGAACAACTCTAGATGTTGGACATGCACATCGGCTTCCCTTTCCCATGTCCTGTCCTACACTCATCTTTACTGCCATATCACCTGTACGAGTGGGATAGACATTCCTCAGATAACCTTCATGCTTAATTAAATGATGTGTATTAGATACTCTTCTTAGGTAGAATTGGAATATAACAATACTTCTATATGATCAATGGAATGAGATGGATCGGCATGATATTGGTGAAGCTGCGAGAACTGAAAGACATCATGCAAGGCATGGTACCTCAAAGGTAGTAGTAACCGATATTATTTCGGACTGACTATCTCTAGAATCTCAATTGATCTGACGTAATGAAGAGAAATATTTACATGCTTTCTTAACCACATATGCCCAAGCCTGGGTGATACAAGACGAAAAAAATGATCCCCAACCTCAAACTCAAGAGGTTTTCTATGGTGACCGTCATATAATTTCCATCTAAACTGAGTCATAGTCATACATTTACTAATTAGCAGGACCAATTCTGAAGTCTCCTGAAAAATATGAGGACCTAGTAAGGATGCCTCAGCACCATCTAGCCAGCACAGGGGTGAAATGAATGGCTTACCATATAAGTCCTAAAAAGGATCCATCTATATTTTTTCTTAAAAACTGTTATTATAAGAGAACTCAGTGAGAGGAATATGATTATCCCAAGAACTGCCAAATTCAAGGACACATGCTTAGAGCGTATCCTCTAAAATCTATATAGTTCATTCTGATTATCCAATGGTCTGAAGGTGAAAAGATGTTCTTAGAAGCACCTGAGTCCCCATAGCTTTCTCCAAACCCTTCCAGAACCGTGAAGTGAAATGTGAATCCCTATGTGAAATGATAGTACATCGAACCCTGTATAGTCGTATGATCTCAGGGACATATAGTCTTCCCAGCTCATCAACTGAGATAGTATCTAGAATATGAATGATGTGGGATAATATAGATAGTTAGTCAATGACTACACAGATAGAATCTCTACCCCTCTACAACCTAGGTAATCCAATTACAAAATCTATATCAACATCTTCCCACTTCCATTCCAGGACTTGTAGTGGATGTAACAAGCCTGTAGGTCTCTGCTGCTCTTCCTTTACCTACAGACATGCATAACACCTATTGATGAAGCCTCCAATCTAACGGTTCATTCAAGGACACCAATAATAGCTTTCCATATCTCGATACATCTTCAAGATGCCTAGATGCACAACCCACTGAGAATCATGGGACTCTTTTATAAACTCCTCCCTCGTATATAAAAGATCATCTATATGTACATGTAAACACATGACATCTTCTCTATCCACAGACCAATCCAGAGTTGGGTTATCTCTTGATATACTCTCACAGAGAACTAAATATTTAGGATCTGAAAACTAACTTCTTTCAACATTCTCATGAATGGAAGAGGTAACTATTAAGGTTGAGAGGTAATATTGCTCGTGATTATCATGAAACTCAAGATGATGTTCAGAAGAGAGGAACATTAACATCCATTCATCAATATCTTCCTATATTGCATGTGTTTGAGTTTTATGACATAGTGCATCAGCGACCACATTGCCCTTCCCAGGCATATAGGAAAGCTCAAAATCAAATGATGGTAGATATTCAAAACATTTTCATTGTCTGAGGATCATGTCACTCTATGAAAAGATATACTTTAGGGTCTTGTGGTCTGTATACACCACAAAACATTCAACCAAATGATAATGTCTCCACCAATGTAAGGCTTTGGCAACTACTGCTAGCTCGAGGTCATGCGTCGGGTAATTTCTCTTCTGAGGCCTCAACTACCAAGATTTGTATGTAACTACTTTGTCTTCCTGCATCAACATTGATCCTATTCCAATTCTTGAGGCATCACAGAGGATGATATAACCTTCACAAAGTTCTAGAAGAATCATAATCGGGGCCAAGACAAGCCTCCCTTTTAGTTCCTTAAAGTCTTTCTCTCATGCTTCTGAGCGCAGGAACTTAACACCCTTCTTTATAAGTCCTATAAAAGTTGATACAAGATTAAAAAAGTCCTATATGAAATGCCTGTAATATCCACCAATCCATAAGAAACCCTTGATATCGAACACATTATTGAGATCCCCTTAGGAAACTACAACAGTAAACGTTCCAATGTCAATAGATACTTCTGATTCTAGAATAATATGTTCCAATAAGTGGATTTGGTTGATCCAGAAGACACATTTCGCAATATTGTCATAAAGAGTATACGATCTCAGTGTACTCAAAATGATATAATGATGTTTAGCATGGTCATTACATGTGTGATAATACACCAATATGTCATCCACAATGACCACCAAAAAAGAGTCCAAATAGGGATGGAAAACCCAATGCATCAAATCCCTGAAAATGGAAGGTGTGTTCATAAGACAAAATGGCATAACAAGATACTCATACGGACCATAACTATTATGGAAGGTTTTATGATGTATGTATGATGGTTTCAATTTCACCTAATGATAACGAGATTTCAAGTCGATATTAGAGAAAACATTTTATCCTCAGAGATGGTAAGAGAGATCGTTTATTCATGGAAGTGGATACTGGTTCCCAACCATAATCAGGTTCAAAATTCATTAATCCACACATAAAAGAAGTGTTCCAACTACATTCTTGGGGAAAAGCATGGGTGAACCCCAAGAGGATGTACTAGAACTTATAATGCCTTTGGCCTCCATGTCGTCTATCTTCTGCTTGAGTTCCTAAAGCTCAGTTGGTGACATAATGTATGGAGGAAGTTACGATGGATTTTCTCATTGAACAAGATATATTATATACTATTCCTCTCTAATATGAGGTAATCCAGAAAAGTAATCAGGAAATACTTCCCTAATAAGATCAACTACTAGAGGGAAATGAGTTTGAAGAAAACCACGATCCTCCATGAAAATATTTTCAATATGGTCGGTTACCCCACCAAGCCCGTGATGCTTTGGTCTAGCTCTCCCGACCTGGAAATCCCACTCACATTTGAATGGATTAATTCTTCCTTATTGTGTGGTAAAAGAAACCCTATGGTGATAGTTGTCTATAATGGCGAGATAATGGACCCAATAGTCTATCCCTAGAATGAAATCAAAGACTGTCATCTGGAGAACAAAGAGATTCCCTGAGAAAGGGTAATGACCAACCTCAAGTGGACAATCCCTGCACTGACATATACCCTCCATCCATATTCCTAATAGTTTATTGATGGTCATTACACCACAATGATACTATTTATCTAGTCCGAGAATTTCCAAAATAGATACAGATATAAAAGAGTTCAACGCACCCATATCAATCAAAAATAGAGACAATAGTACATGATACTAGAATAGTACCTCATACTATAGATGGTCTCATAGTCTGATGATCTGGTATCTACTGTAATGCATGAAACTGAACTAATCCATAGCCTTGTGCAAGAGATGGACGACCATGATTATGACTGATCTACTGGCACTATAAGTGATCAAGGATCTAACTACCATGGCCACAACCTCCTCCTCATACAAACCTGCTGGTGGTATTCAAACTCACCACCTGACGCGGCATAAAAGAACTTGCTCCTTAATGTGGAGCTGAAATTGATCCTTTTCCCCTCAAAGCAAGTGGTAAGGACCTGAAAAAGAGCTAAAGATGACCCATACGGCTTCAATATCGACACTCTATAGGGTCTCTATCATATTGAGTATTTTTATGCCCTAGTCTTCCAAACTAATGACACACCATAGAGCTACAAAAATGGATACTTTGGTTGATGATTCCCTACATGAAACCGCAATGAAACGTTTCCCACCTCCAGAATAGCTGTTGGCATGACACAATATTGGTCCTTTAAACTCGGTACTCGTGTAATCCCTCATGTTATGCTCAGTGATATGTTCCCGATCAACTATAGTGGAAAAGGTAGGATGTGTAAATACATTAACCTCAGTTCGGATGGCGTACTAGATCACATCCTCAGAACATCCAACATGCAAAAGCTCATCACCAGTTATAAGTGGTGAAAAGTGCAGTAAATCAAGAAAATTATCTGAATATTCCATTACCGACCTAGAACCCCTCTAGAGATGTGAAAAATATATGGCTATGTCAGCTCTCAGCGCCTGAGGAAAAAACTATTCATAGAATGAAGACTAGACAGCCAGCCGTAACAGGCCATGATGATGACCAGCCTAGGTCACCACATCCCACCAATGCTTGGCTGAATCGTGAAGCATGTATGTAGAAATCTCAAACCTCCACTTTGAAGTAATTTACAAATGCTCAATGATATATAGTGTGGCCTCTATCCTAGAATTAGTAGCCTGAGAACCATCATCCCCTGAAAAAGTAAGAGGATGCTACTGTTGGAACTCGCGGGTCAGATCAACCATCATAGGTGAAACCCATCAACATCTTTCATGGAATGCATTAGATGTATGAAACTTTCATAGACATGGGATTCAGTGCCAAAATTAGCTACATAAGGTGGTTCATCATGTGGAACTCATATATGTATGACTGGCAGCTCAGGGACCACTATGTCTATAGCATGGTCATCCCCACCCTCCTAGTGAACGACACGAGGACAGCGCGTAGGAATTGGTCTAAAAATTCTAAGAACACATATTAGAACAATATTATGAGCATAAGATAGCATCAATAGTGGAAACTGAATGTATGAAAAACTCACTACTGAAGGAATACTACCCAAACAACCCGCTTAGACGACCAGGCACCGATAAGTGCTCTAGTATAAGTTTCATTTCATTTTGCAGTTAATTTCTAGGTTCACTCATTTACATTTCATAAACATGAAAAGGTGGGACAAATATGTTCAACCAATTAATTTTAGATTTCAAGATTCACTTTATAATGGATATCCATTTCTGATTAATCAGTTCCCAAACACCTATCACCAGAAATGAAACCCATTTTTTTATTGCACAATGGCTCGACTCGGTAAATTACTCATCTCAAACCATGAGGGACCATACACCTCATGAATTGAGATAGTAAATCACTCAATTGTAGCCAATTTAATACATATACAATCAAACAATCACAACATCACTCCACAATTGTAGTCATATCAATAAATGCATGGAAGTGAAATACAGTTATATGGCATGGCAATATACAAGACATGTGAATTATAGGTGCCTATAATGATGCATGTATCAATTTTCCATTCTTTCGTATCATAGGGATATGGATAAAATATGACCCTCAAGTAGAGTAATAATCAACAACACCTCACAACATGTGTGTAACCCAATGGTAAAAATATCAAATGTGATATGAAAAATTTGAACAACAATTTCATTATTGGTAACTAGGCTTTTACCCTATACATGGGATCGCGATGCCCAAGAACGACTTATTAACATGTCCCAAGTGTTCCAATTCTCTAATCTATTGTCTTCAAATAGTAATTAAAGAAAATCAATCACCTTTGATACCAAATTGTGATGTACCATATCCAAATTCCACATAAAGGGCGCCCTGAGGATAGTGGGACACATGGAATGAAACACATCTCCCCAAACACTAGAGACTGCTGACTAGTAGCCAGGGCCTAGGATGTGTCTTTGGGAAGAATATTCCCTCATTAGGAGAGTGTAATAAAACATAATAAATATAAATAAGAGCTGATGTGATATAAATTATATATATAAACAATGGAAGAAAACTCATTCAGTTGATAAATGAGATAAATAATAACGGTATCAAATGGAAAAGTGATTATTTTTTGTCAAGTCCCTAGAAAACTGAAAATCATGGATACAAGACTATAGGTATTACATGTTCCATAGGTTAAAATAAAATAAATACTACTCCAAGAACCCAGAGATCCAACATGGGAATCGTCTATCATGTTCCATCTTAATAGTATGGAAAGGGGCTACAGACATGTAACTATTAATCAATCTCATTTTTAAGAATAAGATATATTATTAGAATACTTTCCATTCAACATTTCACATTTAATAATCAATTTGAAAGCACTTACCTTAAACGGTCAAGTATGGGCACACCCAAATGGAGGCTCAAATGTGATGAATCACTAATAACCCAACTATGATATAAGCTTCAATTGGTTACAGATTGTGTTATGGGTGTACCCACTAACAACTTATCACATATTTGGAATGGGAATGACCATATTATTCTAACATGTATAATCATGGAATGTAAATTTAAGAAATAGATTCCAATGAAACCTCTAGGCCACACATGGACATTCAAAAAACAATGAACTTTAGAGATGTGTTATAGACCACTATCCTTAGGGTTGTATGATCCTTCTCCCCTAGTATTGGCCATTAATTTTCCTCAGATCGGAGTAGATCTAAGAAAGAGTGAAAACTGCTCACATGGTGATATTTAGGTTGAGAGAAAAAGAGAAGGAGAACTACTAAAGATTACTTCAGTACTTATTTTTGTACATCCAACGTGACGAACATAAGCTCGATCAGATGGCAGATGAAGGAGATCTCTCGATCCCAAGATTTTTTCTTCAAAAATATCCAAATGGGTTAACATGGAGGAAAATCCCATTAGTTTATTAGTTGGGAGGATGGAGGAGGATTAATATATTGTTAAGAGAAAAAATGGAAATTTACCTTGAAAAATAACATGGCCATGGTTTTTCCACACGGGTTATCAAACTATGCGCCAACCATGTGGGAAGAATCTACCCAAACAGTTTGGTCTGCATGGTTTATCAACTGTGCTCAACTCATGCATGGATACATAGGAAAACGGGTCACTCACATGGTTAGGTTTCACGGTTATGTTCCAACTACGTGAGGTTGATCTTTCTGAAAAAACACCATCCGAACAGTTTACTATAAACCATCTGTGGAGTCTGTTTTCTCCAAAAATATGGGTTTTGGGCTACAAAAGAAACCCGTAATACCCTTAGAACTATTAATAACACATTAAGAATTCATATTAGGTCAAAAGTAACGATTTGGACGTAAAATTAATGGATCCATAACTGAGTGAAAAACCAGGTTCTTACATATATAATATCAAAATAATATAAATTTATAATAAATAAAAATATATATAAGGGATAACAAGCTACAACTGATGAAAAATGATACAAGAAGCAAATAATCCCACATGGGATGATCAAGTACATAAAATAGACATAAGAAATGAATACAAAATAAATATAGAGTGCCACCCCTGGGAAACCATACCCACCACCCAATATATAATAAATGAATTACAAAAATCTTTTTCTAGATTATTGTGGGTGTATAGTGATCAAAAACGAATTTAAAAAACAACTTGAGAATAATTTTATCCTAGATAAACAAGCATGTCCCATCTATATAATGGAACAACAAAAAAAAAATAATTAGATTAAAAAAACAATCATATATGTAGAGAAACACATCTATGAATAAAAATAGATTCCATAAAAACCTCGAAACAGATCCCCATGAGCTAACCCTATGACACTATTTATCCTTTTTCAAACCCTCAGATTGAGGGGACCAAGAAGATCCACCTTAATACATGGTTCACCTTCCTTTACTTATGTCTGAAAAAACATCTCTATATTCTTGAAGGCATATGTATGTTGTGAGTCACAATTCCATTATGATACCACCATGAATCTATTTAAATAATTTAATATATGAAATCCAGTAAATATAGTTTTGAAAACAAATTTAGAAAAACAATTTCACTTTGAAATATTTTCATTTTGAATCAATTCTTGGAATATACCACTAGTTTTGTATAATTAAAACATTTTTTAAAAAAATTAATCTACTCGGATAAAATAATGAAATAAAAACCACTCAATATAAACATGAACTACCTACCTAATAAAATTATAACAAGTTTATTTTCATAAACATCCTTATATGTTCCAATAAGTGGAAATGGGAATAACAAATGATATAAAATTAAAAAAGTCTATAATAAAATTCATGAAATAATATAAATAAAATGGGAATATATAAATTCCACCATGGAATCTAACCATAAGGGTTTAATATAAGATATTATAAACCTAATATGTTACCTAAATAATCAATATAATATGTTGGGATACTCACACAGACTTCTCTAATCACAATTCCCAAGTTCTCTCATGGTCTCTTTGTCAATAAAGTGGAATATATATCTTTATTATTACCAAAAGGCCCTCTTAGTCACATACAAAACCCACCATGACACCCAAGGATACCTATATGATACTTTGTTCCATGCAAATCAACATCATAATCAACATTCATAAAAGACCTTTCAAAATCCAATTTGTGAAATGGCATTCCTATATTGATAAAACACCTTCCTAAAGGTAAAAACATTTGTAAAATATCCTCAGATATAATTTTAAAACCATGCTACCTCTTTGATCCATTTTGATAAATTCATGGTGTGCACTAAAACAAAAAACCCTTTTTGGAAATCTACGTTAAACATCAAACTCCCAACACTACTAGTGAATCACACCAAACTGGATTAAACATCAACCACAAGTCAATTTATAATAAATTTAATAATAAAAATGTGTATTTTGTTGTTTGTAATGCATATCCCCAAAACAATAATGGAATATCTGCATGACCCATCACCAACCTTACCATATCTATCAAGGTATTTTTCCACTTTTCAGTAACACCATTACTCTATGGTGTATAAGGTGGAGTGAGTTGAGATAGAATCAAAAAATCCCATATAAATTCGACCAACTCTTGGTTAAGATATTCCCCACCTCAACAGGATTGATGGTTCATTATCTTCTTACCAACCTGATTCTCAAATTCATTCACGAATTACTTGAATTTCTCAAAGGCCTCAGACTTATACCTCATCAAGTTAATATATCCAAATCTAATCAATTCATCAGTAAAATTTATGAAGTAAGAATATCCACCTCTAGAATATAATAGTAATGGTCCACACACATTAGTGTGAACCAATCCTATAATCTTTGTGGCCCTTTCACCGTATCCAAAAAATGGTAGTTTGGTTATAATCCCTTGTCAACAATCATGACATCTATCAAGTGTTTTTATCTCATAAGAGTCTAAAAAGCTATCTTAATAGAGCTCTGTCAACTGCTTCATGTTAACGTGACCAAGACGGTGATTCATCAACTAGTTGTTATATGATTCATGTGAAAAAACCCATATGTATCAAAACATGATACAAAAATTATGTTTTTTATAAAATTAGGTACATAATAATAGAAATTTAAAACCAAAATCATTCCCATTGGCAATTTGAGGTGGTAGTCACCATTAGAAAGAGAAGTCATCCTCGCACCATTGGCAGCTCACAGATCCACCTCTCATATGGTATTTTTCTATAATCTACTTGGTTCATATATTTTAATACATATGTAATCACCTAAAGTTGTATCTAATACCAAATTTTCCGAAATGGAAATATTTCCCATGATAAAAAATGCACCTTTGGCATCCCATTTCCACTTGGTGTAGTTCCTCTTCTAGTGTCCTGAGTTGCCACATGAAAATCATACTTCATCCTTTTCCATTCCCTGCCTTTAGATCTTCTTATTCATGTTCATATGGTGTTTGGGGGCTTTAGATGGTTTATAATATTTATGACCCTTTTCCTTTTCCTTCCTCTTCTTATTCACCATGAAGACTTCATGTTTTTCACGACCCATGTAGAGACCCAAAGATTAATTTACATGGACATTACATTACTTTTGCGGAATACTTAGTACATAACAAAAACACACACACAAGGACCGTAATAGTTTAGTGTCTTTGGAAACTCGGAATATAATCTTCTAATAATGGTGAAAGATCTTCAACATCTCCCATAAAGATATTCCTTTTTTTCTACCTAAAACCTTTCTTTATATCCTGGGGAAACGAAAACATAAAAGGGTGAGCTCAAAGGCTCAGTAAGGGTAAACAAAGTAAATATCAATCACATCATATTCATAAGAACATAACATTTTGGAAATATTAACCTGAAAAAGAGATCATAATATTATAACATGGGATAAATCATAGTAGTGAAATGTAATCCCAATAATCACAAATTAAAACATGAAACTTTGTGGAGTACACACATAATCATAGAGAATCATTTCTTGTTAGTCAAGACTCATTGTCAAGACTATCTTAGTGGACAAATTCCATTTCTGAACCGAGTTCATTCCTCGTTTCAGTCCGGTTTCACTGAACCGGTTTAACTTTCCGTTCCAGCCATGTCTATCTCATGAGATATAAAATCTTTACCCAATGCATTGGAGTGATATATAGGTCCCACCCATCTCATAATTATACCATTCTAATGAGTTCCACAAAATCATAAATCATACATCATTGCATAACCCATGTAATAAAAAAATGGGATTCTTAAACATCATGACATCATAAAACAATTCATATAAGATAAAAGAATTCATAAAAATATTTCCATCACAACATAATCAAATCAATGTAATAATACGGATATAAAAAAACCCTATATTATCTTAGATGGAAAATAATCTTGATAAAACACTGGAACTCCATTCTTGAGGAAAATATCCTTTGTACTTCAAAAACATTGTCCTTTCTTAACATGTCATACAATTTTATACTAAAAGAAGTTTATTAAAAATCAACTTGAAAAAATGTAACAGAAGCTTCTTGGAAATAATGTTTTAAAAATCCATTCATGCCATATAAGTTAAAAAAACATTCTTCTCGTACTTTTGTCGAAAAAGTCAAAAAGTACCTCGTATGAAAAATGACAAAAGATTCCATTCATATCTTTTACTAAAAACTCACCAAAGGGTAAAATTGGATATAAACTATTGTATAAGGATATAAATATTTCATATTGAGGAAACATGGATGTTGATGATAAAATACACCGCAGTAAATTCCAAAGTATAAACAATCTCGGATAAAAATGAGATTGTGATATGTCCCTTACCTTAGGTCTGATTTGCTTCGTAAGTGTCTGAACCTCCTGTATACTGATTTAAATAATGTCATTGACTTATTCCATAATCATACTCATTGTTATGATATCATATATGGTTCACTTATGACTTTATATTACCCGTTCTTTTCTAAAATCCATGTTAAAGAGTGTTTTGGGTAAAATCGTTTCATTTGTCATCCGTGTTTTGACTTGTAATTATTCATATGATTACATAGATCATGATTAATTAATTCCAGAATATAAAACATGATTTATATATAATATATATTTAGAATATACATATATATAATATATCAGTATATGGAAAGAAATACACCGTTCATGGAGACGGTAGGTCATACGTAAGCATGAACGCTGTTTTCGTTTCCCTTTTGAGTTGAATGGAATTAAGTAGATGAAATACATATATATACACATAAATATAGTATCATTATTATTTTATATATTTAATGATTACTTATTATATATACTTTATAATCATTCATGAATGGTTAACGTGGATAATGAATCTCATCGTGTCGTGGAGACGGTAGTCCGTCCGTACGCACGAGCGATGATATCGTTCTCATGATCGTGGAATTGAATTGAAGTGTATGTATACTATTTCATAATCAATATCAGTTTACAATAATCATATATATTCATTCTTTACACCATTATACCCATCCAAGTAAGGTGGTGGAGGAAAATAGATTACACCACGGCATGGAGACGGTATTCCGTACGTACGCACGCGCGGTGATTTCATTTTCCGTAGGATGGATAGATGGTGAAATAGGGTTTTTTCATACATATAATAACATATCAATATATTATTGATACTGATGTTATTACTTCATAATGAAACAACTAAATAAGAATAAGTGTAAGAAGAAATAAAGTTGAAAGAATTGGTAACAAACATTACCTCTTCTTTGAAACACCTATTTGAGATCTCTTTTTAGGGCACTAAAATTGGTTTTTGAAGAAGACCAGGACCTTTAGGATATTTCTAGGGAAGTGGAGAGGAGAAATTTTTAGCTTTTGGCCACGATTGAAGGCTCAAAGTGGTGTGAGGAAGAGGGGGAGGAGGTGCCCTTTTATAAGGGAGGAGAGGGGCACCTTTGGAAAACTAAAAATATTATTTTATTATAAATCCACATTCGGTTTTAAATAGCTCAAAATTGATTTATTTATAAGCTAAGGTGTGGAGGGGTCTAAATCCTCTCATACAATAGAATTTATACAAGTTTAGGTTCCTATTTTAACCTTATCATTTATATTTAAATTTAAGTTAGATAATTTTACTTTTACAGTGTCTTTTTGTGTTCTTACACTATAAGGTTAATAAACATACTATAACAAGACAAACTAACCCCAAGTTGTTTATTATTAATATATATAACCTTATCTAAGTTATTATGCTGAACCTTAGATTTTTAGGAATAAATTACAATTAATAATATAATATTTGTTTAAAAAACTATTTTATGTCAATTTTGACACTATTTAGAAATTGATTTTTTTGAAAATAATAACAGAATGATTAGTTCAAAAAAAGGTTACTTAAATCAATAATAACATGTCATATTAACCTATAAAATTAGTTTAATTCATAAAAAGTCTCAAATTATATTTATTTGGGTATTTATAACATCAATTATGTCAATATTTCATTAATAAGATAACTACTACATCATAATTTTGTCATAAATAAATTAAATTATATAACGTCTAAAAATTACAAATAAAATATCATCATGTAGGATATCTTTTTAGATTTCTAATTAATATTTATAGTTGAATTTATCTTATGTATAAACCTATATTAAAAATGATATACTTATTAAACATTGATTTTAACTATTTTAACCCTTCTTTAAATAAATTAATAATAAATGTCCTAATCTAACCCAAGTGGGCCTAAATTGTCATATTTTATTCCTAAGGTTGTTTTTGGTCGAATTACACTTGTCCAATTGAATTAGGACATGTTTTAGGGTAATAATAATATCATTTTTACATTTAATTACCCTATTTACTTTTAACCGTGGTAAATAAAAGTAAAAAGTTACTAGTCACCAAAAATTATTTTCATCTCATTGAACCACATTTTACTTACTGAAATCAACCATGTCTCTAGGATTTTTGAAATTCCACTCACAGAAGCGGTAAAATTAAGATTTATGAAAAATTAATTTTTTTAACTACCACTTAGTGGTTTCACTATTCATCAAAAAAATGAATGTTTGATGAAAAATACCAAAAATTATACCTAAGCTATATTTGATATTATGAACTCAAAAATGATGTCTATTTTACCAAATTCAAAACATATCAGTTGCAGTAATTAATTTAAAAATTAATTCCTGTCGTCAAAACAAATAACGTGTTCTTAAGTGATAATAACTATCAAAATATTGACACTTGTTTATGTCGGGTTTAAATGTGAAATTACATTCAATGACCAAAATTGTATTAAATTTAAAAATATATTATAAATATACTTTAAAACCACTCAAATTAATAATTTATCACTATTAATTATTTCGATTTAAAAAGTTGTTTTTAATTAAAATTTAGTAATTTTCACTATTCATCAAAATATTAAAGTTATCTGAAAATTACCAAAATTTCACCCTAAGATAATTTCGATATTAAAAATCCAAAAATGAAGTCCATTTTGAAAAATAAAATTTACAAAATTTCAAAAAGAGGTTTCTACTATTCATAACGGCTAGTTTTAATAATATTTTAATAGCATATTGTTGTTTAGTGAAACTCGTTATTGCATACTACACACGCTATCGAGGAAGGTCGCGATTGTGTGTAATACAAGGCAAGTCAAGGATGCGTGTTGTGAAAGTTCTTTTTCTTGTATCATACAACACAAGAAATTAATGAAATTAAAAAGAATACTTTTCATAAAATCTCAGGATGTTACATTCTACCCCTCTTCAAATGAATTTCGCCCTCGAAATTCGTCGGGGTTATAAATGGTTTACTACTCGAAAGTTTCATTAATAGAAACCCACATCGTAAAAACGAATACCAAAACCAATTTTAAAAACAAAAGTATGAAACATAACAGTTACCCAAATAAACTAATCACTGAGTTTCCACATAGGTGAAAATATGGATATGGAATCGAAACCTAACCATCATGTTCTAATGGAGAGTGGTAGAGAATATGGCTATGGAAAATCCAGCAATCACAAAGCCATAAATTTGTGACGATCTAAGGTACCATCTGATTCATCAGATATAAGAGCAGTAGGACAACATTTTTGTTTTTCAAGATCATTTCCCCTAAAGTTGATGAAATTGGAATTAGAAGAAATACATTCGTGATTTTGGTGTAGTCTCACCGTTAGTCATTCTATGGAAAATTTCCACTTCATCCCATAAATAAATAAAGTTGAATTTGTCATTCATGATGTGTTAGCTGATCATGTGATAGAATGAGGGGTCATTACATCTGTCTTAAACAAAAGGTTAGAAAAGTTATCAAAAAATACGTAAGTCCATCTATAGTGAGATTAATCATATATGGTTCCTAAAATGGACTTATACTTATTATATTATACTTATTAATATTATCAAACTAGTTTCTACTAAACAGGGACTTCTTGTAGGCCAGTGGAAGGCGATAAAGGCCAGTCACACTTTGGTTGTGGGTTCGATTCCCACAGCCTTGTCCGACGCGATGGGTTGTCACTCGTCCGGCAGGTTGTCCTTTTTCTAAAACTATATTACTATAACATCCCATCAATAATATCAAAAAATACTAACTTATGTCCATCATAATCCATTCCAATCATTAGGATTATCTAAAATACTTTGGTCCAAGCTCATAGTATAAAGAAAATGATTACTTCATATGTCACATAACCATCATGTGAATGCCATAATTTATCCCCATATATCATAAGATATATCTTGTTGGTCAAATTACAAACATGTGAATACCTTAATCATGTATTCTCTTGAAGAATGAATACCCATTGAACCTTAGTGAAAACATGAATGCAGTTAAAAGTTAACACTTTTCACAAACAAAAATCCTCAAAATTATTCATAATCAAACCATGATATCACTTAGTCCTTATATCAATCATGAGCTCATGAATACTGTTAAACATTTCATTTTCTCGTTTTCCCTTCATTCTGCGCATATCATCTTATTTCCAAAAATATCTCAATCACTTTCCACGGTTACCGATACCATCAAATTATTTAATACCACAATAGACCAATACATAAATATTCAAATATTCCATGATACTATATACAAAATTAGTTTGGAATCCCATTACATAAACACTTAATCATTCCACCACATTGTTTTCATATTCTACATCGCCAATAGTGATCGTGTGTGACTTCCCTTTGTCCTTTTCCTTAAGCGGTTGCTCATGTCGATCACCACTAACCCTTGGATTAGGGAATCTATTAGCATAATGCCCCATTTCCATGCACTTGAAGCATTTAAGTGTTTGTGGTGCGTTCTCTATAGTATTTTCTTTATTCACATCATTAGAAACCCTTTTCCCATTACTTCGACACTCAGCTGCTCGATGACCATCTTTTCCACACTTAAAACATTTTCTAGTCCCTTTAAGACAATCTCCACCATGCTTATTTCCAAACATTGAGCATAAATAAACATTCATCTTCTTTTCACCATTATTCTGAGATTTCTCCTTGAACTCCATCTTTCATTTCTTGTCAAAACTATGAGATGGATAAGTAACACCAACTTCCATTTATACCTTGATAGCACAACACACAATTTTTTCATAGCTACTGATGTCTCTTATAGCTAATTCCCTTCGAAGACTTGGTTTTAAGCCAATGAAAAATCGATCAACTTTACTTTCAGGTTGGATGATAAAGACAGATGCATACCTTGCAAGCCTTGTAAAATTCACTTCGTATATACCAACAGATTCATTATCCTTTTTCTTTAGTTCGAGAAACTCCTTCTCCATCTTTGTTCGAAGAATACGAGGGAAGTACTTATTGAAAAATATGTTCTTGAACTTGTCCCATTCCATGGACTCAAATTCATCTCTTGGCCTCATATTCTTGATAAGATTCCACCATTGATCATCATCACCTTCCAAACGATATACTGCTAAGATGACTTTATCATGTTCAGAACATTGAAGAACTAAAAATATCTTTTCATTGGTAATGATCCATTGTTTAGCAACAAGTGGATCAGAGGACCCACTGAAAGAAGGTGGATGTTGCCTCATGAAGGAATCAATAGAATATTGTTCCCTTCTCTGCTCATTTGGAAGTCCAAAATGATTAATAGCTTGTGTAAGTATAGAAATAAGATTTTTCACTCCATCTCCCATAACATTTTTTTGTTCAGGAGGACAATCATTGCATTGTCCATTACATTGATCAACACGGTTCCTTCTGGTTCCATCCATCGTCTAAAACCCAAAAAGACTACTGTGAGAGGAAAAATTTATGCTAGGGAAAAACAACATAATAAAGGGGAGTACCTTCAATATCTAACATCTTAGGTTACCGTAATTCTAGCACTATAACCTATACTTATACTTAACCATAGGGACATCCCTATACATACCTTAGAAATATCTATAGGGATCTCACTAATGTTCTCGCATCCTAGTTTCCAAAGGATGACTAAACCTTTCCTCTGATACCAACTGTAGAGACCCAAAGCTTAATGTACATGGACATTACATTACTTTTGCGGAATACTTAGTACATAATAAAAACACACATACAAGGACCGTAATAGTTTAGTGTCTTTGGAAACTCGGAATATAATCTTCTAATCATGGTGAAAGATCTTCAACATTTCCCATAAAGATATTCCTTTTTTTCTACCTAAAACCTTTCTTTATATCCTGGGTAAAAGAAAACATAAAAGGGTGAGATCAAATTATCAGTAAGGGTTAACAAAAGAAATATCAATCACATCATATTCATAGGAACATAACATTTTGGAAATCTTAACCCGCAAAAGAGATCATAATATCAAAACATGGGATAAATCATAGTAGTGAAATGTAATCCCAATAATCACAACATAAAACATGAAACTTTGTGGTGTACACACATAATCATAGAGAATCATTTCCTGTTAGTCAAGACTCATTGCCAAGACAATCTTAGTGGAAAAAGTCCATTTCTGAACCGAGTTCATTCCTCGTTTCAGACCTGTTTCACTAAACCGGTTTAACATGCCGTTCCATCCATGTCTATCTCATGAGATATAAAATCATTACCCAATGTATTGGAGGGAGATATAGGTCCCACCCATCTCATAATGATACCATTCTTATGTGTTCCACAAAATCATAAATCATACATCATTGCATAACCCATGTAATAAAAAAATGTGATTCTTAAAAATCATGACATCATAAAACAATTCATATAAGATAAAGTAATTCATAAAAATATTTCCATCACAACATAATCAAATCAATGTAATAATAGGGATAGAAAAAGAACCCTATATTATCTTAGATGGAAAATAATTTTGATAAAACACATGAACTCCATTCTTCAGAAAAATATCCTTTCTACTTAAAAAACATTTTCCTTTCTTAACATGTCATACAATTTTATACTAAAAGAAGTTGATTAAAAATAAACATGAAAACATGTAAAGTAAGATTCTTGGAAATAATGTTTTAAAAATCCATTCATGCTATATAAGTTAAAAAAACATTCTTCTCGTACTTTTGTCGGAAAAGTCAAAAAGTACCTCGTACGAAAAACGAAAAAAGATTCCTTTCATATCTTTTACTAAAAAATCACCGAAGGGTAAAATTGGATATAAACTATTTTATAAGGATATAAATATTAAATATTGAGGAAACATGGATGTGGAAGATAAAATACACCTCAGTAAATTCCAAAGTATAAACAATCTCAGATAAAAATGAGATTGTGATATTTCCCTTACCTTAGGTCCGATTTGCTTCATAAGTGTCCGAACCTCCTACATAATGATTTAAATAATGTCATTGAGTTATTCCAGAATCATACTCATTGTTATGATATCATATATGGTTCACTTATGAGTTTATATTACCCGTTCTTTTGTATGTTCCTTGTTAAAGTGCGTTTTGGGTAAAATCGTTTCATTTGTCGTCCGTGTTTTGACTTGTTATTATTTATATGATTACTTAGATCATGATTACATAATTCCAGAATATAAAACATAATTTATATATAATATATATTTAGAATATAAATATATATAATAGATCAGTAAATGGAAAGAAATACAACGTTCATGGAGACGGTAGGCCGTACGTACGCATGAACGCTGTTTTCGTTTCATTATTGAGTTGAATGGAATCAAGTAGATTAAATACATATATATAAATATAAATAAATTATCATATATATGTCATATATTTCATTATTACTTATTATATATACTTTATAATCATTCATGAATGGTTAACGTGGAGAATGAATCTCATCGCTTCATGGAGATGGTAGTCTGTACGTACGCACGAGCGGTGATTTCATTTTCCGTAGGATGGATAGATGGTGAAATAGGGTTGTTTCATACTTATAATAACATATCAGTATATTAGTGATACTTATGTTATTACTTCATAATTAAACAACTAAATAAGAATAAGTGGAAGAAGAAATAAAGTTGAAAGAATTGGTAACAGACATTACCTCTTCTTTGAAACGCCTCTTTGAGATCTCCTTTTAGTGCACTAAAATCTGTCTTTGAAGAATACCAGGACCTCTAGGATGTTTCTAGGGAAGTGGAGAGGAGGAATTTGCAGGTTTTGGCTGAGATTGTAGGCTCAAAGTGGTTTGAGGAAGAGGGGGAGGAGGTGCCCTTTTATAAGGGAGGAGAGGTGCACCTTTGGAAAACTAAAAATATTATTTTATTATAAAGCCAAATTCGGTTTTAAATAGCTTCAGATTGATTTATTTCAAAGATAAGGTGGGGATGGGTCAAAATAATCTCATCCAATTTAATTTAGGCAAGTTTAGGTTCCTATTTTAACCTTATCATTTATATTTATCTTTAAGTTAGATAATTTTACTTTTACAGTGTCTTTTTGTGTTCTTACACTATAAGGTTAATAAACATAACATAACATGCCAAACGAACCCAAAATTGTTTATTATTAATTTATATAACCTTATCTAAGTCATTTGGATGAACATTAGATTTTTAAGAATAAATAACAATTAATAATATAATATTTGTTTTAAAAACTATTTTTTTTGTCAATTTTGACACTATTTAGAAATTGATTTTTTTGAAAATCATAACAGAAAGATTAGTTCGAAAAAAGTTACTTAAATCAATAATAAAATGTCATATTAACCTAGAAAATTAGTTTAATTCATAAAAAGTCTCAAATTATATTTATTTGGGTATTTATAACATCAATTATGTCAATATTTCATTAATAAGATAATTACAGCATCATATTTGTGTCATAAATAAATTAAATTATATAACGTCTAAAAATTACAAATAAAATATCATTATGTAGAAAATATGTTTATATTTCTAATGAATATTTATAGTCGAATTTATCTTATGTATAACCCTATATTAAAAATGATATACTTATTAAACTTTGATTCTAACTATTTTAACCCTTCATTAAATAAATTAATAATAAATGTCCTAATCTAATCCATGTGGGCCTAAATGGTCATATTTTATTCCTAAGGTTGTTTTTGGTAGAATTACACAGGTCCAATAGAATTAGAACATGTGTTAGGGTAATAATAATATCATTTTTACCCTTAATTACCCTATTTACTATTAACCGTGGTAAATAAATGTAAAACGTTACTATTCTCCAAAAATTATTTTCATCTCATTGAACCACATTTTACATACTGACATCAACCGTGTCTCTCAGATTTTTGAAATTCGATTCACAGAAGCGGTAAAATTAAGATTTATGAGAAATTCATTTTTTTAACTACCACTTAGTGGTTTCACTATTCATCAAAAAAAATGAATGTTTCTAGAAAAATACCAGAAATTAGGACTAAGATATATTTGATATTATGAACTCAAAAATGATGTCTATTTTACCAAATTCAAAACATATCAGTTGCATTAATTAATTTAAAAATTAATTCCCATCGTCAAAACAAATAGTGTGTTCTTAAGAGATAATAACTATCAAAAGATTGACACTTGTTTATGTCTGGTTTAAATGTGAAATTAGATCCAATGACCAACATTGTATTAAATTGTAAAAATATATTCTAAATATAATTTAAAACCACTCAAATTAATAATTTATCACTATTAATTATTTCAATTGAAAAAGTTGTTTTTAATTAAAATTTAGTAATCTTCAATATTCATCAAAATATGAAAGTTATCTGAAATTTACCAAAATTTCACCCTAAGATAAATTCGATATTCCGAATCCAAAAATGAAGTCCATTTTGAAAAATAAAATTTACAAAATTTCAAAAAGTTGTTATTACTATTCATAACAGCTAGTTTTAATAATATTTTAATAACATGTTGTTTTTTAGTGAAACTCATTATTCCGTACTACACACGCTATCGAGGAAGGTCGTGATTGCATGTAATACAAGGAAAGTCAATGATGAATGTAGTGAAAGCTCCTTTTGGTGTAGCGTACAACACAAGACATTAATGAAATTAGCAAATAATACTTTTCATAAAATCTCGGGGTGTTACAACCCATGTCCTTATCCACTTGAAAAATTAATGTAATGAGTTCTGATAGTCTCTTCTCATTATTTCTCATAATATAATTTACAATAAAACTAGAGAATTTCATCGGATGTTATGATAGTATAAGATCTATACGCAACTCATCTGGGAATTTAGTTCCTATGATGTATAGATGCTCAACGTAGTAAATAATCATGACTTGATGTGGCCCTGCTTGGGTAGACTCTCTAATATTAGTGGTTAACAAAGTATTGAGGATCTCATTTGTCTCTTTTCTCGCCTTCCCATGATAGATAAGGTAATACAACATGTTATGATAATGAATTTACTTTTTCTACATTAAGATATCATTGGTCATGGAAGATATCATGAAGAACTGAACATTTGTAGAATCATTCTGATGTTTCTCATACAAATATATCTAATCATCACTCACCTAATTTATAGTCGCAACTAGAAAAGGTTATTCCAACACATATAGTTTCCATTCATGGAAAAGGATGAATAAAAAGTCACCTTTTCCTCTCCAAGAAATTAGTGATGGTGAGAAGGTTTTTCTTAGTAGGTCTGGGTTGAAACGATATGTTTGATGTCATTTTTACGGTTGTTTCTATAAATTATATGAATAGAATTTTAGTACTATATCTGATAAAATTAAGACAAATAAATAAATAAATATTCGTTAGTCTCCCGCTATTTTATTGAAACCCAATAGCCCCCACCATTGGAATCAGAATATTTTGTTTCTTGGATATTAAAGCTTCATGGATCCACATTTCCTTTTCATTACCGCAAATTCAGTTAGTCAAGCAATATGGAAGGTTTTAGGTAGGTATTCCAAATGCCAACTATATTAAATCGTAGCTCCTTGATCCATTTAGTGGACTCCCCAATACTGATATCTATAATTTTGGATTTCCACAACTTTTGGATCTCAGTTATACCAAGTCATGCCTTGGTAGTCAACCCTTGATTTAAAATATGTAAATTCAAACCAAAACTTCAAATTAAAATTCCTCTATAATTGAAAGTACCCCAATATTGACCACTCTAGCATGTTGTACAATGGTTCGATTCTAACCGAAGTAATGTAAGCCTATAATAGCTTAATATTTTTTGGGGGGATTTTACCATTTATTAATAAATTGTAATTTATTATCTTTTCACGTGATTTTTAATATTAATTGGGATAATATTATGTGATTAACCATTTATTAGATAATATTTACACAAAATCCTGTTTATTTTAGTTACATCATCCATGCGTTAATAATTCATTAATTATGTGATCACAACAATACATCCCGAATGAATAAACCATGAAACTGACTTAAATAAAATAAAGGTTATGATCATGAGCTTATTCAAATGGTTAGTTTATCTAGCAGTTGATAAAAAACCACTAACCTAGGTGAGAATCACCTTGAACCAATTAGATTTGTGTTTACATATTTCTACATGTCCACCTTTGTATCCCCATGGATTGTTTTTTCCTCAGCTCATAACCTGAACTGCCTCCAATAACTTGGGATATATGTCCATTACATATGCATTTACTCACACATAGGTGAGGGGTTGAAGGGGGTTTACATAAAAGAAACCATGGGAACATAAGCCCTATATATTAATGTGGAGAGAAGGAATGTAGGACAATAATTTAATTTAACAATTAAAAGGAAATGAATTACATACAAAAGTTATGGTCTTGCTCATGATCATCCATATGCATATAATAAATTTACACATTTAATAATACATTCATTCAATTCTTAATTCATTATTATTTAAGATAAATCATGCTAAAATCGATTAATTACTATCTATAATTAATCAAACCTTTTATCTTAATCCTTTTTCTAAATTTCCTTGAGATTCCCAACCATTATAATTTTTTAAAAAAAATACTATAATTAATTTAAAATTTACCTTTTAAATAAATTTTAACTTATTGGTAAATTGGTGAATACCTGTCCAAAAATACCAAACATATATTATACTAATATACAGTTTATTCTTTTTGTCATGTAGCATGCACAAAGAATTAAAATTTTAATACAACTCATACATGATGCAAAGATCTTTGAACGTTATGCAGATGATAACTAAACATTATATATATATATATATATATAACTGTTATCAAATTTTGATTCCCAACATTACACCCACACGAAGTTACATGTCTCAAGGGATACATAATATAATAATAAATTTTAAATTTGTGTGATCTTGAAAGGATACCCGACAAGTTGATCTGAATACACAGAGTTTACCCTCTTCACCATTCATTCGAAGTAAAAACTAATGGAAATGTCATGTGAGGTGTAATTCATAAATCTTCGGAGTACAAGATATGGTCTAGTGGACCATACACCGTGTTGACCCTACATTACATAGTCACTGGTCAGCTAAGATGTGTAATGGATACACGGCCTAGACCTAACCTAAAAGGGACAACACACCTTGTCTAGTAGGCTAAATGATGTGTAGTCTGGCTGACCATGCACCAATATGTTCTGGCCAACACACAATGTAATAATTAACAAAACTATGTGTCATTAATACACATAGGTTGAGTAATTTACGAACTACTCCCGATGTATTAAACACAAATACACGGCGTGTATATCTGATACATGAAGTGTACTGATGTGCTACATTGACCAAACCCTGGGCACCTTTTGATGATATCCTTAGTTTATTTTAAAAAAATTCGTTTAAGTTAGATTAATGAGAAATGATATAGAAAGAATGGATCTCTTATTTCATATAAAAAAAGATGATTAAACCTGAATTGACAAACTATAATATTAAAGAGTATATCATCTAATTTTTTAAAAAAAAATATAAATAAGAATATTCCCCCTCTAATACCCCTTGTAGGTTCTGGGCATAGTGGTGGCATGGATGGGATGGTTCCCATTTTTTATTTTTTCCAAATTCAAAGAACTATCTGGGATCAATACGACGATGAACACCTGTATCTACAGAATTGAACCAATGATTTTGAAAATTGAATAAAAACCCAGAACCAAGAGAGAGGATCACCATTTATTGATTATAATTAGTTTAATTTAATTAAAAAATAACTTCCAATCTGATGCTTTCTTCAATGATGTTTTTGACCATAGATCTGCAGTGTGCTTTTGTTGTTTTTTAGAGATCAACAGTAGATCTCCTATAGCGGTGATACCCATGTGTTCCACGTATCTCTGGACATCGCAGAAGGATTATTTGGGTGATAGCATGGAAGATCATTGTACTTTTGATGTTTTCCTTCCATCTCCTTGATAACCACTTCCAAAGTGTTCTACTTGATCTGGTGAAAGTGGATCTATGTAGTTCGTGTGGGCGTTCTTGAAGAGTGTAGAACTCTCTATGCTTGAGTGCTTTTTTCCAATTCATTGTGCACAAACAATTTTCTATATTCTTTTAGAAAGAACATTTCTAATAAGAGAATAATATAACCCTAAATTTTCTTCATTTGGGTAATAATAAATAATTTTCATAACTTCCTTAATTATTTTATCAATTCGTGCGAAACCCACGTGTCAAATAATAACAACAGTTTTATTATTTCCGGATATGTTATTAACTTGCGAGTTATAATTAAAGATTATTTTAAAAATAATATTCAATGTTATTATTTCTTACTAGACCCTTAACTTGGTCCGCCAATCCTACAAAATATTTATTTAACCTTGAATAATGACAATTTATTTATCAAATAAATATAATTTTGTTATTCACCAATAAATATGTAAATATTCTATTTAAAAAATAACACAAAAATATTTATTAATTATTTCACCCACCTTATATTCTCTTGAATAACTAGTATCAAAATAAATGGGATTCAGAATCCATGAATAATTATTAAACCACAAAGGAGAATAATATTTATTGAAGTTGTCAAAAAATTTAAATTATATTATTTAACAGAGATATTGGATACACTTATTGTATGTCTCTCTAGCCCTCTTTCTCGTTAGAATTAGGTAGAGGAGCCTAAAGTGTAAGGTTAGTGTCTAGTAGCATGCCAAGGCACCCAGAGAGAAAGATGTTAATTCCATAACAACATGTCACATCATATGAATGCTTATCGTTTGTCTCAATATCTTCAATCAAGTGGGCTGCATGCAATTTTCATCAACCCATGTGCTCAATTTCTCATTCATTGACTTCTCAAAAATTGAAGATGCCTATAGAACACCATGGACATGAATTTATTTAGGATATATCATTTCCATCAAAGGTCATGAGATATCAACTTCCGTTATGGAACAGAATGGATAAATCCTTTCCTGCATTATTCATTAATGTAGTATTACTTGTGACGCACCCAACATATCATACCTCACCGCAAACATATGTCGTCATGGATTTCACCAATACCTCTATGTGTGCAAGTGATAATACCAATTAATAACAGTCTTAAAGTCTTAGGACCAATACACACATCCTCAAATAGACACATCTAATGAAACTTATAAATGTTTATTTCTTAATGTCGGGTCGTGTTCTCATAATATCCTACTACATGTCATGAAGTGCGTACACCCTGAGAATTTATATCAAAGTACTACGAGTCTACACCCCTAACATCTTGTATCATCTGTGTCCCACAAATTTTATCATCCGACTATAGAACATATATCTAATAGGAGTGTCAAAGTACTTCCAGGTTCTCATTATAGTGAGGTACTACTATGAACTTTGAGTACGGAAACTACTATTGGGACTTTATCACATGAAATGTCACATAGAAGAACAACCATGATGTGTCAATGAATTTATTTATATTTATCCAATGAATATAATTTTATCATAAATTAAAAATAACTTGGTTCTAGGGCACCATCTCCAACACTTTTCCTCAATAGGATGGGGCAGCAGCATACACCTTGCCAGCAGAGTAAAGTTAGTCATGGGGATTTAAGGAAGACCACAACACCTTAGTATAGTAATAAGGAGAAGAGTTAGATAAGAAAGATGATGATTGGATCTATGTAGGTTGTGATGGATGATCAGTCAGGACCACGCACGGTGCGAGGTATGATTCTTGTAAATTCTACATTAATGAATGTTTTGATATAGGATCATCCCATTATTTTATTACCTTTGGTGTTATTAGTTTGAGGGGTATAACTTTTGAAGTGATTCCTTCTATATTAAACCCTTTGAAATCCTCTAGGTCAAAGAGAGTGTCAAGCCATCCTCTGTAGATCATGCTATATTGTTATGGGTGGTGTAGAGTTGATGTGGGATTTCTCCATGCTTGAGATGGGTGTGTATGATGTAACCATTAGTATGTATTTTTTTGAAATGTTTAAGCACCACATTGTATATCATGAAAGAATGGTTAGTTTCATGATGGATGGTGGTCTCGAACATCTCTTTAGAAGAGAGAAGAATCAAAAGATGGATGAAACATGCTTGTTGGTACAATCTGTTGGCACGATCTCATATCAGTTAGCAGCCTTGTCATTGGCATCAATGGAAGGAGTTTAATAGAAAATCTTTTCAATAGTTTTTGGTCAGTTGATGGATGTCTTCCCCAAATTTTTATTGGGGATAACACTATTGAGATTAGTGGAGTTTAAGATTGATCTAATTTTTGGGATCATTCCTATATCACTTCTATCTTACAAAATGGAACCAACCGAATGGATGGAATTGAAAGTGGTATTGAAGGATTTAGAAAATAAAGGGTTCATCTAGCCCATCACATCACTATGGTAATCACTGTGTTTTTTTGTTAAAAAGGTGGATGGAACCCTGCATCTATGGGTTTATTATCATAGGATAAATCTAGTTACGATAATGAAATGATACCCACTAACATGAATTGATGATTTTTTCGATCAGTTGAGCGAAACTCGGTGGTTCACCAAGGTGGAATTGCAGTCAGGATATCATCAATTGTGAGTGATGAAGGAAGATATTCCAAAAACAACCTTTATGAGTAGATATGTCCATTATGATTATGTGGTTATATTGTTTGGTCTAATGAATGTACCAATAGTTTTCACGGAGTTGATGTATCAGATATTTTATAAATATCTAGATTTTTTTTATTGTGGTATTTTTTGATGATATATTGGGGTATTCTTGGAAAGTGGTGTTGCATGAGAAGCATATGGCGATAGTTATGGGGATCTTGAGAGATCATATATTTTAAGACAATTGTTAAAAGTGTGACTTTTGGATATAAGAGGTTCATTTTCTGGGCCATGTTACTTTTGAGAAGGGTGTTTCAATTTATCTAGAAAATATAGAGGATGTTATTTTATGGAAACCTCCAAAGAATTTTTTGGAGATAAGTATGTTCCTTGGTCTATTTGGCTATTATTAACATTTTTCCTAATTTCTCATGATTGGCCTCACCAATAATATATTTGACAATTTAGAATCATCCATTTCAATTGATTGAGAAATGTATGAAGTATTTTGAATAGCTTAAGTGACACCTTACATTGGCACCAATCATTGTTTTTTCAGAACTAGGAAGAGGGTACGTGGTGTATAGTGTTGCATCAGGATTAAGATTGTGGTTTGTTCTCAAGAAATAGGATCATGTGGTTGCATATGGATCACTAAGGTTGAGGGTTCATGAGATGAACTACCCAACAAATGTTATCTAGTTGGTGGTAGTGGTTCACGCTTTCAAAATGTGGCGTCGTTATCTCTTTGGTGAGAAATGCATGGTCTTTATCAATCATAAGATTTTAAAGAATATTTTATCAAAAATAGATTTGAACATTCTTAAAATCAGATGGATATAGTATCTCCATATGATCAATTTTAACTCGATATACACCAAGTAAGGGAAATTCGGTGGCAGATGCATTATGTAGGAAGTCGTATAGTCATGTGGTGAAACAGACATCAGATTAGTGGTATTTGATGTCGGTTATAGTCAAAATGCAGTTGTAATGTAAGGAAATGGGTGATAGGGTGGTCTTTTTTCCATTATCATTGGTTCCTAACTTGGTTGGTTTGGTTAAATATGAAGAGGTGTCTGAACCTGAGTGTTTGGATATTAAGTCGAAACTTAATGGTGGGGAGGCCATTCAAGGATATGAATTGAATGGGCAGTCAGTTTTGTGTTTTCAGAATCAGATGGTTGTACTAGTGTCTTTTCAGGCAGATATTCTCAGGGCTTATCATCATTTCAAATGGGTTGCTAATGTAACACCCCATGATTTCATAGTACGTTATTTCTTCAAAGTAATTAAATAACTTGCACTACACGCAACACCGAGTTCTAGCGCACCACGACTTACCAAACATGTCGTTCAAAAACGGTTATGAATAATATTAACTGAATTTTGAACATTATATAATACTTATAATTTTAGAATCCATATTATGAGTTTCTTAGACATAATGTAAGAACAAATACATTTATTCAGATAAAAGAATAATTTTTCAAAAAATGCTATTTTACCGCCTTTTAATGGCGAAGAATTTTTAAATGCAATATTTGAAACTTTTATATATTCATTTTGACAAAATAAACTTCTTCTTCAGAATCAAGAAATAAGAATTTAGTTTCGATAAAGTTTTGTGTTTCTATGATAACTTTTATATTTGGGTGAATAGTGAAAAATACTATATTCTAACTGAAAACAACATTTTAAAGCAAAATAATTTATATTGTAAAATTATAAATTTTATTGATTTGGAAGTATAAATAGATTATATTTTTACCATTTAATCCAATTATGGTTATTTTAAGTAATTTATCTTTGAAATTGGACGTAAACAAGTCTCAATCTTTTGGTAGTTATTATTTCTTAAAAATACGTCTTTTGGTTTTGATAGTTAGAATTACTATCAAATTAATAAATGCAACTTCTATGTTTCTAATTTGGTAAAATATACTTCATTATTGAATTCGGAATATCAAAATTATCCTAGGGTGAATTTTTGATATTTTTCTGAAAACGTTCAATTTTTGATGAATAGTGAAAAACACTGAGTTATTGGTTAAAAACGAATTTTTATTTAAATAATTATTTATTTTATTTAAATTTATTTTATGTAAAAATAGATACTTAATTCCTATATATTTTCATTGTAATTCCTTGGAGTCATTTTAAAATAATTTTAGATATTTAAAAATTTTATTGAACTTTTCACCGTCTTTTACCCACCTCTTAGGAGAATTTGAAAATTCACATAAAACATAATGTTACCGCTTATGTTAGTGGTATTGTGAAAATCCAAGAGAAACAGTTAATATCAAGGAGTAAAATGTGGTTCAATAATAAAAAAATATTTTTTGGTGAATTGTAACTTTTTATTTTTTTACCACGGTTGAAAGTAAATAGGGTAATTAAGGGTAAAAATGATATTATTATTACCATAACACATGTCCTAATTCTATTGGATAAGTATAATTAGACCAAAAAACCTTAGTAATAAAAGATGAACCTCTTTGGTCAACTTGGATTAGATTAGGAAATTTATTATTATTTAATTCAAAGAAGAGTTAAAAGAGTTAAAATCAATGTTTAATAAAAAAACATTTATAATATGGGGTATTACATAAAATAAATTTGATTATAAATATTTATTAGAAACATAAATATATTTCCTATATAATTTTATTTTATTTATAATTTTCATACATTAAATAAGTAAATTTATTTATGACACAATAGTGATGAAGTAATTACCTAATTAGTGAAAAATTAAATTAATTGATATTATAAATATTCAAACAAATGTAATTTGGGACTTTTTATGAATTCCAATATTTTTATCGATAAATACGACAGATTATTACTGGTTATATGAATTTTACTATAATTAATAATGCTGTTATAAATTTATCAAAAACAAAATACTCAATAGTGTCAAAATTGACATAAAAGAGTTTTTAAAACAAATATTATATTATTATGTGATATTATATTCCTAAAATTATAAGGATTATCATAAGGACTTATATAATGATAGGTGTATCATTAATGGTCTACTTGGGGGTCTCTTGGATGTTTATCATAAGTTTATTAATGATATAATATAAAAATACTAAGAGACATAGGAAATGTCAAACTATTTAACTAAGAGTTAAATCTAAATGATAAGGTTACTACAGTGACCCAAACCTATCTAAAATATATTAGTTGAGTGGTTTTCGACCCATAACCACCTTAGACTTTTAATAATCTACTTTGGAGCCATTAGAAAACGAATATGAATTTATTATAAATTAATACTTTATGATTTTTCTAAAGAGCCCCTCCTCCCCCTTATAAAAGGACACCACTTCTGACCAATTCCTCACACCTCTCAAGCCATTTTTTTCTTGTCCAAACTATGCCCAATTAAGCTCCCTACATCCCTCTCCTCATCCTAGGATCATTACCTTAGGCATAAGACTCTTCAGGGGTCCATTTTGGTTCAAACCTAAGGTAGTTACCCAAAATAAAGGAAAAAATTTCTCTTAACTTATTTTCATTTATTTTACTTCTCCAACACCTAAACTCCTTTTATTATATTATTTTATGACAAAAATAGCATCCTAAATATACTAGGGTGTTGTTGTGATAAGTATTCTAACTAAACTTACACACACCTACATCTAATGGGTGAATAACATAATGTTTCTGTGGATGGTAACCAAACGCCTCACGAAACGATGATTGTTCAAATAATCTCCTACTGCCTCTCATTGTGGACATTATGATGACACTGTAATTAAATATGAAATTTATGAAATTTATTTTATATATAAGCTTCTGTAATTCCATATTATATCATACCATTATTCGTTTCATGTTGTATATATATACGATAATTTCATTTGAGGAAGTGCGGACAACCGCCCCCTCAAAGTTATATGACTCATTCATACCATACATGGAACGTATAAAGGATGGTGGTAATGAAATTTAGTAACATATATATCATATTATATTATATTGGAATAATAATATACCTATGTATAATTTTTTTTTTATTCCTTTCATAATTTAAATTGAAATAGAAGTAGTGTTCGTGGGTACGTATGGATTACCGTCTTCACAAATGCGATGAGATTCATTCTCCATCGTATCCATTCAAGAATAAATTCTTTTGATGATTAAAAATAATTCATAAGGACTTTATATCATTCTGTATATAAATAATATACAACTTATGGATTAAAAACAAGGCTTATGTAACAAAACGTTTAAAAGAAAACGAGTAAGTAAACACCCAAAACGACGATAATACTAAAATATTATTAAGAAAGTAATATTAAAAGATCATATATGATATCGTATTTATGTATATGATTATTTTATAATTTAATAACAATTATTTCAACATTATATACGAGTTCAACCTACACTCAACCAAGGAAAAGTACAAGGTAAGGGTTTATTTCACAATATCATCATTATCTGAGTTTTTTATAGGTAATTATCTACTGGGACATCATTATCATCCACATCCATGTTTCTTAAAAATTTATTTCAAAAAATTCTTACTAATTTACAAAATATGGTTTAATGTCATTTATAACCTTTTTTGACATTTTATAAGATGTTTATAAAGTAATCTTTACGTCACTTTCCAAAAAAGGTCATTTTTAACCTTTTCGACAAAATTAAGGTAAGAATGTATTTTTTTTAACTTATACGTTATGTGCGGATATTTTCCACCATTGTAAAATATTCGAAGCTTCCATTACAATATTATAATAATATTTTCAAATTAAATGTTTTATTTTATAATTATGTGACTTTAAAATGATTTCAAAAAAATGATATTTCTCTAAAATTGTTTTGATTTCATCTATGTCGACATCCTTTGATGAATTTTAATCTTATTTGAAGTTGAATTATTATGATAAAAAACATCCATATTTTATTGAATGTTTTGTGATATGTTTGAATGTGTACGTGTTATTTTTATACCACTCATGGTTTATTGAGAATTTATTTACAATTCGTATGCTAGTTTTAATATGAATGTTTATATTATATTTAAAGATGTTCATATGAGAAAAGAGTTGGACTTAGTAAGTGACGGGTGGAGCCCACTATAGCTCCTAGATGCATCAGTTGGTCTCATGATAAAAACTAGTGTCTTGTCATGAGGCCTTGACAAAATCTTATTTTTAGTCTTGGCACGAGGCCTTGGCTATGTGGTTATGATAGTCTGGCATTATGTCTTCCATCATTATGAAAGTGGTTATTGATATTTCATGTGATTATTCGACTAGAAGAATATCCATGTGAATATGTAAATGGAATTATTTCATTTAATTTCTACCATATTATGCGAATGTTCAAGTTTAGAAGGCTTTTGTTTTAGTTATACTTTGACTTAACTGTTTATGCTTATTTATAAATGTTTCCACTATATTGTTATCCTTACTTGGCATTTGAGGTCACCCCTTTCTATGTTTTATTTTTTCTAGGATGTGATGAAGTATTTTATGAATGACCTGCAGGGATATTATAAGGGGATATGAGTGTGGGGACAATATGTTGTTGTAGTTTTCACTTTATGATGTAATGTAAACTTTATGAATGTATCTAGTTATTCCTAGGCTAATAAACTAATCGTTCTTTCGATAATTGATCTTTTGTGATCATGCCAATGTTATGTAATAATGCACCGACTCTGGGTAACTGGTGTCGGGGCATTATAGATGGTATTAGAGGAACTTTAGTACAATCCTTGGGAACTCTATTTAGATAAACCCTGATTAGATAACATAAAACTAATATGGACTTTGAGGATTAGTATAGAAGAACTTCCAAGAATTTTGGTATTGTAGTAATTTTGTATGTTTTCCAAGAAATACATCCCTGTATGGATACGAGCAGGTAGAGGCGGCTCTGGCACAGATGTACCTAGGGGTAAAAACTGAAAACACCGTTTGAGCTAGACTCGAACGGGAACTAGTGCATGAAAATGGGCCTTGCTGCACTCTTGGTTACGACACTCCCGGGGATATTCTTAGGTAAATTTTCAGTTTCTTTACAAATCATTATGAAGGGTTTATGAGTATATAATTCCTCAAAGAAAACATCTTTATAATTATGGATTATATCCAAAAACCATTCAATTTATGTTAGTTATTTTACAAGTATGGAATTATTCATTACAATTTATAAACTGACCAACATTATGCTATTGTATAGAAATGGCGCCCAGTAGAAGGAATGTGAACTCTAGAAATACGTATGATCCAAAGAGTAAGAAGGATCATATCATTCACATTATTAAGCCAACATTTATAATGGAAATGGTCTCCCATGTATTCTCAACATATGAAGAAACAATATCACATGTTAATAAGATAAGTAAATAATTATTTGAGTCATATGGATTTTAAGGGAAGAAAGAGAAGAAAAGGATGGAAGAGAGAAAGATGGATAAATGGAAGAGGGAAAATATGAATTTTCCCATATGTGATAACTGTGGGAAGAAACACCCTGGAACATGGTTGAAAGGAATGGGAGTTTTTTATAAGTGTTGAGAAAAAGGACACCAAGTAGATGACTACAAGGGTAAGAAAAAGGTTTCAAATGAACAATGCTTCATCTGCAAGGAGTTGGGACACTACGCGAACTGATGTCCAAATCATTAGAGTATTCCCCAAATGATGTTGTTGGATAAAAATAAAGTTATGATACTACCATAGATGAGAAGGAATGAGTATATTTCTTATGTTGTTATAATATAATTATGTCATTTGAATTTTGTACCAACAATGTACTGGTTATAATAATTATGGAGTATTTAAGGATTGTATCATAGTACTATTTCATTAAGGACTTGAGATTGTGTGGAACCAGGAAAAGTGACTCAATATCAGGTTAAATTTTTGGAAAATATATGGTTGAGAGAAACATAAAACATAATATGGTTCTAATACAGAGGTAGTGATTTTGGTATAATACATGATTGATTTAGATAAATTATATTGGATATTATTGACTAACTTGAAAATGATTAATGATTTGTATATTCCGTAATTTCATGAGTTTACAACATTTTTGGATAGAAGTAGTATATCCATTATTCTATAAGTAATAAGGGATCATGAATGTAATCAATAAGGTTTTATGGTAATTCATTATGTTTCAGTGTTTTAAAAGATTACATGATGAAGGTGTTCACATATTATTACGCTGCAAAAGGATATTCATTGTGTTTACCTTCCTTATAAATTTTGGACTGTGAGTTTGGACAGAAGTATTTTGCATAATTATAGTTTGAGATTATTTTTGGATTTACATAAAAGATAAAATTGGTGGTCGGGCAGCAACTCGTTGCGTCTGGCAAGGCCGCAAGACTTGAACCCACAACCGAAGGGCAACATGGGTGTATCACCTACCACAGGCCCACGTGATGTCCTTGATTGAATAATGTAGTCTTTTTAAAAAAAATTCGGGTAGATGATTTATAAATTAATTTTTTTGAACCCTATACGAATTGGATAAAAAGAATATAATTTTTATGTTCTATTATCTTTTAGAGTGAAAGATGAGTTTGTGGTAGAAATTAGTTAAAGGATGGGACTGTACATGTCAAGTATATATTTTTATTCTTCTCTTATTCTATGATGAAATTAATTCTTATAATTTAGTGAAGGGATATTAAAACAAAAAAATGTTTTGTCCTAATACCATATGTTTTGTTGAACATATGGTATTTTAAATCATCATAGATTGATGAATTTAAGGACCTCAATTTTACACTTGTTTGTGATTGATAAACTCAATCACTACCTATAAATATGTACGTTTTTTCTCTAATTATATGTCTCAAATTTCCATAAACATTCTCCTAATCGAGATCATAATTTGGTGGTTTCCCTTTCATTAAGACTAAATTTTATTAACCTAATTTCCGATGTCATTTTTCCAAAAGTTATTTTCTATTTTCAACCTTTTATTTTTGAAAAATAATTTCAAATTGCAAGGAAACAATTTATTGAAGGAGGTATGAATGTAACCCCCCATGATTTCATAGTACATTATTTCTTCAATGTAATTCAATAACTTGTACTACGCGCAACACCGAGTTCTAGCACACCATGATTTACCAAACAATTTGTTCAAAAGTTGTTATGAATAGTATTTACTGATTTTTGAACCATATATAATCCATATAATTTTAGAATCCATATTATGAGTTTCATAGACATAATGTAAGAACAAAAACATTTTTTCAGATAAAAGAAGTATTTTAAAAAAATGCAATTTTACCACATTTTAATGGCGAAGCCTTTTTGAATCCAATATTTCAAACTTTTTTATATTCAATTTGACATAATAAACTTTTTATTTAGAATTGGGCCATAAGAATTTAGTTTCGATATTGTTTTGGTGTTTTTCTGATGACTTTCTTATTTGGGAGAATAGTGAAAAATACTATATTTTAACTGAAATTTTTTTTTTAAATAAAAATAATTTATATTGTTAAATTATAAATTTTAATGTGTTGGAAGTATAAATAGATTTTATTTTTACCATTTAATCTAATGATGGTCATTGTAAGTAATTTCACTTTGAAATTGTACATAAACAAGTGTCAAAATTTTGGTAATTTTTTTTTTTAAAATACACCTTTTGGTTTTGATAGCAGGAATTAATTTTAAATTAATAAATGAAAATTCTATGTTTTTTATTTGGTAAAATAGACTTCATTATTGAATTCGTAATATCAAAATTAGCATCGGGTAAATTTTTGATATTTTTCTGAAAACTTTCATTTTTTGATGAATAGTAAAAAACACTAAGTTATTAGATAAAACCGAATTTTTACTTAAATAATTATTTATTTTATTTAAATTTATTTTCGGTAAAAATAGATACTTAAAACCTATATATGTTCAATTTAATTCATTGGAGTGAGTTTATAATAATTTTAGATATATAATAATTTTATTGAACTTTTCACCATCTTTTACCCAGCTCTTAGGAGAATTTGCAAATTCACATTAAAAATAATTTTAGGTGAATAGTAACTTTTTACTTTTATTTACCACAGTTAAAAGTAAATTGGGTATTTAAGGGTAAAAATGATATTATTATTACCCTAAAATATGTCCTAATTATATTTGATAAGAATAATTATACCCAAAAAACCCTTAGGAACAAAATATTAAGCTTCTTGGTCCACTTGTATTACATTAGGACATTTATTATTATTTAATTCCAAGAAGAGTTAAAAGAGTTAAAATCAAAGTTTAATAACTAGACCATTTTTAATATGAGGTTATACATAAGATAATTTATATTATAAATATTCATTAGAAAGATAAAAATATTCCTACATAATGGAATTTTATTGATAGTTTTTATACATTAATTAATTTAATTTATTTATGACACAATGGTGATGCAGTAATTATCTAATTAGTGAAATATTAAAATAGTTGATATTATAAATATCCAAATAAATGTAATTTGAGACTTTTTATGAATTCTAATAATTTTCTAGGTTAATAAGACATATTATTATTGGTTATATGAATTTTATTCGAGTAATAATTCTGTTATTAATTTATCAAAAACAAAATATCCAATAGTGTCAAAATTGACATAATAGGGTTTTTAAAATAATTATTATATTATTAATTGATATTATATTCATAAAAATCTATGTTTAGACAAAAGGACATATATAATGATATGTGTATCATTAATTGACCACTTGGGGGTCTCTTGAAAGTTTTTAGTAAGTTTATTTACTATATAATATAAAAATACAAAGAGACATGGTAAATGTCAAACTATTTAACTAAGAGTTAAATCTAAATGACAATGTTACTATAGTGAACCAAAACAGTCTAGAATCTATTGTATGAGTGATTTTCAACACATCCCCACCTTATATTTTGAATAATCAACTTTGGATTCATTATAAACTGAATATGAATTTATTATAAATTAATACTTTATGTTTTTCCTAAAGAGCCCCTCCTCCCACTTATAAAAGGACCCCATTTCTAACCAATTACTCACACCTCTAAAGCCTTTGGGATCGTCCCAACTCTTCCCAATAAATCTCCCTACATCCTTATCCTCCTCCTAGAGGCCTTACCGTAGGTAGAAGGAACTTCAAGAGTCATTTTTAGTTCAAACAAAAGGGAGTTACCAAAATTAAATGTAACAATTTCTCTTAACTTCTTTTCTTTTATTTTACATCTCCAACTCCTAAACTCTTTTTATTCTATTATTTTTTAAAAACAACAGTATCCTCAATATACTATGGTTTTGTTATGATAAGGACTATAACTACACATACACACACCACCATCTAATGGGTGAATAACATAATGTTTCTGTGGATCGAAACCAAACGCCTCACGAAATGATGATTGTTCAAATTATCTCCTATCACTTCTCATGGTGGCCATTATGATGGAACTGTAATTAAATATTATATTTATGATATTTAGTTTATATATAAGCTTCTTTAATTCCATTTTATAGCATACCATGTAACACCCGAGACTTTTATGTTATATAAATTATCAAAGGAATCTTTTTCTACGCAACACTTGCTTGACTTGCTTTACACGCAATCGCGACCTTCCTCGATAGCTTGCGTCGTACGCAATACCGAGTTTCACTAAACAACAATATGCTATTAAAACTAGCCGTTATGAATAGTAATAACCACTTTTTGAAATTTTATAAATTTTATTTTTCAAAATGGACTTCATTTTTGGACTCAGAATATCGAAATTAGCCTAGGGTGAAATTTTGGTATTTTTCTGAAAACTTTCAATTTTTGATGAATAGTGAAACCACTAAGTGGTAGGTTAAAAACTGAATTTTGCATAAAACTTAATTTTACCGCTTCTGTGAATGGAATTTCAAAAATCCGAGAGACACGGTTAATATCAAGGACTAAAATGTGGTTCAATGAGATGGAAATAATTTTTTGGTGAATAGTAACTTTTTACTATTTTTACCGCGGTTAATAGTAAATAGGGTAACTAAGGGTAAATATGATATCAATATTACCCTAACACATGTCCTAATACTATTGGACAAGTGTAATTCGACCAAAAACAAACTTAGGAATAAAATATGACCATTTAGGCCCACTTGGATTAGATTAGGACATTTATTATTAATTTATTTAAAGAAGGGTTAAAATAGTTAAAATCAAAGTTTAACAAGTAAATCATTTTTAATATAGGGTTATACATAAGATAAATTCGATTGTAAATATTCATTAGAAATCTAAAACGATTTCCTACATGATGGTATTTTATTTGTAATTTTTAGACATCAAATAATTTAATTTATTTATGACACAAAGATGATGCAGTAATTATCTTATTAATGAAATATTGAAAAAATTGATAATATAAATACCAAAATAAATGTAATTTGAGACTTTTTATGAATTACACTAATTTTCTAGGTTACTATGATATATTAGTGTTGATTTAATCAACTTGGTTCGAACATATAATTCTGTTATGACTTTCACAAAAATCATATATCAAATAGTGTCAAAATTGACACAAAATAGTTTTTAAATCAAATATTATATTATTAATTGTTATTTTATTCCTAAAAATCTATGGTTCGGCCAAATGACTTAGATAAGGATATATATATTAATAATAAACAATTTGGGGTTCGTTTGGCATGTTATAGTAAGTGTATTAACCATATAGTGAAAGAAAACAAAAAGACACGGTAAAAGTTAAATTAATTAACTTGGAGTTAAATCTAATTGATAAGGTTAAAATAATACCCTAAACTTGTCTAAATCCTATTGGTTGATAGTATTTCGACCCATCCCCACTTTATCTTGGAAATAAGACCCTTTGGAACCATTATAAACCGATTTTGACTTTAATATAAAATAATATTTTGAGATATTCCTAAGGTGCCCCTCTCCTCCCTTATAAAAGGGCACCTCCTCCCCCTCCTCCTCACACCAATTTGAGCACTCAAGCTCGGCCAACCCCTGCCATTTTCCCTTCTCCACTTCCCTAGAATAATCCTAGAGGTCCTGGTCTTCTCCAAAGACCAATCTTAGTTCCTTAAGTGGAGGATTCAAAAAGGCGTTCCAAAGAAGAGGTAATATCCATTACCGATCTTTTCAATTTCTTTCTTCTTCAACTTCTTCTTCTTCGGTTGTTTCATGATAAAGTTATAACATCAGTATTACTTACATACTGATATGTTATTATAAATATGAAACAACCCTAATTCACCTTCTATCCATCCTACGGAAAAATGAAATCACCGCGCGTGCGTACGTACGGAATACCGTCTCCACGCCGTGGTGTAATCTATTTTCCACCATCACCTTACAAGGATGGGTATAATGGTGTAATGAGTAATTATATATGATTATTATTAAGTAATATTGATACTGAAATAATATATATATATATATACTCCAATACTATTCCACGATCATAGGAACGATATCATCACTCGTGCGTATGTACGGAATACCGTCTCCACGATGTGATGCGACTCGTTCTACATGATATTCATTTCATAATGATTGTATAAATGAATTGAATGAATGAATATGGTATATACTACACTAATACCATTCTGGAAATTAATTATCTATAACCTAAAGATAAGAATAAGAATTTATTCGACAAAACACGCATAAGAACAAAAAGTTATAAAGACCCGAGTAACAAGTAACAATGAAATATTACTAACAAGAAGCTAATAATATGACCATATATGATCTCATTTATGATTCTGGAATAAGTCAATAACATTATTTAAACCATTATACAGGAGCTTCGGACACGAACAAAGCAAATCGGACCTAAGGTAAGGGAAATATCACAATCTCATTTTTATCCGAGATTGTTTATTCGTAAGTATTTACTGGGGTGTATTTTATCATCCACATCCATGTTCCCTCAATATGTAATATTGTTTCCATCCACTTGAAATAGTTTAAATCCAATTTTACCCTTAGGTGAGTTTTTAGTAAAGAATATGAAAGGAATCTTTTGTCGTTTTTCCGTACGAGGTACTTTTTGACTTTTCCGACAAAAGTACGAAGAATGTTTTTTTTTAACTTATACGGCATGAATGGATTTTTAAAACATTACTTCAAAGAATCTTCCTTTACAAGTTTTCAAGTTTATTTTTAATCAACTTCTTTTATTTTAAAGTTGTATGACATGTTATGAAAGGAAAAATGTTTTTGAAGAAGAAAGGATATTTTCCTCAAGAATTCAATTCAAGTGTTTTATCAAAATTATTTTCCATCTAAGATAATAAAGGGTTCTGTTTCTATCCATATTTTTACATTGGTTTGACTATGTTGTGATGGAATTATGTTTATGAATTCCTTTATCATATATGAATTGATTTATGATGTCATGATGTTTCAAGAATCCCATTTTTGTTATATGTGTTATGCGATGATGTATGTTTTATCATTATGTGGCACACATAAGAAAGGATTCATTATAAGATGGGTGGGACCTATATCTCCCTCCAATGCATTGGGTAATGATTTTATATCTCATGAGATAGACATGGCTGGAACGGAAGGTTATTTCGGTTCAGTGATACAGGACTGAAACGAGGAGTGAACTCGGTTCAGAAAGGGACTTTGTCCACTAAGATAGTCTTGGCAATGAGTCATGACTAACAAGAAATGATTTTACATGATTATGTGTGCATGCCACAAAGTTTCAAGTTTTATGTTATGGGGATCTCATTTTCACTTCTATGATTTATTCCATGTTAAGATATTATGATCTCTTTTGCAGGTTTTGATTTTCATAAAGATATGATATGATTTTTTATTTCCTTTATTTGCCCTTGCTGAGCATTTGAGCTCACCCTTTTATGTTTTCTTTTCCCCAGGTCAGGAAGATGGATATTAAGTAGAATATGCTAAAAGGGACCCTAGATATGATGAAATAAATGGGAGACACTGTAGAAGATTTATGAACCAGTTGTTTATGTTTCCCCAGTTTCTAAAGACACTATACCTATACGGTCCTTTGTGGTTTTGTCATATGTTGTAATAAGTGTGATTCAATTTTGAAGTATTAACAATGTATGTAAAGTGTGGGTCGTTATAGTTGGTATCAGAGGAAAGGTATAGTCAACCTTTGGAAACTAGGATGTGAAAGCCTTAGTAAGAACCCTAAGGATAAGTCTAAGCATAGAACACAATCTTAGTGTTTTAGAAATGGCCTTGAATAACCTAGGATAAGACCTTAAGCATGAAAATTTTATTCTTGAATTATGTGGTTTCCTATTATAATTAGTGTTGCTCACACTATTCTTCTTGGTTTTAGTCAATGGCTGGAACCCGAAGGAACCGTGTTAATGCGGAATGCGATGGGCAATGCAATGATTGTCCCCCTGAGCAACCAAACGATATGGGAGCTGGAATGCAAAATCTTGTAGCCATGCTCACACAACTTTCTCAAGCTATGAATCATGCAGGATTTCCAAACGAACAAAGAAGGGAGCAACATTCTGTTGAATCCTTCATGAGGCAGCGTCCACCATCTTTCAGCGGGTCTACTGATCCATTAGTTGCTGAACAATGGATTAGTACTACTGAAAAGATATTTTCAGTTCTTCAATGTTCTGAGCATGATAAAGTCATCCTAGCAGTGTATCGTTTGGAAGGAGATGCGGATCAATGGTGGAATCTTGTTAAGAATACGAGGCAAAGGGATGAAATTGAGTCTATGGAATGGGACGAGTTCAAGAACTTATTTTTCAATAAGTACTTCCCTCGTATTCTCCGAACAAAGATGGAGAAAGAGTTCCTTGAACTGAAGCAAAGGGATGATGAATCTGTTAGTACCTATGAAGCAAATTTTACAAGACTTGCAAGGTACGCTTCTGGTATTATTATCCAACCTGAGAGTAAGATCGATCGATTCTTTAGTGGCTTAAAACCAAGTCTTCGAAGGGCGTTAGCCATAAGGGACTTCAATAGCTACGAGGAAATCGTTCGATGTGCTCTCAAAGTCGAGACGGAGATTGGAGTAACCCATCAGTCACATGGGTTTGATAAGAAGAGGAAGATGGAATTCAAAGAAAAATCTAAAGAGCACACGGAAAAGAAGATGAACATTCCCTTATGCTCAAAGTGTGGAAAGAAACATGGAGGGAGTTGTCTTAAAGGGACAAGTAAATGTTTTAAATGTGGAAAGGAAGGCCATCGGGCATTTGAATGCCGTGATAATGGGAAGAAGATGTCTAATGATGCAAACAAAGGAAGGGATACACAGAATGAACCTGCTACACTTCAATGTTTCAAGTGTAAGGAGATGGGGCATTATGCCAATCAATGCCCAAATCCAAGGGTTGATGATGATGGTCGACGTCAACAAACTCTTAAGGCTAAAGACAAAGGAAAGTCACATGCAATTTCTATCAGCGATGTGGAGTACGATAACGATGTGGTGAAAGGTACACTTACCATCCACTCTAAAGTAGCAAATGTTTTATTTGATTCTGGATCCACCCACTCTTTTATTTCTGAAAAATTTTCTAAGGGTATCACCGTATTACCTCAACAATTAGATGTTGAGTTAGCTGTGACAACACCTAATGGCACATCAATCGCATCAGAAGTTTATAATTCTTCTCCGATCGAACTTTGTGGGAAAGTGCTTCCTGCAAATCTTGTGATCCTTCCTTTAGTGGAATTTGATGTGATTCTTGGCATGGATTGGCTTTCTCTACATGGAGCTCATATCAATTGCCAAAGAAGGGAAGTCACATTTCATATTCCAGATCAACCTACGATCGTCTATCAATGCAAGGATGAACATAATCTTCCAGTGGAAATTTCTTCCATCTTATGGGTATTGATTCCACTAAATGAAGGTTATTTATCTCAAATGGTTGGTGAGAAACTCACGATTAAGAATATGCCCATTGTACGGGAGTTTGATGATGTCTTTCCGGAGGAATTGTCGGGTCTTCCACCAAATCGTGAAGTTGAGTTTTCAATAGAACTCGTACCGGGTGCTTTGCCTATTTCAAAGACACCTTATAGAATGGCCCCAATTGAGTTGCAGGAATTGAAGAAGCAACTCCAAGAGAATCTTGATAAGGGATTCATACGCCCTAGTGCGTCACCTTGGGGAGCACCTGTTCTATTTGTTAAGAAGAAAGATGGATCAATGAGACTCTGCATTGATTATCGAGAACTTAACAAGATCACTATCAAGAACAAATATCCTCTCCCACGCATTGATGACTTATTTGACCAACTACGCGGAGCTCAATACTTTTCCAAGATTGATCTTCGTTCAGGGTATCATCAATTAAGGGTCAAAAGGGAGGATATACCAAAGACGGCTTTCCGTACAAGGTATGGACACTATGAATTTATAGTGATGCCATTTGGTCTTACTAATGCCCCTGCTATCTTCATGGATCTAATGAATAGAGTCTTTAGAGACTATCTTGATCAATTTGTGGTAGTCTTTATAGACGATATTCTTGTCTATTCAAAGAGCAAGGAAGAACATGAAGATCACTTGAGAAATTATATTGAAGACCCTGAGAAAGGAGAAGCTTTATGCCAAATTTACCAAGTGTGAATTTTGGCTTCAAAAAGTTGCATTTTTGGGTCATATAATCTCAAAAGAGGGGATATCTGTGGATCCAGCAAAAACAGAGGTTATCGAAAGATGGTCAAGACCAACAACAGTAACTGAGATCCGAAGTTTTCTTGGTTTGGCTGGATATTATCGACGTTTTGTAAAAGATTTTTCACGATTATCTAATCCACTCACCAAGTTGACTCGGAAAGGAGTTAAGTTTGTCTGGACAGAGGAATGTGAAGAGAATTTCAAGGAGTTGAAAAGAAGGTTATCCAGTGCACCTGTGCTCACACTGCCTTGTAGTGGAGAAAGGTTTGTGATCTACAGTGATGCATCCAAGAAGGGATTGGGGTGTGTTCTTATGCAAAATTATATGGTGATAGCTTATGCCTCACGACAGTTGAAAATCCATGAGCAAAATTACCCAACACATGATTTGGAGTTGGCTGCGGTAATCTTTGCATTAAAGATTTGGAGGCATTACCTTTATGGTGAAAGGTGTGATATTTATACTGATCATAAAAGTTTAAAGTATATTTTCACACAAAAGGAGTTGAATATGCGCCAAAGAAGATGGTTGGAGATGATTAAGGATTATGACTGCTCAATCCATTACCACCCTGGGAAAGCAAACAAGGTGGCAGATGCATTAAGTCGACAAGACCATGCTAGTTTATCCATAATGAGGATCACAAAAGATCCAATATTTATGGATTTACAAAGGATGGATCTTGGAATTATAATGGAAGGGGAAAAATCTTATCTTTCTCAAATGAATGTTCAACCATCTATACATGTGAAGATTAAAGAGGCACAGAAAGAAGATGTCGAGTTACAAAAGAAGGTGAGAAATGTTCCTGAATTCAACCTTGATTGTGATGGGATAATAATGTTCAGGAATCGTGTTTGCGTTCCTCCCATCCCCGAATTAAAGAATGAGCTGCTGGATGAGGCTCATAGTTCATCATTTTCTATTCATCCTGGAAGCACGAAGATGTATAGGGACCTGAAAGAGTACTTCTGGTGGGATGGCATGAAAAGAGATGTTGCTGAATATGTCTCTCGATGCTTGGTTTGTCAACAAGTTAAAGCTGAGAGACAGAAGTCTAAGGGGATGTTACAACCATTACCCATACCCGAATGGAAATGGGAAAACATCACTATGGACTTTGTCACAGGACTTCCTAAAACATCCAAAGGCAATAATTCTATCTGGGTCATAGTTGATCGTCTTACAAAGTCTGCACACTTCATTGCTATTAGAGAGGATTTCTCTCTAGATCAGCTTGCCAGGATATATGTAAAGGAAGTGGTAAGATTGCATGGAGTACCACTTTCTATTATATCTGATCGAGATCCGAGATTTACCTCGAAGTTCTGGCGAAGTCTTCAGCATACTCTGGATACAGAGTTGAGTTTCAGCACTGCTTATCATCCCCAGACAGACGGTCAGTCTGAGAGAACAATTAAAACCCTAGAAGATATGTTGAGAGCTTGCTCTATGGATTTCAAAGGAGGTTGGGATCAACACCTACCTTTGGTGGAATTTTCTTATAATAATAGCTTTCACTCCAGTATTCAGATGGCTCCTTATGAAGCTCTCTATGGAAAGAAATGCAGGACTCCAACTTGCTGGGATGAAGTTGGGGAAAGAAAGCTATTAGGACCTGATCTCGTTGATGAAATGGCATAAAAGGTTAGATCTATTCAACAACACATAAGAGCAGCTCAGAGTCGACAGAAAAGTTATGCCGACAACCGAAGAAAAGACCTAGAGTTTGAAGTGGGCGATAAAGTGTTCTTACGAATATCTCCCTGGAAGAGGGTTATGAGATTTGGAAAGAAGGGGAAGTTGAGCCCTAGATATATCGGTCCTTTTGAAATACTGGATCGTGTTGGGAAGGTAGCTTACCGATTGGCGCTTCCACCTAATCTCCCTCAAGTTCACGATGTGTTCCACGTATCTCTCCTGAGAAAGTACATACCAGATCCTTCACATGTACTCAGCTCAGAAGTTGTACCGCTGGAGCAAGATCTTTCTTATGAAGAACAGCCGATAGAGATTCTGGATCGTAGCGAAAAAGTCCTACGAAACAAGACCACTCGCTTGGTGAAAGTTTTATGGAGGAACCACCAACTTGAAGAAGCTACATGGGAGCTTGAGGATATGATGAGGGAGAAGTATCCTCATCTATTTGTTACAAAGTGATGAATTTCGAGGGCGAAATTCTTTTTAAGGGGGGTAGAATGTAACACCCGAGACTTTTATGTTATATAAATTATCAAAGGAATCTTTTTCTACGCAACACTTTCTTGACTTGCTTTACACGCAATCGCGACCTTCCTCGATAGCTTGCGTCGTACGCAATACCGAGTTTCACTAAACAACAATATGCTATTAAAACTAGCCGTTATGAATAGTAATAACCACTTTTTGAAATTTTATAAATTTTATTTTTCAAAATGGACTTCATTTTTGGACTCAGAATATCGAAATTAGCCTAGGGTGAAATTTTGGTATTTTTCTGAAAACTTTCAATTTTTGATGAATAGTGAAACCACTAAGTGGTAGGTTAAAAACTGAATTTTGCATAAAACTTAATTTTACCGCTTCTGTGAATGGAATTTCAAAAATCCGAGAGACACGGTTAATATCAAGGACTAAAATGTGGTTCAATGAGATGAAAATAATTTTTTGGGGAATAGTAACTTTTTACTATTTTTACCGCGGTTAATAGTAAATAGGGTAACTAAGGGTAAATATGATATCAATATTACCCTAACACATGTCCTAATACTATTGGACAAGTGTAATTCGACCAAAAACAAACTTAGGAATAAAATATTACCATTTAGGCCCACTTGGATTAGATTAGGACATTTATTATTAATTTATTTAAAGAAGGGTTAAAATAGTTAAAATCAAAGTTTAACAAGTAAATCATTTTTAATATAGGGTTATACATAAGATACATTCGATTGTAAATATTCATTAGAAAGCTAAAAAGATTTCCTACATGATGGTATTTTATTTGTAATTTTTAGACATCAAATAATTTAATTTATTTATGACACAAAGATGATGCAGTAATTATCTTATTAATGAAATATTGAAAAAATTGATAATATAAATACCAAAATAAATGTAATTTTAGACTTTTTATGAATTCCACTAATTTTCTAGGTTACTATGATATATTAGTGTTGATTTAATCAACTTGGTTCGAACATATAATTCTGTTATAACTTTCACAAAAATCATATATCAAATAGTGTCAAAATTGACACAAAATAGTTTTTAAATCAAATATTATATTATTAATTGTTATTTTATTCCTAAAAATCTATGGTTCGGCCAAATGACTTAGATAAGGATATATATATTAATAATAAACAATTTGGGGTTCGTTTGGCATGTTATAGTAAGTGTATTAACCATATAGTGAAAGAAAACAAAAAGACACGGTAAAAGTTAAATTAATTAACTTGGAGTTAAATCTAATTGATAAGGTTAAAATATTACCCTAAACTTGTCTAAATCCTATTGGTTGATAGTATTTCGACCCATCCCCACTTTAGCTTCGAAATAAGACCCTTTGGAACCATTATAAACCGATTTTGACTTTAATATAAAATAATATTTTGAGATATTCCTAAGGTGCCCCTCTCCTCCCTTATAAAAGGGCACCTCCTCCCCCTCCTCCTCACACCAATTTGAGCACTCCAGCTCGGCCAACCCCTGCCATTTTCCCTTCTCCACTTCCCTAGAATAATCCTAGAGGTCCTGGTCTTCTCCAAAGACCAATCTTAGTTCCTTAAGTGGAGGATTCAAAAAGGCGTTCCAAAGAAGAGGTAATATCCATTACCGATCTTTTCAATTTCTTTCTTCTTCAACTTCTTCTTCTTCAGTTGTTTCATGATAAAGTAATAACATCAGTATTACTTACATACTGATATGTTATTATAAATATGAAACAACCCTAATTCACCTTCTATCCATCCTACGGAAAAATGAAATCACCGCGCGTGCGTACGTACGGAATACCGTCTCCACGCCGTGGTGTAATCTATTTTCCACCATCACCTTACAAGGATGGGTATAATTGTGTAATGAGTAATTATATATGATTATTATTAAGTAATATTGATACTGAAATAATATATATATATACTCCAATACAATTCCACGATCATAGGAACGATATCATCACTCGTGCGTACGTACGGAATACCGTCTCCACGATGTGATGCGACTCGTTCTACATGATATTCATTTCATAATGATTGTATAAATGAATTGAATGAATGAATATGGTATATACTACACTAATACCATTCTGGAAATTAATTATCTATAACCTAAAGATAAGAATAAGAATTTATTCGACAAAACACGCATAAGAACAAAAAGTTATAAAGACCCGAGTAACAAGTAACAATGAAATATTACTAACAAGAAGCTAATAATATGACCATATATGATCTCATGTATGATTCTGGAATAAGTCAATAACATTATTTAAACCATTATACAGGAGCTTCGGACATGAACAAAGCAAATCGGACCTAAGGTAAGGGAAATATCACAATCTCATTTTTATCCGAGATTGTTTATTCGTAAGTATTTACTGGGGTGTATTTTATCATCCACATCCATGTTCCCTCAATATGTAATATTGTTTCCATCCACTTGAAATAGTTTAAATCCAATTTTACCCTTAGGTGAGTTTTTAGTAAAGAATATGAAAGGAATCTTTTGTCGTTTTTCCGTACGAGGTACTTTTTGACATTTCCGACAAAAGTACGAAGAATGTTTTTTTTAACTTATACGGCATGAATGGATTTTTAAAACATTACTTCAAAGAATCTTCCTTTACAAGTTTTCAAGTTTATTTTTAATCAACTTCTTTTATTTTAAAGTTGTATGACATGTTATGAAAGGAAAAATGTTTTTGAAGAAGAAAGGATATTTTCCTCAAGAATTCAATTCAAGTGTTTTATCAAAATTATTTTCCATCTAAGATAATAAAGGGTTCTGTTTCTATCCATATTTTTACATTGGTTTGACTATGTTGTGATGGAATTATGTTTATGAATTCCTTTATCATATATGAATTGATTTATGATGTCATGATGTTTCAAGAATCCCATTTTTGTTATATGTGTTATGCGATGATGTATGTTTTATGATTATGTGGCACACATAAGAAAGGATTCATTATAAGATGGGTGGGACCTATATCTCCCTCCAATGCATTGGGTAATGATTTTATATCTCATGAGATAGACATGGCTGGAACGGAAGGTTATTTCGGTTCAGTGATACAGGACTGAAACGAGGAGTGAACTCGGTTCAGAAAGGGACTTTGTCCACTAAGATAGTCTTGGCAATGAGTCATGACTAACAAGAAATGATTTTCCATGATTATGTGTGCATGCCACAAAGTTTCAAGTTTTATGTTATGGGGATCTCATTTTCACTTCTATGATTTATTCCATGTTAAGATATTATGATCTCTTTTGCAGGTTTTGATTTTCATAAAGATATGATATGATTTTTTATTTCCTTTATTTGCCCTTGCTGAGCATTTGAGCTCACCCTTTTATGTTTTCTTTTCCCCAGGTCAGGAAGATGGATATTAAGTAGAATATTCTAAAAGGGACCCTAGATATGATGAAATAAATGGGAGACACTGTAGAAGATTTATGAACCAGTTGTTTATGTTTCCCCAGTTTCTAAAGACACTATACCTATACGGTCCTTTGTGGTTTTGTCATATGTTGTAATAAGTGTGATTCAATTTTGAAGTATTAACAATGTATGTAAAGTGTGGGTCTTTATATACCATTATTCATTTAATTTTGTATATATATACGATAATTTCATTTGAGGAAGTGCGGACTACAGCCCCCTCAAAGTGATATGACTCGTTCACACCATTCATGGAACATATAAAGGATGGTGGTAATGAAATTAAGTAACATATATAACATATTATATTATACTGGAATAATAATAAACCTATTTATCATTTTTTTTATTCCTTTTTGAAGGAAAAATGAAATGGAAGTTGTGTTCATGGGTACGTACGGATTGCCGTCTCCACGAATGCGATGAGATTCATTCCACATCGTATCCATTCAAGACTAATTTCATTTGATGATTAAAAATAATTTTTAAGGACTTGATATCATTCTGGATATAAATATGATACAAACTACGTATAAAAAACACGTCTTATGTAACAAAAGGTATAAAAGAAAACGAGTAAATGAACACCCAAAACGACGATAATACTAAAATATTATTAACAAATCAATATTAAAAGATCATAGAGGATACCATATTTATGTATATTATTATTGTATAATTTAGTAACAATTATTTACCATTATATAGGAGGTTAACCTACCCTCAACCAAGGAAATGTACAAGGTAAGGGTTTATTTCACAATCTCTTCATTATCTGAGGTTGTTTATAGGTAATTATCTACTGGGACCTCTTTATCATCCACATCCATGTTTCTTAAAAATGTATTTCCAAACATTCTTACTATTTTATATAATATGTGTTGAAGTAATTTATACCCATGTTTGACTTTTTATAAGATGTTTAAAAAAGAATCTTTACATCATTTTCCAAACAACTTTCTTTTTAATCATTTTGAAAAAATTAAGTTAAGAATGTCTTTTTTTAACTTATACAGCGGGTGCAGCTATTTTCCACCGTTGTAAAATCTTCGAAGCTTCCCTTAAAATATTATAAGAATATTTTCATAGTAAATGTTTTATTTTATTATTATGCGACTTTTAAATGTTTTAAAAAAAAAGAGATATTTCTCTCAAATAGTTTTGATTTCATATATGCCAACATCCTTTGATGGATTTAAAGATTATTTGAAGTTGATTTATTATGATACAAAACTTCCATATTGTATTGAAGGTTTTTTGATATGTTTGACTGTGGATGTGTTATTTTTATACCATTTATGGTTTATAGAGAATGTATTTACATTTTGTATGCTAGTTTTAATACAAATGTTTATGTTATGTTTAAACATGTTCATATGAGGAATGCATTGGACTTAGTAAGTGATGGGTGGAGCCCGCTATATCTCCTCGATGAATCTGTAGGTGTCATGAGACAATCCAGTGTCTTGGCATGAGGCCTTGAAAAAATCATATTTTCAGTCTTGGCATGAGGCCTTGGATACATGGTTAGATAGTCTGAAATCATGCATTCCATCATTGTGAAAGTGGTTATTGATAATGCATGTAATTATTCGACTAGTAGAATATCCATGTGAATATGTAAATGGAATTATTTAATTTCATTTCTACCATATTATGCTTAATTTAATGTTTAAAATTCTTTTGATTTAGTTATACATTGCCTTAAATGTTTATGCTTATTTATGAAAGTTTAAGCTCTATTGTTATCCTTACAGGGCATTTGAGCTCACCAATTTCTATGTTTTATATTTCCCAGGATGTGAAGAAGTATTTTATGAATGGCCTACAAGGATAGTATAAGGGGATATGAGTGTGGAGACATGATGTTGTTGTATTTTTCACTTTATGATGTAATGTAAACTTTATGAATATATCTAGTTATTCCAAGGCTACTAAACTAATCGGTCATTCAAGACATGATCTTTTGTGATCATGCCAATGTTATGCAATAATGCACCGACTCTGGGTAACTAGGGTGAGGGCGTTATAGTTGGTATCAGAGAATGTTTATTACAAACCTTGTGAACTAGATTTAGATAAAATCTGATTAGAGCACAAAGACCTAAGATGGACTTTGAGGATTAGTATAGAAGATCTTCCTAGAATTTTGGTATTGTAGAAATTTTGTGAGTTTTCCAAAAATACATCCCTATCTAGATACGAGTAGGTAGAGGCAGATATGGAATAGATGTACCTAGGGTTAAAACCTAAAAACACTGTTTTGTGCTAGACTCGAATGGGAACTGATGCACGACAACGGGCCTTGCGGCACTCTTGCTTACGACACTCCTAGGGGATATGCTTAGGATAATTCTCATTTTCCTTACAAATCATTATGAAGGGTTTATGAGTATATAATTCATCAATGAAAACATCCTTATTATTATGGATTATATCCATAAACCATTCAATTTACATTAGGTATTTTACATGTTTGGAATTATTCATTGCAATTCATAAACTAACCTAGTGTAAGCTGTTGTAGAGAAGTGGCACCCAGTAGAAGGAATGTGAACTCCATCAACAATTATGATCCAAAGATTAAGAAGAATCATATCTTTCACAATATTAAGACAACATTTAGATGGAAAATGTTCTCCCATGTATTCTCAACATATGAATAAATAGTATCATGTGTTAATAAGATAAGTAAATAATTCTCTGAGTCCTATGGATTTGAAGGGAAGCAGGAGAAGAAAATGATGGAAGAGAGAAAGATGGATAAAGGGAAGAGGAAAAAGAATAATTTTCCCATATGTGATAATTGTGGGAAGAAACACCCTGGAACTTTCATGAAGGGAATGTGATTTTGTTTTAAGTGTGGAGAAAAAGGACACCAAGTACGTGACTGCAAGGGTAAGAAAAAGGTTTCCAATGAACAATGCTTCATCTGTATGTATTTGAGACACTATGTGAACCGATGTCCAAATAATCAAAGTATTCCCCAAATGATGCTATTGGATAATAATCATGTTATGATACCACCACAGATGAGGAGGAATGATTAGAGTTATTATGTTTTTATTAACGAATTATTTCATTTGAGTGTTGTATCAACAATTTACTGGTTATAATAATCATGGAGTATATAAGGATTGTACTGCAGTACTATTTAATTAATTACTTGAGATTGTGTGGAACCAAGAAAAGTGACTCAATAGTAGGTTAAATTTTTGGAAAATATACAGTTGAGAGAAAGATAAACCAAAATATGGTCCTGATACCATGGTATTGATTTTGGAATAATACATGATTGATTTGGATAAATTATATTGGATATTATTGACTACCTTGAAACAGGTTAATGATTTGTATATTCCATAATTTTTCGAGTTTACAACATTTTTGGATAGAAAGAGGATATCCCGTATTCTATATGTAATAATGGATCATGAATGTAATCAATAAGGTTTTATGGTAATTCATGAGGTTGCAGTGTTTTATAAGAATACATGATGAAAGTGTTCACATGTTATTCCATGGAAAAATGATCTTCATTGTGTTTAACTTCCTTATAAATTTTGGACTGTGAGTTTAGACAGAAGTATTTTGGATAATTCTAGTTTGAGATTATTTTTGGATTGCCATAAAAGGTCAACCCGGAGGTCGGGCGACAACCTGTCGCGTCCGTCACGACCGCGAGACTTGAACCCACAACCGAAGGGCGATAAGGGTGTATCACCTACCACTGGCCCACGTGATGTCCTGGATTGAATAATGTAGTATTTTTTCAAAAAAATTCCGGAATGTGAATTACAAATTCCTTTTTTTGAACCCTATACGAATAGGATAAATAGAATACTATTTTTAAGTTCTATTATCTTTTAGAGTGAAAGATGAGTTTTTGCTAGAAATTAGTTAAAAGATGGGACTCTACTTGTCAGGTATATATTTTTCTTCTTCTCTAATTATATGAATAATGTAATTCTGATACTTTAGTGAAGATATCTTAAAACAAAAAAAATGTGTTTTCCTAATACAATATTTTTTGTTGAACCGATGGTATTTTAAATCAAAATATATTGATGAATTTAAGGCCCTTAATTTTACACTTGTTTGTAATTGATGACCTCAATCACTACCTATAAATATTTATGTTTTTCCTCCAATTATATGTATTTAATTTCCACCAATGTTCCACTAATCGAGATCATAATTTGGTGGTGACCCTTTAATTAAGACTAAATTTTATTAACCTAATTTCCGATGTGGGTTTTCCCAAAGTTATTTTCTATTTCCAGCCATTTATTTTTGAAAAATAATTTCAAATTGACAGGATGCAATTTATTGAAGGGGGAAGAATGCAACACCCCAAGATTTCATAGTACGTTATTTCTTCAAAGTAATTCAATAACTTGCACTACACGCAACACCGATTTCTATCACACCATGACTTACCAAACAAGCCGTTAAAAAGTGGTTATGAATCGTATTAAATTAATTTTGACCCTTATATAATCCTTATAATTTTATAATATATATAATGAGTTTCTTAGACATAATGTAAAAAAATACAATTTTTCAAATAAAATAATTATTTTTTAAAAAATGAAAATTTACCGCCTTGTAATGGAGAATCCTTTTTAAATACAATATTTTAAACTTTTATATATTCAATTTTACAAAATAAACATCTTATTTAGAATCATGACATATGAATTTAGTTTCGATAATGTTTTGGTGTTTTTTTGATAACTTTCATATTTGGGTGAATAATGAGAAATACTATATTTTAACTGAAAACAACTTTTTAAATTAAAATAATTTATTTTGTTAAATTATACATTTTAATGTATTGTAAGTTTAAAAAGAATATATTTTTACCATTTAATCTAATGATGGTCATTCTAAGTAATTTCACTTTGAAATTGGACATAAACAAGTGTCAAACTTTTGGTTGTTATTATTTATTAAAAATACGCCTTTTGGTTTTGATAGCGGGAATTAATTTTAAATTAATAAATGCAATTTATAAGATTTGAATTTGTTAAAATAGGCTTCATTATTGAATTTTTAATATCAAAATTATCCTTGGGTGAATTTTTGGTATTTTTCTGAAAACAGACAATTTTTGATGAATAGTGAAAAACATTGAGTTATTGGTTAAACCTGAATTTGTATTTAAATAATTATTTATGTAATTTAAATTTATTTTAGGTCAAAATATATACTTAAGACCTATATAAGTTCAATTTACTTTATTGGAGTTAGCTTACAATAATTTTAGATATATAAATATTTTATTGAACTTTTCACCGTCTTTTACCCAACTCTTTAGTGAATTTGCAAATTCACATAAGACATTATTTCACTGCTTCTGTGAGTGGAATTTCGAAAATCCGAGAGATACGATTAATATCAAGGAGTAAAATGTTGTTCAATAAGATAAAAATATTTTTTGCTGAATAGTTACTTTCTACTTTTATTTACCACGGTTAAAAGTAAATATGGTAATAGAGGCTAAATATGATATTATTATTACACTAACACATGTCCAAACTCTATTTTAAAAGTTTAATTCGACCAAAAATAACCTTAGGAATAAAATATGAACCTCTTTGTTCCACTTGTATTAGATTAGGACATTTATTATTATGTAATTCAAAGAAGAGTTCAAAGAGTTAAAATCAAAGTTAAATAACTAAATCATTTTTAATATGAGGTTATAAAGAAGATAAATTAGATTATAAATATTTATTATAAATTTAAACTATTTCCTACATAATGATATTTTATTTATAATTTTAAGACATTACATAATTTAATTTATTTGTGACACAATGGTGATGCAGTAATTACCAAATTGGTGAAATATTAAAATAATTGGTATTATAAATATCCAAATAAATGTAATTTGAGACTTTTTATGAATTAAAATAATTTTATAGCTTAATATTGTATATTATTATTTTTTATATGAATTTTATTCGAAGTAATAATGCTGTTATGAATTTATAAAAAACAAAATACCCAATAGTGTCAAAATTGATTAAAAGAGTTTTTGAACCAAATATTATATTATTAATTTATATTATATTCCTAAAAATCTAATTATTGGAAAAAGGACTTATATAATGATATTTCTATCATTAATGGACCACTTGGGGGTCTCTTGGAAGTTTATAGTATGTTTATTAACTATATAATATAAAAATACAAAGAGACATGGTAAATGTCAAAATATTTAACTAAGAGTTAAATATAAAATATAAGATTACTATAGTGGCCCAAACCTATCTAAAATATATTGGATGAGTGGTTTTAGGCCCATAACCATCTTATACTTTGAATAATTTACTTTGGAGACATTATAAATCGAATATGATGTTATTATAAATTAATACTTTATGATTTTTCTAAAGAGCCCCTCCTCCCCCTTATAAAAGGACCCACTTGTAACCAATTCCTCACACCTCTCAAGCCTTTTGGATCGTCCAACCTCTACCCAATTAATCTCACTACATCCCTCTCCTCCTCCTAGAAGCCTTACCTTAGGCAGAAGGAACTTCAAGAATCCTTTTTGGTTCAAACCAATGGGAGTTACCCAAATTAAATGTAACGATTTCTCTTAACTTCTTTTTGTTTATTTTAATTATCCCACCCCTAAACTCTTTATATTTTATTATTTTGTAACAAAAATAGTATCCTCAATATACTAGGGTGTTTTTATGAGATGTATTTGAACTACACTTACACACACCTCCATCTAATGGGTGATGAGCATAATGTTTAAGTGGTTGGAAACCAAACGCCTCACGTAACGATAATTATTCAAATTATCTCCTACCTTCTCTCATCGTGGCCATTATGAGGGAAATGTATATAAATATGATATTTCTGATATTTATTTTATATATATTCTTCTGAAATTTTATTTTATATCATACCATTATTCGTTTCATGTAGTATATATATAAGATAATTTCATTTGAGGAAGTGCGGACTACCGCCCCCTCAAAGTGATATGACTCGTTCATACCATAAATGGAACTTATAAAGGATGGTGATAATGAATGTAAGTAACATATATAACATATTATATTATACTGGAATAATAAAATATCTATGTATCATTTTTTATTCCATTTATAATGAAAAATGAAATGGAAGTAGTGTTCGTGGGTACGTACGGATTATAGTCTCCATGAATGTGATGAGATTCATTCCCCATCGTATCCATTCAAGAAAAATTTCATTTTATTATTAAAAATAATGTTTAAGGACATTATATTATTCGGGATATGAATAATATACAACCTAGGGATAAAAAACATAGCTTATGTAAAAAGTGTATAAAATAAAACGAGTAAGTGAACACTCGAAACAACGATAATAATAAAATATTATTTACAAATCCATATTAAAAGATAATATATGATATCATATTTATGTATTTGATTCATGTATAATTTAATAACAATTATTTCACCATTATACACGAGGTTAACCTACCCACAACCAAGGAAAATTACAAGGTAAGGTTTTATTTCACAATCTCTTCATTATCTGAGGTTATTTATACGTAGTTATCTACTAGGACCTCTTTATCATCCACATCCATGTTCCTCAAAATTTTATTTCAATACATTCTTACTATTTTACAGAATACGGGTCAAATTCATTATTACCCTTTTTTTCTTTTTATAAGAAGTTTATAAAATAATATTTATGTCATTTTTTAAACAAGGTCCTTTTTAACCTTTTCGACAAAATTAAGGTAAGAATGTATTTTTTTAACTTTTATGGAGGGTGTAGCTATTTTATACCATTGTAAAATCTTCAAAGCTTCTCTTAAAATATTATAAGAATATTTCCAAAGTAAATGTATTATTTTATAATTATGTTACTTTTAAATGATTTCAATAAAAGTGATATTTCTCTCATATAGTTTTGATTTAATCTATGTCCACTTACTTTGATGGATTTTAAGCTTATTTGAAGTTGATTTATTATGATACAAAACTTATATATTGTATTGAAGGTTTTTTGATATGTTTTACTGTGTATGTATTATTTTTATACCATTCATGGTTTATGGAGAAAGTATTTACATTTCGTATTCTAGTTTTAAGACTAATGTTTATGTTATGTTTAAACCTGTTCATATGAGGAATGCATTGGACTTTGTATGTGACGGGTGGAGCCTGAAATAGATCATCAATTCATCGGTAGGTATAATGAGACAAACTAGTGTCTTGGCATGAGTCCTTGACAAAATCTTATTTGTAGTCTTGGCACCAGGCCTTGGCTACGTGGTTGTGATAGTCTGGCATTATGCATTCCATCATTATGAAAGTGGTTATTGATATTTCATGAGATTATTCGACTATTAGAATATCCATTTGAATAATTAAATGGAATTATTTCATTTTATTTCTACCATATTATTCTGATGTTCAAGTTTAAAAGGCTTTTGTTTTAGTTATACATTTCCTTAAATGTTTATTCTTATTTATAAATGTTTCTGCTATATTGTTGTCCATACTGGGCATTTGAGCTCTCCCCTTTCTATGATTTATTTATCTCGGGATGTTAAGAAGTATTTTATGAATGAACTGTAGAGATAGTATAAGGGGATATGATTTTGGAGACAAGATTTTGTTGTAGTTTTCACTTTATGATGTAATGTAAACTTTATGAATGTATCTAGTTATTCAAGACTACTAAACAAATCGGTATTTTGAGAATTGATCTTTTGTGATCTTTCCATTGTTATGTAATAAAGCACCCACTCTGGGTAACTGGGGTCGGGGCGTTACAGTTCATCCTAGAATTCAGAAAATATATTAAGCATTGAAAGTACAATTTTTGTGGTCTAATATTAAAAGGAAAGTGGCCAAATTTTATTCGAGATTCTTGACATGTCAGAAAGTCAAGGTAGAGAATCAGTGGCCTTATGAATGTGGAAATCTTTAACTATCTCTGTCTGGATGTGTGAATATATATAATTGAATTTTATTACATGCCTCCCATGAACGGTCCAAAAGCACAATGCCATATGGGTGATAGTGGACCAACTCAAAAAATCGGCCCATTTCATCCATTTTAATGAATCTCTTACATTAGAGTATATGTACAAAATCTATATCTGTGAGGAGGTAAGGAGGCATGGTGTTCTAATTTCTATTTTAATAGATAGAGATATGAGGTTCACCTATCAATTCTAGAAATCCTTATTTCAATCCCTAGGCACATAGTTCACGATGAGTACGGTGTATCATCCTTATATGAATGAGAATCCCGAGAGAATGATAAAAACATTGGAAGATATGTTACAGGCTTGTGTGGTCAATATTAATGGCACATGGGAGGAATAATTACCCTTGGGGGAATTATCATATAATAATAGTTATCATGACTCGATAGAGATTTCTCTGTTCGAAGCACTGTATGGGCATCCGTGTTGTTCTCCACTTTGTTGGATGGAAACTTGTGAGACCATGATAGTTGGACAAATCATTTTCCATGTTACTATGTATAAGTTCAAATTTATCATGAAGAGAATAAGGAAGGATCAGAGTCATCAGAAATCATATATGAACCATCGACGACGATCGCGGTCGTTCAACGTGGGTGATCATGTGTTTTTTAGAATCTCTCCTAGTCAAGGACAACATCGGTTTGGAAAATAGGGAATGTTATCTCTAAAGTATATTGGGACTTTTTTATACTTAATCAGGTTGTAGAGGTGACATATAGGTTTGATTTTCCACTATAGTCAGTGTAGTTCACAAGGCATTCCATGTTTTTTAGTTGAAGAAGTATCAGACGGATCCTGACCATGTGATTTGATGTGATCATGTTGAGCTTGAGCTGGATGCTTCCCTTGTGCGCATTCCATTGTGGATTTTGGATAAGCAAGAGAATTTAATGTTTGTTAAACGCATTGGTATAGTTCGGGATTTGTGGTGTCATGGTCAGATTTTGGAGGATACTTGCGAACAAGAGAACGAGATGGTCGAGTAATGGATTAGCTCTTTCGGCAAAGCAATGATTATCTACATTCCGAGGATTAAAAGACTAATGGTTTGGAGAATGTATGACCCATGGTTTGAAGTATGTAACCATTTTTAATGCCTTTTTATGTGTATAAATTGGTTGGGTTGTTTTTGGAAGAGTTTGGGATGGTTTTGGGAATGTTTGTAAGCTTTTTTGGGGCTTCACATATTGAGAACTATTAGGGAAAACCATTCAACAAACCCAACTAATCGTGCAACATGAGACTATAGAACATTTCATGGTTTTCACACTATTTTAACAAGGTATTCACATGGTTTATATAATAATGAGAGTAGGTTGTGTGGGGTTCCATTTGAGATAGTAGCATGCACATAGTTAGTTCACAGTTTTCCCAACTGTGCGAGCTAATTGTACGATACAATAAAAATTGGGTTTTTAAATCTGGGATTGGTCAGGATTTTCCCAAAACCCTCCATTAATTCTCCCACTATAGCCTCACTTAGTATTTTTGTTTAAAAAAGGATATAGTGTATCTCCCACTCCTTTTGGAACTGATTCAATGGGTTTTCAATGTGAGGTAGAGGTGATTATCTTCCTCTAAGTCTCCACTCTTGATTTATTCTCAGTTTTCCTTATATCTAGTTCTCCCCCTCTCTCGGTTTTCTTTATCTACACCCGTTTCATTTAGATATAGGGTTACTGTTTCATAAAATGATAATATTGAGGTTTTATTATGTTATTAAAAGGGATCTAAGGGGGATTTGGTGGAATTTCAATCGGATTTGTTATGTGGTTGTGAGTTGGTCTATTTCACCAATACCATAATGTATGTGTCATCTCTATCATCTCGACATTGTTAGAACTAAATTTTTTTTTCCAATATATTATTTTTACTTGAAATTAATTATTGATTATGATATGTGAATGTTTTTGGAAATCACATTTGTGATGTTTTGTGGATTTTTGGGAAAATCGGTGATTGCAGTGTAATGTTAATTGTTGTCGGATTTTAAATTTTTTATTTTAAAATTGGTTTCATGGACTAGTTTATTGAAATGGTTTGTGGAAATGGTTATCAATAAAAAGTTTGTTTTATTGAAATATGGATTTGATATGATTAATGGATTAAGGGATATTTTTGGTTTTGAAATGGTTGTTAGCATAATGTTGTGGGCTTGGTACGATATTATAACTTATTGGTTAAGTATGCATGCTTGTGTTTTGGAATGGATGTGAAGTGAGTAGGGAGTACCAATATAAAAATGGGATGGATAAGGAATAGAAGTGCCACCATAAATGATAAGTGGTCAGGAAGTACCATTGTATTTGGAATGTAGTAAACGGTCTTGGAAGGGAAGTTCCATAGTGATTTCTACCAGTTTGGGTATGTGATACTCTATCGTTATTCGTTGTTTGTGTGGGGTTATATAAGGTGTAAATTGTTGTGACAATATGTCATGGTAAAATTTCGTATGTCTTGTTGTTTATTTTCCCTTGTATTGTTTAGTTTTGGGTAAAAATGCCTTGGTAAGAGTTTTTTGGCTTGTAGGGTATTGTTGCACAATATTTTGTTTTATATAATTTTTTTATATAAATGTGAAAATATTCAATCATAGTGTCATGTATAGGGAAGTAATTTGTATAAAACCTACAGAGTATTTTACTCACCCCCTTCATTGGAACTTTGGTGCTCTTATAGATGTTGTTTTATAGGACATATGTAAGGGTAAGGAATCTCATTTTGTGTGTGGTTCATCTTGGTTATTGGGAAGTCTTATGGTGTTTGGAGGCTGGAGCTTGGTGTTGAGCCATGGAGCATGTCATGGTTTCCATTGGGTTTTGTTGTTTAGTCTTCCTCTTGGTACTCTGATTCTGAAAATATTTGTTTGTTTGTATTAGTCTATTCTTCTTGTTGAGTTGTAAAACATTGTTGACATGCATAATGTAGTGTTGGTTGGTTATTTCATAAAATGAAAAATCATTCACCAATTGTTCTTGAAGCCCTCGGTATTCATTTTCAACCATTGGTGCATTGAAAATGTTTCTTAATGCCAAGTAGCATCTCACCATGTTTTCATTCCAATTATAAAGGGGAGGGATTTTACACTTAACATATAATATAATTTCCCCGAAAATACAAAAAACTATATTTAAAGGTCCTTTAATACTACCATTTAATTTGTTCTCAAACATTTTTCTAATTCAAAATTCCTTTTATTAAGAATAAATATTTAATTCATCAACTTAATTTTTAAACCTATCCCCATCATAACCCCACTTTGAGTTAATCAAGAAACACTCTATGACTCCCATGCACACATTTATTTGTCTGTGGAATAGTGACTAACACCAAGGTTATAAGTCACTCAAGTAGATTTCATTGACCGCTCAACATAACTTAGAACCACAAATATCGTTGATGGGAAATACTGAATACAAAATACCGATTCCATGATCCAAATGATATAACAATTACATGAATATCACTTATGCATATAATAAATTCATATTTTAAATATAATAAAAAAATCATCAAATTATATCTTATAGCGACATCAATCTAACAAATACTAGATCAACAACATTCCAAATTACAAAAACTCAAAAAATGTCATTTATCTTCACCCAGAAACTCACTCCACCAACCTAAAATATATAGAATGTAAAAAAATATCTAATGTATGAGTCTATATATGTAGTTGCCTATATTAATTCTCAATGGAGACATAGCATAATTTTGAGTTTTAGGAACCTAGGACAATTTGACAAGGGGAAATGGTAAATTAATGTTATATGAAGACATTAAAAAATATATTTAATGGTATTATTAAACAATAGGTGCAATGTTTTCTCCAAGCAGTGCTGGCATGATTTTGGGAGCATTGCAGTGCATTAGAAATAATATTTTAAATAAAAAAATTATTTTTAGTCTCTCTATATGTATTAATGAGAATTACAGATTTCCTACTAAAAAAATCATGGATGAGAAATCCATAACCACCATCATGTCTTGAATAGTTGATTTACCATAGGATTGATATTGTTAAAGTTCACATTAGGGTTTCAGTTGGTGATGTTGTGGGTATGAAGAATTAAACCAAAATAAATTGGATAAGTTTTTATTGTTTGATTAATTAGTCACCACCCTAATTCCTCTTATTAATATATCTTTATCCCTCTACACTAGGTTGAGTGGAAAAGGAACCCTTGAGGGGGAGGGAGAAGAATATGGATTGTTAGATGACACTAATGAATAGAAACTGGACATTGATTCAAATTTAATCGACAATCGAGGTAAGGCTTGATATTTTGAATTACGTCACTCTTTATAAAAAAAATTATGAATTTTTTTAAGTTGTAGAGATATTTTCATCATGATTATATAGGGATGAATTATTTTTTTATTTTCCTTAATTTATTTTAATAATCAAATCATGGTTCTTAAATACTCAATTTTGTTTCATGTATTTTAAGTGTTGTTTTGATTTAATTTTATTGGGGTTTTTTGGTGACGATCCTGATGATGATGGATGAAGAATGTGATTACTGAATACTCACTTTTACCTATTTTTATCTTCGATCTCCTTCCCTACAACTATCATATATCATGTTCCCCTCTTTCCAAATTTAATATTATTATTATTATTATTCTTTTTTTGTTGTTGTTTTATTTTTATTATTATTATTATTATTACTACAACTACAAGTATTATTCTTAGTATCATTACCATTATGATTATCATTATTACTGTGTAATTAATATATATATATATATATATATATAATCATATGGATTGGGCATGACAACCCTTTCTCTCTCCTATCAACATATTGTTCAATTCCCCTATATTAATTTTCATATTAATGTGTGGGTGGTCTTCTACAAGTAAACATTTATGCCCTACTCCATCTAAAGATACACATCGATGTCTTATTTTTTATACTATTAAAAAAAGTAATTGGAAATAGGTACTTGTTTATTTTAACACATCCACAGAGTCATTAACGTGTCGTGGGATTCAATGCCATTGGCCCTAGTTTAGAGACAAAGGCTTTAGAGCTTGAAACTCCTTTGCTTCATCTAAAAAAACTCATTTTTATGTTTTTTAATTTTTATTGTTTTGTGTGTGATTCTATATATATATATATCAATATAATTTAACTACTATTTTATCCAAAATTTCTCTTATTAAAGTAATATGAAAATATAATTAGAACTCTTACTCAGGAATCCCTTTTATAAGGGTGGGTGTTCTGAAAATCCATATAGATTTCAAATATGAGATTAATTTTTCCCTTTTGTTCGATGACGGAATAATAATATATTATATGTATTAATTAGTAATTAATTATTAATAATTATTAAATATAAAATTTTCATTGATAGAATAATATCAATTACATATAAATAGTGTTATGAAAAAATAAATATTAATTACTAATAAATAAAATTAACAGATAACTACATAAATAGTAATTGACTTTTATTATTTAATTAGTTTTAAATCATAGATAATTATTAATTAATAAAATGAACAATAACTGAATAATAATAACAACAAAATAATAATTAAGGAATTACAATTATAATCAGATATTAGAAATTATTCATTAAATAAAATTAATTATTGATTAATAATTTTCACTACCACATATCGGGACAAGGGATGCTTCAAGTATTATTAGTGCTAAGAAGAAAGTGCTAATAAAAGGGGGTATTTTATCAGTTCTAGCAAAATGAACTGATAAAACTTCCCTTTATCAGCTCTAAAAAAGTGCTGACAATGATGTAACCTTTATCATCACTTTTCTTAGCGATGATAAAAGTTTTTAACAAAAAATATTATAAATATATATAAATTTATTATATTTATATACACAAATAATTTTTATTTGTGTACATTAAATAAAAAAATTCATGATTATTATAAATATATATTTTTAATAATTCAAATATATATATATATAGTGTTTTTAAAAAGTATTTATAAGATTATAATTAAATAAATATACGTATATTTAAATAATTATAAGATTATAATAAATTTCATTAAAAAATACATATATTAATTGAAGAAGGAGAGAAGAAACTCCTAATGATCTTGAGAGACGAGCTTAACCTAAACCTCCATCATGGTTTGAATCCCTTTCCTATGATTCAATTCATCATAGGTATAACCAATTTTCAAATAACTCATATAAGAAAAAGGTTTGTTAAGAGATCGATTTAAGGGCCCTCTCACTGTTCTCTCTCCCTTTGAGCGAAACATTTGTTTTCCCAGAAAATAATTTTGGACAACAAATCATCATAAAAGGGTCTACTTCCCACATCTCAGCCTCAGATGGAGAAATTTCATAAAGGCTAGATCTTTAAAAAAATAGTTTAATCTTATGTATTTCTTTTTCTAAGGGCATGAGACCCATGAAAGTGTCTAATTTTGTTTCCCAGCATTCTATTATTTGGGTTTTTCCAGAATTCAAGTTTTTCTCATTGGGGAAATGATTTTTTTACATTTGATATTCCCATATTCTGAGTTGAACGGTAGGTCATGGAGTAACGTATCCATTAAAATAAAGCCAGGAACTCCAAGAATCCATTAAAGTAACATAAATTTCAACCTTCATGATTTTTGAGGATTTTTTGGCTTAGGTTTTTATTAATGTATATGGTTTAAACATTGTTCTACGGAATTCGTAAATACTATATGTCATCACCTCAGTGATAGGGATTCCCATTTTAATGGACATAGATACTGAAAATGTCATTTTTTATCACATTTCTAGAATACCAGTTGAGTTTTATTTAAGTTTTTCCCTGATTGACAAGGTGGTCTTATCAACTTCCCATGATGAAATCAATCAGAGGATTCATTATGAAAAAATGTCATTGTATTATGATTCTCGTTATATCATTGTACACTTGAGATCTAACTATTAAGAAAGCCTTGTTTGTGCTAGATTCCAATTGAAAGGGCATGGGGATATAAACTTCAGGAATAAATAAGGTAACAAGACCAAGCAAGGGACAATTGTTAAAACTAGTGATCATGTTAGGAATTAAGACCCTCATAATAACACTAGGATCATATCCTTTGGAGATGTATATGATGAGTAAATGGTTCAAGGATTAACAGGTCCTGAGTCTAATCATCAGCATAAATAGGACTATTTTCATGACACCCTAATGGATTCTTGCACACATCAACTGAATGACAAGCCCTTGGTTTCTTGGGATGATTTGGAAGAAGAGACTGTTCCAGTTGGTGTGGGCCCTTCCATCAAGGGGGCTCTAATTGGAGGATTTGAAGAGGTATAAAGTGAATCTAAATATTATGATATTCAAATAGAGAAATAGGTTTTGGCATCGAATGAAGCTAATAACAGGCTTAGACGGGATCAACTCATCGCTTCATTCAATAAAGGTATGCCCAAGATGGAGGATGCTACATCAATGAAGATAAAAATAAATAAGAGCATATGAAATCTAATTTTGATAAGGGGATTGTGTCCTCTTATCACTCTAATGATAGTTGAGGATGGAATAATGGGAGTTTTGGATTCTACTGGTTGTAAATCTTCCTATGAACCCACTACTGGAAACTCTAACAGGAAGGACTTGTCTACTTCCACACTTGGACACATGCAGGACTCCCTTGTTGCATCCGAGCTCCAATAAGGGTCTCCATTGGATGGTCCCTTCCTCCATAGAACCACATAGGTCTCTCCTACTACATTCATGCACCAATTGGGGTTTCTACTGAGTAACTCTTACACTATTGGATCCACCTGAATAAAGGCTACCCCTACTGCGGTTCCCAATCTCTTATAGCTCCCCCTTCATGTAGGATCCAGAATCCAACATGAGTCTCTAACACATATTTTTTTTCTATTTTATAGATCATTTGCAGATACCTCTTGTAACAGATTCTCAATAGGTGGCCCCTGTTTGGATTGATAATGGTAGTAGAAAAAGTACTGGACAATTTGTTTCAATGGATGCTCAATGCATAGAGACAATTACACTTGATGACTAAAAGGAGTCTTTAACTGGGGAAGTTTCCACCCAAATAACCTGTGCTCAGATCCCTTATGTTGTATGTTCTCAATTGGTATGCCCTCTTCAGACTGATAGTAGTAGTTTCCAAAATTCTAGACATTTTGTCTCTACTGGTGCTCAATGAATAGTGACACTTACCCCTGATGACCAACAACAAAGAAGGAATGATGAATACATCTCAAAGGATGTTGTGGTTGTAATTCAATGCTCTAAAACTCAAATTGGGAAGGAAAAAAGAAATATAAAATTTCAGAATTCATTTCATTTGCTTGATACTTCTAGCAAGGTGGATAATGGAACAAAGAACATTGTTGGAGCTGAAATTATGAAGGAGGATGATATGGTATATTCATTTGATTATTACAAAGGCCCGTAGATGCATGTCAAGACTTGGAGGAAGGGATGAATTCCTCGATGTAGGGGCAGATTCCCTGACATCACAATATGATCATTCACTCAAGAACATCTTAATGACTTTTTCTATTGTTTCTTGTGGCCCATGGGGTTGTTGTTTTCTACTATGTGTGTTCCCCCCTTTTTATCATCTTAAAAAAGAGGCCATTGAGCCTCAAACCTTTAATATATATATATATATATATATATTTGTGTGTGTGTATTTGTGTGTGTGTTTTATTAGATTTATTATATTTATTAGATATATTAGCTTTATATGATTTATTATATTTATAATTATCTAAAAATAATTATTAAATATATATATTTATATTTATAATTATAAAAAAATAAATATATATGTTTCCAATGAATTTGGTCAAAAAAATATTGATGCGTGAGTATAATTAATGGGCATAAATTTTATGTTCTCATCATGAATGTTCATTTATACATTACACCATTTTTATTATTCTTGATGTCCATATGTGATGATTCATTTATTATTATCTATAATTTATTAGGTATAGGATTCATTCATGTTATACCCATGAATATATTGTGTTCTAAAAATATAATTATATTACTATAAATAAATTTAGATAATAAGTATTTTTAATTAATTTATAATTATTAAATTTAAATTGAATAAAAATAATTTTAAAATATATTTATTTTTAATTATAATTATAACTATATATATATATATATAATTATAAAATTACATTAAATACATCTATTATAATTATATATATAAATATATTTATAAATAAATTCAAATATATACATATGAAAATAATTATAAAATAATAATATATATATTTATTATACATATAAAGTTATCAATATAAATAAATAAATAAATATATTTATAAATATATATAAATATTTATAACTAATTACAAATAGTTGAAATTATGATTATAAATAAATATTGATATATTTAAATAAATATATAATTATAGAAAATATACTAATTATATATATTTATATAAAAATATTTATAAATAAATAAAAATTGTTAAAATTATAATCCTAAATAAATATATTTATATTAAAATTATTATAAAATTATAATAGGCGATATGCTCACCCATAGCGGGGACGTAGGTTGATAGAGAAGGTTCCCTACAATATAGTAATGACGCCTTGTGTCTGATCTTATCGTCATATCTGTTTCCTGTGCAAGATGATTAGCGAGGCCCGCCTTTTTCAGATCTCTATAACTCTATAACGTTATGACTCTCGGAGATTTGGTTTTTGAGGATTTATGATGGGAGTGTTGATTGGAGTCGATAGGAATCTCAGAACTGATGGCTTTAAATCATGCGGATGTCAAAGCTACATCCTCAATGGATTTTTGATAGGTGTTTCGTTTACATAGGTCATTTTATTTAAGCGTACTAAAAATGATGAAGCAATGGTTTTAGATTCAACTCCGCCTTGAATTTTATCTGATGAATGTAATATCTCTTTCTTTATAAATTAAAATCCATCAATGATTCACAGGATTCCAATCAGTATTCTCTAATTGGAAGGATGGTTTTGGAAAAGGGTGATAGACCCCCCGACTATAGATGACCTAAAAGGTAATCTTAGTCGAATTTGGGGCTATGATTGCAGGAATACCATTCCCATTTAAATGGATACTACCATATTATCATTTAATCACAAAATCATATGTCTACAGCTTGGGGCTCTTGTTTTTATAACATAAATCCCAGTATTCTGAGAATTTTGGAATGAAATTTTAGCTTTAATCCACTTCATTAGAAGATATTAATGCATAGGTTAGGGTCAAATTTCACGGTCTCAGATGGGTTTTATAGCACCCACAAATTTGGAAGGGAATTGAATCCTCTATCGGAACGCCTCTCAATATTGATGATAACACCATTGAATTAAAATTTTGTTTTTATGCAAGGGTACCTGTTGATATTGACTTAGTGACTCCCAGGCTGGATTGTGTGTGTCTCATTTTGAATGGTTAAAAAATTGAGATTGCGATTGAGTATGAATTTTTACCAGACTTCTGCAAATTTGGTATGTTATGTTGAGCATGATATTTATCAACACAGAAAGGTTTAGAAAATCAAGTCCCTTCCCCCCAAAGGTGATGTGGGGGGATTGAAGTGAGGTGATGCGTCATCCAAGGCTATTTCTAAGGATAATAAAGTAGCACCCTCCCTTGAAACTTGCATCACAATGGGCATGTAGATGCTATGTGTGTCTACCATGAATGAGGCTGCTTGCATGACTGGAAATGCTGATTCTGAATATGGGGTGAATGTAGTGAGTAAAACTGTTGTCCAACATTTCTCTACTTTTCTGGTTGATTCTCATCCTGTAACACTTTATCAATGGCCCTGTCCCGGTGACTCTATTATTGAGCTTGAAAAAAATCTTTTTTATATGTTTCTCGTGATGGACATGCTACTTCTATGAAACATGAACATGATGATGATCATGTATTTTCTGATTAGGAATGTGATGCTTTGGTTACAACCAGTATGACTTGTGATCAAGTGGGATTGATAACCTCTTTTAGTCACAAAGGGTAGAAAACATTTGACGTTTGTGTGCAGGGTAAACCATCTAAAGAATCTAGGAAAAATAAGTGGCATACGCTTGTTGAGGATGTCATGGATGGACAGGGGAGGGGTGACACTTATAGGGTTGATGTGGTGCAAGAAGATTCAAACATTGTAAAGTACACTATTATCCTGTCTGTAATTCTAAATCGGTCTCAGAGTATGGAATCCTTCAGTGAGGAAATTGGGTGTGTGCATGGTTCTCTCTCGATTGGTGGAAGTTCTTAAGGTCTTGTGACTATTAAATCGTTCTATGAGGTCTCAGGTTTGATAGCAGATCCAATCCAATCCAAGGAGAATTATGGAAACTGGCAGGAACCGAAAACATACACGAGGGGTCATCATCAGAGGGGGAGGGGTGGTGTCCAATCCCAAAGATGATTCGTAGTTTGTGTTGTGGTGTTCTTCACATGTCACTAATCCTAGTCTCTTTTTCCACTTATACTTTTGATCTTTTATTTTCAATAAATTTTTGGAATCATGGGTTCATAACCCATGGTCTGCACCTTTCTTAATATAAAATTATAAAAAAAATATATGTTATAAATATTTATAAAATTATAAATATATTTGTTGTAATTTATAAAAATTGTAAATAAATAAATAAATATATATATATGTAATTATAACTATAAATATATCTAAATATATATTTATTTAAATAATTATAAATTTATAAAAAATATATTTATTATTCTTATGTAATGTTGTGTATAATTAGATAATATTAATAAATATATACAAATTTTTATAAATGAATAAAATTTATATAATTATAATTATAAATAAATATAAATATATTTAAATAATTATAAAATTATAATATATACATTAATTATATATAAATCACTAATATAAGAAATACAGTTATTATAATTTTACAACTATTTGGTTATATATATATAAATTTATAGATATTAAATTTATATAATGTTATAATAAATATATACAAATAATTATAGTTATAATTCTAAATAAATATTCATATACATAATTAATTATAAAAAAATATATTTAAAATATATATAAATATAAATATGATTAACATATCTATTGATAATAATAAATATAAATAAATAATTATTTATTTATCGTTATTTATATATATATATATAAGGTTTTTGGGGTACAATTATATTCAAACACATACACACCACACACAAATCCCTAAAAGGTAGGTCATAGCCCCCCCTTAGGATAACCCACCCAACCAGCCGCTGTTATTACATTACTAGTACTCTCCCGTGCATTTACATAGTGATATCATCTAATGATATAAAAATTGATCCATTACTCAACTAAATACATGATACACTACTCTAATTAAGTACATGTTCCAATGATCTAAAAAACATCCACTATTCAAATTAAATATCCCATCCACTGCTCAAACAGAGTATATGATCTTGTTTTCAAAAACATAGATCACAAATGATATTTAGAACAAGTAGACTAAAATAATAAGTCAGAAAAAATAAAATGATCTACTAATCCAAAATATTCTACCGCTTCAATGTTCCATGATGTTGTATTTCTACAAAATCTAGTTATAGTAATCAATGTCACACTATATGTAGGATCGAAAACCTACATTAATATTTACTATATTGAATATATTGAATGATTAAATTAGTTGTACATAACATACAAATAAAAATGGACTACAAATAAGAAGATAGTTAAGAGAGTAGAAAGCATAAAAGATAATGTCATTATACCCCTACAAATAACAACCCATTAGAGGGGGTTATATAGAGGGGTTATGTACAACCCCCTCTAAATTCATTTTTTTATAATTAGAGGGGGTTCGACATAACCCTATCTAAATTAATTTTCTATAAACAATAAACGGGTTTATGTAAAACTCTCATTAATTATCATATTTAAAGGGACATGTGGAGCCCTCTAATATTTTAATTAGAGGTGGTGTTTTTAAACCCCTCTAAATTTGTAATCATTATTTATTAAATATCGGGTTGGATTTTAGAGGGTGTTCTAAACCCCAACTAATATCATAAATTAGATGGGGTTGAACCCCCCCCCCCTCCTCAATTCCTTATATTAAAGTGGTTTATGTACACACTCTAATTTATTTACGTTAGAGGGGGTTTAAAACCCCCTCTAATTTTAGATATTAAAGGGAGTTCTGAGCACCCACTATTTTTTAAAAAGTAACTTATATATATATTTAAAATTAAAATACGATATATAAATTTATTTAAATACATTATATGGGCATTTTATATAAAATATTTATATTATTGTATTTAATTTTATTTCATTGTATCTATATGTATAAATAAAGATAATTTTATATTAATATTATGTACATTAATATATATTTATTTTTATAAATTTTATTACATATAATATTAATTATTTAGAATATAAAATCATAATCATATTACATAAATAAATACTTAAATATAATTTATTTAAAAAATTCATCATATATTTATTAAAATTTATACCATTATTATAATAAATATAATCTTAAATAATATGTTTATGATTTTATATTATATTTCGTATAAAATGCTATTACATATAAAATTATATAAATATTTTTATAAATTTTATTCAATATAATAATAATTATATATAACATAAATATTTGAAAAATTGTATTTCTTATAATAATAATAATTTATAATATTATACAATTTATAAAAATAAATATATATATATTAATGTACATAATAAATAATATATGTATTGAAATACAATATATAAATATAATTTTTAGGACATTATATAAATATATTAGGTGGATATATATATATATATTATTAAAATAAACATGTATATAATATATAAATATGTATTTATGTGTATAAATAATTTTCATAAATATAAAATATAAATTTATTTAATAAAATATATGAATGATATAACAAATAAAATAAATTTATTGTATTTATAAATTAAACATATAACTTTTATAGTTTAAAGAGGTGTAATAAAAATAATAATTATTAATAATAATATTATTTTCACACAGACATAAGAATATAAAAATAATTAAATATATATATATATTATAATTATACTACATGTATAAATATTTTATAAATACATTAACACAAAAACAAATATAAAAATATTTAAAAATATATATAAAAATATACTTACACATTGTATGTTTATATAAATATAAATATATAACTTATATAAATATATATATTGGCTATATGTTGAAATTTATTTAAATATATTACGTAGAAATATTTATTTAATAAATAATGAAATGTATATATATATAGATAGAATATATAATTATATAACAGAAATCAAATTTCCATAGTTGTAGGCCTCTCAGGTTCAGCATGCGATGAGTTGCGGTGGGTCCAGGGATTGAATCGCTTCATCAGCCCTTTTAACATATATAGGGAAGCAGTTTCCAAGCCATGTGCCACATTACCCATGTAACGAGGGAGAGGGAGGTGTTTCACGTAACGGTTGAGGATAGTGGGAGATTTTCAGGGGAGGGAGGGTGCCATGGGGAATTTGAGGGAGGCCTGATCGCACTGTAGAACTGGAGGAGGGGGTCCAGGGGGAACTAGACGAGGTAGGGGTGGGGGTGTCCCGGGTGACAATTTAAAAAAATAAAAAGCGGGGCTTCAGGTGCGGTTGGTAAAACCACCCCTAAATTATTCATATTTAGGGGCGGTTCAAACCGCCCCTAAATCCCTCAATTTGAGGCGGGTTCGGTTATAACAACCTCTAATAAAAGTGATTTTGATGGATTTCTACCAACATTTGAGTGGGTTTAAACCCCCTCTAATGTAACTGCTACTAAAGTATTCATGACTTTACCGGTGCTTAATCAAAACTGCCTCTAACGGCAATAGGAAAGCACATTAGCGGCAGTTCCCCATAACCACTACTAATGTATCAGAAGGGGTTATAACCCCTTCTAGAATATAAAATAATCCCTTATAATGTATTGATTTTCTTTATTGTACATTTTTACTAAATCTTCAACCGCAATATCTCCCAACGTTGTCAATAATTTATGTATATAACAATTGAAAAAAATGAAAAATACGAAGTTTAAAAATCAGGATAACTACTATTGAATTATGACAATTACAATTTATGCAGGACATGTCAAATTTATTCCACTATTATGTACAGGTTATACACATAATACATGCATTAAATAATCCTAATAATTAATATGGTCCACCTGTGGGGGGAAGTAATGAATTATGAAAGTAACAATTTATGCAGTACATGTAAGATTTATTCAACTATTATGTACATGTTCTTCACATAATCCATGAAGGAATGAATCCAAAAAATGAAACTTGTCCACCATTGGGGGAATCTGGAATTTTCACATGATCTATGGGAAGATTAATACATTCCATATGCATTATAATGACTCTAATAAGAGGGATATTGGGACCAGATATACCAATATTAATGTCATACTCTCCAATAAAAACATACTCTTGTCCCCTATGGAATATAAAGGATAGTCACCTATTCAATAAATCATTGAGATGAAAATAATATATTTCTATCCATCATGAAGATGACATAGAAGATCATTATATCAAGAATAAGGAAGTCCAAGAAATTCTCATTGCCTAAAACCACTATGGTTTCATATGGGAACCTATGAACAGAATATTACGATTTAAAATGATATGTATTAGGCACCATCATCTCTAGGAAAAACTCCAAACTCAACCCCACCCTAGATATAACTTGGGAATGAAATAAAATAATAGTATTCTTTTATATCATAAAATGAAAAAGAAATACTCTATGAAATCTAAATCATACCTGTGATTGTCAAATTAAGTTGTTCTCTATATATTGGAAACTAATCCAAAACATATATCTTTCCAAGATTATAAATATTTTAGCCCAATGGTATCTTAATTAAAGAGCCATCGGGTGTTTGATGTTGTATAATGACCCAATGATGATGCCACTTTGTAATGAATCATGAACTTCAAAAGATTCCATCACGTTTTCCTGCACAGATAATAATTTTTAAAAATGAGAAAAAATATTAATGAATATTGAAATATGTAAATTGAAATTTTGAATGTTTACATAAGAGATATTTTGAAACCAAGAAATGATAATAAATTGGTTGACAATATAAGTTTGTGTTTCATATAAGGATGAACAACCATAAATATGAGATTTTTTTGTTATTATACTATTTTCTTTTTTTATTAATTTTTTATCTTCAAATAATTATAATAACATATTTATTATATTATTTTTATGATTATAATATATTTCTATTAACATATCAATTTTTAAAATCATGGGGAACCTCTTAGTAAATAAATAAAGTTATCAATAATATCTTTTGGAAATTACTCTCCATCGCAAACGAAAAATATATTTTTACTATATTTCTATCATTTCATGAAATCGAATTCCACCCAACCATAGAAGATTTTGGTCAAATGAAATTCCAAAAATGGATGAAATGACAAAAATATTGAATAACCACCTTTAAATTCTCAAAAATTATTAAAAAAATAACCACGATAGTTAGAAATTTACAATGATATGAAAGTTCATTAAAAAGCTTAAAAAGAATAAAAATATGGTTTTCAAATCATGTTTAGAAAGTTCAATTTATGTTAGAATTAAACAAAAATAAAACTAATTAAATTCAAGAAATTTATTTTGATAATGAAAAATGTAACCTTGAACTCGGAAAAAAACACATTTGAAATTGAACACTTACACATAGATATAATCAGCCAAAAACTCTCATTCTTGAACTTTTAAATCAATTTTAAGTACTATCATGTCAAAATAAAGAAATAAATGATTATTAACATATCATTAAACCATTTAGTTATAAACAATATTATATTTATGAGTCCTTAACCAAAAATAAAATTGAGATGAATAATTCTTTGGTAAAAAACACAAGGATCTACCAAACATGACATGGGTCTAACAAAATTTCAAAAATGAAAAAAAACATAAATAATGAATAACCTCCATTCAATTCTCAAGAATGATTAATGAAAATAACCATGATGTGTAGGAATTTTCAAATTTCATCAAATTCATTTAAATTCTTTAAAACTAGGTTTACTAAACATGTTCAAAAAGTTCAATTTAAACTAGAGTGTGTATATCACACACATGTTAGGCCTTATCATGTGTAAAATAATATAGGATAGGTACACATCAATGCCCACAATCCTTGTAAAGTGTTCCCTTATAATGACCCAACCCATGTGGGTCCACCTAGCCAGTGAAAGGTCAAGCCACAACTACCCCAAGCCCTAATCCAATAGGCAAGGGTGGTTGACTAGTGTCGAGTATGCATATCACACAAATGGTACACCTTATCCTATGGTACCTATACGAATGCACACACATACATATCCATGAAACTGTGTCATGGTAATAATAATACTGAATGAAAAAAAATCATACATACACTTAACCAAAAATCAGAGTATTACAAAAGTATTAAAATCATAAAAGGGAAAAATATCACACTAAAGACCACAAAATTATCCAACCTGCTCAAAAGGAGGAGACTCTTATCAAATGAAACTACAGATCCACACCTCGATATGTCTATCTCTCTATGATCCACCTGCTCTAGGTCTATCAAGAACTCCATCAAAAAGATTTTCTTCTATAAAATACATGACATGTGAGGGAAGATCCCATATTGGTGTGAGTATAAAAATAAACAATGGGTTCCCCAAAAATCAAAAAAAAATGTGATCAACTGAAAGACAGTAGTATACTTGACCCAAATCCGAAGCAGAAATACCATGAATGAGAGAATAATAATATCCATCTCAACTAATACTCTTCTATAAATGACTTGTTATATCAAAACCACATGGTATTTTAATCAATATATGTGAAATAACTATAAGGAATCATGGAATATCCCAGATATAATCATCTGAGACTCTAAGTCTCACGAGGTCCTAACTTCACTACCTAACACATGATTATACTAAAGGATCAATGGAAGCAATCATCCATGAGAACTCACTCCATGATACTTACTATCCTAGAAGGAAATAATCTAGGATATCTCAATCGTAGTTTATCACTAAGATGATGGAACATTCCCACCGTCCATAATGGAATAAACCAAAGAGGACATGCTTGTTGGGTCTCACCATTAAAAAGTTATTCTTGAACCAATAAAAACATGATACCCAGAGAGGGGATCCCTATCTCACAGCCCCACCAAAGAATATGAGTCTTCATACATCTCCAAAGGTACATCAATTATTACCAGCATCTCACTTTTATATTCATTAATTCATGAGGAGGGTTCACAACTCACCACTACTCCACAACCCGAGGTAGCACAATCTCAAAACTATAGAGGAACCATGGCTTGATATAATAAGGAATTTCATTCAGTTGATAGATGAACCACACCCATGTTGGAAATTAATTCCACTATATCATTGTTCTGTGTATCGAGGATCCATTCCCTAGTGCCACATTAGAGTATCGTCTCCATGGATAGGGGACCTATGCGCTGGTTTGAAAGGGGAGTACCATCTATATCTACACATTGAGTATGGAGGACCTACAAACGGGTTCAATAGGGGAGTATCATATCCATGGATAGAGAACCCACAACATAGTGAAATAGGGTAGTACCGTATCTATTTACAAACCATGTATGGAGGAACCACACCCTTGTGCGATAGGAGTGTATTGTCCCTCTAGATAGAGGAATCGTACCTTGGTGCGGCATATGAGTACCATCTCCATATAAACAATGAGTATGTAAGAACCATGACCTAGTGCGATAAGGGAGTGACCTCTCCATGGATTGAAAACCTGCACCCTAATGTGACAGGGGAATACCATCCCTATATCCAATCTTTGATGATATTGCCCGATCATTTCCATCATCTAGCATTGCATAAATAAGCATCACGCTCAATAAGTCCTAAATCTTATCTCAAAATTCACTATGAAGGATACCATCTTCTTATATGAAAAAAACTCAGGATAAGATACTTATAGATCTCCATAGGAGTCATATAGATAGAGATTCACAAGGGAGAAACCTCCAAGTGGAGTACACGGTGTGTACCCATAACCCACAATGTGTCTCTAGAAACTAGTCCATATAAATGTTCCCCCTCAATAATCTACATGTAAAAGGATTACATTGTATTTAAACCACGTCACACAGTGTGTGACATAATATAAAACCCATGGTGTGTCCACACCCCCACACAGTCTAGCTAGCCATGTCACCAAACACGATGTGTACACATCATAAATCCTGTGTTCCTCTTGGCCCAACCCAAGCCCATATCCTTGTCCATTCAAGTGTATCGCAACACAATAGTGTGTCCTCTGGCCATGTACTACAACATGGAATCATCCCTTAAAATAGAAATATTGTCTCTTTCCCAGGCCACATGAATTATGCTCACTAAATGGTATTTACCTCTAGTACACAGTGTGTACTCACCAAATTTCATCTTCCATGAGGAGGAATATCACATGGAATGTGCTCCTATAATATAGACCATATGCTATATAATTCCAAATGAGAATACCATAAAAGATACTCGATACACCTTATTTCTCAAGATCCAACCCAGAATTACTGTTTTGGGGTCCCTAGCAGTCGTCTATGGGCTTGAAAAGCTTACAAACCACATAAATAGGGACAGAGGGATATGTCTCATGAATTAACCCACCTCACTTTGAAAATCCAATGCATCGGGTCTAACATGATAACTAGAAGATTCCATACCCTGATCCAATGACGATGGACCTCATGAGTGGGGTTTAGTGCCACCTCCTCACCTTTGTTCCTCCTCAGTTTGTCCATCATTGTGGGATACAACATCCCCTACCCTTTATATATGAAGGATTCCAAATTCGGGGGGGAGGGTAGGTCTATTTATTTAGTTTAATTAAATTAATAAACCTCTATTTAACACCCCTCTAATAGTCACCTCCAACTTGGCGCCTGACACTGAAAAAAATTATATCATGTTTAGGGTAAAACCCACATTATGGACTCAAACATGGGGTCAAATATCAGATCGATGAATCCAATAGGAATTTATTTTATATTTACTAAAAAGTCACACATGTGTGATAAAATATATTTAATATTTTAATATCAACATTTCAAGGATCTCTCAGACATAAAATTCCATGTAGATTCGGCAAATAGGTTTAGAAAATTTCAAAGAGATTTTTTAATGTCTTGCATGTAAAAAATAAATTTGCTACATGCTCCCAACCTTCCTAAATTCTCATTATGAAAATTGAAATCTTATACACATGGGAGGAAACTGAGATGAAAAGTGGATCTCCCACAACAAAAATATCTCTTGATGGTTCCCATGTTTCTAAAAAACATTCAAATAGGGTATCCAAATAATAATACGGGGTAATCTATTGGTAGCTCAAAAATAGCACCAGGTACCTTCGAAAAAAACAACTCCACACATAATTCCCAACTCATCCATGGCAATGTTGTGCAATAATTCATGCACACATATCCTTTGATGAAATTGGTGGAAGACACCCAAGAACCAATCTAACTACTGTCAAAGGGTAAATTAGTACACCACCTTGATAAACCACACATAAATTAGAAAAAATAATGATAAACCCTAGTGATAGATAACCAACCTAGCTAAATATCAATAACCCTTGATGAGGTGAGATCTCACCGAACATATGTCCTCATCATCAAACTCCAATGTCCATCGTCATCAGTCTACTAAGTCCCTTTACACTACTACAAAATAGGCATTTAACAGTTCAATAACATTCCTTAATTAGTACGAGAGAAGCACTGAATAATAGAGAAATATTAAAAGCCTTATTCATTTTTTAGTGAAGAAAAGATGATAAAGTGGTCCTTTTTCAGAAATAAAAAATTCCTGATAAGGGGTAATTTATCAGTAGTTTTAAAATTGGTGAAAAAGGAAAACATTTATCAGTGATTTTATTTAGCGCCAATAAAGGGTATATTTATCTCCACTTATATGAGAACTGAGAAAGGGTACCTTTATCATCATTTGTAAATGCTTTGATAAATGGGAATATTGCATTGTGCTATAACAGCACACTATAAAAAAAGTGATATGTGATTTAACAGATCATCACAATACCAGAAACACCAATATACATTAAAAAAAGTATCAATATAGAATTTAAATTAAATTAAATTTACAACACAATAATAAGAAAACAATTATTATGTTAATAATAATATAAAGAAATAAATTAAACTAAAAACATGCACTTTGACTCATTCTGATCACATCATGTGTCAGTTTGATGTGATACTGATTCATACACATCACAACTGACTTATGGATCATTGTCCACAATTATCAATAAAATGTGAGTGCATTTGCTCAGATTTCAGTGAGTTACATATTTTGAACTAAAATGTCAATTATAAACCGATAACAGACACATTGAGTCATCCCAAGAACATAATGTAACAGATGGAGGTGTGGATAATTCATACATTTAACAAATAAATTATGGAATGTTTTCATAAAGTACCAAAATAATCTGAATTATTTTTCTCAGTTTTGAGTAGGCCAGTTGTCCTTTTTACAGAAATAGATGTAAATTTTAAATAGAAAGACGCACATGGAGTTATAACATCCCTACAATGGATTATGTTGTGCTGAAGCTGATTAATACACATATTAAAATTACATATGGATTATTTTCATAAATTATCAAAACAATCTGAATTTGCTTTCTCAGTTTTGAGAATGTCACTTGTGTTTTTTAATAAAATATCATTTTAAATTGGAAACACTCACATTGACTCATAATGGACACATAGTGTGTTAGTTTAACATTATAATGATTCCTAAATGTCAAAAAATGACTTATAAATCATTTTCCTATATTATGTAGAATATCTGAGCATGTTTACTATGTTCTCAGTGAGTGACACTTGTTGAACTAAAATGTCAATTTTTAACGGATAACGGACACATTGAGTCATATTGGGCACATAATGTTTCATATTGAGGTGTGTTTGACTCCTACAAGTCAAATAATACTTATGTATAATTTTTATAAATTAATGAAACAATACGAATGACTTTGATAAATTTTGAGTAGGTGTGTTTTAATTTTTTACTAAAATTGATGTTTATTTTGAAAAAAATGCACACTTCAAGCCATACTGGTAACATTGTGCATCATATTGAAGTGTAGTCAACTCCTACATGACCAAAAAGTATCATTAATTTTTTTCCAAATATATATAAATAATATTAAATCATTTTAGCAGTTTTGAGTATGTAACTATTCTTTTTTAATAAAATATCATTTTAAACCGAGAACCCACACACTGACTCATACTGAGCACATTGTGTATCAGTTTCACATGACTGTTATTCCTACAAAAAAATGATCTAGGAATCATTGTATGATATTATCAACAATACAAGAGTGTGTTTTCATAGTTTCCAGTGGGTGACACTTTTTGAACTAAATAGTCAATTTTAAATTAATAACGGATACATTGAGTCATTCCTGGAACATCATGTATCATATTGAGGTAAAAGTGATTTATAAACATCCAAAATAACATATATATAATTTTATAAAAGTATCAAAACAATCCTCATAAGTTTTTTTATTTTTTAATTTTCCAGTTATCCTATTTAGTAAAATTGATGATAATATTAAATAAAAAAATACACTTGGAGTCATGTAGGTCACACCATGAATTTTATTGAGTTTAAAATAATTCAAAAATATCTTAAATGACATATGGATCATTTTAATAAATTTTAAAAATAATCCAATTGTGTTTTCTTAGTTTTGAAAATGTCACTTTTCATTTTTAGTAAAATGTAATTTTAAACTAGAAACACGTACTTTGATTCATACTGATCACATCGTGTATCTGTTTGATGTGAGACCAATTCCTATATGTAAAAAATTACATATGAAATAGTTTACTAAATTATCAAGATAATTTGATCATTTTTTCTTGGTTTTGAGTTTATAATAATTTTTGAACTAATATGTCGATTTTCAACCCATAATGGACCCTTTGAGTCATATTGAGCACATATTATATTATATTGAGGAGTGGCTGATTTATACACTTAATAAATGACATATAGATCAATATTAAAGGAATAAAAACAATATTAATTCTTATTATTAGTTTTGAGTTTGTTAGTTGTACTTTTTACTGAAATTAATATCAATTTTGAATAAAAAGACACGCTTGGAGTCATAATGATCACACCATTTGTCAAATTCAGGTTTGGATGATTCCTACACACCCAATATGACTTATGGATCATTAAGTATTAAAAAAATACTAATGGTTTTCCTTGGTTTTTAGTATGAAACTTTTGTTTTTTACTAAATGTCATTTTAAACTGGAAACACACACTTTGAGTCATATAGGTCGCATTATGTGTGGTTTTGATATGAGATTGATTCTTACATGTCACAAATGTACTATAAATCATTTTACAAAATTATACAGAAATTATGAGCATGTTTTCTTGATTTTCATTGAATTTTATTTTTTTATATTAAAATGTCAATTATAAATTGATAACAAATACTTTGAGTCATACTGGGAACATTGTGTGTTGGAATTATGTGTGGCTGATTACTACATGTCAGAAAATACATATAGATCATTTTATTAAAGTACCAAAACAATATTAATGTGTTTTCATGGTTTTGGGTATTTCAATTTTATTTTTTACTAATATTAATGTCAAATTCAAAACAATCCAAACGTGTTTTCTATGGGATGATAAAATATAAAATAACATCATAATTTTTTTCATCAAAATTGTAGTATACCTATTCTCATGTATTTTTTATTGATAACAACCTAATTAATTCCATCATACAAAAAGTGAAAGCTCTATATTTTCATTTTTTGAAAATTAATGATTCGATCGATGAAATTTCATATATATTTATATTTTAGATATTTCGGATCAGGCTACAAGATTATTTTTCAAAGGGTTTTCATTTGGATTTTTAGTGCTTCAAGATTTCATTTGATGAGGGTTACTAATTTTTGAGGGTTTCTTCACAAGGGGGTTTCATTTCATTTGATGTCATATTTCCATTGACATCATCCCTCCTTGATGATCACGATCTCTCATTTAATTTTGTTGTTCCTATAATAGTATTCTCATACACCTGCTAGCATTAGTGGTTGACTATATACATATTTATTCAAACATTTATTTTGGATTATATACCTATTTGATGATTTTATAGGGTTTTTATAACTCTCATGTTACTATTGTCTCCACTTCTAAGACCCTTACTTTATAGGGCAGAGAGGTCCAGGGAAACAAAATGCATCTGTACTTTTTTGGTTTTTCAGTTTGTTCTGAGTGAGGGGTTGCTTTGAAACTTTGGTAATATTTTATAGTACTTGGTATATGCTTATAGAAATTGTATCATATGATAACTAGTTTGAAAAAATATGAGGTGTATTTTTTGTTTTTGAAAAAAAATCCACAACTTCAATTCCCGTATAAAATCACTTAAAAAAGTGGTGAAAAAAAATCAATAAGCCACCTAAAACACCTTCAAAAAGAATTTTAACTTATGTGAAATGTGGTGTGAATTATTTTAAACAATTTTTTTCAAAAACAATCTTGTTATGATCCCCATTATAATCTATTTCCCAAAAAAAATTATTGTTTGCACGTGAGGACTTCATCTTCTACTCCCCCTGGTCTCTGCTTCTGTCTCCTCCATTGACTCATCCTTCACCTCAGTCTCTAAATACAACTCTGCCTCTGCCTTCTCCTCTACCATTGACCAATAATTTTATTGTTTCTAGGTCATCACTTTTAAAAAAATTGATTTCTTCCATTATACAACTCATTTATAGATTTATAAAAAATAAAATATATGCATTATGAGGCTAATGATTAACACCCCAAATATATATTTTTGGTCAGAAATCCTACTAGATCACAAATAATGCTGGTAATCCCCAAAATATGTTGTTATAAAACATTATGATAATAGGTAAGCTACCCATTAATCTTTAAACAAATTTATTTCTTATTTAGAGTATGATGGCTGTTGGAGATATTGATGGTATTGACAATATATATTCAAACAAATAATTATGAAATATATTTAATGAAATTGTAATTACTTTAAAAAATTACCTATTAGGGTGGTGGTATTTTCATTCTTTATTATATCTCTCATAAACATTCAAAAATAATATCGATAATCGATATCATTATCTTTCTTCGAACACTGCATTAAAAATGACCAAAATTAGTAAATTATTTTAATTTTTTTTGATACATAAATATTTCAATATATAACCTATTTTTTCATTTGATGTAATCAACAAGAATTATCTCTCCATACACTGACATTATTCCATTATTTAGCATATATTTTGTAACCCCTCAATCATAATAAAATTATTGTTAAAAAATAGACTAAAACAAATAACTGTAATTTTATGAATAAAATGTTGATTGTAGTGTTTTTCAAATTCAAACTAAAGGTCATGTGTGGTCTGTTGGTTGGATATCCATGAATTGTATAACAGCCCTGATTTTTAATAAACTCTTAAACATGATTTATTACATAAAATTTTCACTTTATACTACATATAATATCAATAGTTCAAGTTTATTTGGCCCTTAGGAACATTACATAACAACTTAAAACATGAAACACAACATCATTATTGAAAATGTCCATTACATGAACACTACATTACCTGATACATATCATTGCATGGGATAACATGAGGACATGAAAAAAAACTGTGAGCTATAAAGCTATGTAAGGATGTATATAAGGTATAAAATGAGTAATACACTACATGTTATGAAATAAGAATATAAATGGATTATAAGAGAAACATGAACATAAAGTAATGATTTAACATGATTATCGTAACATGGAAATATTGAATCAACACTTAACATGGTATTAGCATGGTACAAGGATAATTGAAAATAGATCATGAGTAAAACCTCATTACACCTGACATATTTTGATACTATTCATTGCCCCATTCATTGGAGCACTATCAGGGAACACCCTTCTTAAAAATTTCATTTGATGCATATTTTTGCCCCAAGGATCATACAACATGGAGTCATTCAACATCATAATTTCTTCCACTATAAATTAATTTGGAAAAATTACATGAAACTACATAAACAATAAGTAAATGTTAATAAATGTGAATACCATTGATAAATAAATGGTCATGGTATTCAATACACAATGACTTTTTCTAGGAAAATCATTATTCAATTTCGGTTGCATAACAGTGTGATAAAAAATTTCATAAAAATGGTTGATTAGAGGGAAAGGGGTGTATCGTCATATGTACATGATATTTATAGTAAGGTGGTGATATATAGACATGTCCCAAAAAAATTAATGGATTCTGGATTCATAATACAAAATTATTTCTTGAATTTAAATGAGGAGAGAGAACTTCCATATAGAATTTCAGCATGGTAACAGATGTGCATGGGAGGCATTAATGAGGGATAAAAGAGGTATAAAATCATTAAAAAAAGAGGGAATTATGGGGGAGGTTTTAAATCATACCCCAAAATTTTTATTTGAAAATAAAATGGAATAACAACATAATGAAATTTATACAAAATGTGAATGGAAGAAATCCCATATTTGAATGTGTGATCCCAAAGTCTGGGGAGGGGCTTGAGAGAGGATTATTGGGAGCTTGGGGTGCCTTGGGAGGATTATATAGAGAGGAGGTAAGAGGTTGGTTGAGATCAAAAGGCTTTTAGTGAAGATGAAGTGGAATATTGGGAGGATTTATAAAGGAAATTGGAAAGAATTCTTTATTATTTAGATTTTGGCTACCACACATTAAACATAACAAAAACACAAACCAAAACATTGTTTTTTAACATGGGTTTTTCCAAAGGGGAGTGGAAAACATTATTTTATAATTTAAATGGCCTAAATTTATATAATATTAGTTTTTATTATGTGTAGGTGAGTCACACTCTTAATGAAATCAATTTAAAAAGTTAAAATGTTCTACAAGTCCGGAAGGGTCCATGAAGGCTTTGTAAAATACATAAAACAGAACTAAAATCGCATTATATTGATGGTAAATTTTATATTTTCTGAGAATAATGTTTGTAGTGTTTTGTTACAGAACTATTGGGTCATGATGATGTCATATAACACATTGTATATTTTAACAGTATTTAATTTTTACCCAAAAATAAGTCTGTCTCAAAAAATTATGAAAAATTCACCATTGGATAATTTCGATGAAGTGACTCCAAAAAAATATTCATTTTATCTAAATAATTTTCTAAATATATAAATTTTTTCTTTTAAATTAATAACACACATTTATCGAATATTCGTGGGTTTTGACAAAAAATGCTTTCAAACGTTAATAAAAATCACAGTTGTATTTCTAAAAATTATGTGATCATTTATATTTAATAATAATTAATTTAGTAATAATATTTTAATCAAATAATTTTTAATTAAAAAATCCATTAATTCATCAAAATAGACTTCTTAATATAATATTAACTAAAAATACTATTTTCACCTTAAGAACTATTTTCAAAGTAAAAATAATAAAATGAATGTATATTATTTATTATATACAAAAATAATGAAAATTATCATAGGGATTGGGTCTTGTAACATAACCCCTGATAACACCCACATAATACCTAAGGGTATGGTATTCGATAGTGACAGACTCTTGGGACGGCTCAGATAACATTGCTCTGCTGGTGATCTCTATCAAATTCCACTTCTCCCATAACCGGTTTCGTTCAAGCTTAACATGTTGAAGCTTGGAATGGGCTTGGTCAAAAGTGATTCCCAATGATTCCACCTTTTTTCCAGGCTCCAAAAAAATGGGCTTCATATAGAGCAATTCTACTGGATGTGGTCATCACATCCATTTTTTGTGTGAATTTGATTTGTTAGAGCCCTATATTTATACTAATCATGTGATCACTGTTCAACTACTATATTTGAAATGATAAGAATTCTTAATGGTATTTTGAAATCCAACGACATAAAACCAAAGAAGTTTATATTTTATATAACAATTATAATAAATTTAATTAGATAATGAGGAATTTTAATTAATAAAATTTTGGGTCGTTACAATATTCCCCCCTTAAGAAATTTTGTCATCAATATTTCATTTTCCAGCACAAAACAGATGTGGGTAACTCTGCTTTATCACATCTTCTGATTCCCACGTTGATTCTTCAAACTTGTGGTTTCACCACAACACCTTGATGAGGGGAATTATATTATTTCATAGAAATTTTTCCATATGATCAATGATCTTCATCGGCTTCTCTTCATTGGAGAGGTCATTCTATAATGAAACAACCTCTGGATTGAGTACATGTGATTTTCTTGGTATGCATTTCTTCAAGAGTGTTACATGAAATACGTCATGTACTTGAGATAGGTTCGGTGGGAGTTCTTATTAATAGGCCACTACTCCAATGCGATCAAGTATCTCAAAAGGGCTGATGTACCATATGATAAGATTTCTCGTATTCCTGAGTCTCATAACTCTATTCCATGGTGATATGTGGAGGAGTACCATGTCTCTGACATCAAAATCTTAGCCTTGTCGATGATTATCGGCGTAGCTCTTTTATTAACTCTGAGAAGCGTTAATGTACTGGAGGATGGTCTTAACCTTCTCCACCATTCCATCAATAATTTAAGGAACTAAGAGTTTTCTCTCCCCAACTTCATCCCATCATGCATGTGTTCTACATCTCTTCCAAATCAGGGCTTCATAAAGATCCATTTGGATGATTGAATAGAAATCGTCATTGTTTGAGAACTCAACAAGAGGAAGTTGTTGATCTCATCCTCCTTTTAAGTCTATTGAGCACAATCTCAACATGTCCTCAAGTGTCCGGATATTCTTCTCAGATAGGACATCATTTTGATGATGATAAGTCATAATTATGTTCAGCTCAGTAACCCGAGCATGTTGAAGATTCTTCCAAAACATAGAGGTGAATCTTGGATCTCGATCAGATAAAATAGATAGTGGTACTCCATGCAACCTTAACACATCTATGACGTATATATGTTCCATTTGATCCATTGAGAAATCCTCCTAAATAGAAATGATGTGTGAAACCATTTTAAGATGATCCACAACAACCTAGATAACATTGTTTCCTTTAGATTTCTTTAGAAGTCCAGTGATATAGGACATGGTCATGTTATCCCATTTCTGTGCTGGTATAGGTAATGATTTCATCAACCCCTCACACATTTTCCATTTAGCCTTCACTTTCTGACACACCATGAATATTGATGTATACTTAGAAATCTCCTTCTTCATGTTATCCCACCAATAATGCTCTCAAAGACCTCAATATATCATTGTGTTTCTTGGGTGAATGGTGAAATTCGAATGATGTGCATCATCAAAAATTTCCTACTTCAGCTCTATACTTGATGGAAAACATAGTCTTTTCCAAAATATCACAACTCCTTCTTCATTATCATTGAAATCCATGGATTTCTCATTTTTGATAGTTTACAATTTCATTTGAATTCCCACATCATATTTTTGAGCATCCTTTATCCTTTCTAAAATAGATGGTTGAGCAATCATTTGTATAATGATTGATTATGTTCACGTATTTTTGATTCCCATTTCTATTTTCATATAGTCTAAGAATATCGTATCCTTTTCAATTCTCATCCATGATAGAATCACATGGTCCTTTCTACTTTGAGCATCTACCACTTTTTTCATTTTCCGAGGTTGGTAATGGATTGAGAAGTCATAGTATTTGATCATCTCTATCCATCTTTGTTGTCGCATGTTGAACTCTTTCTATGTGAATATATACTAGAGGAATTTGTGGCCTATATATATTTCAAACTTCTCCCTAAAGTGGTAATGCCACTAATTTTTTAAACCAAATATCAGTACAGCCAAATCCCAATCATGTGTTGGATAGTTTTTCTCTTTAACTTTCAATTTCCTTGAATCATATATAATGAATTTGTAATTTTTCATCAACACACATCCCAGACCCTTCTTCTAAGCATCACTAAATACATTAAAGGGTTCTCTACTTGTGGGTAGAGTGATCATGTGCATAGTGATAAGCCTCTTTTCCAATTCTTTCAAGCTCTCTTTGCATTCATCACTCCATGGAAACTTTAATCCCTTCCAAGTTAGATTGGTAAGAGGGTTGGAAAATCATGATAAATTTCTCACAAATCATTGATAATATCCAGTTAACCCCTTGAAGTAATGGATATCCATTACAAATGTTGGCCATGAAATTAAATTAGATCAAAATAAATTTTAATTAATAAATGTTTGGGTTTTTAAACATTGGATCCAAAAAAATAATTATTTTGGGTATCTAGATTGTCAAGGATCTGTATTAAGTGCTGCAAAAAAAAATAAAAACAAGTATGTAATACAAAAATTAAAAATAAATTTTATGCGATTATAGTGTATATTTTTACTTCTAAATTGTAGGCCTAGAAATATTTTTGTCATCAGATGTTTTTTTCTCAAAATATTTTATTAACTCGTATATTTTCTTCTAAATATCTTTATTATTTAGATTATTTTTTGATGTAATAATTATACAGATATTAATTAAATCAAATTATTCATCCTTTTATTTTCCCTTTATTTAAAACTAGTATAAATTTCTAAAAAATATATGAATATCCATTGAATTTAATAAATATATTATCTCATTATTTTGGAAGACATATTATGAAAATGAACCTTATGTATGTATTCGCAAATGAGTCACACAACCATTCATTCATGAGAATCTCACTTATAGTATAGAGACCAATTACATCTATCCTGGGAGCTCCATATATTTGTTTTTCATATGAAATATAAGACATATTTGAATCTGTAAATTTGGATTATTCATGAAGTTGTAATGATAATAACTGTTTCTCTGGAACTTGCAGTGATAAGGTATTCTCTAAATGTCATTTTGATTTCATGTTTTATTCACTAGATTTTCTTGATCAAACCTCCTATTTCCATGGAACTTTTCCATTTGAAATATCATACCTCACTTCATACCATTTACCATCAATCGTTAAATGTTTTTCATAGGAACATTTTTGTTAAAGGCATAACTCATGTTACATTATAAGGTTATATAACCATGCTTGGAAATATCCAATAGCTTCATTGACTCTTGTAAAATCCATATCATCATTGGGAAAATGTAACTCAGCAGTCCACTCATTAGCTACCTCAATCCCCACTCTCATGTTATCTTTTGGGTAGTCATTATTGTATAGCTTATCTCTCGATATATTACCCACTATACCCATCACAGCAAGGTGGTGCATGGGTGTTAATAGATACAAATCACATAAAACTATACCATTTATAATTTTAGTAGTATAAAGTTATCGTATGTTATAGGATTCAAATTTAGGAGAAACGGTATTGAAAAAATTAATTACCTTGGGTATGATATGCGGTTGGGGAGATTGACTAGCCTCAAAGCTAGTGGGATCATTTTATTCATGTGTGTATCTTTGTTCCCCCACCAGTTCACTTTGATACTTTGTCATACATTTATCTTCAAAACTATAATGAACAAAAATAACTTAGTGTGAGTGTATTGGTGTCTAAAATTTTCAAACCATGTAATATTTTTCTTCATGAGGATTTATCTTCTCAAAATATGTTCGAGGAGAGACTCTAAAACCTAATACTCTAACATGACCATATTTTTTTGGCCGCATTAAAGCTACTAAAAGTAGATTTTTATTCCGATAGATTCATTGTTGATTCTAATGCCTAAAATATATTAAAAATATATGAACATAATTATATTTTTTATGTAATACTAATATAAATTGCAATAAATAACAATTATGTCATTCTTACACGTATTTTCTATACCGTTTTTGATCAACTAGTTTACCCTCCTTATTAACATGAGCCTCCTTCAATAGCACATGATGTGGTATGAAAGTGTATTTGGATTTTGAATCATGAATATTCATATAATGAATTGAACATATGTTGTTTCATATCGCATAATTAGACTTTTATTGTTGAATTAAAATATATACCAATTTATTCTCTAATGAATCGTACCTCGTCATTGCTTTGGTATAGCGGTACATTGGTTTTGATGCACGTTCATTATTTTCAGTACTCTTTCACTGTTTCATAAAAGAAAATTTTTTAATCAGGCTATATTATATAAATAATGTCAAATAATATAATATTGAATGACCTATAATTTAAATTATTTATCATTGTGACTATTTATTAATGTAGTCCATGTTTCCTTCTTTATAATGGTTTCATAACTAATCGGGGGGGTGAGGTCTTACTTTCACCTCAACATTACTAAGATAAAATTCCATAAAAAGAGTCCAGAATCCTCTATGTGATTTTTAGTGGACATTAAGACAAATTTCATACAGAAATATTCTAAAATTATCAATCTCAATAAAGAATAATGAAAATTAAATAAACATTTAATTATATAAAATTTTTAATAAAATAGAGGAAATATATCGTAACATTAACATTATATCGTTCGAAAGGATTTTCTTCATTAAAGGTTGGATGTGGCACCCTGAATCAATATCAATCAGAACATTCATACTCATTGTAACCCAAAGATAACTAACGAACATTGAATTTTTGGGGTCAATAGGTTGGCTGTGTTGTTTCCAACGAACCTCATATTTTATACTCAGAATACTTGCCTTGAAAATTTTATTCAACACTATGATGCTGCGTAATTGTTGTTTTTTTGTCAACATGTTGTTGATCCCCTAATAATTCTATATTTTCATTATTATCATTTTGTTCTTCCATAGGATTGGTAACATCATCACATGTAGAAGAAATTGTCTGTAGGAGTAGTCAAACATTTAAATTTTCATGAAAAACATCAACAAAAACATGGTTAATGGATTTGAGAAGGGTCAAAAGAATGATCTATTGAAAATATGATGAAAAATTTAACTCCCTACTGATACTATTTTTTCAATATCTTAGCATGCATCATCTTTTAGGAAAACCGGTAATTATATTTAATAAAATAATTATGCCACTATGGTAGGTGTTATCCAAAGAATTCCTCTAAAGGTGAAAGTTATAGACAACTGTCATCCTCAGCATCTTCTTATCCTGAAAAATTATTCTTATTATTATTTCATGATACTCATCCCTAGTATCTTGTGGACATACACCTAGGTTTCTGGAAACACTATAACCAAAATTCATCCCATATCAATTACTAGTGATCCTTTTTCATGAAAAATACTAAGAGTAGTTCCAGAAACATAGAATATATGGGGATCTATCTCAAACAACAAAATTCAATGAAAACTATTCAGGAGATCAAGTTGGTGTGGATGAAATTTTTCTCCTAAGAAAATTTTAAATTACCATATCTTAATTTAAAATTTCAAATTTCATCTCAATATACTATAAGGTCCCTGACACTACCATGATAACATAAACTCATTCTCATTGAGATACCATGACTCTAATCAATGTTACTAGTCCTTTTCCATCACATGTTTCTCAAATATAAGTGCTCTATATCCATAGATGTTCATGTGTAGAGTGTGAGTATAAAAATAAACATGTAAATACTAATAGGTCCCTTAAAATATACAAAACTAATATTTGAGTATTTTTTTCAATGTAGTAACCTTGAAAATACACATCTATGTCATGTCATTGTGTACTAACCAAGACATCGTGATAATAAAATGTATCGACTTTATTCCATACTAGTGAATTGTACTAATCCTACCATAATTTTACACCATGGTTGTTCCCTAAAGTTAAAATCATTTAATTTATAGGAGGTTGACATTTGAATCATTAGAGGAGAAAAAATTATTTATCTCCCTATGGAAATAACCACATCATAGGTACCCTGAGTTTTGGTCTTATACTCATATAATCCAAGACTATACCTCCGTAAATCAATAATATGATTATAATAACTAATTTTATAACATACCATACACACCCCTCACATGAAACCTAGAAATTATTATTTTTAAAAAATATTTTTATTCCAAATATACTCTAATCCCAATCATTTTCAAAATTAACATAAATGAAATTCGAATTATGGATTCTAACACATTATATTTCTAAAATGATGGAATGAAAATTAAAATCAATATTGAAAAAAATTATTATTCTGTTAATGTATAAAATTAGATATTCCTAAATCTTTTCGGTTTCCTCAATCAACACTTTTTCTCCCAAACCATAGCCTAAATTAATGTTTAAATTTTCATTTTCGACAACCCTATTCACTACAATTGGAATCTTTGGAGTAAAATAAAGATTATGAAAATGTATTGAAGTTTATTTTTCATCAAGGTTTACAATATAGTGAATAATTTATTAAAACATTTTGGAAATTAATCAAGTTACTTGAATAAGATAATGCATTTTAATAAACCAAAAAAATCATATTGCATGTTTTGATAAATTCTTAGGTGTCATCTATGTTGTTCTCAGGAAGTAGTAATTGAGTAGGATGAAATGTTTAAAGAGTTGATGAATGTTTCGGGAGATGAAATATTCAAATACATGGAAGTGGATTTGATGATGATTAATGAATAAATTCAGAGTGGGAGGTATGTCATCAAGGAACATAGGAACCACAATGATGGGAGGAAGGCTAGAATGAAACAGTGAGTCTCATCCATAATTAAGAGATGGAATTAAATCAAGAATATAAGGACATATTAAATTAAGGTAGTGATGGATAGTTTTATTATAGTATTGAGGTATTCTAACTCTTTTCAAGAAAGTAACAATTTTCAAGCAAGATTCATGAAAAAGTGGACTTTTATGCACGATGTATACTATATTTTTTATTCATATTACCAAAATTAATCCTTATTTACACATCCTTTTTTGTGAAAATAGTTATCTTTTATAGAATTAAAAATCATTACGAATTATTAATCCTTAGTCATTATCAAAAAAACAATATGAATCAACAAAACATTGTTACTAATGTTGAGAATGTTGTATGACTTCGATTAAAAATATAATTCACTTTCCATTAGAACATACCACCAACCACAATGAAATCCCAATGAACACTTTTCTATTTAACCAACATGAATTAATTAATTCATTTATGGTAAAAATTGCCACAATTATAAATATAGCATAATAGTTCCAGACATCACTAAATTTTCAAATAGTTTTCACAAGTTGAACTTAACATATTTAATAATTCATTCATGTGGTATATAATCATCTCGTTATTCAATAATATTTTCATCATGTGAAATTATATTCAAATTTATAGTCAAATTTTGTATGAAAAAAATAATCTAATGAAAGAAAATATACATGAACCACCATAAAATTTTATTATTTTACGAAATATGAACAAACATCATTTTTTCATTACACTATATCTCTTATGTGACACAAATCATCAAATATTAAATTAGATAAAATCTGCACCTATCATTCTATGAAATTAAATGAAGATATTTATCTTAATATATACACATATATTCATGATTATTCTTATTGTATTCAACTTATTTTCATCTTTATTTCCATGTATTGCTATAGAAACATGATTTAACCAATGATAATACCCACTATTTACAAAGTCAAAATAAAAATAATATAATGGAAACATCAAGAAAATCAACATCAGTTGCAATAGTGGATGGAGATGCAATTCGCAGTGGTCTCGTATGAAGTTGGAATCAGTTTACAGAGTAGGGGTGGCATTGTGTAGTTATAGGTAAGTTAGATATATAAATTTATATTATATGTTGGGTACATCATGGTTATGAATAGTTCAAAAACATGATCCACAGAAACCAAAAAATCAAAATACGAGAGATGAAAATGGGAAAATCACATACCTTGGATTCTAGCCTTGATTCATAAGAGAAATCATAGAGGACTAGTACTGGAAGTAGGGGAGTTCTGTGAGAGCTTGAGAATCGTGACTGAATGAGTCGTGGCAAGGGTTCTTTTAAATAGATCAGGGAATCTTTTATTAGTGCTTTAAAAAAACAATGATAAAGATACTTTTTATCAGTGCAAAATTGATATGCATTGATGAAGATCAAGATTATCAGTGCTGGAAAAGAGCTGATAAAATATATCTGTATCAGCACTAAAAAATGGATAATAAAATGAATCTTTAACACCACTAAAACATTAGGGATAATAAATTATTTGTAACTATAATTTTAAATAATAAATTGCAAAAGTATTTATAAAATTATATATTTGTTTATTATAATTTTAAATTTTATTCAAATATATAATTATTTATTTATATTTGCCTTAATAATTTTTTAAATAATTATATTTTTTATTTATAATTTTAAATATATTATTTTATAAATATAGTAAATATACATTTATAAATATATTTATAATTAATTATTTATAATTATAAATATATATATATTAATGTATATATATTTATAATTATAAATATATATATATTAATATATATATTTATTTTTATAGTTATATATATATATATATTAAATACATATAAATATAAATATAGTAAATGTATTCATTATTTAAATATATTAATTATGTTTTTTTAATTATAAATATATTTATATCATTTTATATATTAATATCATTTTATATATTTATATAATTATATATATAATTAAAAAATATTTATAAATATAAATATATTCATTATTTAAATATATTTATTATAATTTTATAATTATTTAAATTTTTGATTAATTATTTATAAATATATATACAGTAATTTTCAGAGATATATATATATATATATATATATATATAATTATATATATATATAATTATATATATACATCTCCAAGTGTGCAGAAAAGTGGTAGTTGTCCCTATGGGTCTTAGTTAGGTCTCGAGTCTGAGTCATGCCGAGTACATCCATGTATTGTATGTTTCTTGATTTTCTTTTTAATGTAGCCCCTTTCCCCAAATAAACCGAGGCTTCGACCTCAACTTATACATATATATTATAAATATAAATATAAATATAAATATATTATATTAATTATTTAAATAAATTTATTATAAATGTATAATTATTTACATATATATAAATATTTATTTATAATTATAAAGACTTTTTTTTTTGAAAAACTAATATTTATTTATATATTATAATTTTAAATATATAAATTTATAAATTTAGTAAGTATACATTTATAAATATATTTATTTAAAAATATTTTTTAATAAAAATATTTTAACTATTATTAAATAATATATAATCTTAAATACATGCATTTTAAAAATGAGTGAAATTGAATAATTAAAAATGACTAGACTTTTAAAATATTAAAACAATGGATATGTTTTATAAAATAAATATAAATTATTAAAAAATATGTATATATATATTGATGTAATGAGGAATACGCCTTGAAAATAAAAAATCATAATAAATAAATATATATAAATTAATAATATTTTATTATTTAATTAAAAATAATAATAAAAATAGAAAATATTAAGAACGAATAAATAATTCCTAACTGTAATAATATTAAAATTAATTAAATAAAATTACATGATTGAATACATAATATATTAAATGTATCATGTTATAATGAAATTATAAAATATAATAAAATTTGAATAAATTAAATAAATATTAGCAGTATGTGTTTCAATATATGATTTCATTATTTATGTAATTATTTTGGTGTGTGAGTTTTATATAGAAATCAACTAATTACCTACATGTATGTGGAATCAATGTAAAACACAGTTGGCTTAGGTTAAATTGATAAATCAAACAACCTAAAAAATGAATAAGCCATTAAAAAGTTTTTCATTATTACATTTTATTCATTATATATATATTTATAATTGATATATATTGTTTTTTATTGTTTTTTATTAAAAAATATATAATAAATATTCATTTTTATTAATAATGGTAACATTAATAAAATATAAAATAATTTTGTTATTTATTAATTTATTAGTTTTTTATTTAATTATTTCATTATATTCATTTGTGATTTTTTATTATTAAAATTTATTAATATTATATATCTATATATATTTGTATTACATTTATTCATTTTTATCCATATTTATTTAATTAATAAAATCATTTATATTTTTCTTTATTTTCCCTTTTTTAATTTTTATTTATTTATTTCATTTTATTCATTTCAAATATCTACATATTTAATATATATTATTTGGTAATTTTTATAATTTATATATATGAATATTCAATTTACTCTTTTTTATTAATAATTATTTAATTGATAAATCCATTTATATTTTTTTTAATTTTAATTTAATTAATTATTTCATTTTATTCTAGACCATTATCAGCGTTAAAAAGTGATGAAAAATCCTACCCTTTATTAGTCCTAAAAATAATGTGCTGATAAAGGGTACCCATTATCAGTGCTAAAAATAAAGAATTGATAAAGGTACCATTTATCAAGGCTTCATAAAAGTGTTGATAAAGGGTTCCTTTTATGAGCGATTTTTTTAGCGCTGATAAAAGTTATCATTTATGAGCGTGATTTTCTTGTGCTCATAAAGGCCAGAGATATTAATGGTATGTTTTCTAGTACTGTTACATGACCTGAAAGACCTTATCCAACCATGGATGGTATGCGCCTTTCACAATTGTCCCTACCACTAACTCTTGGCCAACAAGTTCCATCTTGCACTATCTCTAACTAGTATAGTGGTGACCTGTAGGGTCCCTCACTCATGGACTCCAATTGTGCAACTATGATGTTAGTGTTCTCTCTTCCATGATACCCAAACTACATCGAGGGTACAATGATCTTCCTATCCATGTCCCCAAGAAAACATGCATACCCAAATCATCTTTTCCAGAACCCGAATGGTACACTATAGCAGGCCACCTATCCCAAAGACAAAGGATTTGGACACTACCACCCCTAACCTGGGTGCGATACTAGGGGAAGCACCATCCTCACCACCTCATCTCCCAACATGAATGGTGTCATTTTCAATCCTAGGAATGGGGATTTACTCCCCACATTATGAAAATCCATCATGAACATGTTTACAGAATATCCCATTATGTAAGACCTCACAAACAACAAATCCAAGTTGTGCCTCCCTGAATTACTGAAAAATAGGGGGGTAAAAATATCAACTGGAGACATGTCATATCATTCTTAAGAGTTTTGTGTTCATTTTTAACACCAAGAACATGATGGTACCAATAAAACCAAGACTCATGAACTTATCTAAAATTGGTTGATGGATATTATTCTCAAGTCTCACATACGTCTCCTAGGTGAACAACATAATCTTTCAATGTGTACACACTGGATCTTACTCGGCCCGTCTTCTTCATAACATTACCTGACCGACATTTCAAAAAGTTCCATGGGATTCAAGCAATATTCTAATGTAACCACCAGGTTATTCCATGAGTTCCAATCTATGTTGAAGATAACACTTGGTGGGGATGTAATCCCGAAATATTCTTGGGTAGACATCCTCAACTCCACCACTATAGATGGACAATTAAATATCATAGCATCACAAGTACAAGGTTAATACTAGCCATCTTAAAAATGTATGTTGTATCATACCACACATGATATCTTCCTTATAGGCCTGAGATTACTATTCCTTAAAGAGGAAAACTCCATCCATCATGACCAACACAATGCTCCACCCACTAGAAATTAGCAGATGAGCATGGATGGTAAGAAACTAATCCACACAGAATAAATAATCATAGGTTTTTTCTATTACTACCAAAAGATTCAATACAAGGATCTCCCTACACTTGAGTTTGTTCTCACTACATATAGGAGTGCGTGATCTACAATCCTCTCTTCTAGTGCCTCTGAGTATAATAATTGATAAAAAAAATGCACCACTAGGATATCTAGGCCTCAGACATGGGCTACACCCATAGACAATTGGCTCATGAATATGAAATGAATATATCTACGGAATAAAAACCACATGTCATACCACAAACCAAACTTAATCCCCTTTTCCTAAATCCCCTTATATCTATATCTCATCTTTTTCCCTACCATACATCCTTCCATAACTAGGTCCTACTCTAAAACCAACACATCAACTAAACTGAATAATCAAGTAAAAGGAGCTCATTTTACACACTTTGAAACTAACGGATTTAGGTGGAACTGTCTCACCTTCATGCTTTTGTATCATGTCACAATAATGCATCTTGGTTGCAGAAACATCGCCCTTATTTGGGTGTCAGAAGCTGTGTTCCAAAATCACCATCAGATGGATCTACTACTTCCCTACTTCACCCTAGATAATCATTATTCAAGATGTGTCAAAAAAACGGTATCTAAAACCTATATCTAACAATACTATTTATATTTTATAAAGGATATATATCATACCTCTAATCATACCCAAATACTCTATGTCATTGGCCTCTGTGGACTGCAGCTACCCTCACCCAATCATCCCGCTCCATGAGCCTAGCATGGACCACCTAGGGTGTGGTGTAAATAGATTGAACCTTTTTCCCCCTCATACTACCCACCTCTCTCTTCTAAACCCTCTCATGTCTTGATTAAAACAATACTCATATTATTGTCTCTTCCATGGATGTACATTGACCATGTCCCACTCATCAGTATAGTGGGCCAAAAAATCTCACATGACATGTCCCCATCCATTGCATGAAAGACACAACCTATCCCATTATTGACTATATCTATCATGGGAGACCTGATACACAAAACATCGATTTTTTGGTTATAATCTTTAGCATCTCACATGCCTCAATCCCTGAGATAACCATTAGTAACAACCTACTGTGGTGTCATCATCTATGTTCCAAGGACCAACAGTTCGAGTTTGTGAACCTCGTAGAATAATATACCACGACCAAGATACACAACAGAAGCCTCAAAATATCATATATATGCACTGATATCCATATGGTTGGATATAACTATTTCTTGATGATCTACTCAAACTAAATCTGACTATGAACCATCTGATCATGGATTTTTGTCACCAGGAACCTCCATTTCCCGACTGAGCACTACATATGACTTGGTTGTAGGACCACCACCTAATAATGAGGTGTACTCAAAAGGTTAAAAACATGTCTGACTACCTCAATATAGTCCTAAACTACATGGGGGTCTTTATCACCCTAATAAACGAGAGTTATCTACATCTTAAACTCATGAAACACACTCATCCTACACATATCCATTCCCTGAACTATCTGTATATCCTACTACACAAGAGGTGGTGGTTCTACTAGAAAACAACTCAAAGATACAACCTCCTTTGTATACCAATTCCCTGAAACCTCATCACTTGGTTTATAGTCATCACAATCCCACAGTGGAACCTTTGACTGATTTAATCTTGTTGGTATACAAAAATAGAATCAAGAAGCACCATGGCCAAAGAGGATATTTGGGGAGCTAACCCAAGAAGTGCTTCAAAATCACAACCCAGTCCTATATGATTCATATACCAAAATTTCACTACAACCAGTGTCAACATGTTCCAATTAAACAAGAATGTTATCAATGTCTAGGAAAATGGATAAGTCAGAATCTAAGACAACACTGGATTCCCTGGTCTAAAATATGAAGTCGAGGAACTTTAAAACTCTCAACATAATACCTAAACCAAGATAAAAGTTTGAAAACTACTAACACCAGTCATAAGGAAGGACCTAATCATATACCACAATATAGAAACCTAACCCACTAGGGCCCACCTAGATGGAAAAAGGATAAGCCACCATTACCGCAAGACAACATCAAATAGTCCAGGGTCTAGTGACAAGTAATAAGTTGGAATATAAAACACATGGGAGACCTTATCCTATAGTACCTATATGTACACACACACATACATTTCCATGAAACAGTGAAGAGTTAATAATAATAATGAAAACTAAAATTCATGCATACATATATCCCATAATTAGAGTAAAAATATGATCTGAAATAATATAAGAGAAAAATAAAATACCAAAAAAATATTTCAAATATATCAAACTAGATTATAAGTAGGGGACTCTTGTCAAATGAAACTACTAGTATACACCTAATTTTATCTATCTCTCAATATTCTTCCTGCTCTAGGTACTCCTCGAAATTTGAAGAATGTTTTTTCATTTTTATAATACATAAAATGTGTGGGAAGATCCCATGAAGGGGTGAGTATATAAATAACTAGTACCCCTTTGAAACCCAACACAAAAGGAAGAAATTGACATTCAACAATATTCTTGACAAATACACTGAGGAGAAAACCTAAGAAAGAGAAAATAAGAAATGATATCTTGACCAATAATTCACTATACATTACTAGATAGCTAAGTCCACATTTTATTTCAATCAGGATAAGTTACATAACTATAAGAACTCTTGTAATATCCCAGATATAATCATCTCAGACTCTAAGTATCACGAGGTCCCAACCTCACTTCCTGTCACATGATTCTACTTGTGGATGAAAGGTAACACTATTCCATATAAACTCGCTCCATGGGCCCTGCCATCCTATATAGAAATAATCCAATATATTTCACTCATTAAGTATCACTAAGCTGATGAGACTTCCCAACCATCACTGATGGCATAAAAATGAAAGAACGGACTCATCAACTCTCACCACGATGATTGTCATGATGGAACCCAATGATTCTCGATGCACTAACAGTGGATCTCTAAATTACATTCCATCCCCAAAAATGAGTCTTATTAATGCCCCAATGGTCTATTATTTTTTCTTATCATCACATGTGTGTGTTCAAATATGTATGGAGGAGGTCCCACCCCTTTCCACTACTCCAAAACCAAATGGAGCACAATATCCAAATGATAGAGAACCCACTCACTAGTACAATAAAAGGATTACACACAGTTTATAGAGGTCCCTTGATCGTGTAAGAGTGTACCAGCTCTATATAATTATACAATGTATAAATTACCCATGTTCTAGTGAGACATGGGAGTACCATCTCCACTGATAGAGGACTTGCACCCAGTTATGATAGGGGAATACCATATCTATCTACAAAACAATTATAGTGGGCCTAAGACCTGGTGTGATAGTGGAGTACCATCAACATAGATAGAGGACCCATTCCATAGTGTGATATGGGAGTTCCCTCTCCATGGGTATAGAACACATGCCCCGGTGAGACAGGGGAGTACCATCCCAATCTGTTATCACTAATGATCATAATTGATCACCCCCATTTTCAAAAATTATGTAATGTAGAGTCACACTTGGGATATCTCGCATCATCCCCAAAATCAATTAAAAATTCCACCAAAACATTTCATGTGAAAAATTTCTCAATATAGCATACCTATAGGCCTCCATATGAGTCCAATAGATCGACATATGCAAGGGTGAATCCTCCAAGTGGAGTACATGAAGTGTACCCACAGTACAAAATGTGTCTCTAGAAATTGGCCCCTAGCTATTTCCCCTATCGATACATAGCATGAAAAAAGTATTACATTGTTTTTACCCCATTTCACATGACATGTGACCTCATCCGAACCCCAGGGTGGGTCCTTCCCTACACATGATATGGCTAGAAAAGTCCTTATACATGACTTCTACACTTCATACATGTTGTGTTTCTCTTTTCTCAGACCAATCCAGTTTCATTGTTCCTATCCATATATCTCAACTCATTATATTGTCCTATGGTAGTTTTCTACCACATGGCTATGTCCCAAAATAGGGAAAGCCTGGCCAT